>CM038039.1:31647574-32992574 GCA_021397845.1 Areca catechu
GAAAGAACCCTCGTGAACCTCATCAACATGTCGAGCGCTGCCGATCTCAACCACGCTGCCCAATTATTCTCAGTAGATTGCAAGTTCGAGACAATTCCTATGTCACCCAATGAAGCCCTTCCCCTGGCTCTCGGGGTTCCTCACTAACCATCCCTGACTTGACACTCAAAATATTTGGCACAAGTGGTCAATTTATCTGAATGGTGGTCAAAGACCATGTTCCGTATTTTTTTTTTCCTTCTTTTGTCTTTTCCCCTTCTTTCTCCTCTTTGACCTTGTATGAAATTTTACAGTGGAAAGAATGTCAGAGATGGAGATAAATTTTCCTGATGTTTTATGTGGTAAAGTTTTCATGTGAAATCCATTGGTTTTGCACTCTGCTTCATAAACTGTGGAATTATCTCAGAAGGCAAATGCATGAAGTAAACCATAACAACAGAGGTTTCTTTATAGTTTCTAGCATGGCAAGTGCTTTAATCTTTGGTGCAATGGTAAGTTAGTTTTCTGCAAGGCATACCTTGTTTGCCAACTAGTCAGCAATTTCATTCCCTTCTCTATGTACATATGTCATAATTTGACCTGTTCAAATTAAGTAACCAACAGTGTTCTCTCTTCCAGGATTATTGGTCATAATATCAGAGGCTGCCCTTTAGTGTAGTTTTCTGCTGCCAATTTTTTTGATTGTGATGTGCCAGAGATGACAAACATAAAATAATTTGCTTTTTCTCTAGAAGGTTGGTGGTTTTTTTCTTTTTTTTTTTCCTAACAATATTGGACTATTCAAGTGGAAGAGTTCGAGTTTGCAGTTGCTGGGTGGGAACACTTTTTAGAAAAAAATGTTCCCTATTGATTATTATTAGTTAAAGTTAGGACAAAAACAATCACAGGGCACCCTGCTGTGGAGGTTATGATATGAAATTTTGAATTATCTATTTCAATGCTCAGATTTCCTGAATGTGAAACTATTGGAGAAAGTTCTTTATTGGTAACACTCAACCAAAACTTGAACTAGTGGAAATATATTAAACCTATATATTCCATTGGAATATGAGATCAAGTTGACATCAATTCTTCAAGGACAATCATTTTGTGGTGCTTCTACAGTTATTCTCTAAAGTTCTACATTTATTCCTCCCAAGCTTACTTTTTGCTTCAGTGGAGTGAAGCATCTTTCAACAAATGGGCGCATTATGGCAACAAGGTCCATCCACATGGTCGCCTTTTTTTTTATCCTTGGTTTTCTTTGATGGAATGGAGGCACATGATCACCTAATTACATTATCAAAGAAGAGATAAATTAGTGAACAAAAGAAAAATGTCTCAAAAAACAGGAAAAAAAAGTTTGTTCCTTGGCAAAAGAGCATCACACCAAAAATCAGTGGATCCCATGATACTACTTGTTTGGAATTCCATGTAACAAAATACCAGAGCATGGTCATGTTCAGCTAATTTTTGTTACTATTTAACTTTAGTGCTGATGTTTGATACTTATTTTAAGACATTGCCATTTATTATAACATAAAATAACAGCTGATAAAAAAAATAACATCGTTATTTGTTCTTACCACTATTCATAGCATAAAATATATGTTATTAAAGCATTCAAAAAATAGATATTTTAACTATTTTTTTCTGAATAATATTGTTATAATATGATGAACAAAGACAAAGTTCAACAGGGACTATTCACTATTTAAACCCTTAACCTATATATTTAATGCAGCATAGGCACTAAAATTAAGATATTAATCCTTTTAGAGGAGTTTTGTCCATGCCCTTACCGCATTAGTCCTTGGAGTTTTATCTATGCCACTACGGCGGTAGCGTAGTTGGTAGAGATGCAGTCCCGTCTCTCTCTAGTTACGGGTTCGAAGTATGATTCCACGGGTAACTCGATTAAATTTCAGATTTTTAGAAGCACGTGACTGGGAGACGGGACGGCTACTACTCTAGCATCATAGCGATGCCAGGCTGACGTACTCACCGATTGATATGGAGGGCACATATAAAAATTTACGATCCGAATCGAACAATCGCCTGGTGAGATGAGACCCGATGAAAAAACTATGTCGGAATTTATCCCCCATCCCTTTTATTAATTTTTTTTTAAAAAAAAAGAGTTTTGTCCATTTTTCTTAGACTGTATTGCGCATAAGTATCCTAAAAGCAGCAAGTCATCAAATCTGCATGGAGACCCAAAAGATAGAAAATTAGAAGCAAAAGGATTCATAGCGGATAATTTTTAATTTTAATGTACCATATAGCACTGCCCCTTTCTTAATTATAGATTTTTTTTTTTTTTTTTCAACCAGGAACATAAGATTTTGTCTCAAAGGCCCTGTTTGGTTGCGGAATACAATGGAGAATAAGGAGAATAAGCCTCTTATTCTCCCAAACGGCTCCAAAATTGAAGGAGAATAAGAGCTATTCCTTATTCTGGTCAAACCTGGAAATTCCAGAATTCGTATTCCACCTTTTCCGTGGAATAGGATAATTCCTGTTTTCGGATTCCAGGGATAATTCGGTCTTTTATATAAATTTTTTTTAATTTAATATTTATATCAAAATTTAAATTTAATATTAATAAATTTATTTTTAATTTAATATTTACATAAACCATACTAATAAATTATTTGGTATAACATCTTTTTAATATATCATATTATTAAATTATTATTAATATAATATATTTATTTAAATATAAAATTAAAAAAGAATTTTATAACTTATTTTATATTAATATTTGAGTAGGGGTATTTTTGGGATTTCAAAAAATTCCTTCCCTATTCTTGGTGGAATACCGGCTTATTCCCGTCTCATCCAAACATCATTTAGAATAACACTGCATTAATTGCACTGGAATAAGGTGGAATACCAGATTTTCATCCAAACACAAATCGAGAATAACAACAAGAATAACCTATTCTTGAAGAATACCAATCCCTATTCCAAAAATCGTTATTCCGTTACCGAACACTACCAAAAAGAATAAGGAGAAAACTTAAATACAATTCAAGTCCTTTGTGGATCAAGAAAGGTGGGCAGTCTACATTATACCTAGAAGTGGGCAAGAGGGGGAATCAGAAGCTCCTAGCCCAAATATCCCATCCACTTTCCTTTGAGAATTAGGTGTGCCATTCACGCGTCCTAAGGAATCGGTATTCGCGGAATATCCCGAGCTAAGCCACCGCCGATGCTTCTCTAAAGCGGAAAAAAGAAGATTAGTGTCTTGTGACGGCAATCCCACCCACCTTACAATAAGACACGTGAGGTGAAAGGAAAGAGAGAGCCAGGAATAAGATTCCACAGCCTACGTCCATGTACCTATCCATGTTACGTAATATTCCTTTGGCATATCCTGCTCCCTAGCTAACCCCATGCCTTCCGACAAGCCACTGGTTCCTCGTGATCTCACGGCATTAAGTTGCAAGTCAGCGGAGTCCAAAGGCTTATTCTCTCGGTTCCCATGAGAGAATAAGAACAGGAAGCAGCTAAATTTTGATCGAGTGGCCGGGATAGTCGTGGTGTTCGACTTCGACAAGACGATCATCGGCTGTGACAGTGACTATCGAGTGATTGACGAGCTGGCATTCACCAGAGCTTTTTTATCAACTCGACCGTATTATGGTACCATCTATATTATGTATTAAAAAAAATTTCATATATAATACGGATCTTTATTTTAAAAATTATGATATTATTATTAATATCATTAAAAAAAAATATATATATTATTAATAGAACAGGCAAGATTTTTATTATAAAGAATTTAAAAAAAATTTACATTCTTATCATGTACATAAAAAAAAAAAAAATTTAACAAAAAATTCAAAAAACCATTCTTACGATCTTGCATCTTTCAAAAAGACCCTCTAATTTTTATATGCTTTCTTTGTTGTTACCACGTTCCCTGAAAGTCCTCCGAATTCTCACATCAATGCCCTGTTTCTGTCCCTCCTTTATAGCCTCTGTATCGAAGAGCGCTTGATAGGAATCCGATTATTCAAATCGCAAGCATGGGTCTAGGCCACCCTCGTGCAGAGCCGGGCCTAGCCTATTGCTACCAAACCTGGTTCCTTCCTATGCCGAGTCTCCTTATGGATTTCATTTCGATGGACCGAATCGAGATATTTTTCCTTAACAGTCTCCACTTCAACTTGACATTCAGTCTCTATTTAATTTTGAGAACTCTTGAAGAATCTTGTCTCTATATCTTAAGACAAACACCTATTGCTCATAGATGGGCAAATATGTGAATCAAGCCAAGCTACTGATCCTATCTCCGTCATATACTATGTTCACCTTGACCTGAGACCTGCTTGGAAAAGCTTTTTATAATAATAGGTATTTCAATATGTGGCATCGCCTATCATTTTTTTGAGTCTCATCTCATGCCCGATCTATTTGCTCTTAGAGCTCCATCCGTATTAGGCTCCTCTCTATATCAGAGACTCCATCTCGTACTAGACTCTCTGTCAAGAGATATGTCCTCCATGCTTTTTTTCCTACAAGGCAATCCTATTGCCATGGATAACCTTCAAGATTTTATCACCGGCTCTCTATGTATAACTGTTTGAAGCTAGTTTACTCAGTAAGAATAGATTCTTACAGAAACAGAGTATGTATCTAACATTGTCTAGTTTTACTACTAAGGCGGTAGCCCGGTTAGTCATGGGTTCGAGGCATGATCCTAGCGATGACTCGATTAAATTCAAAAATTTTTCTAGGACCCACGATCATTGGTGTGAGTGAGAGGTCATGTCTCCCTCTTTGTCCATGTTCTACTAGCCGGCGCCTTAGTGTTGTCAAGTTGACCTACTCACCTTTAAATGCAAATCCGAGCGTCTTGCATTGAACATTACCTGGCGAGGTGGGGGCCTGTGGGGGTAGCTACACCGGGATTTATTTTTCTATCCCTTTTGATTTATCAAAAAAAATATTGTCCAGTTTTTTTAATATTCAACTATGAAGCTTTAAACTAACTATTCCTTCATCCTCGATCGTATAGCTCAATTCATCTAGTAAGTAGACAGAACCATCTTTACTCTCTAGAGAGTCGAACAGTTCTTTTTTATAATATACACGATAAAAATATACAGAATCTAGAATCCACTACTAAGAAAAAAGGAGATACCTTGTCGGATACCATAAGTATGTCACTGTATCTATCACTGTCACTACCATTGGTCCTATCGCAGTATCCTTCATCCAATTCTTGAGTTGCGGGCAATCTTTAATAAGATACCCTAACTTATCGTACTAGTAACACTTCATCTTGCTCACGTCCTTCGACTTGGATCTGGATCGCTAGCCACGTGATCCTCTGTCATTCTATTCTCTACTGCTAGCTCCTCCAAAGATCGCCAATGCTAAGTTCCTGCCTAAACTCGAAAAATAATCATCAAATACTCGAAAATGTGTAAAAGTGATGATAGCAAGATCAATACCCTGGTCTTCTCCTTAACCTTTTTACCTATACTACGAAGATCAATAATGATCCTTTGAAAGTTGCTTAGATGCTCTGCCCCTCACTCATCCACAATTAATAAAATTACTTTCAAAAAGAGTGTATCAATGAGGGACTTTTTCATGTATAACTTTTTGAGCTTTATCCATGGTACCATCAAAAAAGTCTCGCTCTAACACATAGATCACCATGTCATTCATCAAGTACAAGTAGATCGTACTCACCGTCTATATCTAAAATTGCCTCCAAATCTTGTCATCATGGTGGCCAACCTCTCCTCACATATAAGAATATCAATCAACCCTTGCTAGATGAGCATGTCCTTCATCCTTGCTTGCCAGAAAAGGAAATTATTCTTTCCAATAAATCGGTTGATGTCAACTTTGATTGCACATGTCCTCTCCATCTTCTTCAATCTTGATCAATATAGACAATCTAGAACTTTGATATTAGTTATTGTAGTACCACCTATATTGATACCATTTATTAAGAAATCTCTCATGTAGAATATGGATCATCATTTCCAAGATTACGATATCATTGTCGATGCCGCAAGAGAACGAAGAAAAGAAAATAAAATAAAAGATACAATCAATATGGCATATAAGGTTTTACCATGAAAAAATTGTAAAGGTAATCTTACACTCCTATATTGTATAAAAAATACAACAAGAAATCCAAAAAAATTTTTTCACAAACTCTCACCTTTCAAGGAGACCCTCTAGCCCCTACAGATTTTTTCTACTACTATCACACCTCCTACAATCCCTTTAAATTTTCACACCAGTGCCCTAATCTCTGTCCCTTCTTTCATAGCCTCTCTATTAAAAGTACTTCGACAGAAGTCCGGTGATTCAAACCATATCGAGAAAGGACTCCAATTCCTTATCCAACTCTCGTTTAACCCACAGAATACCTCTGGCCGTCCGATCGTCGTCGCAAATCATGCTGATCAGGCTCAATCGAAGTCAAAGATGCTCCCTGGCCATCCGATCTTCACACAGATCGTGCAGGATTGTTCAATCGCAACAACCAACATCCGTTGCCATAGATTGCAACAATGGTCTGGCAGATTGTACCAAAACCTTCCATGGACTGTGTCAATCCCCATGGACCACGATGAACCATATGGTCATACTGGGCCATGCACCCGTAGGTTGCACTCACGTCTACATGCTAACAGTGCTCGTACAAGGCTGAGTCGGGTCGGGCCTGTTGCTACCAGGTCAAGTTCCTTCCTGGGCTATCTCCTTGCAGGTTTCATTCTAGTGGACTGAATCGAGGCATTTTTCCTTTACACTCCAACCATCCATGAAATTTTCTCATGGTTTATTCATATTTATCATAGTTGAGGAATGATAGTCCCACAACAATTAGATTAACATCATTTGCGGTGCTTTAGGCCTATTTGACAAAACTTCTGAATTTTGGATAGGATCTTAACATGGTATCAAAATACTGCACTCTCAGGGGAGGAGCATTGAGATCAGGATACTAGCATCCTCTCTTCATCGTAACTTGCATGTGGCTGAAACAAATCCTTTCTTTTTGCTTTGTTGCGGTACCATGCTTCTTATTTTTAATATATGGAGTGGTTTTGAGTGAGCTCATGAGGGTGGTGAGTGATGCCGACCTCTTCCTCATCGAGACAATCCTCAAACACCATGGGCTTCTTGAGTATTGTCAGAGATTAATACCAATGCATGCTGTTTGGATGAGAAAAAGAGGCACAGGATCTTCCCTTTCCATGGCTTCACGACCTCTTCTCATGTCTGCAGCCTCTGCCACCCAAACATGTGCAACGTAAGTCTTGTTTATTTTCTTGTCTACGTCTTAACTCTTTCTGAATAATTCTGAAAACAAAGAAAACCTTGTTA
Organism: Areca catechu; assembly: GCA_021397845.1. NCBI lineage: Eukaryota > Viridiplantae > Streptophyta > Magnoliopsida > Arecales > Arecaceae > Areca > Areca catechu. Next base: position 31,654,919 of record CM038039.1, read on the forward strand.
TATGGTTTTTTGTACCACTAATGCAAAGGATTAATAAAGATGCAAGGGGGTGTTAATCTTCTCGGAGTACAAAGTATAGTTGAGTGAAAACCACAATTTGATCAATCTCTCTAGATATCTACAATTGTCTCACATATAAATGACCTGCCAATAGTTCTATTATCGAATTTGATTAGCCCGATCAAAAGATATTATGGACCCTTAGTCTAATCAGGCACTTTGCCGAATACGGGGAAAGATCATTGAAGAAACCCCAGCATCAGCCTTTGTTGTGGGTCCCGCCCATTGTGATGGGACCCGCCCTATTAAAAAGGCTTAGGGCTGAGACCAGGTGTTTTTTTTTTTTTTTTTTTTTTTTTTTTTTTTTTTTTTGGGGGGGGGGGGGGGGGGGGGGGGAGGAAGGGTGAACAGGAGATGGGTCGGCGCCGGAAAAATAGAGAGAGGAAAATAATTTTCAGGTCTTGATCGGATGGTGATTCAAAATTCGATTAAGATGAAATTTTAGTATATTGTTCATGGTAGCGAGCTCTACAAAGTAAACGGTTCGGATCGCTGTGATTATTCTTGTGTAATCGGCAAATATTTGACTATGGTGAGATATTCCATGTTTTCTTCTTGCATTCCTCGGTAATATTTATATATATTATACTGAGATATCATCATATGCTGTTTGGAGAGCCTCTAGTTTGCTAAAGAGAAAAATCTTGCTGTACCTATTATTTGATTATAGTGAAAGTTTAATCTGGTTCCAGGTCCCGTGATTTTTACCTTCATATTGAAGGGTTTTTCACGTAAATCCGATTTTTATACTTGATTTGATTTATTTTTGTTAGATTATTATTATTGAGTTATTATCTATTTTAATTAGCATACATGTATTAAAATTTATCCTGAATATAATTATTTATGATCGTATTCTAACCCCAACAGCCTTTGCAAAAGAGAAGAAGCTATTCATCTACCTGGGCAATGGTAAGGGAGACTACTGCCCTTCTCTCGGGCTAAGTGAAGAAGATTTTATGATGCCAGGGAAGAACTACCCAGTGGACTGTGGGAGCTCATCTGCAACAATCCTGAGCTGCTCAAGGCTGTGGTCTGTGAATGAAGCCATGGCTAGGTGCTTTAACAGAATCCTTGCGTAGCTCATCAACAGGTTGATCACTGCTGATCACAACAGTGCTGCCCAATTACTGTCAGGAGAATACAAGTTTGAGGCAATTTCAACATCCCCCAGCAAAGCCCTGGCCTACTGCTGGCTATCAGGGTTCCTCAGTAACCATACCCGGCTCGATCCTAAAATATTTGATGCTAATGATCAAATTATTTAAATATTGGTGAATGAAGATGTTCGTGCCACTTTTTTTTTTTCCCCCCTTTTTTTTTCGCTCTTTGACATGGTAATGCAGCATGGTCTTCTTACAAAATATTCCACTTGAGCTTCCTATGGCTTTGGACTTTGCTTCAACAAACTGTGGAGTTTGTTTTTGGGGCCCCAAACGTGTGAACAGATAGAAAGAAACATGCCTAGTATGTTCAAATGATTGGTACTATATGAGCATCATCATTCATTGTCATGATTCTCTTGAACTCCCTCTAGGTCTTCTGTTGTTATTTGCATTCATGTAAAACCAAACGCTTTGTGGCTTTATGGTCTTTGGTCTTGCTGAAAGTTATCTGGAGGTGGAAGGAAAAAGAAGTGATCAATAGGCTCATCTTCACCAGCATCGGTGTGTTGTCACTTAAATTCAGCTCATTGTATGCTGGTAGATATTTAACACAAGTTTTCATCCAGGAGGCAGATCAAAAACTGTAAAGAGAAGCTTTCAAGCATTTGTATTACAAAACACTGCCGGATGATAACCACGATCCTTTTCCTTGGTGAGCCCTTGACATTGTTTCAACCATGAGTCAGGCACTGAAATTTGTAATGAGAAAAAGATTACACCATGTCTAACAGACAGACCGAGAAGACTGCAATCACTGATGAACTTTAGCATCAGTATTGCACTTACCGCATATCATGATTGATTTGATCCAAAAACACCCTAAAAGGAAAGTTAAACACGCAATCCTTAAAAAGATGTCGCACAAAAAGCTGAAAATCATGAACAACACCACCTTTATCTATTATTTCTTTAGTCACTATATCAGGCATCCATGGCCTTGGCGCTGGGACAACTTCATTTGCAGAATCACTGCACCTGCAACTTCAATTAGACATGATCATTAATAAACAACATTATGTTGTTTTTGGAGAACTGAAGGTGAAAAATCACTGCTCCTGCAACTTAAATTAGCCATGTTCATCCATACACAGCACTGTTTTTTTTCTAGAAATCCACATCATGTTTTATAGTGAGAAAAAATCAAATGCAAGAACAGTATAGATTCTCTTATAGTATTGATTCGAACTATCATCTGACCAACACTGAAGTATTTTAAAGTGATTTTCAGAACCTTCTATGTAAAATCATCAGCAACCAGCCAACCACTGAGATAGTGCTCTAGATCTTCTTCAGTCCTCATCTAATATCCTTTAGCCTTCAAATGTCATATGAAAGGTTAAAACAAGCACGCAGCAACTAAACTTTAGTATTACAAAGTGTTACATCCGTGACAGTGACGTGGCCAGGCTCAGGTATCGCCGAATGCGAACGAGCCACGTGTGAGTTTTCCCGCCAGAATCAGCGCCACGCCCTTAAAGCTGGGGTCGGCAAGATCGCGCCGCCCGACGATTATCCGAGAGCAGACCGCCCAGGCCGAGGTCGAGCTCGGCGCGGGGTTCCTCCACCGACCCATCTGCGCCCGCGCGCGAAGGAGACGACCCAAGTGAGGTCGGGACCCCTCGCCTTGCGCCAGGTGGCCACCCGGAGACGGGTCCACCTCGGCCGAAGCCAGGCGGCCTCCCGCCGACTCGCCAGGTGTCCACCCAGGAGGGGTCCACCTAGTGCGAGGTCGGCCGACCCTTCGCCTTGCGCCAGGTGGCCACCCGGAGACGGGCCCACCTCGGCCGAAGCCAGGCGACCCTCTGCCGCCTCGCCAGGTGTCCACCAAGGAGGGGTCCACCTAGTGCGAGGTCGGCCGACCCTTCGTCTTGCGCCAGGTGGCCACCCGGAGACGGGCCCACCTCGGCCGAAGCCAGGCGACCCTCTGCCGCCTCGCCAGGTGTCCACCCAGGAGGGGTCCACCTAGTGCGAGGTCGGCCGACCCTTCGCCTTGCGCCAGGTGGCCACCCGGAGACGGGCCCACCTCGGCCGAAGCCAGGCGACCCTCTGCCGCCTCGCCAGGTGTCCACCCAGGAGGGGTCCACCTAGTGCGAGGTCGGCCGACCCTTCGCCTTGCGCCAGGTGGCCACCCGGAGACGGGCCCACCTCGGCCGAAGCCAGGCGACCCTCTGCCGCCTCGCCAGGTGTCCACCCAGGAGGGGTCCACCTAAGCCGAGGTCGGCCGATCCCTCGCCCTCGCCAATTGGTCCCCGGAGATAGGTCCAACTCAGCCGAGGCCAGACCGCTCGTACGGAGAGGCCCCCGGGGAAAGCGACGGGTCCCGAGGCCATCCCTCGGGCCGTACCGACCCCAGACGGCGTCCCGTACGGAGGGCGGCGGCACGCGGAACGTCACTTACATTGGCCCGGCAGGTCCCGCGGTCGAGAGACCCGATCCTGACGGAACAGGGCCCGTAAACGGATAGCGCCCACGCCCGGGAAAAGAGCACCCTCACGAAGCCCGAGGCCTGACAACTTGCCGCTCTGCCAGCGCCGCCTTCCCTCTTTTTCTCTTCTGTCCTTGCCTTCTTCCTGCTGGGCCCGGCGGACGAGGTCGGAAAGCCGCCTGGCCTCCTTCACCAAAAAGGGAAAAGAGAGGAAGATAGGGAGGAGGAGTTTTCGAGGGAGGAAAGGACAAGCGCACGACGGAGGGAGATAAAGAGGGAAGGATCCAAAGACTGCAAGGTAAGCCAACAAGCCTGGGGACAAGAAGGAAGGACCGGCGCAAGGCCTCGCTCCGAGGAAGAAACCAGAGATCCCGAGAGGGGAATACTGGACGCGAGCTCGGCGGGCAGGCCCAGCCGAGATTTCGGTCCCCGGCGCTTTCCCTTCACCAGTTAACTCTCCGAATCCGGGACCCTCCAAGGGGCCCGGGAGGGAGAGTCTGTTCCTCCACGTCGTCTACTGACTTGACCGTCGGAGCCCCCTCGCCGGAATCCCCGGCCAGGGTCCTCTAACCCCATTGTTGCAGGTTTCTCGCAGGAAGGGAGGCTCCTTGCCAGGCGGTCAGGGAGGATCGGCTGATCCTCTGCACGGGCGCGGCGACGAGGACGGCAACAGATTGGCGCGCCAGGTAGGGGGGCAGGGCACTAACCCCAGTGGGAACTAGCTTTTTGCAGGTATCACGCTCCCTAACAATGGTGGTCACTCGTGGTCGCGAGGCGTCCACCAGCCGAGTGGGAGAAGCCCACTCCCCGCCAGGGGGCCACACCCCCGAACGGGAGCTTCCCGCTCCCCCTCCTCTTCTGCAGCAGCCTACCCCGGCGGACGGATCCCTTGCGGCCATCGTCCAGCAGCTGCAGACCTTGACCTCAGCGGTCCGACAGCTCCAGCATCAGCAACGGTCCCTGGCCACTCAGCCGCAGCCAGGGACCCCGCGGCCCGGGTCGCGGGACAGCGTGGGAGCCTGCGCTCAATCCAGGGCAGGCCATCCCATCCGCAAGCCGTTTCCAACCCCGAGGGAGCCGCCAAGCTCCCCCGAAGAGAAACTATTCCGGCTCGGAGGATCACGAGAGTCGATCCCCGGCCGATGGGGCCGAAACGGCGCATCACAGTAAGCGACGCCGGGTCCAGACCTCGCGCCGAGACCGATCGGCACCCCCTCACCTGCAGTTCGGTGGAAGACTCCACCGACGAAGCCATCAGGCGCCAGGCCGAAAGGCGCCTAGAAGAGCACGAGCGCAAGTTGGCGGAGTTCGCCCGACGATTCGCCGACCTGCAGAACTCGTCAGCCGATCCGGCGGGCTACGACTCCCGCCCCCCTTTCTCCGAAGAGATCCAGGCGGAACCAATCCCGAAACGGTTCCGCATGCCGCAGGTGGACCCCTACGACGGGACCACCGACCCCCTGGACCACCTGGAGGGTTATAAAGCCCTCATGCGGGTCCAGGGTGCCACCGACGCCCTTCTGTGCATCGCCTTCCCTGCAACCCTTCGGAAGGCCGCCCGAGTCTGGTTCGCCCGTCTCGAGCCCGGATCCATTTGCTCCTTCCAGCAGCTGGAAGGAAAGTTTGTGGCGCATTTCGACGCTTGTCGAAAGGTGCCAAGGGAGGTGGACAGCCTCTTCTCCGTCCGCCAGCAGGACCAGGAGCTGCTCCGTGACTACATCGCCCGGTTTAAGACCGCGGCCCTGGAGATCTACAGCTTGGACGAGCCCGTCGCTATGCTGGCTCTAAAGCGCGGGCTCAAGACGTCCCGCCTGACCTATTCCCTGGACAAGAAGCCGCCCAGGACGTATTCCGAGCTCCTCCTCCGCGCCCACAAGTACATCCGAGCAGAGGAGGCCGACCGCACCCGTCGAGAGCTGGACGGGAAGATTTTGAAGAAGTCGACCCCGAGGGACGCCCCGGGAGCTCGGAGGCCCGGGCCACCAGCCGACCCTCGCCCGAACCCAAGGCCGAGGGCCGAGTCTGCCCCCGAGCGGAGGTACACCCCTCTCCTCGCACCTCGAGCCAAAATCCTTATGGAAATCGAGGGCGAGCGTTATCTCCGCCGACCTCCACCTCAGAACCCGAGGGCAGCCCGAGACAAATCAAAGTACTGCCAATTCCACCGCGAGCACGGGCATGACACGGAGGAGTGCCGCCACCTGAAGCGGGAGATCGAGGAGCTGATCGGGAGGGGATACCTCCGGAAGTTCGTCAAGAACGAGGCTCCCTCCGAAAAGCAGCCGCTCGTGGCCTTGCCACCTGTCCCTGCGATCGACAACCGGCCAACAGAGAGGCCCGTGGGCATGATCTCACGCGGATCTGGCCGAGGAGAAGAGAGCCCGGGAAACCCCGGAGAATGTAATCCCTCCCAAAGGAGGGGAACTTAGCGGCAATGTAAACGATGATGCCGTGGTGGTCGAGATGACCATCGCGAAACACCCTGTACATCGAATCATGGTGGATAGTGGAAGCTCGGCCGATGTACTTTTTTATGATGCTTTCTCTCGGATGAATTTGTCTCTCGACCAGCTAAAGCCAGTGCACACCCCACTGGTAGGTTTTACAGGGGACTCCGTCGGAGTCGAAGGGGAAATCACTCTCCCAGTTACCGCCGGATCCCCGCCTCGGCAGACGACCATCATGGTAACTTTCACTGTAGTCAAGCTCCCTTCGCCTTACAACGCCATTCTTGGGCGTCCCGGGCTCAACCGACTAGACGCCACTATCTCCACAAGGAGACTGCTGGTGCAGTTCCCCACGCCTTTCGGGTTCGGGGAAATGAAGGGGACGATCCAGCCAGTCCCGCTCTGCCTGCAGACAATCCCGGGCATCAAGGGCGCAGAGCTCGCCCGCGAGGTCGAGGACCTCGACCTAAGAGAAAAGGAACCCAGGGGAGGGCCCGTAGAGCGCCTGCTCTCCTTTCCCCTTAGTTCAGACCCCCTGAAGACGGTGCAAGTCGGGGCCCAGCTCCCCGAAGAGGAGCGAACCCGCCTGCTGGAGTTCCTCCGTGCCAACGCCGATGTGTTCGCCTGGTCGGCGGTCGACATGCCGGGTATTCCGCCCGAGATTATCATGCACAGCCTGAACGTGGACCCAGGCAGCCGCCCGGTCCGCCAGAAGAAGAGAAGCTTTGCCATGGAGAGGCAGAAGGCGATCGACGAGGAGGTAGAGAAACTTCTCGCCGCCGGTTTCGTCCGAGAAGTCCAATACCCCAGCTGGTTAGCAAATGTGGTCATGGTAAAGAAGAGCAGCGGTAAGTGGAGGATCTGCGTGGACTACACCGACCTCAATCGAGCTTGCCCGAAGGACAGCTTCCCTCTGCCAAAGATCGACCAGCTGGTCGACACCACCTCGGGACACCGTCTCCTGTCATTCATGGACGCTTTCTCCGGATACAACCAGATCCGGATGAATCCGGAGGACGAAGAGCGTACCGCCTTCATAACTGACCGCGGGACTTTCTGTTACAGGATGATGCCCTTCGGCCTCAAGAACGCGGGGGCGACGTACCAACGTCTGGTCAATAAAGTCTTCAAAGACCAGATAGGCCGCAACATGCAGGTGTACGTGGACGACATGCTGGTAATGAGCAAACTTGACTCGGACCACGTAGCCGACCTGGCAGAGACGTTCGGCAACCTCCGGCGCCACCAGATGAAGCTGAATCCAGCGAAGTGCGCCTTCGGGGTCTCCGCCGGAAAATTCCTGGGGTTCATGGTGACCCAGAGAGGAATCGAGACCAACCCGGAGAAGGTCCAGGCCACCCTGGACATGGAGCAGCCAGCCTCCAAGAAACAAGTGCAGCAGCTGACCGGTCGGGTTGCGGCCCTTAGCCATTTTATTTCCAGGTCGGCGGACCGCTGCCGCCCCTTCTTCAAGGTGCTGAGGAAGATGAACGGTTTCGCCTGGACCGAGGAATGCCAGCGGGCCTTCGAGGAGTTGAAGAAGACGCTCGCATCACCACCTCTGCTGTCCAGGCCCGAGGAAGGGGAGGAGCTTACCCTCTACTTGGCCGTTACCCCGGAGGCCGTCAGCTCTGTCTTGGTCCGAACCGACGACCACGGGATCCAGCGACCGGTGTACTATACCAGCAAACTCCTCCGGGACGCGGAGCTCAGGTATTCCCGGCCCGAGAAACTCGTTTTTGCGCTAATAGTGTCTGCCCAGCATCTCAGGCCCTATTTCCAAGCGCATCCCATCGCCGTCTTGACGGATCAACCGCTGAAAGCGGTGCTCAGCCGACCCGACACCTCGGGGCGATTGGCCAAATGGGCACTGAAACTCAGCGAGTTCGACATTACATACCGACCGAGGTCGGCAATGAAGGCACAGGTGCTGGCCGACTTCTTGGTCGAATGCGCAGGTCTGGGCAAGGAGCCCGAGGAGGACTCTTCGGCCCAGCCGACGGAGGTCGGCACCAACGAGCCCGGAGAGGATGCTTGGATCCTCCATGTGGACGGAGCCTCAAACTCCGGAGGGAGCGGAGCTGGGCTCATCCTTGCCAACGGCGACGGAGTCGTCGCCGAATGTGCGCTCCGTTTCCAGTTCCCCGCGACAAACAACCAAGCGGAGTACGAGGCGCTTCTCGCCGGACTCAGGGTCTCCCGCGAGCTGGGCGTGACCAACCTCAGAGCTTTCACTGACTCCCAGCTCGTGGCGGGGCAGGTGTCCGGGGAGTACGTCGCTCACGACCCCTAGATGGCGAAGTATTTGGAGCTCGTCAAGGCGGGCGCGTCCAAGTTTCGGCGCTTCAACATCTTCCATATCCCCCGCAGGGAGAACGCCCGCGCGGATGCTCTCTCTCGATTGGCGACTCTGCCGGACACAATGCTGGGACGCGCTCATGTGGAGCGACTCGAAGTCCCAAGCCTCGAAGCACCGGCGGGGGTCCATCAGGTCAGCCAGGAGCCCGGCTGGATGGACAAGTACGCCGCGTACATCACCGACGGCATTCTGCCGGAAGACCGAGACGCGGCTCGCCTCATCAGGAAGAAGGCCGTGCGGTTTGTCCTGATGGACGGGCAGCTGTATCGAAGGTCCTACTCTTATCCCCTCCTCAAGTGCATTGGACCCGCAGAAGCCAAGCTTGTGCTCCAGGAGATTCACGAAGGCATCTGTGGGAACCACGTGGGGGGCAGGGCATTGGCATACAAGGCCCTTCGTCAAGGCTACTTCTGGGAGACGATGAAGGAGGACGCCGCCGACTTCGTGAAGAAATGCGACCGGTGCCAGCGCCACGCCACGGTACAGCGGCAACCCTCCAACCCGATCTCTCAGCTCTCAGCCCCATGGCCATTCGCCCAGTGGGGAATGGACCTTCTGGGCCCATTCCCGCCGGCATCCGGCCAGCGGAAGTTCCTGATAGTGGCCATCGACTACTTCACAAAGTGGGTCGAAGCCGAACCCTTGGCAAGAATCACCGAAGCAAACGTCGCCAAGTTCTTCTGGAAGTCCATCGTCTGCCGCTTCGGCCTCCCCCACACCGTGGTCACCGACAACGGACGCCAGTTCGACTGTCGAGAGTTCGAGGATTTCTGCAACGACCTCGGCATCAAACATCGCTTCACCTCGGTGGTGCACCCCCAGACCAACGGGGAGGCCGAGGTCACAAACAGGACCATTCTTCAGGGCCTCCACACGCGGCTAGACCAAGCCAAGGGCAGGTGGGCCGACGAGCTTCCCAGCGTTCTTTGGGCATACCACACCACTCCAAGGACGGCTACCGACGAAACCCCATTCAACCTCGTCTTCGGGGCCGAGGCAGTCATCCCGATCGAGCTCAGCATACCCACGCTGCGCGTGGAACAATACGACGAGACAGAAAACCCGGCCAGGATGATGCTCAACCTAGACCTCCTCGAAGAAACAAGGGACAAGGCCCGAATCCGAATGGCGGCATACCGGCAACGTGTAGCCAGATATTACAACTCCCGAGTACGGCCGAAGGTTTTTCGTCCCGGGGACTTGGTCCTCCGGCGTGCAGAAGCCTCCCAGCCACGAGAGTGCGGCAAGCTTTCACCCAACTGGGAAGGCCCTTATTGGGTAGCAGAAGCCCTCCCTCACGGGGCATGTTACTTGGAAGAGTTGGGAGGTGCCAGGTTCCCCCGGACATGGAACCCCTCGAACCTGAGAATGTACTACCAGTGATGTAAGGCTCCCAGTTCCTTTAACAAAGCTTCTTCGCTTCAAACATTCTTCTCTAACTTCAACAAAAAGCCCGGAGCACAGCTCAGCAAGCCGCGCAAGGTTTGAGAAAGCCTGCGGCATCGAGCTCAGTCCGGAAGATCCTGGGCTTCGGCCTGGAAGGTGGCGTCGAACCCAGTTCGCCCACGCAAGCCCGGAGCACAGCTCGGCAAGCCGCGCAAGGTTTGAGAAAGCCTGCGGCATCGAGCTCAGTCCGGAAGATCCTGGGCTTCGGTCTGGAAGGTGGCGCCGAACCAAGTTCGCCCACGCAAGCCCGGAGCACAGCTCGGCAAGCCGCGCAAGGTTTGAGAAAGCCTGCGGCATCGAGCTCAGTCCGGAAGATCCTGGGCTTCGGCCTGGAAGGTGGCGCCGAACCAAGTTCGCCCACGCAAGCCCGGAGCACAGCTCAGCAAGCCGCGCAAGGTTTGAGAAAGCCTGCGGCATCGAGCTCAGTCCGGAAGATCCTGGGCTTCGGCCTGGAAGGTGGCGCCGAATCCGCTTCGCCCACGCAGGCCCGGAGCACAGCTCAGCAAGCCGCGCGAGGTTTGAGAAAGCCTGCGGCATCGAGCCCAGTCCGGAGGATCCCAGGTTTCGGCCCGGAAGATGGTGCAGGAACTGTGTTGTCCGCGCAGGCATGAAGGCAGCCCAAAGTCGGACCTGCTTAGGATTCTTGCTTTGCCGCAACACGGTTTTGCAGACCCCGTCCTTCGATTTAGTATGGAAGAACCAGGCCCGCAGTTGTCTCAGGTATCCCAGACCGACATCTCAGGAACAAACAAACAAAGAAGAAGAAAAAGAGCCAAAGTTGATAGACAAATTTTTACAAAGAAAGGAGTCTTCATTACAAAGTGTTCAGTACAAACAGGGAGCTCCGACAGGCCGGAACTCCCCAAAAAAAAGAGAAAGACACGGAAAGCAAAAGTACAAGTCAGCAGTCACTGGGGCGCAGGGTCGGCGCCATCCGCCGGAGGTGCGAGCGCCTCCTCTTCAACTTCCACGACGACCGGCTCCGGAGGCTGTGTCTGGGCCGCGGCGTCGTCGGTCGGAGCTGCTGCAGGTGCCGCCTGAAGTATCGCCTGGGTCATGCCGGAGGCCCTGCCCTCGCTCCCCGGCTTCCTGCCGCCGACGACGACCGCACTCAGGTCCAGTTGGGGGAAGAAGGCCCCCACCTTTTCCCGGCACATCCGGAACCCCTTCAGGAAGGAGTCCACGGCGGCCTCCCGGACTTCCGACGTAAACTCGTCGGAAGCCCGGAATTTGGGGACGGCCTCCAGCGCTTCCCGCTTTGCCGCCTCCAGGAGCCCGTTGATGTACGAGCTCCGGTCTTTCGCCATGGCCGCCTCCCGCCGGGCCTCGTCCAGCTGACGCTCCAGAAACAGTGAGTGGGCCTGCAGGCGCGCTTTCTCCGCCGCGTCCTCCTCAGTACGGCGCTGGTTGGAGGTCCGCTCCTCCACCAAGGAGGCCTCCAGTTCCTTGTTCCGCTCCTCGGAACGCGCCAGGTCGGACTGGAGGGCCTGCTTCTCTGCTCGCAGCTCGGCCCCCTTGTCCACCAAGTCCTTCACGTCGGCCGCGAGTTTTCCAAGCTTCTGCTCCCGCTCGGAGTCCCGCTTGGCGTTCCCTACGAGGTAGTTCCTCAGTAGGAGGACGTCGTTCCCGATCTGCAAGGACAAAAGCAACATGTCAGTACCGAGGCAGGAGGCCTCGGATTGAAAGAGAAAAGAAGAGCTGAAGCTGAAGAACAGACTTACCGAGAAGAGCTGGGGCAGGATGCCGAGCAGCGCATCCGCGTAGTCCCGGCCGCCCCGAGCTCGGCGGTCCCGGGCGGTGGAAGCATACTCCATCACCCTCTCCGCCAGCCCTCGGTCGAGGAAGACCGAGTCCCGGTGCGAGATTACCGGCGCTGGGCCCTTCGGGCCGTTCCCTGCGACGGCCGCCCCTTCTGCTGGAGCCGCAGCCGACGGACCGGTGGTCGCCACTGGCGGTGCCGTCGGACCGCTGGCCGGAATGGGCCCGGCGATGGGCAGAGCGGCGGGCGCCGGGGCTCTCTCGGCTGCACCGCCAGGTCGTGGAGCCGAGGTCCCAAGGGCGCCGCCCTGAGGAGGTCTGGGCGGAGAAACTGCGGCGGCTGGGCCGGGCGCGGTCGCCGCTGCGACCTCCCGGCTCGTCTCCGTGCGAGCCCTCTTCGCCACGGGCTCGTCCACGTCAACGACCTCCCTCTGAGCAGCCCCTTCCAGCAAGTTCTCCAATGAAAACTTCATCCCTGCAGAGTGGAGAAATCAAAAGGTTAGTTCAATCTTAAAAAGAGAGAGGGGGGAAGGGCAGAATTTAATGCGGAGCCGAATCTCACCGGCCTCCCGGATGGGACTGATGCCGGCCTCCAAAAGATTCTGCTCAGAAAGCAGAACCTCGAGCGGCGGGACCACGTCACTCAGGAGCTGGGAGTAAGCCTCCTGGTCCGCGGACTCGACCCGAGAACTCCGGTTCGGCGACCGGTCCGGTTCGCTCCAGGCCCAGTCGACGTCGTCGACCGAGGCAAAGAAAAACCGGTTCTTCCATCCCTTAACCGAAGAAGGGAGGTCGAACCGGAGACACCTGGGCCGGGGTGAAATATACCACCAGCCGTCATCGGTGGAGCATTTCTTCAGGGTGAACAGGGACCTGAAGAGCGAGAAACGGGCAACGAACCCATGGAAATGACAGAAGACAATGAAGGAGAAGATGACCCGGATGGCATTAGGAGCCAGCTGGGCCGGGACGAGCCGGAAATGGCTGAGGAAGGAAAGGAAGAAAGGATGAAGAGGGAAACGAAGACCCCCGAGGAGGAAGTCTTCGTAGAAGGCAATACGGCCGGGGCCACTCATGGTGACACGCTCCCCGGACCGCGGAGCAAATAGATGGACAGATCCCGGGATGCCATAAGCATCCCGGAGCAGAGAAAGATCACCTTCGGTCATGGTGGAGGCATGACCGGAGGGACCGGCGGGAAGAAGCGGCGGAGCCGGGAGAGCAGCGAGAGCAGGAAGTGAACGGAGGGGCACGGCAGGTGCAACCGGGGGGGACCGGATCCCCCTGGGGATGCCAATGGTGACACCCCCGGGTTGCAAACGCCGGCGGACCTCCTCTGGGATTACCTCCTCATCCGAGGAGGGAGAAGATGGAGTCCTCGGCCGGGATGGACCGGCCTCGTCCGGATTAGAAGAAACATGGCAATGGCGCGCCATGGAGAAGAAAAGAAGAAAAGGATTGAATGATTGAAGGAGAAGGAGGAGGGCTAGAGAAGAGGAAGACGCTTACCCAAAAATGCACAGGCGGGCGCAAGCAGCAGAAGTTGTTAGCCTGCAGCAAACCGCCCACGAAGCAAGGGAAAAGGGCCTCGTTCTGGAAAGTCCCCTCCCTTTCAGACTCAGCCGGCAGCAGCCGTACTCATCATTCCGTCTCAGGCCACTGGATGGTCGCCACGTGGGCACACGCCCGACACCGACGCCTCGTTAGCAGAGTAACGGCCTCTGCCCCGAAGCGACGCATTGATTGCGGGCAAGTGGACGACGCGTGGCGACTCCCCATTGGTCTCCAGCCGCATCGAGCCACGACGAGTGAAGATCGCGCCAATTATGAAGCAAGATCTTCGCCTCCCCACGTCATGTCTGCAATTAATCCCGACGTTCCGTTCTACGATGCCCCGACGGAACGGCGGGCTGGGGGGCAACTGTTACATCCGTGACAGTGACGTGGCCAGGCTCAGGTATCGCCGAATGCAAACGAGCCACGTGTGAGTTTTCCCGCCAGAATCAGCGCCACGCCCTTAAAGCTGGGGTCGGCAAGATCGCGCCGCCCGACGATTATCCGAGAGCAGACCACCCAGGCCGAGGTCGAGCTCGGCGCGGGGTTCCTCCACCGACCCATCTGCGCCCGCGCGCGAAGGAGACGACCCAAGTGAGGTCGGCCGAGGTCGGCCGACCCCTCGCCTTGCGCCAGGTGGCCACCCGGAGACGGGCCCACCTCGGCCGAAGCCAGGCGACCCTCTGCCGCCTCGCCAGGTGTCCACCCAGGAGGGTCCACCTAGTGCGAGGTCGGCCGACCCTTCGCCTTGCGCCAGGTGGCCACCCGGAGACGGGCCCACCTCGGCCGAAGCCAGGCGACCCTCTGCCGCCTCGCCAGGTGTCCACCTAGGAGGGGTCCACCTAGTGCGAGGTCGGCCGACCCTTCGCCTTGCACCAGGTGGCCACCCGGAGACGGGCCCACCTCGGCCGAAGCCAGGCGACCCTCTGCCGCCTCGCCAGGTGTCCACCCAGGAGGGGTCCACCTAGTGCGAGGTCGGCCGACCCTTCGCCTTGCGCCAGGTGGCCACCCGGAGACGGGCCCACCTCGGCCGAAGCCAGGCGACCCTCTGCCGCCTCGCCAGGTGTCCACCCAGGAGGGGTCCACCTAAGCCGAGGTCGGCCGATCCCTCGCCCCTCGCCAATTGGTCCCCGGAGATAGGTCCAACTCAGCCGAGGCCAGACCGCTCGTACGGAGAGGCCCCCGGGGAAAGCGACGGGTCCCGAGGCCATCCCTCGGGCCGTACCGACCCCAGACGGCGTCCCGTACGGAGGGCGGTGGCACGCGGAACGTCACTTACATTGGCCCGGCAGGTCCCGCGGTCGAGAGACCCGATCCTGACGGAACAGGGCCCGTAAACGGATAGCGCCCACGCCCGGGAAAAAGAGCACCCTCACGAAGCCCGAGGCCTGACGACTTGCCGCTCTGCCAGCGCCGCCTTCCCTCTTTTTCTCTTCTGTCCTTGCCTTCTTCCTGCTGGGCCCGGCGGACGAGGTCGGAAAGCCGCCTGGCCTCCTTCACCAAAAAGGGAAAAGAGAGGAAGATAGGGAGGAGGAGTTTTCGAGGGAGGAAAGGACAAGCGCACGACGGAGGGAGATAAAGAGGGAAGGATCCAAAGACTGCAAGGTAAGCCAACAAGCCTGGGGACAAGAAGGAAGGACCGACGCAAGGCCTCGCTCCGAGGAAGAAACCAGAGATCCCGAGAGGGGAATACTGGACGCGAGCTCGGCGGGCAGGCCCAGCCGGGATTTCGGTCCCCGGCGCTTTCCCTTCACCAGTTAACTCTCCGAATCCGGGACCCTCCAAGGGGCCCGGGAGGGAGAGTCTGTTCCTCCACGTCGTCTACTGACTTGACCGTCGGAGCCCCCTCGCCGGAATCCCCGGCCAGGGTCCTCTAACCCCATTGTTGCAGGTTTCTCGCAGGAAGGGAGGCTCCCTTGCCAGGCGGTCAGGGAGGATCGGCTGATCCTCTGCACGGGCGCGGCGACGAGGACGGCAACACAAAGTGTCCTGAATTCTTGCTGACTACAATGATAGTTTTCTTCCGCAAGAGTCATGAAGCTTTTTACAGCAAGCAATATAAACTTGTTTTAATCAGGAGCTGTAATCGTTCTCTGGAAGATGTGTCTTCGTTATTAATTGCAAATTCACCATAGGAGCTCCTAATCTTGGATCTAATTAGTATACCATTTGACCTTGATGCTTGTATATTTTATGCATGTTTAATATGACTTTCGCAAAGCATGGAAAGTTGAAAGTATGCTTTCACGCATTTAGTATACCATTCAAGATATCCGAATGATCTAGGTATACAATTTTCTGAAAAACCGATCAATTTGGAAATGAGAACAGATTCCTACACTTCAATGGAAGCACATTCTTTCCTTCCTTCTCTTTTCTTGTCTCTCTTTTTTTTTTTTCTTTTTTTTTTTTTGATATAAGGGAGATGTTAGCCACCCATTTTATTAATAATTAAAAGAAATAATGCAGAATTGCAAAATAGAGAAGCAGAGAAGAAAAGCTTTTGCTCCCACCAGCAATTCTCAGATAGAAAATGAAGAGCTTATTCCTGCGGGCTACTCTAATCTGATTGTCTTTGAAAAACAATAGCACAGCAGAATGTTGAAAAAAGTGAATAGAAATTTTTATTCCTAAACTATCCTTTGAACATAAAAATTTTAATTTTACATGAAAAGTTTGAAAAAAGTTAAGGCTCTTTATAAAAAAATATTTTTCCTTGCTCTTGCATTTAGGCTCACCATAGGTGGAAAGCTTGAGGCTACCCATTGCGCATGCGCGACGGGTGAAAAGGGCGTAATGAATGCTTTGTAGGCGCACTTTGCACTTCCAAGGGACACCTTAAGTCTATAAATAGGTTCTCGTTCCTCATTCATTTAATCATAATTTTTTCCTTCCTTCTTTTAGGCATTTGTATACTCTGAATAATATAGTATAGCTATAGTGCGTAGTAGAGTCTTTTAGGCATTTGCATACTCTAATTAATAGAGTATAGATATAGTACATATAAAAGAGAGAAAAGCATTTCTAGATCGAATTTCTGGTGAATAGTAGTGCTACTTTCACCAGAATAAGACCGTTGTATCTTGGGAGACAATCATCATACACCATAAGCACCATTACGGGACGAAATTGTCTTAAGGACATAGAGTGTAACTCTAAACTCGATCTTTTTAAATAGGTAGCCACAAATATTATAATCTTTACAATCTTAAGATAATTTTCCGTGTCAAAGTGCTGCTCAAGTGATGGCAACAATGGTTGCACCTGTTCAAGCCGAGAAGCCAGAGAAGTTTGTCGGCAACAACTTCAAAAGATGGCAACAAAAGATGATGTTCTATCTGACAACTCTGAATATGGTCAGAATTCTCAACGAATATCCACCAGTCCTAAAGGAAGGAGAAAACAACAAGCAAATTGTCACTACTATGAATGCATGAAAGCACTCAGACTTCTTATGCAAGAATTATATCCTAAATGGATTAGAGAATACTTTGTATAATGTATACAGTAGTATCAGTATAGCAAAAGAACTGTGGGCATTCTTGGATAAGAAATATAAGACCGAGGATGCAGGTCATAAAAAGTTTGTGATCGACAGGTTTTTTGACTACAAGATGGTAGACTACAAGACCGTCATGGAGCAAGTTCAAGAGCTGCAGATCATACTGCATGAGATACATGCAGAAAAAAATGTCTCTGAGTGAGTCATTTCAGGTAGCTACTATAATTAAAAATCTATCTCTATCATTGAAGGACTTCAAGAACTACCTAAAGCATAAGAGAAAGGAGATGGGACTTGAAGATCTGATTGTCCACCTGAGGATCGAGAAAGATAATAAGAGCCATGATAAGAAGACAGGAAGACATCATGCTGAGCCTAAGGCCAACCTCATGGAAGGAAAGGCCAACAAGAAGAAATGCAAGTTTCCTGGTGAAGGCTATAAACAGAAGAAGGACAATCCTAAGAAATTCAAAGGCAAGTGCTTCATTTATGGTAAAATAAGCCACAAATCCAAGGATTGTCGTTTCAAGGGGAAAGAAAAGAAGGAAGTCAATACTACTGAATATACCCTATCCCATGGAGTGTCAAAGATGATGTTGTCAGCAATTGTATTCGAAGCGAATATAGTTGATAAGCCAAATAAGTGGTATGTTGACACTAGAGCTACACGACATGTCTGCTCTGAAAAGAGTATGTTCTCATCATATACTTTTATCAGAGGTAGAAATCTGCTACTGGATAACTCCACTACATCGAAGATAAAAGGACTTGGCCACATTATTCTGATGATGACATCTGGCAAAGAGCTTCTACTGAACGATGTACTGCATGTTCCTGACATTCGTAAGAATTTGGTATCAGGCTCTCTCCTAAGCAAACATAGATTTAGGATGGTGTTTGAGTCTGATAAATTTGTACTTACTAAAGGGGGGATCTTTCTAGGTAGAGGTTACTTGAATAATGGGTTATTCAAGATAAATGTAATGACTGTACATCGCAACCTTGAAAGGAATAAAGATGCTTCTTCTGTTTGTATGGTTGACTCCTCTTATTTATGGCATGATAGATTAGGACATGTAAATTTTAATTCATTACGAAAATTAATGAATTTAGAATTGTTATCTAATCATGAAATCGATCCACATTACAAATATGAAATATGTGTTGAAGTTAAGTTAGCCAAAATACCATTCCATTCAGTAGAAAGGAATACTGAACCTCTAGATTTGATTCACAGTGATCTATGTGACTTAAAGTCAGTATAATCTAGAGGAGGTAAAAAGTATTTTATAACATTTATTGATGATTCAACTAAACACTGTTATGTGTATCTACTAAAGTCTAAAGATGAGGCTTTAGAAATATTTAAATGTTATAAGAATGATGTTGAAAATCAGCTTAGTAAAAAGATCAAGGCTATAAGAAGTGATAGAGGTGGTGAATATGATGCACCGTTTAATGACTTTTGTCAAGAACATGGCATTATTTATCAAATTTTGTCATCCAATCTAATGGAATTGCTGAACACAAAAATCGAACATTGAAGGAATGATGAATGCCATGTTGATAAATTCTGGTATATCACAGAATTTACGAAGAGAAGCTATTCTATTGGCTAATCATATTCTTAACAAAATACATCTTAAAAGAAAGCACATTACTCCATATGAGTTATGGAAAGGAAAAAAGCTTTCTTATAATTATCTAAGAGTATAGGGGTGTCTAGCTAAAGTGGCTATTCCAGATCCCAAAAAAGATCAAAATATGACCTAAAACTGTTGATTGTATTTTTATTGGTTATGCACAAAACAGTAGTGCATATCGCTTTCTTGTATATAAATCAGATATATCTGATATACATGAAAATACAATTGTGGAATCAAGAAATGCATTATTTTTTGAAAAGATATTTCTTTATAAAGATATATCTGGTACAAGTTCAAATAAAAGAATTTATGATAATATGGCAAGTAATAGTCATCAGGAAAAATATCCTGAAGATGAACCTAGATGTAGTAAGAGACCTAAAGTTACAAAATCTTTTGGTCCTGATTACATTACATATATAATAGAAAATGTGCCTCAGACATTCAAAGAGACAATGTCTATACAAGAAGTACCCTTTTGGAAAGAAGCTATTAATAGCAAAATTGAGTCCATCATACATAATCATACCTGGGAATTGGTAGATTTACCATTAGGTATGAAGCCTTTAGGGTGTAAATAGATTTTCAAGAAGAAGTTAAAGACTGATGAATCAATTGATAAGTATAAAACTAGATTAGTAGCTAAAGGCTTTAAACAAAAAGAAGGTCTAGACTTCTTTGATACTTATTCACCTGTAACAAGGATAACATCTATAAGAATGTTAATCGCTATTGCAGCTATTAACAATCTTGAAATACATCAAATGGATGTTAAAACAGCTTTTCTAAATGGTGAATTAGAGAAAGAAATTTATATGGAACAACCTGAAGGGTTTGTCATTCCAAGCAAAGAAAAGAATGTGTGCAAACTTGTTAAATCTTTATATGAATTAAAACAAGCATCCAAGCAATGACATATAAAATTTGACAATGTCATGTTATCTAATGAATTCAAAATAAATAAATGTGATAAATATGTGTATGACAAAACCATGCCTACAAGGTATGTGTTAGTCAGCTTATACGTGGATGATTTATTAATCATAGGTAGTGATACAGGTATAATTAACAATATAAAGAAAATATTGATTAAACATTTTGATATGAAAGATATGGGTATCGCAGACGTTATACTAGGGATTAAAATCACTAGAACATCTGATGGAATAATATTATCTCAATCTCACTATATTGAAAAAATATTAAATAAGTTCAATAAATATGATACTAGTTCACTTAAAGTACCTGTAGATGTTAATCTACTTTTGCTAAGCATACTGGGCAACCCATATTACAATTAGAATATTCATGTATAATTGGCAATTTAATGTATGTCATGAATTGTACCCATCCTGACATAGCATATGCTGTCAATAAGTTAAGCAGATTTACTAGTAATCTAGGTCCAAATTATTGGATAGTACTTGTAAGGGTATTACGATATCTATGATATATCCTAAATTTCGGATTACATTATACAAAATATCCATATGTACTAGAAGGATATGGTGATGCTAACTATATTTTTTTCAGAAGATACTAAATCTACTAGTAGAAATGTGTTAATCCTAGGAGGAGGTGCAGTGTTATGGAAATCCTCAAAAAAAAAAAACTTGTATAGCTCAGTCCACTATGGAATCAGAGTTTATAACTTTAGATAAAACTGGAGAAGAAGCAGAATGGCTTCAAAATTTTTTGGAGGATATTCCATGTTGGTCTAAACCTGTATCTACAATATATATCCATTGTGATAATCAATTAACTATTTACAAAGCACAGAATAAGATGTATAATGGTAAATCTAGATATATACGCCGCAGACATAATACCATTAAGCAATTACTTGAAAATGAAATAATCTCTATTGACTATATTTAGTCAAAAAAAATCTTGCAGATCTACTGACAAAAGGTTTACCAAAATATCAAGTAAATTGTTTATCGAGGGAAATGGGTTTAAAGCCTATAACAAATTAATCTTCATAGTGGATGCCCAACCTAGTCGACTGGAGATCCCAAGATCTAGGTTCAAAAGGGATAACTAAATTATGAAGAGATCAATGAAGCACTAAGGATGTAAATTCCTATTCATTCCTATGATAATCAGTGCTACCTGCTAGTAGTACTAGGATAAGCATAGCTTTTAATGATTCTTATAACATGAATATCATGTGGGGTATAGCAGGATACTCTTAATAAGAATCGCCTATGTGAGTGTGAACTAGACCAATTCTATGAGAATTTTAAAGGCTTTAATTCTTTAAAGCACTCATGAAACCAGGAGTTGTTCAGGGCCAAAATGAACACAACCATGAGAACCAAAAGGAATGCTCGGAAAGAAGTGCAATTGTTATTATTTTAGTTTACATCAAATGTTGGAAAGTTCAAGATATCATGTTCAGTTTTAACAAGTAAACTCGATAACAAAATACAAAGGAAGGTTCAAAGCCACAAGCTACATATACTGATACAACTTCATTCCATTTATTCTCTTTAAGTGTCTACATATTCATTTGCATTTAAAATCTATGCTTGTGGGGGATCGTCTTTACTGATCTTTGATCTTAGTCCAAAATTCCATTCATGTGAGGGATTGTTGGAAAAAGTGAATAGGAATTTTTATTCCTAAACTACCCTTTGAACATGGAAAATATAGTCCCACATGGAAAGTTTGAAAAAAGTTAAGGCTCTTTATAAGAAAACATTTTCCCTTACTCTTGCATTTAGGCTCATCATAGGTGAAGAGCTTGACGCATCACCACTACACGCGCGCATGCGGGACGGGCGACAAAGGTGCAATGGAAGCGCACTTTGCACTTCGCACGTGTGCATCGTCATGAGGATCTTTAAAATTTTTTCTGATCAAAAGGATCAGACGATCAGGATTGATTGAATCAAGATCATCTGATAATGGGCTATGATCGTGTCAATCTGGGTTTTAGAGTCGGCTTATCTGGTGTAAGAGTCGGCTCGATCAGACAGTCAGGAAATCCTGTGGTCTGGACGAGTCGACTCGGTTTCACAATCTTGAAAACCTGTGGTCTGGATGAGCCGTCTCTGATGCTTAGAGTCGACTCGGTTCCAAGGTCGAGTCGACTCTAGTATCGAGAGTCGGTTGCGATCGGCAAGCGTCTGTTCATGAAACGATGATCGCAACGATCAAAGCACTACGATGATCGGCTGATCACATATCCATTCATGGATCAACGTATCCAGTGACGTTGATAGTACCATCGGATCATGAAATGGCGTATTGAGAAGCGCGTTGATCGCGTGATCTACAGATCACGGTATGAATCACCGTAT
Source organism: Areca catechu (assembly GCA_021397845.1). Taxonomy (NCBI): domain Eukaryota; kingdom Viridiplantae; phylum Streptophyta; class Magnoliopsida; order Arecales; family Arecaceae; genus Areca; species Areca catechu. The sequence continues at coordinate 31,676,587 of CM038039.1, forward strand.
CATGGCTTCCGATGGACGTATTGATCGCGTGTTTTTCAGATCATAGTTGAGGAAAGGCGTATTCCACTATGAAATGGCTTATCAAGCCATCGGTTATTCTCTCTGATCAAATATGAGAGTTGCTTCCAAGGGACACCTTAAGTCTATAAATAGGTCATCATTCCTCATTCATTTAATCCCAATTTTTCTTTCCTTCTCTTAGGCATTTGTATACTTTGAATAACAGAGTATAGCTATAGTGCGTAGTAGAGTCTTTTAGGCATTTGCATACTCTAATTAATAGAGTATAGCTATAGTGCATATAAAAGAGAGAAAAGCATTCCTAAGCATTCTTGGTTCAAATTTCTGGTGTATAGTAGTGCTGCTTTCACCAGAAGAAGACCGTTATATCCTAGGAGACAATCGCCATATACCGTAAGTACCATTACGGGACAAAATTATCTTAAAAACATAGAGTGTAACTCTAGACTCGATCCTTTTAAATAGGTAGCCACAAATATTATAATCTTTACACATAATTGGATTGGCGACTCCGAAGCTTGCTTATATGATACATAATTACATGACTCCTTTCTCAATTTCTTACTCAGCACATGCCTTGTACTTAACTGGTTCTTATACCCCAACCAATTAAAGGAAAATCTTCAACATTCTTTCCTTTGTTCAACTAGATAATTTGTTCTCCAGAGTAAATAATTTTAAAGAATGTTAAATCTATATGAACATGTGAATGAAACTATCTGTATGCAACATGAGTCATGAGACATGAGTTTCTTTTTTGCTTAGGGGGGGGGGGGGGGGGGGGGGGGGGGGGGGTCACTCCTCATCCAACCACTCGGGTGTAGACAAGGTTCGGAACCAGGTCATTACCAGATGATTACCAGCTACACTGGTCAGCACCCACCATACCTGGATGAATTCACACTTCACGCAAAAATTACTTCGACATACCCGAGAGGTCTTTGAATTACTTATAAATGCTGACACCTTTATATGAGTAGGCAAAGACTGTCAGACCTCTTTTTCTATAAAAATGACATGTTGAGAGAAGACATATTTATGGCTCCCCATATGAACCATGAATTGCTTTTTGTCCCTTTGTGGTTAGCATTGATATAAAGTTGGCAGGCTTTGCCACTTGATTCATTTAGCTTCGAATCAAGCTTGATTGATGCTTCTATTGAGCTAAAGCTTGAGCTGAGCTCGAGCTGCCAAATTCATTCGACATTCCTAGTTACAAGTCACACTCCTCTTTTTTTCCCCCCCTCCTCCTCCTCGTGTAATCAGTGGGGAGGATAGACTCATGTAGGCCCAGATCTGTTAAAGTAGAAGCCCAAAATGATCGGATTCCCAGGTCCAGCAGTGTAGATTTTGGTCTGCGGCTCTCAGGCAGAAAGACCAAAACTAGGTTCGGTAATCGGCCAGATGGATGGTCAGGCATGGCTGGTCTCAGCACGGAACAGCAAGGGGAGGTTGCACTCATATATAATATATACATGTTATCTTGTTGCTTGTGAGCCATATCTCACTCATACATGGTGCCCATGGGCTATGTCATGATTACCTAATTCATGATCATAATAATTTTAAATGTTTAGTTAAGCTTATCTATCTGGAGCTAAGTTGTCTCTGCCACCTCTCCAGGCCCCTCGATCAACTTTCTGGGTTGGTAGCCGAGCGTTATCATTCTTTGATCTGGCTTTGCGGTTGCCTCAACCAACCACTTGGTGGCTTGACGTAGGGACAAGTTAAAGCTTTATGGATAAGCATGGTTTTTTTTTTTTTTTTTTTTTTTTTTTGGCACGATATGGATAAGGATTGTCGATGCTTCCCAAGGTGTGGCGCGAACGACGGCTTTCTTGGCACAGCCTGCTCGAGACTTCTCAGCGTACTCATTTTAGCAGAGCCTACTGATACTTCCACATGGAAGGCATGATGAATGGCGCAGGGAACGATAATCACTGTCACCACCAAACAAAGCTGTGGATGACGTCAGTTTAATTTAGCAGCTATTATGACATTAATGACTATTATTTGACATCAATGCAACAAGATAATAAATTGTGGGCATTTTTGGAATCCTTGGTGTCAGTAATATATGTACGATAATTAGTTAGTGCAGTGAGTTGCCGGCAACCTACTTCACTGCGAGTGCTACGAAGTTGGGGAGGACCACATGGCTCTCATCAGCAGCTCTTGTCAGTGATATCGTTCTTAACAAAATTTAAGTTCCAACCAAACGTAGGGAAAAAATGGTGGTAGAAGAGTGGATCTAAAGCACGTATATCAACACCGAATAATTTATGTTGAAGTCGGCAGTCTTAAAAATAATCCTGGTGATTTCGGCATCAGCAAGAAACACAACACCAAACATCCAAAGCATTCGACAAGAGCTCTTTAAGATTATCCGTTAGCAAGAATACGGTCACGGTACTTATCTGCAACTAATGACTAGCTTACTCTCTGGCCGATCCACACAATCCATGAAGCTTTGCATGATCTCCACTTCTGTGAGTCTGTCCTGCATAGCATTCTACCAGGAAATAGAGAAATGCCGTCACCAGCCATCCAGAATAACAGTGAAGCGAGGCGATTCAAAGGAGTAACAGAGAGTGGAATATCCCTGAACTAAATTCAGAATAAAATGTACAAGTCCAGCGCGTACCGATCATATGGCTATAAATAATGAGAGCTGAAGTGCTGAACTCCATACAGCTTGTTTGATATACTCTCCAAACAAATCACCGAATAAGCTACTCTTGTAACCACTGCCTCATCTCTTTCAAGCCCTTAAAAGAAACATCAAATATATCACACAACCACGTAATGAGTACTGACCGTTTTTTTAATAAATTAAAAGGTTAAAAAATATATCACTAGGTGGACTTCAAATGAATATGAAACCAGATAGCAGAAGCCTATGATTGAGGAAACCACCATATCTTATTGTTATTAGATTGTCATGAATAATGAAGATGCACAGGTGGGCATGATGCTTACAAATGAATGGAACAGAATCACTTCCCTATCCAATCCACCACCCCCCCCCCCCGCCCGCGCCACCCACTGCATTCTTTTCCTTTTGTATCTACTACACTCTTAAAAGAATTCCATCCCAGGTGTCAAAAGCGCTTGTATACATTTTTACATTACAAAATGCTGGGCATATCTTTACTCTTTCTAAACCTCTGACTCGCTGCTTATGCCCACCACCATCAAATGTCAAGTGACACCCTCGTCTTGATAGGCTTTAGCTTCACGCCCATGCTTTCTGGTGACAGCAGCTCCGGGGAGATGCATGATGGACTGAGCGGGCTGCGTGGACTGCCCGTAAACTGGCTTGGCCTATAAAGCCCATAACCTATGAAGAAATACTCCATCGGAATCAGCATGGCATGGGGTTGCTCCTCTGTCACCAATGATCCGCATGCTTGGACCTGCATTGTGATCCCCAGAAAATACGAGCAACGCCAGCAGTGAGATTGACATAGACCTATCAAGATACCATTACCTCTAAATAAAGATAAGCACTCAGATGTACTCAATATAGTACCTCGACCAAGGCACTGCATCTTCTGTCCAGTTTTGATGTCATGTGGAGGGCATCAGAATAGAACGGAGAGTCTTCGCCAACAAATACAAGCGTCCGACACTGTAGCCGATGTAATTCTTCTGTGATGTCGTATCTCCTGCATATGTAGACAAATATTATTATGGCAAAAGATCTTTACATAATAATTTTATAGAACAAAGGTCTATGGATGTATACCCATTAATTGATTGAAGAAAATGCCAGACATTTTTACTTTGCCTCTCATCCAACAACTACAGTGACAAAAGTAATTAATAACCACCACTGCAACGATCAAAAAATTTCACCAAATGATAAAACAATGAACAGCAACAAGAATATATCAAAACTTACGCTTCTGCAGGCTTGTACAATATCTGACTCAGGGACCTGTCCACTGCCACGGACTTCCTGGCAACCAAGTCAGCATGAAGAAACTATTAGACTTTCTTGGTAATGCTAAACAATAAAAGCTGTGAGAAATGAAACTTATTTACCTTGCTGAAGTACCGCTGAAGCAAGAAATCCTTAACCAAGCCACACATCCCATAGAAATATAACAAATTGGATATTACCTGAGGATACAAGAGAATAAGATTCAATTCATCATATTAAACAGAATTCTTTTTTACTTACAAAAGGGATCTGACACAATACCTTATTATACAACCACTCTGTCCAACAGGGAGCTTTACATAGAGGAGAGACAAGTATCAGGCCTGCAACACGCTCCCTATACTTTAACTGGAAGCAAGGAATAAAACTTTAGTCATTTAAACTTTGAACATAGCAACATGTTTAAGTGGTACTGGAGATTGACATACAGCGAAAAGGGTAAGGATGTAAGCACCAGCCGTGACCCCAAAGCACATCACTGAACCTACCCTGGAAAGGACATATTGAAAGGGTATAAAAATGTTGGATTTCAAATTGTCTTGTTACACAGCTTCCATCATAAGCTCCAATGTTGCATACAAGCAGATACGGTACTGACAACTATTACCCAAAAATGTCAAGAACATCGGCAATCTGATCTGCCAAATCATCCACTGAAGGGACGGGAATATGGGAAGAAACTGGAGCAGCACCTAACTGCAACAACTCTTGAGGAAGATGACAAAGTTATGTAAATACCATGATCAATTTGATGCACAACTCCCTTTACTGAATAAAACTATATGGAATCTGAAACCAAACTACCGACCTCATGTCCAGGAGGACTAATATGATAGATGCAGAAGTTGTGGAGAAGCAAAGATGCAGCTTCAGGGCAAAAAAATAATCCTTGGAAGCATGATACATCTGTTTATTTCAACACAAAAACAGAAAAAAGGGTATAAGATCCCTCGAAAACTATCAGGTAAATGTGATAGGCAGTGTAGTACTGTAATTGTGTAAAAAATTAAACTAAATCAAGGGGGAATTATTGCATTCTGGAGCAAATTGTTAAACATGCATCTTGCATTCACTCCATATGAAACATTAACAATGCATATATTTGGAGAATAAAGATGACAAAAAAGAAAACAATGTTTCATGCCAAATGTTTAATTGGCACTTACGGTTTAAAGCCACATCTGGATAGGTTACAAGTGCAGGCTTTTCCTGCTCTCCAAAAACAGCAACGGACACTGTGCCATGTCTTGTTTTTATAAAATGTTCCTGCCGCCACCACAAGAAAAGCAGTCTGTATTTAGCAAACCAAGAAGGCAAAATCAAAATTAATGAAATTGCATCCTATAAGAAAGGGTGCAATAAAGACTGTTTAGATAAACATTATTTCAAAAAAGAAAGAAAAGACAAATGCCTGCTGAGGCACCCTGTATAGTATTTCAAGCTAATAGGTTCTTTGCAATCAGATTTTTTTCAGGAAAAAAAATATTAGTTTGAAATAAAAGCCAAACAAAGTGTTATATACAATCTTCCACAAACTATTTCAGAGTATAGGCATCTAACATAGAGCAATCAAGACAATACAGACAGTTCAGTAGGAATGAAGCTTGGTATAGCACCAATATCAGTCAATAGAGTTCTAAAATGTCGAGACAATACAGATAGTCTTAGGGTCCGTTTGGTTGAGGTATATTAGATTATGGGATAATCTGACGATTACTGGAAATCATTTATCAGAAAAAATGATTGTGAAAAAAAATAACTTTTACCATGTTTGGTTAGTAAAAAATTCTCCAGAAAATAATGTTGGAAAAAGATTATTACATGGTTGGAGATAATTCTATATAAAAATATAGTGAAATTTACAAATATACCCATCAACAAAAAATATTTTTTTAATACTAATATAGTATTGTCATCTTCAATCATTTTTTATATAATGATTATAATCACATAACTCTTTATATAATGCCATTTACATTTTAATTATTTTGCAAAAGACTGAAAAGATATCAAAATAAATTCAATGATCATAAATGTACACTTTATTGGAGATATTTTAGTCAAATATGGATTACCGGGGAATTTACCAAATAGCAACCCCTATGATATTTGCTTTACCTTTTCTCTCACAGAAATAAGCATGAAAAATCCACCACTTTTTTACCATCTCTCTCTTCTACTTTTCATACCCAACAAGATAATCTGACATGGGGTTTATTTTTCCATGCCAAATTACCCCCAACCAAACAAACCTTTAGAGAATACAAAAGTCTATTTTACCAAATACGAACCATGCCTTAGAGAAATTAGTGTATCGGCCTGCTGAGATAATTGAAGGTATGGCATATACACTGAGAAGTATAAGACATCAAAAGCAGATGGCACCATACGCACTAAATCATGGATCAATGGAGCAATAACATAGAGGTGCTCCAAAATTCAAGAAGCACGACTGTATTGAGGCATAGACCTATAGACAAAGCATCAAATTCTTGTGTTATCCAAGGATAAAAAGTAGTAATAATCTTTTATGCTGCTCTCTCCCTGAACAAGCAAGATTCACTTTTCTTTCCTTAATATAAAAATATATTGGAATATGGAGACATGCGTTCTTTACTTTTGGCCAGTTTTATTTGTAATCATGCAATGATAACCCAAATACTTAAAATAATACCCTGCTGACACTTGAAGAAAGGAATAATATTTTCTTCCATTTTTCCAAGTAACCACAAAACTCAAGCAATCATTAGCTTTCTCCTAATTCTACCGTCATAGGGTCTACAATAAAATATATAACCAAAACAACATTTATGATAAAAAAAAAGGCATAATTTTCACAATTGGAAAGGACAGCCAAATGAACGCGATCATTTAGCTAGAACTGGCACCTTAATGCAATACGTTAAACAAATTTATTAATTAAAAAAAGGACGACCACGTTTAGATTTTACGAAGAGTCGATAACAAAGAAAACCGACACGAAAAGCAATCTAAGATTTTCCAAGATTTAAGCTTCCTGCGCTTTTCTTTTAATACTCCCCCCCCCCCCCCCCCCAAAAAAAAAAAAAAAAGAAAAAAGAAAAAAGAACAGTACTGAAAGGTGATTACAAGAATAAGCACTCCAAGAACATCTCTAAATCAAAAAACTAGTGAAAAAATCCACACTTTAGAACCAAAACAAACCACTCCTTATCCAAACCGCATTACATCATCGTAACACCTAATAATCACCCAAGAAAGTCCTCAGGATCAACAAAAATGTCCACAGAAATTCATAAACACAAAGATCAAATCAGAACACACAACCAGATCATAAACTCTGAAAATAACCCAAGAAGGACGTCGAAGTCAAATGCTGACGGATCAAGAAACCCTAACCTTTCCGCACAGGGAGATCCTCTCCACATCGACCGAAACCGACCCGCTTGATTCCCCCATTGGCTGGCCAAGAAGGTTTCACAGCCAAGAACGGAGCTCGTCCACTCCCCCCAACCCTTCCCCTCGCATCCCCGCCCACTCCCCTTCCCTCTTGTCTTTTTTTAGCCCCCAACCCCCCCCCTCCTCCTCTATTCTCTCGCTTATATACGACGCGCCCCCTCCTCTAATTCTCACATTTATTTTTAACTCCCCGCACCGACGCGCTCTCTCTATTTATTTGTTTTCTCTCTGCTCCTCTCCGGCTCTCTCTTTCTAGCTGGCAACTGGAGTCTTCCCGGACCCCACGGCCCAAAAACGGACGTGACCTGATGACGTTAACCTCGCCTTACCGGACCCAACGGTCGGATCCCAAATGACCAAACTGCCCCTGGAGCCTTGAAAGAGACGTGATTTTCATCGGACCAAACTGCCCCTCCGTGGGTCCGTGTCCAAATAATATATATATATATAGGTAAAATGTCCAGCGAGTATACGTAGCACCGATCAAAGCCGTCCGATTTGAGATGCCCACAATTTCGGTTGGTGCTGACCGGTTGACTGGTCGGGCACCGGGATTATCATTGACCAGACTTTCACCGCGTCGGCCAGGACCATGAGAGATTGTGGTGGTTGTCAAACGAGCACCGTCTGTTCATGGGGTTCACCAGTCGAAGGGCCCAGATTTGATGTGTTATTAGTACATTCTACCATACGCAACGCGATTGTTTTTGTTTTTTGGATTGTAATGATCTCGGCGGGTCCACGATACATTGATAGGTCCCATCAAGATACGGAAATAGGTGTTTTCGTCATTTCAGTTTTATTTTATAATTTAATTCTTACCTAAAAAGTATATAATTCTGCAATGTCGAATCTCCACTAATATTGGTGTTGGAAGATTTTCATCTTATGAGATTATTTGGCGACACGTGTCAAATCCAACGATTGACAACAAACGGAAGAAAATTTTGAGCGCAGGAGTTGGTGGGTACGACTGCTTTCACGGGATTACTCATGTTAAAAAGAAGGGAATATTCGATGATTAGAAGCGCAATCTCTCTAGAATCCGTTCTAATATTTAAAATATGTAACGGCTATTTCTGATCAAATATTTCAAGCAAAAAAAAAATTAATTTTACGTAAAACTATCCCGGACTAACCGTTCCTAATTCCACTTAATTCGCTTCTTTAGGCTCATTTGGTTGGTCAGAAGAATTTTCCCGTAATATTTTTTTTAAAAGTTAATACTTGTTATATCTTTTTATATATATATATATATTTATTTATTTATTTTTGATAGAATGGAGTATTCATTAGACAGAACGGGATAAATATAACAAAAATAGTCAGACAATATAATATCCCTAAGTTGTACAAGGAATGTCCGCCAATCAGACCAAAGAACAGAAATTGAGTGACGAGCAACGAAAGAGGCGACCCAGTCCGCTGGTGAGTTAGCCTCTCTATAGATATATCGAATCAAGATCGATGCACAATCCTATAGGAGGAGCCTAATGTCTCGAATAACATGATGAGCCGAAGGAGCAAGCAGGGACTGTCGGATCCAATAAATGACCATCAGAAAATCTTCCTTGATGATGAGATGGTTCAAGTGGAGAATCTGACTGGCATACGTGATGCCAGCCCAGACGGCATGCAGTTCCGTCGCAGGGATGGAAGGGTCGACGAGAGGGACCCCACCAGCAGCCAAGAAACCCAAGCAGGAGTCCCGGATGACGAAGGCAGCACCTCCCAATCTGTGTCGAAGACTGCCATCAAAACTGATTATGAAGAAAGATGGATGAGGTGAGGGGGTTTCCAAGAAATGAAAACTCGATGGGGTGCTCGAAGAGCGAGGTAGGAACCCAGATGTCCAACGGTCTCCCAATCGATCCGTGGAACTCAACAGCAGAAGCGATGGCACGCTGGACAATAAGCCAAGGAGAAGAACTCACCGAGCTGAAAATAAACTCGTTCATGGCCAGCCAAATATAATAGGTGATGTAAGCCAGGAGAGTCGTAGACGGAGTGGCAGTAGCTGATCGCAAAATCCCAATGAATGCATCATGAGTATCAGCATCCTAGGGAAAGAGATGAGCTAATCCTGCTATCTGCCACACACGCCTAGCCTGGTGACAGGAGAACAAGGTATGATGCTGGGTCTCCTAAGCAGCCTCACAAATAGGGTAGTCGTGGAGAATATGCATGCACCTGGTGGCCAGGAGGTATCTGGTAGGAAGGCAACGGCGGACCACCTTCCAGATGAACAGAGAGACTCTCGGATGTACCGGTATAGACCAGATCCAATCCAACAAGGTAGGGGTGACAACCTCAGGGGAGAAAATGGCCAGAAGATCAGATATCGGTGCCCTGGGGGCAGTGGAGTACCTCCAAATTCTAACATCTGAGCCCGGGGTGGTAGGCAAGCTAATCGAGCAGACCCGGAGGTCGAGAATATCCTCAAAGATAGATCTGACTACACCCTAGTCCCACAGTGGCCAGCCAGGAATGAAGAGGTCAGGAATGATAGTGGAGTTAGGAATATCCACATATATAAAAGTGGGCTGTCTGCAGAGAGGAAGCTCGGAAATCCAAGGGTCCTGCATGAAACGAAAGACCTGCCATCCCCAATAACCCACGAGAGATAAGGAGAAATAAGAGGAGCTCTAGTGAGCATATCCTTCCAAATAGCTGAGGAATGCCTGGTGGGATGGATAGTACCATCAATAATGGTAGGATAGTCTGCATATCGGGCTCGCATCATGATGGATCACATGCTGTCATGGCAGAGAAAAAATCTAGCAACAAGCCTCCCTAGAAGAGCCTCTCTCCTGGTAATAAGAGAATGAATCCCCAGCCTGCCCTGCTGAGTCGGTTGACAGACAGCTTGCCAGCCAAGAAGATGAATTCTCTGCCTAGACGGAGAGGAGTCCCACAAGAAAGCCCTAATCATCTGCTCCAATCTGAGAGTAATAGTCTTAGGAATGATGGCATTCGAGAGCATATAGACCAAAAGGGACGTGAGGATCGAGCGAATAAGGATGATTCTGCCCATAGAGGAGAGAGATCTATCCTGCCAACCGTCGATCCTCTCACGAACAGACTGAATCATCGGGGAGCACTCAGCCCTGGACAACCTGGATCTAGATACGAGAATACCCAAATAAATAAGGGGACCAATGCGCTCCGAAATCCCAAGAATATCTGCTATCCTGTGCCAGGTCCGAGCAGGAATCTTGGGACTGAAATAAATGCCCGATTTGTGGAGGTTGATTCTTTGACCTGACGCCAAGCAGTAGTCCTCTAGAATCCCCCGGAATCCCTGGACAAAGGAAACCAAAGCCCTCTCCAGGAGTAAATAGTCATCTGCAAATAAAAAGTGCAAGATGGGAGGAGCACCAAGAGCAGGAGAGAATGGTTGGACAACCAACTCCCGCACTGCTACTCGCAACGCCCTTGAAAGATAGTCAGCGCAAATGATAAATAAGGAAAGAGAGAGGGGACAACCTTGGCGAAGGCCGACATTAGAGGTAAAATAATCCGTGGGAGATCCATTGATCAGGAGAGAGAATGATGGCCTGGACACACAGGCAAAGATCCTGGAAATCCAAGTAGGATGGAACCCAAAGTCATGCAGGGCCCTGAGAAGAAAATCCCAGCTGACTCTGTCGTAGGCTCTCTCAATATCGAGCTTGATGGCCATGAGATTGCGACGAGGAGAAGCACGACGAAGATCCGACATAAACTCATGGGCTATAAGAACATTGTCTGAAATAGAGTACCTACCAATGAACGCTCCCTACTCCGGACAGATCAGCTGAGGCAGAATAAACTTCATTCTAGTGACCATCAGTTTTGCACAAACTTTATAAAGAGTATTACACAAATTGATCGGTCGAAAGTGGGTAGGCTCGGAGGTGTCAGGATGCTTGGGAATGAGAGTAATGAAGGTCAATTTCCAAGAACTGGGCATAGAACCTGAAACAAAGAATAATTGGATAGCAGTAGTGAAATCTGTAGATATAATATCTCAGAATCTCCGGAAGAAGAAGGGAGGGTAGCCATCAAGGCTGGGGCCTTTATCCTCCCCCAAGGACTACAAGGCCAAGCGGACCTCCTCCTCTGAAATCGGAGCCATGAGAATAGAATTATGAAAAGATAAGACCGTAGTAGATGGAGGATAAGAATATAGAGGGAGGTGGGGATTGCCTCCGTCCATCGGGAAGCAAAGAACATATAGATCTCCCGCCTGATAGCCTGATCATCCTCCATCCACTGGCCATGAGATGTCCTCAAAGAACGAATAGAGTTCTTGTGCCTGTGAATAATAGTAGCCAGGTGAAAGAAATGAGTATTTCTATCACCTGCTCGCAGCCACTGAACTCTAGACTTCTGGCGCCAGATCATCTCCTAGTGCTGGAGCAAAGAATGATGCAAAGAAAGCTGAGCACGAAGAGTGTCCATATCCAGCTACGATAAAGAACCCATCCTATCTTCCTTCTCCTGCAGATTAGAAATAGTAGCTTCAACAGAGCTCAGCTTGGTCATCACATTCCCAAGCTCAACCCTGTTCCACCAAGGAGTCATCTCCTGAGCAATTCCAACCGACGAGAAAATCGGTAGGAAGCATCACCCCGGATAGGGATCCTCCATACCTCTCTGATTAAATCTCTGGCTTTAGGATAAGAGAGCCAAAACTTCTCAAATCTGAATGGAGTGGAACCCCGGGCAAAGACATCCAAAGACAAGAGGAGGGGACAATGGTCAAAGGCAATCCTACTGAGGTGGCGCACCATGTGGACCGGATAAAGAGAGAGCCAAGAGGGGGTGGCTAACATTTGTCTAGTCTCTCCCAGACTCTGGCTGTATTGGAGCGGTTGTTGCACCAAGTGAAGTGAGGGCCCACAAACTCCAAGTCAACCAGACCAGTCCCCTGAATGAAATCTGTAAAGTCAGAGGAAGTCGTGTCTTCAATAAAGGGTCTACCCCCCTTTTGTCCTCAGCCCGGTCAATAATATTGAAATCCCCAACAACCACAGTGGGAACATCCTGACCAATCAAAGTCGAGGCCTCCACCCAAATAGTCCTCCTTTCCCTATACGATGTACTAGCATATACGCCGCATAGGAGCCAGGAAGGACTATTCGGTTCAATGATGACAATGGCCACCAATTAGGAAGAATGGTGGAAAACATCAATTTTTGCCACCTCCTGATCCCACATAACAATGATGCCTCTCGCCAAGCCCTAAGACTTAATAGAATAGAAACCCCACTTCCTGGAAAAGTGGTAGCGCATTCAATCCAGACTCATACCCGACAATCTAGACTCATACCCGACAATCTAGTTTCTAACAGAATACATAATTGAGGGTTACATAATTGTAAAAATCTACCATAAGTGGACAAGAAAGTGGGTTCCCCACCTCCCGCACATTCCATACAAGAGTCTTCATAAGATATTAACAAGAATTGGATGATCCAGATCCCTGTCCAAAGACATTCCCATAAACACCAGGAGTGGAAGCAAAAGTCCCCAGAGGTAGCCCATTGCCCTGGGCAACACCCTGAACAGCACCCTCCGGGAATAAGCCCAACGAACCCAAAACACCCTTCAACTTCAGAGAGAGTACCTCATGACTTTCACCCTGAACCTCATAAGCTAGAGCGGAGGCAGCAAGCAATTGAGTAGAATTAGCGACCCCCATAGAGCCCTCGGAAGCCATGCACTAGGTCAAAGGATTACCCACCAAGTCAACAGAGCCCCCGGTGACCGAACTACCATCAGCCGAGCCCAGAGAAGAAGGACCCACAACCAAGGAAGAAGACCCGGAAACCCCTTTGCGAGGTCGACCCCTAGGATCCCGGTTGCCAACTTAGACTTCCCTGTACCCCCTATTGGAGCAGTTGAACCCACCAACCCCAAAGCACTGACTGCCTGCAGCACCAAAGATTGACCCGGGACATTATATATTTTAATTTGATTTTTATTTGATTGGACATTCATTTTTTAAAACAATATATATAATACGCATTATATCTTTAATAAAACAAATACATATGAAAATTATACTTTTCCATGTTCATATAATCTTTTTTATAAAACATTTTTTTTTTTGAACAGAAAAGGGATTAAAAAAAAATTCCATGATATTTTTCTTAAAAGTTAATACTTGAATATATGATTATTAAAAAAATATATCTTTTTATATATTTGTTTGGTCATTATATATTTCAATTTGGTTTCTATTTGATCGGGCATTCATTTTTTTAAACAATATATATAATACACATTATATCTCTAATAAAAATAAATACATATAAAATTTATACTTTTTCAGGTTCATATAATCTTTTTTTATAAAATATGAAAATTTTATTCTTTTTTTAGTACAGAAAAGGGATATAAGAGGATAAATCCCCTCGGTAGAGTCATGTCTCAAACTTGTGACATGTTGGTTGTAAGATAAGACCCCAACCAATTAGGCTACCACCTTAGTCATTTATTGTTATTTGGATAATACTTTTCTATCTCTCTCTGAAAATTGCAATCAAACATGAAACTTTTTCTATAAAAAAAAAAAAAGAAGTAGGAACTTCATGGAACATTTGTTTATATGCATTAACTTAAAAAAACAAGCTATTCAAGTTCTTTCTAATTAAGAAAAAAAAGATTTTCGAATAATCCAAATTGATTACTTTCTTTTAACCACCTCGCTGATAAAAACAAATATATATATTTAATATTTAATTTATTAATAATTCATAAAATATTTATTTATTTATATTAATTTTTAAAAAAAGGTCATTAAAGCTTTACGGCTCAAAAAGAAGAAGAAGAAAAGAGTGTAACTTTCGAATGATCCAGAAAGAACTTCCTCTTGAACTTTATCATAAAAATATTTATCAATAATTTTTTTAATATAATAATAAAACATATATTTTTTAAAATAATTATATAATTAATAAATAATATTTTAGAAATGATATATTTTAAATAAAATAAATTTTATTTTAAAATATAGTTTAATTTTATATATTTTTTCATCTACTATATGAATTACATATTTAAATGGCATTAAATTCATTAATTTTATAGTTTTAGGCACTTCCATCTCACAATAATTAAAGAAGTCTTCCAAAATAAAAAATCCGGTGATGATTATTAAATTCATCAAAATTTAGTGGAAGGTAAACAAATAATGGTATTAATATCATTAAATGACTATTAAAGATATGGATGAAAAAGAAAAGAAAAATGAAAAGGATCTTTAATTTGACAAAATGTAAGCAAATAATGATGTTAATACTATTAAAAATTAATTAAAAGTCAAGACATCCTTCCTCTATGTCTACAAATAAGTACTTTCATACAATATTATTTTTAATGTAATAGAAAGGGAAGAGCATTTCAATTTAGAATTTGCAACTTTTTGAATATTTATATAATTAATTTTAATATGTTAATATAAATATAATATGAAATAATAATGATATTCTAATAAAAGATCTATTTAGTATAATATTTTTTGTATATTTAATAATATTTAAAAATATATTAATATATAAACAAAATAATACTTTTAGTTAAACTAATAAAAATATTTATTAAAAAAATAAATATTTTACATATCAATAAAAGATATATTATTTTTATATAATTATATAATTGAAAATTAAGTATTTTAAACATGTTATTTTTTATATAAAGATGTATCCCGTATATTGTCATGCTAGTGAGTTTTAAAAGTGAAACCATGCCTAGAGGACTTGCTCCCGTTCCTTAATGATTGGTAAGACTATCATGATAGGTCTGATGCCATGCATAAGTTGGCATTGTTGACAGGATTTACTGTGCAATCATTGATGGCCAAACTCAGAGAGCCAACCCTCTCCAATTCATATGCAAACTATTCATCTAATTTGTTAATATTATATTAATTTACAATTCGAATCATAGAGATCTTGTTTTCTAATCATGATCGTCGGTGCATTGCATGATGGTCATGATTGAATTAGCTCCATGGGATATCATACAACATACTATTTCATGGACCACATTCAATGACAACCATCATACGGTAGGGAACTATCATGATCTCGGATACCTTGACCTCCTGATTCAACCCAGGTTGAGAGAAAATCTCTAATTTTTTTAAAAAACCTGCGCACATACTTGCATTTGTAATTTTGTTTTGTAAAATAATATGTGATAAAAAATATTGAAAGTATAAGAGTTAAAATAAGTTCATATTTAATACATCAATTTTTGAAAGCAGAGGGGCATAACTTATTCTAATACAAGCTATCAAACTATTCCTATCACAACTGCTTCAACTTTTTTTTTTTTTTTCTCTCCTTACAAACGAACAAAGCACATTCGGTTATTTCAAAATTATAATCAAATAAAAATATTTTTTTATCTCTGGAATGGGTTGACGTAACGTTTTAGAAATGGTACGTCCACGGTAAATAAAATCTTCTTCAGAGTTACCACGGAGGGCGTTATGCTTTCCAAATTGGTACGGCGAAGTTTGCAATGAGCCCCTGACGAGCTTTGTGGGCCTGCGCTATTTCGCGATGTGGGACTAAATTGGCTTTGGATGGCAACTCAGGGCTGTTGGGAGATAAATACAGGCAAGCAGGGACCTCAAATGCACCGCCAGGTGTCAGTGTTACATTGGAGAATTGAGTTGGTCGAGCTGCTGGCAAGTCCACGTCACAACCTTTTGATCAGAACACGAGTTCTAAAGTTGAAGCGTGATAGGAGCAGGCCAACCTTTTTGAGACATCTTGAAGCAAATAATACCTCCCTCTTGTTGGAGATATATATATTATTTTCCTACCTTGTATGTACCACGTAGTTATGCACCACGGATAATCAAAATTGTTCAGTAGTGGCACATTTAGATAAGAAATTGATGAATGATATTCATAGAAACAAGCGGCTATAATTGATTACGTTACATGTACGGCAACATGATGCATACACTGTTGGGTATAATATTTTTTTGTTGCTTCTCCCTTGGTAAAGGAAAAATCAGCAGCATATACATCGATCTTTTTAAGTAAAATGGCAAATGGTTTGAAGCTGGAATTGCTATTCCTTCCATTGAGTCGAGAAAGGAAAATGAAGCCAGAAACATGTATTACGTGGTCATAGTATGGAGTTATCTTAGGGTACTTTACAAATCTTGATTATTGTACAAGTGGAGATAAAGCATAAATTATTCGTATCCAAAATTCAATCACTTTACCAACGCCATAGATTAACTTGAGCAAAATCTAATTATGGTGATTAATTATATCAGTTTGTTTTTTCTCTGAGTCACTAGGTTTCTTTAACTCAGCCCATCATAATCATTAAATGGCTTAATTATCAAGCGATGTACTGATATAGCTACATCGCTGACGTGGAATGCATGTCAGGTCCAGCTGGACACGGTCAGTACCACATGAATTTTTTTTCTTTCAAAAGATCTTCCGTTCGGGAAGAAGTGCTATTACTCCTTCGCCATGTGGCACCCCAAGACGGGTCCACCTCGGTCGAAGTCGAGCCTCTCTCTGCCACTCCGCCAGGTGTCCACCCAGAAGGGGTCCACCTTAGCTGAAGCTGGCGGGCCCTCACTCCCTCGCCAAGTGGCACCCCAAGACGGGTCCACCTCTACCGAGGTCGAGCCGGGCCCTCCTGCTCCTTCGCCAGGTGGCACCCCAAGACGGGTCCACCTCGGCCGAAGTCGAGCATCTCTCTGCCACTCCGCTAGGTATCCACCAAGGAGGGGTCCACCTCGGCCGAAACTGGCAGCCCCTCGCTCCCTCGCCATGTGGCACCCCAAGACGGGTCCACCTCTACCGAGGTCGAGCAGGGCCCTCCTGCTCCTTCGCTAGGCGGCACCCTAAGACAGGTCCACCTCGGTCGAAGTCGAGCCTCTCTCTGCTACTCCACCAGGTGTCCAACCAGGAGAGGTCCACCTCAGCCGAAGCTGGCAACCCCTCGCTCCCTTGCCAAGTGGCACCCCAAGACGGGTCCACCTCTGCCGAGGTCGAGCCGAGCCCTCCTGCTCCTTCGCCAGGTGGCACCCCAAGACGGATCCACCTCGAACGAAGTCGAGCCTCTCTCTGCCACTCCGCCAGGTATCCACCCAGGAGGGGTCCACCTCGGCCGAAGCTGTCGGCCCCTCGCTCCCTCGCCAGGTGGCACCCCAAGACGGGTCCACCTCTGTCGAGGTCGAGCCGGGCCCTCCTACTCCTT
Organism: Areca catechu; assembly: GCA_021397845.1. Classification (NCBI taxonomy): domain Eukaryota; kingdom Viridiplantae; phylum Streptophyta; class Magnoliopsida; order Arecales; family Arecaceae; genus Areca; species Areca catechu. The sequence continues at coordinate 31,694,222 of CM038039.1, forward strand.
CGCCAGGTGGCACCCCACGACGGGTCCACCTCGGTCGAAGTCGAGCCTCTCTCTGCCACTCCGTCAGGTGTCCATCCAGGAGGGGTCCACCTCGGCCAAAGCTGGTGGCCCTGCGCTCCCTCGCCAGGTGGCATCCCAAGATGGGTCCACCTCTGCCGAGGTCGAGCCGGGCCCTCCTGCTCCTTCGCCAGGTGGCACCCCATGACGGGTTCACCTCGGTCGAAGTCGAGCCTCTCACTGCTACTCCGCCAGGTGTCCACCCAGGAGGGGTCCACCTCGGTCGAAGCTGGTGGCCCCTCGCTCCCTCGCCAGGTGGCACCCCAAGACGGGTCCACCTCTGCCGAGGTCGAGCCGGGCCCTCCTGCTCCGTCGCCAGGTGGCACTCCATGATGGGTCAACCTCGACCGAAGTTGAGCCTCTCTCTGCCACTCCGCCAAGTGTCCACCTAGAAGGTGTCCACCTCGGCCAAAGCTAGCGGCCCCTTGCTCCCTCGCTAGGTGGCACCCCAAGACGGGTCCATCTCTGCCGAGGTCGAGCCGGGCCCTCCTGCTCCTTCGCCAGGTGGCACCCCATGACGGGTCCACCTCGACCGAAGTCGAGCCTCTCTCTGCCACTCTGCCAAGTGTCCACCCAGGAGGGGTCCACCTCGGCCGAAGCTGGTGGCCCCTCGCTCCCTCGCCAAGTGGCACCCCAAGATGGGTCCACCTCTGCCGAGGTCAAGCCGGGCCCTCCTACTCCTTCACCAGGTGGCACCCCATTACAGGTCCACCTCGACCGAAGTCGAGCCTCTCTCTGCCACTCTGCCAGGTGTCCACCCAGGAGGGGTCCACCTTGACCGAAGCTGGCGGCCCCTCGCTCTCTCGCCATGTGGCACCCCAAGACGGGTCCACCTCTGCCGAGGTCGAGTCGGGCCCTCCTGCTCCTTCGCCAGGTGGCACCCCAAGATGGGTCCATCTCGGTCGAAGTCGAGCCTCTCTCTGCCACTCCGCCAGGTGTCCACCCAAGAGGGGTCCACCTTGGCTGAAGCTGGCGGCCCCTCGCTCCCTAGCCAGGTGGCACCCCAAGACGGGTCCACCTCTGTCGAGGTCGAGCCGGGCCCTCCTGCTCCTTCGCCAGGTGGCACCCTAAGACGGGTCCACCTCGGCCGAAGTCGAGCCTCTCTCTGCCACTCCTTCATGTGCCCACCCAGGAGGGGTCCACCTTGGCCGAAGCTGGCGGCCCCTCGCTCCCTCGCCAAGTGGCACCCCAAGACGGGTCCACCTCTGCCGAGGTCGAGCCAGGCCTCCTGCTCTTTCGCCAGGTGGCACCCCAAGACGGGTCCACCTCGGTCGAAGTGAAGCCTCTCTCTGCCACTCCGCCAGGTGTCCACCCATGAGGGATCCATCTCGGCTGAAGCTGGCAGCCCCTGCTCCTCCGCCAGGTGTCCACCCAGAAGGGGTCCACCTCGACCGAAGCTGGCAGCCCCTGCTCCACCGCCAGGTGGCGCCCCCTGACGGGTCCACCTCGGTCGAGGTCAGCCCTACTCTGCAAAGTCTCGGGAGGCAGAGACATGGGTCGCGAGGTCGTCACTAGAGCCAGCGCGTGCCGCGCTCTGTACAAGGCACCGGTACGGCCTGTAGTGATACGCAAAACCTCGTTTACACCAGTTAATCAGGGCACCGCAACCGAGGAATGAAATCCTAGCGGGCAGGAGCCTGAAACAGCTGGAAGCCCACCGTCAATGCCCCGAAAGGAGAGCTCCCGCACTCGACCCAAGGCCTCACCAGTCTTCCCCTTTCGTGACACACTGCGGACGAGGCGGGCCGGCCACTTAACTTCCAGACTCGAAGAAGAAAGGGAAGGAGAAGATCCAAAGGTCTCAGAAAGCCCCCTGGAGGGGACGTGAGCTGAAAGCAGTCCGGTGATATAAAAGGGATGGTAAAAACGGACGGAAAGGTAGGTGGAAAAAAGGGGAGAACATCAAAAGAACGATCTGGGATGATCTCGGGAAGTCCTCAGGCGAGAGCTCGGTGGCCCTAGCACGGGAGGCCGGGCCTCAACTCCTTTCTTCCCCACACTTCTTTCATTTTACATCTCCTCTAAGCACGGGGATCCTTCGGGAGCCCGCCTTAGAGGTCCTGTTCCATCTTGCCGCTCTCTGACTTGATCATCGGAGTGCCTCCATCGGAACCCCCGGCCCGGGTCTCTGACCTTGTTTTGCAGGTCCAAAAGTTTGGAGATCTCGAGGTGAGAGAGTCCGAGAATCGGTGCTAGCTCATGAGCTACAGGCCACCACGATGAGATGGCAATAGGTATAAAATAATATATATATATATATATATATATATATATATATATATATATATATATATATATATATATATATATATTGCATCAAAGATGATAATCATATAAAATAGATGATTGTAAAAAAATAAATAATATCCTTATATATCATACAATAATAACAAAATATTGGACAAGATTGCATAACTTTGGTCACTGTACACAATCCAACTTTAGCATTAGCCCCCAACTCTTTGATTCATAAAGTATTGAAAATTAATTTAGTCCAATCCTCTAGCACCTTCATGGAGAAGACATAATCTAGTGATACCTTTTAAAAAAAATTCTGATGATGCAAGTTGAAGGGTGAATGAGTTTTGTTATTAATATTATTATTTTGTACGGCATTTCATATCTTTCCACCAACTTTCTTCCCTTCTTGTTGGCAAGATTGAGTATAATCTCTCCTCTGAATATTCTTAATAATTATAAAGTTATATTTTATTTTAAACAAAAAAAATCATTTCCAATTTAAATCTCTGCTTATTTTGCTTACATTTCTTGAGAGAGCAAAGTTCATGTATATTTAGTAAAGTTTTATAAGTCTTTTAAGAGCCTGGATATGAATCATCCTTGTTACCGATCTCGCCGTCGTGCCTGTAGCTTCAAAGCTGGTAATTTGATCAGGCCATCTAGCCTCGAGGTCTCCGGGCTCCCGATCCTACAAGACAAGGTCAGAAACCCTGTCCGGGGATCCCGGCAAGGGGGTTCCGACGGTCAAGTTAGAAAACGGCGAGATGGAACAGAGTTTCCAAGGTGGGCCCCTGAAGGAGTCCCAGGCTTAGAGATTATCTTTGTAAAGAAGGTCTCAGGAAGAGTAGAAATTGGGCCAGGTTCCTTCACCGAGCTTGCGCCAAGGGATCCCTCTCGGGATCTTGGATCCTGCTCTTGGTGTCTTTCCTTTTCCCAGTCTCTTTCCTCCTTACCTGGCCGTCCGCTCTTCCCATCCTTTTATCCCATCACGCTGCCTCCGGCTTCCCGCTCTTGGGAGGCCTCCTCTTTGCTTTCACCTCCTTTTGCCCCTCTTTCCCCTTTCCCCCTTTGGTCCAAGAACCCGGCGGCCTCCTTGTCTTGCTTGCCGAGCCTAGCGAGGAAAGGGTAGAGGGAGGATGCCGGCCAGACCTTGGGCCGAGCGTGAGCAATCTCCTTCCCAGGTGCCGACAATGCCCGTTACCGGGTCCTGTCTTGCCAGGACTTCGCCTCTCGGTTGCGGGACCTGTCGGGCCGATGAAAACGAGGTTTCGCGCGTTGCTGTCGATCGTACTGGCACCCCTCTCGAGGTGCGGCGCGCGCTGCTCGAGGGGTGGTCTCGAAACTCGTGGTCCTGTTCCTCGGCGACCTCACCATGTCGGGCAGCCGACCTCGGCCAAGATGGGCCCCTCCTGGGCGGACAACTGTCGAAGGAGCAAGAGGGCCCGGCTTGACCTCGGCCGAGGTGGAACCGTCTCAGGGCGGCACTCATCGAGGGGGCAAGGGGCTGCCGGCTTCGGCCGAGGTGGACCCCTCCTGGGCGGACACTTGGCGAAGCGGCAGAGAGGCACTTGGCTTCGGCCGAGGTGGACCCCTCCTGGGCGGACACCTGGCGAAGGAGCAAGAGGGCCCGGCTTGACCTCGGCCGAGATGGATCCATCTCAGGGCGCCACCTGGCGAGGGGGCAAGGGGCTGCCGGCTTCGGCCGAGGTGGACCCCTCCCGGGCGGACACATGGCGAAGGAGCAAGAGGGCCCGGCCTGACCTCGACCGAGGTGGAACCGTCTCAGGGCTCCACTCGGCGAGGGGGCAAGAGGCCGCCGGCTTCGGCCGAGGTGGACCCCTCCTGGGCGGACACTTGGCGAAGGAGCAAGAGGGCCCGGCCTGACCTCGGCTGAGGTGGAACCATCTCAGGGTGCCACATGGCGAGGGGGCAAGGGACCACTGGCTTCGGCCTAGGTGGACCCCTCCTGGGTGGACACCTAGCGAAGCGGCAGAGGGGCGCTCGACTTCGGCTGAGGTGGACCCCTCCCGGCGGACACCTGGCGAAGGAGCAAGAGGGCCCAACCTGACCTCGGCCGAGATGGAACCATCTCAGGGCTCCACTCGGCGAGGGGGCAAGGGGCCGCCGGCTTCGGCCGAGGTGGACCCCTCCTGGGCGGACACCTGGCGAAGGAGCAAGAGGGCCCGGCCTGACCTCGGCCGAGGTGGAACCGTCTCAGGGCTCCACTCGGTGAGGGGGCAAGGGGCCGCCGGCTTCGGCCGAGGTGGACCCCTCCTGGGCGGACACCTGGTGAAGCGACAGAGGGGTGCTCGACTTTGGCCGAGGTGGACCCCTCCCGGGTGGACACCTGGCGAATGAGCAAGAGGGCCCGGCCTAATCTCGGTCGAGGTGGAACCGTCTCAGGGCTCCACTCGGCGAGGGGCCGCTGGCTTCGGCCGAGGTGGACCCCTCCTGGGCGGACACCTAGCAAAGGAGCAAGAGGGCCCGGCCTGACCTCGGCCGAGGTGGAACCGTCTCAGGGCTCCACTTGGCGAGGGGGCAAGGGGCCGCCGGCTTCGGTCAAGGTGGACCCCTCTTGGGCGGACACCTAGCGAAGCGGCAGAGGGGCGCTCGACTTCGGCCGAGGTGGGCCCCTCCTGGGTGGACACCTGGTGAAGGAGCAAGAGGGCCCGACTTGACCTCGGCCAAGGTGGAACCGTCTCAGGGCTCCACTCGGCGAGGGGGCAAGGGGCCGTCGGCTTCGGCCGAGGTGGACCCCTCCTGGGCGGACACCTGGCGAAGCGGCAGAGGGGCGCTCGACTTCGGTCGAGGTGGACCCCTCTCGGGCGGACACCTAGCGAAGGAGCAAGAAGGCCCGGCCCGACCTCGACTTCGACCGTGGTGGAGCCACATCTGACCTTGCTGGACTGTTCTCGTTCTGCTAAAAGAATCTGCGTGGTTCGGATCACGCCCGACGAAACCTGAGACACGCCACATCATCGTAATGGCCGACGTCATCATAATGGCTGTAACAATCCTCATAAAAAAAAATTGAGATCAAGATGAAGCAGAATCCCAATCTCTCTTTTTATAATGTAAAGTGGGAAAGTTTTGAAAATTCCAATAATTTTAATCCCCCCCCCCCCGGCGCAATAACAAATTTTTGGTTTTTTTTCCCATTTTTTTATATTTTTTTTAATTTTTTTAAAAAATTTTAGATATTTAGCCTCAAAATTTTTCTTTTCATCTCAAAAAAAAAATCTTAAAAGATTGATAAAAAAATTTTCAAAAATGAAATTAAATCCCATGAATCTTATAAAAAAATTAATTCCAAAGAGTCTTAAAAAAAAAAAAAGTCGATAAAAAACTCACATGCAGCAACCCAATCCCAAATCCCATCCATCGTGCTCTTGCACTGAAACCTTTCCCAATTCCCAAACCCCTCCCGTCGGCTGCCGCCGACTGCTCTTCCTCTCTTCCCCAACCACCAACCTCTTCACGCCATCTCCTTCACCTCTCTTCCTCGCCGAGTTACCAACTCCTCCTCTCTTTCCCAACCGGTAATCATCGCGACACTGCCTCCACCTCTCGCTGCCCCCGACAAGCCACCCGCCATCGATGGTTAACCCCACCAGCCGTCTCCTTCGCGGCTTCATCTTTTTTACATTCAACTCCTCCTCTCTTCCCCAACTAGCAACCACCATTCCTATCCGGCTACCCGTCGCCGGCCGCTGTCTCCTTTTTTGTCCAGAACTCCTACCCATGGCCCGATACTGGAGCTCCACGTCTTCACTCGTTTTATCTATATTTGGCTTCGTAGGTATCATAGTATGTTTCATAACTTCCTATGATATGGTATCATATTTTTTTGTCCCCGTGAAAAACTTGATATGGTCCGCCCCTATATATATATATATATATATATATATACATACATACATACGTGGGTGTAATTTAGTTCTATATCGATTATATATTTAGTAAAATATTTTGGATACTTCTCAAAAAATAAAATAAAAATTAAATAATATCTTTTGCTAGCTTTTGCATGAAGTTATCGATTGTTGCAATTTCATAACTACAAAATCAAAATCTTGGTCAATATGATAAAACGAGATTAGCACATCTGGATCATTGATTGGTGCCCACATACCATCGGTATCACTGGTTGAAGCCCTCACCATGATGAATGTGCATGATTTATCTGTTTGTTACCTTGGGTTTTATCATATCTCCTTTTGACGGTGCCAGGACCTTGCCAAAAAATAATTCGATACATTGAATCTAACTTTTTCTTTTCTTTTGACGGTGCACAACATACAAATGTGCAATGGCATCTTTCTTTTTTTTTTTTTTTCTTTTTTTTTTTTATAAAACGATATACTCGTTGTTGAGAACGGTAGTGAATACAGTTAAGAAAGTCAGAAAGGATAATATTTCTAAACTATATATGTGAATACAGCCAAGAAAATCAGAAATGATAATATTCCTAAACTGTACATGAGAGGCCCGCCAATCGGCCCAGAGAATCAGGATAGAGTGCCAGACAATAAAAAAGGCAACCCAATCCGCAGCAGAGTTTGCCTCCTTATAGATATAGCCAATCTGAATAGAAGCATAATCTTGTAAAAGAAGACCGATGTCTCGAATGACAATAGCGATAGCAACGGATCGGGTTTAGGTCGGGCCATCCAAAATCCATACTCATCCTGCTAAAAAATTATCCGTCCCATACCCGTCTCGGGTCGGGTATAAAAAAATCACGTGTAGATCGGATCGAGTCGGGTTCGAATCGGGACGTACTACTATCCGTACCCAACCCGAACTCGAGTCGGATTTTTTTTATATAACTCATATCCGTTTATAAGGCGGGTCGGGTTTTACCCGTCCTATTAAGATCGGGTCGGGTCGGATACCCATCGGATCGGTAAAAATTGATATCCCTAAATGATAGGGTGAACCGATGAACCTCTCAGCGACTGTCGAATCCAGAAAATTACCGTCAGCGAATCTTCCTCAATAATAAAACGGTCCAAGTGGAGGATCCGACGGACATACCTGATACTGGTCCAGGCAACATACAACTCCATCGCAGGGATGGAAGAATCAAGAAAAGATACCACCAGTATCCAAAAAATCTAAGCGAGAGTCCCGGATGATGAAGGCCGTACCTTTCAATCTATGGTAAAGACTTCCATCAAAATTAATTATGAAATAATGCGGAGAAGGAAATTTTTAAGAGATAAAAATTCGAAGGGATGCTTGCAGAGCGAGCTGGGACCATATACTGCGTACCAAAGCTTTCATGAGAGGGAGAGAAGGGAAAAAAAAAAAAAAAAAAAAGACTACATGCATGAACATGTAAGTGAGATTTCATATATCATTAGATATATAGGCGCATGGAATTCATGCAAGGTAGGTAAGATGTATAAAATCTCTCATCCAAGCATGTTTCACATTTACATTCAAGAAAAATATTAATAAAATTAGTTCTTGAAACAAAAATCACCATTCTTTTATGTCCTTCATACAGTTCCCAACATTGAATTAGTTGGCATCTGCTTCCGTAGGCCCAAAGCAACACTGTTAACTTATAATAATCATTTATTTTGAGGCTTCTCGGAAATTTCCAGTTGCACCAAATATTCAACGTACACCTCACGAATCTTCTCAAGAAATATTTTAACTATTTCTCTTCCAAAGACTATGTTTTTTTTTTTTTTTTTTTTTTTCTATTATATAATTTTGGCAAGCTTCTCCAGGGAAGAGATCCAAAAACATTAGGCCCCAGTTTTTTTTTTTTTTTTTTTTTTTTTAATTTTAAAAAGGAAAGATGAGTTGCCCAGCTGGGTCTATCTGAGCTTCGTTGAGTAAATTGAAGCGCATAAAGCGTGCTTGAGAGGCCGTGGAGGAGCAGGGGATTCCCAAACCTTGCTTCCAGTGTAGTTGGGTACTGTGAGCAACCTAATCAACTATTAGCTGCATTATTTAGTCCTCCATATATGTGACTTGCTTGAAAGATGTTCATGTAACAACCAGTCTCATCTTAAAAAAAAAAAAAAGGACAAGCAAAAATCATTACTTGGATTTTTTTTGATTCTTTATAAATACCCAAGGTCTATGCGATACATAGATGATATCATTAAAAGTAAGCATACATATCTCATATACTTTCTTATTTTAAGTTCTTATATTTGTTGGAACGTCCGCAGTGGATTGTACCGGTTTAGACTTTCAATTAATTCCTGTTTACTCATTTTAGCAATTTACCAATCACACAAACAGATATCAAATCAGAAGAAAATATGAGATTTAACGTAGTTCGACAAATTTACCTACATTCAAACAGAGAAAGTAGCAATCCACTATAATTAGTTCTCAAAATTGAGCACAAAAAAAATACAAATATCCCAAAAACAATTGCAGATTAATCATAAAGAAGCAAACAAATTGAAAGGGAATAAGAAAATATGAGAGATCACAGAATACCATGCCTCTAGCCTTGCCAAATCTTGTCGTGGATTCTCTGTTATTTTATTTGCTCTCTAGATCATCTTCAATATTTTTCTGGACCTTCTGCGGCTCTCTGATGCATTTCAGAAAAATATTTTGACGTCTTGTGTCGCAGGGCGTCTCCATGGTTTTTAAAAACCATCGGAAACTGTATCAAAAGAGACCTAAAACAAGTCCAATGCCTTCCAAAAATATCCCAGGCCATCAGATAAAAAATCAACGGCTCAAATCGAGCCACAATCCGTGCAAAACACTGCCTCAATGCTAGATCAAACCGTGGCCGTCCGATCGCGCGATCGGATGGCCGAGAACTCGCCATGCTGTGGACCAAAGGGAAGAAATGTGCGCCGTGCAAAACGCGCGCGAAAACACTCCGCGCGACTGCCGCAACGCGCTGGGCCAAGCCCACGCGCGTTCGCTCGCGTGCGTCACGGGTTGGGCAAGCGGCTGCGGGCGTTTGGGAGCAAAACACCGGTAACAATCCTCCTCCTTGCGACCAAAAAAAAAATGCCTCTATCAAATATGGATTGTAAAGCCTCCTCCTCATAACAAGCCCCAACCGGGCATCACCAAGTGCTCAAACTAATCAAGTTCAGGAATGTCCTAAACTTGACCACTGGAATTGGTTTAGTGGGCATATCAGCCGGATTAATAGCAGTGCTAATTTTCTGAAGTTGAATATTACCATCCTCTATCAAATCTCTAATAAAATGATACCTAACATCCACATGCTTAGTGCGTTCATGATACATCTGATATCTGACAAGATGTAAAGCACTCTGACTGTCACAGTAAATAACCAAACAATTCTGCTTGAAATCCAAATTTTGTACTAACCCTCTTAGCCAGATAGCTTCCTTTGCTGCCTTTGTCAATGCCATATACTCTGCTTCTGTAGTAGACAAAGCAACTGTAGATTGCAAAGTAGCCTTCCAACTAATTGCACAACCAGAGAGAGTAAATACATATCCGGTCAATGACCTCCTCCTATCCAAGTCATAAGCATAATCTGAATCACAAAATCCTGTAACAGTGCAACCACTCTGTCCGGAGAATACCAATCCCAAATCAGAAGTGCCTTTCAAGTATCTAAGAATCTATTTCACAGCTGACTAGTGAGCTTTTCCAGGCTTGTCCATATATATGCTCACTATACTAATTGTCTGTGAAATATCAGGACGAGTGCAGACCATTACGTACATGATACTGCCAACTGCACTCGCATAAGGCACTTTAAACATATACTTCTCCTCATCCTCAGTCTGAGGAGAATCCCTGGCAGATAACCGAAAATAACTGGCAAAAGGAGTTGTGACTGGCTTAGCTATAGACATACTATATCTATCAAAGACTTTCTCAATATAATTATGCTGAATAACAAATAGTCTACATAATTGCCTGTCACGAATGATCTCCATCCCAAGTATCTTCTTTGCCGGTCCAAGGTCCTTCATCTCAAATGCAATACTAAGCTCAGCTTTCAGCTTCTGAATGACTGACATATCCCTGGCTGCAATCATCATGTCATCCACATATAATAATAAGTAACAAAATGACCCGTTTGAAAATTGCTGATGATATACACAACTATCATATGGAGATCTTTTGAAGTCATGGTCGACCATAAACCTATCAAATTTGTGGTACCATTGTCTTGGAGACTGCTTCAAACCATACAAAGACCTTTTGAGCAAGCATACATGATCTTCTTTATCTGGAGCCTCAAAACAAGGTGGCTGTTGCATATAAATATGCTCCTCCAAATCACCATGTAGAAAAGCTGTCTTGACATCTAGCTGTTCTAACTCCAAATTCTGAGAAGCAACTAGAGCAAGGAACACACGAATAGAAGAGTATTTAACCACATGAGAAAATACCTCCTTATAATCAATACCCTCTCTTTGACTGTAACCCTTAACCACCAACCTTGCCTTATATTTCAAATCCTGATGAGTAGCTCATTCCTTCTTCTTAAAGATCCATTTGCAGCCAATTTTCTTCTTACTCTGACTAATTCCCAAGCCTGATTCTTTTTCAAAGACTGAAGCTCTTCTACCATAGCCATGGTCCATTGCTCAGCCTGTGAACTACCAATTGCTTCTTGAAATGTGGTCGGCTCATCACCTATAGTACTTGCAATATTCAGAGCATAATATACTAACTCAGCACAAGCAGAATCCTCAAAACCATACCTTTGAGGTGCTCTGATATGTCGCCTGGTTCTTCGAGTGGAAATACTATCATCTTGAACTTAACCACGTACAACAACCTCCTCCTGAGTCTGTAACTCTGGATCTGTCTACTGATGCTGTTCATTCTGAATATCACCTGTAGGCTGCAACTGCTGTGATTTTAACAGTCTGATTAATATCAACAACAATCATATCCTGCTGATCCTGAACCTGATCTCCCGGTGAAGAACTTGGCTGTAGCTGCTGTGAATGAGTGGTTGACTCATCAAAAGTCACATCCCTGCTGACTAAAAATCCTGGGATCCGGGCTCTGTGCACCATAATCTGTAGCCCTTCACCCCATATGCATATCCAAGAAATATACATTTCTTAGCCCTGGAATTCAGTTTTCCATCTTTGACATGTGCATATGCTGAACACCCAAATACTCTAAGAATTGAATAGTCTACAGATCTACCTGTCCACATTTCTTCTAGAGTCTTCATATTCAATGCAGATGCTAGAGATCGATTTATAATAAAGCAGGCTGTATGTGCAGCCTCTGCCCAGAAATCACTACTCAATCCAGAACTTGATAGCATAGATCTGACTCTTTCCAGTAGTGTGCGATTCATGCATTCCGCCACACCATTTTGCTGAGGAGTATACACAGTGGTCCTATGCCTGACAATGCCCTCTGACTTGCAAAAGTAATTAAACTCTGTAGAACAAAATTCCAATCCATTGTCAATCCAGAAGGTTTTCACCAGCCTCTCAGTTTGCCTCTCAACTATAGTCTTCTATCCTTTAAAAGTGTGAAACACATCACTTTTATTTTTGATAGTATAAATCTAGACTTTGCAAAAGTAGTCATAAATCAAAGTGAGCAAATATCTAGATCCACCCTTGGATGTAACTGGGGCAGGTCCCCATAGGTCAGAATGAATGTAATCCAATATACGTGCTGTCCTGTGCATGCCTGAAGTAAAGCTAACTCTGTGTTGTTTTCCAAATATGCAATGCTCACAGAATCCAAGTGCACCAACTTTCTGACCTCCTAGCATACCACGTCTGCTCAGCTCCTGTAAGCTTTATCTGACATATGGCCCAATCTTTGATGCCATAACTGTGTCAATTGAACAATAGAGAAATGTGTTGAAGAAGCATCACCAACCACTATAGTGCCATCCAAATAATAAAGAGTGCCACTCAATTTATCTCTTAACAAAGTCAATGCACCTTTACTAATTGTAATAGATCCTCTACCCCATCTGTCCTCAAAACCTGCAATATCAAGAGCATTTACCGAGAGAAGATTTCTTTTCAATTGGGAAACATATCTGACATCATCCAAGTCACCACAGTATTTGCATGAGATTTGATCTGAACTGTACCAATTCCTTCCACTTTACAGATGGCGTCATCCCCAAGAATAACAGAGCCTCCATCACAGGATCTAAAAGAAGTGAACCATTCTTTATGGGGTGTCATGTGGAAAGATGCTCTAAAGTCCACGATCCAGGTATCAGCCTGACTGACACTACATGCAACTGTAAATACTGCATCATCTGCAACACTGCTGTGATTTGCTGAAGTAACTGCAACTGATGTTGAATCTGAGATTGTTCCTTTTTCTTTCTGTTCCTTCTCTTTCTTGGACTGTAGAAGTCTACACTCATTTTTTCAGTGGCCTGGCTTCTTACAATAATGGCAAACTCCGGGACTTTTAGACCTAGACTTTGATCTTGTCTTAGACTTATTTTCACTTTGTCCACCTGTTCTTTGCTCATCTCTACCTCTGATAGTAAATCCTTGTGCCGGATTTGGAGCCTGATGCTCCAACTGTACTTTCAACATGAGCTCATTGGATACAAAGTGGCTTCAACCTCATTGAGACTTATAGTCTCTCTTCCATAAAGCATGATAGTAGTAATATTTTCATAGAACTTAGACAAAGAATAAATCAGGATCAAAGCCTTGTCTTCCTCATCAACATTAACACCAATATTCACCAAATCGAGCAGGAATTTATTATAATCATTCAAGTGATCCTTGAGTGAGGTCCCTTCCGTCAAACGGAATGTGTGTAGCTTGTCCCTCAAATATAGCCTATTTGCAAGAGATTTTGGCATATACAAAGTGTCTAATTTATTCCATACACTTTTAGCTGTAACAAGATTCACCGCATTGTGGAGAACTTTATCACTCAGTCCCGAAAATAGAGTCCCAAGTGTTCTCTCATTCATCTCCTCTTTTACAGCCTCTGTATCACCTGGAATTGCATCCATACCTTTGAGGGCTATTGACACGCCCTCCTTAACCAGCAGATATTTCATTCCCACCTTCCATAGTGCAAAACCACCTGTGCCATCAAATATTGCCACCTCATGCCTAGAGATAGTAGAATGAAAAATAATTATCTCAGGAGTCGTAGAAGAACTTGGTTGCCCGTCAGATGCCATCCCAGTGCTCTGATACCAATTGTTGGGATGTATGCAGCGGATTGAATCGGTTTAGGCTTCCAATTAATTCATGTTTACTCACTTTAGCAATTTACCAATCACACAGGCAGATATGAAATCAGAAGGAAATACGAGATTTAACGTGGTTCGGCAAATTTGCCTACATCCACACAGAGGAAGGAGCAATCCACTATAATCAGTCCCCAAAATTGGGCACAAAAGAAATACAAATATTCCAATAATAATTGCAGATTAATCACAAAGAGGCAAACAAATCGAAAGGAAAGAAGAAAACAGGCGAGATCACAGAATACCAGGCCTCTAGCCTCGCCAAATCCTGTCGTGGATTCTTTGTTATTTTATTTGCTCTCTGATCATCTTCAATATTTTTCTGGACCTTCTGCAGCTCTCTGTTGCATCTCAGAAAAAAATTTTGGCGTCTTGTGTCACATGGCGTCTCTATGATTTTTAAAAACCATCGGAAACTGTGTCAAAAGAGACCTAAAACAAGTCCAATGCCTTCCAAAAATATCCCAGGCCATCAGATAAAAAATCAACTGCTCAAATCGAGCCACAATCTGTGCAAAATACTGCCTCAATGCCAGATCAAATCATGGCCGTCCGATCGCACGATCGGATGGCCGAGAATTCGTCATGCTGTGGACCAAAGCGAAGAAATGTGCACCATGCGAAACGTGCGCGGAAACACTCTGTGCGACTGCCGCAACGCGTTGGGCCGAGCCCACGCGCGTTTGCGCGCGTGCGTCATGTGCTGGGCAAGCAGCTGCATGCTTTGGGAGCAAAACACCGGTAACAATATCGTTGCCCCAGCTAAAAGTCAAAATTAATTCAAAACCATTCATGAATTCGACAAATACTATAATTAGCTTATGTTTGATATTATTTATGATAATTCAGAATTTAATTCATAAAAAAATAATTAGATAGTATTATTTATTTATTTTATCTTGTTCAATTTATCTACTGAATGCATAAATAATGTGAGATAAAATATATGCCTAGATCTTCAAGGTTCAAGAATAGCATGATCAAGAAAGAGTATATAACTCAGAAAGCCACTCAACCATTGTGATGCATCCTTTTTGCTTCCACGAGAAAATGTGCCATTAAATGAAACCAAGTGATTGGCGCAGGAAACCGAGTGACTCTTCAAGCAATTTTATTATATTGGCATATGTCAGATCGGATCATGAGTGATTTCAATTCAATCTGATTTTTTTGATTGAATCTTAATATTAAATCTAGATCCAATCCACTAGAAAATTAGGTTGGATCAGATCGGATCCACTATCAGAATCTTTAATCCAACGAGTCATTTAGGTTGGATCGAGTCCATGAATAATCAGTTCTAATCTAAACAATTTGGATATAGATATAATCAGGATAAAATATAGATAACTATATTTTAATTATTATATAGCCAGTTATTATTAACCATAAAATAGATAACAAATAATATTATTTTTAAAATAATTTAAGATATAAAAATAATTATAACTCTATTTTTATGTTAAAAATAAGTTCAATACAAGTTTTAAATTATAATTTAAAGATCCAAATAGATATGATCATAACAATATTAGCAGGTTCGAGTCGAGTTAGGTCAAAATCCAGTAAATCCAAATCCGATCAGGAAAATAAAATGAATTTAATTTAGAATACGATCCAGATTCATGAGTTTCTGAAAATAGATTAGATCAAGTCTAAATAAATTGGATCTGATTACAGGTCAACTTGATCAATGTACAGCCTTAGTAGCATTGCCCGTTTCCGTTGCACGTTAAAATTTCCCTAAGGCGATAGTCCCAAATATCTATAAAGAATGGATAGCCTATTGATCCAGTTAATTAACGGTCCACAAAGTTTTTTCATTCACACGTATGTACGTATAGCCGTACAACTGTTCACTTCCTTTCCTTTGGTGGGGACCAGGGTTGGGTTTTTTAGTTGGTCAAGACCAACTCCCATGTGTTTTATGATGGGATCGATGCTGGCCTACTTGTTGGGTTGATCATGTCGTGCACTCTCCTTGGCAAGAGTTATTTATTAACCGCACCTCACCTGGACGTCCAAACTAAAATTCTTCATAAAGAATTTTGTCCACCTTTCCAATGAAAAAAATTGCACTTCTTAGATTAGACCGTATATTACAATTAATAATGTAACTATATCGATTTTTTCATTAATAATAGAACCATATCGATTTTTAATGTTGCATGCATTTAACGTAGCTCAAATTATTTTTCTAAATTTTTCTAGATGAAAATATGATCTCCCTATACCATGACATTCTGTTAGTTATTTTGACTTCCTAACATCCAATTATGCTTTATAATTTTCTACATCTAGATTATGACATTCTATTGGTTATTATTACTTCATGTTATTTATTAATTATGACATCCCGTTAGTTATTATGATTTCATATTATTTGTTAAGACATCCAATTATTTTTTATGACCTCATGTATCTATATTATGATTTTCTATGCTTGTATAACTTTCTATATCTATATTATTTTTTATATTTATATTACATAATAAAAATATTAAATATCATAAGAAATAATAAAAAATATATAATAACTAACAAAATATAATAAGAAATTATAAAAAGTAATTGGATGCCATAAGCAATGACAAAAAATCATAATATCCGACAACATATCATAATAAAAAAATAATTTTCGTTAGCAAGTTTTTTAAAAAAAATAGAATGCATTAAATATCTATAGCATTAGAAACCAGTATAGTTCCATTATTAATTACAATATGTTATCCAATCCACCAAAATGATGTAATTTTTCTCTTTCGGCGGCAGTGGACAAAGAATTTTCCCAATTTTCATGGGTTAGAATTTGATCACGATCACCGCATGCATTACAATCCTACCATGGTAGGGCCTATTTGGATAATTAGGCCCAAAACCCCATAAGAATCATGGGTTGGGGCCTTTACAACTAACTAATGGCAATAATTTCCGGGATATGTATAAAAATAAGCTAGGCTAGGTCTCATTTAGTTAGCTCTATTGATCCAAATCCATTATTTTATCGGATTTTGAGTCCAGTCATCCAAATAGGTTCCATGTAGGAAATATTAGAAGCAACGAACCCCGCTCCGGACTACCCATCATTGCTTCGTTCCTTGATATGATGCAGGTGTTGGTTCATACTGTTTTCAGTACTTAAATAGACATTCAATAACCATTGGAGCCTGGATACAATGTGAAGTTTATTTGCCTGGAAAGTTTGTCTTGAGTTCGACAATTGCCATTTAATTTTCCCAACTTTTTTTTTTTTTTTTTGATGAATTAGAAGTTGATATTATGACAAAAAAGTATGCTGAATACAAAATTTGGCCAACAAGGCTGACAAGGGAAAACATCAAGAGAGCCCAAAATTTTGCAGTCAAAGAAGAAGCAAAAACTGTAAACCGTGTACAAAGGAAAACCAAATACGAGGAAGGGACCACGTACAAACATAAACCAACAGGAGTACACGTAAGTCCATAATGACAAGGGAAGAGAGAGCAACATTGTGGCCCCGTGTAAACAAACTTTTTTTTTTTTTTTCTAAAATTTATTTTTATTAGTATTATTATTATTATTATAAAACAGTGTATTCATTACATAGAATGAAGGTGCGAACAACCCGTTTTTAAACCACCCCATCCTGGTCAAATCATGTAAGAAGTGGCAACCAGCGATATCCTAAAACCAGGAGTTGCTCGGGTGTTTGAGACACGCACGCATACGATATCGAGAGAGGGAGGGGAGCATGGTCAACGGCAAGTGAATATATATATATATATATATATAAGTTCATGTAAAATATAGGTTTTTATTTTTTTTAATGAGATGAAAAATTGAAATTTTTTTTAAAAAATATTTTTTAAATCATAAAAAAATCCATTACTAAAATGAACATCCAATCACAACATCCCAAACTCCCGTTTACCATGACCTATAGCCAACAATATCATTAATCATCATAATTTTAAATTTTTTAAATAATAATATATAAAATATTTTTTACTAAAAGTATAATAGTTATTTTATATAATTGTTTTTTTTTTTAAATAAATGTTCAATCAAATATAAATCATTTTAGAATAAGTTATTTTTTTTTGATCAACCAAATATATCAAAATCATTTTTTTCAAGCATCATATTTACAAAAATAAATTTCTTAAAAATAACTTTTAGGAGAAGAAAAAGTCATCCTGCAAACCAAATTGGCCCTAAAAAAATTCTAGTACAAAAAGACTCTCTAAAAAAGTATTAAGACCAAAGAGTCAACGTGCTGCTAAACGAAGACCCCACAAAGCTGCCGCCTCTTCGTCTTCTTCTTCTTCTTCTTTTGTTAAGGGAGCGTTAGCCACCCATTAATTTATTAAATATAGAAGGTATGCACAAGGATATATTTTCCAAGCTGTCAGGTGCGGGTGGCTTAGTTTGCCGAGACATAAGCCCAGTGAAAGATTAGTCATTGCCTTTGATCTCATAAGCACAAGTCCAAGGAATCAATTCAAATTCTCTATAGCCTTTGAATATGTTGAACTTGCGACAATGCTATCAAAATCATCTCAAAGGTCATATAATTAAAATGCCATCACTAGGCGTGGGCACCGTGAGCAGCGAACTGGTGCCGTGAAGCATTTTCGATGCAAAAAAAAAAAAATTTCTCACATTATAAATAAAACAAGTCTGGATGAGGTGTGAGACTCAACAGTCCTGGATATTGCCATGCTTAAATCTGAAATGCTCATGCGAACTTCAAATTAATTGCAGGCATCTTGATTCATATTAGATATGAGGTGCAATGCAAGGAGCCCAAGTGGCTCTTTGTTATCACTTACTATAACCATGCCAAACCGATAACTCACAGTCAGACCCGTGCACCAGAAAATGCCACTAGTTTGCCAAGGGCTCTATTCTCAAGATTCATCTCAGAACTATCTAAACCATATCACTAGCTAATTATTCATAAAGACTCAAAATCTGGGAAGCAGGCAGTTAATGATTCTCAGAACCCATCCTCCGGACTATAAGAGATGCACCAAACAAATATAGGAAGGTAATTAGAGAGGGGCGGAGGGTGAGAATTGGAAAGTTTCAGGACCTAAACCAGAACATAGGAGATCAAATAAGCATGAAAAATGCACAAAAAATAAGCCACAAAGCAATCTAGGTTGTCGCCATAACATAAATTCATCTAGCCTGCTATATAGAAAATGTAGTTCTGCTCATCATTTTCAGTCTTCTTGTAAATTCGAAATATCTAAAAACACAAGTATCCAACATGGCTGGGATCATGGCCTGGTGTTAGATACTGGGGTAACTAGCTGTTGGTAGTTGGACAAGCATATAGCAATTAACAAAACTGGATGTCTCCACAATTAATAGATGCCTTTTAAACCTGCTTCCAATCACCCCATGGGATAGTTCAACAAGTGAAATTACCACAAGTTATGACCACCTATCTTTTGCCACGCCCAGAAGTCTTCGACCCAAGATGACAAGAACCTGAACCAAGCATCAACTCATGCAAAATGATCCTTCTCACTGAATTACCACCATGCACAAAATTCACTTTTGGCTCATTAATCTGTATCCTCCATGTCCTCATCAGATGCTGGATTTTCAACCTCACTACCACTACTCATATCATGAGCAACAGAAGGGGTAAAATCCTCTTTCACTGACCTGTTGTCAAGCTTATACTTGACAAATTTCATCTGCACTTCCCCTTCTTCATCTTCCCATTCTTTTCGTTTCTTCCTTCCATTACTAGGTGTTGATTTCATGGAACGCGCAGCAACTAGAAAAGCAGTATCCATTGTTTCCATGTCCTCATCCTCTGCAGCCTCCTCAGCAACCTCCCCTCGGTTATCAAAAAAGAAAAGATCTGCATTTGTTTTCTTGCTGTCCATATTGAACACCGAAGCATCAGGCCCAAATTTGGTCTCGTCAAATATTAATTTACCATGAAGTTTTGATATGTTATCTTCGAACAGCCTCAAACCTCGTTCTTCAAGACCCAGGAACCACTCTGTCAAAACAAGTCTCTTATCAGTAAGAAACTTTTTGGAGATATCAGAGGGAAATATATAAAGTTCAAGGTGAAATAGGAGATCTAGAATACACACTGAGAAGAGCTTGAGGTGTAGCGGCGGTTGGTCTGTCAAGTCTCTCCAAGCCAACTCGTTTAGTCACCCAGTTAACTAAACTACTGGGAATAAACGATGTTGAAAATGCATTTATATAAGCCATGGCTTTGCCCTGATCTCCCCTACTTCTGTTGCCAAACAGTGGAGATCAGCACCAAAATACATACACATCCACGAGCATCTCGAGTACTACTATAATTAGTTGCTTACCTGGCAACTTGGATGGCTTCATGGGTAACAATCAACCTTGTCATAAGAAGATTCATTATAGAATCATCAGATTGTTCCACATCAAATCCAGGATTAATGAAAGAATAATCTACTAATATAACAGCATCATAGAGAATGTCTCTCACCAAGCTTTCATCCATAGAACACTGAAAACACAATCTTTACATTAGAACTTTATCTTTACATTTGGATAAGATGGGGAAAACAAATTGTTAACACTGATCCCATGTAAAGTCTACATATAACCTGAGAACTGGACACCACTTGCAAGCAGTTAATGATATAGAACCACCAATGAGAGCTCCTTCAAGTGCCAGAAGAGTGAAGGAAAAACTTAAACCTCAAAATTGGATCACAGGAATTCCTTTTGTTTTTCTGAATAAAGAATGACCCCGTAATCTCTAAGTCAAAAAACATGCACCAGCTTTAGCCAAGGTGATAGGCCCACTACAGTCAAACTACTGCAGTTCCACGATCAGAACAAGGCCTCTTAGGAAAACAATCATCACTTGAAAATTCCATATTATTTACTTTTTAGAGTAATACATACTTGCCTTGTAGCATTCTGAAGAGAATGCAATCTGAAGTGGCATAAGTATGACAAAACAAACAAATGTTAACCATCTTAATACCTAAAAGCATTAGCCAAGTATCAAATGAAAACTCACTAAAATCAGAATCATTTCATCACTTTAAGTTTCAGCCTGTCAGGGTAACCAAGAAAGATAAAATATAGATATCAAGGAAAGCTTATAAATCACAAATTATGGCCTGATCCATCCAGGCAGATTTTTTTTATTAGATGATGCCCTGTAACTTTTAATAAAAATTACATTCTGCATGTGGTAGCAATATTCATGTTTGTTTTAGAAAGACACTAACCATAATCCCCCCCTCAAAAAAAAAACTAAGGCCACATTTTGTTCAGGAATAGAGCAGGAGCGAGACTTGGAAACAGCTCTTGAAGAGCATGAATATGAAAAGAATAGTTATTCTGGTCAAGACTGTTTATTCATGGATAACTGCACAACAAAGCAGCGGGGATAACTTTATTCCTGGAATTAAGCCCTCTTCTATTCTAGCTTCATTTTTTATGGATAAAAAACCTGTCAGAATTATTTCAAAAATTTTAGCGAAAGGGCATATTTGGTTTTGCTTAAAAATGAGTGCTTTTGTAACATTTAAAGCAAAAATGCACTTTCTAGAAAAAATGAGTGCTTTGGTAAAAAATATCTAAAATAAGAAAAACCAAAAAGGTGCTTTTAGGTGAAGCTAGAAAACCCAGCTTCCAGGTTCTTCTTTCATGAGGAATTTTTAAAAAGTAGAAGCAACTCGAAGCACACCCAAATAGATAGGAACAACTTTTGGAATAACTATTCCGATCCACTTTTCTAATTCTTGAACCACACATCATATGGGTCTCTGTGTTTTGCTAAAATATACATTCACTTGCAGCTACAAAAGCAAAAGGAAGTCCTTTTTTCTGAAAATTTTGATGAAAAAAAAAAGAGATCTGCCCCACTTGCAACTATGTTTTCCTAGATGCTCTCTTATATTTCACCTCCCCAACCTTTTCTCCCATCCCACACATTTAACGGCTTATCAAGTACTTACCAAACACAAAAGGGATAAAAACTGCTGCTTCCTGGAGCACTTTCTTGGAAGTGTTCTGCATAAAGGCATTTAATAAAAGTACAAGTGGTACAAATGCATTTAGAATGAAAATAACCAAGAGAAACAAAAAAAGTATACTAATTATACTCAACAGCCAAGCTTGGCGCTGATACTTAATATGGAGTTGTTATGTAGATGCAAGGGTTCTCTTATTTATTTAGTTTTTGTGTCAGATAAAAATGTGTGTTACAGGACCTAAAGAAGTAATAGATCTTACTAAATGTGTGTTAAAATATGACTTACAGCTAAGTTATCAAGGGAAACAAGTTATAATCGTATTATTATAAGGGCATAGGCACTCAATTTAGAGCTCACCCTTAGTCATGAATACTATTTTAATAAGAGGCATGTATACCAGCGTAACCCAACTGAATAACTAGCACAACTCTATTAGCGAGAAAATATACACCTTTATCACCCAATCACACAGCTTGCTTCAGCCATATCAGCCCGTTAGCAAGCCTTCTACAAAGCAACTATGTTATAAAAATATGAAACAAATCTTTTCTTCATGACCTTCGGTAACTGCACATCAAAGAGGATTATAATTTATGGAATCACATAGATCAAGTAGCAAACTATTTTCAGTCCAGATGCGATGGGGAAAACTTGGCGACTTCGTGTAAGAACATTAATGGGATAATGTGTTTTGGGAAAGTGCGATAATGAATTATACATAAATTACAGATTTAACTCTTCAAAAAGCTGTCTAAACAGGATATGATATTTTTTTTTCAAAATGCATAATTCAGTATGGTCCATTTCATCAAATGAGGCAGGGGGTCAAGCATGAAATTCAGCACTAACAAACGTTCAATGATAGTCGAATGTATATTTGGTGAATTTTGTTGAGAGTGTCTCCAATTAACAATTACTTACCAAGAGGGAGCTGACAGGCATTGGTGGGCCGAGCAGCAGCCTGAGTAGCATCTCTGATTATTACAAAGAAGAAATCAGAATCTAATCAAACTACGCAAGTAGGCTAATAATGTTTAAACAGCATATGCAAAAGAAAAAAGAAGACAATTCTATCTTCAGTAAATCATGCTTTTTAACACCAGAGCATTCATCTAAGAGAATTGAATGTCTGCATGATAAGGTCTATGTTAAAGCCAAAAAACAGGATAGGTTTAACCTGCTAATCATGGTTAAAGAACTCAATTCCAATTCGGTAAGTTCTGGAAATCAAAGGGAAAAATGATCATACGAAAAATTAGTGATGGCATGGCTGCTGCTCAGACAGAGATATTCAGTCCTTGTAGCTAGAATGAACTGCAGAGCATGATGATGTTGATCTGCAACATGTATTTTAAATCAGTAATAAAAAAAATCTAAAGGGGATAAACAATTACCAAAGAAGAGACGGTTCTGAAAAGCAGTTATCGAACTGACAGCCCAAATCCTCAACTCCTTCTGTAAGTCAGGCCTTGGCGCCCCGGCAGCTTCAATCTTTAAGCACAACCTCAGCAAGAAAGCCTCGGTAACCACAACACCAGCCAAATAACTAGTACGACACCCTTCTTTCCGGAGCTGGCCCCGAATCTCCTCGCTAACCAAGGGAAGAAGAACTCCCAGACCGTCCCCTCCACACGAATGCTGCACCGTCCAGACTCGAACAAGATCAACGAAGCAAGGAAGCAGGTAGCTATCAGAGAATTCTTCCACCTTGGAGCTCTTGCTACTACAAATGCTGATGTAACTGATAATCCCTTCCACCAAAGCCCCGATCTCCCTCCTTGCCTTCTTCGCCACCTTCCTGGAGAGCTTCTCCGCCTCTGTTATGCATCGATGCAGCTCAGAAACAGCAGGAGCAAGCAAAGCTATCGACTTTAGGCCACCACACGAAGTGGAGTAAGCGAAAAGCAGCTGGAGGAGGTCCTTGACGACCATGACGAGCTCAATGGCCTCTTTTTTGGACGCAATGGCCTCGTGGTAGCCAACCGCGGCGTATAACCAGATGACCTCGAGCGGGGGGTCGGCGCTGGACTGGATCAAGCGGAAGAAGATGGAACGGAAGGCGGAGAAGTCGCAGGACTCCTTCTGGACTTCGATCAGGAACCGGTCGATGGATTCCTTGATCACGGATTGGAAATTGAGGCCCGCGAGAGGGGTGAAGGCCGGGGGTTTTGCGACGGTCCGGGATTCGACGAGGACGCCATCCATCTCGAAGCTGATAGCTTTCGAATCAATGATCGAGCAGGAAGAAAGAGGGGAGAGAGGCGCGCAGAAGCCCTAATGTCTTCTTGGTTGAGGTCGTCAGGGTCGTCTCGAATAGGACTTGGGGGAGTTTGTGCTAGGGTTAGGGTTTTGCAACGGCTCGAATGCGGGAGGGGTTTAACAATTTGGGAAGGGGATCCCTGAATGCTTATTCTACACTGCGGGTGCATTTAAATTTCAAACCACCGGGGGCCGGGGGGAGCTCCCGCACGGGGGGCTGTCTTCTCTATACACGCATATAAATTTCTATGCAGTCAACGGATGGGGTGGATTTCGGCCGACATGCCTATCGGGTCACATCAGACCATAGTACAGGATGGATCGAAAATTTATCCACATAATCCGATTTATTTATTGAATAAAAAAAATACAGTCCAATCCCAATTATTTCATTACATAAGTAAAATGACCTATAATGGATTTAATCAAGTCAAGCTATTTACATGATTAAACATTGCTATTCCTAATTTTAACAAGAACATTCTTAAGGCAGATCTGGTTCTTGCATAAATAAATAATATTTTTATAAAATCTGAAAGTTAACATTGTTAATTTGAAGGCTACCTTCAAGATCCTCCTTGATTTAGAACCTAAATAATTTGGATCCTTTTGCTCGTCATAGAATGTCCTTTTGATCATATATATAAGTATTGAAAGGTGTTGTCGTCAAACTATCATTCATGAGAACTTGAACGGTACCTAGAGGTCTCGCGGGTTACTCCGACAGAAAAATGATATCGTTTCGAGTGGTTATCGAACAAAGGCCTGCAAAAATAGTTTCTAGACTAGAATTTTTATTAAGGACCCTTCGATATTCAAATAAAAAAAGAGTACAATTATGAGAAAAGTAACTGAATGAGTACGAGAAAGAGTAAAAATATGTTATCTTTGCTTGAATCTCTCTTATCAATTTATAGAATAACATGAGGTAATTGAATGCCTTGGAGAGATGGCACTTTCTGTAGGCATAATAAATTTCAGATAGGATATGGAATCCTGATCTCTAGAATCTTTTATATTGCAATTGTGGCTTATATTGGAATGGTTGTAAATTATTGGTCACAACCTTTATAATGACGGTTGGAATTTTTTTTGCCACCTCCCTTAAATATCATATATTTCGAATATCAAGATGGTCTACTTGGTACCGAAAAAGAGAGAGCCTAAACATTGTATCTCGTTATTCTTGACTAAATTATGTCGGGACAATTAGTCAGGATTGAATATTTATTTGATAGATATGCACGAAAGGATGTTAACAATAAGGACTGGCTACTTACGATCTCTCGATGTATGGTTTTATTGTTTACTCGATGCAGCGGATGAATTAGTTGACCTTCACTTAATTAATTTTTGGATGGATCCTTTATCGATGATTGTCTTCTTCTTGCTTAGTCCATGGTCGGTAGTCCGATAGCTATTTTCTTCTCCTTAGATGGTCCAGCTACTTATCAAGCCTAAGTAAGTAGTTGCCATATCATTAATGTCCAATGCATTCAGCAAGTTATCAAATTCACTACAAGCTAATTAAGTTTCGACAATTTGTCATCACTAACTTGAATTTCTTCATAGATATTTATCCAGGATTACATCTATCTAGTCTACCACCAGTCGTGCATCTAATGTGTTTACTCTTGCATCAAATGCAAAGCAGCAAATGATATATATTTGATCTATTTTGAAAAAAACCAAATAGCATAAAATTGGCACTTGTACGGAACACTACAAGGACCATTTGATAATGAAATCACATTTACCATGTGGAATGCACGTGATATCACATTTACGAGTAGTTATCATCATTTTTATCTGGAAATTATTTTTTTAATATTTATTATACATTCATATCGAGATATTATTTTGTGATTAAGTTATGTCGTAACATTAAGATTTTGTATATGTTGTACTGTTGTACAATGACGGCTCATCCCCTATCAAAACTGGCCCAATTTCGCAATCTGATCCGGCCGCTCCGACCAAGAAGGGTCCGATCCACTGGAGTTGAGGTACGAACGACCCTCTCCTGCTGGGGTCCAGCCCGCCTTCCTTCGTCAGGGTCCGACCCACTAGAGTCGAGGTCCGAACGACCCTCTCCTGTTGGGGTCCGGTCCGCCATTCTCCTTCGAAAGTTCGGCCTTCGACCCGACGGTCGACCGCCTCATAGCCGACGTCCGACGGGTAGGCCTTGACATCCAGGGTACTCCAGAAGTATCTTTCTGTTACGGTGGGATTTTCCATCCCAATGGCCCTGCTCCACTACTTCCATGGTGTCGCTGTATCTACGCGCCACGTGGCCACTCTCCAGATTCTCCTAGGAGCAGATCGATCTTTCTTAGCCTCTTTCCTAATGGATTTTGGACTATTCCGTGCCTATATAAGGTACTTGGGGAACCCCGTTTAAGGTAGAAGAACTCTTCCCTCTCCGTACATCGCTGTTCTTTTGATTCCTCCATTCTGTTGCATTTAACCTCCTGCTAACTTAAGCATCAGAGGGTCCCCCGTCGGAACACCACCGGCGCCCTTGGGGACTTTTCTGCATGTTCGCCCGAAAAAGGAGCGCTCCAGTCGATCCAGCCGTCCCGGTTCCCGATCCAGGAGTTGACGCGGCAACAGATTGGCGCTAGAAGGAGGGCCCTCTTTCTTCTAAAAGGAGGAATCCATCACCTCAATGAAAAAATGGCTAAGGGAAGAGCTCCAAATGCCACTGCAAGGAGAGATACCTCTCCTCCATGTCTGAGGAGCCTCTCCGAGAGAATGATTTCGTTGCTATCGCCCCCACTGCTGCAGAGCCTACCATCACTTTGGGGCTGCAGTAATTCCAAACTTTGGTGAACCGCATCAAGACACTTACGGTTGCGGCTCAGCAGTTCCAGGAAGCAGTCGACAACCGACAACAACTACCAGCTGCTTCCTACTCTAACCCTCAGACGGCTACTGCGGGAGGCCGAAGGCCAGAGATCCCCCAGCATGGTCCCCACGTCGCCGCGGAGCCCCAGAGGTCCTTGGGAGATCGCGTTGACGGCAAAAGTGCAAGGTCTGCCTCGCCTTCTTATTCCGAGTCCATCCCCTCCGGCGGTCGACTTGCCGCCGAACCTCTGAAGGACTACGGCAGCAAAATTATGCGCATGGAGGAACGCATTGATGAAATTGCCCTCCGGCAGAAGGCCGAAGGGGGACAGGTATACGACTCCCGTCCCCCGTTCTTTGAAAAAATTCTGGCGGAGACGATTCCCCGCCACTTCAAGATCCCACAGGTGGACCCCTATGACGGTACCACCGATTCGATGGACCATCTGGGCACGTACAAGGCCCACATGATGGTCCAAGGCACCTCCGACGCCCTCCACTGCATTGCCTTCCCCACGACCCTCAAGAAGACCGCTCGGATGTGGTTCTCCGTCATCCGGCCAGGTACTATCCACTCATTTTCCCAACTCGAATCCCTTTTTCTTTCCCATTTCAGGACTTGCAGTCGGACCCCGAGGACTACCGACTGCCTCTTCCTCATTCTGCAAAAGGAGGGAGAAATCCTCCGGGATTTCATGGCTCATTTCAACTCAACGGCCATGGAAGTCCCGGACCTGAACAAAGCTATAGCGATGTCAGCCTTCAAGCGAGGGCTCCGCTCGTCCAGGCTGACCTTTTTCCTGGACAAGAAGCATCCGGCAAGCTACAGTGATTTGCTGGCCAGAGCGCAGAAGTACACTCTGGCGGAAGAACAAGCCGTCGGCCGACGCCAAGCTGAAGGAAGGCCGGCCCCGAAGAAGTGGAGCGACAAAGCTCCCGAAGTCCGACCTCCGAACGCCAGTCGACGGTCAGCCCAACACCGAAGTCCGAAGCCTAGGGACTTTTCCCGAAGGTTCGAGACTTACGCGCCTCTGTCCCTGCCAAGAGAGAATATCCTGATGGAGATCGAGAATGAGACCTTTCTGCAAAGGCCTCAGCCAATGAGGGGCCCTCCTACCCTAAGGAACAAGGACAAGTTCTGCCGCTTCCACAGGGACCGTGGGCACAGTACCGAGGAATGCCTACAGCTGAAGGACACCATCGAAGACCTCATCCAGAGGGGTACCTGTACAAGTACGTCAGACCCCATCGGGACCGGGCAGAAGCATCAAATGCTAGAAACCCTCCGGAGGAGGTGGAGCTCCCCAATCAAAGACCAACTGGTGGAGACATCGGCATGCTGCACCGACGGTCCAGAGGGGACCAGGAAGGCGGGATGGATGTTGCTAAGAGGTCCGGGGCTCCAGTGCCATTATCTTTTCTGATGAAGATCTCCTGGAAAATCATGTCCTTGAGAATGATCCTGTAATCGTGTCGGCTGTCATTGCCAATTACGATGTAAGGAGAATACTTGTTGATAATGGAAGCTCGACAAAGATATTACTGTATGATGCTTTTGTGAGAATGAACTTGTCCAGATCCATGTTGCTGGAATCCCCCGCGCCGCTGACAGGCTTCGGGGGCAACTCAGTCGGAGTGGAGAGGGTGAAATAGTTCTCCCTGTGATAATTGGGATGGAGCCTCTCCAGAAAACCCTTCTCATCAACTTTGTGGTCGTACGGACGACCTCACCTTACAATGCTATTCTAGGTCGACCGGCCCTCAACAAATTCAGAGTCATTGTCTCTACTTACCATATGTTGGCCAAGTTCGCAACCAGGAATGGGGTCGGAGTGATGAAGGGAGACCGTCGGATGGCCAGGCAGTGTTTGACTATTTTAAATCAACAGTCAGAAGGTCATTCCGCTGTGGAGCAACTTGACCCAAGGGCTGAAGCCGACGGCCTCGGTCAGCCAGGGGAGAAGATTCTATTTGTCCCACTCCGAGAGGACGATCCCACCAAAGTCCTTCAGATTGGAGGCTCTCTTAGTGAGGACCTTAAGACAGAGCTGATCAGCTTCCTAAGGAGAAACGCCGACGTCTTTGCCTGGTCGGTGTCAGACATGCCTGGGATACCGTCGGAGGTTATTACTCACCAACTCAAGGTCGATCCAGCCTACCGACCTATCCAACAAAAGAAGAGAAGCTTTGCTACCGAAAGACAGAATGCTATTGATGAGGAAGTGAAGAAGCTCCGTGATGCCACTTCATCAGGGAGGTCCATTACCCTGAATGGTTGGCGAATGTGGTCATGGTGAAGAAGTCCAATGGAAAATGAGGATCTGTGTGGACTACACCGACCTCAATAAGGCATGTCCGAAGGACAGCTTTCCAGTACCCAAAATTGATCAGCTGGTGGATGCCATGACCGGCCATCAGCTTCTCAGCTTTATGGATGCCTTTTTCGGATACAACCAAGTAAAGATGCATCCAGAAGATGAGGAGAAGACCGCCTTTGTCACTGACAAAGGCCTGTACTGCTATCGGATGATGCCTTTCGGCTTGAAGAACGTCAGTGCCACCTTTCAACAGCTGATCAACCAGGTGTTCGAAGGACAACTGGGGAGAAACATGGAGGCTTACGTAGACGACATGATAGTGAAGAGTCTTCGTAAGGCTGACCATATCAAGGACCTGCAAGAATCCTTTGATGCACTTAAGCGCCATCGGATGAAGCTAAACCCCACTAAATGCACTTTTGGGGTAACATCTGGTAAATTCCTTGGTTTTCTAGTTACATAGAGGGGAATTGAAGTGAATACTGACAAGATCAGAGCCATCATGGAGATGGCACACCCGACCAACAAAAAGCAGGTCCAAGAGCTCACCGGCCGGATTGCCTCTCTCAGCCGTTTTATCTCCCAGTCGGCTGAGAAGTCCTTACCATTCTTCAAGACCCTGCGCCGGTCGGAGGGGTTTGTTTGGACAGATAAATGTCGATCGGCTTTCGAGGCATTGAAGGAGTACTTGAAGAACCCTCCGCTGCTGGCCAAGCCGATAGAAGGGGAGCCCTTATATCTCTACTTTTCGGTGTCGGACGAAGTAGTTTGCGTCGTCCTCGTGCGAGTCGGAGAGGACGGACAGCAGAAGCCTATCTATTACATCAGCAAAGTCCTCCATGATGCCAAAACGAGGTATCCCAAGATACAAAAATTAATATACTCCTTGGTCACATCGGTTATGCAGCTCCGGCCGTACTTCCAAGCACATTCGATTGTGGTGCTGACCGACCAACCTCTCAAGGTGATTCTTCAGAGTCCGGACACATCCGGTCGACTCGCTAAATAGGCCGTCAAATTAGAAGAATTCGACATCTCCTTCCAGCCACGATCTGCCTTGAAGGCTCAGGTAATTGCTGACATCATTACAGAATGTACATGGAAGCAGGAGATGCCCCTCGAATGGCCGAAATATCCGAAGCGGATGCAGTTTATGAAGCAGAACCAGCCTAGACTCTCCATGTGGACGGAGTGTCCAACCTTTCAGGCTGCAGGGCCGGACTGATTCTGGCCGGGCCGGACTGATTCTGGCCTAGCCGGACGGGGGGAACCTGGAGTATGCTTTGCACTTCTTATTTCAGGTATCAAATAATCAATCGGAGTATGAAGCCCTCATTGCGGGGTTGCGGATCACCCACGAACTGGGCATCAACCGACTCAGAGTTTTCTCTGATTCGCAGCTAGTGGTCAACCAAGTAAAGGGAGAATTTGAGGCCAGGGATCCGACCCTGGCAAAGTATTTAAACCAGGTACAAAGCCTCATCTCTCGATTCAAATTTTTCAAAATTCTTCGCATACCTCATCTGCAGAACTCTCGGGCGGATGCTCTCTCAAGGCTAGCTATGGCCGCCAGCGAGACTTCCGACCGAACCTTTGTGGAGTATTTGCAACATCCCAGCATTACCGAAGAGCCGGCAGAGATCCATCAGGTGGAACATGAAGCCTTTTGGATGGACCCAATCCTTACTTTCTTGGCCAAGGGAACCCTTTCTGAGGATCCGGCAGAGGCCAAACAGATACGCTTGATAGCCTCTAAGTACGTCGTCCTTGACGGCGCCTTGTATAAGCGGTCATTCTCATAGCCACTGTTGAAGTGTTTGGGGCCGACTGACACCGACTACGCCCTCAGAGAAGTCCATGAAGGTATTTGTGGCGACCACCTCGGAGGAAGATCCCTAGCTTACAAGATCATCCGGCAGGGATATTACTGGCCCAGCATTCAGAAGGATGCATCGGACTTCGTCCGAAGATGCGATGCATGCCAGAGGTACTCCGTCATTCAGAGGAGGCTCGCTAGCGAGCTGACTCCGATCACCGCCCCATGGCCATTTGCACAGTGAGGAATGGATATTCTGGGACCCTTTCTCCCGGCCTCCGGACAAAGAAAATTTTTGCTTGTGGCTATCGACTATTTCACCAAGTGGGTGGAAGCCGAACCACTAGCACAGATAACGAAGCCTAAGATGGAGAACTTCGTCCGGAACAATATCATCTTCCGATTCGATATTCCCTGGACAATTATCACTGACAATGGAAGACAATTTGACAACTCCAAGTTCCAAGACTTCTGTCAGCAATACCAAATCTCTCACCGACTTACCTCGGTCGGCCACCCACAGTGCAACGGTGAGGCCGAAGTCACCAATAGGACGATCCTGCATGAGATGAAGACCCGTCTCAATGAAGCAAAAGGATTTTGGGTGGAAGAACTCCATTCTATGTTATGGGCATATCGGATGACTGCCAGAACATCCACCGGCGAAACTCCGTTCAACCTCACTTATGGAAGTGAAGCCGTCATCCCTATTGAAATTTCTCTCCAATCCCTCCGGATCGACCGCTATGCCGAGCTAGCCAACTCCGAGCAATGAAGGGTTGACCTGGACTTACTTGAGAAAACAAGGCTTCGGGCAAGCATGAAGATGGCAGTATGCCACCAAAAGATGGCAAAGTACTACAACTCGCGAGTCAAGGTGCGAGCTTTTCGAGTCAACGATCTAGTATTGCAGAGGGCCGAAATTTTGAGACTGACAGAGCGAGGCAAGCTTTCCCCAAATTGGGAAGGACCATATCGGGTCTCCGAAGTGGTTCGAGCTAGTATTTATCGGCTGGAATTTTTGGACGGACGACAGTTGGCGCGTTCGTGAAATGTAGACAATCTCCGCAAATATTACCAATGAAGTTCACATTTCTTCTACGAACCACTTCCGAAAGTCCAACTTCGGTCGGCAAAGGCTCTAGGGTAGCCCACTTCCGAAAGTCCGACTCCGGTCGGCAAAGGTTCTAGGGTAGCCCATTTTCGAAAGTCCGACTTCGGTCGGCAAAGGCTCTAGGGTAGCCCACTTCCGAAAGTCCGACTCCGGTCGATAAAGGCTCTAGGGCAGCTCACTTCCGAAAGTCCGACTCCGGTCTGCAAAGTCTCTACGGTAGCCCACTTCCGAAAGTTCAACTTCGGTCGGCAAAGGTACTAGGGCAGCCCACTTCCGAAAGTTTGGCTCCGGTCGACAAAGGCTCTAGGGCAGCCCACTTCCGAAAGTCCGACTCCGGTCGGCAAAGACTCTAGGGCAGCCCACTCCCGAAAGTCCGACTCTGATCGGCAAAGGCTCTAGGGCAGCCCAATCCGGAAGCCGACGGACCAACACTTAGGATAAATCTCCTAAGCTAGTTGCTCCGGCCTGAGCTGACATTCGACCGCCGCCTCAACTGCTTCAGCATCCAGAAGCCGACATACCAACACTTAGGATAAATCTCCTAAGCTAGTTGCTCTGGCCTGAGCTGACATCCGACCGCCGCCTCAACTACTTCAGTGTCCAGAAGCCGACGGACCAACACTTAGGATAAATTTTCTAAGCTAGTTACTACGGCCTGAGCTGACATCCGATCGCCGCCTCAACTGCTTCAGCGTCCGGAAGCCGACGGACCAACACAGGATAAATCTCCTAAGCTAGTTGCTTCGGCCTGAGCTGACATCCGACCGCCGCCTCAACTGCTTCAGCATCCGGAAGCCGACGGTCCAACACTTAGGATAAATCTCCTAAGCTAGTTGCCGATGGGCCAGTACTTGGAGTAAAAGTCCTAAGAGGATTTAGTTCATTCCGGGTTTTCGCTCAATACTCACCCTAAAGATCCGACCGCACACTCTAATGTGCCGACTGGCCCACACTTAGCAAATTTCAGAGAGCAACGCAGTGAAAAGCACAAAAAGAAGATACAACTATATGATGAAAAGCTTTCTCCATTGATCCAAAAAGATTTTTACATGGACTGAAGGTCAGACCTTTACAACCTACTAGGTCTGACCTTCGGGGGGTACTACAATGGCCACTTTGGCCTCCTCAGCTACAGCAACCACTCCGACCTCTTCGGCCCCCTCGGCTGCCTCCGCCTCAGCACAAGTTAGGGTGCCCGCTCCGGCCTCTTCAGCCTCTTTGGCAATCATCTTCATCGGGGGGTCGGTCGCTTGGGCAATCGGGTTAGCTCCCTCCGAAGCTTCTATTGCCGCCGGCTTTGGCAGCTGGAGGAAAGAGAGGTCAAACTCCGGGAAGGCGGTGCTAACCTTCCCCAGGCATTCATCATACCCGTAGTCGAAGCCGACCGTCCCAGCTTCGTTCATCTCCTCCTCGAAGTCCTTGGAGGCCTTGTAATCGGCGACGGCCTTCTCCCTGGCCGTCTTCAGCAGATCCTGGGCTGACTTCAGCAGGCCCTTGAACCTCTCCGCTAATGCCTGATATCCCTTTGAGTGAAGATCCAGATCAGTATAGCAGCCCTCCTCGACCTTCAGCTGGCGGGCCAGGGCTTTGAGCTTCTTCTTCCTCTCCTTGAGCCTGGCCTCCCAGTCAGCCTTCTGAGCAAGCAGATCCTCTACCTTTTTCTTCTAGGCCTCCAGTTTGGCCTGCAGGGGGGACACCTCGACTTCCACAGCCTTCAGGTCGGTCACCTCTTCCCTGGAGGCCGTCAGTGCCGCCCAGGCGGTGTCCCTCGCCAGCTCGGCCGCCTCGGCCCTCTAGGTCAGCTGCTCCTTTATATATAGCAGCTCGCCCAGCCCTGCGTCCATCAAGAGGTTGTCCCTGACGAGCTGCCGACAAAGACAAGCAGTTAGAGAAATCTTAATAGTGAGCTGAAGGTGAGGGTAGAAAGAACCGAGCTTACCCCAAGGAGGTGGCGGAGGGAACTGCTAGCCGCCTCGTTGACTGACCGCCCGTCAGTCTCGAGGACGGACCGTTGGAGCTGCTCTCTGGCCTCCTCCGCCGCGTGCCACAGTAGGCGCTCTTCTTCTTCCCCTAGGGCCCAAGTGGCCCTCTCACCGAAAGCCAACGGCCCCTCGCCCGCAGGGGCTCCCCGGGTCGTCGAGTGAACTGTTGTGGTTGTCTCCGATGGTGGGGGTGCGGGAGCTGCGGCCGTCCCGACCGACAAGGAATGCCTCCCCTCCGCCTGGGTGGCCGCCTGTCCCGCTGAAGACGGTCGCTCAGACGCGATCACTTTCTGGTGTTCTATCAGGGGCATATCGTCCCCTGAGTCGATGGAGACCACTGGAATGGACGACTCCGCCGTCCGCTGCTTCTTCGGCCTTTCGGGCATCGGTTCTGCCACCCGTTTCCTTGTTTCTTGCTGTGCCGGTTCTACGATCCGGACAGCCCTCCTCTGCGCCGACCTCGCCGACAAAATAGCCTTATCCGACTTCATCTTTCCACCTGCCAGCAACAAAAACAGAGTTAGCAGCAGCCGCAAAAGCCGACAACGAGTAAAGAAGAAAAGGGTGAAGGTTGATCTCTCCTTACACAACCCTCGCCCTACCTAATGTCGGCTGTTGGCTAAGTCCTGCCCGGTGAAGGCTGTCCTCAAAAAGCAGGAAGTTAATGAACTTCGGGTCTTCACCGTCCAGCCTGTGGAAGTTGGCCTCATCGGCCCTCGAGACCTTCCTCCCGTGCAAGGCATCCGGCCTCGGCCCCCTCCAGGTTGCCTCGAAGCCCCATGGCTCCAGACTATCTACAAAGAAGAACCTGGACTTCCATCCATGAACAGCTGATGGAAGCCCCTCTAAGATCTTTCGGTTAGGACGAGGACTGAACATCCACCATTCCTGACTCCGGAAGTCCTGTTTCAACAGGAAGAAGTTGAAAAACAAGGACACCCTAGGTTCTATGTTGGCCTCCCGACACAGGACCACGAAGTCGCATAGCACTCTAATGCTATTCGGCGTCAGCTGGGAGGGTGTAATCCTAAAAGTGTTAAAGACCTGGACAAAGAAACTATGGATCAGAAACCGAAGACCGGCCTTCAGATGGTCTTCGTACATGGGGAGGGCTCCTAGGTTCAAGGGTCCGTTTACCCTACCCTCTCGACTCGGGATGGTTAGGTGCAAAGTAGAGGGAATGCCGTATATGGCTCTGAGGTCTTCGACCCTCTCTCGGGTCATGATCGACGGAATGTCGAACGGACCAGGATCCCTATGGCTACGAGCTACAGCCATTCTAAGACTAGATGCAGAGGAGGAAGAAGAAGATGGGGGAAGACGAAGACGAGGCTAACCTGGTTCCTGGGTCTCTAAGAAAGCCTAAGAACAGCACAGAGGGAGGAGGAGGCGATTCTCTCTTCCAACGCAAATGCAGTAGCAAGTGCCTCCGGGGCGATCCCCCCTCCTTTTATAGGCATCCGGGGGTTGCATCCCAACGCACCCCCATATGCTGAGCTCCGGCGGCTGCCGCTTCGGTTTCCGGATTTGACAGGAATCTGAAGGGATGCACCGGATAGTATATGGCCGTGATCCGCGTGACAGGCGAAGCAACGGTGGATGGGCTACTTTGGCGAGCGCACCCATCGCTCTGATGGCGCCACGTGTCCCACGTCGCTTCGAGAATCCGGATGGACACCCATTACACGCCGTACCAGCCACAACTACTCTGTCATACCCCACCAATCAGGCATTGCCACCTGTCCCAGGGGCCAGAATCGGGGTGGGAGGCGGACGAACACGACGCGCCGAATCGGATTCGCCATCATTTGAAAGGCCGGCGCATTTAATGCCATTTAATGCCCTCGCCCTTCGAGCCTGCGGACTCGCTCGAAGCACAAGGGCAAGGGGGACAACTGTTGTACTGTTGTACAATGACGGCTCATCCCCTATCAGAACCGGCCCAATTTCGCAGTCTGATCCGGCCGCTCCGACCAAGAAGGGTCCGACCCACTGGAGTCAAGGTCCGAACGACCCTCTCCTGCTGGGGTCCAGCCCGTCGTCCTCCGCCAGGGTCCGGCCCGCCGTCCTCCACCAAGGTCCGACCCACTGGAGTCAAGGTCCAAATAACCCTCTCCTGTTGGGGTCCGGTCTGCCATTCTCCTTCGAAAGTTCGGCCTTCGACCCGACGACCGACCGCCTCATAGCCGACGTCCGACGGGTAAGCTTTAACATCCAGGGTACTCCAGAAGTATCTTTCTGTTACGGCAGGATTTTCCATCCCAACGGCCCTGCTCCACTACTTCCACGGTGTCGTTGTATCTACGTGCCACGTGGCCACTCTCCAGATTCTTCTAGGGGCAGATCGATCTTTCTCAGCCTCTCCCCTAATGGATTTTGGACTGTTCCACGCCTATATAAGGTACCTGGGGGATCCCGTTTGAGATAGAATAACTCTTCCCTCTCCGTACGTCGCTGTTCTTTTGATTCCTCCATTCTATTGCCTTCAACCTCCTGCTAACTTAAGCATCGGAGGGTTCCCCGCCGGAATATTACCGGTATCCTTGGAAACTTTTCTGCAGATTCATCCAAGAAAGGAGCGCTCCAGCCATCCCGATTCCCGGTCTAGGAGTTGACATGGCAATAGTATCGAAGTATGATTCATTCATTGGTGATAACTACTTATTATCCTTGATAGCTATGAGCGATACCGGCAGTCCAGGGCGGGAACAGCTGAGATAATACAAAATTTACATTTTGAAATAATTTTATCCCTTTTTGATCATTTTTAA
Organism: Areca catechu; assembly: GCA_021397845.1. NCBI lineage: Eukaryota > Viridiplantae > Streptophyta > Magnoliopsida > Arecales > Arecaceae > Areca > Areca catechu. The sequence goes on from CM038039.1 coordinate 31,730,806, forward strand.
TTACCAAAGTATACCACGTATCACCTTAAGTCAAAAGATTTATACACCTTATTTTCTTTCTTCTTATTTTGGGATAATCAGACCGACAAGGGAAATTATAATCAGATGGTATAGTTTAACTAAATGGATTTTTTTTAAATAATATTTTTTAAAAATAATATTATCAAAATATTGTTTCTCTAAATAATTTTATCAAACTATGATTTTTGAGCCACGAGTTACTGATTTTTTTTTAAATTTTTGTCACATGAGGAAGATGCAGGTGGAACTTGCATCTTCTAAACTATATAGAAAAAGAAATCTTGATTGAAGACGCAGGTCCTGCCCGTGTCTTTTAAACCAAAAAAAAAAAAAAAAAACATTCAAAAGGAACCGAAATTAAGAAAAAATTGTTTAGAGACATAGGTTCTACCTGCATCTTCTAAACCAACCAAATTAGTATAAAAAAATAAAATAACATAATAAAATATTTAAAATATTATAATAAAATTTAAAATATTTAAAAATATATAATAAAATTATAATATGTAAAATATTTAAAATAATATAATAAAATAAAAAATAAAAAAATAAAAGAAGTTGCAAGTAAAGCGAAGCCGCAGGTCATACTCGCGACTTCATCTTATTCATGCACGCCCATTTTTAAATTAAAAATTTAAAATATATATAAGTAAAGTCATAAATTATTATCTTAATAATAATATAAAATATTAATATTATAAAATAAAATTTATTATAATATATAATCAATAATATAAATATTATAATAAATATAATAAATATATTATAATATATTAAATTATATATTATATATGATATTATAAAATATAATAAATATAATAAATATTTTATGATATAATACAATATTTATAATTTAGTTGGTGCTAGTCTAGTCGCCGGTCTGACCATCAACCTTGTATTAATTCGGTCGCTAGTCCAGTCACCAGGCCAATACTAGTCCAATCGCTAGTCCGATCGTAGCTTGGTGCCAATTTGGTCGATAGCCCGGTACCAGTCCAATCCCATACCCGGTACCAATTCGATCGCCTGGCTTTCGAACTGATGGCCGGACTGGTGATCGGACCGGCCATCTGTCTGACAGTCAGTCTGTGTCACCTATAGCCATCGGTTTGACAGCCAGTCCGGGCACCGACTGGTCGCTAGTCCGACCACTGGTTCGATAACCAGTCTAATCATCGATGTGGTCGCCAGTCCAACCACCGGTTCGACAGCCAGTTTGGTCACCATGTCGGTGCCAGTCCGGTCACCAGTCCGGTCATCGATTCAATGGCCAGTTTGGCCGCCAGGCCGATGCCAGTCCGACCGCAAGGTTGGTGCCAGTCTGACTCGAATTGGTGACCAAACTTATACCGGGCAGGGAACTGGACTGGCACCGGGCTGCCGACCAAACTGACATTGAGCTGGCGATCGGACTGGTATCGGCCTGGTGACCAAACTGGTAATCGAATTAGTACATGATTGACATAATAGCAACTAGACTGACACCAACTAAATTATAAAATTTATATTATATTATAAAATATTTATTATATTTATAATATAATATATTTATTATAATATTTATATTATTTATTATATATTATGATAAATTTTATTTTATAATATTAATATTTTATATTATTATTAAGATAACAATTTATGACCTTATTTATATATATTTTAATTTTAACTTTTTTATTTTTTTAATTTAAAAATAAAGATGCAGAAATAAGATGAAGTCGCATGTGCGACCTGCGGCTTCGTTTTTTATTTTTTACTTTTTAAAAATATTTTATATATTATAATTTTATTATATTATTTTAAATATTTTAAATTTTATTATATTATTTTAATTTTTATTATGCTAAACATGTGTCTTTAAACAGATTTTTTTTTTATTTCGGATCCTTTTGAATGTATTATTTTTTTATTGGTTTAAAGATGCGGGTAGAATTGCGTCTTCAACCAAGTTTTTTTTTTTTCGGTTCCTTTTGAATGTTTTTTTTTTTTTTTTTTTGTTAGTTTAAAAGTTTCAGGCAGAATCTACGTTTTCAACCAAAATTTTTTTTTTATGATTTAAAAGATGCAGGTTTTAATTGTATCTTCTCCGTGTTGTAAAAAAATATATATATAACACGTGATCCAAAAATCATAATTTAATGAAATTATTTAAAGAAGCAGTATTTTGATAATATTATTTTAAAAAAATATTATTAAAAAAAATCCTAAACCAAACTGTAGGGTATCTGGCTTTCTGGGGCCTGAAAAGTCTTGTTGTCGTTTTCCCAAAATAAAACAAGGATAATATAGTTATCCCTTCCCTTGTCCTGCGTTTGGTAAAAATATATAATTTTTTTCCATAAAATATCCATGTTCATGGGAGATTTTTGGTAACGGTCCACTCGCTGTTGGTCGCTTCCAGTTCGGCCCTCGGCCAGGCTCCGGGCTCCGGTTCCCTTTGGATTCGGAAGTCGGTGGATCCGCGACTGGTCCACCTGATATTTTCCCTTTTTTTTTTTTTTTTTTCCCCGGACATCTCTATCACCCGGGCGCCGTGGAGGAGAGCGTCGTCGGCATCGGTTGGTGTTGCGATGAGCTGCTCATCATCATCATCTTCTTCTCTTTCTCCTTCCTTCTTCTCCCTCCTTCCTTCTTCTGCCTCAACCGCAAAACCAGCCTTCGTTTTCTTCTATTCCTCGTCGAGCTCCAAGAGATTCTCCGGTATCCGTGCGTCCCGTTCGGCCTACCTCGGCTCCCTCTTATCGCGCAAAGGGGTATGGCGTGCACTTCCTTTCTTTTCAGCTCAAATTCATGCTATTATTTGGAAGCCTGCATGGTTATTTGTCCATCAGCACTACTACTGCGAAGAATTTATGTCAGGAGAATCGGAGCCAAGGAGGCATTCGGACTTTGACTCGTGTCTTTGATGTTTTCGATTTATTGCCTCGCTGAGTTTATTGTTGTTGCTCTTGTGATCCATCAATGGCGTTGTGGATTTTTCTTCTCCTTCCAGATGATGTAGCTTTCAAAGATGATGATTTCAACGGAGTGTGAATATGTGATTGATTAGCAAGAACTTGTTCTCAGGACGGATGGTAAATCAAAGAACTCACGATTAGCGCTAGCATCCGTGCAGAAAAGGAAGGAAAAAACAGTTTTGGAGATGGATAAACCATCTTAGAGGTTTGCCAAAAAGAGTCATGACAAGGAAGTGTCCCGTGATCAAGTTGAAGACAGCGTCGAAGGAGAGCTTGATGAAAATAATGAGCAGGAATTGAAATACACTTTGTCGAGGACTTGACCTTAGTGGCAAACTTTGGAGGTGAAAAAAGGGGAAAAAAAGTGGCATTGTGTTTTTTTTCTACAATTCCTTTTTTCTTTTCTAAAAGTAAATTAGAACCTGAAATGCATGCATGAATCCCCAAGAATATGAGAATGAACATGCTAAAAAAAAAAAAAAAGGCAGAGTGTATGTCTGATGAATAAGAAGGGAACATTCCATAAAATAGCCTTTAATGTTTATGACTAAGCATACCATTTATGTTAAAACTGTACCTACTGCAGCTAGAAGTTCATTATGTACAACTCCATTTTTACTTCTGGGGAACTATATGACTAAAATGCAACCTTGTCTAATATCTTCTATTTCACTAGCTTAGGTTTGTTTCCATCAATCATCATAACTTGGCCAGATATATTTGTGCACATGGTGGAAACAAAAAAGTCACTGTTCAGTTGTTTGGTTGTAGTTGGCAATACAATATTACTTTTGATTTCTTACATGCTTGTCTTTCTATAACAAGTAAAAATTTATCTTCAATAGTTCCCTTGCTGGTCCTCTCAATTTTCTGATTGTTTAATAAATTGTTGTCTTACCATTAAACACATTAACAGATCAAGGATCGGCTAAATCGGGATGTGGTTCCTGTCAACAAAGGTTTTCAGCATGTCAGGTCAGCTTGTTTTTTCCACTCCTATGAGTTATGTGGGTCCTTAGCTAGAGTTGTATGATGTTCTGTTTCTGCTTTCAAGTCATAATGTTATAATTTATTTTTTTTTTTTAAAATGAATCGTATGAATTTAAAATCATTCTTGTGGCTATTCCTCCTTGTTATATGGATACAAAGATCTACATAGTGCTGTAAAATGGTTGAAATGGCCATGCCCTTGATTATGCTTCAATTTTTGGTTGCTGGATGTTGACTGTGTGCAAAAGTAGTTTAGCTGATTCTGAGATTGCTGCATTGTAGCTATCCCAACTGGATTCTAACTAATAGATATCAATGTTGATGGGAAAGTGTGAGGCACAGGGAATTCATGAGCCTAATTGTTTTTTTTATGTATATAAAACAAGTTAAAGCAAGGTGTTCCAATTGTTGGAAAAATGCCTCGAATTCCGATCCTAAAAAAAAGTCATGAAGAAGCCTAAACAAGTGGAGAAGCCCAGCCCAAAAAAAAAAAAAAAAAAGGGAAAATAGCCCACGCAGGCCGTCCCGCATGGCCCAGACTATGCGGCCCAGGTAGGCACTAGCACTGGCACTGGCCTAGGCCGGAGGGTGTGCATCAAGCCTAGGTGGCCCCTCTTTTATGTTTTTTTCTCTGTTGTGTCACCATGTCACGGCTCACCATGGACCAGCACGGTCTATGGCAATGTACATGCAATGATCGCGCGATCGGGTAGCTGAGCATTGATTGCATGAGGATCCGATATCTAGGAGCATGCTTGACACTGTTCCACATGATTTGGATTGATCCAGTACGATCTGAGTTGTGATGGACAGTGATCGGATGGCCATGACTTGATCTAGAGTCAGACTCATGTTGGGAGAGCTACATGATCTCGATTTGGACAGCTTGGATCGTTGGATTCCTGATGAGATGTTCTTCACAGCAAAGACTAAAAATATGGGTAGAGGATCAAAGACTAGGTGTGAGGATCAAAAGAGTAGTGAATGGTCTCTAAAGTGGCTAAGTTGAGAGCTTGTGAGAGAGATTTTAAAGTTTCTTATGTACGGGGATGAGAGTGGAAGTTTCCAATTTTGTAAATTTATTTTTCTCATAGTGAAACCTTGCATACCTAAATTTTTTGTATCTTTATTTTATTTTTTCTTTCCTTTCTCCTGCAACATCGATACCGACAATTATAATTTTAGAAACGGGGATCCGTATTCTGCACAAGTGATTTTCCAACGAGAGTGGTATCAGTATAGTTGATACAACAACACCAATAATGTCATTATTTTGAAGTACATGATAAAGCTTATGGCTATGCATCAACACTATTGGTTTAGGTTATGTTTGTATTAAAGCATGGCTAGAAAAGAATATTTGGAACTCTGATGACTCATATTTTTTAGATTAGGTTACTTGAATGAATTAATTATTGACTAGGTTGAGTCATAACTACTAAAAGTAACATGAAGCATATCGATAAAAACTGAAAATTTGCAATAAATTAGTATACTACTTATATGATTTAAGAGGCACACTCTGTTCTGTAGGATGAAAGTAGCATGGATAATATCTAATCGGATCTAATTTCATATTCGAAACTATTCAGATATGGATAAAAATTTTAGCATCTAACTAATATCCATATCTGTATCTATATCCATAAGAAAAGATACGATATGAATAGACAACTATCCATTTTGTATCCGAATATCCGATTATATTTACAATCCTATTTAATTTTATATAATATTCATTAATTTTTAAGAAAAATATGTAAGCATATTAACGTGATATTAACTTGATTTACCCTCCACTTAGTAATATCTTTGATTTTATAGTCATTCAGTTTAATTATCTGACTTATATCTAAATTTGTATCCATATTTCCAGTATCCGATTTATATCCATATTTGTTTAAAACAAATATGGATATGAATTTTTTATCCGATTAATATCTATATCTGTATTTGTATTCGTCAAACAAAATAAATATGGTTATGGATACAGTGGTATCTGATCCGTATCTACTCCGGTTTCAGCCCTATTGTTCTTAATTCTTATGAAAGAAACAATTTCCAAATATAATGCATATATCATAGAAAAGTAAATATATAATTGGTAGCACAAGCTAACAATAGCTAGTGTCTCCTAACGATCAGCCTACAATGTGATACCTTTTCCCGCACTATTGAACCCGAGGGAAACACTCTAAATATGAAAGTTATAATGTGTTATTAGTTATGCTATCACAAATTTTCAGTCTTAGAAAGGACGTTATGTTGGTTCAGAAGAACTAGAACTTCAATTTCTTAATAAGACTTGAATAGACAAATATAGACAAAATGTCTATGTTTAGCATGCTATTAGTCATCCTCACCCCATCTTTCTTGACACTGTTCACATTATCATCCGTTGATGCATATGTTGGAGCAGAATTTGAGATTATAGGTGGAATTGGAGTGTGTTCTTTCTTTTTTGATTTATTTGTTATAACTTTATGTCTCATTATGTCCCCTACCCATCCATGTTCTCGTATGATGCATTAAATTTGTGTGTATAAGTTTGAGCTTAAAATAGGCAATGGTGAAACAATTGGCAGAACAAGGAAGGCTAGAAATTGCTGTTGCTGCTCCCCTTTGGCTTGTAATTCATACCCTGATGACCATATAAGAATGTTATACAGTGAAAATAAATGGTGTCATCTGATTATTAAAGCTAAATAATTATTTGAGTAACTGCATGTTTCCAGAGGGAGTTCTTTAGTTAATATGCTGATGATCTTGTCTTCAAAGTAGATTGAGGAGCAAGGTCTGAAACTCACGTTCAGTTTCAATTTTGAAGTTTCCGCACTGAAGTTTTTGCCAAATAAATTCAAGAATGTGAAAAGTTGGAAAATATCAAAATAAGAAAAAGCTAAAGCAAGTCGACCAAATAAATTAGTTAATATTTTTAGTATATGATGTATGTTTTAGGACCTAGGTGTGCTTGTCTATTCATTTTTTATGGTCTGTGCTGAAATAGTCTGGAAAAAAAAACATTTTTTGAAAAATTGATGAAAATCAAAAATAAATTTCATGTTATTTTAGAGTATAATATATCTTTATAGTTTGATGGCAATCTTTCGCATAGAACTCTAAATCTCTTCAATATTTGAGCTCTAGACTGTCAACATATTTTGTTTATATTTCTGTTAACCTGATATCAAAATGTTTACAACTCATTTCAGAACTTTCATATTTTAAGTTTAATTTTGTCAAAAAACTTCTTGAAATTTGGGGGAAAAAATGGAAGATTGATAAAAGAAAGAGAAAAATTTGTCCATACCAAGGATCGCTGAACCGGTACTGGGACCTGTACCGGTCAGTGACCGGCATGGTACGGTACCATACCGGTACGTAGACTGTTTTTAAAAAATTGAGAGAAAACTCTCTTCCTCCCCTCTCTCAATCAAGGATCGTTGAACTGACCCGAATCGACCTGAACTAAGCCCGAATTAGATTGAACCAAGCCATACCGGTCCGAACCGATTCATACCTGTCTGGTTCAGGCTAGTTTTTATGGTTCGATCTTGAACTATTTTTAAGACTAAACCATACCGGTTCTTGACCGGTATGGTATGGTACGTCCCGTACCGGGCGATACAGGACGGTATCGTAAACCCTAGTCCATATGCATATTAATTTGGGACCCAATAGTCAGTTTCAACTGGAATGTGACCAACCTGGGTTCTGGATCACTTTTGATGAAACTCTAAAATAAGTTCCAACCATAAAATCTGTGCAGATGGTGCGGGAGTTTTGCCCAAAAGATCAGTCATCCATAAAATCTGTCTAGTTGATTTCTGATAATAGGTGGTTGCATTGATTCAACCTGTAATTGGCTTGCTGTAGTTGAATACTTGATTAAATTACTAAGTTCCTACCTTGGTTCTAAGTAATTGAACAGTGTTTTTACTTTTACCCAAAAAAAGAATGATCTTTTACTGAGATTTGATCTTGTTTCCAAAGTAGAGAGAAAAAAAGGCATGACCTCAACAAATGGTAGAGTTGGATGACCTGGCCTAGTCATTCCAAAACCTGGATGAGACATTGCATACTTAATTAATCTGATCAGTGCTTCTCAAATTATGTTAGTACCATTGAAGGAGCTAGCTAGGATGATTTTTACCAGTGATGTGAAGTGATTGAGAAAAAAGAATTAAATTTCAGATTCTACATATGACTTGTAAGTCAGTAGCTAGAAAAGAATCAGAATCAGATATTCAGACTCATGGTTCTTTTTTCAAGAATGCATAGTTTTCATGTCTGTTTGATCCAGTTGAACAAACTGATGCTATTGTTTTTCATGTCATGTGTGCTCTTCAAAAAAAGTTACCACTATGGATAAGTTAGATGTGATTGAAGGTGTTGAGAGGGTGGATAGTTATTTTTAGGGATTGGATTCTGGCTTCATATCCATCAAACATTCTAAGGAGATGTTCCTTGTTGTTGTTTCCTGCTCCTGATCTTTCGAGTGCTTTGTTTCTTACACAAAATCATGGAATCTCCATCCCTTCTCATCCCCCCCCTTCTCCCTCCTTCCTCGTTCCCCATTCCTGCAGGGATGCTGAATATATTTTGTCCTGATTTGAGAGCCGTTTGAGCTTTATCAAAAAATATATAAATTTTCCTTGAACTTATGCATAATCGTCATGCTTTCAAAGTATTTACATATGATGTTCTGGGACATCAGATCAGCCATCGGTGTGGTAAACATTGAATTGAGCCTTGTTGGTTGTTATTTGCAGCATGGTGCTAAGAAAGTTAAATGTTTGTTGATTTTCAGACTTCCAACTCAGTGTTTTTGCCAAGATCATCCAAGTTCTGTGTTAGACAAAAGTAGTTACCCTCAAAATGCTGATTTTCCTCGCTATTACTCAAAGAAGGAGAAGAAACCCTTCCCTATACCCATATTGGAGCTAAGGCGTGCTGCAAGAGAGAGGCAAAAGAAAGCCAGGGGAAAGCCCAGAAGACCAACACCACCACCAAGAAATGGAATGCTGGTTAGAAGCCTGATACCAGTTGCATATGAAGTGATGAATGCAAGGATTTTGTTGATAAACAATCTGAAAAGGCTAATGAAAGTAGTGCCAGTGCGAGCTTGCAAGTATCTTTCTCCACCATTCCTCTTTTGTTGAGCATCTTGCATAATGTTGACATGCATAGTTCATTGTTGCATCATTATATTGGACATTGCATGTTTGCCTTTATTGTTGCATCGCCTTTCAGCACGACTGTTGTACTTGTAGTTTTACTTAAACATATAGATAGTAAATGCTTCAGGAAACGGTTAGAATTTATCGGCATTCAACACAGCTGGTCCGAATATATAATGAATCATTGTAAAGTAAGATTTATGTAGGTTTCCATTTATATGCTACTCTCGTTAAAACCATAAAGCCTTTGCTAGCCTATGGAGAACTTATACTCAGGTTTCTGATTTCATGCTTACACCAATGAAAAGTATCTGTGGTGAGAACTAAGACATTTAAAACACGGTACTTTTGTGGCTGTCTTAGACTCAGAGTTTCTGACTTAATTTGATCTTCAGTACCTGTTTGATACTCGAGGCCAAACTGATCAAAATGCTCCCAACTGATTGTAGCCTCTCCAACTTTTATGTGTAGTCAGACCACAATAAGTCTCAACTGACTGCTGGTATTACCAATATTCTGGTGTCTATTACCATATCAGATATGTCTGTCAAAACCTTTATGTTTTCTTGCATACAGAGTTTGGTCAATTTTGTTATTCCCTATTGCCTATCCTTATTTGTTGATCAGCTAAAGCAGCTAGTTATGTAAGGATTTGCATATTCTTTAGTAAACAATTTTTTCTTTTCTTGCCCTTTTTTTCCCCAAGGTATTGCAACGAAATTCATGTTGGCCAGACTGGGCACCCCTTCAAGTCATGCCGAGGCCTGCATGCAGATAAACGCAGGGGTCTGCATGAGTGGACCAATGCAACAGTGGAAGATGTATTTCTGCCTATCGAGGCCTACCATCTTTTTGATCGCCTTGGTAAGCGTATCTCTCATGAGGAGAGGTTCTCCATACCCCGAGTTCCAGCTGTTGTGGAGCTTTGTGTCCAGGCTGGTGTCGACCTTCCTGATTTACCCACCAAGCGGCGGAGGAAGCCTGTCATTCGCATTAGGAAGAGTGAGATCATTGATGCTGATGAAGATGACTTGCCTGACCCCAAGCCTGATAAAATTAAGAAGCCAATTCTGGATGAAATTCCTGATTCTGATGCATTTCCACCATCCAGTGCTGAGGAGACTGCTTCCCTTGCTGAGGAGACACTCGAAGCATGGGAGACTCTTAGGCAGGGTGCCGGGAGGCTGATGAGGAAGTATGCAGTGAGGGTGTGTGGCTACTGCCCTGAGGTGCACGTGGGACCTAGCGGGTACAAGGCACAGAATTGTGGAGCATTCAAGCACCAGCAGCGGAATGGGCAGCATGGCTGGCAGGCAGCAGTGATTGATGACCTGATACCACCAAGGTATGTGTGGCATGTACCAGAAACAGAACCAGAGCTCCAGCTAGAGCTGAGGAACTTCTATGGACAGGCACCAGCTGTGGTGGAGCTGTGTGTTCAGGGTGGAGCACGAGTGCCAGAACAGTACAAACCTACCATGAGGCTGGATGTTGGTATACCAACCAATTTGAGAGAAGCTGAGATGGTGGTATGAGTTTTACCTCATTCTGCATCTTAAACTAGAATCTATGAAATATACTAAGAGAAGAATTGTGTAGGGCATATTGAAGCAGATTAAGCATTCACCTCATTCTCTTCCTAGATGTCCCAGAAATGATAGCAATCATTCACTTTGCATATGCTTAATCATAATTAAGCAATTTGATGATGCCCAGCTATAACACGTGTCATGTATCTTGCATGATAAATTGAGATGCAGATGGACTGGCATGTCCTTTTGTGGTCGTGATGATAGGACACTTCTTCTCTGGGGATATGTTTGTGTTTATATTCTCATCAATTTGTGATGGCTATTCATGAAGGGCCCAGAATTCAAGAAAGGAATTTTCAGGTGTTTATTAAATATTGGTATACTTTGTTATGAATCCTGATCAGCAACAATCAGGTTTCATTCTTTCACTCCCACTGTAACGGTAAAGGGTATGCTTAGGATTCAAATCCTTTACATGAACGGTAATAAGAAATTAAGATCTTGCACAGGATATGCCAGGTCTAGATTCACTTCTATTTTAGAAAATAAGGGCGTGCTATACAATTTGTTCATAATTAGGATTTGTTTGTCCATGTTCCTGATGTCATAATGAATTATGCTCTTGTATTTTTTTTTTTTTTTGGGCTCAATCCAAACAGTTATCTCCCAGAAATAAAAGAACATGTTACTTTCTTTTGCTTCAACGAATTGGCAGTCAAATGCAAAGCCCTGTGGAAGGACCGCTACGCTTGTGGTCCACAGCATGATATTTGACTCCCTCTACCGGGGAACCCTATCCCACCAGTCGCGTTTGATGCGAACCCCAACAGATTTTTCCCGTAGAAGGCAGGAAGAATTTTCCACAATCTCTTATAATAAAAAAAAAAAGGAATTTTCCACGATCCGGTACTACATATATTGAATATATCTTGTAATTGAGAATTTGGTTGAACTAGATCCGACCCGATTGGAGCTTTACTCTTCGGGACAAGCGGCCAACGGGTTGGATCACGACTCGACCCGTTTTCACTTCCTTCCGGACTCCGGAGTCCGGACACCCACTCCATTCTTGGATCTCTCACGCCGCTGTCGGGTCGTCTCCCAGTCATCGACGTCTCGAAAGGCCCTTCCAGAGGAGGAGCGAGGAAGGGCGACCGAGGCGAGAAATGGCGAGTCTTCCCCGAGGGATCTACGCTTTCCTGCTTCTCCTCGTCCTCTCGGCCCTTCTTCCTCTCCCCCTCGCTGCCCCCAAGAAGCCATCGCCGGCCGCCCGGAAGGAAGACATCCCCTTCATCGAGTGCCAGGTCTGCGAGAAGATCGCCCACCAGATCTATCGGCAGGTCAAGAAGAAGGAGACCCAGATCTCCCCCAAAAAGGTCCCTCCTTCCTCCCTTCTTGCTTCCTTCTCCTCTTGCCCTATTCGAAATGTGGTTGTGTTTGATCGTTTGATCCCATGACTAACTTTTAGTTAGATCTCTCTTTTTCTTTCCTTTTCGGTTTGTGTGGTTGGGGTCGAGATAGGTTTCGGAGTTTCAAATAATTGAGATAGCTGAGAACGTGTGTAATTTGAAGAAGGAAGAGGCGGACTGGATTCTCCAGATTGATATTGTTGAGAATGGAGATAAATTGGAGGTAAAAGAACGATTTTTTCTGACTTTATTTGTGAGTTCCAATAGTTTATGTTGTTTTTTTTTTTTTTTTACTTTGATTTGATGTTTTGCGTTGACTAAATTATAATGGCGGTGTGGTTTGTTGCATTTGAAGTCACACGAGTGTTTATATTTGATGAATTCAGGAAAACTTTTCTTTTATTTTCCCTCTCACTTTGTAATATGTTGTAAATTTTCTTCTCTTAATAATTTGGTCGGTTTCCTTCCATTTTACATCAAAAAAAAGGATACCATTATCTGAATGTTTTCTACAACATTAACAAATGCTGTTTTGGTAGTATATGCGGCGCAATAAGTAATTATGTGCCTACCCTTATTAAAACAATTATTAGGTCTTTTGTATAATATCTGTTGTTTGGATTGACGAAGAAGCTAAATTGCATCATAGGAACTGTAAAATGGGCTCTAGTGGACCCATAAAGCATGAAATTGTAGCGGATGTTCTAGGAACCTCCTCTCTTCCTCCTTCAGTGAACAGGTTATCTAGATCTTCTGATTTGTTGGATTCATTTTGTTGTTTACTTATTATTGCATATTCTAGGCTCATCTTTGAGCCCATGGTGCATAATCTAGAAATATGCGCTAGAGGCACAAGATGAGACATTGCAGTTATACTGGATTGTTTACTTATTTGTGTTTTTTTTTTTCTTTTAGTAATATAAATTATATTCTATCACATATTGTCAGATGTATGCTCTAAAAACTAATCTAGTTGATATATTATAATAATCTAGAATATAATTTTGTACTTGATCAATTTATTGATCAATAAAATGGATCTTTTATTTTCGTTCTTATATAATGTGTTTTTGAATCATTCAAAGAATTAATAAGATGATAATATATATTCTCAAGGATTGAGAATTTGGGATATGTGTCATTAGATATTAATTCTTAAATTATTCTCGATTGTTGAATCATCATGGATATGGTGATTGATATGTTAAGATTTATTAAGACGGTGATTGATCTGTTAAGATTGCTTTCTTTTGGATAGACGAGTTTCAAATATACAGTGTGGGGATACTAGAGCAAGAGTACAAGTGGTTATCAGAGAACAATGGTGCTGAGCATGACTATGCGAGAAGTTACTTGGATATCTACTCATTCGTCAGTGACTTTTTCAATGCTGTAATAGTACGAGTAATTCTTTGACCTGCGGTGCCTCGGCTATTCGTAGTAAGTTTGCTATAGTTTAACTGTACAATTACTTAGTCTCCTAATCATTTAGATCTTTATGGTGTGTTAGTTACAGTAGATTAGTTTTATGAGTAGGGTACGCATCTAGATAGGATCTATCGATCTTAATAGTTAATTAGTGCTATATGATTTATGAAGCTGAGTTCTTAAGATCGTGGCCATGACATGGTGATGAATAGAAAATAATTTTTCTAAGTTTTCATAATTTGGACTAAAGTAAATTAAACTTACATATGACAAACGATAGGGTTTGACGAATTTTTTATAATCTCTATCTTATCGTGACTCACAATAGAAGAATTGAATCACACGATAACTACATCCAGAGGTTCATTAATTATGTTCTGTTGGGTTACCATTACATGCTGTTAAGTATCGCTAGTGGATTGTAAGACTTGTAATATCATTTTGATAATCGATTATTCTAGTTGAGTAGAGTTGGAATTGTTCCAATTTATTGAAAGAAGTTTTAATGATGTTTTGATAGAGATCACAGTATATCTTACTATCAGACAAAATAAACCTATAGGATCACACATAATAGGGATCTGACTCAATTAAATGGTTGATTTATTTTTCAAATTGCAGCAGGATCTCATTATCAATGTGATTGATGATTAGAACAATTTATAAAAGTTACAAGAGAGGACTTGTTAAGAGTTAGCAAAAGGAGGATCTAATTGCAAAGTGTTATAAAATAATTAGGATTTTAAATTCTAGTCAAATTAAATCAGATTTAATTGGACTTGGCTTAATTTGTATCTAATTCGGTTTACTGGTCAAATGTGATTTGGACTTAACCAAATTGATTTCAAATCGAATTAAAATCCTAGAGTCCAACTTGAATTGGATTAGGATTCCTAGAATCCAACTTCAATCGGACTAGGCCACTTTTTTTAATTTCTTTTGGACTCCTTTATTAAGTTGACTTGGACTCTTTTTCCAAGTTGACTTGGACTCTCTCTTCTTGATCCCACGTCTAAGAAGAATTGGTGCACAAGGGGATGGTTTTGCATGAAGGAAATCATGCATGCCAAGGGTTGGTGCACCCCGTCCCCCACCCTTTTAGAGTCCTGCTTGTTGATTTCTTATCTTATCCCGTCACCATTTGAGTTTGAGATTTGAGATTCAAACTCAAATTGTCAATTTGAATATTGAACTCAAATTTTGAATGGGGATTAGGTGGATAAGATAAGGTGGCGTTGAGATTAAAAGGAAGTGCCTTTCAGAATTTTTTATTGTGCAATTAAGGAGAGAAAAAGAGATTAGCGCCTCTTAATTTTCTTGCACCCCAACTTTCTTCCTAATGCCAACAATAGAGAGAGAGAGAAAAGAAAAGCTATTGGCGCCCCATTTTTCTCCTCTCTTGATGCCAATAGGAAAAGCCCTCTCCTCTTGTTATTCCTCTCGCGTGATGGAGTTCATGCTACCTTTTCACCCTTTCATCTCTTCAGAAGAGAAGTGAAGTCCTGTTATTGGATTTTCTTTGTGTTCTTGAGAAGAAGATCTCAAGGAGAGAAACATTTAAAGGAGCTAGCACCCCCATGGATTCAAGCCTCCTGATCGAGATCTACTCTACGTGGATACCTATAGAAGCCAAATGTGTGTGTGGCTTTGAGAGATCTTAACAAATCTAGGAATTATCAAATCGTAGAAAAATCTGCCCGCATTGATGTGAAGGATGAGATCTTTCAGTAGTTTAATAGATATAAATTTTTTGATTCTATTTAGAATAGAAGAACAACATTCTGACATAAGATTGTCCTTGCATAACGATGGATTTGTTATGTTGAAAGGTTGCCCTAAAATGTTGTTCTAGATTACTGATTTAGATATAATCTTAATCTCTCATATGTAGTATCATGTTAGGTATTTTTAAGATGAGATCTTATGCATGTTATAGATTAAAAAGTATTTTAATCTGATTTAATTTCATTGCAAATTCTGATTTTTAAAAGTTAAAAATCTGCATTCATGAAAACATCGGATTTTCTAACACATATATCATACAAGATTGTATTAGTAGTTATGCAAGGAAGGATATCAAGTTTAACCTTTATGAGAGTACTTATAGCACTTTATTGTCAATCGTTTAAAATTTTGCAACAACACCCCATTTTGTTTTCAATAATGTATCCTTGTTTTTTTTTGAAAGATCTTGAAGCTTATTTTGGGAATGTCGATAGGTGCTTTGAAAGGAGAAGAAATCTAGGAAGTTAGGGAACTGAAACCTGATAATCTAGAGCGTTATTACCATATGTATTGTTTCGTGGCTTCAGATCATAGATTTTGGTGAGTTGAGACTTTGATGAGTTCTACTTTGACATTATGTACCCATTCTTGGGTGATATGTCCTTTCCCTTTCCATATCTTCCTCTTTTTGAAGTTTCCTCTCAATATACTCTCTTTTTTTTTTATGAATATTTGTCTTCATGCTGATCTACTTTAACCTCTCCTTTAAACCTTCCATCCTAGATATAAACTATTATATATTAAAAATAAGGAAAATGTAGCCGTGATGACAATCACTGCCTTAGAATCATCCATGAAGCCTAAGACATATAAGACTTCCTGGTCATGGTTAGATTTTCTTGCACTGTCCTTTGTTGATTGATATATTCTCCTTGGTGCAATTTCCAAGGATATGTAGATCTTTTTTCTTTTTACTTATAGTGGCATGTTGTTCCTACGCTTTTATGCTTTACACCCTTTTGCCACATGTATTCTTTTTTCTTTTTATGTGTGTGTGGCAACTATTCTTAAAGGCATTCCATTGCCTGATTTCTTAAATTAGTCTTCTTTTTTACTCCCCAGCTTGTTGAGCAAGGCATTGAGGGACAATGTAATTCAGAATGCAAGACTATTGAGCGTGCTTGTCAAGAGGTAAAAACTTGTGTTTGTTTTTGACCAGTGATTGAATTATGATTCTGTGGAATTCAGGGTAAAAAGTATGTATGTTTACTCTTGGTTTGTTATATTGATGCCATATATCTCAAGTTACAGAGTTACTTTGAAGAAATAATTGCATAGAAAGTAAACGTCATATTCCAGTTTTTATGTAAATTCTTATGTATTATGGAAAGAATGATATATCAGACAGATGAGGAAGTAATAACTGGTCTTTGAAAAGTCATTTATTTTAGATCTAATTTCCATTTAGAAATTTAGATTCCATTTAGGAATTTGGTGATCGCTGCATGATTGCATGCTAAATCCATTTGTCCTTTGCCTATTAAAAGCAAAAAAAAATCCATCTTCCGTTAAATTACATCATTGTGCCTTAACTTAGGCTATCAAATTTAACATTAAAATGGGTTTTCTTTTTGCCTTTTTCACTGCTTAGAAAATGAACCCAGATATGGTCGTTGACATCTCTGTTGATTAAATAATATGGAAGCAGTTCAGTCCTGGGACCCAGTGATGAAGCTATTGAAGTTCATGGTTTGGCACAATAGTTTGGCTGCTCTAGTGAATGAAAATGTTCAAGGACCAATTCAGGTGTCCATGTTGCATATGACAGCAATAACTCATTGGCTGGGTTTAGGACTTGCTTTTGGATGAATTGACTGAAATACTCTGAGTGTAGAATTGGTCGAATTTGATGCTGTGGCAAGATGGAAACTCATGATCTAACTGGAAAAAAAATTCATCCTGGGGAATCCTTGTTACCTACCAGGTGTTTTTGTTTACTAGTAGGTGCACTTATGCACGCGGGACAATTATTTTATCCTTTGGTTATCAGAACAATTACTTGACATCCGTCGTATGTCGATAGTTAATATGAAAAAATATTTGTGGTCATTGATGCTCAACCCCTTTGGCTCTTCTTTTCCTTTTTTTTTTTTTGCAGGTCATGGGTTACTCAGATACTGATGTTGCTGAATTTGTTTATAGCACAAAGCCTTCAATTGATTCGTTGGTGAATTTTCTTTGCAATGACCTTTCTAAAGCATGCTCTGTAAAGCCACCACCCATTCCCAAGGTAGTCACAGTACTTTATATTAATTCTGCTATATATGTTTAAAATAGCTGCTATAACTTTAAAGGAATAGCTCTCTTATTCACATCATTAAGAAACCATTATGCCTTTCTTTTCTTTTTTGCTTTCCATTGAACGACCCCGATTTCTGCAGACTCATGTTTCGACACATACAGAAATTTTTGGGATGAATAGCCAAAAGGACTCGTAAATGACATGTTGATGTGGTGACTTAGTTGCCAATAGTTATCTATGTGGATTATTTACTATATTGTCAGCAGACTGATTTTTGTAATGTATCACATGTTCTTGACATTTATCTCAATCATATTATTGCTGCATGCATGAAAATCCTCCCATCCATCCTTCGACAAAATAGAAGATTGTAGAGCTGTGTTGCATTTCAAGAACCATAGCATAACCATTGTCTATGAAAGGCTTATTGGATACCCCTTGTATGATGCTTCACCTTTGAGGTGAACCACCTTAAGGTTTATGAGTCAAACTATATAGAGTGAGACGTGCACCACATAGAGAGCCTACTGCGAGGTGCATGAAGTGCACCTTTATATTGTTCCTTTTAATATGATATGTAGATCTGTTCAAGACTACCAAATGAAAGGAAAGAACTTGTCTTTTAGTTATTTCTCTATGTTGTGTATGGGCTCGTACCAAACACAACTCTCTTATCCTTGATTCTTGTTAGCTAAAAGTTGGTATTAGCAAGTCCAAACATGGTAATCATATCATTGATCTAGATTTTTATTTCACATGCTTCTTCATAATTGTAATAATTTCCTTGTCATGAAGTAAAAGCTGTCAAGCTCATATCTTATGCCTCAACTTTTTATAATTCTGTTGCAACGTCTTGTCTTGCATCAGATACTACTCCAGTTTGGTACGAGAAGGAACTCCTCCATGTCTCTTTGGTCCAATTTGTTTCCCTTAATAAACTGTTAGACCCTGGAAAACAATTTAATTGATGAAGTATATCTCACAACCAAACTAAAATCTAGGCAAGTCAATATAAAAAATTGGCTCACTGAAGACTATGATTTGATGCTAACATCAAAATTTATTTTGTTTGTCCCATCTTTTTATCTGCTCTCTTTTGGGCACATGTTTCATATCTGAAATCATGGCTTCTTATGGTTTACAGGGTAGGATTTCTGGAGAACCTTTTATTGCCAAGGCTACTAAAGATGCTGAAATGGAAAAGATTTTGAGATCCATGGAGGTAATTCTCTTTGGGAGGGTTGAACATATAAACTTGGTTATTTTATACTTAATTTGATGATTTAAGCTGTCATAATATCAGGGTATGCCAGGAGCACCCAGTATGAAAATGTATTCAAGAGAAGATTTGATGAACATGAACTTCGGTAATGAAGAACCTGATGATGATGAAGATGATGATGAAGACAACTTTCCTGGAAATTTGGTACGGTATCAATTTCTTTCCCTGGAAGTTATCTGAGCTCTGTTCTTTTTATGCTGTCTTAGTGGTTCTCTTCTTTGGGATTTTAGGGAAAAACTCCAAAAGAGAAAGGTTCTTCCAGTAAAGATTTCAAGCAGAAGATATTGCACAGTATGGGAACGGCAATAAAGAGACACGTAAACAAAGTATCAAAGCAGTTTAAGAATTGGTGGTGGGGAAAGAAAACAAAATCGAGTTCTTCAAAGGCAGACCTATGAGAGGATGACGAACCAATTAACTGTTTTCTTGTGCTTGCCTTCAGAACTGACATTGAAAAGTGGCACTATCTATATGAAAAGGTAGAAAACAGTTAGCAGCCACAAGCACATTAGAAGCTATTTATACCTTTGGTTTTGAATGTATTAATTGGTTCTGTTTGAGATTTTGCAACTTACTGATGGAATAGAAACTGAGAAGATAACATTATAGAGTTGCTACGAAATAATTTCTGAGTTCATAAGCTTCTTGATAAGACACCAGACACTCATTTCACAAATTGTATGCTAAAAGCTGGTTACTGGTAAAATGAATCTAGGTTTGCCAAAGAATGTAAATTGGGAAAAGACTGAAAAGAGCAGCAGAGGGGGAAATGGTTCCAGAGTGACCAAGAATGGAATTTGATTCTGTTAAGGGGGACAGGTTTCCCAGGTAACAAAAAATTAAAAGCTCGGGAACAGGACTTCCAATTATAGGCTTATTATGACTACAAGCTGCCAACAACTTGGTGCCATTGCTGGATGCAGTCTATAATTAAATAGGTTTTAACAGATCAGCTGAATCTACTACACTGAAGTCAAAGGATTCTCCAAGCAAGTAACTTGGAGTTGTGAAGCATTGAGTTCTCGTACCATTTTTAGTAGTCTCTGGCTCTCTATTGCAGTATTCTAGACAAAACTACAGTCATGATCAAAGCTATAATCCACATGATGCTCATTTAGAACAATTTGCAGAATTACTTCAAGTAATTGCAGACTACATCCCTAACATGATAATGCACGTGAAGTCACAGGCATTATCTACTATATAGCTACAGGCATCATGCCTGCAGATAATTATGCTACCAATAATATGAAAAGAATTTGTGAATTAAGTTAATGAAAATTCTTGAAAAGATGTCAAGGAATCCTCAAGCAAATAAAGCATTTCAGATTGATAATATCATAATAATGGGCATATTTTGCAATCTAGACCAAAATTATACATGTATCTTAAGGACTGATTTGCGTGCACCTTATCCTTATCTTGACATTAAACTTCAGTTTTCATTGACTTTGCCAAATACCTTGAAGTCGCGCGTTTTAGTAACCCCCTTCACCTCCCCTCCCTCGTTCCCCCTTGTAACTTTTCTTGATACGCAATCCTCACAATTTTTTATTGGCTTGCAGCTGATCATCAAGAACAATGACAACAATTACATGTTTCTGATCGTCATGGTGCTATGGATGAGTGCCACAGGTTAACTCGTGATAATCAACATTAGGGATCACTTTGGATCCAATATGCCATGTACCTTCTGACGTTAATAGTTATTATTTTGTTGATGGAAAAAAATATATAAATTCATCAAACATCATTACTAACGTCAACATATTGCCACATAAATCAACAAATTACATGTATAAGATCTCGGCAAGACCCATTGTGTCTGCTGGCCTTGGAAAATAAATTCGAACTTGAAAGCTTGTTAAATTATGTGTACCACTTTGCAGATAAATAACAATCACAGGCTAACGCATTTTATAATGCTGAGTTCTGGAGTCCTGGCAACGCTGTCCATTTAATGAATATTTGAGCATGATCTCAATATCCCGAGGATTTTTCTTGTTTGGCTCCACGGTCATGCTCCCAACCAATGCTTCGCCCTCACAAATGGTCAGAACATCTTCAAGATACAGGACAGTTTGTTTCCAGTGGGTAGACTTCGATCTTGGCCCTGTGAAAAAGAGATCATCAATTTTCATGTGGCACAGTCTATTTATCATAAATTATCAAATACAAACATATGCAGAGCCATGTAAAATCAAGAATGTGCAGCCCAGACCTGACCATCTAATTTTCTGAACAATAAGGTGATCCTAATTTTAGGGAGGATAATGCACAATTAAGCCTATAACTTGCATCATTCGTTTCAATCTAGTAAACGATGCTGTATCTTAACCAAGATAAATAATGACAATACATCTTATATAACAAATGTAGAACTGATTATTACCGTGTATGATGGTCCTAGAAACCATACCTGTCAACCATATCAACAGCACAAACCACCTGCTCACCACACTAGCCTCTCGAAACGTGTGATAACTTACAGCTTTTTTATTTAACTAGTCTCCAGATTCCAAGGACCAGGGACACTATCAAGATTCAATTTAATATCAGGTGAATTCCCACATTACAAGAAAAGTTTATAGTTGAGGGGAAAACTTTTATCCATGGAACATGACTTTCAGTTATTTAAGCAATGCTCTTAATGAATTTTACCTACTTATATAAGAACTTTTTTGAAGCATACTGATATAATATTATGTCCTGCTGTCTGGTCCAGTGAATTTCTTTGGGGAGATGTGGGTTGGGTTTTGAATAGAAGGCAATAGTTGTAAAATTCCAAAATGTATAAATAAAGAAAATGACGTGGTACTCATGTCAAAATGCACTACCCTTTTCACAAATGCAAGCCAAGCTTGCACGCAAGCTGCTGGAAGCCACAATACACTAAATCAAATCTTCCAAGATGGTTCACAATTATAGCTTAGATAGAGAAAAAAAACCTGTAGAGAATCCCATCATCTTGTGACATTTGGTGAATGAGACATCGAAGTAAGCCACAAGAGCATGGATGTAATCATTGCGTTGTGCCACAAGTTTAAATGGTGCTGTGAAAGAGGCATCCCCCGGAGCCATTTTTGAAATATCCATCGTCTAAAAATAATAAGGGAAAAAAAAGGAAGAAACCGATCAATCAAAGGAAGAAATAAGGAGACTGAAATAAGGAAAAAAAAGGATCAACTAAATCACCTTGAGCAACTGGCAGTTGGTGACCATTTGATTTTGGTCCACGGTATCAACAAGCGGTTCCATCATTGCCTGTTTCTTGATGCAACTCATGTCAAAGCCATATACATTGTTCCAGACTGCAAACAGAGCGATGATATGCCATCAGAAACAGAATTAACCATTAAGGACAGACAGCATCTCGGTGCAAACAAACTTCACAGCATGTTTGAAAGCAATGAAAGTTCAAAAAATTTTGCAGGAATATAATGTTCACATGTAAGGGTGTTGGTGATTATAAGCATGCACAAACCATTTTTTTTTTCACTAAAAGATAAAAGAAAAGATAGAGCTCACATTCAATCTTGTCTTCCTTATATTCAGCATCCTCAATCGCGGTCAAATATAGAGAGGCTTTGTCCGGTAGCACAATTCCATCATTAATCTGCATCATAAAATGGACATGGAGAAAAACCAAATAAGTGAAGTTCCACTTACTCTCAAGTTAGGATTCAAGCAATATAGCGATCAGAAATGATGAAAAAGAGCATTTAACCTCCAGAAGATATTGAAATGAACTAGCGCACCTAACCATGATCAAGTAGCCAATCTACAGCCATAAAGATTCAAATAATTATCTTGACTATAAATCTTATTGGTTATGCAAGGGTCAGTTTCCAGTGGTTGGACTCCTGGTTTTTTTGCGAATATCATATTTCACCAAGGTTTCAACTATTATTGTCAGGTGGGCATGGTGATCACCCACTGGCATGCTACATGCCGTGCTATGCCAGCACACATGCCACATTGTGCCAAAATAAATAAAAATTAAAAAAATCCCTTTTGTAATAAAAGAATATTTTAAAAGGTTTTTTTTTCCAGAAAAATGGTTAAATAGGTGACATGCCAAACTACATGGGATGCCAGTATTGGCCAGCCGCTGTGATGACAATAGAGGAATAGCACTAGAAACCACACACTTCACATAGTTTGGATCAAAGTAACACTATGATGTGACAAAACTTTAACACACATTGATATCATGTGACAGACCTAGCTCATCCTGAACAATTAAACCACAAAATTTGCGTGACTGGGTTGCAGCCTCAATTAAACTTTCAGCTAAGGCCGGTAAATGCTAGACATCAACATCATTTCATGATAATTTAACAGCGACATCCTATACCACTGCCTCATAAATGAAAAGCATTTTCTTCCGGTTATGCTATCACAACCTTGCAAAAACTGTTAGGATGGTGACAAGTGGAGCATGAAACTGTCAAAATCGACCTACATGTTTAATTGATTACTCCCTTTCAATAGGCAGACTCAACCAAGCCTTAATGCCAAACTAGTTGGGGTCGACTACATGAATCCCTTTCCTCCATTCTACTCGGTTTAAGGCCATACTTTTAGAACTATGTTAAGGTATCAAGTCTTAGTTCAACAGGCTACTACTTTGCTTAAATGTATTTTTGATCTGATTGAGGCATAGCAATGTCCATGCCCATGTTTACTCTCAGTTTTGGCCTGATTTGTCCTAGAAAGGCCAGCAGATATGGACACATGGCAAACTCCCAACAGTCAGCAGGTTAGGATCAACCTAGATAAACCAGTTGACAATCCCCAAGCACATGGCAATATACCACAATCAGTAAGACCACTATGAGCTGCATGAAATTTGAGCATGTGAGGCATGAAAAAGAAAGTAAAATGAATGTGATGCATCACTTACAAGCCATTTATCTCGTGCATACAACACTGTGTTCAACATATTCTCAAAGAGTAGGAAATAACCCATCCATTCAGAAATGATTACATCGACATGGGTGACTGGAAGCTCAATCTCTTCAACCTTTCCCTTCAAGATTGTTATGACTGTAACATTTAATAAAGAACAATAAGATGCACGGCAGTGGCAAAAAATAAAAATAAAACATGAAGTGAAGAATCACCATTAGAAAATCCATTTGCTTGAACAATTTCCTTTGCCATGTCAGCCATGAGGGAGCACTCTATCTGCAGAAGGGTTTTGATTGCAAGTGAATTAACAACAAGATGAATTCATTATTTGATACAAAATAACTTGAAAATTGAAACAAGCATGAGTGATCATCAGGGGAAAAGAATTCACGCTGCATGACAAATAATTAATAGACCACCTAGGACAAAAACATCACTTTGTATGCTACAAATGGGAAAGAAGCATCCTCGATCCAATTTGCTAGATGCACTTGGAATTCACCAGCCACCTTGGGATGTCCTTCCACCTTGATGTCAAACTATTGAACTCAAACATTTCACAGCCTAAAATACTATTAAAACCATATGGAACATCTAAATCAAACTTCAGATAGATGACATACTCATGTTCATCTATCAATGAGGTAGGTTTTTAACAAAAACAACTTCAATTATAGCTCAATTAGTTCACATATTAATCAAAATGGAATTAAATAAGCAAAGCAAGTTCATACAAAGTCTATTACTAACATAACCATTGCAACAACACAGAGGATTATTAGCTCCACTACCCAATTGATGATAGATGGACCTTAATATGAAATCTGAACTTGTAACAGGAAAAAGTTTAAAGAAGAGAAGAATATGACAGATGTCAAACTTCCACAAACGAAAAACTTCTTTCAAATAATCAGTATGCAAGTTGAAAATTTTCTAACTCCTTAAAGCCTTATATACATACATAAATACATGCATATATACAAAAAAAAATATTTCCAAACAAACTCCTGATAAATCTAGGACTTTTCTGAAGCAAGTTTTTTTTTTAGTCTTATTTAAAATAACAGCTAATTAAGACAACAATTTAAAGCTTTCATACCAAGAAACTTATAAACATAATACATAGTTCTTATTATATATTTCTTGTACAAGTATAGCTCACTATAAAAACCCTTCAGCACACTGCTGTGATCCTCTTGTTTCAGTTAGCCCCTCCATAGAATCTTCAACTCCTGCAAGCAAGCCTTGCCACTAAATATATCTCGCAACAAGCTTTCATTCTGATGATACAAGGTTTGTTAACAAGATACTACTCTACTGGTGGTTCTGATCAAACCCCAAGTCATCACAATCTGAAGAGTCTTCAAACCTTATCACTACTTCAGTGTGACTGTGCCTTAGTCTTCCTTCCTCTTAACCAGGCCCCTCAGTATCACCTTGACCATGGTAAACTTGGTGCAACTGAACCTAATAAGTCATAGCTGTTAAGCAATCTGACTGCTGATCTCTCGAAAGCAAGTGACTAGAAGCATATTTAGAGAGTACTTTGGTCCTCAGCCTTGCCAGGTACTGAGTCAACCTTCTTACACATCAAAACAAGATGCAAAGCAAGAAAGCCAAAAAAGAGACAGTAAGGAAACCTACCGCATATACATGTTTTGCTCCTGCTTTTGCACAGAAAAGAGAGAGAATTCCTGTTCCTGCACCCACATCAAGAACCACCTTATTCTTGAAGAGAAATGTGTTCTGATAAATGACATTCTGATAAGTCTTTGTCCTGACAACATCCTTCAACATTTCCTGCAGGATTAATACCGTCACTTGAAGCATTCCAAGGCCTAAATAAACTAGCATTTCCACCAAATGTAACGAACACTTTAAAAACCTAGAAACGGCTATGCGATATGATACATGTAACATCCTAATTTCAGTAGATTCACTCAGATAAAACTCTCACTTAAGCTAATTTATAACCAACAAGTTCATGGTTGCAGGTTTATCATTTTATGGAAGGATAGAAAAACTTCTCTTCTTATAATAAGATTTTCTCCTTAAAAACAAGGACAAGAAGATAGTAAAGGGAAACAAGAAACATAGAATCTATTCACGAAAAACATGATTGATCATATGCAATTAACATACATAATCATTATAGCTCTCAAAACATACACACAGCACACCTATTATTTGATCTTTCTAGTCATATTGGTTGATATATGCAATTAACATACATAATCATCATAACTCTCAAAAGATGCATACCTATTACTTGATCTTTCTGGTCATATTGGATAAAATATCAACCCTAAATCAATCAAAAATCAAAAAACACCATTTAAAAGGAAAAACTTAATTTGAAATCAAACTTAAGAAAAGAAAAGGTTACCCTAAAACAACCTGCTTCTGTGAAACAAAATAAGCACCCCTCGACATGACACGTTCCCAGAAAAATTACCCAAAAAAATCTTGAAATATATGTAACCAAATATGTCTCAAGAGATATAGATGGATATTGTCATTAAAGAAATAAGAGAAAGCTAGCAGTTTGCAATTGTAATGGCCTTTGATCATTTATGCTCCTCTAAGCATTCAAGCCCTTTCAAGTTTAAGAGATTTGGTAATGTCAATTGGTTTCAACCTTTGTCAACCTCCTGGCATAACACAAATAAATTCTGAAGACTTAAAATAACTCCGAAAACATACCATGATAACATAGATTCACTGAATGCATGAGCTATAACAATTCCCCTTCTTAAAAATAAACCAAATGAAGGCTAAAGAAGCTCTGATTAGAATAACTAAATTAACCACCTTTCCAATTGCAAATTCCACGAATTCAAATGCTAACTAGTCTAAAAGGCAGAAAAAAAATGAAATCTCATCATCATTACTTTCAACATAGACCAACTTCACTTGCTATGCTGCTTTAATTGTACACAACACCTCAATGAACTGCCAATATGCACCAGGAAAAGTATTCAATATTGTATTACACACAGCTATTTTAACATGATTGATTTAGTGTGGCCCACAAACTCCTATAGCAGAAGCAGAAAGGGAAAGGGGAGGGGGATTTAGGGGGATGAATCATGGACTGCTCTGCCAGAATAAGAATCCATGAGTACCAACACAACCTAGAATTTCGGGTGCATATGCCATGAAACTGCTACTCTTGCAAGTATATCAGACCTCCCTAGAAAAATAACTAATAGGATTATGACTTGTCCAAGCACTTAAAATACCATGAAACACACTTATAATGCAAAAATAGTATGAAGAAAAATAACAGGTTATCCACAACCCGCTATTACAAAGTGTTATGTACATTGTTTTATATCACAAGAAGGAAGTACAAATACAGATGCGAGAGAGATTAATTCAGGACATTTGAGACAAAGTTAAGCAGAACACTGACTAACATGTTCAGCTGTAATTTTATAGATCAAAATAAAGCATGCTTGGTCAGCTGGAATCCATGACTGTTGATCATCCATTTAAATTATTCTGTATTAAGTTGCTTGATGACAAGGAGCAAAATACAAGCATGACCAAGAATCACTATGAGGTAATCTGTACAAGTTTCTCCAAGATTCTGGCTACAAGCTTAAAATAAAATTAAAAACACAACTATTAAAACAGCACCGCTATATAGTACAAAGTCATATTTTAACTTATAAGCCAAATCTGACATAGCAGTTAATAATAAAAACACTGAAAATGTCATCTGCCTGTCTCTGCGCTCTTTAATGTCATAAGATCCTCTCTTAAAAATGACAAAGAACATAACAAATTGGACTTTCTTATGAAATTATGATTGTACGTAATTCCGTTCATATCATCACCATTCACAAATCATGATTACTGATACTTCCTCAGAAAGTTGAACGTGATGTACTTACTTCATGAATGCCTGCAAGAACAAGGAGAAAAATAAATGTAAGTTTCCGAACCTACAAAGAACAAATTCAAGAACAACTCTTGCATATAAGAAATTCCTATACCTAACTTAAGAGAGCATGCAAACATACTACCGGGGCTTGAAATAACTAAATAAACAAAATTAGTTTCGTTGCCTAAAATATGATACCAACAATTATGAAGATAAAGAGAGCGAGAGTGAGAGAGACGAACAAAATCAAATTTCCTTGTTTTGTGAACCAACATGGTGCCAAGACTCTGCATTCATAAGAAAACCAAAAAAGGATCTTTCCCCTAAAACGGAAACAATATCTTGACAACCCAGAATAAAAATTATGCATCAAATAAACAAAATAAAAATTGAACAGGGCACAAAAAGATTGACCCTTGAATAACCGAGCAAGCAAAAAACACGATATCAGATGAAGATAAAATATCTTTTTCGGTTTAAACAGCCAAAATCGCCCAACGGAAAGCAAAACTCGTGATGATATATAAGACCGAATCGATTTCGAGTCATAACGACGCATTACCGAAGTGGGAGTAGGAATCGAAGTAATAGTCGGCGCTGGTCTTGTCGTTGCCGATTAGGGATAGGGATTCGGGCGGGTCCTCGAGGTTGGAACTCTCAGTCCTCTCCTCCATCACCTCGTCCACCTCCTCCCCGCCGGCGATGCTCATCCTTATGGCCGCGTCAAGGAGGCCATTGCTAGAGCTGCCTTTGTGGCCGCCTTCCGGAGCTGGGTTCTTGTTCCCGCCTTTCCGCCGTCCCATTCAGGGAAAGATTAGGGTTTTGGGATGAAAGAATAGGGCTTTGAGAGTGGGGGCGCAGCTCAGAAACGTTTGACTTATATACAGGGAATCAAGAATGGAGTACGTTTTATGGCGCTTAAAATGTTTCGCGGAGAATTTTTTTTTTTTTTTTTTTTTTTTTTATGAGAAAAAAAAGGGAGTGCGGGGGCTTAAAATGTCTCGCGGAGAAGTATCAGCTTGCTCTCGACTCCCAGAGGTACACAAGACTGTTTCAACCGTACAAGGATGCTCGGATATATACATGGGCTTGTTTTATATCAGGGCTTTATCACATGGCCCGGTAAACTCCAAGGGCCGCATCCGGGGTTCAAGCATAAAATTTCTAGGCCGTTGTGCCACTGAAATCTTGACATGTATGATGCATGTAAGTATTTGATTAATAATTAGTTTTAATAATGTCTTGGAGATAAGAAATATATGAACTAAGGCTTGGTCAATGCTGTTGGAACTCTTTCGCAAGCGATTATATGAGGCATTAAATATTAATTTTTTGGGAAGAAAATATTAAACTATTAATATTTTTTTGGGGCAATTATTGTTTCTGAATCGTAGATATTATTGCAAGGGTCAATGCCTACCATAGAGGTCCTTCATATGACAAGTGGCATACCTTGACATATGGTTGATTTTAGATACATACATGATAACAACTGTGATTAATAAAATAAGACTTGGATGTTGTTGACTTGCAGGATTTATTATAATAGATTGACAATGTATTTGTTATTTAAATAATTATGGTTGATAAGAATTTAGTTTTAAAACTTGAAATCCTTTCTTTCTTGAATAATGCTATAAAGTGCCTATTCCGAGGACAAGAAACATTCCTCTCTTGTGCCTACAAGAAAATTAGTGCAAGGAACAATAATTAGAGTGAGTGATATTCAAATTGTTATTTGCCAAATAATAATATCTGGGTCGAAGAACTTTTTCCTCTCACCAGAAGCTAAATCATACTTTAATTAATTACTTCAAATAATTGTACATAGTAGAAATTGTTGTAATTATATGTGCATTGCTTTATCTTTTTTTGGAGGGTACATGTACATTGCTTTACTTAACAAGTAATAATTGCCGATCAACCAATCACTTTAGACAGCATCATGCATGCAAACATAAAATAGACCATGATAGAGAGAAAAATGATTTTTTGGAATTAGACTTGATTGTCACATCAAACAAAGAATAAATCGAGCTATATATAGATAAAAGATCAGGTGGCAATACCATGGGAGTTAATTTTGTATTCCTAGAGCAACAAGTTATAATTTGACTATCATTATCTTTTAAATAAAATGATATCAAAAGAATATACCAAAGGGTAGAATAATCGATCCATAATCTATTGCTTCATAAATATTCTTCATATGCTTCTTTATCTTTTAAACTATGTAATCAAGCATATCAGCATACATGCTAGTTGAATCGACTTGGCAAGAACAACTAACAAAATGTACATGGAAAGAAATCCTAACATGGTTACAGTTTAATATTCTAATTTTCATAACTAACATAATTAGATATCTTATACATAGATTCAGGCAACGTTAAATTTTTATAGCCAAAGGTTCTTATAATGCCTGGCTATAAGGATTCCAAGAAGGAAACTTTCTTTAAATTTCAAGATCCTATGCATGATAAAAATTTCTCATCTTTTGGAAGATTTTAATACATTAAATAAATCTTAGATATTCTGCAAGCAAGATGTTTTAACTACCTAAATATGCTACAAATTGTTTAAAAAATATTATTTTATTTCTAAATCCTTCAATGTTTTTGCACATGTATTATAACTAGCATCAATTAAAAATAGGAGAAAATAAGAAACACTCAAAGGAAGGAAAAAAAAAAGAAAAGAAAAGAAAAGAAAATTTTAGCACGGCAAGCACTTATCCTGCAAAGGAGCTATTAATATCCCGCAATACATCAAGCACTTAAGATTGGTAGATTTTTGCTGCTATAATTATCTATAACCTTGGCATGAAAACGAAAAACTCCAGAACGACGGGGGCTTCGACGGTTGCGGTAAGAGGGCAACGGCGGGGATCAGGGCGCCATCGTAATTGCCGTAGGGGAGCTCGGCGATAACGATCCCCACGACGGCGATGGCCCAAAAGATCAGGGCTTCTGGCGGGGCCAAGGGTTTGCCGCACGAAGAGGGAAAGGAGGCGCGATGCCGATCTCTTGATCCCATTCTTCTGAAAAGATCTCTCGGTCGCCATAGAATTCGAAGTTGGAAGTGGAAATGGACGGGGATTGCGTTAATATTGTAACATCCAATCAGGGTTGGAAACCTTTCGATTGGACTTCGAAGAAGGGTGAAGGAAAAGGGATGACCGTTATTTCGAGGACCGGGTGTGAGATGAGACGGGATCAAGCGGAAATTTCCTGCGGAAGTTTTGGCTGGACTTGAAAAAAAATTAAATAGACAAAATGATGTCTTCCTTCGCACAAATCCACCGTTGGATCGTGCAATCGTCGATTCCAGCTCTGTGCAGCCGCGCAGGTAGATGAAAGAGATGGTTCGGAGTGCTTTGAGATGTGTGTTGGATACAATTCAATGGTCGACCCAGAGAAAGAAGATCGATCATTCTTTTAAGCGCAACATACGGCATGAGAGGGGGAGGCACAAACGGAGAATGCCGGGAGGCCGTGGGACTAATCTTTGCAATAAATAAATAATTAATTAATTAAAAATTAAAATTTTTTATAAAAAATCCTATATGTGATGTACCAAAAAAATTTTTAAAAAAACATCCTATATGTGGGTTTCAAGGGTTAAGTAATGGCCAGGCTCGATATGGGATGGCTTTGGGTACGGTGAAGTAAAAGCCAATAATAAAAATGAGAGTTTTTTTTGGGTTTTACTGGTACTTTAACGCATACTCGACCCAAATTAAATTTAACCTAAGCCCATATGAGTTCTATCTGGCAGTGTCGGTTAACGTCGTGGTGGTCGTTGCCCTCCTGGTTTCTGGGAGGCATTTTGGACTATAAGCTTTATTAGTTTGAGTTTTTGTCTTGTTACAAAAGTAGTGCATATCAACTTTATTATTACTATTATTATTGTTTATCTATGTATTTGCCAAATCGCATTGTATGATGCAAACATTTGCGAATAGCATCCACCAATCTACACCCTATACTGAACAGACAGTGGTCGGAGCTTCCACCTCCCCTCATATCACACCCTCTTTTAAATATCAGAATAAACTTTTATTACAAATAAATTGATTACTTGTACCATAACCATCGTCAAATGCCCCCTTGTCTTGGTTAAAATACGTTGACTTGAACTTACCAAATACTGTCATAACTGATCATAATGTAAACATATCTTCTTTTTTTTTTGGGTAGAAAGAGAAGCTCAAGAACTTCGATATATTAATAAGAGACAGTATAACATATTACAACAGGTTTAACAAACATAGAAGAAAAAAATACTGCAACCCAATACAGGGTAATAAAATAGAGCAAACTGTACTCTGCATTCCATAGATACACGAGTAAAACTGGTGAAGAACCTGCAGATTAGTATGAATTATAAGAAATAGTCTTCCAGTGATAATAACACCTGTATCCGCTGCATGGAATTCTAGAGAGAATCCCTCAAAGAAGTTAATAGATAGACAGTTAAGAACCAAAAGAATAATATTTCCATCCTGATAATGCCTCCCATGTCCACCCATTACTGTGTGAGAGTAGAAAGGACCATAACCGAGCATGAACAATATATGCACTTCTTTCCTAATAGATGAGACAGTCCAATGGTAAACTGGTCTAGATGTGCAGACAACCTAGTGAAAAAAAATATAGATGTATTGAGAGCAAGCAATATACTAAGAGATCCTAGCAGTTGAATTTGTAGATAGTTGATTTGGATGTAGAAATTGCTTTGTATGACATAGTGGCTAATTAATAGTTGCAGCATGAGCTTCTAAATGATTAATGATAAGGCAGAAAACTTGGATAAAATAGCAAAATTCCTCATCAGGTTGTGGCTGTCACTGGGATACGGAACCAAGACAAAAGATGCATAATCCAGTGAGGCGGCACCCTGGCATTGTAAATGTAGATAAACTTGAAAGGCATGAATGATAAGTTGATAAAAGCCTGACTGTAATTGTTGACTTTACTTGGATCTTTAAAACCAACTTTTGGTAACACTTTTTAAAACATGATGTATTACTTGCAACCATTTTTGCTATCTAAATCAGAGCCAACATTAGAATACTAGTTTCCATCTATACCTTTAAAATGTTATTAATCTTTCACTTGAAATTAGCTAAACATTACCTACCAACACGTACTATAAAATAAAACAGCACCTGTTACCAGAACATGCCAAGATAGAGCAGAAATAGATTAGCCATATACCATAATACCAGTGAGTTGCGGAAACTGCAAGAGAGCTAGCGAGCAGTTTTAAATGCTTTCATTTTCCCTGAACAAAGTGAAGCAACAATCCACATATAAATATCAAGCCACGGGAAACAAGAATGATAACCTTGCGAGTTCTGACAAATATCATCTGAATCAAATTTCATATATAAAAAGTCCCACTAAAACATAAGCACATCAGCACCAATTATCTTTGCTACAATAAACCAAAGATGTTCCATCACAACACAAACAATTAATCATTCACCGAAAGCACAATAGCTAACTCATTTCCTGGCTTCGTTCATCAAACTGCCTCAGGAACGCCCGTGTGCTACTCTGCTGCTCGGTGATCTGTAGAAAATTTTGCCAGTACAGGAGTCTTTCGGATGATTATATGCTGTTTGCATGTTCTATGAAGACCAAGCCTCTCAGAATTTGTATGATGGCGGGCCTGTCTCTGACAAAACCAACCAGCGTGAGCTGAGAACAATGCCCATACAAATTCACGTGCAGCATGCCCACCATAAATCAGAAGGCAGATAATGAAGCTTTCTCCACCTCAGCCTTCATTTCTTCAAGGGCATCAACGAGGCTCATTGAAACCATGACACCCGATTAAGACTGCTGATACTGGAAATAATTATAAACCATGTGAAACTTCAAGATAACAGGCACATGTATGACGAAGCCATCCATTCATGGCAATCCTGAATTTAGTTACAAGTGAATATTTGGCATTAAATAGTTAACCACAGCATACCAAACAAAACACAAGCATTCATTCAACTCTCACTTATTCCAATGATAAGCACAAGGCTGGCAACTCTTTTGATATTTAAAAAAGGGTTAGCGCTGAAGAGATGAACAATAATGATGATAACAAACTTTAACAAGCCTCAAAATGCTTGTCCTAAAGATACAAGCCCCCATGCTCCTGCATGACAGGCAGCAGAACAGCCTCTCATAGCATCTGAGACATAGACCCTTGATCAGCCTTTGGTCTGGTTGTAGGAGAGCTACAATCACACCTTGGGACCTAACTGAACATTATAACAAAAGATGTGAATCTCCCCCCTCCACCAACACCCCGCCCCCCCCCCCCCACCCTGCCAAAAAAAAAAGAAGAAAAAAAAAGGAAAAATCAGAGCTAAGCTGCCTGCCCGGGAAGAAAAGATGGATTACTCCCTCATGGTTTCTGACAGCTCCTCTGTCCCCAATTTCAAACACGTGTGATCATTTAATGGCATACCCTCCTGGATTTTGCTGGTTGCATGAAAAGCAAATTGCTTTCACTGGAAGCAACCCCTTCCCACCTCGCAGGAAAAAAATTGCTTGCTAATTCATTTCCTTCCATGACCTTCTCTAAGCATAATACATGTACAAGCTGTTGGCAGCAGCACAAGCAATCGAGTTCTCACTTGGGTGCCATGCTAAATGGAGCAACTTGGTTGTGAAATCATATGAGTTTCCATTTGCATCAATGCCTTGGCTTTCAGCTCCTGCAACAGGTTGGTCTATGTGTGTGTCTTAGAAGTAGCAAAGATATCTGAGAGAAAAACAAGTATGCAGTATGAACTGTTGCAAGCTACTAAAGTTGATGGCTGGATACTCACCTCGTCTGACAACACGTGTCAAACTGCTCAGAGTCCTTGCAGACCTCGCAGGGTTTTGGACTTGTCTCCTGAATAACAACATCAAGGCAAGATTGAGCAAATAAGTTATTGTACACATCTCAAACAAGGCATCTTCTATCACTCAAGCAAAATATCTCTCATTTAATATCATAAACACGGTCCCCTGATGCCTGTTTCACCCGGTGTTGGTTTCATACACCACTGGAAAAGATTTGCAGTATGCAAAAAAGGAATCAACAATCAGGAATTTCTGAACATTTAACATTTTCTATTGTCACAAACTAATGATGTCAAACTATTTTTGTAGTGATTCAGAAAACCTAAAACTTCTGTATCCATGTCATTGACATATTGACATGCTAAGCATCTATAATTCGCATATGACTGTGTAAAGACATCAATGCCACATCCAACAACCCATCAGCGCTCCATCATCTCTGAATCATCAAACCACCTTATTCAAACCTATTATACCAGTAATTCTAGCATTCATTCTAGCCGGGTTGCACAATACAACAATAACCACAGGCATTCATGATGATGTGATTTATGCCTCATAGCAATTACCACTGCTGCTATCTCATCACTCCACAACAAACAACAGTTGAATTACAGGCATAATTTTGTACTTGTAGCTTCTCAGCCACCATGGTATTGTCTGGTGCCCGCTCTTGTGCATTATAAACATTAATCCCATAGCTTACCATACAAGAAATTTGGGCAAACACTGCATACCCTTCCCCAGCATTCACTAATATAA
Source organism: Areca catechu (assembly GCA_021397845.1). Taxonomy (NCBI): domain Eukaryota; kingdom Viridiplantae; phylum Streptophyta; class Magnoliopsida; order Arecales; family Arecaceae; genus Areca; species Areca catechu. The sequence goes on from CM038039.1 coordinate 31,766,054, forward strand.
AAGGCTAAAAATTTTTACCAATTCCAGATCCTTGTAATTGAAGCTTCATAAACGGAAAAAATAGCAATCAGCACATGTTGTTTCAGATAATATGAAACTAAGGTTAAGTATAGATATTTCATGTATTTTCAACCATACAACTTAAATTGTATTGGCCAGATCTGGATACAAGCAAAGATACAATGCCTTCATATCATGGTATTTATGCAAATTCTAAATCAAGAAAGATAAAAATGTTCATCTGACTATTGTCTCCCCCTCAAACCTCAACTTTGTTTTGAGTTCCCCCCTTGATCAATTTTCATCAGAAATAGATATTTAAAATTTCAATAAATTGTTACAGCTATACCTCATAGGATTTTTGCTGGCCTCCAAAGTTGTTGCCTCTGTGCTTCCAGAAACACAACCAAACACACGGAATAGATTGCTGCTTGTTGCACAAACAGCAGTAGCATCGTCAATATTAAGGAAAGAAATATCAACAAACTAATAAACAGGCCAGAAGAACGCATACCTGTAAGAACCAGTTGCTACCCGTAGTCCATCACCGCTTAAGCAGCACTCAAATTTGTCAAAGATGGAGTCATTTTCATATAAATCACATAGCTGTGTGAAAATGGAACTATCATAGCCCAAGTACTGGTACATTAGACCTTACCAACTATAACTGAACTGTAATAAAACAAATTACCTTAGGCCTTAAATATTCATGGACCTGGAAAGTTGCAACAGGACGAGAATCCATGTTGATGTCCCATAGCTGGAAAAATCACATGAAAAAAGAAAAGAAAAGAAAAGAAAAAAGCAGATTTAAATGAGGCAACAAAATACTATAAACCAACATCCTGAGCTATGGTCTCTGCTAGATTGGACATATGCTGGAACAGACATAACAGACAAAAGCTACAAACAAACATCAAAAGGACTACAGGTCAATCCTACACACACCAGAAATAGTTACACAAAATCAAGGAACAGCAGCAATACTGCTACACTAACAGCACCATTCTTCATATTAGAAAATTAATGGGAAAGAGGAAAACTTTCATATGCCTCAATTAAATGGCAAAATTACTGGCTCATAAATGAACAAGAATGCAGCTGTACCACAAATTTCACCAATATTTGTTTTTGTTGTGTCAATGCCAGGAGACCGAAATAAAAATGCATTCAACCATAAACCATTTGCTGCTATCACCTAGCAAACGTGAAGCACATATGATTATTTTTATTAATGTGTTTGTATGGTTGCGAGCTTGTACATAAAGACTATCAGCCTTGCCAACACAGGATTATGGGAGCATGAGTTTTCTAAGGATGAGTATTTGACTTCACTTTCCACTAACTTCTCATGATACAAAATGGAATAAAGCAAGTGTCCAAGGTTCAGTCAGCACAGATCAATACCAGGCACCCAAGGTTAGACGTGTAACAAACCAGACCATCCCAGAAGGTGTCAACTGATACCAAGAAGGACAAGAACTGGTATCAGCTTGTTCTCCCCAATACCAGTCTGGATGCAGTAAACAAGGCGCTACTCCCCTTTTCTTTGTTGCTGTTAGCATTCAAAAGGAAGAGTAATAGGGAGAAAGGGAAAAGAAGAGAGGGCACTCCAATTCAGCTAGCAGAGCTCAGATATGGCCTCCTCCAAGTCCTTTCCATATCAAGGCACCATACAATGATCATCGGCTCAAAGGCCGTAACCCTAATTCACGGCCTAAACAAGCATTAACCAAGCTTTAAACAACTATAAAAACTATCAAAACAAAGGAAAAATATAAAATAATGGCATACACATGCATACCAGGATACCATGTCCCAAGTATTGGTATGGAACTGCCACAGTATTGCACTGGCCCAGTTGCCAATAAATACCGGGACTGGGACTTTAAACCTTGAAGCATGGTTTGCCATATGAATGACTACATTCTACAGATAAATATATAGTTTCGCATCATTGATTGCTTTAAACTAGAACATATAAAACTTTTATACAACAAGCCCTTGAATCCTCATTTGCCTTCAAAAGGATCATAGATTGTACAACAAGGAGAATCCTCATTTCTCCATCAAAAACTTGCACAGCTTAAAAAAAATTGAAAGTCCATTCATTTATTTTTTCAGACAATGGAGAAAGTCATCATAGACTTCAAAAACTAGAATGCCCAACTGCAAAAGTTACATTGTTGCGCATAATGGCAGAATACTGTCTACAATTTATAAATATCCAGAATGTGGTTCAAAAGAAAGCTGTAAGAGTTACATAGCATAAGGACATAAGTAGAATTCCATAAACTAGTGAGATGACTTAACTGTGCATCTTAGGCACTTAGTTTGCAAGACTGACATAGTTCTGATCCACACAATTTCTCCTTATGATACTGTAGTATATTACCTCTTCCATTTGTGTGCATCTTTTAAACATCATTATCACCTTGTTCTAGTGTCATCTGGGCCAAAGAATTGATAACTCACTAAAGATACTTCATGTCTTACACAATCTAGTTCAGCATTATCACATGAGAGAATGTCATGATCAAATATAGATATTCCGAAACTAGTAAGTTCTTTAAAATGGATTTGAACCTCTTAATCCGAGCAGTAGAAGATCACAACTTTAATGTCCCAAGTATCCATTTCATGTAACTATTAAATTTTTAAAGCATTAATTTGCCATTGCAATAATCAGAAACTATACAAACTATCAACTCAAAATAACGTAACCAAGACAGCTAACAAAGCCTGTTAAAAAAGTCACATTATTAATTCAGCTGAAGTCCTCTCACCAATGACATCTTCAGAGTATTACATCCTTAACTCCATAACAGAAACCAAATAAAAGCAAACTTTCAGATATTACCACAAAAACTCACATCATTCACCACAACATCTTGAGCATTCTTGATTAATTAAAATGATCCATTACGTGCTTAAAAATGATGTAAAATTTATTAAATACTATTTTCAGAACATTTCTGACTCAGGTCCTTCACAAGTACTGATTAATTATCTTGTCTCCCAATTTACTGTCAAATTTAGGAACCACTGCACATGAATTCCTGAACAAAATACCATTTACTTTTGGAATACTACATTGACAACATATAAAGTATGAAGCTTTTCCAGAAAGCATAATTCACATTGCTAATCACTCAAACAAACAAAGCAAATAATTTAAAAAATAAACTGCAAGACAGATACAAACGTATAACCTTAAGCGTCATATAATCACGACTTAGGATGTGTCTTCCATCTTTTCCAAATTTAATATCTGAAATTGAAGCAATAATCTCGGTAAAAAAGGACCTTGAACTTGATGCCTCATGCTCCTCGAACCTGTGTATGGAAAAGTCTCATTACCCAAAGCAACACCAGACATGCTAAAGAGTCCAAAAACATACTTCTTCGAGCAGTAGATTGCAATTTCATTGTCTGCTCAACATCAGCACAGTTAATTGCAATATTTTCATGTGAAAAGTTAAAAAAAAAAAGAGTGGTTCCTTACAGCTGGGAATGATTATCACATAAAGCAGATTGGCGCAGATCAAGAAGCCGTATTGAGCCCTTTGAGCTACTATATGCCAATGTGTTGCAATGTGTAGGGTGAAACTCAGCAGATGTTATCACCTCTGGCAGGGTCAGAAAATGAGTTAATTTCACTTACTTTCTTTGCTACAACCATTATGATACATAATGAAAACCCCACAAATCAGTTGAGCTAAAGTTATATTTCAAATGAACTAGTGCTAGAAGAACTGTAAATAATAGAACATGGACTTCCGCATAGAAGTGTTGGTAGGCTGGTGCAGTTCAAGCAGATAGAAGGCCCACCCACCTAAGAAAGAACCATCTTGAGATCAAGTACAAGCCTTTTGAGCCAGCCCTTGACTTAAGAGATGGGAAAAATGACTCAGGCCTTTTTGCCCAGCCCAGATAAATAAGATACCCATGCTTGAACTAGCTTTGGGGATGGCCAGTCTCAGGCATAAGGTTTGAACTCAACTTAGGTAACAACCGGATAGCCATAATTTTACGTTTATCATTAAAACTACATGACATATGGATTAGCATCAAATTATCAAAATATGTAATTTTATCATGAATTCCTTTATATATGTTTGATTAGCTTCAGAAAACTATGATGCTTGGTAAACTTGAAATTTCCAGCTCCAAATTTATTAGACAGAAGTATCATCTATGCAGGCCAAATATTCATACCAGTAAGATCTTCCATATTCGCAGGTTTCACATCAACAATGTTAAAACTTTGGTTGCTAATTTCCAAATTCCAAAGGTTTATTCGCAAATCATCTGCTGATATGAAAGTCTCACCATCACTGGTCAATAGGAAAATAATGAAATTGCATAAGTAACTATCTAATAAGGAACTTAAAAGAAGAAAGAGCACAGATATCCAAACAAAAAAGGTACGAGGATGCAACATGAATTACATCTAAAATTAAATACTACATCCTTTTGAAAACATTAAGGGCCCATCTAGTTATTCCTGTAGAATTTTCAGCCCAATCCTACACATAACAGGCCTAACCCATCTAGAACATATCTTCCAGACTATGTGCACAGATTATGCCTAATATTATAGAATATGAGGCCTGGGCCTGTGTGCACAGATTATGCCTAATATTATAGAATATGAGGCCTGGGCCTGTGTGCACAGATTATGCCTAATATTATAGAATATGAGGCCTGGGCCAGGGCCAGCCCATGTCAACTGGACCTCTTCCAATCCATTCTTGTTTCTTGTAGGGTGAAAAAAATGACCACAGAAAAAGACCTGGTGAGATCCTTTTTTTTCTCCCTACGGGATATGGGTCGTCACACTCTAAAAAGATTCCTGTGAATACTATGAAAAGGGCCAGTGTTCTTGTGAATCCTATTGGTGAGGTCTTTTTTTCTCCCTATGGGGTATGGGTGAAAAAAATGACCACAGAAAAAGACCTGGTGAGATCCTTTTTTTTCTCCCTACGGGATATGGGTCGTCGCACTCTAAAAAGATTCCTGTGAATACTATGAAAAGGGCCAGTGTTCTTGTGAATCCTATTGGTGAGGTCTATTTTTCTCCCTATGGGATATGGGTCGTCAAGACATTTACCAAATTCTTAAAGTTCTACCAGCATTTTCTCCTGTCCCACTGTTCATCTCTATGCACTTAGCTTAATTAGTAGCAAAACATACAATCTCATTTAAGACACTAAATTGTCCCTAGCAATAAACATATAACCCAACAGGAGGTTCAGCCATTCCCAACAAACATAAATAGGGAACACATGAAACTTGCATCAAAAGTTTCCAAACCAAAAATATGCAACATCTAAAGCAAAACCAGAGAAGGCACTAGAAGGAAAGATGAAAGGTGCAACATAAACCTGTTATTGGAAATTGAATTGATGTGGTAATCATGTGCATGAGCATATATTCTCCGGCATTTAGCAACCAGGCTTGTTTCTTGGCTTGCTACCTGTTCATAATATATAGATGCAGGCAAGAATCTTAGTGATCACTTCACAAGATGGCAATAATTATAATTAAAAGATATGGCATAGGTACATTGATAATTCATAAGAAGGTCAAGATAAAGAGTTAAATACAACAAAAAATATAACTGGATGACATAGGATAATTGATGCATATGGTGTGCGAAAATACAACAGGACAACTCATCCAATGATATACATGGGTGACACTGTGACATGTGCAAACACAAGCATCCCTCTCTTCTCTATGAATGCATGTATATTAACATCATGTGTGTGTGTTCAAGGATTCAAAAGTTATATGTGAATGACATAATAGTCACTAGACTGGGCTCAGTACAACTACCACAGGCAATCGTAGTGATGGAAATCCACCAGGAGGAAAGGAAAAGTCGTTGCACATATAATTGTATGAACATCCACCATTTGGAAGGCATACTCTAGGGCCAGCAGTGCTTGAGCTAGCAGTGCTATCATTTCCAGCAGCTTGTGAAGAATCCAAATTCATCTCAGAAATTCTTTTCACCTTCTTTTCTTGCACCTGTATATCAGCAAAAAAACTTTAAAAATTTAACAGGGAATATTTGTAAGAAGGTCAGACAAAAAAGCCCAGACAAACCAATCAACAAAAACAGGGTGAAATCACACCCCAAAACAGCTGACAGCAGGCAACAAGAGCATCTGTTTCAGAATTGTTACAGTACGTGGAATTCCTAACTCAGATCTATTTTAATTGTTACAGTATGTGCACAATGACAGCTAAGTATAGTTTTTCTCAGGAAAGTTAAGAAATTTCAAAAGGTCTCAATCAGAATAAATATTAACAATATAAAATATTTGTTATAGAAAAAGTATTATGACAGATCAAATATTCCTTATTAATGCCTTCCTTGAAAAGAATGATTTACCATATATGATCTTTAGAAGGTTTATCATTCCAAAGAACAGTTCTGGTTTGTTTAATGCCACTGATTGATGCTTGCAATTTATTAATTTACCTAGCAAAAACTCTGATGAATGCCTTCAGCAATAAAACTACAGGAAAACATTTAGGGTTCTACAACAGATAGATAACATGGATACATTTTCACAAAGGAACACCTTTAGATGGAAGAACATATCACAAGATTATAATGCTCTTGCTGATTTTTTAATTCTGAAACTTAAAGGCGCATGACAAATCTTGGAGAGCATGCAAACAGACTAGTGGGGCACATAAGAAACAAATCCATCAGCAATCATGTTAAATCATGATTCATGAATATCATTCTAAAAAATAAAACAGATGCTAAAGGTAACTGCATGCCTACCTTCCAAAATTTGATGGTTTTATCATTGGTGGAGAGGAGAAACAGTGCACCGTTGGCTGTTTGGCACCATCGGATCTTGTTGATCTTCTCTTCTATTTCCAAGCTTTTGAGGTAGTCAAACTGATGGCACAAACATGAAACCAGACCAAATCGGAAGATTGATAAAGCAAAAATTATCACATGCCTATCAATAACACCAGAAGGATAGTACCTCTGGTTCATGACTCTGAAATTCTGTTTGATAGCGGAATTCAGGATGCCTGCTGACTGGATAGTCTAGCCTCTCTAGATCCCTTCTGCAACCATGCTATGAATCAAAGAGATAAAATATGTGAAATAATATCAGAAGAGAAAGAATGGCAAGTCAAATGGAAAAAAGCAGCAAAGAGATAAGTTGTAGAACATACAGCTCTAACATCTGTCCTTTCAAATAAAACTACACGACCGCCTCTATCTCCGGTAGCAAGATGGTCCCCAGATTTATCAAATTCTATAGCTGAAATAATGTCAACTGCAACACACAAGATTAAAAACATCAGCAGGCAGATGAGAAATATCACAATCCTTCCAGGAAACCAAGAAAGACAGCTAGTAGCTAGTGTGCAACAAGCACTGCAGTACAACATCATAACCTTGGAATTCAACATTGAGTAATTTCAAAAAAAAAAAAAAATCCAGCACAGTATGCACATCAAGTGAAATATGCCAGATGAGGAAGGGGGGCTGATGAAGGAAAATAGACAATGTGTGATGTTCATTCGTTCACAAAGGTCACTTTTTGTGTTGCTTTATTAATTATTGATCTAATCATATGTTGATGTACGAGAATCCAATTTGATGAAGATTTCGATTTATTTCTTTGGGCAGTATAACAAAACAATGGCTGACTATCCATGAGTTAAGAGATTGAACAAAATAGCACTTAAAAAGGGAAGAGAAATATTTGTTAAAATGTGAATTGACATTGTTAAAGTTCCTTTACATTTTCCTGTTTCAGCTATAAGTGATAATAATAATTTCATGACAAAAAAACCACTTGAGTGATGAGTTGGAACCATTCAAGGCTGGCCTCTCTCCTACTCAGATAAGATAAAGCAATGATACCCTTAAAAAAATAAACATAAGCACTAGAACAAATAGCATAGGTCCTAACCTTGCTTAACAGATGCAACATACTGATCTAGAATTATCATAAGACTCAAATTAGCCTATCCTAATCTCAACCTAGGTTGGGTTTTCAGCATTCATATAAGTTCAGATGCAAAATTTACCTTTTGCATTAGTGCTCAGACACATTAAAATGTTGAATATTCAGCTAATTATGCCTTTGGAAAGGCAACACCTTGAACCTAAAGGCCTCTAAAACCCTGAACTCTAAGAATATATAAACAATGGGACTCAAAAGACAAAATCTTAACCTAAGAAAAATATTAAGAGATTTCTATTGGCAGAAAAAGACAAAATGAGCAGTTGTTGCCCACAAGTATTGATTGTAAACAGCTTTTAGATCAAATGAAATGCAGGTGAAGCCCCTGAATCCAGCACACCTGTTGTTAGATATGAACTGTTCTACTGCAGTGTGCAGTTTCATGAAAGCACCTTTAGAAAATGTACCATGAACCAGAAATGGACTGGAATAATGAAGAATGAGACCACAACTAATGCATCATGAACCATGATTTGACATGGTTAATGTGAAAAAGTATTGGTCATGGAGGTAATGGATAGTCATAAAAGGTGATGCTGGCGATAAGATGGTTAGGACTAGGCCAAGCCATAACATTACTCAAGCCTAGCCCGAAATATTTTTTCAGGCTTCGGGCCAGGCTAAAGCCCAATTTGTTTTGAAAAACCCAAGCCCAAGCCCAGCCTGAAGGGCCCATTTAGGATGGCCCCAGTTTACCTGGCTCACCTTGCTCACTCGAGTGGTCGAGTCGACACAAGCAAGGTAGCGAGGTGGAAGAAGGGCTTGCTGTTGCTGGCAAGGACAAGGCCAAGGATGATGGGAAGGAGGGGAAGTACATGGCGGTAGACTCGTGGCGGCGAGTGATGAGCATAGAGAAGATGGCAGTGAAAAAGAGGGGAGGTGGCACTAATGGATTGGTTAAAGAAGATCGGAAGGTAGCGGGTTTGCCATAGACAATAGAGAAGCAGAAGATGGCGCCGAGGGTGGAAATCTTGAGGAGCTAGCGATGGGAGGACACGGACTATAGGGGAATGAGGTAGAGCCACCAGATGGTGGTGGCGATGTAAGTAGAGCAAGTGAGCATGTGGAGTGGGAGATGAGGGCAATGGTGATGCTGGAGGAGGAGGAGGCAGTGGCAGCATCAAAGTGAGAGAGGACGAGGAGGAGGGAGAGGATAGCTTTGGAAGAACCCTAACCCTAGCCTAAAGTTGAGGAAAAGGAGGAGCAATTTCCACCGGGCTAAACAATTGAGCCTATATTTGGGTTGATTGGGCTTATATTCGAGCTCAGGCCCGAGCTAGGACAATGGTATACCCGAGCTTAGCTCGAAAAGAAAATGTGCTATACATACAAGCCCAAACTCGGCCTAATTTTGTTCGGGCCTAGCTCGATCAAAAGTCGGACAGGTCCAAGTCCATTTCTAGCCTTAGCTAGGACTAAGATGGTGTTGATGCTTGGATGCTAATGAGTTCAGTCAAATAAAAATTGTAATCTTACTAGGATTGACATGACATATTCTAAAGATTACGATAAGCATCGGGTAACCTGTGAATGATGCAAATAATCAGTCCTTGTTCAAAGATTGTACCTTGGATGAGTTATGTGAAGTCAGGTATGATGGCAGTGACAATGCTCATTCCCTTCAATAATGCTAGGCAAACATCAGTGTTAAGTCATCTATATTTGATAACTCATATCTAAGTGTCTTCCAGTTGTTATAGACTGTTACTTGCAAAGTTTCAATTTAAAATTATTCTAAAGATTAAGATAAGCATCGGGTAACCTGTGAATGATGCAAATAATCAGTCCTTGTTCAAAGATTGTACCTTGGGTGAGTTATGCGAAGTCAGGTATGATTGCAGTGACAATGCTCATTCCCTTCAATAATGCTAGGCAAACATCAGTGTTAAGTCATCTATATTTGATAACTCATATCTAAGTGTCTTCCAGCTGTTATAGACTGTTACTTGCAAAGTTTCAATTTAAAATTCAGCTAAGAATTCTCTTAGATCAATTAAGCTTTCACAGTTTGACAAAAGTTGGGTGTTCTTGGTAAACAAAAATATGGTCAAGCAATTCTTCCTCGATGCTGATGTCTATTGTTGTTCTAAAAGCATCTCTAAATCTAAAGATAAAATTAATCAAACTTGCAGGTTTCTCCTTCCTGTGTGCTATTGATAATGACTAAAGGGCAGCCAATCCAAAGTATTAAACAGTAACCTCAAACAATGTAAAGAAAAATTTGATGAAATGTGAAAAGATGATGGTAATCCATATCCAAAACAGTCAGTGCATGCTGTCACTCAAGGTCTTTATTCCTGAAGGCATGAGCTTACAGTAAGTAACAAATAAGATAGCATACTTCCCACACGCTTGCCTCAAACATTCATAGCAAGCCCTGCCCTCTTACAAAGTTGCATTAACCAGGAATTTAAGACCATTTTGTCAAGGATTGACATTAAATAGAGAACCTATATGCAACATTTCCTTCTTCACACATCCATATTTCATCGGCATTGTTTAAGGTAACGATCTATTCATTTTGTTCATAATTTAATCCATATGCTTATAATTAGCTACCCTAGACTACGGGCGTGCATGCCCCAGCGTGGGAAGGGGGGCCAGATAAGAATATTTTTTGCACCCAGGAACAGCGGACAGCAACATGCAATAGAAGATAGGACTAGAATATGGAAACTATTTCAACTGGTGACAAGCAAAAATTAAAAATTGTTCTGATTATTTATGAGCCAATTTTGGCATCAAATGGTTGCAGAACCCAGCTAAACAAACACATTCAGATGAACCTTGGCCAAATGTCACTTCCAAACTCAGAACAGGTTCACCAAGCTAAAGACAATGGAAACAGAAAGTACATCATGATATTCACTAAAAAAAAAAAGGCAGTGGATTCACCTACAAACGACGCAACAAAGCAAAAAAAGTAATGACGAGGAAGTTCTTCCACATATACTAGTAAGTTGCCATAAACCAATGGGTGAAAAAAAATATTCATGAAAATTCCCGATTAGGAAACGAAAATAACCAAGAGATTTAACACGGAACATTTAATTTTTATCATGAAGGGAAGAGGCCAGATTCATGAATCAAGTTCCATTCGTTTAAAACGTACTGCAATATTCCATTCCGCATCAATCTGATCGCATTTATTCCATGACATCCTTCACGCTTATTCATCAAAAACTAGATGTATCGACAAACCAAAATGGAAGGTTTGGTGACGATAATTTCCAATCAAATCAAAAAAAAAAAAATCAACCGGTTACAGCCACACCAGGCGCAAGAAACCCTAAGCCCCAACATCGGCTATCGGAAGCCCTACAGTCTCAACAATCGAGCGGATCTATACTAGATTGAAAGAATGGGGAGAAGGGAAAAAAAAAAGATCGTACCTTCCTGGACTTCCTCTCCCGCGGTACGCTCACCGAAAACCTGGGCGAATTTCCATTCGAGTGCGGGCAGCGCCGTCGGATCCCCTGCGTCCTCGGGTCCTTTTCCGTTCATTTTCCGATCGGAATTACGTCGAGATCGGGGCCGGGGCGGTCGGGCATCAACGATGCGGGCGGCTATAGCGGGGAGATCAGCTGGCGGGGCTCGCCGGGGCGCCGTCTCCGATTTCTACCATGGGAGAAGGGCCGCAAAGGGGCAAGAAAAAAGGCGAGGGTTTTGCGCGAAACAGGGGGAGGATGTGGTGACGAAATGGGTTGGTGATTGGGACTGATTTGATGGAGGAGAAAAATGCTCCCTTCACCTCTCTTTCTTCTCCTTCGCCCTAGCGAGGTTCTGCGTCCCTTTCCTCTTTGTTTTCTTCTCCCCGCCTTTTATTTATTATTTTTGGAATACGGGATGCAAAATGACCAAAACGACCCTTTGATTACGCAATCCCGGCTATCTTAAACCCGGAATTGTTTCATTTGGTTGCATATCCAGCTGGAATGAGTTCCATTAGGGTTTCATGATTGCAAAGACTCTAAATGGCAACAGGGTTGATTCCCTTTTTTCCTTAAGCGTGTGTTCACATGTGGCTTCAACTTTTAAAAAAATTAGAATGCTACAACTTCAGCCATTGGAGATCAACTTGGAATTATTGAAACAATTTTCCAAAATTATGCTCAAGCTCAGGATATTTACCATTGTTTAAGGTAATTTGAAAGGCAGGATGGCATAGATCATTTATCAAATTTGGTTAATCAAGATTAATTTGATGTTCGAAATTGAAATTATGCCTGCTCATCAAGTTTTGGATAGAGCTTTGTCCTTAGTTATGGAGTATGGCATTTTCGACATTGCTTGTTCGACCGTCAATGCCTTGACTTTTTAGAACTTCCATACTACGTTGCACTTCCATTTCTAGGATTTGTCAAAGTTAACTTTAATAACAGTGTTAGAGACAGCAAGGGGGTACTGGGTTTGTCATCCATGGTTCAGATACCAGGTTGCTGGCTATAAGCGATCTTATCTTTCTGAGCCGTCTATTCTGGAAGCGAAGCTTCGAGCTGCTTGGACAAGCATCATATGTACTAAATAAAAATTGTGGACAGAGAGAATTATTGTTGAAGGTGATTATGTTATGATTATCAACTAGATCAGAAACGGGGCAAAACATCTCAAGATCTATCGGATTCTCCAAGACATCTGGAGCTTACTTTATCATCTCATCGCAGTGTCTATTCAACATATCTTCTGAGATGTGAACATCATAGCAGATTAGGTTACATATTTTGTTGCTGATTATTCTGGTGATTGGACTTAGTGGCAGGATGATGTCTGCCTTCGGATCTTATAGGACATTTTGTACTCCGATCATTTCAGTTAACTCATACGAGACTGATATGATCAACCACTTATACAAAAAAAAAAAAAAGTAACCGAGGGCAATTAAAAAAGTTATTCCGGGTATAGCCGGATTTGTTCAATATAAGCAGTTGATCTAATTTCAAGTTTATATGATTAGCAATTAAATGGCTAGTTGCAACTTTTGACATGCGAATGCAAATCTTACCATGACAACAAAAAAAGAGAAGGTAAGTTAGTATGCATACGCATTTTCAAAGAAGAGATCGTGTGCCTTGTAGCCTGATTAGTAATCACAATGGTTTTGGATTAAATAATATATGGGTATTGGAGTGGGGGAAAAAAATGTTGGAGTGCTATTAATTATGTTTTTAAGGCAAATTTCTAAGTGCACCACCAAACAATGAGAGAGAGCGGGTTGCACCTGTGTTTTTTTTTTTTTTTGATAGGAAACATATGCAATCCTTGCATTAATATAATCCCAACAGTACAAGCTATATGTCAATATTGTTTACAGACCTGAAAGTTTAACATCAGCCAAAACAGGGCTATACAAAAGTTAGTACAGTTCCCCCAAAATGTATCGAATGCCTCTGATTGTAAATAAGATAACAGAGAAGTAGAGGAGTCAGAGCAGATATAGTTCACACTGAGTAATATTATTCCAATGGTTGCAGCTGTGTTTGATATATTGAATCTATGTACAAATTGCGTCTCTTGTTGGCCCCTCAAACAAAATGATGACAACAAGCCTAGAGTTCTTCAAAGCTCCTGAAATGTGGGTGTAATAGTGCTAAGGCTTTCTGGTAAGATTAATATACATTGCATATGACCTTGGGCATGCAAGTTTAGGAGGAAGGAAGTAGAATATCGAGGGGTATTTAGTACCATGACTCCAGCATCATGATGTGAGAGGATAAAAATGAAATATGATTTTTGTTTGGGTATGTGGCAATCGCTACTGCAACCACCAAGCCATGGTGCCCGTGACCGTGGAATGCGTTTGCATTGGATTCATGTGCTTGATTATCTTGAAAACAATGGGTGAAAAAAAATATTTTCAAGATAATGATTTCACATCTCACCTATCTTCATAGATGGTGACATGACCTGCCAATTCCATAGGGTAGAAAATTAGAAATGCATGGATGGCTCTCCATGTCCCTTCATTGATTTCTTTTTTTCACCAATCCACGCTATCGAATTTGAAATTTCTTAAATCTTAAAATTTTTGCTAACAACCAATGGCATGGCCTTGTTCAAAAATGTTTGTTAGAAGATATTATTAAAATTTCTTAGTTATATATAAGCATCCACAAACTACTCCATAAATAACTAATATGTGATTAAATATATATTTATATAAGTTCTTACATGCTCCCTTTTTTTAAAGTTATGGCATATTGGTCAAGCCAAAAATTTAATTAAACATGTCATACTCGATGGCGAATATAGATTAGTTCTTCGGTATCTCTTAGTCCATGAAAGTTATAGGTTGGATCTACTTCAATACAAATTTATTACAATATTGGAACTCATCCAAAAAAAAAAAAAAAAACTAGAAGATATTATTTGAATATATGTTCCTTTATAAATACCAAATATTTACTTAATACACAACCAATGTGAAACTAAACATACATCCATATCGATTCTCATATGATTTATTTGTTTTGCATGGTTCCATAAACTCCAATATGCAATATGTTCCATGAACTCCAATATGAAATATGTCTATGTATGGGCATTACCATTCTCCTTCTATATGTATTTTTATTTATGATTTTTATTACAGGATAGATGATTTATTGTATATAAAAAAGTATTCGACCAGGTTGCTGATCACTTACCTCAGGCACATGCTATCGATTACTTACTCCAGGCACAGCTACCGATTACTTATTTAGGCACACAGTACCGATCTCTTATTCCAGATGGTCAAGGGCCAATCATTTTCTCTAAGGCACAGGATGCCCAACTATTCATCGATCAGGAGCAGATAATTTTCTCTAAGACATAAGATGCCCGACTACTCATCAGCCAAGAGCTGATTATCCATTAAAAGCATAGATTATTTAAAATTCATCGGACATGTACAGATCATTTACCCGAATCAAGTATAAAGTTTGATAATTTCATTTAATATAAAGTATATATCTTAAAGTTATTAGAACCGTTATGACAAAGTTGGTAAAGTAACGACTTCACAAACTAATCTCTTAATAGCTTAACCGACTTAACCATCTTCTTAACGGTGTAACCATCTTATAAATGATTATAATCACCTAACAAACTTGGCCCCTTGCTTCTATAAATAAGGATCAAGTAGATCTCCTGGGGATAACTTGTTGAACACTTACACTTTCTCCATTTTTTTCTTACTGTTCTCATTCTCAAAGCTAACTTAAGCATCGAAGTGTTCCATTAAAAAAATTTTACCAATTTTTTCAATGTTAAGAACTTTTTGCAGGTCAGGAGGAGGAGATCGAACAACTCATAAAATCTTCAACAATATATTGGCCAGCTACCTGCAGGCCTCCGAGAGTCCAAATCCGTTCCAGCACAACTCACTTGATCAACTTTGAGAGGTGTGACAATAATTTCCGTTGACAACTTTTGTTTTTTGGATTTCTATAACTTATTATTTTCATCCATTTTCCGTATTTATTTTATGCAATATATACCCACTTATAGATGAATTCATCTATTTCAGCCTTGTCAGTTGGTCAATGCAGCACCAGGCGTAATGGGCAATTATTGATCTATTGTGTGGAGAGCCATGTGTACTCCAATACTGCATGTCAATGTGGTTCATGTAAACCTCCTTTCCATCATTTTCAGCTCTAACAAGACAGGAGTCTAAGATATTAGAAAGATATTAGTGGGATCATCCAAGCGGTGACACTAGTAGAATTAGTATCCTCCATTCATCAAGTTTATAAGTTTCTTAGGTTATCATTTCTTACAAACAGCTTTACAGTTTTATCACCAACTTCTCATATTGCTATTTCTGCTTATTATGTTTTTATATATTAGTAATGTTATGATGGATGGCCATGTTTGGCTCTCTGCAAGGATTATTACATGCTCGCAGGCTCTATATGTTTTGGGCGGTCATATTCTTCATGTTTATCACTTATTTTACTTGTTTCAGTGGGACTCTATATGTCCTGATGAATTTACTTGTTGGGCTCTCTACATATTCTATTATTTCTCAGCAAATGTATTCTCATGTTTGGCTTTCTACATGCATTACTATTTTCTCATAGGGTTTTCATGTCCTTGGCTTGTCAGTTTCTCTCCGTTCTCAATTATCATGCACGAGCTCTATGTCTTTGGGTGGTCATCTTCTTCCTGTTCATCAACCATTATGCAGGGTCTCTTGGTTTTGGGTTCTCTATGGTCTTGGGCGGTCATCTTCTACTTGTTCATCTTTTATCATGCTCCTTTATCCTTTATATCTTCAAGGGTGTCTTTGCTGGAAACTACTATTATATTTTTATCATCAGGGTGTTTTACCTGGATCCTGTCATCATCATTTTATCTTCAAGGACATCTTTAGATGCTGCGATGGTTGTTATGTTTTTTTGGAATGCATTTTCAGGGACGTCTTTAGCTGCTGTGATGGTTGCTTGTTTCAGTTGGACTCTACCTGTCTTAATGAATTTAATTGTTGGGCTCTCTACATATACTCTTACTTCCTTGCATATGTATTTTCAAGTTTGGATTTCTACATGTATTACTATTACCTCAAAGGGTTTCTATATATGTTCTTGGCTCGCCAGCTTCTCTCTATCATCAATTATCATGCAGGAGCTCTATGTCTTTGGATGATCATCTTATCCATGTTTATCAACTTTTATGCAGGGTCTATGGTTTTGGGTGGTTATCCTCTCCATGTTCATCAATCATCATGCTTCTTTCAGATGGACTCTACCTGTTCAGAAATATTTATTTTCAGATAGTTTTTCATATTTTCCTCTCTACATGGACTGTTATATGCTTGCAGAATCTCTATGTGCTTGGGCGGTCAATTTCTTCTTGTTCATCTTTAATCATGCTCTTTATATTTTATATCTTCAAGGGTGTTATTGCTGGAATCTACTATCATATATTTCTGATCATCAGGATGTCTTCAAGGGTGTTTTACCTGGACCCTGCCATCAGCATGTTATCTTCAAGGACGTCTTTAGCTGCTATGCTGGTTGCTAGGCATTTTTTGGGATGCATTTTCTTTATTTGTCATCATATTAGATTGTATAAACACAGGGGTCTGGGCTCCATAGTTACTTTTGTTTCTTGTAACTTAGTTTGGAAAACTTTATAGCTGCTTGTAAACTCTATATATGTTCTTTAATACAGCTTGGGCAAAGCCTGCTTACCCAAAAAAAAAGAAAAGAAAAGAAAAAGACTCGTATTTCCAGCTTGCTAGTTTGTCTCAAATATGCTAATGATTTGGTCCTAGAAATTATCTAATTCTGACAGAGAGATAACTAGGCATTCAGAGGCATCCTTCGGAGAGCCAGGGGGAGGATATATCGTGCTACACTGGAATCTTCATAGACTTGCAACCTATTAAAGGCAATCAAGTGGCATTGTCATGATTGGCAGTAATCAATCTGTTGATAAGCTGCAGGAGAAATCTCTTGTAGTTTAATTCTTTCTATTCATGGATCTCCTTACGAAGATGACTGTTGTTACAGGTGATTCCCACATAGAAATTGCAGTTTCGTACATAGAAACAATCCTTTTAGATGTTTTCTATTCTGTAATAGTGAAAGCTTAACATGGTTCATAAAAATAATTACAATGATTTGGATGTGCAACAACATACTACATTTATCAATTACTTTGTCTAAGATGTGCTGTTGACATAAAAGCAAGTATAAAATGCCAAAGTCTGCTACCAAATTATTTGAAAAAGTTATGTGTGTGTTCTGAAGTCGCATTATTTGAAAGTATTATTGGAAATGATTACTTGGGAGCTGACCTGAGGTTAGAAAGAATGGTTTTATTCATTGTCTATGGATAATAAGAGAAAAAGGTATTATGATGATTGCTTACTCGGTTCCATGAACTAGTCGAATGCCTGACTACTTGTCAAAATATCGACTATTTCACCAACTAAATTGCACTTCGACTACCGACTATAGCCTACTACTGACTACGGTGCTAAGTACAAAGAAGACGATTATGCCAAATAGTATAACCGGTCATATTGAGTACTTACTTGGTACCGACATTTATCTGCACTGAATATCTATTAAGATAGACTAGCTATTTAGGTAGATCTAGTCGGGTCTGCCCATATACTTAGAATAGCCCATCTATTTTGACATACTCGAACCAGCAGTATATTATCACACCTACTCAGAGTTGGCAACATCTAAGTATGTTGCAAAGGCCAACAACTTTCAGCTATTCTAACTAAGACCATAATGGACGAGATCCCAACAAATCACTATCCTTCTAATAAAAAATTCCTAACTTATCGAAGTTATCAACTTCCCAACATAAAATTATTATCTATGCCAGTAGAGGCAACTTTTCAATGGCATTTAGTTACTTCGAATAACTCTATTATCCATCCAGCTTTCATTGCTCTCAGCTCCGACTGATGTAGCCCATCTCACTCATCCTACTAACTTGAATGTTGAAGGGTCCCCCACTAGAAATCCCAGCATAGGGACTACTCTTACAAGCTTCCATTCAAGAGAAGCCAAAAGCAACATCCCTTCTCTACCGAAGAAGATCGAAAGATCCTCGGGCATCATTGAAGTTCCAACAAGGAGTGATTTACCGGCAATAGATTAGCGCGCCGTGTAGAGGATGGAATTAAGCATCTTGAAGATCTCAAAACTTAAAAAGATAACAAAGAGGAAGCGCAAGTGCAAGATGCTATACAGGATACTCTTTCACACCATGGAGAGCCACCCAACCAAGTGATGGAGCCTCTTGCTCTGCCACCTCCACCACCAAATATCCAGCATGATATTCTCACCATCTTGGCACAGTAGGTCTAGGCATTGATCGCAGTAGTCCAAAAACTGCAACAGCAGCAGCAGTCTATGATGAAGCAACAGCCTCCAAAAGACTCTATAGTTTCCACTATTGTTGCCACACATCCTACATGATATTCCTGGGGGAATCTTCTCATTGACGAACTTCACACTGTTCGCGGTCCCAATCGCCATGCCGAGCAAGTTGTTAGTCTCCTTATAGGAGATCTCCTATCAATTGGTTTCTATCGATCGTAGTTCTCATTTACGTGACGAGTAAGCCCCTAGTGCAAGGAGCAGTGACTGAGGAGAGAGTAAAGGCACAACAAACTCCCCTCTCCTCATCCGAATCCTTCCAAGAGGGGTCCTCTGGTGAAGCTATTTGGTGTTTGGTCGAACAATGTCTTGATAACTATGAACACAAGCTAAGCAAAGTCAATCATTGACTTGCATATCTACAAGGAGGGAGTCAGGATCCGACTAACTTCAATACTTGTCCCTCTCTATCTTAATGAATAATGAAGGAATTGATTATGAGCCAGTTCAAGATATTCCAAATGGATCCCTATGATGGCACAACAGATCTATTGGATTATCTAGAGAACTATAAAACTTTCATGATAATTCAAGGCACCACTGATGCCTTACTTTGCCCTACCTTCCTAGCTACTTTTTGTAAGGTGGCTTGAGTGCAGTACTCTGGACTCGAGTCGAGGAATATTCATTCCTTCGTACAGCTAGAGAGATAGTTCATGACATACTTCAATGCTAATCGAAAGATGTCATGAAAATCCAAGAGCCTTTTCTCCATCTGATAATAAGACAAAGAATCTTTGAAGGACTACATTGTTCGATTCAAGATGGCCATGTCAAAAATCTATAACTTGGATGAGTTCGTGGCCATGTGTTGGCCATAAAAAAGGGACTCTGCTCCTCTCAGTTTACCTTTTCGTTAGATAAAACTTACCTTATCATATTCAAAACTGCTGGTCCGTGCTTAGAAGTACATTTATACGGAAGAGTGTTGTTATTCGGCGAGGGGGTGATGGAAAGCCAAATAAGAAGAAAGCTTAAGGAGAGCCGAGTAGTACTCTGACCTAGAAGCCCAACTCATCCCGCCAACAAAGCTCCAAGCCAAAGAACTTAGTTAGCAAATATGATAACTATGCTTCTCTCATTGCCCCTCGGACTAACATTCTTATGAAAATTGAAGGGAAAGGATACCTTCGGAGGTCTCCTCTAATAAGGCTCCACTGACCACTTTCAATAAGAACAAGTATTGTCATATTGCCCAGCATAACAACCCAAGATGGGGGGTGAATTGGGTTTCTTTAAAAAATTAAAGCAGATATGTGCTGAAATTAATGTGTTTGTGAAGCAATACAAGTGTGCACCAAATGAGTAAGATGTAATGCTAAGAGTATAAGCAGTAAATGCAAAATAGCAAAGAGCACATACACAAACACAAAGGTTTATAGTGGTTCGGTGCACACCAAGCACCTACATCCACTTCCCAATCTATCCCTTGAAATTTTACTATAATCAACCTAGATTACAGCCAACTTGTTTTCAACGGGCTCACAACTCAAACCCAAAGTTAGTTTTCTTATTTAGGCTCACCAATAACCTTTACTCAAGCCAACATAGGCTTAGATCCCAATTCAAGGCTTGGAAAGGCCTAACACCTAGTTTCAAACACCCTTGAAACTAGTCACAATCAATTGAATCGGAGATATAAAAATAAAGCACAAGCAAACTCTCTCATAGAGTGGAATATTGAAGCTTTGAGGCTCTTGATGATTGCTTGAGTTGTCTTCTTTTTGGAATCGCTTCAAAGACTACTTTTGGAATGATGAAATGAGGGCTTGTAAGCTTTTTCAGTGGAATCTTCTCTTTTGCTCTCTTTTTGACTTTGGAAGTAAAGTTTCAAGAAATATCTTGTCTCTTATGAGTTAGTTCTTCATGAATGAGTTTGGTGAGGCTCAAATACTTCAAAAAATGGTTTAAGATCATTTATGGAGCAAAACTAGCCGTTAGGAGCTTGTAGGGCTTAAATATGACTCTCATAAAATATAGCCGTTATAGTTATAAGAATCCATGAGTCGATACTTGAGTCTTCATGAGTCGACACTTGGATGAGCATGAGTCGACTTAAGGTATAAACTTCTAAAAAACTAGGGCTCTGTTCTTTTTATGTTCTTAGGCTATGAGCCAGCACTTGAACCATGTGAGTCGATACTTAAGTCTCCTGAGCCGACACTTGACAAAAAATATCTCAGAATGGCATAGTTCTATATCTTCATTTTTCTCAGGCCATGAGTCGACACTTTGTTTCTGTGAGTCGACACCTGACTCATGTGAGTCGACACCTGATTTCTGTGATTCGATACTTTGCATGCCAAAGAGATTTCTACGTGCCAGCCTTCTGAAGTATCGACACTTTGCATGCCATGAGTCGACACTTGACTCTGCCACTTGACAAAAACTTGTGCCAACCTTCAAAATTCAAGATATTCTTCAATGAAACTTCAATATACTTTTTGTAAAGCTTCGATTGATCTATTTTGAGACTTTTTCAAGATGAGAAGACTTCTTAAACAATGAAAATTGCTTAGTTTTCAATGAGTGCCTTGATACTTTTATATTAAAAATTTGAGGTGTCTATATCCTGAAACTCATAACTACAAATGAAACATTAGTATAAAATATATATTCAACGTTTTGTTAGTTACCAAAATCAAGGGCTAAAGCCAACATGTCATTTTCACTTGGACCACGGCCATGACATCGAAAATTGCATTGCTCTGAAAAATGAAATTGAAGATTTAATTTGGCATGGCTATCTTGGCAAGTACATTCATAAAGGAGAAATTAGGCTTTGCACATAGGATCCTAGCCAGTAGCAAACTCAGGCTAAGATTGATAATCTACTGATGAGGAGACTGATCAACATGATTTCCTGGAAGGCAAAGCGCTCTTCAAAGTGACAAAGGAGGGAGGAAAAATAATTAAATGTAATTTCATTTTTTGATAAGGATATAGTCCGAATCTAAAATCCTTATAATGATGTTGTCATCATGATAATGATGATAGCAAAGCATAATATAAAAAAAATTCTTATTGATAGTGGAAGCTTGGCTGATATTTTATTTTATGATATATTTATCCAGATGAATTTGCCTGAAAGTTAGTTAAGATATGTTTTTATATTCTTAGTCGACTTTCTGGAGACTCTATCGGGATTAAAGGTAAAATTACTTTTTCTATCACTGCTAGAACTCCAACTTGATAAAGCACTATTTTTCTTATATTTACAGTTGTCCAAATACCCTCAGTGTATAATATCTTACTTTTCTATAACAAAAACATATAATATTTGAAGTAGAACTAAAAGGGGCCTTGTCAAAAAAATTCTTCAAATATTTTTTATTCATTTTGAGTATTATAGTCTACACTAGTTTTGTTAAAAATAGCTCTTTGATCATTCAAAATTATTTGAAGCTTTTTATACTAAGAATTAATTTATCAACCAAGGATTTTAGTTTTTATACTTTATTTTTCAAATTCTCCACTATGCCTTCGATCCTCTCGAGGATGTTTCTAGTTGCTCTTCTCCTTCACTTCTCCACCATGCTTTCCTCGGTGTTGATATACTTCTCAACATGGACCAAGAGCTCAGGAAGGCTTCTAGAAAATTTATTAGATAAAGAAAAGTAGAAGTTGCCTCTATGTAGCCCCTTCTTCAAGACTAATATGGTGATAGAGGGCTTGAGGCTACAAACCTCCAGCATGACCACTTTAAAGTAACTCATGTAATAGCAAAGAAACTCACCCTCTTCTTACTGAATGGAGAAGAGAAAGTTGGAGCCTCGTTTGACCCATGAACTGGGTCATGAACTGATGACCAAACGCTTCAAAAGAGTGGATCGATCTTAGTGGAAGTCGGGTGTACCAAACCCTCACCGCTTTCCTGAAAGTGATCGAGAAGGACTTGCACATGAAGGCATCGAATGCCCCCAAAAAAAGTATGAGAGACTTGAAGCTCTCCAGGTGGTTGAAGGGATCGGTGGTGTCGTTGTAGGCCTTTATAGTAGGTGCCTTGAACGGCGAGGCACTAGTTCCTCCATGATCTTACAAGAAAATAGGGGACAAACCAAGAACCAAGGCTTGCCACTCGGAGGCAGGTTCTACCAACGAAGCTCCTTCAGGTAGCCGTCCACTTTCTAGAGCTTGCTGGCCAACTTGCCTCGCTATCCAGACTGTCGGTAGGGCAGTGGCTCAATAATTCCTCCAACGAAGTATCCTGAGTAGAGGAAGAGAAAATAGAAATAGGAAAGTCAGATTGGCGCACTTCGTCTGGCTGTCGATGAGAGCAATGGCTATGAGATGCAACGGGCTGAGGTGAGGTGAGGCGAGAGGCTCGCCTTGTGCTCTAGGTTGATCGCTTCACCTAGGGGGGCTCTAGTTCAATGGGAGGGAGTGACCCTAGGCTTGTCTCATGCTCTTAGTTCGCCTCTTACCCTAGGCTAATCGCCTTGCCTGGGGGAAGGGGGTTGCTCTGAAAATGGGGACGGGCAGGCTCCACCTCCAACATTGACGAGGCTTGCTGTAGGCCTTGTACCAAGGTCATCAGTGCCTCGACTTGTCGAGAGAGAAATTGGAATTGCTCAATGATGACGCTTAGAGCAATCGACACTCTTACCTCTTCCTCATCTGGAGGAATCAGAGATGGGGTGACTAAGGTTGTATCCGTCTTGGCAAGAGCAGACATGATTGCCATCTTTTCTTTAGCCATGGCATGAATTGGAGGCAAGAAGTGTCCAGAGACAAACTCGAAATCTTAATAGAGTTTACGAGCATTGGGCCCTTCCTTTAATGCCAATCTATTACCACCACAGGAGATAGGTTGACTCGGGCTCGACTCATATAAAGCTAGAGTTAATGTGGCTACTGACATGAAGCCGAGTCTTGCAAAGTCCTATCACTAGGAGTCAATACTACAAGATAGAGAATGTCAAAAGACCTACACCCAAGGGGTTCTTTGATAGTGGATCCTTTTATGCCTAAATCAGTCTCCCGAAGGGGTAAATAAAGAAGGCTTGGAGTCCCCTTTCAAATTTATAGTAGAGCAGAGGGAGGAGTCGAAGAAGAAATGGAGGGAAATGGAACAAACTTTGTGGAAGAAGGGGCTCACAGTGCATATGAGGCCCATTTTTAGGGAGATGGCATACTTGTGAGTAGACTTATGAAGGTCGGGGCACTTCGTGAAAGGTGAAAAGTATGTAGGAAGGCTTGCAAATGTCTTGATGAATATTTAAGTGGAAGCTCATAGAGTCAGGGAGCTGGGGGTGTGCACTCATGATGATTAGCTTTCAGGACAGGGTGGGTTCTCAATTTTGTTTTGCCTTGCCACCTGGTTCTTCTCTATTGGCTCGCTTACTAATTATTATGGCCTTCTTTCAGAACTTCCTTGGAGGGTCCTGGGGAACAAATTTATACGCATGCACCTGATGTCTAATAGGATGGTTTGCATTGCAGGGGAGGGGAGTGGAGTTTTGCCTTAGAGCCAAAACTGGTTTGAATTCGAAATTCAAACCAGGTCAAAACCTACCCAAAAAACTCTCACAAAATCCTTCCAGATTTTTGCTCGTCACAGGAAGTGTCGACACTCGAAAATTACCAAGTGTCGACACTTGGAGCAAAGTCAACCATATTGACTTCAGGTGACAGCAAACGATTCTCAATCATTGATTAGCCTAAAAGATCATATAGCAATCCTCTATGGTGTGTGACCCCATAGGTTTGAACACTAAACCGGTAGCACTGGAACATTTCCAGTACCAATCAAAGTCCTGATCTAGCAATGATACCCGATATCCGGATAGGTCGAAGATGCAGAGCACCTCACAAGAACCTCTGGCATATGGTTGACGCATAATTCATCCCTTTGACCTTTCAATGCTCAGGATGACCTAGGGTTCGACTACCAACCCTAATTTGGTCTATCCAGATCATGTCTCAACCTCACAAGTTCTGTGACTCCTCACAAGAACTACCCTGGCCAAGGTTTTGCTGAATTGAGACATAGTGAGTCATTCACTCCAAACTATTTGGAGAGGTCAATTCCATCTTGATCCACCATCACTTCCAAGTACTTGACTGTACCCAAAAACCTTCCATCACTGGATTAGAAATCCAGATAGTCCGGCACCAAAGTATAGTGAGTTGCTTACAAGCTGTCATGGTGACCTTAGGTCTGAGGGACACATATACCCATATCCTTTCGTGAGCAACCCTTTGGCAGAAGGGAGCTCTGCAGATGGTCACGTTCAGTGAAATGTCATACATTTCACTTGTATGTTACACCAGTGTCTCCACAATTCTTGGTTAAGAGGACAACCAACAAATGCGACATACAACAACCTATACTTGATACATCGTCGTCCTATAACAATGTATCCTTTGGTTATGAACCGGTTTAAGAACTACTTGATATATCCTTTCTATATCAAAACAAAGTAATTCTAAGGACTCCATCATACAAGAGTTCATTACAAGAAAATGTAAAATGAGGGACACATATACCCATATCCTTTCGCGAGCAACCCTTTGGCAGAAGGGAGCTCCGCAGATGGTCACGTTCAGTGAAATGTCATACACTTCACTTGTATGTTACACCAGTGTCTCCACTCTTCTTGGTTAAGAGGACAACCAACAAATGCGACATACAACAACCTATACTTGATACATCGTCGTCCTATAATAATGTATCCTTTGGTTATGAACCGGTTTAAGAACTACTTGATATATCCTCTCTATATCAAAACAAAGTAATTCTAAGGACTCCATCATACAAGAGTTCATTACATGAAAATGTAAAATGATGGACAACCAAAAATAAATAACTTTTATTTATTTTAAGAACTCATATACAAATACAAAGTAGCACAACCGTCTACAGTCTAGACGATTGGCTTTGGGACATAATTTCAACAACTCCCACTTGGACTAAAGCCAATCAATACAGAATCTCATTCCCATTTTTTGTTTACAACAGTCGAACTCTTGAACTCCGATAGCTTTAGTGAAGGGATCAGCCAGGTTCTCCTTTTCATCGATCTTTTGAAGGTCAATGTCATCTCGTTCCATAATCTCTCGCATAAGGTGATAGCACTGCAGAATATGCTTTGTGCGGTGATGAGACTTCGGCTCTTTGGCTTGAGTAATGGCTCTAGTGTTGTCACAGTACACTAGAATAGGACCATCCAGGGAAGGTGCCACTCCCAGCTTGCCAAGGAACTTCTGCAACCACACAGCTTCCTTCGCTGCATCAGATGCTACAATGTACTCTGCTTCGCATATTGAGTCCGTCACAGTAGGTTGCTTGGAACTTTTCTAACAGATAGCTCCTCCGTTCTAGATAAAGAAAAACATGACACACTCTTGCTATCATCTTTATCTTACTGGAAACTAGAGTCAGTATACCCCACAAGTTTCAAGTCAGATTCTCCATAAATGAGCCATTGGTCCTTAGTATTTTGTATATACTTAAGAATGGTTTTTACCACTTTCCAATGAGCTTCACCTGGGTCAGACTGATATCTGCTCACTACACCTAGTGAATATGCCACGTCTGGTTTAGTACATGTCATGGCGTACATGATAGAACCCACTGTCGAAGCATATTGAATTCTACTCATATGCTCTCTCCTCAGGAGTTGTCGCATAATTTCTTTTGGAGAGATCAATTCCAGTGCCTATCGGGAGATAGCCCTTCTTGGAATTCTCCATGCTGAATCGTTTCAGCACGGTGTCGATGTACGTAGACTGGAACAGTCCCAGAAGCCTCTTAGATTTATCTCTATAGATCTTCATACTTAGTATGTAAGAGACTTCACCCAAGTCCTTCATAGAGAACTGAGATGATAACCAAACCTTTATTTCTTGCAGTGCTGTGATGTCATTCCCGATTAAGAGAATGTCATCCATATACAGCACAAGGAATATAATTACAGAACCATTAGCCCATTTATAAATGCAAGGCTCTTCTCCATTGCTAACGAAGCCATACGACTTGATACACTTATCAAATCGCATGTTCCAACTCCTTGATGCTTGCTTCAGTCCATAGATGGACTTTTGAAGCTTGCACACCTTTGACTCGTCTGTGGATGTGAACCCTTCAGGTTGTATCATATACACCTCCTCTTCCAGCTCACCATTCAGGAAAGCTGTTCGGACATCCATTTGCCAGATTTCATAGTCAAAGTGCGTTGCTAAAGCAAGCATAATCCGAATGGATTTGAGCATTGCCACAGGAGAGAACGTTTCGTCATAGTCAATACCATAATATTGACGATACCCCTTGGCAACCAGACGGGCTTTATAGGTCTCTACCTTTCCGTCTGCGCCCCTTTTCCTTTTGAAAATCCATTTGCACCCAATGGGTTTTATCCCTTCAGGTGGATCAACCAATGTTCATACATTATTGATCTCCATGGACTCCATTTCGGATTTCATGGCTCCTAGCCATGACTCAGAGTTGGACCTCTGCAACGCATCCATATAGGTGATCGGATCCTCGTTCTCATCGAGTTCAATGGGATCACCATCTCGAACCAAGAAACTGTAGTATCTGTCCGGTCAGCTCGGTACTCTACCGGATCTCCTTAATGGTTTCTGAGTGGGCTTTGGGAATGATCTAATCACAGCTGGTTCTATGTTGTCCCTTAAGTGTGTCGGTTCTTCTACTTGTTGAACTTCACTAAGTTTAATCTTAGCAGCTACAGTTCCTTCACCAAGGAACTCCTTTTCTAAAAAGATAGCCCTAAGACTGATGAACAACTTTTGTTCCTCAGCTAAGTAGAAGTAATACCCCTTAGACTCCTTTGGATACCCAACAAATAGGCACCGATCAAACCTAGGTCCAAGTTTGTCGTTTCCAAACATTTTACATAAGCCGGGCACCCCTAGACTCGAAGGTGTGAAAGTGTTGGCTTACGTCCAATCCACATCTCATATGGTGTTTTACTAACGGACTTACTAGGAGCCTTATTCAGAAGGTAACAAGCTGATTCTAAAGCATATCCCCAAAAGGATAACGGCAGAGAAGCAAAGCCCATCATGGACCGAACCATGTCTAATAGGATTCGGTTCCTCCTCTCAAACACTCCATTTAATTGAGGTGTCCCTGGAGATGTCCATTAAGAGAGAATCCCATTCTCCTCAAGATATACCAGAAATTTATTGGAAAGTTATTTATCTCCTCGATCAGATCGAAGGGTTTTGATACACTTTTTAGTTTGTTTTTCTACTTCATTACGATATCGTTTGAACATTTTAAACGATTCAGATTTATGTCTCATCAAGAAGACATAACCATACCTCAAAAGGTTGTCTATAAAAGTAATGAAATAACCGTACCCTCCCTTGGCACAAACATTCATGGGTCCGTATACATCAGTATGTATCAGACTTATAATTTCATTGGCTCGATCAACTTTTCTAGTAAAAGGTGACTTAGTCATTTTTCCAAGAAGACAGGACTCACAGGTTGGAAGTGAACTATCTTCACTAAAATCGAGGAGACCCTCGGTTTTCAACCTGTTTATCCTGTTCCTGTTTATATGACCTAGCCTACAATTCCATAGGTACGCATCACTGACATTTTCTATCCTAGGATATTTGCTAGACATGTACATTACACTAATAGGTCATGACAGTACATAAATGCCATCACGTATTTGTTCATTCAAAACAACAGAATCATTCAAAATGATTTTGCAAATGTCATTCTTTATTAATAGTTCATCACCATACATGGCCAACTGGCCTACAAAAATGATATTTAAAATGAAAGAAGGATAAAAATGATACTTATTCAAAACGACAGTATAGAACTCCCAATGCTAGAACTGGAACTCGGCTTCCATTTCCCACGTTCAAGAACTTCTCGCCATCCTCGAATCTTCTACTAACTTGAAGTCCCTGCAAAGAATTGCAAATGTGAATTGGACTTCCTATATCCAATACCCAATTAGTAGTATCACAAATAGAGAAACTATGAGGTGTTAACATATAAATACCTTGTCTAGGACCATCCTGCAGCTTTCTCTTCTTGGACCTGTTCGGATCAAGGGATGCAATACAAAGAGGATAGTTTCTCTTCCAGTGTCCCTGCTTCTTGCAGAAGAAGCACTCTGCACGACTTTGATCAGCCTTCACTTTCTTGGCTTGACTGGGCCCAGAAGCACCAAGCACCTTTTTCCCTTTATTCTTCTTCTTCTTCCCTTTCTTAAAGGGACGACGCCCTCCCGAGAAACCTCCCACTAGATTCACTACCCCTTTATTCAATTGGTGGTCTTTCTCATAAGTCTGCAGCAACCCCAACAGGCTATGGTAGTTGACTGCAGGCTTATTCATTCTATAATGATCGAGAAAGTCTAGATAGGAGGAGGGGAGAGAATTCAAAATCGCATCTTTCCCAAGTTGTTCATGCAATGGGACATCCAAGCTTGCCTAGGCACTCAATCATCTCGATCATGTACAGTACATGATCAGTGACTGAGGCCCCATCATGCATCCGTGCATTGTAGATAGCACAGGAGACCCTGTACCTCTCAACATCGTCTGGTGTTCCAAAAGACTCCTTCAACCTTTGAATGATTTCTTCCGGCTGGGCTTCCTCGAATTTGTGACTGAACTCGTCATTCATCACAGCTAACATGATGCATCAGACAGTGATCCTGTCAGAGAGCCACTTCTGATAAGTGTCTCTGACCGAACCCCGAGCATTGGCAGTAGGGATCTCAGGTGCCGGATCCGATATCACATATAGGATCCATTCATGCTCCAGGACAATCCTGAGCCTTCGATACTAGCTATCGAAGTTGGATCCATTGAGCTTCTCGTTGTTGAGAAGAGACCAGAGTGACATGTTGGAAGACATCTGAAAAGAAAACCAAAACTAATTAGTGTATATGAATAATTAACCTAAAGACATGGACTTAAGTCTAAAGGTCCCTCCCACTATTTTGCACAGATTAGTAGCCTCTACCTCCAATCCGAGAAATTACTTTAATTCCTTAGTGGGTACTAGAGTCCAATATACAACATATGAACCCGACTTTGGCTAACCCACCCATGCGTGTCTAAAGGTAGGTTCTTCAACTGATCACTTCTCCAAGTAACCTCTAGTAATTGGATTTTGCCCCAAGGAGCACTTTAATCGACCTTCGGGCCTCCTATTGAAGGTCCTAGTTAGGTACAACCATTAACATGACAAAATTCAATACTTCTAACTAATGAATGGTCAAGCCCGACTTTGGCCGGCCCACCTGACCATCGTTAAGAGAGTCGTACTGAGCCATCATATTAGGAACATCAATTCTAATAACCCGATGAATACCCGATCTTTGGATATGTCGATGAACACCGAACTAATGGATACTATTGCCGCCCGGATCATCGTGGCCCGTAGCTGCTGATGGTGTCGGGTGTTCCACGTCCGCCCGTGGGAGATGCCTCCGGTGCCTCGGGACCTGCAAGATAGCCAATGTTAGTGACCCGAGCTGGGGATTCCTGTGGGGGCGCTCCGACGGTCAAGTCACTAACGATCCAAGGGAACAGATCCTCCTGGTTGAGCCCCTTTGGATGAGCTCCACGCTAGGAGGAGTGAATATAGTGTGAGTGAAAGATGAGGATGAGCTAGGAGTGGTGTTGGCCGAGGTGGTCTTGCCCTCCTCTCTGGCCTTCTTCCCTTGTGTCGCTCTAGTTCCTCTCTTGGCTTGAAAAGTATGCTATGGGTGTTGTTCTTTGAGGTTAGATGCCGATACCTCTTTTGCTTATTTTTTGGCAGGAGTTTCTACCTTGGTTTGCTTTGGGATCTCCCCCTGCTGTCGTGTACGGCGAGGTACCGTGACGTGGACGAGACGTCTCTCTTGTTTTGACAGTCAGGGAAGCCTCCATAGATTTCTGACATTCCTTCTGCTTATCCCTCTCCTGGGAGTCTGACAGGGCCTCGACCGACGGGCCATCGGTCTTGGGATCCGTTCTCTCTGGTAGGATCTTTTCTCCGGTTGTACGACAGATCGACGGAGGGTATGGCACCTTGATTGTGGCATGGTTGGTGTCGTACGGCCCTCGGGAGCATCACTACTATCCTTGGAGGAGAGGTATGGCTCCCTTGATGGTCGGTGCATTGGCTTGAACAAAGGGCCGAGGTGGAGAGGCAGGGCCCGTCTTCGGTAGACTCGTCTTGGTGCTGCTTGGCAGGACGGAGGTCGACCGAGCTCAATCATGGAGGGGCGCCTCGTGGCGGAGGAGGCTGAGCTCGACTCCTGACCATAGGGCCCGACCTCAGATGAGCTCGGTGCCGGGGTGCCGCCCAGCCTAGGGGACCTGAGCTTGGAGGGGCGCCTCGTGGCGGAGGAGGCTGAGCTCAACTCCTGACCACGGGGCCCGATCTTGAGGGATCCGCCTCAGGTGGGAACTCGGACTCGGCTCCGGCCTAGGCATTCCGGGCTTGCGGGAATGGGCCTGGCGGAGGACGGAGCTTGCCTTCGGCAAGCAGAGGGGTCGCTTCAGGGAAGCTCAGCTCGGCAAAGGCACTCATGTTGAAAGCTTGCCGTAGCGTCTGATGGGGACTCCACGTCAGCTGCCTCGTGCCACGTCAGCATTCTGGCCACATCAGTACATTACTATCCCACTTAATAGGAGGCTAGGACTTGGTTATCTCTATAACTTTGTCCTTTTAAGGACCTAATAATTTAGAGAATTTTAATTAATGTGACGGATGAAGAGAAGAGAAGACATGGATCAACCTCCCACTGACCATATTAGCAATCTAGGAGGGTTACACATAACTAATGATCCATGGGCACCTAAAATCAATCAAGAATGATTAACCTAGGTGACAAGGGTTAACACGAGTCAATAAGCTATCTAATCAATCCTGATCGACCACATTGGCCAGGTAAGTGAGATCATGGGTTGGGTTTTGCCATTAACTGTCTTGCTTAGACACCAACAGAGTTGGCCAGGTAAAAGGTAGCCCAAAGAACCATGATCACAATGCCAAACTTATCTCGACATCAATCGGTTCATCAGACTCGATTATACTAGCCTAAAGACTCGGGCTTTTCACTGAACCACAAATTAGATCCATTTAGATTATGGACTAATCAATCTAACTGTTAGATAGATCTAGAGAAGAAATCCTAACTGAACATTTGATTAGATTAGTTCTCTAATTAGTCCAATGCATCTAAACTTATGTCTAATCAAATTAAGGACCTAATAGAAGCTAACCCATGACCCTTAAGTTTATTGAAATGACTTAAGATCTTTGAATCATATTCCTAGAGTTCTTAGTCAATCTTAATTCAAAATTAAGTTCAATAACCTTAAAATAAATTAAAATAATTTTAATTTATCAGTGTAAAATAATTTTACAACAAAATAAAATTTGAATTCACTATTTTCAGTATTTTCTGTAGCCAAGTGTCGATACTTCAAGAGCAAGTGTCGACTCAAGGCCTGAGACAGAGAATAGAAAACAGAACAACATATTTTCTGGCACGCCTGAGACAGAGAACAGAAAACAGAACAACATGTTTTCTGGCACGCCTCAAGTATCGACACTTCAGGATCAAGTGTCGATACTTCAGGATCAAGTGTCGACACTTCAGGGTCAAGTATCGACACTTCAACCTGTCTCAGAAGAAAAATAGAAACCAGATCTCAAGAAATTTTTCCATGAGTCGACACTTCAAAGGCCAAGTGTCGACTCATAGCCTGAGATAACGAAAAAGCAGTGATTTCAAATCTAATGTTTCACCAAACATTCAACAAATCCGATCAAAAATAACTATTAGATCTTATCTAAAATCGTTTTATGATTATGCCATTAGATTAAAACATTTATAACCTACAAATTTTTTTCTTCTTATTTTCTTTTTCATGAGCCAATCATAGTGGCACCCCTCCACGCCATAGGAGATCCCTTTGAATGGAAAGAGAGGGTCTTGCAGCCCTACTTCTCTCCTATGACCGGATGGCCTGGTAAAGCACTCAATCCAAGTACTTAAGAAGAAAGGAGATGTTATTAGCATGCTAGCATCATTATACTACAAAATGAATCTATTGCTCTTATACCATTGAAGGTGAAAAACATCTACACCTAGCATACATTATGCAAGAAACAGGACAGAGAATATGCATTTTAAAATATTTTTAAGACATGCATAGCGGAAGACTTGGTAGATAGATCTAAACCATCTACCGATCTGCCCATAATAGGATCTAGTATAATAATCTAGCATGCATATAAACATCAAAGCAAGAGAAAACATAAAAGTACCATACCTTTTCCATAAGAGAGAAGCCAAGAAAGTGCTGTGAGAAAGAGGAGGGCACTCAAGCCACACATGCAGCTGGCCTCTACATGATGTCCACACTGAGCTCGACTCTGATCAACTCCCTCGGAGTGCTAGCTCTTCGGGATCCGTGGGCTGAACTTCTTCTTCCAGGAAGACAAGAAAGAGAGCAGGAACCCCTTCCCAAAATCTCTTTTCCAAGACCTAGCTTGATTGCTAGGTGGCTCACACCCAATCCCTAAACCTCTCACAAAGCCCTTCTTCTTTCTCTCTTTTCTTTTCTCTCTTGATGTTCACATAACCTCAGCAACCATTACAAAGACCTATATTTATAGGGGCTGCCATGAGAGGGAGAAGAAGGAAGGAGGAGAGATGAGGGAGAGAATGGAGGAGAGGATCAAGGCCATTCCAAATGGGTCCAACCCATTAAGGTAAGTATGACATTCATACCAAAAAGCCTTGGAGCCAAAACTGGTTTGAATTCGAAATTCAAACCAGGTCAAAACCTGCCCAAAAAACTCGCAAAATCCTTCCAGATTTTTGCTCGTCACAGGAAGTGTCGACACTCGAAAATTGCCAAGTGTCGACACTTCACCAAATGTCAACACCTGCAAAAATCCAAGTGTCGACACTTAAAGCAAAGTCAACCATATTGACTTCAAGTGACGATAAACGATTTCAATCGTTGATTAGCACAAAAGATTATATAGAAATCCTTTATGGTGTGTGATCCCATAGGTTAGAATACTAAACCGATAGCACTGGAACATTTCCAGTACCGGTCAAAGTCCTCACTAGCAATGATACCCGAAGTCCGGATAGGTCGAAGATGCAGAGCACCTCACAAGAACCTCTGGCATATTGTTGACGCATAATTCATCCCTTTGACCTTTCAATGCTCAGGATGACCTAGGGTTCGACTGCCAATCCTAATTTGATCTATCCAGATCATGTCTCAACCTCACAAGTTCTGTGACTCCTCACAAGAACTATCCTGGCTAAGGTTTTGCTGAATTGAGACATAGTGAGTCATTCACTCCAAACTATTTGGAGAGGTCAATTCCATCTTGATCCACCACTACTCCACAAGTACTTGACTATACCAGAAACCTTCCATTACTGGATTAGAAATCCAGATAGTCCGGCATCAAAGTATAGTGAGTTGCTTGCAAGCTGCCATGGTGACCTCAGATCTAAGGGACACATATACCCATATCCCTTCGCGAGCAACCCTTTGACAGAAGGGAGCTCTACAGATGGTCATGTTCAATGAATATCATACACTTTACTTGTATGTCACACTAGTGTTTCTACACTTCTTGGTTAAGAGGACAACCAACAAATGCGACATACAACAACCTATACTTGATACATCATCATCCTATAACAATGTATCCTTTGGTTGTGAACCGGTTTAAGAACTACTTGATATATCATCTCTATATCAAAACAAAGTAGTTCTAAGTACTGCATCATACAAGAATTCATTACAAGAAAATGTAAAATGATGGACAACCAAAAAAAAATAACTTTTATTTATTATAAAGAATTCATATACAAATACAAAGTAGCACAACTGTCTATAGCCTAGACGATTGGCTTTGGGACACAATTCCTAACAGTTAGACCAGCCAAATCTAGATGTATCAATAATTATATAAAGTATTTTCGGAAGTTATCTCATTTTCTTGAATCATAGGACATAGGTTGGCCACTTCTTGAGTTTCTTCTTTAAAGCTTGACTCTTCACTATTACTCTATGTA
The DNA here is from genome assembly GCA_021397845.1 of Areca catechu. Lineage (NCBI taxonomy): Eukaryota > Viridiplantae > Streptophyta > Magnoliopsida > Arecales > Arecaceae > Areca > Areca catechu. The sequence goes on from CM038039.1 coordinate 31,800,998, forward strand.
GCCATCAATGCTTTATTCTTGTACTTTTTGGACTATTGAGTTAAGGGCAGTCCATTTTGAAGTGTTCATTTTTTTTACATTCAAAGCAAATGGACTGCTTCTTCTCTTTTTCTTTTTCCTTGTCCTTCCTTATTTCACCCTTGTATGGCTTCTTCTTGAAGCTTAGTTTCTCTCTTATGAGCCTCTTGAATCTTCATGCAATAAGAGCCATCTCATTATCATCTTCTTCCTCCGACTCATTATTTTTCTTATCTTCTTTCATTATTGACTTTAAGTGATGATCTGCTTCTTTTTAGACTCATATTCATCATTTTGTCTCATAGTAAGCTTATGAGCCATAAATGATCCAATGAGTTCTTCAAGTAAAAGAGTGCTAAGATCCTTTGCCTCTTGGATAATAGTTATTTTTACTTTCCATAACTTCAGAAGAGATTTATAAATTTTTTGAACAACTTCACTGTTAGAATATATCCTTTTCAAATTTAGTCATTAGTAATATCAGTAAATCTGGTATACATACTAGTAATAGTCTCATTAAACTCTATTTTAAATAATTCATACTTATGTACAAGCATATTGATTTTGATTTCTTTCACTTAGTTGGTACCCTCGTGGATAACCTCCAATCTATCCCAAATCTCCTTAATGGAGCTACAAGTTAAAATTTTATTAAACTCATTAGAATTTAAAGCATAATGTAAAACATTCATAGCTTTGGTTTTTAGCTCTATCAACTTTATATCTTGCTCATCCCAATCCTTTCAAGCTTGGAAATATCAACTCCATCTATTTTAGTTATGAGTGAATGCGAGCTATTGACTATAACTTTTCAAAGTTGATGGCCAAGTGCTTGAACATAAATGTACATGCGAGCTTTTCAATAAATGTAATTTGTTCTAGTGAATAAGGAGGGTTAGTTTGAAGATTGCCCTTCGATAAAAGACATGCTAAGTTAGGTTACCATTTTATTTTAACTCTTGATCGTTGGATCCGATGCAACTAAGGACCAAGCTCTAATACCACTTATTATCTAGTTAGACAATCTAATAGAGAGGGTGAATTAAATTTTTAAAAACTTAAATCAAATATCTGCTATCTTTGAAAATTTATAAAGTGATAGTAAGTAGAAATATGTGCTTTGATTTTTCTAAAATGAAGTACTGAAGATAAAAGTAAAAAGATAAGAAAGCACATACAAACATATAGAAATTTTATAATGATTCGATGTATCCAACACCCACATCCACTCTCCAAGCCTTTTTTTAAAAAAATTACTATAATCTCTCTAAGATTATAGCTGGATTGTTTTTCCGGGCTTACAACCCAAAATCCTTTACAATCAATTCCTGGCCAAATACCTAACTTCAATCTTCAATTGAAGTTAGACAATAAAACAACCAAGTAAGGAGAACATGAATACATAGTTTCTTGAAATGAATAAAAAGTAAAGCAAAAATGCACCAAAAAGGAGACTTTAATGAATCTATGCAATCTTCAAGCTTGTCTCCTTACTGAGAAGCCAATGATTGGAAATCATTTTAGGTGGTCGGGAGTGGAAGCTCTTAAATAAAAGTTCTTGGCTTTTTTCTTTGTTCTCTTGATGGCTTAAGAAATATTCTCAGTTGTTATTGTTTTTCAAAAAGTTTGGTAAGCTTTAACATGTTTTCAAAGTCAAAATGACTATTTTTAATCATTGAAGGATAAAATAGAGTTGTTAAATTCAAATCTGGGTCATCCAAACTTTGTACATAACTAATCATTATGCTTGTTAGCAGTTCTCGAGTTGACTTGGATCACTGTTGAGTCGACTCAGATTCTATCTGAGTTAGCTTAATCCTCAAATCAATAGACTCAATCTCAATTTACTAAAAATCATCTTTCTATTTTTCACTATTGAGTCAGCTCAGATTGTTGGATCGACTTGGTTGCCAGTTTTCATTAAAAAATCAATCTTCTATTGAAAACTATTGAGTCGACTCAGATACATAGGGTCGACTTGATTGCCATTCGAATTGGCTCATTTGATATTTGAATCGACTTGTTTATCAGCCTTCAAAATATAGTTTCTAGAATTTTCAGCTCTTCCTATCGAGTTGACTCGGTTTCCATTCGAGTTGGCTCAGCAACGTGCTGACTGAACTCTTGTATACCAAGCTAAAACTTTGAGTCTTCAAAAATTTTTGATTCCATATTATAATACACCATTTTTGCTTGAAATTTACTTGCCTTTTCTTTTCTTTAAAGCTTAAAAATATTCTTTTACATCAAAAAATATTATTCTTAATCCCTTCTTTTAATACTTCAACATTTCCTGAAACATGAGCTTATTCAACTTATTAATTATTTTATATACTCAAATATTTTGTTATTCATCAAAATCAATCTTTGGAGCAATACCCCATGAGGCAATTCTTATATGAGGATACCCCCTTCAGCGTAGGGCTCAGCCAGCCTATCCTAGGGGTGAGTTTAGGGTATCCTACTTTCTTTCGCCTAACACCATTTTTTTTTCTTTTTTGTTTCTAATTAATGGTGTATGATTTTTAATATGAGGCTTAAGGATCTAGCCAAACTAAAGGCATCCCTTCCTTAGAAGAGGAAGGCCTAGACCATCGTGACTGCTCAAAGAGGGTGAAGTTCATGAGGGCCGGTCTGAAGGATGCCCAAGCCAAGCAAGCACCCCAGGCTATAACTAAAATTATTCTGATGGTTACCACTCTGTCACTCCCGCCAATTCTGGCCAAGCAAGCACGCCATGCTATAGCTGAAATTATTTCGACGGTTATCACTTTGCCACTCCCACCAATTCTTACTACTCTTTCCTCTTTGACCCCGACACCAGCCACCCAACCATCATCCTCTATTCTAAATGAGGCAGCACCTGTAAAGGATTCGCCCGATTCAGTCTCCTTTAACCGACATCCCATTAGATGCAACCTTCCAAGACTGGGGGTCATCAAGGAGCTTGTTGAGAGGACTCTGTTCCCCATGGAGTTGGGAAGAATTGAGGGGATAAGCTCTCGCCATCTAAGGAGAAACTTGATGATTGTTATGCATTAGGTTTTTTCTTAGTCAACTCTTGTTTCTTTTCTTCCCTCTTCTTCCTTCTCTTTTCCTAATGTTTGGTCTTCGATGCAGCTTGTGCATTTCATGGTTGCCTTGACCAATCAATTGATCACCAGAGAAAGGGTGATTGATCAGTAGAGGCAGGCTGAGGAAACCACCATGGAGGCCCATGGAAGGATAGAGGCAGCTGAGGCCGAGGTCAAGCACCTAAAGGGGATGCTTGCAAAAGGGGAGGCCGAGCTGGCCTTGGAGAAGAAAAAGAGGTAGTGAAGGTGGCAGAGACCAAGAAGGTGCTGGCTAAGGTGGAGAGAATAGCTAAGGAGAGGGTCACCAAGGCTGAGAAGGAGGCTAAGGAAAGGTCCACCAAAGTCGAGCACTAGGCTATGGAGGCATTCAAGGCTTTAGTCGACTTTTCCGTGGAGATAGCTCGGGGGGTGGCGACCTTTAGGATGTTGAAGGAGTTCTACGCCGATTGCTTTATGTTTAGTAAAGAGGCCTTCCAAGAGGACCGTAAACTGGGTCGGGATGATTATCACCTCATGGTCGTGACCCGATACCCAGAGTTGGACTCGTCCTTCTTGAACAAGCAAGAGTCTAAGGAAGAGGTCACTCCTTCATCGAAGTTGTGGCTGGTCCATTTGAGGCCTCTCTAAGTCCTACCAATCCCCAAAATAAGGTCGGGGACTAAGACTTGTATTTTTTTTCTTTCATTCCTGTAATAACTCCTTCAATAAAATAAAATAAAAATTTTCAATCTACTGAGTATACCATATTATTTGTTTGTTTGCTTAGTTGCATTGCCATGTCCATGGTGCTAAGCCTTCATCGGATGAGCTTGTGGTAGCCGAGCCCCTCTCAATAGCTATAAAAATCAGGGTTTACATCGACGACTTGGAGGAAGAAGTTAAGGTGGCGAGCAAGAAGGTAGCTGATTAAAAGAAGAAATTGCTAAAGGCACAAAAGGTACTAAAAAAAGCGAACATGAAAATCGAACGTCTTTGAACAGTAATTTGGCAAGGGTTAAGGCACATGCCGCTAAGAAGGCCAAATTTACTAAGGAGTCGGAGAGGCTATCTCAGGCAACTTGGGATGTGGCTGCCAAGGTGGTCTAAGCTTGTAGCCAACTTTGCTCCATCCAGGGAAAGATCTCTGCCCTAGAGTCACTAATCGTCACTAGAGAGGTGAGATGAGGGTCAGCTGTTCGGACAGTGCAACTCCATAATGAGCTACATAGTGCTTGGAGGAAGATCTCCATCCTCGAGCAGGCGCTAAAAGATAAGGATGTGGTGAGTAGCTCGAGGCCAAATTAAAATAGGTCGTTGTGGTCGCCCCTTAACTGAGCAGGGATTAGGCTCTGATAGAGATGTGCCAAGCAAGGAGACTCCGAGGGTGCGAGGAATCCCAAAGGAAGATGTTCACCTGAAGGAGAAAGTACATGAGATGTTCAACGTTGGGCATATCATCAATTACGATGCATATAGGGATAAGGTCCGGGTACTCTGCTCAGATCTCGACCTCTCATGATAACTATATTATATATCTATATAATATATTAATTCAATACTTAAATTATCTTTATTTATTTTGAATTGATATTTTTATATATCTTTTATAGGAAAGAAGAGTGCCAATGTGAAGAGCTCGATTTATGGGTAAAAACAAAACAAGTTTGAAGCAAATCGGATCTAAAACGAACATATAATAATTTTTTAAGATTTAACATAAAGAAGCACTAATTTTGAAGCAGTCGGTCCACCATGGACCGGCTGCTTGGTCCACAGAATGCTCGATGGACCACCAGTAGCCATGACCACCAGTCCACTACACAGAGTCGTGGACCGTGACTAGTTTTTAGCCCAGAAAAGCGGCCTCGCTGTCGCCAGAGATGCCGTTCTCCTTCCCCACCGTCGGAGAACCTCCTCACCGGCCTGAAATTCGTCCCACCGCCGATCAGCCATCTCCTCCTTCCCTATCACCAGAGAAGCTCGATCCACCACTGCTCATCACCACCAGCTATCGTCCCTATGGCCTGCTAGCAGTCCCCATGACCATCGTGCCTCCTTCTTCACCGACCTTCTTCATGACGGCGTGAGGGAGATCCGGTGATGGCAGGACAAGGGAGCTCCTTCAATGATGGCGGCTCAAGAATCCAGCATCGGTGGTGGCTGCAACCCAAGAACAACTCCGACAGCGCTTGGCATTCGGGCGACAGCAATGAAGATGGATATGCACGAATCTCAGAGCAACCAATGGAGGGAAGAACTTGCATGGATCTCAGAGCAGCCTATGGCCTTGGTTGATTTCACATGATTTTTGACCCTTAGATCCAGATCCAAGAGCTAGGAGGAAGTTGACCGGTCAAACACCAGTTGGACCAGGAGACAAAAACCTAACACTACTAGAACTGGGCATATTCATATCCAATCGTTGAGTCATGTAAAAGTGAATCATGGCCACTCCTTTGGGTCTTTAGTTTAGTCCCACATCAGAATCGATGAAAATCTCTACCTTGTTAAACCTTATAAAAAGGCTCCTATATGTTTACGTGGAATCAACTCCCTGGAGTCCCTTAGAGCCTTTGCATAGGGGACATGAGAAGATCAATTTAGTATTGAAGTGCAGGAGGGAAGAGCATGAGCGGCTAAGAAATTCTTATTTTTGAGGAGTAGATGAGGTTTCTGGTATTTATATTTTATATTTTTCTTTATGTAATTAGTGCTTGATTGTAATATTTGCTTTTCATGAATAAAATTATTTTTCATTACTTCAAGTAGTGTTATGCATATCTAGACTATAGTTAGATTTTAGAATAGCCTATGACTCTGTAGAGATGAGTCGTGATCCTAGGATATGGTTCATGCTCAACGAGATAGGCTATGCTCGGAATCTGATTATAGAAAATTTTGTTTATATAATTAGAAACTTTGGATAGTCTATGGCTATATAGGAGCGAATCAAGGTGTGTATCCAGCGAAATAGGCTATGCTCGGGGATCGATCATAGTTTACTAATTACATATTGAATAAATATTTAATATAATACCAAATACCGAATCAAAATATAAGACATCTTTCATATTGATTTCCTGCTTTGTTTTATTCTTGTTCTTAGTATAATCACATTCTTACTCTTTTATCTTCCTAACCTAATTAATCTCTAATTAAATAATCCTAAAAGTAAACATAACCCCAACTGATCCCTAAGGATATGATCCTAACTCATCCTAGCTATAAAGTTGAGTTGGTAAATTATTTTTGATCGCCTACGATGGTGATCAAATTTTGGCACCGTTGCTGGAGATCATTGGTATGGTTAGTTCATAAAAAAATAATAAAACAAAACAAAACACAAAAACAAAATTCAGAATTTATTAGAGTTTTTTTTTAGAGACTTAAACTAACTTGTTTTGACATCTATTTACACTCCATTGCATTTACATAAATTATCTTAAGGGCACTAATCCCTAAAACAATATAAGGTATGGATGTCATTACCTTTCCTTGGCCCTCAAACCATCACCCTGCATATTGTATAGACCCAAGACTTTAATTAAAATCAATTAGATATTGGCCCCTAAAGATTTTCGAGCTCGCTAGGACAAGGAACCCTGAGAGTTGGAGTAGCTTAGAATTAACTAGTTTACTAGTATCGAAGGAAAGGGATTCAAGGATGATGTAGCATTGAAGGAAGGTGGTTCTTTAATTGATTCTGTTGTCTGACCTAGTCAATTTATTTGATATCTAAGGAAAGCAACATGGGGACCCGACCGACCTTACCCTTACCTGGCCAGTGGGTGGTTGGTATCTAACTTCGAAGGCTCAAAGGCAATTTTGGAACAGTTAGGAGATGTCTAGAGCTAGGGACCCTAAGATAGAGAGTCCATTGATTGCTAACTTGTTTACAATTAACATGGAACTTTAATTAATACTTCTTCTCCATCCCTTTTAGCTCTAGGACTCCTTAGGTTCTCATATTTAGACCTCCTCTCTATCTTTCTTCTCTCTTCTCTCCCCTTTTTCCTCTCTAATAAAAAAAATCAAAGTCATAAACTGAGGTTAGACTATGGATACACATAGTGAGACCAACCCACCATGCCAATTGAGGGAGTACTTCACTCCATCATATATATATTCTCCATATATTCAAGCATCTCAAATAGAGGCAACCCGGTATGAGATTAAGTCCAGTGTCATACAAATACTACCATCCTTCTATGGACTTAGTCAAGATGACCCATATAAATATCTAGGTGAATTTCTTGAGATATGCTCTACTGTTAGAATTCAAAATCTATCTGATGAGGCCCTTAGGTTGAAATTATTTCCCTTCTCACTTAAGGACAAGGCCAAATATTGGCTATGTTCATTAGAGTCCATGGCCATTTCAACCTGGGACCAACTATAAAAGGAATTTCTCAAGAAATATTTTTCAATAGGGAAAACAAATCAGATCTGGAAAGCCATAACTAGTTTTTCCCAATTGGAAGGGAAGATGTTCCATGAAACTTGGAAGAGGCTCAAGGAACTTATCCGCAAGTGTCTACACCATGCTATACCTAAATGGCAACTAGTCCATTGCTTTTATGATGGATTGTCAGAAAAGCATAGACAGATGGTTGATGCATCCTGTGGTAGGACATTCTGGCTTAGGAGTGAGCATGAGGCCTAGGAATTATTTGAGACCCTGAGCGAAAATTCCTTGCATTACATGTCTATCATATCTAGAGAAACTCCTAGGCTAAATCTTAAAAGAGGTGAAATATATGAGAAAAGCCACTCTGTAGACATCAACAGCAAGGTGGATACACTATTTCAGGCTATGGGTGCACTATCCCAGAAATTTGATTAATTCTTGTAAGTCGGTCACACCTCTTTTCCATGTGCACAGTCCCAAAATGTTTGTACTATTTGCTCAAGTCCTGCTTACACTATAGGTGATTGCCCAGTAGCTCGTCAGTTTCCTGAAATTGCACAGAAATAATCCCACCCAGCCCAAACCATACTGTTCCTAGACCAAGAAATGACCCGTACTCAAATATATCGAATCCAGGCTGGAGGAATCACCTGAATCTCTTGTGGAAACATCAACCCATGGTTAACCCAACTTCTTACAGACCTAATCACCATTGCAATAATACACCATATCCTCAATTCTATGATGCCCCACAACCTTCTCCTAGTCACTAAAGCTCTAATTTTGAGGAGAAAGTTTTATAGGCTTTGGCTAGATTAGAAACCAACTCTCAAACCCTTGACTCCCATACACAATCTATAGCTAAACTAGAGTCCCGAATTGATCAACTAGCTACAGCCATCTATAGGAGGGAGGAAGGGAACCTACCTAGCCAACCTATTAGCAATCCAAAGGGGTAATACAGGGCTGAAAGCTCCAACATTCTTGAACCTTGTCCTGAACATACCAAATTTTTAATGACCCTGAGAAGTGGAAAGATGTTGGAGCAACCACTAAGGATCAATATGTCAACCCAAAACAAACCTGACTTACTTGATGATATGGTAGGATCGCTGACGTGGAGGAATCGGCAGGCGCCACATCAAGAAAGGACGTCGCGTCGGACGCCGCGTCAACTCTCTAGCCCATACTCCACTACCGAGCTGAGCTGAACTCCCTCAAGATAGCGAACCGAGCTCTATCCTCCGCTAGGTCGGGCCTGCGAGCTCGGGACGCCTAGGTCAGAGCCGCTCCTATCCTCCACAGCGAGACCCTCGGAGGTTAGTGCCCTGTGGTCGAGGTCGAGCTCAGCGCTCACCCGCCAATGTGGAGCCTCTCCGAGCGTGCGCCCTCTGGACCGGGTCCGCCTCCTGCCTTCCAAAGCGAGACCCTCGGAGGTTAGTACCCTGTGGTCGAGATCGAGCTCAGCGCTCACCCGCCAATGTAGATCCTCTCCAAGCACGCGCCTTCTGGACCGGGTCCACCTCCTGCCCTCCAGAGCGAGACCCCTCGGAGGTTAGTGCCCTGTGGTCGAGGTCGAGCTCAGCGCTCACCCACCAATGTGGAGCCACTCCGAGCGTGCGCCCTCTGGACCGGGTCCGCCTCCTGCCCTCCAGAGCGCGACCCTTGGAGGTTAGTGCCCTGTAGTCGAGGTCGAGCTCAGCACTCACCCGCCAATGTGGAGCCTCTCCGAGCGCGCGCCCTCTGGACCGGGTCCGCCTCCTGCCCTCCAAAGTGAAACCCTCGGAGGTTAGTGCCCTGTGATCGAGGTCGAGCTCAGTGCTCACCCACTAATGTGGAGCCTCTCCAAGCGCGCACCCTCTGGACCGGGTCCGCCTCCTGTCCTCCAGAGCGAGACCCTCGGAGGTTAGTGCCCTATGGTCGAGGTCGAGCTCAGCGCTCACCCGCCAATGTGGAGCCTCTCCGAGCACGCGCCCTCTAGACCGGGTCCGCCTCCTGCCCTCCAAAGCGAGACCCTCGAAGGTTAGTGCCCTGTGGTCGAGGTTGAGCTCAGCGCTCACCCACCAATATGGAGCCTCTCCAAGCGCGCACCCTCTGGACCGGGTCCACCTCCTGTCCTTCGGAGCGAGACCCTCGGAGGTTAGAGCCCTGTGGTCGAGGTCGAGCTGAGTGCTCACCCGCTAACATGGAGCTTCTCCGAGCACGCACCCTCCGGATCGGGCCCGCACTCTGCCCTCCACCAAGACGCCCCTGCAAGCTCGGAGCATCTAGGCCAGAGAGAGCCCTGCCGTTCCAGCTCAGCCCCAGCTCGGATAAGGTCCTACCAGCCAGAACACCAGCGAGCCGCCCGAGGACTGCACTAGAGTGCCTTCCAGGCCGTACTGAACACCTGCAACCGCCAGTTACACTAGAAAGGAAAGAAGCACGCTGATCGAGGTGCCACACTCCTCACCAACCACCCGGATCATCCAAGAGAGGAAGCTAACCGGGAGATTCGAATCCCGTGGACGGTGGCCCACCATTCAAGGCACTGCCAGGTTTTCCGGAATGAGGTGACCAAGAGGAGTGTCGGAGCGCCTGACAACTCCCCTTATCATGAATCAGGAAAGACTCCTCGGGACACCACCGCACGCCCTGACAGCCCGGCGGAGATCCCGAGACAAGCGTCTAACGGTAACCTAGTTGCAACAAACTCGGAGGTAACACAACAACAACCCCAACACAGAAAAAAACAAGCCAGAACAAAAAAAAGGAGAGAAAGGTGCAACCCCCACGAGGAAGAAGGGGCACGGCACCACCAACACAAGCGCAAGTTCGACCAAGAGGGCAAAGCGTCACCACCATCACCACAGTCGACGGGAAATGAGGGAAACAAGGAGAGGCGAAGGAACAGGGAACCCCTCTGTCCCCGCTAACATTCTCCCCCTGCAACGTTTCCGTCTTCACACACATTTTTTACTCCTCCTAGTGCGGAGTCCATCAAGAGGAGCCCGACCAGGAGGATATGTTCTCCTAGATCATCACTGATTTGACCGTCGGAGTGCCCCCACCGGAAACCTCGGCCTGGGTCACTAACCCCTATTTTGCAGGTCCGGGATCAGAGGACCACCAGGCAACAAGGAGAGCGCACTTCGGTGCCGGCAGCAGCTACAGGCCACGACGATCCTGGTGGCAACACCTGATACTAAGGAAGACTCTAAAAAGAGGAATGAGTCAATTTTTCCAGCACCTGTGTTAGAGTTCCATACCTAAGTGCTCTAAAAAAATCTCTACCTTCAGGCAAGATGGGGGCTAAGATGAATGAAATGCTTGAATTATTCCAACAAGTTCATATCAATCTTCCACTCTTAGATGCCATCCAGCAGGTCCCAACTTATGCTAAATTTTTGAAGGATTTGTGCACCCACAAACATAGATCTCAGGCACACATTCCAAAGAAAGTCCACCTTAGTGAGCAAGCTAGCTTAGTCTTTCAACACACAACTCTATCCAAGCTCAAGGATCCGGTACCCCTATCATTTCTTGTGTTATAGGGGGCCTAACCATTAAGAAAGCCTTACTGGACTTAGAAGCAAGTGTCAACCTCCTCCCAAGTTCAGTATATAAACTTTTTGGGCTTGGTGTACTAAAGTCCACGTCAGTAACTCTACAACTAGATGATAGATCTCTTAAGGTTCCATTGAGAATAATTGAAGATGTATTAGTCAAGGTGGATGAATTCTACTTTCCTGTAGACTTTATTATATTACATATGGACTCAGGAAGCGACCCTAGCCAAATCCTAATTATTTTAGGCTGACCTTTCATTGCAATAGCCAATGCTTGTATAAACTATAGAACGGGAGCCATGGACGTGTCATTTGGAAATAAAAAGCTTAGGTTGAATATATTTAATACAATTACAGGACCACAAAGTGATAGGTTTGATGAAGTAAATATGCTGGAGGAACTTGTAGAAGATACCACCCCTATCATGCCTTCGCAACACCTTCTGCAAGCCTGTTTAGTCCATTTTGATTTGGACAGCTTTGACATAGATAGGTACATGGATGAAGTGAATGCACTATTAGAACCACCCATTTTCACTCCTCCATGGACCATAAAATTTAAGCAGATGGCCCCTCCTTCTGATACACCAGCAGCTTCCTCATTAGTGATCTTCCCTACACTAGAACAAGAGCCACTCTGAGTCATAGATCCCTTCTTTGAACATGATGCAAACCTTGACAAGGAAATCCAACATGTAGGTTTATCGAATGAATCCAAAGAAGCTATTGGAGAAACAATCTTGGATCTACCAGTCGACTGCCTAACCAAATTGTCATTTCAAGAACCAAGTAATGCAGTATTTAAATACGATAGCCCTGACAACTTTATTGAGGACCCGTCCCGTAAATATCTGAATTATACTGGAATAGATAACATGGAGAAGTTGAGTGACTTATTAGATCCACCTTGGACACCACAATAGGAGCAATTTAATGTGTCCTCTAATTTTTACCTAGCCCCTATACTAGAACCACCATCTACTCTGTACATCATGCCATCTCTTGGTACCTACTATCAGGAGATATATCTTGTAGACACATATAAAAAAAATTTAGTATGGAACATCATTGACTGAACTTCATCCAACCATCCTCCATGGCTAGGTATACCTAATAATTTAGTGGATGTATCAACTGATATAATTTAAAAGATTCATTAAGTCTGGCAGAAGACGTTAAACTTAGCACTTGTTGGGAGGCAACCCAACAATCTCATCTTCTTTTTAATATAATTACAGGAACTTAGGTGGAAGAATAAGAGCCCGCTACTTTAGGAAACCCTCTTCAACTCCCAAAGCACACTCCCCCATGTGTATTCTCTCTTTTTTCTTATGTGCTTATTTTCTTTCGGGAAGGAGGAGATGACTGATCGGCGGTGGGATGGTTGATGGTCTTGTTTCCTTGGATCAGAGTGGAGAAGACGATGACCCACTATGGATGGTTGCCAGATCTTGGAATTTCAAGCTGGTAAGGAGGTTCTTCGATGGTGGAGAAAGAGAACAAACTAGTCACGGTCCGCAGTTCTATGGGTGGACTGGCGATCATGGCTGCTGGCAGTCCATCGAGCGTTCATGGACTGACTGCTTCAAAATTAGTGCTGCTTCATGTTAAATCTTAAAAAATCGATTATGGGTTCATTTTAGATCCGATTCGCTTCAAACTTATTTCGTTTGAACCCATAAATCAAGCTCTTCATATTGGCACTCTTCTTTCCAATAAAAATAAATAAAAATATCAATTTAAAATAAATAAATATAATTTAAGTATTGAATTATTACTTTTATATAGATATATAATATAGTTATCACACCCCTTGCATGCACGTGGGGTCTACCATGTCCCCCCTTACCTCTCTACGATGAAGGACACCCCCCCACCCCACCCACACATGATCCCCCCTCCCCCCACCCTCTCTACATTGAAGGCCCCCTGTCCTCCCTTGATTCGCCCCTGTCCCCTCTCTATGGTGAAGCCCCCCGTGCTTATGGCTCCTCGATGCTGCCCCACCATGCCAATAGCTCCTTTGCGAAGGCCAATTCCATGCTGCTCCAAATTGTTGCCATCGGTGCATCCCCCTCCCTTTGTCGGTTCATCCTGAGATCCTCCAAGTGCTCCCCATTGATGCGGGACTATTCATGCATGCTAATTATTTTTCATGTATTAGGCATTAAGTTAGAAGTTTGTATCTCGAATTTCAAGCCAAGATATTAAGTAAAAAATTCTATAGAAATTCTGAAGCACAGGCATGCAGGAATAAATCCTAAAAGTGAAGAAACAGGATCGCCAAGGCTAAGAAGCCTTGGTCAGGATTAGCTCTTCTACAATACCACTACTAGAGGAGTCTAGTGGGTGTACCTGGCAGAGATTTGAAGATCGATCCTTGAAGAGTTCGCTCGTCACTTCCGGATGTGGCCTAGAAAATAAAGCTATCGACCTGCGGATTCGTGGCTTTCAATCCGGTAGCCCGAAAGCTGATCAGATGGAATCCTTGGATTCGTGAATTCTGAGGGACCTACAAATCACCATTCATGGGTTAGAAAACAAGGAAGAAAAGAATTAGATCACTAAAAAAAAAGAAAGGGGAAGAGGTTTGAAGAGGACAACCAAGGGATGAAGAGGGCTGGCGGCTTGAAGGCAAGGTACAGGGATCACACAGAAATCCTGAGGGATCACACAGATACCCTTAATCACATAGAAATTCACACAAAACTTTGAGGAAAACTCGAGAAAAAATCATTCATAATAATTGATCATTTGCTATAAGAGGGTGGAGGGGTAGGATATTTATAGATGTTCCCATGCCCTCTCCTAGTTAGGATAGGAATACAAAATTTGATAGGGAGAAGGATTACAAAGTTGCTTAGAACTAGGAGTATACAATTTAAGTAGAAATAAAACTTAATCTTCTAGTTAGAAGTGGACTCTTCTCCTTCTTTGACTTGGTCAAGGGCTCCTTATGGGCTTGGGCTGGGATAAAATTCTCTTGAGCTGCTTTAACTTTTTCACTCCCTACTGGGCATGAACTTGGGCAACAACCTTGTTGGACTGGGCTTGGAGGGGCACCAAAGGTAAGAATAGGCCTGAGGGCATCATGGCATGATGGAATGAGGACGCCAAGGACTTAGACTTGGGCTTGGGGCCCCACTTCATGAATTCTTGTGGGCTGGTATGCTGGGGCGCTTCTCCTGGAGGACTTGGACTGCATGAAGGAAGTCCAGATACTGGGCTGGTGACTAAGTGCGGGTCCAATGGTCCTCCTCTTGAATATGACTTGAATGAAAGTAATTACAAGACTCAAAGGGGCCTAATTGACAAGACTCAAAGTATGCCAAATAATACAAATGGACTCAATTGAACTTAGTGAATCTAATTGACTCACATTATTACAGGACTCAAATTGACACAAAATCTCAAAATGACAAACACTCATAATGAACTGATTCAACCAACTTAGTTCAACTGAGCCGAACATAACCAAAAACTTGACTCATAAATCCTAATGGTATGAGTCGACTCTAAATACAAGACTCAAGTATAGCAAGGCCTGAAAATAAAACTCAAGGCCCAAATACAGGACTCAAACAGCTAATGCAGTCAAATTATTGGACTCGGAGACAAAATTTGAATCATGACTAAGTGACTCAAACTTAGGGACCCATAGTGAACTAGGTTTAACCTGATGTCCCCATCACCCATCAATCCATCTCTCCCCTCTCCATGGTTACTCGCGTTGTAGCGATACATTTTTTAAAATTAAGGTGAATAATTGATCCGACCCGTATCTCCCTCCCTTTCCTTTTTTATTTTTATTTTAAAATTTTAGTTAACTTTTAAATCGGTTGAGTTTTTATTTTTTATTTTTTAATTAAATTATAAATGGATTGTAAATGGGTCGGGTCGGGTAACTTGTTTAATAAATAGATGGGGTTCGGGTTCTAAAACCTGACCTATTTAATAAATAGATTGGGTTCGGGTTAAGTTTTTTGACTTAACCTGAATCTAACCCGACCCATTTATATCAACTTAATTGGTATCCCTACCGGGAGGTGGCGATGTTAGTACGACTTTATGAGACTTTCTTAGTGATATTAGTAGTTTGCCTTTAGTTTGCACTCCTCAAAGTTGTATCATGCCCTTCCTCTATTCTATTGGTACCGAAATCTGTCAGGCACCAGGATGCGGGAGCCAATAGTGCAAGAAGATCTTCGAGAGACAAAACTTACAAAAAGTGGTCCTGGTTAGAAGATGTTTCAGCATTCATCCTTCGATGCTTAAGTTAGATCTTTAGCACCATAACAATATAAGGAGCGCAGAAGATAAGAAAATTTCTAGAATGAAAAAGATCTCAGTGAATTTGATGGAAAGTGACAAGGCTTATCATATAGGCTATCAAGGGATCTCCCTGTCCACAGAGAATTTTCATTCCTTATTAATTGGAACTATATTTTTTTTTATGGAACTAACCATTTTTCTTAATGATGACATTGATCACTGCATGGATCTAGGCACGTTCTCCTTAATTGCAAAGATATGATAATGATTAGCAATCATGAGATGTGATGTGACCTTTTGGCCATATAATCCAGGATATGGAAATGAGCTTCGATCGTATTAGCCTTTGGAAGGTCCAAATGAGAATATTACAAAAATCGGGGATTAGTTCGAGCACTCCTATCAAAGCCAAGGAATGGTTGACTAG
The DNA here is from genome assembly GCA_021397845.1 of Areca catechu. Classification (NCBI taxonomy): domain Eukaryota; kingdom Viridiplantae; phylum Streptophyta; class Magnoliopsida; order Arecales; family Arecaceae; genus Areca; species Areca catechu. The sequence goes on from CM038039.1 coordinate 31,816,724, forward strand.
AAGATGTTTGATCAGATTATCCTGGTTAAAGGCAAACGTACATCGATGGCATTTTAGAGGACTAATTGATGAGGAACTAGTCGCTGCTAAGGCTGGATCAAATGAAGGTGATTTACAAGTAGCGCTTGGCTGGGTCTAGTTGATCGGATGAGATGGCAATTTCTCTAGTGAGAGGTTGGATGGATAATGGGGTCATCCATGCACCAAGCGTATGATTAAGCCATGTCTAGGAACATGGGAGCAGGAGGGAATCATCGGTTGATCGAGGGTTGGATCCGATTAATGGTCCGCATGTGCATGCAATAGCTTTTGAAGAATTAGTTGATGAGGCAGTAGTCACCATCAAGGCTTGCTTAGATGAAAGTATTTGATAGTTGGCTCTTAGCTAGATCCAGTCAGCTAGGAAAGATACCAACTTCTCTGATGAGGGGTCATTTAAGTAGTGAGACCGATCATGCACTAATCATGTTGACTTGTTCGATAATATTAGAGCTAGGAGGAAATCCTCTTCTGATCAAGATCTTAAATCGATTAATGGTCGGTGGGTGCATACCGACAACCAACATGTTCAGTTGTCCGATAACATTTTGAGCTAGAAGTCCGTTGATCAAGGACTTTATTTGATGAATAGTTGGTGGGCACGTAACAAGACTGTCCAACCAGGCTGGTAGACTTGGACTTCATGTCCTTGGCCTAAACAAGATTTTTTCCAACAAATATATATATTAATGTTGTATTAATATAATAAATTATTATGATCTAATATTATATTATATTAGATTTATACTATATAAATATTATATTAGCATTTATATATAGTTTGTGAGAAAAAAGATATGGTCTTATATCTATTAAGGCCAAAGTTAGTAAACCCGACTTTGGCCTTGACCCGGACAAGACACCGGGTTAACCAGTCAACGATTTAACCACCGGGTCAATGGTTGAATCAATGGGTCAATACACATATCAAAAAATCTATTTTCAATATTTTCATGTTTATTTATTTCATAAATTAATAAAATATAATATAATTAAAAAAATATTTTGCACCTAAAAATGGAGGAAAAAATATCATGTTTGGGACCAATCCAAGAAAACAACAAATATAAGGACTTTTAAGTAAATATTATTTCCCTTTCGTTTTTCCATTTTACCTTTTATTTATTTTTTTCTCATCTCATTATCCTCTATAGCAGACCCTAACCTATCCCACCTCCCTCTCCCCCATTATCATGACCTCCCCTCTCGCCATCATCTGCCCCCCCCTCCCGTGCCATTCTCCTCCCCCCACCCCATTGTCCCCTACCTCACCCCAACTTTCCTTTATAAAACAAAGTGAAATAGCTTCCCCACACCCACAACCGTTGACCCCCCTTATCCGGCTATCCTCCTTCCCACCACCATCCCCCGTCCTCCTCGACATTGTCCCCCCACCTGCCGTCATCTCATCCTCTACCATCATCATGCCTACTCCCACCATCACCGTTGTCATGGCGGTGCCACCGTAGCCTGCACACACAAAGGATACCCATGTTTCGCTCTTCGTCGTCATCCCTAGCACTGCCATGACATCCCCTTTTTAGGATCCGATTCTCAACTGAGTTTTACCAGGTTTAGTGGGTCACAGTCGAACTGGGCAAGTCGAATAGGTTTTTCGGGTTTTGAACACAGCTGGGTTGTTTGTATACTCGACCCGATTCCATGACCGGGTTATTGGGTTTTCGGTCTGACTGGTCGGACTGGGCCAGATTTAATAATACCGGTTAAGGATATAATAAATATTTTATATAGTTTATTCAAGAAAGTGAATGCTTAATCAAATATAAGTCATTTTGAAATAAACTATTTTTTCATTTTCAACCAAAAGATATTAAAATTATATTCTCAGGCATCAAATTTTTAGAAAGTAACATTTTAGAAAGAAAAAATTTTCTACGGACTAAACAAGTCTTTAATAAATTTCTTGGATGTTTATTGATGCCCTGAAGCATTTTCCTCTTTTATAAATAATGTAACATATAAAACATAATGAAATCAATTAGTAGATTGCAACGTATGATCCGCAATGAGTTATTCATCTTAGATCAATCAAGCACAACCATATAATTTAGAATCTATTTATTATATATAACTAAAATAGTATTATTTGGATTCAATGGTTGCCAAGCATCAATTTTTTTAATTTTTTTCATTCAAAATTACATCTTATATATAATCTATTATATCTATAAAAATAAAAAAGTATGATTTAGTTTTAGAAATAATTTTTCTTTTAAAACTTGTACCGAACTTCTATGACTTAGTTTTGAATTTTTTTTTCAAATATTAAAATTTTGAAATAAATTCTAAATAAATTTAAAATAATAAATTTAATAAATTTAATAAATCATAAATTTTATAAAATAAATTTTAAATTATATTTGTTAGGATGTGACAGATTTAACCTACTTATGTTGATTTGATGAGAAATGGACTTGGTCGATCAAGTCCAAGGCTTGAAGCCAACTGATAAAGGCAGGAAGCTGATCAAATGTCCAAGAAGCATAATGCCAATCGATAGAGGCATAAAGCCGATTGATGCCCAACAAGCACAAAGCTGATCGATGGGGGCATAAAATCGATCGATGCCCAAGAGGCACAAAGACGATCAATGAAGGCATAAAGCCGATCGATGCCCAAGAGGCACAAAGCCGATCGATGGAGGCACGAGCCGATCAATGCCCAAGAGGTATGAAACTGATCGATACCCTAAAGGAATTTATTATTTGGACTGGCTCAAAGGAGCAGCTAATTGATGTTTGGGGCTGACCTAATAAGTCAACCCTGATGCTATGTCGATCAATTTGATGGATTGGCCAAAAAAGGTAAACCGTGAGGACTATAATGGATAACAATCATTGCACGTGCTGGTCCTCTAACGAACTAACTGTTTATGGTTTTCTTAGTTGGATTTGGATAGGATCGTAGCCTATAAATACCGGTGAGTGAGGGTCATCTGGAGGTAAATCCAATTCGAAACAGAGAGACTCCTTAACACCCTCTGCTTTTGCTTTCCCTCAAACCTAATCTGTTTTAGTCTAGACTCTGTGTCTAACTTGAGCGTCGGAGTGTTCCCCCACCGGAATCACCCCGGTGAGAGGACCTGTTTGCGGGATTGGGAGACTGATTCGGCTGGCCAAGAATTCCATCAAGCATCGAAGAAGGGCTAAATCAATATGTCGAACTCGACTCCAGCGAACCCGATCCAAGCTCGAGCATCGTAGTAATATGGACACAACAGATTGGCACGCTAGGAAGGGATCTTGACGAGAGATTTTCTCAAGAATCTAAAGGGAAACATGGTAAAGGGTAGGATCCAGAATCTTCCTGTTGATGAAGTTCATCATTCTCCAAGGGAGAATGATCCAATTTTGGATGGAACAGGCATCGTTCCTGCTGATAATATAGATCAAGAATAGTTGGGTATTCTTTTGAATAAAGTGGAGGTGCTTATTGCAGCGGTCCAAAATCTTCAAGAAATGGCTGCAAGCAAACCGTCACGACCTACTGCTTCAAGGAGTAGCCGACGATCTTCTCTCCATGAAAGTAGATGTCAGGGTCCAAGTCGACATTCGCCTTGTCAACATTCTTTAGGACAACATTCTCTCCATCCTCGCCGTCATATCAAGAAGCAGGATAGAGGGAAGCGTCCTCGATCTTACTCAACTTCTTCCAGTGAATCAACTCCTGATAGTACTCCAGCTCCAGATCTTGGAAGAGTTGGCAACTTTGAGAAGAAATTTAGGAAGATGGAACTACAAATCGCCAAACTTGGCGAGCAGAGGAAGACAGAAGATGCTGTTCCAACTTATGACATCTTGCCTCCCTTTTTCAAGAAAATAATGGAGGAAAGGATTCCTCATCACTTCAAAATCCTTCAGGTGGAGCCGTATGATGGATCGGCTGATCCTCTTGACCATTTGGATAGTTTTAAAGCCCACATGCTGATATAGGGAGCATCGGACGTACTTCACTGCCTTGCTTTCCTAGCAACTCTGAAAAAGGCAGCAATAATGTGGTACTCCAACCTCCAGCCAGGTACCGTTCATTCCTTTGGACAACTGGAAATGCTATTCATCTTCCACTTCAGAACAAGTAGAAGAATGCCAAGGAACTCTGACAGTTTGTTCTTCCTTCAGTAACAAGAAGAAGAAACTCTGGGAGATTATGTAACAAGATTCAATTCTACCACGTTGGAGATCCCAGATCTCAACAAACACGTGGCAATGTCCACCATGAAGAAGGGACTGCGAGCCTCCAGGTTCACATTCTCCTTAGATAAGAAATTTTTGACCAGATATTTAGAAATGTTGGCCCGCATCCAAAAATACGCTTAGGCTGAAGAGCAAGCCCTGAGCCAATGCCAAGTGGAGAAAAGAGCGGCGCCAAACAAGAAAAAACTCAAGGAAGATGGACTTCATTCTCTCAGAGTCCGACCAATCCAATGGCAAGTTTAGAGGTCGAAGAACTCGGTCGGCAGGAACTACGTCAATAGATTCAACACTTACACTCCACTGACTCTCCCAAGAGAAAAGATTCTGATGAAAATAGAGAAAGAAGATTTCCTTCAAAGGCCAAAGCCAATGCGAGCTCTAGCTGCTGCACACAATAAAACTAAATATTGCCGGTTCCACCGTGATCATGGACACACCACAGAAGAGTATATTCAATTGAAGGACGAAATCGAAGATCTGATTAAACGTGGCTACCTGGGCAGGTATGTCCGTAACTGGAATCAGAACCGATCGATTTAAGTAGCAGTGCCAATGCCGACGGCCCCAAGAATGATCACTGATGGGACGGAGCTCCCCAACCAACAACCAACTGACGGATCAGTCGAAATGATTCATCACCAAACATATTATGAAGACGATAGGATGGTAAAAAGACTTCGAAGGAGTATCAGTTTTTCTGATGATGATCTACAGGGTGTAGGGATGGCAACGGATCGGGTTTGGGTTGGGTCATCCAAAACCCATACCCGTCCCATTAAAAAATTATCCATCCCATACCCGCCCCATACCCATCTCGGGTCGAGTCGGGTCGGGTATAAAAAAATCACCTGTGGATCGGGTCGGGTCGGGTATATCCAGTCTCATAAAACTTAGTTTATTTCAAAGCTAAATAAGTCGGGTAGAGTCAAGTCAGGTCGGGTATATCCATCCCATATCCAATTTACTTAAATATTTTATAAACATAATTTTTTTATATATAAATGGGTCGGGTTCAGGTCGGGGCATACTACTACCCGTACCCGACCCGAACCCGAATTGGGTTTTTTTTTTTATATAACCCATATCCATTTATAAATTAGGCGAGTCAGGTTTTACCCGCCTCATTAGGGTCGGGTTGGGTTCGATACCCATCGGATCGATAAAAATTGCCATCCCTAACAAGGTGTTCAGATGCCTCATGATGACCCTGTAGTAATTTCTGCGATAATCGCAAACTATGATATACGTAGAATTCTGATTGATAATGGAAGTTTTACTGAAGTGTTACTTTATGATGCTTTTATTAAAATGAACTTGCCGACTGATAGGCTACGAAGAACTCGTATGCTGTTGACCAGATTTGGCAGAAACTCCATAGGAGTAGAGGGAGAAATTACACTCCCTGTAACCCTCGGAGCAATGCCGAAATAAAGGACTCTCCCTCTCACCTTTATGGTTGTTCGGACTTCTTTTGCATATAATGCAATCTTAGGAAGGCCCGCCTTGAACAAATCTCAAGCCATCGTGTCTACATATCACCTGCTAATAAGATTCCTGATCCAAAATGAGATTGGAGAAGTAAGATGAGATCAACAAATGGCTCGTCAATGTTTAATGATACAGAATCAGCAACCAGTCGGCAACTTAACTTCTGAGCAGATAGATCCTCGTGATCAGACTAAAGGAACAGGCACCTCAATAGAAAGAACCATCCATATCCCTTTGACAAAAGACAATCTGACTAAAACTGTCCAGATAAGAAGTTCGCTTAGTGAAGACCAAAGGAAAGAAATGATTGCCTTCTTATAAAAGAATGCCGACATATTTGCATGGACAGCCATCGATATGATGGGGATTTCCCCCAAAGTAATCATGCATGAACTTAAGGTGAATCCTCTCAATCGGCCTGTTCACCAAAAGAAGAGGAACTTTGTCCTAGAAAGGCAGAAGGTCATCAACGAGGAAGTAGCTAAGTTGCTTGATGCTGGGTTTGTTAGAGAGGTTCATTACCCCGATTGTCTTGCCAATGTAGTGATGGTAAGAAAATCCAACGAAAAATGGAGGATATACATAGATTATACTGATCTTAATAAGGCATGTCTTAAAAACAGTTTTCCTCTACCTAAGATATACCAACTTGTCGATGCTACGGCAAGACATAAGTTCTTGAGTTTCATGGATGCCTTTTCCGGATATAATCAAATACGAATGAGTCCAAAAGATAAGGAAAAGACATCCTTTGTTATAGATAAAGGGATATACTGTTACAAACTACTGCCTTTTGGTCTTAAAAATATTAGGGCTACATATCAGAGGTTAGTAAATAAGATATTTGAAGATTAGATTGGTAAGACCATGGAAGTATATGTGGATGACATGATCATCAAAAGTAATCAGGCCCGTGACCATATTAAAGATCTGCAGAAAGCCTTTGATATTCTACGGAGAAATCACATGAAGTTGAATCCGACTAAGTGTATTTTTGGTATGGCCTCTGAAAAATTTTTGGGCTTCATGGTTACAAAATGAGGAATCGAAGCTAATCCTGAAAAGATCCGAGTAATCTTAGATATGAGGTGTCCTGAGAACAAGAAGGAGATTCAACAGTTGACCAGACGGATGTCTTCGCTCAGTTGGTTTATTTCTCGATTAGCCGAAAGATGCTTACCTTTCTTTAAAGCCTTACGACAGTCTAAGGAATTTAATTGGTCGGATAAATGTCAGTTGGCATTTGAAGAACTTAAAAAGTATTTAATGAATCCGATCTTATTGTCAAAACCTGAAGAAGGAGAAAACCTATATCTCTACTTGGCTGCATCTGATGAAGCAGTTAGTTCAGTATTGGTTAGGAAAGAATCCGATGGGTCGCACAAGCCCATTTATTACATCAACAAGGTCCTCCATGATGCTGAAATAAGATATCCAAGATTTCAGAAGATTATTTACACACCGGTAATATCAGCAAAATGCCTCAGGCCATATTTTCAGTCTTATCCTATCATTGTATTGACCGATCAACCGCTAAGGACCGTCTTATAGTGTCCCGATACTTCTGGTCGGATGGTGAAGTGGGCGATAAAGCTAAATGAATACGACATTTCCTACCAGCCTCGCTCTGCAATAAAAGCTCAAGTACTGGCTGACTTCATAACCGAATGTACTTGGAGTAATAATAAAGATGAAACTCCGATATTCATTGAAGTGGGGGAGATTGATCCTCCTTGGGTCCTACATATGGACAGAGCTTCAAAATCTTTAGGCTATGGAGCTGGGTTAATTTTGTCCAGTCCAGATGGAGATGTCACGAAATATGCTCTCCGGTTCTCCTTCAGAACTTCTAATAATCAAGCCGAATATGAAGCTCTTCTGATTGGATTAAGAATAGCAAAGGAACTAAATGTTCGAAAATTGAAAGTACTATTTGATTTTTAATTGGTCGTCAATCAGGTAAAAGGAGACTTCAAAGTTCATGATAGCACTTTAGCCCGGTGTTTGAAGAAAGTCTGAGAGCTTGGAGTTTTATTTGATTCTTGGGATATCAGTCATGTCCCTAGAGTTGAAAATTTTCGGGCTAATTCATTATCTCGACTAGCTACTTCGACACCCGATCTAATGTGTTGGACTTCTATGGAGCATCTGGAAACTCCAAGCATTACTGTGAACGACCAAGACAAGGTTCTTTAGATAGAACCTAAGTTGAACTGGATGAGTCATATAATCGGATATCTGACTGATAGAAGATTGCCTAAAAACCATATAGAAGCCAAACAGCTTCGGAAGACTACTTCTCAATATGTCCTATTGGATGGATTGTTATATAAAAAATCATTCTCCCAGCCATTACTAAAATGCTTATTTCCTTCAGATGCTGAATATGCTCTTAGAGAAGTTCACGAAGGTATATGTGGTGATCATCTTGGAGGCAAATCACTGGCTTATAAAATCATAAGGCAAAGATATTATTGACTGACTATATAGAAGGATGCGACGGACTTTGTAAGGAAATGTGATTCCTGTCAAAATATGCAAATATACAAAGACGTCCCGCCAGCCAGTTGACACAATTAATGGCTCCATGGTCGTTTGCCCAATGGGGAATGGATATTCTTGATCCGTTTTCTCTAGCCTCTGGACAACAAAAATTTTTGATCGTAGCCATCGATTATTTTATCAAATGGGTGGAAGCTGAGCCTTTGGCTCAGATTACAGAAAGCAAAGTTGAGGCGTTCGTTAGAAATGCCATCATATATAGATTTGGGATTCCTCACTTCATCATTACTGATAATGGAAGGTAATTTGATAATCAAAAATTTAGTGACTTCTGCGCCCAATTCCATATCCTTCATAAATTGACTTTCGTCGGACACCCACAAGCTAATGGAGAGGCGGAGGTAACCAATCGGACCATCCTTCATGGATTAAAGATCCGATTAAATGAAGCTAAAAGATCTTGGACCGATGAACTCAATTCTGTCATGTGGGCCTACCGTACAACTCCTCAATCTACAACTGGGAAATCTCTGTTCAACCTTGCCTATGGAAATAAAGCTATGTTACATGTAGAAATTGTTCTTCATTCTAGAAGAACAGATGGCATGGAAGAATCGAACAATGCTGATCAAAGAAGAATTGATCTGGATCTGCTTGAAAGCTCTAGATTACAAGCACAATTAAGAGCGGCAGCATATCGATAAAGGGTGGCTCGATATTATAACTCAAGAGTCAAGGCTTAGATCCTTCGGTCTGGAGATCTTGTTCTACGCTGAACGATGATATCCCGACTGATTTAGCAAGGCAAACTTGCCCCAAACTGGGAAGGTCCCTATCGCATCACTGAAGTTGTGCGACCAGGAACTTATCGAATTGAAAGCCTAGATGGCTATCCAATGGCTAGACCATTAAATGTAGAAAATCTCCGAAAGTATCATCAATAAAGGGGTTTCTTCTCTTTCGTTCTTTCCATCTGGAGGAAAAATGTTAAGTTGATATGTTTTACAAATTAAAAGGTTGGCCTGATAAGCTTACCACATCCAACAAAAGAGTTGGTCTGATACACCATCTCATCGGTATAACTATGATCAGAATAACTGATCGACTAAAAGGTTGGCCTGATAAGCCTACCACATCCGACAAAAGAGTTGGTCTGATACTGTTGCCCAGTAAGCAACCCAAGAGTGGGGGTGAATTGGGTCTCTAAAAAATATTTACTTGATGCAATGCAATGCTATGTAATCCAATTCAACAATTAATTAAGCAAGGTACTATGAAAACAAATATAAAGCTATTAAATAAAAGTGCAGCAGAAATAAAGAGTAATAAAAGTAAAGCAAGTAGAGAGATCAATCAACCACAAAGATCAAGAAATATAGTGGTTCGGTGCTATCCAATGCACCTACATCCACTCCCAAAGATCTCCTTGGGAATTCACTATAATCACACCGATTACAGTTGATTAGTTTTGCGGGCTCACTAATAAAAATTCAACTTGTTTTCACAAGGCCAACAAGTCAAAACCTCACTTGATTTTACGGGCTAACCAAGAACCTAAATGGTTTTATGGGCTAACCACCAACCTCCCTTGATTTTCCGGGCTAACCAAGAATCTAATTGGTTTTCAAAGGCTCACCAATAACCTCCCTTGGTTTTTCAATAGGCTAACCAAGAACCCTTACAACAAAACAAGTTTAGAAGTAGAGAAACAATATAAGCTTTCTAAACAAAAGCGGGTATCTATTTGAAGCTCGATGTAAAAATGCTTTGAACTTGTTGAAGCCTCTTCAATGCTCAAGAATAGATGATCTTCAATGCTCTTGAAGGCTCTTGAATACTTGGAGGCTTGCTTTTGTTTGAGAGTGGTTGAATCTTCAAAGAATAGGAGTTAAAGCTCACTTTTCTTCTCACTTGAATGCTCTTATCTCATTCTCATCAATGGTATTCAATAATTTATCAATTTGATTTGATTTGGAGCATATATATACTTCCCCAAGGCCTTAAATCCCATTTCTAGATGTTAGACTTGAAAAACTAACCGTTGGAGGGCAAAAGGGTTGAGTTCTGCTTTTGAAAAACTAGCCGTTATTATTTCCAGAACTCCATGTATCGACACTTCAGGCTGTGAGTCGACACTTCCTGTCGACACATGAACTTCTTGAGTCGACACCCAGTTCAAAAATCTTCAATCTGGTTCTCTGGAAATCTCAGATGTGTCGACACTTCCTCAGATGAGTCGATATTTTGAGTCGATACTTAGCTTCCATGTGTCGACACTTCTGCAGTTCTTCATTTTCAACAAGTTCTGTGGCTTGAAAATCTCAGGTGATGAGCTGATCCATATATCGACGCTTTAGGTCCATGTATTGACACTTCAGCCATGCCATTTGAAACATTCTTGTATACCGGCCTGAGTCGATACTTTACTTTCATGTGTCGACACTTTGAGTCGACACCTCACTGAAATCTTCACAGAAAAGTCTGAACTTGAGCTGAAATAGATTTCTACTTAACTCAATTATCCATTCAAGCAATTTTTGACATTCCAAGTCCTCTTTGAGCAATTCTTTTCATGTAAACTTGGCTTATTCAATCAAACAAGCTTCTTCAAATTTATGAACACCTTTTTCAACAAAAACACACTTCAAGGAAATCATTAGTACTCAACTTATACTTAACTGTTTTGCTTATCATCAAAATCAATAATGGAGTCAACAATCTCCTCCTTTTTGATGATAACAAAACCTTTAAGTATAAATTGCATAAAAAGCTTTTAAAAGAATTTATCAAGGTGCATAGAATAAAATACAATAGTTGTATCAAAGTCATTTTCAATATCGATAAGATAAATCAGGATAAGAATGATATAATGATTTAAGATTACCAGAGCAAATTGTAATGATTAAGAGTATCAGAGCTTTGGGATATATATGAAATATAATCACATGTATCATGATACTCTACATGAAAATTCAGTAATAAGTAAAGCACCCCCTGAATTGATGATCCATAAAATGATTTGTAAATATCTTTTCAAATATTTAAAGAGGGGTTTTAGGATGAAATTCATTTTAAAAGGATTTTCAATGAAAACAAGGTATAGCTCCTCCTTTCTTAAGGAATTTGTAAGCATTTTTTAATTCAAGTTTTCAAAAGATAATTTTCAAAATTTGTTTACCCCTTGCACATCACAAATATATAAATCGTTTATCTTTAAACTTACTACTCCCAAAAATATATTACATTTATACTTAAATCTCACTACTATACTACTCCCCATTTTTGTTATCATTAAAAAGGTAGGAGACAAATAGGTTGAACATTCAAGATATAGCATTGAAGTGTAATGTAAGAAGTTCATTTCAATTCATAAAGACAATGAAATAACAAGGAAATTGAAATCATTTATTCATTTAAAGTCACAAACATGAAGTACAACATGATATTTTATTTCAAGTCAGAATTTGTACAACAAAAGACAAAACATACATAAATGCATAAAAGTAAACTATCTAAAAAATACATAGATATCCTAATCCTCATCCATATCATCATTTGAAGACGATATGATCTCAATCTATCCTGTATCAGTAAAAGATCCAGCTCGCAACCATATCGATTTGAGATCTCGGAGTCGGGTCCTGGTCGGTCGTGGGGGGTACGACGACCATGTCCTCTGCATCGTGCATATGTCCAACCTCTAGCTGGAGCAGTAGAGGTAGAAGCAATGTCTTCCACAGGAACATAACTAATTGGTTCGACAGTCTCAGCGACTGCCGAAAGTGGCATGGATCAAAAGAGAGACCAGAGTTAAGATACTGAAAGCCAGGTGTATAAAAACCAAGCTTTCGGATAAGTGAGGATGTGTGAATGGTAGGAGTATCAACAATGGGTGTGTCAAAAACTGGTGTATCAGCTGATGATACAATAGGTGTATCAAGGAAAGATGTATCAGCTATAGAATGAACTGGTAAGTCTGTAATCGGTGTATCAATGATAGGAGTGTTAATAATCGGTGTATGAATAATGGGTGAATCAATAATAGGTGAATGAATAACAGGAGTATCAATAACTGGAGAATCAATAACTAGTGAAAGTATAGGAATCGGAACATGATCAACTGTTCTGGAAGGAGAGGATGGGACTGGAGTCTGGGTAGGTGAACTAGAAGGATTAAGAGTGGGACTCTTGGGCAAGTCTGTCGTCACCTCCGCTGCTGGCTCTGTAGTCAGATCTGGAAAATCGAATTCACCAGAGTCAGTCTCCTCATCGTCTCCATCAATATCATCACCATCAACATCATCTCCATCAACAACAGGTGTAGGAGCAGGTGGAGCTATATCAGCAACTAGAGTACTCACTGAAGGTCTGGACAATACAGTAATATAGCTGAAATGCCATCACTCAGTCCACTGTGGCTCTCTCTGGTCTCAGCTATGAAGCAGTCAAGACATTATCTAACAATCAAAAGATCAATCTCAATGCATCTGACTCTGTCCAATAAGCTATTAGAAACACCCTGAATCTCCATCTGAGCTGGCTAAGGCTGTGCTGAAGTAGTAGGATCAGACTCAGATGCAACCTCTGGCTATGCTACTGTCTCATGCTGACTCTCGGTAGGTCCTGCCTCACCGGAGAGGATGCGCTCCTCCTCTGCAGCATCATCGTCATCAGCTCTGTCCTCGGCCTAACCAGATATCCTGTGAGTCCACTGGCCTCGGAACAGATGATAACCCATCCGGTGTAATGACCTGATGTCATACACATCAGTATGAAGTAGCATGCGGAAGGGCTCATCCTCAAAGCTGACGCTTTACTCTCTGAACAGAATAGTCAATCCCATCCCATATGGCAGGCAGAGTCGCTGGCTCGTTGATGCCTCCGTCATCTGGTGAATCATAAGCACTAGAAGGCATACGGGTGTGCACTGAACCAATGAGACCATCACTAGCAACTCTCGCTCAGTGATATAATCGAAGCATCCGGTCTTTAGTAGAAGTATCCGGATGACAATGTGGTGCAATAATCTCATCTCTGCTGACAGTTGGGATGCAGGTACGGTGGCTCTCTCAGGCAATATATCAAACTCAAAGATACACTGGAGTCCACTCACTCTGTCCATCAAGCTGTCCACCACTGAGCCAGTCATCGGAATATCCCATACTATGCTCAGAACCTCTAATAAAACTGGGATATCCCTGCCTCTCACCTGTGCCATCCATCCATTAGTCCCACGGGTGAGCGATCCATAGAACTCTAATCAGCCTAGGGTAAAATCTCTTGCTGAGTGAGCAAAAAGAAGTCAAACAAGGCTATCGAATCCACTGTTCGATCCTAAAATGCTGCTGGTCGACAAAAGTGGATTGCTGCTGGTTAACAAAAGTGAAATCCACTCGTCGTCCCCCAACGACGGTCTTTGAGCTCATCCGGCTAGAAGCTACAAAAAGTGGTCGTGCAGGTGGATCAGAAGCTCTAGCTTTATGTCTAGCCTTCGTCCTTCGTTCTTCTTCCTTATTTGACTGACGAGGTCGACGGACTACTTGCTTTCGGGATTTCATTGCTTGGAACAAAGATTTGAAGAAGAATTGGGTGGAAACCTAGGGTTTCTAAGGCTCAAATTTCAAATGGGAGGCGAAATCTAGCAAAATCCGAACTACCAAGTGCTCCAAACAAAGAATCAATGGGTTTAAATCACAAAACAAAGAGAAGGAATAGTGAGGGGTACCTTAGATCATGTGTCGACTCGAGAGAGAAAGAAATGGGAAGAAAAACCATTCGAAAACCCTTTATTCTCGGTCTGCTGCCGTTCAAGTGTCCACTCACAAATGTGTCGACACATCAATGTGTCGGCACATCGACTTAAAAATAAAAAAATAAGAGATTCAAGAGTTGATCAAAATCACTGGAAATATGATTAAATTCAATAATGATTGAGTAAGATTGATGTCAAATTGATCTAATTTGAGTCAAAGATAGGAAAACTTTAATCAAAAGGATTAATGATCCCGAGCTCTCTTCTAATCATACAAAATCGATCTTTCAGAAGAGGTTTAGTTAAGATATCAGCTAATTAAAATTCAGTACTAATAAATTCAAGTATAACATCATTATTTTTTACATGATCTCTAATAAAATGATATCTAATTTCAATATGTTTACTCCTAGAATGTTGAACAGGATTTTTAGTCAAGCAAATAGCACTGGTATTGTCACATTTAATAGGTGTACTAGTCAACTTGATTCCAAAATCTTCAAGTTGTTGCTTAATCTACAAGATTTGAGCACAACAACTTCTTGCTGCAATATACTCAGCCTCAGCTGTGCATAGTGCAACTGAAGTTTGTTTCTTGTTAAACCATGAGATTAAGTTAACTCCAAGAAATTGGCAAGTACCACTAGTACTCTTTCTATCCAATTTATAACCAGCAAAATCAGCATCAGAATATCCAATTAATTCAGCAGATGAATTTCTAGAATACCATAAACCAATATCAATAGTACCAGATAGATATCTAATAATGTGCTTAACAGCCATTAGATGTGATTCTTTAGGTTCAGACTGATATCTAGCATACATGCATACACTGAACATTATATCTGGTCTACTAGTAGTTAAGTACAGTAAAGAGCCAATCATACCTCTATATAACTTTTGATCTACTAATTTACCATGTTCATCTTTATCAAGTCTACAATAGGGGCTCATAAGCGTACCTATTGCTTTAGTAGTCTCTATCTTAAACTTCTTTATAATTTCTCTTGTATACTTAGTTTGGTTGATGAAGATTCCATCTGTAGTTTTCTTGATCTGGAGTCCGAGAAAGAAATTGAGTTCTCCCATCATGCTCATCTCGAACTCACCCTGTATTAGCTTAGCAAACTCTTGACAAAGAATTTCATTAGTAGCACCGAAAATGATATCATCAACATATATTTGTACTACTAATAAATCACTATCTTTCTTTTTCAAAAACAGTGTTTTATCAACATTGCCTCTAAAAAATTTATTTTCAATTAAAAATTTGCTTAGTCTTTCATACCAGGCTCGAGGTGCTTGCTTTAATCCATAAAGTACTTTGTGCAATTTAAAAACATGATCAGGATGTGCATGATTTTCAAATCCAGGTGGTTGTTCAACAAAAACTTTTTATGTTATAAAACCATTCAGAAAAGCACTCTTAACATCCATTTGAAACAGTTTAAAGTTCATAAAACAAACAAATGATAATAATAGTCTAATTGCTTCAAGTCTAGCAACAGGAGTAAAAGTTTTATCAAAATCAATCCCTTTCTCCTGGTTGTAGCATTTAGCAACTAGCCTAGCTTTATTATTAACAATAATTCCATTTTCATCTAATTTATTCCTAAATATCCATGTAGTGCTAATAATTGAAACATTATATGGTCTTTCTATTAATGTCCACATATTATTTCTATCAAACTGAATTAGTTCTTTTTGCATGGCATTAATCCAATTAGGATCTTTTTCAGCTTCTTATAACATTTAGGTTCTACTTGTGATACAAAAGCTATATAATTGCATTCATTTCTAATTGAGGCTCGAGTTCTTATCCCTTTAGATGGATCACCTAAGATTAATTCCTTAGGATGTTCATAAGCATGCCTCCACTCCTTAGGTAGATCTTGTTGCTTTGGAGTGTCTTCTCCTTTCTCATACTTGTCTTCATCTTCTTCATTCGGCTAAGGAGGTTGATCATTTAGTATCAACTTTTGAAGCTTATCAGTACCTGTACATTCATCAGAAGTTTCCTCTTTTCTAGAAGATTTGTTAGTAGATTCTTCAAAAATAATATGCACTGACTCTTCTACAACCAAAGTTCTTTTATTGAAAACTCTGTATGCCCTGCTTGATGTGGAGTATCCTAAAAAGATACCTTTATTAGACTTGGCATTAAATTTTCGAAGATTATCTTTTTCATTGTTTAGAATAAAACATTTGCAACCAAAATACTTTAAAGTTGGTTTTCTTTGATTCCAAAGTTCATATGAAGTTTTCTTCAAAATAGGACGGATTAAAACTCGATTTAAGATATAACATGCAATATTAATAGCTTCAGCCCAAAAATATCTTTACAAATTATTTTCACAAAGCATAGTGCATGCCATTTCTTCTAAAGTATGATTTTTTCTTTCTATTATCCCATTCTGCTGAGGTGTCCTAGATGCAGAAAAGTTATGTTCAATTCCTTTTTTATTATAAAAGTTTTCAAAATCTTGGTTTTCAAATTCAGTTCCATGATCACTACAAATGCAAACAACTAAAACACCTTTTTCGTTTGAAACTTTTCGATAAAACTTTATAAAAGCAGAAAATAATCATCTTTATGTGCTAGAAAAAAAATCATGTAAATCTTGAAAAATCATCCACTATCACTAATCCATACCTCTTGCCTCCTAGACTTGATGTTCTAGTTGGCCCAAAGAGATCCATATGAAGTAGTTTTAGTGGTCTACTAGTAGTTACAAAACCTTTTGGTTTAAAAGAAGTTTTAACTTATTTATCGAATTGACATGCTTGGCAAATTCTATCTTTTTCAAAATAAAGTTCAGGTAAATCTCTAACTAAGTTCTTTTTGCAAAGTTTTGAAAGTAGATACATACTAGCATGCCCTAATCTTCTATGCCAAAGCCAACTAGTCTCATCCTTAGTAGAATTCATTGCAACAAGGCATTCTTCATTAGGCAAAGATAGATCATCTAAATCTACCAAATAAACATTACCATGCCATTTTTCAATGAATTGTACTCCATTTATATCCGGACTAGCAATCATGCAATAAGATGATTTAAAAATGACTTGAAAACCTTTATCACAAAATTGACTAATGCTTAAAAGATTGTATTTTAAACTATCAACTAGAAGTACATTACTAATACAATTAGAAGGAGTAATGTGAACCTTACCAATACCAATGATTTTTCCTTTACCATTATCCCTGAAGGTTACACTCCCTCCATTCAAAGCTTCAAGAGAAGTGAATTGCTTCATATCTCCCGTCATGTGCCTTGAGCAACCACTATCAAGATACCAAAGTTTTTTGTTCTCCTTGGTTGCAAGACACACCTGTAATATAATCAAGCTTTGTTTTTAGGTACCCAAGCCAACTTGGGTCTTTTAGGGTTAACATTTAAAATGGTTCCTTTTGAAACCCACACTTTACCAAAAGAATTAATTTTCCTTGAATTGCATTGAAAAGATTTATGACCTAGTTTTTTACATGAAAAACAAATAATGCTAGATAATGCAGGTACAAAAAAGTTTTTGAAATATTTTTGTTGCTTTTGTGGTCTATAGCTTAGTCCTGCTTTATTAAAAATGGCTCTTTGGTTATTCAAAAGTAGGTTTAATTTTTCTGAACTATAGGTAAATTTTTCAACAAAAGACTTTATTTATCTTATCAATTTCATTTTTGTACTTAACATTTTCCAATTATAAGTCTTTATTTTTCTTTAAGAGATCACTATTTGAAATAATATTCTTAGGTCTTTTCAAAATTTCATTTTTCATTGACAAAGCATTGTTTTTCTTTTCTAAAACATCCAATTTAGATTTCAAATCACTAACTTCATTTAGCAAATAATTGTTTTCAAGAGAAAAACTATTTGCATGCTTTTTCAACTTTTTATTTTCACTCAAAATCAGTTTATAATCCTACATGAGTTCATCAAAAGCATTTCTTAGCTCATCAAATGTAAAATCAATTTTGGTATCGGAATTTACCTCTTCATAGTCTTGATGTGCCATTAAACAGAGATTTGCTATTTCTGTCTGCTCTTCTTCAAAACTGGAGTCTTCACTGTCACTCTAGGTGGCCATCATTGCTTTCTTTGTTAATTTCTTCCTAGACTTCTTAAGGAGAGGGCAATCGAACTTGTAGTGTCCCGGCTTCTTGCACTCGAAGCATGTAGGTATTTCCTTCTCATTTTCCTTTTCATTTTCCTTCTCTTTCTCTTTTCTTTTTTCTTTTGATTGATATTTCTTCTTGTAAGAAAACTTTCTCCTCTTCATGATTCTTCTGAATTTCCTTGCAAGGAGGGCTTCTTCACCTTCATTATCTTCTTTTTCTTCGGACTCATCTATTGAGGATTCTTCTTGTATGTTTGATTTGAAAGCAATCCCCTTCTTCTTTTTGTCCATGTCCATTATTTTTTGTTTCAAATTTAGCTCATAAGTCATGAGCGATCCAACTAGCTATTATAGAGATAGTTTGTCAACGTCCTTGGCTTCTTAAATTGCGGTCACCTTCGGATCCCACGATGTTGGAAGTGACCTAATGATTTTATTTACAAGATCAACGTTAGACATTACCTTTCCAAGACTTCTCATTCCATTAACAATATTTGTGAATCTTGTGTACATATCAGTGATAGATTCATTAGGTTCCATTTGGAATATCTTATATGTGTGCACTAACATGTTTACTTTAGTATTTTTCACTTGATCGGTACCCTCATGGGTAACTTCAACTGTGTTCCATATTTCTTTAGCAGAGGTGCATGTAGATATCCTATTGAATTCACTAGGATCTAATGCACAATAGAGGAGATTCATTGCCTTGGCATTGATCTTGGATTGCTTAATATCATTTTTATCCCAATCCTCTTCGAGCTTTGGGATGGAAACACCATTAACCACTACTGAAGGAATATGAGGACCTTTATCTACCACTCTCCACAAATTATAATCAATAGAATGCATATAAATTCTCATCCTAGTTTTTCAATATGTATAATTTGATTCATTGAAAAATAGAGATCTATTTGAGGCTTGACCCTCAACTACGCTAGTACCAATTGGGACTGCCATAGATCTTTACTCAAGGCAATAAAGCCTATATACTGAAAACAGGGTTTCGATACCACTTGTTGCATAGGAAGCAACCCAAGAGGGGGGCGAATTGGGTCTCTAAAAAATATTTACTTGATGCAATGCAATGCTATGTAATCCAATTCAACAATCAATTAAGCAAGGTACTATGAATACAAATATAAAGCTTTTAAATAAAAGTGCATCAAAAATAAAGAGCAATAAAAGTAAAGCAAGTAGAGAGATCAATTAACCACAAAGATCAAGAAATATAGTGGTTCGGTGCTATCCAATGCACCTACATCCACTCCCCAAGATCTCCTTGAAAATTTACTATAATCACACCGATTACAGTTGATTAGTTTTGTAGGCTCACTAATAAAAAACCTAACTTGTTTTCACAAGGCCAACAAGTCAAAACCTTACTTGGTTTTATGGGCTAACCATGAACCTAAATGGTTTTATGGGCTAACCACCAACCTCCCTTGATTTTTCGGGCTAACCAATAATCTAATTGATTTTCAAAGGCTCACCAATAACCTCCCTTGGTTTTCCAACCAAGAACCCTTACAACAAAATAAGTTTAGAAGTAGAGAAACAATATAAGCTTTCTAAACAAAAGCAAGTATCTCTTTGAAGCTCAATGTAGAAGTGCTTTGAACTTGTTGAAGCCTCTTGAATGCTCAAGAATAGATGATCTTCAATGCTCTTGAAGGCTCTTGAATGCTTGGAGGCTTGTTTTTGCTTGAGAGAGGTTGAATCTTCAAAGAATAGGAGTTAAAGCCCACTTTTCTTCTCACTTGAATGCTCTTATCTCATTCTCATCAATGGTATTTAATAATTTATCAATTTGATTTGATTTAGAATATATATATACTTTCCCAAGGTCTCAAATCCTGTTTCTAGGCATTGACTTGAAAAACTAGCCGTTGGAGGGCAAAAGGGTTGAGTTCTGCATTTGAAAAACTAGCCATTACTATTCCCAGAGCTCTATGTGTCGATACTTCAGGCTATGAGTCGACATTTCCTGTCCACACATGAACTTCTTGAGTCGACACCCAGTTAAAAAATTTTCAATCTGGTTCTCTAAAAATCTCAGATGTGTCAACACTTCCTCAAGTGAGTCAACACTTTGAGTTGACATTTAGCTTCCATGTGTCGATATTTCTGCAGTTCTTCATTTTCAACAAGTTCTGTGGCTTGAAAATCTCAGGCAATGAGCTGATCCATGTATCGACACTTTGAGTCAATACTTCAGGTCCATGTGTTGATACTTCAGCCGTGCCATCTGAAACATTCTTGCGTACCGGCCTGAATCGACACTTCACCTTCATGTATCGATACTTGGTGTCATGTGTCGACACTTTGAGTTGACATCTTACTGAAATCTTCACAGAAAAGTCTGAACTTGAGCTGAAACAGATTTCTACTTAACTCAATTGTCCATTCAAGCAATCTTTGTCATTCCAAGTCCTCTTTGAGCAATTCTTTTCATGTAAACTTGGCTTCTTCAATCAAACAAGCTTCTTCAAATTTGTGAGCACATTTTTCAATAAAAACACACTTCAAAGAAACCATTAGTACTCAACTTATACTTAATCGTTTTGCTTATCATCAAAATCAATAATGGAGTCAACACATACACCATCTCATCGGTATAACTATGATCAGAATAACTGATCGACTAAAAGGTTGGCCTGATAAGCCTACCACATCCGATAAAAGAGTTGGTCTGATACACCATCTCATCGGTATAACTATGATCAGAATAACTGATCAATTTAAAGGTTGGCCTGATAAGCTTAACACATTCCAAAAAAAAAAAAGAGTTGGCTTGACACACCTTCTCATCTGTATATTATGATCTGATTAATTGATCAAAGATTGGCCTAGTATGGTGACCACAATTCAGGTAATGAAGAGCTGGTCTAGTCTACCATTCTATCAGCATTACAACCTTAAAATATCAAAGTCATCGGATAAATGGTCCAATATATTAAACATAATGCGATAGTTATTACAAAGCATCATAAAGAGAAAGGATTTTATTGATTGTCAATCAAAAGAAGACATTGCTCATCGAAAATTTACGATTACATGTATTGCTCAACTCTTTTTTAATTGGATTAGGGCAAGGGCAGCTTTCTCTTGAACAGGTGCATCTTCGGATGAAGAGGCTATCGGACCGTTGATCGGCTTCTTCGTTTCGACTTTTTCCATGATTCTGTCTATAGAAACAGAGGAAATGTCAAGATCAGGATACAACTTTTTGATCTTTTCGATGCATTCTTCAAAGCCGATCTGATAACCTTCTGCTCCTGCTTCATCTATTTCATCATTAAAGGCTTCAAAATTTTTATATTCCTTAACTACATGAAGATTTTTCTAAATCATCGAAAAAGCCTTTCGTTCAGTTTGTTCCAACATTTGGTCGAGGGAAGCTATTTTTTCTTCTAGATCGGATTTCTGGCTCATTACTTCCTCATAAGCCCGAGTTTTTTTCTCTATTGCTGCATCCGCTTGCTGGAGTATTTTTCTCCTTTTCTTCGCATCCTCTAAAAGCTCCAAGACCTGGTCTTTAATCGTTTTTAGTTGACTTTTCAACAACATATTTGCTCCGGTTGCTCGGACCAGTTTTGATTTCGAGGCCGTCCGATTGGTATTCGCCTCATCTTTTTCTTTCTTGAGTAATGTCAACTGGTCTTGAAGGTCTGCCTGGGAATTGGTCGATCGAAGCCAGTCTGCCTCGATCCTGGAAATGTTATTGATAAACTAAAAAAAAATAATCGAAAGGCTGTTAAAACAAGAATAGAAGATTCTTTGAAGAGAGGACCGATACATACCTTCAATATTCCTGGATAAATCAAGGAGAAGATGTCTCCCACTCTGCGTTGATGCATCGCCTCCCAATCTTTCCGAAGGATGGTGGATTGTAATATGGTTTTTGCCAACTCCAGATCGTTAAAACCTTCATCTGTAACAAACATTCGGATGCCCTTGCCATTGTCCGATCTAGATGATGCTCGGCAATAGGAGTTTTACCTTCTTCAGACAAAGTTGGTTCAGTAGGTGGACCATCCCCTGGTTCTTCCAATGAAGGATCGGGTGACTGTAATTTTTGTTCATCGGGTGAAGACGCAACATACTCAAGTGATTCTTGCCTAACGAAAGTGTTCTTTGATAGGCGAAGTCTTTTCATACAAGATCTTTGTTCTCTAAATCGTGTGGGTTTGGCTCTCTTTTAGAGTGTCCAATGAATTCTCTCACAATTTGGTTTCATCTCTAAGATATAATGAAGGCTTTTTGAGGTTTTCTGAAACAAAGAAGTTCAAAGAAGAGAATACCCGAAATGCTCAAAGTAAAATTGGCCTAGGAAGTAGGCCCAAAATCTCTTTATATAGAAAGCACTGACAGACATGATTCAAGGTCCAAATTTCGAGGTATGTCAAGATTACGACACGCCTTTAACCTTAATCTGGTGGAAATTTATATACCATTACTGATTCTCAGAAAATCGGTTATGGAAAGAGGAAAGATAGTATTTGATTTGAATTTGAATCACGTACGGTTTCTGGAATACGGATTGACATGGTTTTGCAGCCTGCAAAATAAATGCCCTTCCGGTAAGAAGGCAACATCTGATAAAAATGATATACCCATTTTATTATGGCATATCAAAACTGATATTGAAAATGTCTCATGAAGATTTCTCTTCTCAAAAGATAGACAGGGAGAATATTCGACAACTCCGATTAAAATATCAGACTATCATAGACTCTGGTGAGCCTGTAAAGGTAAATGGTATCTCATTATGACTAACCCAAGGTTGATTGATTTAAAGGATCAACTCCCTTGAGTGTCTCATTATGGTTAACCTAAGGGCTGACTAATTCAAAGATCAGCTCCCTTAAGTTTTTAATGATTGATAATCTCTTCCTTAAGAGAAATGGGCAACTATATTTTTCGATAGACATTTTTTATCGATAACATAGATTTATCGAATTTATTCAAAATTGGTTCAATCAGATCCCTCCTAATGCTTTATCGATGTTCATAATCCGACGACATCAGCTAACCATTCGTATCGGTGGCTTCATATTTGAACCGATCTTCCTTGAAAAACTCTTTGTATGATCCGACGGTTTCATACTTGGAAAATTTTTTCACTTGTAAAAAGTTTTTGCTAGTGAAATTTCTTTATATGATTCGATGGTTCCGTACTTTGAAAATTTTTTACTCGTGAAAGTTTGAAGTTTTACCTATGACTTTGTTACTTATCGAGCGATTTATCGTATTTCCTTTTGGAAAAGATGGTCTTGTTTAATGTTTAACAGTTTTTTGTTCGACATGATCGGATAGGCTAATTTACATTCATTATATACTCAAACAATCTAGAAAACCAGAATGAAAAGAATGTTTTTCATTTCATGACAAAAGATTGGACAAATACATGCATAGTTAAATAGATTGATCTTCTGTACTTTATCCGATTACGTTTTCCTCTTCAGTTTGTTCCGGAACAGGGGCTAGTGAAGTCTCCTCTTCTTGAATATGAACGTCCAGTGTTGGCTCTTCGTGCTGATGTTTGGCTTATTTTTCGCCCTGATCTTCTCCATCCGATTCTCCTTCGAGTTTTGATACATCCATATCAGGGTAGTATTTCTTCACCTTATTCAAACAATCAGCATAACCATAGTCGTAACTTTTAACGCTGGCTTCATGAAGCTTGTTTTGGAAAGCCGAAGATTTTTCGTAGTTCTTGATGGCATCCTTGACGGCCTCCTTGGCAGCTTCCTTAGCAGCTTCCTCTGCCTTCTTTTCCACTACCATGACCCTTTCTTCAGCTTTTTCTAGCTTGGTTATAACCGACCGAAGCTTCTTCTTCTTTTTCTTTAGTTTGGACTCCATGTCGGTTAACTTTACTTGGGTCGCCATGAATTCTGCTTCCAGAACCATTGTTTCGGTCGTTTTTTCTCCCAATTTCTTTTCCATCACCGTCTTCAGTTCTTCGGTGACTTCTTTTTCGGCAATGGCTTTATTTGTTTCTTCGCGCATGGCCTGGCGAAGTTGATCGAAGTTTTTCAGGCTCTCCTCCATAATGGTGATCCCGTGAATAAGCTGCAATGTTTTCGTAAGATTGATTCAGTCAGATATGAAAGAAAAAAAAAAGAGGAGAAAAGAATTCTTTACCTGATCATTCGAGATGGAATTTAGTATTTTACCTTGAGCATCGAAGGGTGGAGTGATAAGATGGTTTCATCTATCGATTGGGATTTGCTTATCTCCCAGTCCTTTTGGATTATGGTGGACCTCAACATACGACGGGCCAATGTTGGGTCGCCAAAATTTGATTCATCTGCGTAGACATGAAAGTCGGTCATTGTATCGTCAGCAGAGAACCTTTCTTCTTCTTCCATCACTGGGGCTTTTCCTTTATCGGTTTGATTGGTGGAAAGTGATGATGGACCTGCTGCAGAAGATCTGAATGATTGCCTCTCTTATGGAGGAGGCTGAAGAGACGTCGAAATAGAAACTTTGTCATCATCCGATATGCTTGGTATCAATATTGGAGATTCAGGGGTTGATGGAACGGTCGGTTGTGTTTTCTTAGGCTTCTTGGCTTCTCTTTCATTTTGGTCAGGTGGAGCGGCCACGATTTTTCTTTTCTTCGATATTTTTCGAAGCCTCTGGACATCCACCATGATTGATGAATTTGCATGATCCAAAAAATCAGATGTTAGCATTAAAACATCGGAAGTTAAATGAAAGAATGACGTCTACGATGGCATACGTAAGAAAGGGTTAGGGCTAATCTCAACTGAAAATAGCCCTTCCTCGTTGAGGAGTTCCTTTATCGGGAGAATTTCCATCCCCGTGAGCTTCTCATAATCCTCTTTGTCGGCTGTCAAAATCTTTTTGCCATTATTTAGGGTTGTTTAGGGTTCCCTACGGCTGATACTAAAATTCCAATGGATCTTAGAAACTATATAGAAGAAATAAGGCTTCTAGCCATGAATGGCCGAAGGAAGCCCCACGATAAACTTCCAACCATGGCATGGGTTGATCACCCACCATCCATGGCCATGAAAGTCTCGTTTTATTACAAACAAAGAAGTGAAAAGAGAAGTCCGAGGAACTATATTAGCATCCTTACAAAAAATTAGGAAGGCACATATTATTCGGATGCTGTTTGGAGTCAATTGGACCGGAAGCACATGGTATAACTGGAAAAATTTGAGAAAGAAGGGATGGAGCGGAAACCTAAGGCTAGCTCTTAGGTGTTCTTCGTAAACAATCATGCTACCTGGAGGGAGCCGATCAATCTGCTCTTCGAGATTTGGGATAATTGCTACAAATTCGTTGGAAATGTTATAATATTTATTCAAAGTAAGAACCATATGCTCCGTCAAGGTGGTCCTTATGGTATATATTCTAATCGACTCAGCTTGGTTCTTTTTCCTTTGAGTACTAGAATTTTTGCGCTGTACATTGGTGCATTCGATCTCTAAGATCCTAGCCATGGAAAGGTAAAGAAGAAAAGAAAGAGTAATTTGAAGTAGAAAGAAGAAAAAGAGAGGCCGATCTGATGGGATCTCTGCTCCTAAGAAGAAGAAACTGGAATGACGGAAAACCTATTTGCCTGGGAGACATGATGCTTATATAGTGATGCTCAGCGGTTAAGATTTTTTCTCGAACGTCGAGATTAACTCTGATGATGCCACCCGTCCATGATATCCGATAAAAAGATACGACCCTTCGGGAAACCGAAGCGACTGCTTGTGATTCGATGGTGGATGAATCAGTGACGATACATTCGCATTTTTTCGTTGATGATGACCCTTTGGCCTTTGCAAATTTCAAAAATAACAATGATGAGAGCAGGCTATGGTTGTCGGTTTCTATAACCACTCATCCTATTGGAGATCGACACATCGTTGCGACGTACTGCTCGAGGATAAGAGCATTGATTTAAAAAAAAAAAACAGAGAGAGAAGAAGAAGATGATGAAAGAAGCTTCTGACAGCTTCTGACATTCATTTAATGAATTTAGAAGCTGGGGAGACTAGTGTTGGGATGTAACAGATTTAACTTACTTATGTTGATTTGATGAGAAGTGGACTTGGTCGATCAAGTCCGAGGCTTGAAGCCGACTGATAAAGGCATGAAGCTGATCAAATGCCCAAGAGGCATAATGCCGATCGATGGAGGCATAAAGCCGATCGATGCCCAGAGGCACAAAGTCGATCGATGGGGGCATAAAGCCGATCGACGACCAAGAGGCACAAAGCCGATCGATGGAGGCATAAAGCCGATCGATGCCCAAGAGGCACAAAGCTGATTGATGGAGGCACGAAGCCGATCAATGCCTAAGAGGTATGAAGCTGATCGATACCCTAAAGGAATTTATTATTTGGATTGACTCAAAGGAGCAGCTAACTGATGTTTGGGGCTGACCTAATAAGTCAACCCTGATGCTATGTTGATCAATCTGACGGATTGGCTAAAGAAGATAAACCGTGAGGACTATAACGGATAACAATCATTGCACGTGCTAGTCCTCTAACGAACTAATCGTTTACGATTTTCTTAGCTGGATTCGGTTAGGATCGTAGCTTATAAATACCGGTGAGTGAGGGGCATCTGGAGATAAGTCCAATTCGAAACAGAGAGACTCCTTAACACCCTTTGCTTTTGCTTTCCCTCAAACCTAATCTATTTTAGTCTAGACTCTGTGTCTAACTTGAGCGTCATAGTGTTCCCCCACCATAATCACCCCGGTGAGAGAACTTGTTTGCAGGATTGGGAGACCGATTCGGCTGGCCAAGAATTCCATCAAGCATCGAAGAAGGGCTAAATCAATCTGTCGAACTCGACTCCAGCGAACCCGATCCAAGCTCTAGCGTCGCAGTAATCAGGACACAACAATATTGAATATTAAAATTATTATGTTCAGTATATTGTATGGTTCAGTATCTAGTTTTTCTGGATTTAACAACTATTTATCAAAGGGATAATCTTGGTCTCCCAAATAGAGAAATTATACTATACATGTCAATTATCATATCCCTGCATGCATGTAGCATTACATTCAGGTAGGTACTTAATGAATGTGTTCTATAGAAATGAGTAGCTGTAATCGTTGGCTTGCAGTGTAGGATATAATTTCTCTCCAAAACGGGCAAGTGCTATTGGTTTTTGGATCGGTGACAACTGACATGGAGATGAACTGTGTCCAAAAGATGCAAGGCCTAGTATTTGAATTCAATGCCTATCTAAAAATTTCCAAGCCCTTGATTTATGCCGGACGATTGCGGAGGTGATCCGTGTGTACCTGATATCTGAATTCAATGCCTATTTAGGAAAATCCAAGCCCTTGATTTATGCCATGACAGCCACGGCCATGGCCATGGCATTCTTAAAAAAAAAATGGAGTCATCTAAAAGCTATAATCATCGTTAAGGTGGTAACCCGATTGATAGAGACATTGATTCATTATCAACAGGTTACGAGTTTGAGGCATGATCTCGTGGATGATTCGATTAAATTAAAAATTTTTTTTGGAACCCGTGATCATTGATATGAGTGAGAGGTCAGGATCTTCCTCTTTGTTCCTATTCTACTAGCCGGCATCTTAGTAATATCTATAAATTTCGATATAACTATCTCACAAGTTCTGCTTTGCCTTTGTCATTGATATGAGCGAGAGGTCAGAAATTTTTTTTTTTTTTTTATTCTATTAATCGATATTTTAATAATATCCAGGCTCGTTAGTAAAATAAAAAAATATTTTAAATTTAACAAAGTTACCCATGAGATAATGTTTTAAATTTGTGATATCATCGTATCTTGAGCTCATATGACATGTTGATAATAAGATAAGGTGACTGCCAATCTGGTTGCGGATCTAATGGTATCGTACGGTTCATTTGAACCGGCTATGCTGATGCGCTCACCAGGTTAAATGAGCTCGTTCTTTATAAATATATATATATAATTATATACGGATATCAGGGGTTTCCGCATCGAGTTTTCGCCCTTTTTATGTTCTCTCTCTTCTGATCTGCGAGCTTCGAACGCTTTAATGGCCGAAGAGCTCCAGTTTTCTTCTCGCCTCGACAGCAAGCGAAAGTTCGAGGATGTGGCCGGCTCTCCACCGTCGCCGGTCGCCGCTCCGCTGCCCGGGCGGCGGCCGACGGGATTTTCGGCGCCGATCGCGTCGCCGGACGGCCACTCCGCTGTGGTAGCGCCTCCGCCGTCGTACAACAGCGTCTCGCCTCCCACCGACGGGATTCAGCTCGCCAAGCAAAGGGCGCAGGAGATCGCAGCGCGGCTCTTCAGCGATGCCGAGGCGAAGCGCCCCAAGGTCGAGAACGGCGGTGGGGGCGCAGATGATGCGGCAGATAAGGAATTTAACACTGGTTTGTTCTTTCTTGGATATTTTACTAGGCCATCTTGGCCTGAGTTTTGAAGGGTTTTCTGCTTTCGTGTAAGGATTTGCGCAATATTAGGGTTATTTTTATAGTTTTAATTTTTGTGTTGCGAATGCCTTCGATTTTAGGGTTTATCTGTTATAGTGTTTCTTCGATCATGTGTTTAAACTCCACTGGTG
Source organism: Areca catechu (assembly GCA_021397845.1). NCBI lineage: Eukaryota > Viridiplantae > Streptophyta > Magnoliopsida > Arecales > Arecaceae > Areca > Areca catechu. The sequence goes on from CM038039.1 coordinate 31,845,405, forward strand.
GAGGCTCCGGTCTGGATCCATTCCTTTTTTTTTTCTTTTCTCTTTTGTGCGCGCTTGCGTGCTTGCTTTTGGGGACAACTTATGCTGAAACTTCGTTGATTTCAGTTGATTGATAGCATAGGGTTGGAACATATTTGCTGATTATTTTGGGGCATCTTGAGTTAATTGGTTTGTACCGAGAAATGGTTCTAGTCTATCAATTACATGTTGTGTTAAATGATTCGTTTAATACTGATAGATGATAATTTTGCTGCTTGATTGGGTGTAGGGTCATGTTGTTATATTTCAACAGTTGATTTTTCTTTTTCTGGACTTGTGTTTTTGCTTGTTGTATTGATGGTATAATAGTCTTTGCTTTTTTATGGTATCTTTGATGCACCGGTTTAGGTTTTTGGTGATGCTTTAGATCCATTATCAGAAGAACTTATTAAAGTAAACGATGCACCAATTACCAAATGTCACTTGATAAAATTAGTAGATTTCTTTTGTTTCTGAGCATTAAATTCAAGATCCTAATAACCAGAAAAAAGAAACGAATGACTTCTTCTTATTTTTCACAACCCACATGTATAGGGCCTCTTTTTTTTTTTTTTTGGTTCGGAAGGATTTGCCAAGTTTTTCAACTTTCAATTCTGAGCATTTTCTATTCTCTTTCTTTTAATATGACGTATGAGATGATATTTAATACATCTAAATAATATATGTCAAGATGCCAATGAGGAGAACAACTTGTTTCTGTCATATGCTTTATCACATCTTGCCAAAGTGTTCAATCTATTTAGGTTTTCTGACTCTGTGGTTCCATATTTATGTCTTCATGCATCAGACCATCTACAGAAGCCCCTAGGTCAGCAAATGGCATCACAAGTTGGAATGGCTCCCCCTCCCTCATATTCCATGTATGGCTATCAGGGTTCAAGCAAGGAGATCCATATTCCAAATGGAAGGGTACTCATTCTTTCTTGATGGATATATTGCTTTTATCTCCTTATTGTGTTGTGATGTGGTGTGAAAGCTGGAATATTACATGGATGGTTGATACTCTACAATTGCTGCACATGCATGGTCAATAGTTTCTTGTTCCTTTCTCAGGTAGGTGTCATCATTGGTAAAGGTGGAGAGACGATTAAATATCTTCAGCTACAGTCAGGTGCCAAGATTCAGGTTACTAGAGATGCAGATGCTGATCCCAATTCAGCAACTAGACCAGTGGACCTCATGGGTACTCCTGAGCAAATCAGCAAGGCCGAGCAGTTGATCAAGGATGTACTTGCAGAGGTATTACTTATGAGTCTGTTGGTTTATTAGTTGATTCATTGCATGTCCTGTTTCAGAGACACGCTTATTCACTTTTTCAAGACATGATCACCATGCAGGCTGATGCTGGGGGTTCTGGCATTGTTGCTGCTCGAAAATTTGGAGGCGGACAAGTTGGTGCAGAGCAATTTGTGATGAAAGTTCCAAACAACAAGGTAATCTAATTTGTGATATGCACTGCTTTGGCAAAATTTTTTTATGGCTCATTTTTACGGACTTTAGTAAATGATCTTTTTCCAGGTTGGTCTGGTCATTGGTAAAGGTGGTGAAACCATAAAAAACATGCAAGCTAAGTCTGGGGCTCGAATTCAGGTCCCTCTTTTTCCTTAAAAGTTTTATTATTATCCACATATGTTAGCATACAAATGTAATGTGATGATAGGATTAAGCAAACTTTGGGCTCCTTGATAAGATTTATTGAAGCTAGGTTATTAGTCATCTTAGGGTCTATTTGGATATCTAGGATTTTTAAACTTAGGATAAAAATCATGATAGGATGCAAGATTTGATCCTATAGGATTATATATTAAATCATATTGTAATTTTTTTTATAAAAAAATCATGTAAATAATTCTATCCATTGTTTGGATGATAGATTAGGATTTTCTTCCCTCCCTTTATTCTCTTCCCCCTTCCCTCTCTATCCCTTTTTTATCAAAATAATAAACTTATCATTATCAAAATATCATATTAATTATTAAAATTATAAAATAATTTATATCAAGAAAAGCTAATATATCTTTGTGTGTTTTTGAAATTTAAAATTAAAACTCATTATGATGTGGGTTGTATTTGAAATTTGCCTTTCAGATACTCCCTACTTGAATTCGATTATATATATTTTTTATTAATTTTTATAAAAATGTTGACCATGTATCCGGCTCAATTCAATCCAACCCGACCTAATCCAACCTTTCTTATCTAGTCGTTCAAACCCGATCTGACTTGATCCAATCCTAGACGGGTACTGGATGGGTGTGGATATGAAATTTTAATTAATTGCATAATGGGTGGGGATAATGGCCAACTTGATCCATACTTAATGCCATTACCAACTTGTTTAGGATTATTACCCTATAAGATTTAGGAAGAGTCTGGAATTTAAAATTAAAATATATTTGGATTTGGGATTTGCCCCTTGGATACCTCTGGAGCTTAATTATATATAATAAACTTTTATAATAAATTTATTAAAACTATATATGTAAAAAATATATAATAATTAATTATTTATATTTTATAATAAATTAATATATACATATTGTTTTTTAAAAATATATAAATAATTGGTGGGTAACAAGGATTTGAATCCAGATTTTTGGATGGCCTAATCACTAGGTTAACCAATAAACCACAATTATCTATACTTAAATTAATTTTATATATATTTGTTTAAACTTTTATATATAAACACCCAACACAAATCCTCAGCCATCGACTAACCTTCTCTATTTCCACTTCCCACTGTTTTTTAATCCCATAGTTCAACCAATCAAACGGTGGCTAGGAAAAAAAATGGGATTTTTATCCCTGGGATATCCAAATCCTATAGGATTTGGGCCAATCCTATCCTTTCTAAACAGGCCCTTAGTTGGTGACTGAGATTGAGGTGAATTGAGATCTTGGTTTTTCTTGATCAAGATGGAAAGTTGCAAAATGGGTGAGATTTTCTGAATTTCTGCTATATTTTTAGAATTGATATATCAAAATCCTGGCAAATATGGTAAATAAAGAATTAGCAAAATTTGGTTTTGAGATTTATAAATTTAAGTGAATGGGTTCCATGCTGCTTGGGTGGTGTATATAGCATCCTGTATATAAAGACCATATTAGCCAATAACTTGGGGTTTATCAGTTCATATTGGCCAACATGATAAGGGCCAAGAATATCCATATATAATATTTGTGAGTGGCTGATGCTGATTCAAACTGAGATCCCGACCAAGATGGATTAATCGTATATATGAGAATTGCATGGTCTGGGCTCTTGAATACACTAATGCCTTCTTCAGTTCTTTGAATCATTTGGAAGGAAGCAAAGCACTTGATTGTCACTTCATGCTGTCTATTTCTCCATGTATTCTTCAGATGAGAACTTCTGGGTCTCAATGCTGCTGTAACAGATTGTTGGATTGAATTAATAACTTATGTGATAGTTTGAATATCATTTTCAGTATCATGTTAATGCTTATTCATTCATAAGGTGCATAATGAAATGCTTGTTCAGAGTAGCTTCAATCCCATGCATCATAGAACTTCGAGTGATCTCATAATGCACTCTCTTAGCATATTGTTGTTGTTATATTTCTGTCATGTTTTTTTTTGGGATTTAAGTTAATTTGCGATGTTTTGGTAATATAATTATTTTTTCGCGGACTTCCTTTTTTTATAGTATATATATATCTGGTCTTTGCTGGAATTGGTTATTTTCCAATCTTTCTTATGTTACAAATCTTTTCAATCTTTGATTTTTATTTCCTTTCAGGATAGATCATAGATGCACTAGACGTAGATTTTGGTATATCTGTTTCTTTGCTTTTCTTTTCCTTTTTTTTGATGCTTCTTGTTATTCTATCATTAAGTCAAGATACTAAACTATGAGCATTTGTCCATTTCATTTCAGCTGATACCTTTGCATCTTCCTCCGGGTGATACATCCACAGAAAGAACAGTACAGATAGATGGTACTAAGGAACAAATTGAATCTGCTAAACAATTAGTCAATGAAGTCATTAGCGAGGTATGTATAAAGGCCGCTTTTTGGGTTGTAGGTTTACAGACTACCTTATTATATGCATATTGTTTCCTGAGATCTCTTTTAAGGGCATGTTTGGTTGGGGGGAGGAGGGGTTGGTCTTTGGAATGGGAATAAGTGACTCCCATTCCTGCTGTTTAGTTGGAGGGAGTCCCATTCCCATTCCAATTCCAGTGGGGATTGGGGCATTCAAAATTCCAAAATCCAATCTGGACTATTCTAGTCGCGAACCAAATGCATTGGGAAATATGTCTATTCCAATTCCCATTGCAGTCCATTCCGATTCCGATTCTGGCAGCCAAACGCACCCTAAATGTATCGTGGATATTTGATATACTGGATATACTATTGCTCTTTGAGATATGAGACTTCAGTTCATATTTGGTCTATTTAGGTTTGCAATGCTTAATAGTTATTTGCAGTGTGCTGTGAGCAAGCATCTTAAAGGAACTGATCGTTGCATTCAAGGTTTGGACGTCTTTTTTTTAAAAATTGTATCAAGGAAATTATAAATTTCCTGATACAGTTCTTTCTGGTATCCATCTTACCGAAATCATAATAACAATGGAACATGAATTAAATGGTCAGTTATATTGATGTCCTCTCATTTAATTTGTTTCTCTAATCTGGCCAACAATCAACTATTTATCCAAGTACATCCATATAATCATATATTGTACGTATACATGCATATCTTTATAGTCTGTCTTTTTCATTTTTCTTTGTTTCAGTTGTCTATTGAAATGCATTGTGGTATATTTTTGACTGGAATAAACTCCAAGGATTATTAACTTTCTTTTGTCTGAATATGCACTTAATTTTGTGGTAAGTTTTACTAGGAGTTTGCTCTAGTCTGCTTTAATATTTTTTAATAATTTATTGTCTTCAGTTCACTACCGATATTGTAAATATCTTCAATACTTTGTATGGTATGAGGCTTTTATATCTATACAGTCACCTTGCCTGACATTGACAAAATCTTTTGTATGATATTTGCTTCACTAAAGTGAAAATTCTTTTGATTGTGAAGTTGATATGACATCAAGAGTTTTTGGATATTGAAAAACAATCTTGGTTGGTGCAACTATAATGTTATATCCGTTGTTCTTGTTTATCACTTTACGTGCACCATTTACAACTCACCTCTAATAGAAGAGTTGACCTTCATGGAGGTTGAGAAGATTGCATCTGCATCCTACACAGAAACAGGAATTTGTAAATTATCTTGTGCAGTCTAACTGATCAGTTTGGCACCTTGATAGTTGTGCTTTTTCTGCAAAGCAAAATTGTTGATCTTTAGTTGGGTTCATTAGCTTATATGGAGGAACAAAGATGATGTTCTGGAGGTTTATGGGTGGTAAAATTATGGAGGATATTGTTTAAATTTTGCGGAAGTTAGAGGGTCCCATGGCACAACATAGGAGAGTATGAAGTGAGAAAAGATTATCAATATTTTTGAGATATGTAAATTGTAGGAATTGCACAAACTGGACGAGAGGCCCTGGTTAGGGGAAATATAGTTTCCCGTGTCTTTTAAATGGGGAAAACTAGTATACTGATTATGGGCCCTGGTTAGGGAAGAGGAGAGGCCCTGGTTAGGGCAAACATAGTTTCCCATGTCTCTTAAATGGGGAAAACTAGTATGCTGATCCTTGTGTTCAATCTTGGCTTCTATAATTTGTTCAGATTCCCACCTTGATGTATGTATGCTTGGTTGCCATACAATGTAGTAGAAGACGAGTTTGATAGTTCTGCTCAAGTTATTCATATTATATTTGCTATTTTAAGTTAATATTCTGAGTACTATTGATAAAATTTTGTGAACTTGTTAGCTAATAATGGTCAATATTTCTTAAATGTGATATTTTAGTATTTCTCAGGAGGAGCATGGATGAGGATCCCTTGCCTAAGTGGTCAATTTCTTCATCAAACTCCCTTCCATCACTTTTTCCCTGTTTAATTTTTTATCTTTTTTGTTAGCTAACTTGCTCTTGATGAGAACATATATGTTACAATCTTGGGTATTAAATATGTGGGGCTTTTGTTAGAATGCTTGATTTTATAGTAGGTATGCAGTTGGCTGCCGTTCTTGTTACATAGCTAGATTTTAGCATCTAAGGGTATCCATAAAGTAACTTGGAACTTATCATTGGAAGTATCGGCTGAATCTATTTGTTATTAGAAGGACACCTTTGTTTTTCTGTCTCTAGAGGTTTTCTGCTTGGTGAATTTCATGCCTTCCAGGATATTATGCTGGAGTTTCATTTGCGCTTCCAGGTTAAATGTCTTAGGCAAGCTTGCTGCTGTATCTTTTGCAAAGATGAATGATGAAATCAATGGATGAGTGTTGATTTTTTATAATATTTTTTGAGCTTATTGTTCTTGGGAATCATTGTAGGGTTAGCAATGTGCTGGTAACCCCAGCATGGTGCAGGGGTATAGACAACCCATTATCAGTATTTTCATGGCTTGGCACTGGTATGGTCTTGAACCTCCTCTTCAGAATTAATGCTCATTGGTCTCTTGAAGGGGATGACTAATTAGAAACATTGCAGAGATTGGTTCAAGTTTTCTTCTAACAAGACAAACATTGAGGTTTATTAACCTATTTGCTTTCAATTTTATAGTCTGCAGTTTTGAGTGTCCGGTACCTTATTATGGTTTGCAAGGAGAAACTGTTATGACTTGCTTAGCTATGCTGAAGTATTTGGGATAAGAACCTTGCAGTTCTACTTATCTGAACTTTGTAACTGTTTTATCCTGAACATATCCCTTCATCATGAGATTCCTTCAGTGCAAGTACCAATCTGATATTCTGTAATTAATAATTCTGTGATCATCAATTTCAAACTGTTCTAGAGCTGATTATTTTATATACTTTTTCACTTTTAGTTGTACCATGTACTTTGTCTCAGTATTAAAAGGCTATTATTTCATATATTGTTGGAAGCAACAAATGTTACTCTAATACTGTCTTACAGTCATCAAATATTTGTTTAACTATCGAGGCCTTTTAGTAATTGACTCTGGCAGGAGCAAAGGGGTATAATTACAATTCGATATATTGCACAAGTAGTTGGCTGGTTGGTTATAATCATTCTCTAATGTCATTGTTTAATTTACCTCCCCTCTTTTCCCCTTGCTGTTCTACACTCGATGATGGAGTGCTCTCTATAGTCATTTCTTATAATTTTCTATGCCTGGGATAATATTTATATCTGCGCCTATAGTTTGGTGTTAACTTCTTTGTTGTCCACCTTTGTTCTCATATATCCTTCTATATTGGAGCTATTTGCATTTTATACATCATTTATGTTTTCTTCTGGGAAATGCAAGTGCATTCCTTGGTATTGCTCCTGTTATTTGTTGAATCCTGTACACTCTTCATGTTTAATTTTGCTTTGCCAGCATAATGATGCTTCTTTGTATATGTTGATACTTATTTAATTTCTTCTAGTTAAGGTCTTTTATGCACCACTTAAGCAGTGAGCATCATTGTTATCAAAAGAAAACATTGGAGCACCTTTTTTGCTGGTCTCTACTGTTACCACTCAAAAAAGCATTTCATTTCCATACTAATGCTGTTGTTTGTCAAATAAGAATGGTGAGTGGATGCTGGTATGCAACTGCAGCATATTGACTATACCATATATAGGAAACTGATGGCTGAACTTTGATATTTTTCCTGACATCCATTAAGTTGCTAGTATCGATGTCTAAAATTTGTCTAGTTCTTTTTGTTAGCTGACATTATTTCTTGTTTGCCTTCTCAAGTAGCACAGGATCTTCTCCATTCAACTGTAGCCTTCATCTTAAGGGCTTATTGTATTTTTTCAATGCCTTTGTTGAGTGGTTTACATTTACCACTGTTAGAATCTTAACTGAAATATTCAAATTAGCCCAACTGAACTTTATGCTATAGGTGATTGATATATATGTGTAAAGCACATTCTTTGATTTAATTGACTGATGCGGGTATCTTGCGTAAGATTCTTCTGACCTGCCTTTAGCAGGACTCTGTAAGCAGGATATTTCTTGCATCTGTTATCTTTTTGTGAGTGTCAAGATATTAATTAGAACAATGGTTTTCACCTTTGCAATCATGCTGAGCCAAGTCGGGTAGCTAGAGACTTGAGCTTGTCTCCATGCAAAAATTGGAACTCGAGATCGGTCAAGCCTTGGTATTCAAGTTCGAACCCCCCCCAAAAAAAAAAGAAAAAAAAGAGAGTACTTGAGATCGACTGGACTCGAATATCAATGGAGACATTCTCAAGCTCGAATTCAAATCTTGATCATAATTAAAAAATATGATTAAAACAAAATATAACATAATATTATAATTTAAAATATTAAATTAAGAATATATATTATAAATTAAGTATAATATTATCTAAACATATACTCAAGTAGACTCATGAGCTTTCGAGTTGAGTATTTTGATACTCAAGCTCGACTTGAGATTGGTAATGGTCGAATCGAGCTTGGATCCAAGTTGAGCTTGAGCAGCTCGCAAGCTGCTTGGTTCATTTGTACCCTACACCTTCTTTATAGTTGGCATAGACTGTCTTGGGTTATTTTTTACTTTTTCTAACTGGCCTTCTTTATAGATGTTTTAGAAACCTCATTTACGTTATCACATGGTAGCTGTTGGTGAGAACCGCATTTTTTTGTCTCATTTTTTTTGTCATCTCCACTGTCATCATGGTTTTTGTATCACTGTAATGTGTTTTCTTGAATATTTTTTTGGCTGCTTCTAGTGGTAAGCAGAAACATATCATTCAGTCAAGTCACAAGTCATCTTATATTTTAATAGTCCAGTGATATTTCAGATGCATTTAATTGTCAGTTACTGATATAATTATGGCCCTTTCAGTCGATCATGGAACATACAATACCGATATTGTATTTAATATCAATTATCCAGTCAATTTATAGAATTTTGTTGCCTGTGGCAATATATGGAATTTGTTTGGGAAGTTGTCTAGCTTTCGCAACTTTTCTATTGTTGTAATTTGTTTTGGAATGTGGAGAGGATGGACATCTGCTGATCTAGCTTGATACAGTTTCATCCAGTGTGGTACGTTTGTGTTTCTTTCTTTTTCTTTTTCTTTGTTTCTTCGAAATCATGCATAGGTGTTACTAACTGGGCCCTTCGTTAGGATTCCAATTTAAATTGTTGAATTCCCTCTCACCTGGCCACTCTTTTATTGCTTTGTTTAGGTATTTTTTATGTTTCTCTCTGCTTTGCTTGCATTGGAAAATATTTTGCAAGTTAAGAAATTTTTGTGCAGAATCGCGTCAGGAATACACAGGTGGCTGGAGGATATTCTCAGCAAGGATACCGTCCAGCCCGGCCTCCTGTGAGTTGGGGTCCACCTGGACCACCCCCAGTGCAGCAACCTGGTTATGGCTACATGCAACCTGGTGCATATCCTGGGCAGCCCCCTCAATATAACTTGTCTCAACCTCCTTACGTAGGCTACCCTCCACCTGCATCTGGTGGATTCTCTTCTGGCTGGGATCAGCCATCGAATCCTCCAACTCAGCAAACCACGCCTGGAGCTGGGTATGATTACTACAACCAACAGCAACAGCCACACCAGCAGCAACCTCTTGGGGGATCTTCTGCTCCAGCAGAGAGTACAACCTACAGTTATGGCCAACCACCTAGTTATAACTCGCAAGGGCAATATGGCAGCACAACTTACTCCCAGGCTGCTGTTGGCCAGCAGCAAGGTTATGGGCAAGACAACTATTCAGGTGGCTATCATGCTTCTGCATCGCAGCCTGGATACTCTCAGCCCCAGTCAAATCCCCCAGCTGGCTATGATCATCAGCAAGGTTATGGATCCACTCCAACATTTGCAGCACCTACTAACCCAAGTCAGGATGGATCTACCTCCACTTATGGAGCTCAAGGTGGGCCTACACAAGTGCCTTCATCTCAACAGGCTCCACCAGTTCAGCCTACTGGGCCCCAGCAAGGGTACGCTAGTCAACCACAAAGCACATCTCCAGCCTACCCTTCTCAGGGAACTGGACAGCCTGGATATGGCATGCCCCCAACTTCACAACCAGGGTATGGGAACCAGCCCCTCACTCAGACTGGATATGGCAGTCCATGCCTTTTCCCCAGCCTGGTTATGGGCAGTCTCCTCCAGCCCAGAAACCACCTGCTCAGCCAGTTTATGCTCAAGCCCAGCAGACGCAGGCCAGTCAAACTGCCTATATTCAGCCTGCTCCAGTTCAGCCAGAATACTCTCATGGACAACCACTACCAGCACAATCAGTTTATGGGTCTGTAGGTCCTCATCATGGTTATGGGCAGCAGCAGCCATATGGCAGTGTGCCACCACAGAGCCAGCCAGGTTATGTCCAGCAGCAGCAGCAATACACTGATTCCTATGGTGACACTGTTGGTGGGTACTCACGGCAATCTGGTGCTGCGCATGGTTCCTGTGATGCTTCTGCTATGACACAGGCTATGCCCAGTGGAGCAGCAAAAGCCTCTCCCCAGAGTTGATATCATCCAGTAAGACCTTTTTATGTAGTGTTTCCTCATAATAGTTTCTACTGTTTCTGATTAGCCCTGAATTTCCGAGGACTTTGTAGGTTGTGTAGATTTCATCATGTTGAAGTTTCCTTTTTTGTCAAATGACAACTGCATGAAGTGTTGTTAAGTTGATCAAATCGTTTGTGGGCTTATTCCAACCTGCTTTTAGTTTCTTGATTGGGAAGTAAGATGTGTGGATTGCATATTAGGTGCAACCATTTTAAAAGTGCATGCTGGATAGCATTTAAGCTGATTATATTTCATAGACGTTTGCAATTGTTGCTCTAGAGTTCAATCTTGTAGATCATGTTATTGCGTTCAACATACACTTTTGCAGCCACTGATGGCTGCCTCAGAATTATGTCCTCAAAGGGGTCAACATTGTCAAGGCAGGAAATTTTTCTTTAAACAGTAGCCTTCTGTACTATGCTGTGACTTATCAGATTGTTCAGCTATGTTTGGTGAAATTGTTTCGAGTGCTCTTACTAAGTGTTGAAGACATTTGAACATCGTTGACTTGGATAAGCAGCAGTCTTGGTGCCCTGCATTTACTCATAAACCCAACCTCTTTGGTATTTGACTTGTCTATGCGTCCTCGCAGGGGTCTAAGAAAATAATGATCCATATATGTTCTATTTTTCAGCTTGGCTGATGGTTTTGGAGGGGGCCCCCAAGGATTGGTGTGGGTCGACCCGATACCTCCTACTTCACCTAGACATTTAGAGGTTATCATTTGCTAGGTTTCTGTTGCGTCTATTTGATTATGAATCAGAGGTATTAATCTGAAATCTGAATGACAAAGAGGCTGCTCTTTGGAGTTGGCGAATCTCATTTTGAAATTACATCGTTTATTCACAATAGTAGAAAATTCATGTAAATTTGCATATTGTAGAGAAACATAGGTTAGGATGAGGATTGTTATTTTTTTCTTTTGACCTCTTAAAAGGGTCTTTGTAGGCTATTAGAGTCTAGAGTCTATATACAATATACTTGGATGCTTCACAATATATGGTTATAATCAAATATGATTATATCAAATATGATGAGATCTTAATATTTAGTTATAATTAAGTATAATTATACAAAATATGATAAAATCTTGATATTTGGTTATAATCAAATATGGTTATACTAAATATGGTGAGATCTTTCTTGGTCATATACTAAATATAGCGAGATTTTAATATATGGTTATAACTAAATATGGTTATATTAAATATGGTGAGATCTTTAATACTTTCTATGAAGCTCGACTGTTAATGTTGCCGAAGCCAAGCTTGTCCATGAAGGTGTGGAATAACTTTGATGGTAATGTCTTGGTGAGATAAATGAAGCCAAGTTTGTCTATGAAGGCGTGGAATAACTTTGAAGGTAATGTCTTGGTGAGATTATCAGCTAACTGTAAAAATGATGGTTCATAAGCAAAGAAAATAACTTTCTTCTTTCACTCATTTCGGACAGTAATAATCGACCTTGATGTGTTAGGTGCACTCATGAAACATTGAATTTTTTGCAATGTGTATAGCTGCTTGATTATCACAGAAGAAAAATCAGAGATGATGTAATGATGCCAAGATCTTGTAGGAGGGAGCGCAACCATAGAATCTTGGAAACAAGGTGTCCAATGGCTCGATACGCTACTTTAGCGCTGGAACTAGCAATTATGGTTTGCTTCTTGGTCTTTCAAGAAATAAGGTTGCAGGCAAAGAAAACTAGGTATCTACTAGTAGAATGCCGATCATCAATAGAACTAGTCAAATCAGCATTTGAATAGTCTTGTAATACTAAAAAATTTCATGGTTTAAATAACAAACCTTGTTCTGGTGCTTTTTTTTAAATAGTGAAGAATATGAATAACAGCTTTCTAATGGGTAATGGGGGGTTTGCATGAATTGATTGACACAACTCAGCATACGAGATGTCTGGTTTGGTAACTGACAAGTAGATGACTTTTTCCACAAGTCACCTATATGTGCTAGGATCTGAAAAGGGGGAATTGGTAGTGTAGGCTGATAATTTGATATTCAGATCTATGGGAGTGTCATACGAGATGTCTGGTTTGGTAACTGACAAGTAGATGACTTTTTCCACAAGTCACCTATATGTGCTAGGATCTGAAAAGGGGGAATTGGTAGTGTAGGCTGATAATTTGATATTCAGATCTATGGGAGTGTCACTGTGTTGGCATCCCAACAATCCAATCTCCGAGTATATATTAAAAATATACTTCCATTGTGATAAAAAGATATCATTCTTGGTATGAGCTATCTCAATCCCTAAGAAGTAGCATAGAGGTCTAAGAGCGATGATCACTACCGGTAATGATGATATCGTCAACATATATAAGAAGAATGATGATCCCTTTTGGTCCTCTTTTCATGGATAGAGAATGATTTGCTTTGCTCCAAGAGAAGCCAAAGGAGTAAACAACTTTAGTAAACTTCTAAAACCAAAGTTGAGGAGATTGTTTAAGTTCGTAAAGAGATTTCTTAAGCGAATAGATCAAATTCTCTCCCTTTCACACATATCTGGGAGGTTGTTGCATATACACCACCTACTTTAACTCACTATTTAAGAAGGCATTCTTGATGTCTAAATGATGAAGAGACTAGGAACTGCAGATGCTAGAGAAATAAGAAGTCGAATGGATATCAGTTTAGCTACAGGTGAAAAAGTCTCTGTATAGTTGATGTTAAACTTTTGAATGGATCCTTTGACAACAAGGCGAGTCTTAAGATGCTCAACTGTCCTATCTGTATTATATCTGGATTATGTTTTGTAGTAAAGATCCATCAATAGTTGACTACTTTTCGATCATGTGGTAGGTTGACTAACTTTCAGTTATCTTTTTGCCAAAGAGCTTGCAATTCTTCATTCATGGCAACTGTCAAATCAAGGTGCCATAGGACTTCATAGAAGGGAGAAAATGGAGTTGAGGGAGGATGTAAAGGCCTGAAATTGGGGGGTGAGATGAGTGGTAGAGACAAATTGAGTAATAGGATGAGCAGTACATGTTTACTTACCCTTTTTTTTTTTTTTTAGAGCAATTGGGAGTTCATCTAAGATGTTATTGGATGGTAAAACTAATGGTGAAGGTGGAGGATCAGCAATCCCAACACTTTGAGGAGGTGAATGTACATCAACCTCATGTCTTCTAGTATAAATCAAAATAGGCTTCTCCAGTACTAGAATAGGAGTGGAAAAGTCTAAACTATCAACAATTGGCAATGGTACACTAAGATTTTTTTGAAGTGGTATGGGTTGGGAAAAACGATCGAGTTTTGAAAAAGGAGACATCAGAAGAAGTAAACATACATTTTTTTCTGGAGAATAACAAAAATATCCTTTGGATAGACATGAATAACCAAGGAAGACATTTAATTGCACATGGTCTAGTTTGTCATTGCCTGGTGAAAGAGACTGAGCAAAACAACTACAACCAAATATCCGTGCAGGAAGAGGAAATGGAAGTCGATTAGGAAAAACTAGATTAAAGGCGAAAACATTTTCAATAACTTTATTAGGTATACGGTTTATGAGATAGCAGGCAGTGAGAATCGCAATATTTTAGTAAAATTTTGGAACATGCATTGCATACATTAAAGTACGAGCAGTCTTTAATAAATATCTATTGTTTCTTTCAGTAATTCTGTTTTGTTAGTGTGTATGGGCACACAGTTTAATGTAAAATTTTATTTTGAACAAAGAAGTTTTCGAAATCATGATTTTTATATTATTTTGTATTGTCATAACGAAATATTTTAGAAGTTGTTTTGAATTGAGTTTGAATTTCTTTAAAAAATTATTGAAAAATAAAAAATAATTTAGATCTATTTTTTATCAGAAATAGTCAAGTCATATAAAAAGAGTTATCTATGAAAGTGATAAAATATTTAAATTTATTAATACTAAGAAATTTTGTGGAATCCATACATCAGAATGAATTAAATCAAAAACTCGATGATGTTTTCCTAACTCACATAATTCAAATGAAAAATCAGAAAGAAATTTAGAACTTGGTACCAATTGCCTAAGGATTGATATGGATGGATTATCCAATTTGTGATGCCAAAACAAAGACTAAATTGAGGTGTTAAAAGTTGATGTAGAATCTAATTGATCAAGATGTAGAGACCATGGTGCTTATGATCTGTTTCAATGACTTTCTTCATCATAATGTCTTGAAAAGCATAATATGAAAGAAAGGAGGTTGCAGAGCAGTTGAGATCAATTTAAAGCTTTCTAACAAATAATAAACTAGATGGAAATATAGGAATTTGAAGAACAGTTTTAAGGTGAATTATGTTGGTGAGTTCAATATTGTTTATCCCTTGAATGGAGATAGGTGAACTATCAGCAATGTACACATGAAAATCGAAAAGTGGTGTAAAGAATGATAAAGCTAAAGGTATCATGTGTTTAAAAGTTCCAAAATCTATGATCTATTGATGAGATAAAACAAGACATACCATACCTATTTAAACAGAATTACTGAAGTTTTGGAAAGTAGATTATGGAAGTGTACTCTTCGATCGTAAGAGTGACATGAGATGTGGGACCAGTCTGTGATGTAGATGTATAATCCAATGTAGTCATCGTAGAATCCTTATGCACAAAAAGGCTCGACCAAGATATTTTCAGCACGTCTCATAGATATGGTTTGCACCTTGACAGTAGGTGCAGTACTTGACATTGCAATCATAACCAGTACTTTAAGAAGATAAAGAATGTTCCCTACCATGACTTCGAGAGATTGATCCATGGTCATCACGATCTTGGAAAGATGTTGATTCAAGATTGTGATAAGATGAAAGTGTTGTAGGTTGTGGAGTAAGATCTGCGGCTGATGTAGGTGAAGGTGCCTTTGTTTTAGGCAGATGAGTGGCAAGATCGCATAGAGTTAGGCTAGAAAAGTCGCCAGGAGATGAGATTGAATACCTTCTAGATAGGGGCATACATGTTGCCCAAGGCAAAGAACAACCAAAAAAGCATATCGCTGAGACTCTTGAACAGCAATGTCTAGTGAGTATGGCTGATATATCTTTCATTCCTCAAGGAAGAGGGTATAGCAGCATGAATATCATCGCCTTGCTCTATCTCGTGGATCTCCTAAAAAATGTCATAGGGTTGTTGCATATTGTTGATGGAGGAATACCGAGTTTAGAGAGTATCCTGGATTTTTTGATAGTTTGTAGATAGTATACGATGGGACTAATAAATTTCTCCATATTGTTAGTTATCATATTCATGATGATGATATTATCATAGATCATGTGCAATAATAAGTCGGATATGTAGGAGGATCGTGAGTAATATGCTTCAACATGCCCTTGCTGGTGAGGACTCTTTTGACTATGAGAGACCACCGCATGTAGTTATCGAAACTATTGAGAGTCTCAGTGGTAATGCGGTAACTATCAGTTTGAGCTCTATTGAGAGAGACGGGATGGAAGACATCATGGTCGATATAGCGGATGATGAAAGCGAGAAATTGGTGGTCATCTGAGCAAATCTAGATCATATCTATGAAGAAAATGATGATGATGATTTACTAGTGCTTGAAGGATTGAAAGTTTAGAAATTTATCAAATCCTACTCTGATACCATGTAGAGAAATATAGTAAAGGAAGATAATTATGGTTTTCTTTTGGCCTCTCAAAGATTTTTATAGGTTATTGGATACAATATATTTGGACACTTTATAATATATGGTTGTTGGCATAGAATCCCCTTCGACCGGACGGAGCTGCTGGATCACATGTTCGCTTCCCTGGTTCACCTGCAAAATAGATCCCCGACTGGATTTTCTTCGGCGGGGGACACTCCGATGCCTAAATCAGAGACAGGTTCCAGCAACAGAATGGAGAGTATTCTGAAGAGAAGGGAGAGGGCGAGAAAATGAACTTTTATTTTTCAGGATATCGCTGCTTACCTTGAGTGTCCTCTCTTACTAGTATTTATAATGGAAGGTCTAGCGTGTGGTTTTGTCTTCCATCCTACGGTTAAGACGGGGACTATTCGACTCCCCTCCGTCCATAACCGTAGGCGGTTGTCGAGAGGTACCGGCAAGCTAGAGGCGTTACGTTGGGGTTAATGGCCACGTGGGCACTTCGATGTAGTTATGATTCGGAGGTAATAGCCAGGCAGTTGATCATAACCGTCGCGTCCACGTTCGCGTGGGTTTGAGGTTTGTCGGAGATTTGCCTTCGGGCCTCTTCTTCAGGAGGGGTCGTTGCTGGACTGGAGAGGTGTCTTCGTCCTGTTTTTTTTGGGATAGTCTGAAGACACCTATGTTGTTCGTAGCGGAGCTGTTCTTTTCAGGGTGAATCGTAGGGTGGAGTCGGTGTCGTCTTCGAACCGTTCTCCTTCGGATCGGTGTCTTCGGCTATCGGGTCTATGATGTGGTTACACTATATCGTCGCTTTGCCCATTCACTCAGCTTCCTCTGGACGCTCCGGTTCGAAGTATCTGGTTCGGGAGGGATTGCGTGAGCGGTCGAACTGGCAGCTGATCCATGCTTGAATCGATATATCCTAACAGTTGTCCCCCATTCTCAGTTTTTGAAGTAGTGATTTGTCTCGAAGAGTGAGAGTATTGCTGGATTGTCATTTTTTTCTGGGAGGAGGTGTGGCCAATGATGGTAAAATCTCTGGTTTGGATGCTTGCCATAACTGTCGGCTGATTCGAAGATCAAGTTGAGGATAACTGTCGTTCTCTAACTGGAGTGTGAAAAAGGAAAGGATCGGTCGAGAGGTCGCTTCCCTTTTCCTCCATTGTAGTGGTTTAGCCGATCTTTTCATTGGGATTTAGGTGGAGGACGTGGCCTCTTCCCTTCCCTTGGAAAAGATATGGGTTTCATCTCTGCCATCGATTGGGGTCACGGATCATGACTTTCGGTTCTCCCCGCGTTAAATCAGCTTGGGGCCGTTTGGAGTTTTGTATATGTCTCTGGTGTCTATATACGTGGTGGACTTAGAGGGAGATGGTCTCTCCCTTCGAGGAGGTGTCCTAGATGCTTCTTATCCCTTTATGAGGGGAAAGGGAGGACTGGTTGAGGGAGCTTCTCTACTTTTGTTTACTTTTACCTTTTGCTCAGCTTTTATCGCTTCCAGCCCTTAGTCTCTTCCGCAGGTAAGATTCTTTTGTTCCTTCCCTGTTTCTTTTTCCCACCATGGTCAAATCCGTAGGAGTTCGTGTTGCTAGTGGGGGGAGGTTGGGCCTTCCGGTGCTGGTGATGAGGTTAGACCGAAACTAGTTCCTAGTTTCGTTTCGTTCAATAAGATAGCCCACCTTCGGGAGCGTTACCATGTTCTCGAAGGATTCCTTTTGATACTCCCGAAGCCTGAAGAGTGGGTGAATAGGCCTCTCGCTGGGTGCATCGCTGTATATGAAGATTATTTGAAGACCGTTCTTTGCTTCTCGATGCACCCTTTCTTCGTCAAGGTCTTTCATATGTATTAGATTGTGCCCGCACAGTTGACTCCGAATAGTATTTGGAATATCTGTGAATTTTTGGTCCGGTGTCACATGGCTAACGTGAGGCATGGGACCAATTTATTCACTTCTCTCTTTGTTTTGAAAAGGGATTTCCACAGCCACGGATGGTGGGTTATTGGTCTCGTCCTGGTCACAAAATAATGAAGGGCATGCCTAGTGCCATCCATGGGTGGAAACCCAATTTTGTCTGTCTCCTTCACTCAACCATGGGATTTCAACAGTGAGTGGAGGGAGCCTCGTTTGGAAGCCAATGCTGGGAAGAAAGTCCTAGCGGCCCACCAACCTGACTACGCTTTATTGTCTAGTTCGAAGGCCGTTTCCATCCGAGAGCTGTTAGAGGAAAGAAATCTTCACCTCGCAGGGATCAGCGAGTTCCTTGTGTTAGGTACAAGCGGTAGAGGTCTTTGGCTTTTCTCTTTTGGTAGTTCTGTTGTCCAGCTAATTTTGAAATGTGTTTTTGTTTGTAGGTGGCAGGATGAGGCCTAATTTGGGCTGGCTTTGTTAGTCTGCCAAGAGGAAGACAGCTCAGGCTTCTTCTTCGGGATCAGAGTTTCGGAAGAAGGTTCGGGGGATGATCCTAGCAAAAGTGCTTCGTCTTCTAGAGGAATGTCTGGAGGGGATGGAATATCGATGGTGGAGGCTTCGGTAGGGCATCCGTCGGTTGAGTCCTTGCCAAGGGCCAACTCCTCGATTCAGATTAGGGGAAGCCCGTCTTCGGCATCTGACGTGCCATCGCCTTGCCCCCCTATGGTGGACAGGGGAAAGGCGCCACAAGTCGAGTATGTGTGGAGGACTCCTCTGGGCAGGGGTCGCCCTGCAGACCCCTCGGAGCTCTCCATCTCACAGTCCTTGCCGTGGCTAGGCGGGTACTAAAGGATGTTCTGTTGCCCCATGATTTGGCGGTCATCTGGGGTCGGAGCCTCGCCAAGGTGTCTGATTCTGCCTTTCCTTCTTTGCTGCAGGTAGGGCAGTCGTCGTTTCTTTTATCTCCAAAGTGCCATTTAGGTCATGACCGATCTTACGCTTCATTTTGTTGGTGCAGCTGCTCTACGACATCACCTTCCTAGAGAAGGGTCTGGGGAGCGTCGACAGCATCCTTCATGGCTTGAAGGAGGAGCTTCAGGTGGCCAAAGCCGAAAGGAAGGTGGTCGAAGAACTGAAGCTATCTATGGAGGAGCAGCTCACCCGTAGAAATGTCGAAGTTCAGAACCTGAAGGGCGAGTTGAAGAAGGCTCAGCTGAAGATCTCTGAGCAGGAGATGAAACCAAGGAAGAGGAAGAAGCAGGTCTATTCCTTGGAACATTCTGCCAAGAAAAACCAGAAGAAGGCTGACGACCTGATCAAGACGATTGAGGAGGCGATCGGGAGGGTCGAAGAGGCAACTTCGAAGGTCGAAGAAGCAACTCTGAAGGCCGAAGTAGCTGTGAAGGAGTCCAAAGCCTTGAAAGAGTAGGCAGCCAAAGCAGTTTAAGACTTTAAAAAGTCTTCGCAGTTTAAGAAGTAACTGAAGCAAGCATGTTTAGTTATTAATAGGGCTTCAATGACTGACTTGCTAGGGTTGGCAAAGTCTTCCTTGATCTCGACCTTTTTGGCATCCCGGCATATGAGATTGAGGAGGAAGAGGAAGAGATTGCGGCCCCCGCTGAGGCTGAAGAGGTACCGGGCCAAAATGAAGAAATCCCGGTCGTTGCTGAAGAGTTGGTTGTGGCTGCTCCGGCAATCTCGGTCCAAACTAAAGAGGCTCAGGCTGAAGAGACCTTGGCCTTGGCCCATATTGAGGAGATCCTTCCTGTTCAAATCGAGGAGATCCTCTGTTCCGCTGACCCGGGGGCTTCTCCGCCAGGTCCGTAGGGCTCGATAGGTTTCGAGCCTTATACTTCTTTTTTTTTGTTAAGGGGAACAACATGTAATTGACAGTTTCTTTCGGATTAATGAATGTCTTCCCTTCCTCCCAGTAAATGATAATATATGAATTGGAATGTCTAAAAAATCTTCCAAGTGTCAAGTCTTCGGATTTGGCTTTGGCAAGGCCGTTGACCTCGATGACGAGTTGAGCCACACGATTCTTCGCTGAGTCGACTCTTTCTGAACATGGGTTCATCCCTTAAACTTTAAAATTTATAGTTAGGGAATTCTATATCCAAGGAAAACTTTTGGTTCATCGGGGGTTCGACAGCCATCACGCTGTCACTGGAGAGAGAATTGTTGCGTGGGTCGCGGAATCATGGCGATCGGAGTCATACGGGCTGCGTTCGCAAAGGACCAGCGTGGTTGCAGCCTTTTAGTGATCTCCTTCAGCATGCAATGGTTCCCTCTAGTGGTCCCCTCCAGCATGCGGATCAAGGCCTTCACTGATTAGGGCAACCGTGCGTGGCACGATTAGAGGCTTATTGGAAATGTGAGCATTGGACTTGAGCCTTCAATCGTCTTGGTATAAGAGAAAGGGGTTCTCATGGGTTGAATTTTATCCGCTCTTGGCAAAGTTGCTCTCAGCACCATTTTCGTCTCCCTTTCCCTGCGCCACCTGGGAGCTTATCGTGGCATGAGGCCAGACGTAGCACAACTTAGGCAGGCGGCGAGGAGGAGGCCAGTGGGGGGCCTTCCGGTGAGGAGATCGGACTGGTGGTGAAGCTGTGTTTTGGCATTGCCGCGCGCCCATATTGGGAGCGACACCCCAATCGAGGTAGGTTCTTCCTTAGGGGGGAGCAGTCCTCTCCAGGGAGAACCGCATCAACTAGGCCATTTGGGAGGTCAAGTCCGTCGAGCATTGGCAGGATTTCTCTATACGCTGAAGATATTAGACCCGTGGCTCCGGTTGTTGAGGAGAGAATTCCCGTGGGGTGCGATGCATCCACTGCTGGAACTGAGGGGCGGGGGTTCGGGGACCCTTTCTCTGCCATCCTTCCCGGAATACAGCAGGTAAATTTTTGATGCTTGTGTTGTATGTCTGTGCATGTCAGGCAGACTGACCTTATATGCGGTCCTTTTTCAGCAGGTTTTCCACGGCCTTTCCTTGCTGGAGAAAAGAGTTCGTGAGTCTATCAGCTTCGGCTAAGGTCTTCGAAATCAGGTGGCTTCCGCTGTAGTTGAGAAAGGTATCACTGAAAGGCTTCGGGCTACTGCAGAAGAGAAGTTGGGTAAGGCTGTCGCCTCTAACGATGTCCTGAGAAGACAACTGAGGACACTTGAGGGGTAAGCGGCCGATGCGGCGATTGACCTGAAGTCGAAGAAAAGGAAGGTGATCACTCTTGAGCTGTTGTTAAGGGAATGTCTTCGGGACGTTGAGGGACTGAAGACTCAAAAGGCCGAGCTGGAAAGGAGGATTGGCAGGATGGAGACGGATCTCTCAGCAGCCAATCAGAGGGTGGCGCAGGCTGAGAAGAGATCTTTCCAGGCCATTGAGGCTTACAAGAGTTCCTAGGCCTTCAAAGATGAAGTGCACGAGGCTGCGGTGGAGAGTTATCTCCTTGGCCATGCCGACTGCTTGGGCAAAGTTAGGAAGCTTTACCCCAGCTTGGACTTCTCCTTGGCCACCATTCCGGGGGATGGGGCTGAGGAAGTGGAGGCTCCGACCGAAGAGACATCGGTGCATCATGCTAGAGGCAACGGGATGGCCGCTGAGGGAGTCTTGACCCCAGCTTCGACTGTCGAAGAGGCTGACGAAGGATAAAGTTGTTAGTCTCTTTTGGGTCGATCGTCTTCCGAAAGGTACGTAGAAGATCGACCAGTCGCTTAATAGCAGACAACTAAGGCAAGGGATTCGGAGTCGATGTTTTCAGCCTTAACCGAAGGCTAACTTTCTAAGTGAAATCGTAGTGCCGTTGGATAGTCTCCGATTCTTCTGGTGCAATCGATCAGTTTAGAAAGGACCTAACCGGCCTCTGGGGCTGGGATTAGTTTTAGTCAGACCTGTGTCAATCGTCCATCATAATTGTCCCCTCTAAATCGGTGATCATGGGACGAACATGTGTTATCGTATCATTGGCGGTTGGCCGGAGGACATCGAGCATATTCTTCGTTGTTAGTATCGAATTTGTTGGTATTCGAGTAGCCGCGCTCCCGCACGTCTTGGGCGTCGCTAGGCCGCCAGGCTTTCCTTTCTCGGAGATGGTCATTGATGCTGTATCCATTCAAAAAAAAAGGCCACTCCAGATTCGAAGCATCATTGACTCTTTTTACGAGAGCGATTATTAATGAACATACCATCTCTAGAAAGGCCATTTAGGTCTCGATGCGTCGCTCTGACACGTGGTGCCTTCCGGTTGGTTTGGGGAAAGGCACGTGGCACGTCCTCCATAGGCACTAGTGGGCGCGAAGTGCCGTTAAATAGGACCCATCTCCTTATTTCTTGAAAGTAACCGAGACATTTTTCTCTCAGTACTGCGAAAATGAAGTTCAATATGACGGAACTTCGGGAGATGGCCCAGAAGAGGGCCGCCGCTTCCCGACCGGTGGGCGAGCCTAGTGAGAAGGTTCGCCGGGACGGCGACGATGACCTTTGGCCTGGAGATGCGACCCGCATGAGGAGGAAGGTGCGAGCCTTGGAGGCCCAGTTGGAAGAGGCAAAGGCTCAGGTTGCTAAGGCCGTTGCGGTGGCGGAGCGGGCCAAGGAGGAGGTGGCGGAGGCCGTCGCCATGTTTATGGCATCGTCGGTCTTCAAAGACGAGGTTGCTGAGACGGTCTTGGACTCCTACCATCGGGGGTTCTGGGAGCACAAGGATAAAGCCTTCCGCTTCTACAGCCTAAAGGGTTTGGAAAACATCAGGCCTTCCATCCCTTATCCTGGGCATGAGGATGATTCTGACTTTGGAGAAGAGTCGGAGTCAGAGGTGGAGAAGTCCGAAGCCTCCCCAAGCACCTCCCGAAGGTCTGGTACCATTCGTCGCTATGGGAAGGGGCCGGTGGCTGGTCCTTGAATCATCTCTTCTAATACCTATTTCTGTCATTCTTCTCCTCTCTTTTTTATTCCATGAATGAAATTATCTTTTTGCTCTCCATAAAAGGCATACTTCAGAATGTTGTGGATTGTGGCCATAGTAGGCGACTGAAGAGCTCGTAAGATCATGTAGGATTTGTCACTAGGGTAAGCTGGTTAAGCCATTCCATGGGGCATCTGTCGTTGATAGGGTGAGTGATTGGGACTTATTCCATCACGTTTTCGGATTTCTCGTATGGTAAGACATTTAGACCATCCCTGTGCATTCTTTTGAAGTTAAGGCAGGCTAATTAGGCCTATCCCGACGCGTCTTCGAATTTACCGTAGGGTAGGTTATGTGAACCATCTCTGTGCCTTTAATTGGAGTCAAGGTAGGTTGATTAGGCCCATCCCGACGTGTCTTCGGATTTATCATAGAGTAGGTTATGTGAACCATCCCTATGCCTTTGGTTGATCATAAGGTAGCCTGGTTGTGCTTTCCTTTGCACTCGTCGGGCATACCGATAAGGTGAGTGGATCAAACCCACCTTTGTGCTTCTGATCGTAAGGTTGCCTGGTAAGGCTCTCTTTTGCGCTCGTCTGGTATACCAATAAGGTGAGTGGGTCAAACCCATCTTTGTACTTTTCGTCGAATGAGCCACTAAGTCTCATTTTGTGTCATTGATTAATGACAAGGTGGGTTGTTTAGACTCGTATTTAAGCGGACTTTTGTGAAAGCCTCCCTCAATGGGAAAGTTCATTGATAGTATCTGCGGAGGTTTTGCACATTCCAAGCCGAGATAACACGACGCCGCCCAAAGTCTCGAGTCGATACGTCCCTGGACGTACCACTTCCTTGATCCGGTAGGGTCCTTTCCAATTGGGGAGTGTTTGCCTTGCTCCATTGGTCTGGACACTTCGGTTCTCCGCAGCACCAAGTCTCTAGTACGAAAGACCCGCTCTTTCACCCTAAAGTTGTAATACTTAACAACTATTTGTTGGTATGCTGCAATTTTCATTTGAGCCTGAAGTATGGTGCTCTGTAGTAGATCTAAGTCCGCTCTTTTGCGTTTAGAATTTTCGGGTTCCTCATACTTGTCAATCCTTAAAGATTGCAAGGTAACTTCGGTGGGGAGGACTGCCTCGGTACTGTACGCCAGATTGAATGGGGACTCGTCAGTAGCCGTTCTGGGGGTCGTCCGATACGTCTAAAAAATGGAGTTCAGTTTTTCAGCCCAAAGTTTCTTGGCATCGTCAGTCGGGTCTTCAGACCATGGAGAATGGTCCGATTTGTCACTTCGGCTTTTCTATTAGATTGCGGGTGGCTGACAGACGTCAACTTGTGGAGCACGTGGTATCAAGCACAGAAGTCTTTGAATTTGAGATTGTCAAACTGCTTCCCGTTGTCGGTGATTATGATATGTGAAATTTCGAACCGGAATATGATGAAGTTTTTGACGAAACTTTCGACTTTGCCTTCTGTGATGTGAGCCAGTGGCTCAGCCTCGATCCACTTGGTGAAGTAGTCGATGGCAACGAAGAGAAATTTTCTTTGCCCAGACACTGGTGGGAATGGGCCAAGAATGTTCATGCCCCACTGAGTGAAGGGCTAGGGAGCCGTCAGCTGAGTCAGCTAGCTTGCTGGCTATCTTTGGATATTGGCGTACCTCTGGCATTAGTCACATCTTCGAACAAAGTCAATTGAATCCTTTTGAATAGTGGGTTAATAATAACCCTGGCGTATTATTTTATACGCCAAAGATCTGCCCCTAGATGGTCTTTGCATATGCATTCATGGACTTCTCTTAGGGCATAGTCGGCGTTCGATGGTCCTAAACATTTCAGCGGAGGTTGAGTGAATAATCTCTTGTACATGGTCCCGTCCAAGGTAACGTACTGAGACGCCATCCAGCGGGTTTTTCTTGGTCTCTGTCTTATCCTCCGGTAACGTGCCCTCATTCAAAATTTGAGGATGGGATCCATCTAACTGGGCTCAGTCTCGATTTGGTGTACCTTTGAGGCTTCTTCGACTATGCTTGGAACTTCAAGATGTTCAATGAAGGTATGATCGAGGAATTCTGGAGTGGTGGTGGCGAGCCTAGACAGTGCGTCCGCCCGGGAGTTCTCTGATCGAGGCACATGGGTGATTTCAAAGAACTTCAACTGAGAGGATAATGCTCGCACATTCTTTAAGTACTGGATCATTGTAGTATCTCTAGCTTTGAATTCGTCTTTGACTTGGTTCACCACTAGTTGGGAGTCCGAGAAGATCTAGATTCTTCGGATTTTCAAGTTTTTGGTGATTCGGAGCCCTACAAGTAGGTTTTCGTACTCCGCCTGATTGTTTGAGTGTGGAAGGAGAATCGGAGTGCGTACTCTACTATGTCCATCCAGTTTAGCTAGTATGAGGCCTGCTCCACATCCAGTGGAGTTGGAAGCTCCATCGACATGGAGTACCCAGACGACGACTCCACATCTTTCGGAGTGGATCCTTCCTCTCTAGCCGGTCGTACTCCATCTTCGGGCTTCCAAGTGCACTCAGCTAAGAAGTCAGACAGCACCTGTGCTTTCATAACCGATTGGGATTAGAAGCTGATGTCAAACTCACTCAACTTAACAGCCCATTTGGCTATCCTTCTCGAAGTGTCAGGATAGCGGAGAACAACTTTAAGGGGTTGGTCGATCAGAACCACGATGGCGTGGGCGTGAAAATAGAGCCGCAGTCATTTTGCTACAATTACCAATGAGTAAATCAGCTTCTGTATTCTTAAATATCTTGTCTGATCTTCGTGCAAGACTTTGCTGATGTAGCGGATCGGCTTATGAAAGCCATCTGCCCCTTTTCGGACAAAAATCGAATTGACTGCTTCGTCCATGGCAGAAAGGTAGAGGTAGAGAGTTTCTCCTTCTTGAGGTTTGGAGAGCAAGGGTGTGGTCTTCAAATATTTCTTCAATTCCTTGAAGGCAAGGTAGCAATCTTCGGTCCATTTGAAGCCTCGGGATTGTTGGAGTACTTTGAAGAAGGGGAGACACTTCTCAGCCAATCGAAAAATGAATTTGCTTAAGGAGGCGATCATTCCCGTCAGCTGCTGTACTTTCTTCTTGCAAGAAGGATGTCTCATATTCCGAAGGGCCTGAATCTTTTCGGAGTTTGCCTCGATTTCTCGTTTAGAACGAGGAACCCCAAGAACTTGCCTGAGGTTATTCCAAAGGCACATTTTGTTAGGTTCAATTTCATGTGGTGGCATCGTAGGGCATCGAATGACTCTTCCAGGTCTTTGATGTGGTCTTCTTTGAGGAGACTTTTGACGATCATGTCGTCGACATAGGCCTCCATGTTCCTTCCTAGCTGTTTGTTGAACACCTTATTGATCAGCTTATGGAATGTCGCACCAGCATTCTTCAGTCTAAACAGCATCATTTTGTAGTAGTAGAGGCCTTTTTCAGTGATAAAGGCCATCTTTTCTTCATCCCGAGGGTCAATTCGGATCTGGTTGTATCCGGAGAAGGCATCCATGAAGCTTAATAGCTGATGGCCCGCGGTGGCGTCAACTAGTTGGTCGATCTTCGGTATCCGGAGAAGGCATCCATGAAGCTTAATAGCTGATGGCCCGCGGTGGCGCTCGCTATGTGTGTCTCTCTACCTGGCCATCTTTGGCTTCTGTATCTCCCTGTCGCTCACCTTTTCTCTTTCGCATCTTTCTCTTCCACTTTGTTTATCGTTGATAATCGTAGATCCTCCACTTACCACTACCTTCTTTACTATCACCATGTTGACCAGCCATTCAGGATAGTATGCTTTCCAAATGCTCCGCCTTGATAAGCTTGTTCACTTCTTCGTTTATTGCTTTCCTCTTCTCTGGGACAAGTTCCTTTTCTTTTGCCGAATCGGCTTGTGTTCAGGGCAACCTCCAGCCGATAAGTAATCACTTCGGCTAAAATCTCAGGCATATCCGAAGCTAACCAGATGAAGACATTAGCATTGTTCTTGAGAAAATAGAACAGCCTTGCCTTTGTTTCTTCATCAAGAGGTTTCCGATTTGCACGACCTTGGTGGGGTCCTCCTCGATTAACTGCACCGGAATGGTCTTTTCCATGGGTTCACCACAGTCCGCGGTTGGGTCCCTCGGGTCCAATTGATCCAAAGTCGTGGGATCGTTGGATTGCTTATCCTATATCATCAGGTATTGTCGTGTAGTTCTTTGGTCTCTCTTTGCTTTCCCAATTCCATTCCTGGTGGGGAAACGTACTAGGAGGTGATAAGTTGATACTATGGTTCGAAATTTGTTCAAGGCAGGCCGTCCTAGAATCACGTTGTAAGCCGAGGGAGTTTGGACCATCGTGAAGTTAATTGGCAGTGTCTTCTATCGGGGTTCGGTGCTGAGGGTTATGGGCAGTATCATTTCACCCTCGACATCGACTTGGTTGCCTTCGAAGCCGGTGAGTGGCATAGGGAACCATTGTAGTTTATTTTTAGGTAGGCATGTTCGAGAGAACGCGTTGTAGAGTAAGACGTCTACGGAGCTTCCATTATCGATTAAAATATGCCTTACATCATAATTAGCCATAATGGTCGATATTACAACTGGATCATCTTGCGGGAGTTGGACCCCGCAAGGTCATCGTCAGAGAAGAGTATGGTGTTGTTGTCTTTGAGCCATTTCGGGGTATCATCTTCGGCTCTTTTCTAGTTAGTTGGTCGATGTAGCATTCCCACGTTCCCACTGGTGGGCCTCTGGTTTGGTAGCTCATCTTCTTCAGGGGCCCTTTAGGGGACTGTGGCCTCTGGCCGAGATCCTTGGCGACCGATGTACCATCCCAAGTAACTCCTCTTGATAAGATCTTCAATGGCATCCCTGAGTTGGTGCACTCTTCGGTGTCGTGGCCGTAGTTTCGATGGAATCGGTAGTATTTGTTCATGTTCCTCATAGAAGAGAATGCCTTCATGGGATGTGGCCGTTAGAGATAACTTTCCTTTTTTGTCTCCATCAGGATCTTTTCTCTGGGAAGATTGAGAGAGGTGTAAGAGTCGCATCTCCAGCCCGATGCTCTGGGCTTGGGACTTCATCGTCGATTAGAATTATTGTTGTTGTTGTTGCTGTTGAGGGGTACAGGGGGACCCAGCCCCATGATGTTCTTTCTTTTTGGGAGGGATTTTTTTTCAGCTAGCTGTCGATTCGCCGCTTGCTCCTCAGTGTCAGCATATTTGTGAACCCTTGATAGGAGCTCATAGTAGCTTGTGAAAAATTTCTTATCCAGAAAAAAAGTAAGCCTGCATGATCGGAGCCCCTTCTTCAGCACGGACATGGCCACATGCTCGTTGAGATCAGGGATCTCGAGCGTAGCCGAGTTAAACCTGGAGATATAGTCTCGCAGGCTTTCTCCCTCGTTTTGGTGAAGGAGAAACAGTGTGTCCATGTTTCGGGGCATCTTGCGGCAGGTTTTGAAATGTAAGACAAACAATTTTTCTAGTTTGGAGAAATAATCAATGGTACCTGGATGTATGCTCGAGTACCACATCCGAGCTGCCTTCTTCAAAGTAGCAGGGAAGGTGAGGCAGTATAGTGCATCTGAGGTCCCTTGAATCATCATGTGGGCTTTGAAACTGCCCAGATGATCAAGCAGGTCAGTGGTACCGTCGTAGGGCTCCATCTGTGGAACCCTAAAGTACCGGGGGACGATTTCGATCATGATGCGAGAGATGAACGGAGAGCGTAACTCGTTAGCCACGAGGTCGCCGTGATTTCTCTGGCCCTGAAGCTTCGCGACCTCCGATTCGAGGGCCTTGAGCTTTTCCTCGTAATCGGGGCAGGCTTCCCTCGGTAGGTCCCTTTCGGGAGTGGAGTCCTCGGAGTAAACAGAGAGACCGTTTAGATCTCTTTCCTCTTCGCAGCGAACCAGTTGGCTTTGGGTTTCGAGAGCTTCGACCCTCGGGAGAGGGCCAATCATGGAGGGAAAGACGGGTGGATCCGTGTTGATGGTCTCCTTTCCTCCTGGATTGATGGCTATGTCTGGAGGTGGCTGGTGGATGCCCCACCTGAAGGGCCCTATCTTGGAAATTCTGAACCATAGTCGTGAGAGCATTGACTTGGTTCAGAAGAGCCTCAAATTGCTGTTGTCCCACGACAAGTGTGGGAGCCGGAATGTCATTCCCTGCCGGGGGGTTGCCCCTCTAAGAGGGAGCGTGACCTTTGCTTGTTGAGGCATTCTGAGTTTTTCCCTTCGCCATTAGAACCTCATTACACTCTCCTTTTTCCAAGGAGGGGAGCTAGCAGTAGATGTTTAAGCCGTCCCCTTACCTAGCGTGCCAATCTGTTGGCGTAGAATCCCCTTTGACCGGGAGGAGCTGCTGGATCATAGGTTCGCTCCCTTGGTTCACCTGCAAAACAGGTCCCTGGCTAGATTTTCTTCGGCGGGGGACACTCCGATGCCTAAGTCAGAGGCGGGTTCCAGCAACAGAATGGAGAGTATTTGAAGAGGAGGGAGATGGCGAGGAAATGAACTTTTATTTTTCCAGGATCTCGTTGCTTACCTTGAGTGTCCCCTCTTACCAGTATTTATAATGGCTGGTCTAGCGCGTGGCTTTGTCTTCCATCCTACGGTAAAGATGTGGACTAATCGACTTCCTTCTGCCCGTAACCGTAGGCGGTTGTCGAGAGGTACCGGCCAGGCTGGAGGCATTATAGCTGGGGTTAATGGCCACGTGGCCACTTCGATGTAGTTATGATTCGGAGGTAATAACCAGGCAGTTGATCGTAACCGTCGCGCCCATGTTTGCGTGGGTTTAAGGTTGGTTGGAGATTTGCCTTCGGACCTCTTCTTCAAGAGGGGCCGTTGCTGGATTAGAGAGGTATCTTCGTCATATTTTTTCTGGGATAGTCCGAAAACATCTCTGCTGTTCGTGGCGAGCTGTTCTTTTCAGGATGAATCGTAGGATGGAGTCGGTGTCATCTTCGGACCGTTCTCCTTTGGAACGGTGTCTTCGGCTAAGGCCGAAGACCGGGTCTATGATGTGGTTATACAATGTCGTCGCTTTGTCCATTCACTTAGCTTCCTCTGGGCGTTCCGGTTTGAAGTGTCTGGTTCGGAAGGATTGCGTGAGTGGTCGAACCGGTAGCTGATCAATGCTTGAACCGACATATTCTAACGATGGTTATAACCAAAATAGTTATACCAATAAGATGAGATTTTAATATATGATTATAATCAAATATGGTTATATAAATATGATGAGATCTTTATATTTAGTTATAACCAAATAGATTCTACTAAATATGGTAAGATCTTTCTTGGACATATACTAAATATAGTGAAATCTTGATATAATATTATAAGTAAATATGATTATAATAAATATAATGAGATCTCAAACACATATATAGCTCTAAGAAGTGCTTACATTTCGAATCACCTCTTAAGAGACAAGAACGCTGCTTTGTTATTTGGCAATTTTATCAGTTTCTAGAAATGTGGTTTTGAGTTGTTATTTACACCTCACAAGGTTCTTGCATGTATATATGCAGGTATGAATGTATCTTTGTATTTAATGAATTTATTATACTTTTAATGGAGAAGCTTGTAATCAAGTCAAGTTAGGGTAAGTATGAAGTGAATGAAAGTTCAAATATTTTAGATGTAAGATCTAGATTTTTTGGGAGGATCAATGCAATCCTGTTTTTTAAAGGCTCAAAAATCAAATAAGGATTCCGAAAGATAATTAGTGGAAAATTTGAAAACTTTATACTAAGATGTTTGATTGACTTTATGGTAGGTTTTATAGAGCTGTCAATGGGTTGGGTCCGGACCCGAGAATCGTGGATATTTACTCAACGGGTCTAGATCTGATATTAAATCTGAACCTGTTTACCCGTACCCGTTTAGTCATAATTAAATGGATCCGGGTTTGGATATGTAATATCCAGACCCTGGACCCGATTATATAAAATAATGTTATATATATATTTATGTATATTTAGATTATTAGGGGCCGTTAGATCGTGATCCAAGGGTTCGAAATCAATCCTTGTTTTTAATATAAAATCCTTCCATCGAGTCGATACGGTGCCCTAGATCCTCAAATCCTTCCATCCTTCCTCCTCGACGGTTGACGCCTTCCCCCCTCTATGGCCGTCGTTACTTGAATGTCATCTTCCAGATCCTCCCTGCCCTCGACGACGGATGGCCAATGCCTCCCCCCCTCCCCCATTCGACAACAGCCCCAAATCCTCCCTACCTTCGATGACAGACGGTCGACGCCTCCTCCCCTCTCGGCCTCTCCAGTCCAGATCGTGATCGACGTCTATCGCCAACCACTCCTCCCCATCAGGCCGCTGCATCTACCACTTCGTCAAAGTATATATCTTATATTATATATATTATATATATATATATATATATATATATATCTCCTCCTCTCTCTCCCTCTACCTTACAAGACCCTTTGACTTGTGCTTGGTTTCTTGATTTTTTGTCATCTTCCGAATGCAGTGGTTAAAGAAGACAAAGAGGATGGCGATGCTCGCGGCTCTGGAGAAGATTTGTGAAGAAGACAAAGAGGAAGGCGATGCTTGGAGAAAATTCATGAAGGTTTCCATCCTTTCTTGGATTATTTTTATTTTTAAGTTTGGTTTATTGATCTTTAGGTGTTTGTGCTTTTGTCTTTGAAAAAGAAAATATCAAAGAGGTGATAGAAATTTACCTGTTTTATCATGAAGTAATCGGGTCCGGGTTCAGGTTTGGATATTCGGGTCCGAATATGGTATTTCAAAATTAGACTTGATTCGGATCCGCGTCTAAGTCCAGTAACTAAGATCAGGTTATGATCTAAATATCCGGGTTCCGATCGAAACCAGCTCGTTGACATCTCTAAGGCTTTGCTCTCACCATTTTATCAGGAGATTCGATATAGATGGAAATGTCCTGGGCGTGAGACATGGCCTGATAGACTCTGTTCATTCTACGGTATTTGGTGTCACGTGCGGAGTATGTTTTCACGAGGAAGCAAAACTAATAAATCTTGGATGTAACTCGTTTCACCTGCCGAATTCACCTGCTTTCATTGCCAGGGGAAAAGCTTTTTTTACGTGCCAAAAATGAAATTAAAAAAAATCTAAGAATTGTGATTTGGTGGCCTCCGGTGCCTTATATTTTGTGGTACATAAGGCTTCGCTAAGCCTCGAACAAAATTCAAAGTCTGGTTTGGTGGCCTCTGGTGTCTTATTTATTGCCTTATTTATGGGACATATTGCTACAAGAAATAATCTCTGGCTGTGCAGCTTATTATGAATTATCCTGCAAAATCCTCTCTCTCTCTCTCTTTTTGATAGAAAAAAAAAAAGGGTAGAGTGGGTTAACTCCTGTCTCATTAAGTGATGTAGAATGACCTCTCTCCTTGACAAGGACGGGCTTTTGTAATATATATTCTGGTCGGGCAACAGAGGAAAGGAAAAGCAAATAAAAATCAATTTTTTTGTTGAGACGAAAAGTATTGCAATGTAATTTCTTCGAAGTACCCGTTTTTAACCGATGATTTAAATAAAGGTAGAGTGGACAAAGAAGATATTGTGCCAAAGTGCCTATATTATTAACTTGCCGTCTACAATCTAAGCAACCATATAGCTGCCTCAGGTTTTTTATTAGATCGGCGCTTAAGACAAGCTATACAATTAATTTGATCAAATATTTCATCTAATAACCTAGCAGTGTTTGTCTAGTTCCTGGTCCGAAATGCCAGATGACTAGGTTAACCATAATTATCCTTCGGAGTGGAAATATTATTGCACCTTAATCATCTTACTGTAATCCGGCTCTATTAGGTTTGGGTCCTCGCTAGTGGTCTTGATTTTGGGATCCATAACCAGACAATGGGGCTGAGTTAAGGGACGGAACCAACCCGGCACGATTGAAATATTAGGGGTGACAAGATTCTAGTAGACCATAGATAATAATAAATAAAGAGATGCTACACCACTAGTGGATTCGGATCTCCTTCGAAGGCCCTCCTCCTGTCCCGGATCCGAAATAAAGCAACTTAAAAAAGTCCTTTCATTCCCCCACGTAACTATCATCATACGATGCCCTAAACGATGTTCGCCAAATTACAAAACTACCCTCTACAGGTGGACTATAAGTTCATGCCTAGAAACCTCAACCCTTTCGCTCTCTTTCCTCCCAGGCCTCGCGAGTTTTTTTTTTTTTTGATTGAAACTCGCGAGGCTCTTTCGGACTCGTCCCCCTTTCTATTGTCCATCTCATTCGCGACCGTAGAAGAGGTAATTCGTCATGCTCTTACAGTGATCAAAATGCTCTTAATTCGCTTCCCGTTATCCTTCTTCCCTGAACATCTCCTGGAATCTAGGGTTTTCTCGCACTTGCCGATCTCTTCAATTCCTTCCTAATAATAAGAAGGGGTTTTGTCCCCTGCATATTACGGGCTTTTCTCGTGGTTTCTGGATTTTAAATCAGTTTTCAAGTGGTTAGATTTCAAGAGGTCCAGTTTCTGGCCTTTACCTGGTGCGCTATGGATCTGTGAAGAATTTAATGGGGTTTCTGAATTTTTCTTTTAGGGGAGGATTAGTTTGGGGATTCTTTGCAAATGTGTCTTTTAATCCTTTTATGGCTTTCTTGAAGTGATCGATTGATGGGACGATTTTTTTTTTTTTTTGTTTCTTTTTTTTTTTGGGTGATGTTGACTTGTGATTTAGGGAGTATATGGCATCGAAGCTGCACCAGCTTCGGTCCAAGGCTGTTCAAGCCTCAGAGTTTGTGGCCAAGCATGGATGCGCCTACTATAAAGAGCTCATGGAGAAAAACAAGATATATGTTGTGGATCCGCCCACCATTGAGAAGTGCCAAGAGTTGTCAAAACAGCTATTTTACACACGTCTTGGCAGGTCAGTCTTTGTGTTCATGTGATCTATTTATTTCATCGGGGCGTGCATATTTGGTTAATTTGGACGGTTTATGTATTTTGTTGGTCCGAATCTGTGATGTGAGCTGAAAATTGCATAAATACTGAATGTGAACCTTAGCTTTTCATATATGTGTAAATGTTTTATGAAATTGGGTGAATTCAAATGCATGCAATGTGCTTGTTATCTTTTGTGAGGATTCCATGCCCAGAGAGCTATTACATGTTACTTATCTTGTTTTGCTGATTTACATCATTTGGTCAGAGTAATTACTGCATAATTTGCTTGATGTTCATTTATCTCCCTCTATTTTTGTTCACTTTTACTTATGTGTTATGTATATGTTCAATATATGGTGCTGTTTCTCTTGCTCACTAACAAAAAATTTTAGTGAAGATATGATTTCTGAAAATGTGATGATAAATTGATTTTTTTTTTTTTTGTAAGATACATATCAATCAACTAATCAGAACTGAATGCCACAGATAAAAGTCTTCTTGAATTTTTTTTAAGCATATTCACACTTTTCTGTTTTCTTTTCTGCCCTTGTTCTCTTGCAGTTAAAGCTACCAAGATAAATATTTTTGCACATGATTAAGTTAATGTGACATAAAATCCTGTTCTTCGACTTCTTGGCACTTATTTGTTTGCCCTTTTCTTTTCTTCTTCTTCTTCTTTTTTTTTTTTGTGGGGGGGGTGTGTGGGGGTGGTTGTTTATTATTTTCCTGTGATTATTGATATTAGTACTAGTAGAATGTTGATTAAACATGTGACAGTTCTGATGGAAATGTTTTTGTCCACTGAGAAACATATGGATGGTTATTTTTACAAGGCATATGTACACACACAGATATAAAATAGACATATGTATACACACACAGATATAAAATAGACATGTACACACACGCATATATATAAAATAGACATGTATATGCAAGTTATATGTATACACAAGTTATTTACACAGACACACACACACATATATAAATAGACATATGTATACACAAGTTACATACATACACACACACATGTACACTTATAACTTCGCACGTGCAATGCATGCTTGAGGGAGAAAATGAAAAAAATATTATATTGTTTAAAATTACAAAAATATTATTTCTGTATTTGGTTGATTTTTAATTCCTAAACAGGGAGTAGTTTTTATCCTAATTCTTAGAATCAGTTTCATAGAAAAGTTTCCCTATCTTGATCCTTAATTTTGGTTTTCCTTATATCACTAATTTGTGCATATTTACAATCAGTCCTTATTCAGTCCTTTTCTAATTCTCAAATAGATCAGCTATGTATTTTAATTCATAAAGAGATCGATGGTTTAGCTTTAGGGTCCTTTTCTTTTTCTCTAAAATCTTTCCTTATTTCTGAAATCCTAAAATCCTTTCTAAAAATCTTACCGGAGTAGATCAGAATTTTTTTTTATTTAATTCGTAAAATCAATGCCTAATTTGAAGTCCTGCCAAAAAACATGGTTTATGGAATTTCTAACATTTGACTAATTAAATATTGGATTTGAATTTTTTTTTAAATATTTCTAGTGATTTCCTAATATGACTATTTCCATCTGGAAATGGTCAATGTGTTTTCATAGTTTTTATGAATAGGGAGAGGATATTTTTGGAATTAAAAATGATAGAGGGAATTTGAATGGAATGTTCTAGATGCCTGCCTACATGCATGTGTGCGTGCACAAATTTTGCATTTGTTTAG
The DNA here is from genome assembly GCA_021397845.1 of Areca catechu. Lineage (NCBI taxonomy): Eukaryota > Viridiplantae > Streptophyta > Magnoliopsida > Arecales > Arecaceae > Areca > Areca catechu. The sequence goes on from CM038039.1 coordinate 31,881,077, forward strand.
TTATGGCAGGCAGCAAGGACATTGTTGGCCAGTAATATGAAGTTTAACTTTGTTGAATATTTGGGTGTGGTGCAATGTAATATAGACGTCAAAATGGTGATTTTTTAAATCAAGGTTAGAAATCCTGCCTGTGGTGGGCTTTTTTTTTAAAAAATAGGATGTTGCTTTAAATCCCATATTTAAAGATGTGATGTAGAAAAGAAAAGAACTCCATTGATCCACACCAAAGCGACTCATATCAAGCACATAAAATATGAACGGGTAAGCTTGCATCTCTGAACATTCAATTATACAAAAAAATGCAATATGGAACAGATTCTTTGCCGATCAAATATGAAAAAAAATAATTTACAAGAATATAACTGCATCATTGTCTTTGTTTTAGGGTATTTCTGAGTTAAATACTGCATCAGGGATATGCACATAAAATTGCAATAAACATTATTAGGACCTATGCAATCTCATCTTTGCTGCTTTGCCTTCACTTGTTATGAGGACCATGATAGTTTACTTCTAATCCATTTCTTGGGCAGCATTGCAGAGGCATTTGAAGGCCTATATCTAAATTCAGCTGTTAGATGTTTTTGCAGGTCGTCTGTAGACTTAGATATTAACCTAAAAGTCATGATTATCGCATATTTTAGTTTTTAGATGTTTTTATTTTGAAAATGAGTTCGTTAAAAAGTTACAAACATGAAAATTTTTTGAGATCGTCTTGTAGTTATTTTTGTATGCAATTTAGTTGTCGAGTGTCAATCACTGATTGATATCACTGAATGTATTTTGCTCTAAAACGTGCATGCATACATGATATGTTATTTGGCTTTGTTCCTTTGTTTTTTTTTTTTTTTTTTTGATAAGAAAAAGGGATGGGGGGATAAATCCCAGTGTAGCTATTCCCGCAGGCTCCCGTCCCACCAGGTAATGTTCGATGCAAGACGCTTAGTTTCGCACAATCTTTCATCACCCGAAGATGAGTATGTCAATCTGACACCACTAAGACGCTGGTTAGTAGAAAGGGGACAAAGAGGGAGACCCTGATCTCTCACTCACACCAGTGGTCGCAGGTCCCAGGAAAATTCCTGGATTTAATCGAGTCACCGCTGGGATCATACTTTGAACCCGTAATCGGTTGGTAGTGAAGCAAGGCTTCTACCAACTGGGTTACCGTCTTAGCGGTTTTGTTCCTTTGTTTTTAATGGAGTTGTTCATGTCAAATTTTGCCTTCTCGTTTTGGTCTTGACTTTTTCATAGGGTTGACAATTGGGTCGGGTCGAGTATAAACGGGTCGGGTTAGATTCAGGTCGGGTCAAAAAAGACTCAACCCGAACCCAACCTATTTATTAAACATATCAGGTTTTAGAATCTAACCCGACCTATAAGTTAAACAGGTTACTCGACCTAACCTGTTTACAACCCATTTATAATTTAATTAAAAAAAAAAGCAACGACCCATTAATGACCCGTTTAAAACCCACTAAAAAAAAAGAAAAAGAAAAACTTGCCACCGCAGTGCAGTGTCGACCTTGCCACCTCTTATGCTATCCTCGTCCTTGCCCTCATCTGCCTCCTCCGATCCTAGTGGCAGCTTGCCAAGTCTGCCGTCCTCTATCGATCCTCGCTGCCATCCTCGTCAAGGGCAAGATAATGAAAGTTTGAAACCCTAAATCTCTTATTTCCGGGGACGAACTTAGAAGAAAACAAGTAATTAAATTACCATTCTTCTCGTATTACCTTGGATTGTGAAAGGCCCCACTTTGTTAGTATACAGAGGGACATGATCCCCGCTCCTTGTACTTGTGATCAGACCCATCAGCTTCAACCCCAAACCTACAAGCCAACACTAGAACCAGAAGAACAGCTACTATTCTCACCATCATCAAATCTAAACACTCTCCAACCAAAAACCCTAATCCCCAAAGCTTCCCTACGGTTTTCTAAGAGGGAAACAAACCTAACATCCAACCATCCTCACCAAGCTAAGATCTTCCACCAAAAAAAATAAAGCATCTGTTTTACAAATCCTCGGTTTCCAAGCAAGAACGAGCCTCTTCTCCACCTCGCCATCTCTGGCTCCACCGGTGTCTTCGTCGACTACCTCCCCCTTGTTGAGGAAGCGCCAGCCCGATCTGATGCAGATGTCAACGACTGGAAACCCATCGGCGATGGTGAGTCTCGAAGAGGAAGAAGGGAGGGCTCTGCATGAGGAAGGGTGTGAGTGGACTTTTGCACAAAGTTTGTCGGAGAGGGTCTCGAAGAGGAAGAAGGGAAGGCTCGGAGCTATTTAGAAGGGAGATATTTCTTGAAGAGGAAGACCCTAATGCACGAGAAAAACAGAGAAGGGCATGATCTATGGGAGCTAGAAGAGGAAGAAGGGAGGGCTTGAAGCTATTTCTCGAAAGGAGAAAAATAGAGAAGGGCATGATCTGGACCCCTGCACGAGGTCTGAGTCGCCAGACTGGCGTGCTTAAATCTGAAAGGAATGGAGGTTGCAAAACGAAACCATTTAACATCTAAATCTATATATATATAATAATTTAATTTTAAAAAAGATTATAAACAGATTAAACGGATTATGCATGTTAGAAATTTTAAACCTGAATCCGATCCATGTAATAAATGGGTTAAATAGGTTGACTTGTTAACGATCCGAATCCGTTTAAGTTCAATCTGAACCTGTTTAAGACGGGTTGAATACTGGTTGAGTTGGCGGGTCGAGTCATATTTTGCCACCTCTACTTTTTCAGCTTCTATCGGAGCTTTTGGAGTCTGTTCCTTTGCTGCATAAGCTTAAACCACACAACCAATTTAGTAACTCCTAGTACTTGTGAACTGGGCTTCTCATTTCATAGCTCCTCCGTACCAATTTTTAGAGGATTGACATCAGGTTAAGAGTTAAGAGCCAATTGTAAAACTTTCTTTGATTCTGATGGATCTACCTGATCTATAGTTACAATGGGATTAGTCTTGTTGGTTAAAGTCCATTATTGAGATAAGCATATAGGTCTATATATGTGCATGCATCTCCATATTTGTGATTGTCTGTTGGTCAAAATTTTTGTTGTTGAGTTATGAAATCTGGCTTTTGAGGATTGTTCATGTATTCTTTGTTTTCTTATGTTCTCGTATTGCTTCTTAACATTTTGCTGTTTTTACCTGGAAAAGTTCTTCTAGGGACTCGTTTGGTTCATGGGAAGTGGAGAGGGGAAAGGCACTTCCCGGGTTGTCAAGAAAAGTCTTCTTATTTGATTAGAGTTTTAAAAGAAGAAAGAATGGAAAAAGTTGTTCTTACGGGAAGACTCTTTTTATGTTTCGTGAGAAGTGGAAATCCACGAGGGAAAGTGATTTTTAAGATTTTTTATGGGATGGGAAGTGATGGTTCTATTTTCTTTCCAAAAATACCTTTTAAGATCTACATCTAAAATTTTGCAAAATATCAATGGATTGTTAAGATAAAATACTTAACAACAGGGTTCTCCAAACCGTGCCGAACCGGTCGGTTCGGGATGTACTGAACTCGACTGGCGGCCGGCCGGCATGGTTCGGCTTTAAAAAACGGCACAGTCCCTTTTAAAAAAAAATTTTACCGCATCGAACCGGGCCCGAATCGGTCGAAACGGGATCGAACCGGCTGATTCGGCCTGGTTCGGCTCGGTATGGCTTGTGAAGAGGTGGGGGGCAAATTTTTTTTGGTGTCACATGGCTACACTTTAGCCATGTGACATTTTGTCCAGGGGAAAGATGCCTTTCCTTAATTATAAGGAAAGGCACAGAGAGCTCTTATGAGTTCTTTGTGTTCTCTGCTGCAGCGCATGGTGGAAGGAAAAGCAAAAAAAAAAATTTGCAGGGTCAATTTCAATCCAATTCAACCTGCAAAAATTGAAGGGGTAGGTAGAATCAAGGTCCGTATACCTTTTTTTTCCGTATTTTCGTCTTTCGTAGCATTAAATTTTATTAAAATCCATGCAAATTAGAAAATTAAAAAGAAATGTTGTCAAAATTTATTTGTTGGTAATGATTTTAGAGTATATGGTAGATCTAGGATAGATCTACAAAATGGACTAAAATCTTAATTTTTTGTTAAGTATATAATTTTTTAAATTAAAAATTAATTTTGGATTAATAAATTAATTTAAAAAAATTAAAAAAAAATTGTAATTATAAATTATTAATCTTGGACTTGTAAGCTATTCTCACTATAAATTTCATGTCGATTTATTCAAGTTTTGTGGATTTCATGAATAGTGCCCGTAGGTCTTAAATTAAAAAAAAATTGATTTTTAATGCATTTATAGGATCTTAAAAAATATATGTAGCATGTATGATGGAATCCTACATGAATCTAAAATTTAGAATTTTTTTTATTTTTCTTTAGTTTTTTAAAATTTTTAAATAAAAAAATTTAAAAAAATTAAATTTTAAAAATTAGGCTAATATATTGTTAATTAATAAAGATTATTATTGATCTTATATGTAATTTAAATATTCAGGAATGCATCCATCAAAGAGGAAGGATCCGGAACGGGATATTGGCTGGTTATATGGAGAGATGCTTTCGGGTCGGCATCATTGGAGGTGTAAATGGTGCGATACCGAATTCAAAGGTGGGGGGTAACAAAGTTGAAGCAGCACTTGGCTGGCGACTATCCTGATGTATTTGCATGTCGACTGTCCATAGGAGGTCCGTCAGTTGATGAAGAAATACTTTGCTGATTTTAAAGCTGGGAAGGAAAGAGCAGCAAAGAAGAAGGCAGAGGTGGACCGCAGAGCCACAGAACTACCTTCTTATCACTCCATGGAGTCAGAGGAAGTATCTATTCCTTCTGATGAGGAGGCACAGATGGAGGCTGCTATTCAGGCGAGCTTGTATGAGCAGAGGCAGCAGGAGGAGGCAGCCAGGCATAGACAGCGATTCAAGCCATCAGCTTTTGAGTCAGGATCGGGATCCGTTTCTGCTAGTGCTCTAGGAGAGTCTGAGACAGTTTAGGAGGATCTCAGTCAGAGAGCCCGTCAGGAGAGGCACCGACCTTATTGCACTCATGTTGGGAGCATTTAGCAGTAGGAGGAAGTCTTTCAGACCTAGGGACATTCTAGAGAGAGTCACTATCCATGATGTCGATTCACATGCATTTTCCAGTAGAGATTCCAAGTAACAGAGGATTGACACTATTGAAAAAGGATAAGAAGGATTTGTGGCCGGCCATCTCCTCCTGGTTTCATTTCAGTCATATTCCAGCTCATATAGCAGATAATCCTTATTATCGCTTTGTTATTTCATCTATACAGGCTGCTGGTGTAGGTAATAGATCCTCCAGCATCGAGGAATATTTATGATAATCTTCTGGACAGCAATAAGGAGCTAGAAGGATGGATATCCTCATATCAGAGCAAGTGGCCTGTGTATGGATTGACGATGATGTGTGATGGTTGGACTGGTCCTACTAGACGGAGCATCATCAATTTTGACTTATTGTGATGGGAAAATTTTTTTTAGAAGTCTATTGATACTTCAGATCAGGTGAATGACGTCAGTTATATCCTCAGATTGATGGAGGTGATTGATCAGGTGGGAGAGCATAATGTCGTGCAGGTAATCACTGATAATGGACCACAGTACAGGGCCGCAGGACAGATCTTGATGGAGCGGCGGTCGCATATTTTCTGGATTCCTTGCACTGCACATTGTATAGACCTCATGTTGATAGATATTGGTAAAATTCGCAGGGTACAGAAGATTGTTGAGCTAGCACAGTTTATCACCAGATTGATATATAACCATATATGGGTTTTAGGAGCTTTGCAGGGAAAAATATTGAGACCGGCGGTCACACGGTTTGCAACTAATTACATTGCACTTGATAGTCTTCTTAGCAAGAAAGCAAAGCTGCGTCAGATGTTTGTCAGTCAGGACTTGCAGGAGAGCAAATATGCTAGGGCAAATACTGAGGGAAGCAATGTGGAGAATTTAGTGACGAGACAGACATTCTGGCAGCGGGCTGAGAGGGTAGTGGAGGCTATCAAGCTTCTATATGAGGTACTTCGTGCCGTGGCTTCCGAGAGGTATGCTTAGATGGGCTTTTTATATTTCATGATGCAAAGGGCAAAGGAAAAGATTCAGGAAGTAGATCTATCATACTCATATGAGTGCATATGAGTATTTCCAGATCATTGATGGACAGTGAAGTTATCAAATGAGTTCGGATTTGCATTTAGCAGGTACGTAGTATTTTATGAAGTCCCTAAAAATTAAGTTTCAATTATATTCATATAAGTACGCTTGACTGATTCTTAAAATATGTGCAGTTTACTATCTAAACCTGAGATTTCAGTACTCCATACTGGACATTGCCATGGATGAGGATCTTGTGTCTGCCCTGCGTAATGTTATATATAAGATAGAGTCCGATCTAGATACCCTGCGTAATGTTATATATAAGATAGAGTCCGATCTAGATATCGCTGTTATGTGCCTTGAAGAAGTAAGTTAGGTTGAAATTATTGAATGATTTTTAATAGCATTAATTTCAATAAGCTAACAAATTTTTTTCTGGCAGACGAAATTTTTTAGGGAGGGCACAGATTCATTTGGATCCACTGTAGCGGTCAGAAATAAATCAAAGATGAATCCTGGTAGGTACTACTAAGGAGTAAGTCTAATATTATATCATGATTAAATTTTTTATTTTGCCAAATCTAAAATTCTAAATGATGTAATATTTTTTGCAGCGAATGGTGGGTGCATTTTGGTGGATCTGCTAAAAATTTTAAGGTTCTTGCAGTGAAGATCCTCTCCCAGACGGTGTCCTCCAGTAGATGTGAGCGCAACTGGTCTATATTTGGTCTTATCCACTCCAAACAGAGGAACCGTCTGAAACATAAACGCCTCAACGATCTTGTGTATATACACTATAATTTAAGGTTGAGGCTAAAATGTATTCAGGAAGAAGTATAATCACTCCAAACAGAGGAACCGTCTGAAACATAAACGCCTCAACGATCTTGTGTATGTACACTATAATTTAAGGTTGAGGCTAAAATGTATTCAGGAAGAAGTATAATTGAAATATCCTGATCTCACTGCAAGTTTATATGTTGATGAGGATGAAGATCCAATGATTGGGTGGGTCATGGGTCAACAGCAGCAGCCAGAGCTTGATGAGCTAGGATCGCCTCCTCGACCAGCCAGTTTTGTAGCTAGTGAGGCTGGGATGAATGCTGAACAATGGGCAACAAGTCATATTCCTCACAGGGCTCCAGTAGATACAGCACATCGTCCGTCCCCACCATCTAGTAGACCTGGAGACATGAAAAGGAAAGGTAGTTGCACCTTCATCGGAGCACTCAGTCCACTCAGATTCAGATACCAGAGATAGTGATGATAGTGCTTAGATAGTAGAGGATCTAGTGATCAGGAAAGGGCAGGAGGACAGGAGTCGCAGCCACCTAGTCCTATTCGATTTACTAGGGAGTCGCAATTTTTCCATGCAATGCAGGATATAGATCATGGAGCACCATCTGATATACCTCGTGGTGATACGATTACATATAGGCGACGGGCTCCGCGTGATCATTCGGGACACGATACAGCTGTAGATCTTGCTTGCACGTAGATCAGGATCCTTGGATGTATCTGGATCATTCTTATATTCAAGATTCTCTTATCCGCAGCTACCGGCAACTTCTGGTCCATATGATCCATATGGTGCATCCGAGATGTCAGCATTCTCTGGTTATTATCCCAGAGCATCTTATGCATCTGATTTTGTTACTGGTATATTTGGATTCCCCCTGCTTTGCCATATCATCAGTCTCTGGACAGCTTTCAGAGTTGGGATATCAGAGAGGGATCTGCGATTAGTTATGACCCATCATGCATACTTCCTGGGATGAGCTTAGAGGAGTATCATACTGCCTGGCAGGAGGGACATGCCGAATTTCCTACATAGTACATACATGATCCCTATATTTATGGACATCGTCACTCTACCTGATTCTAGACATTGGTATGCAATTATATGTTTATGCCACATTTTACTTTCATTAATTGCTGATAATCTTAGTTTAATTATCATTTTTTTTTATTTCAATTAAAAATAGTCCTGAACCCTAAAGCAGTACGCCATCATAAATCCTAAATCTTAAACCGGCCTAAATCCTAAATGGCTAAACCCTTAAAAAATAAATCCTAAATCCTAAACCCTTAAAAATTAAAATAAAAACCTTAAAATTACAAAAAAAAAAAAAAATCAAAAAAAAAAATTTTGGGCATACCGGTTTGGACTGGCATGCCCTGCCGTACCGTGTCGGCACGGTACGGTTCGGTATCGAACTGGTATCGACCGGCTACCGGTACCGGTATCGGGAATCTTGCTTAACAATAATATTATCTTAATATTAACAATAATATTATCTTAATATTAACAATAATATTATCTTAATATTAATAATAATATTATAATATTATAATATTTATATTAATATATTGATATTTATATCAATATAATATAACATTTAATATTATATTATATCTATAATAAATTAATTAAATTAAAATTAATATAATAAATTATTATGATCTAGTATTATATTGTAATATATTGATATTATATTCATATTAATAAAAATATAATATTTATTATTTAAGAAAAGTTTGAGAGTAAAAAGATATGATCTTATATTTATTAGGGAAAATATAAGGATATAACAGGTATTTTATATAGTTGTTCCAGAAAGTGCATGCTTAATCAAATATAAGCCATTCTGGAATATGCCACTTTATGGTCAACCCAGCATGCCAAAATCCTATTTCTACGAAGTAGTTTTCCCAGAAGTTACTTTAGGGGAAGAAAAGACTTTTTCGCGAACCAAACGAGCCCTAAATGTTTAAGTACGTACTATTAGCATGTCTCAAAAGACATACTAGGGTACTGTTCTTAAAAGTTGGTCAAGAATATTTACTGGTGATCATTCATATCATTTTTTTTTTCTAAATTAAATTTTATGGCTCAATTAAATCTTATAGTGCATGGCTATATCGATACTTTTTAGAGTAAGTTTATTGTACCCATCATTATGATCATCAATCATTTCCTAACGACCATGGCATTTTTGTATAATTTTAATGCATTCGGAGATAATGAGTTTTCAATTTTGCATCATCCAAATCCCGGATTCAAATTCAAAATTGGTTTGACATGCTTAGTGAACACCATTGACATTTTTGCTAAAGGTTTAGTTATTATTATCAGTTCCTTTGTGAGAGAGCTGTGGGAGCACCAGTAAATATATTAATGATATGATGCAAATAAATTCCTGACGGTGTAGTTTCATGATTGTCAGTGGTCCTCATCCTTGAATATTATGAATGCTGTTATTCCTTTTTGTCAGTTTATTGTTTTGTCCCAATTATAAATTAGAACTTACAATGCTTTGCTGAATGTCAAAAAAACATAACCTTGATAATTGCTTAGTTATCTGATGTTGAGTAGGCAATGGAATTGGTTTAGGGTACGGTGAATAACTGTGTGTACGGATTGTTTGATCTCACAGCATTCCTGGCCGATATGAGGCGTTCTGGAAGGAGCTCGATGCTGTGAAGCATGTGTGGAGAAATAGAAATCAGCTCAAGGTTGAGGATGCTGGCATTGCAGCTTTATTTGGGCTTGAGTTGTATGCATGGTACTGTGTTGGTGAGATTGTCGGAAGAGGATTCACTCTCACCGGTTACTATGTCTGAGCAAGCTACCATGATTGAAACACCACTTTCAGGCTTAACTATTTCAGATTTACGGTCCTTGGGGTGATTGAGTTTATGACTTCATTTTACATGCAAAATTTTGTCTTATAAATTTTTGAAGCTGGTGGTCAGCAGGACAAGCATCATCGCCTTAATAATTTGTCGCCTCGTCTGTTTTCTGGATGTGATATGAATTCTCGTACAAATATTTAAATCTCTTAAATGAAAAAGAATATTCGATCAGGTTAATGTTTTTCGTGCGTCACCAAATATTTGTTTGCATTTTAATTTCGTTAAGATGCTGCAGCTCGTGTCCTAGCAATGGTGAACCCTCGTTCTATGTTATCCATGTGCCGTAGAAATTACAGGTGAATTTACAGGTTTCTAAAGCCAGTTCAAATTCAGAATGTTCGTATTCGGCAGGCTTTCCGTAGGATCAGCGAACGTAACGGGCTTCAGCACATGACCGGACCAACGTAACAAGTATCAGTAGGCACAAGTTCGACAGCAGGTATCCACGGATGCAGCCACATCAAATCCTATCTCTTCTCGCAAAATAAGAAAAAAAAAAAAACACATTATATGAATGACAGCTTCATGTTTTAAGTATGCGCCAGGATGATCTACCGGTTGCGTCAAAAAATTGAAAGGGGTCTCACATTTGCGGCTGTTCGGAGCGTTCCTTGCATTTAATGTCACCACATTGTAATCTGATCAGGATTTGTTAAACGTCCAAATAAGGGTGAGAGTTACATCCAAACTAGCGTATGCTAGGTACGAGATTTAACGCATTCCAACAGATTTTGGTTATCTGATTATCAGGAATTTGGTGCTGGATTCCAGATATCCCACCTCTTAACAAGGATTGAAACATGTACTTTATCTTCATTAATATTTATTTCTTCCTACCAAGAATACAAGTTCCTGGGTTGGGCGGCATTGCCAAGGGATCAAAGTTTGGGGAGAGAAACAAGAAGGATGATTAAAGCTGCATAAATTATAAAGAAATTATTGAAGAAAACTGAGGACAATATGAAGAAACAACATCCAATTATACACCTTAATACGGCATGAAAAACAGCTGCAAGGCTATTAGCCAATGCATTGTCCCCCCAGCATGATGGTGGGACACCCCTAAGTCCCTCGATCCAATATTGCCTTAAGTCAGGCATCTGATATCATATTTCTTAACGAAAATGCTTATTTAGTGAAAAAAGCTTTAGATAGAATTGGAAAAAGTTTTAAATGATCCAGGGCCAATCTTCTGAGGACCGTGACCTCAATAATTTCTTTAAAGCTTAAAAATATTATTAACTCAAAAGTGCTATCTGTAATCATTACAAAAATCAGAATGTCTTGACCAATCATTCAAGCATGCTTTTGTACATATGGAATTTTCTAACTTTCCCGATCAAGTTCTTCATTCTTTATCAATAAAGGATGAAGAGGTGCAGGCTAGGCTTCTGTTGACATGTTCTACACAAGCTATGATTCTCAAATAGTTCTCCATCAATTGGTCTTTCTATTGCTGCAATCTGCCCTCCAACGTTCCTTTCAAATTCATCAATTCCGATTGCGACATGCAGTAAACCAAAGCTGCAGTTATCATATTCATTTTAAATATCCCTCGCCAGCCAGGCTTCCTCCGGCTAGTCGGCACGCTCTTCCAGTAGGAAGAGGTGCAGGGTTTGAACCCTCGTGGTGGTGGTATCTCCACCATATTCGTGCCGCTACCATGCTGTGGCAACGAATTGGTCAAGAAGAATATGACTTTACTGATGACCATTTCAATTCTCAATTTTCCCAGCACTTAGATCGCCTTTCAGCCTCTAGACGGTACAAGGAAACAATGATTAATAAGTTCATCAAATCCAATGGCATAAAGACAGATATTTAGACATTTCCCATGTGATGTTGATTGCCTTTCAACCAATTGGAAGGGCCAAGAGTTTGTAAAATCACGATTGGCACATTAGAGACATTTTCCCATGTGATGTTTCTCTCTTCAGCTCATGCCAACTAGCAAGCACAATGATGCGTACCCTTAGAAATATCCTACCGATGTATAGCTGCTTTGACATGCTAGAGTATTTAATGGATGTGCATTTATCGATTCAGATACCCTACGCTGATGCTGACTTGTTTACCGATTGATACCTAGGGTTGCACCTTGGGCAGGTTAGTTGGGCCGTGCCATGCTAATCGTGGTTGAATAGAAATTTTAAAATATAGGAAAAAATATTGAAATATTTTTATTGAATTGAAATCTCTATTAATCACTAATTTCAATGACATGCATAATTTACTAAGATTAAATATGCAATTATATAAATATACAAGTAACCTATATGAAACATATATATGATTTATTTATTTATATATCAAGTATGGTCGGGTCAGGTTTAGGTTGTGTTGAAGTTCAACCACAGCCCGACCCTGCTTGAGGTTGGGTTAGAATTTTTTTTAGCCTAAGCCTATCTCAACCAAACCCTGGTCTGATGAGTGCATTGGGCAGGCAAATCCGGATTGAGCCCAATCCAAGTTGCAACCTTACCGCCAGCCAACCCACATGAAAGAAGTACCTAAGTTGAAACCTTACTGCCAGCACGCTCACATACACCAGCGGTACCAATAGAACAAATCCAAAAACATTCACATCGAACTCTTTCAATCCTTCTCTTCTCGCATCAGCATACAAGTGCAATGTGGGCATTTTTAAAAGCTTGCCAAGGAGCATCAAAAAAAAAACCTGCACCTTGGGGCAACCACTTTTGGTTTATTCTGTAAGACTTGAACAAAATCAAACATATACCTCATATCTCAATGTCAAACACGATAAAGAGTTCCTGCTTCGTAATACTTTTGCACAATATCCCTTTAACCATATCAATGATATCAAGTTGTTAAATTCCTTTCAAGGTTTGAAGATTTGGTTTTGGTGTTGGTCAACCTTGCCAAGTTTCGCCTTCCACGGTTTTGATTTTTTTGCTGGATGCAACCGAAGTTTTAAACTTTTGGATAGAAAAAAGAAAAAAAATAATGATACAAGGAAAAATAAGAGAAAATTGAAATAAACCAATGAAACATATATTTCATAGTTTTGAAGAATAATGTATTGTTTGTAAACATAAAGCTTCCAGTTTCCTTTTTAAAAAAATCCCAAAAGCCTTAAAGCATGAAGAATTATAAAAATCTTGGAAAACAAATGAAATGATAAAGAACTATTCTTTGATAATAATCTAAACAGAACCATGTATCAATTTGAAATTTTGAAAAAATAATTTTTATCATATGAGTCTGTTGACATAATTTATATTCTAGAAAGTATGAAAAAAACTATAGTTGGATATATCTCATCTAAATGTATTAAGCTAAGAGCAAAATTATGTATTTAAGCTAAGATCTAGCAAATTCAATCTTAAATCTTGTAATAAGCCCCTTTTCTCCAATTTCTCTTCGGGAACTATCTTAAAGATCTAAAATATTCTCCCATATCCAGGAAATGACCATGTCTTTAAATTTCTTAGAACCAAACACCCAAATCTTTTATCTTCTTTAAGAAAATTCCAAAAATATATGGGTAATGTCAATAAAGTACTTGTTTCCCACAGCTTAGATTTATCATCCACATATATTTCATACTTTTAACCGAAAAATGAAAAGATGACACAAATCAACAATATTTATCAAAATGAACTTGAGAACAGGAGAAAGAACTTCAAAACTATGGTAAATTTTATAAAAAAATGTACAAGCATTCCAAAAATGATATTAAATATCAATAGCATGAATAAAATAGCATATATAATCAGTTTCAGCCGAAAATGGTTGAACCACTGAAATTGGACCAAAGTGGTCAATTTTGCAAACCAGCCAAAACTTACTAGAACTAAAAACTTCAGTCAATTTTCAATCATTTTTAGGCAGAGCTGATCTATTTTGGCAAAAACTTCAATCCCCAATTCCTTGGCTCTCCACTTTAAAGTCTTTACCTTAAAAACTATAAACATAAGGCCTGGCTCCCTATCTCCTTGGTATAGATTTAGGAAATGTTTTGGATCAATACATCATGCTTTTGCCTTAAAACCACTGGCACTAACTACAAGTACCTGAATTACGCAGATGTGCTTGCTCCTTGACTTTCTAGGCTCCACCAATTAATTTGTATCTCACATCTTCACTTATACTAGCTTTGCTTTAAGGCTTTTGAAGCAGCATGAAGTGTGAAGGATGGTTGTCACAGTCAAACACACAAATGAAGGTAAATTGGATTGAAGAATCCTTTGCTCAGCGAAGTTCCCTCCTAAAAATTCTTATTAATATGTAATATTTAACGAAGTCTCCTTATAATAGATCAGAAGCATATATAGGACCCCACCTCCTAATTCAGCAAATCCAATAAAGAGAATCATGGTAGAAATGGGAAAACATAAACTATTGAACCCAAGAACACAGGAACTTGGTGAAAATCCAGTGATGTCTCTAACGGAAAATTCATGGAAAATTTGAAGAAAACCGCTTAATTCCCTATGCTTGCAAGCGAAGTCTTCATCCATGAATCCATTGGCTCCTACAAAACTTGGCATTTCCAGCTGGTCATAGTACCTACCAGCTGTACTCTGCACTGCCATTACTTGCCCGAAGATTTAGCTTCTAGTAGTTTTTGTCTTTTTGATCCTTAAGTAACCACAATAATTGCAATATGGTAGGGCATTGCTTAAGTTTCTTGGCCATCTCTTATGTTGTTGCACCTCTACATGGTCCAAAAAACCATTTGCACTTTATAACATGCACGTAGAGGCATAGGCACTAGATTTAAAACTCTAATGGCCTGGTTGGAGTTCAGAAAAGAAAAGAAAAGAAAGGATTGGTGAGGAAAGAAAAGAAAAGAAAGGAGTTCTATTTCTCTCCACTTGATTGGAAGTTTAACAAGAGAAAAGAAATAATTTCTTCTCTTCTTGGTTGGAAGTAGAGAAGAAAGGAAATGATACTTTTTTTTTTACTTTTAAAGGGATAAGATGGAGATTATAAAAAGTTTCACTTACTCCCAATTCTTTTCTCTCCAATTCCACTCATTTTGGAAGAGAAAAAAACTATAGATTTGGGAGGATTTGTTCTCTCCCTTTCTCTCCTTTTTCATTCCTTTTCTTTTCCCAAAAAACTTCCAACCAAGAGAAAGGATTAACTTTCTCTCCTATTCTTTTTCTCTCTCCTATTTCCCCTCTCCCAACTAAGGTGTGAGTGACAACCATGGGTATAAGTTTGCTTGTGTTTTTCATAATGCACAATTAGATTTTAAATATTAATAGCCGTGATTTTTAGCCAATAAAAGTGTTTTAGATGATGGAATTTGGCCAAGTGAAGAAAATGACTGACCAGAGAAAGAAGCAACTTAACGATTGTGTTGTTTGTGATGTAACCACCTTGGAATGAACAAAGTCAGCAATTGAGGGGGAAAAACATGAAGTTCTTATACTCAACCTTTTGTGACAATATGAATTAGTTCACATTGATTGCTGTAAGAACCTTATTTTTCTATTTTGGCCAATGTGACAGACATAGCATTGTACAGTACAATGCGGTATCATGCTACCCTATGATTGTCATGGACCACACTATGCTGTACTTAAATCTTTGTGCATACCCAATTTTCACAGATCACTTGGATGGAGAATTGTCAATTGACAAAGCTATTCATGACTAGTTTGTGTTATGCTCAAAATAGGCTTGATACCAGCTTGATCCATTAGTAATTAGCCATGCCTGAACTCAACATCTTAGATCAAGAAATGAATGACCTTAAGCATGAGATCTTACTGATTTGCTTAGCTCAATTAAGCATGAAATAATATACTAATATAACTAAAATTTATTTAGTAAAATATCACTTTATATTTTATAATTATTCTGAAATATCAATATACTGTTAGTAATTAAGAGACCATCTCAACTACAAGATATCAACCTAACGACTAAAATATTTACATATACTTCAAATGCTAAATTCAAATCCAGTAGATGAGATATCAAGGATTTTTACAAACTCCTTAGCCATAGCATTCCTATCCTCTCAAGGCCACTAGCTCCATTTCTACATGTCTTGATTTTTTGCATCACCAGAATCAAGGAATTGAAATTCAACCAAGCCAGACCTCAGGAAAAAAAGGCTATTCATATTCCTCATCTTTGGCTACAAAGTACCTTGCCAATGGATTGATCAAACCAAAAATCAACTGACCAAGCCAACCTTCAAATATCCTGCACTTGGAAATGCCTTATTTTACTCAACCTTAGCATTCCTACGTTGCTTGATGCCACGACTCCTCTCTCTCTCTCTCTCTCTCTCTCTCTCTCTCTCTCTTCCTCCTCTATAAGGCCATGTCCTTGACCTCTCTTTGTAGGTAGTGGTGATGGAGGCAACAAAGAAAATATCCTACATTTGAAATATCCTATTTTTTTCAACCTTACCATTCCTTAATTGCTTGATGCCACCACTCCCATCAACACCCCCCCCCCCCCCCCCCTTCTCTCCTCCATGTGTCCAAGCCTTGGAACTCTCTTTGTAGCTAGATGTGATGGAGAGACCAAAAAGAAGTCCTCTTTTACCACCAAAAAAAGGGAAATCCTCCATCACCACTCTTAGTCTATGTCTCAGCCTATGGCTCTAACAGCAAAAAGAGAGATGGTCCTTGTCTCTGGTTTTCAATGGCCAATACTTGACCTCTAGCAATCCATGTTAGGATCACTATCGCACATCACCTCCTTCCCATTCTCATCCTCAATCCGAATCTTAACTAAGCCACTCACATTTTAGGGAAAAAAACTTAGATCGGGCCAAAACAAAATGAGTTCAAGCTGCGACTTTGGCGATTGCAACAAACACAAGCTGACCTCAAGCCACGGTTGTTGACAAATGGATTACCCAAATATGATTGAATTAACTGAAAAAGTCAATCACAAACAATCACACTGATTTCTATGGAAAATTAAAAACTATCAAATCCTATACAAATCAAATGTATGAAAACAAAAGAATATAAAATTATTCTTTCTTTCATCTTATAGTAGTCATCTAGGATGCAAGTGTCATGCATGGTTCTAAATGAGAGAAATACAGAAACTTGAGTTGGTACAATTTCCTCAAGTGTAGAAATGGTCTAATCTAATATGATGATCTCATGAAACCTTGGACCCATATATATAATTTAAGGGTTTCATAGCCATACGTTTTATTAATGAAAGCTAAAGACTTACTAATTTGAGGTTTCATCTAAAATGATGATGTCATGAAACCATACTAATTTAAAGTTTTCATGGTCATGCATTTTAGTACAAATGCTAGAGACTTAAAAAAGAGCCGATGCAAATTAGCTCTTGCTGCCATGACCATATGAACATTTGGTGCATCTAACATTACTAAAACAACAGGCAAACCACACCACTATAATATGATCATATGTACTACAATCATCATTCTCTTCGCACAACCACAATTGCAGAGATATGACAGATCGATATTTTCCCCAAAAAAATGCAATGCTCACAGAAAAGGAGAAAAAAAAAATCAGTTCTTGGTCTTTGAAAAGTCTTGTAGTCTTATGGAAATAATCGCAATCGAAGAAGAAAAGAAATGGTAAACTTTTTATTAACTAACCAAATACACACTATGAAAGATTTGATGCTCAGGTCTTGATTCTTTGTGACATATTTGCAGCAACCCCAGGGGTAAAGCACCAGTTGTGATGTTGGGTTACTTGAAGACCTAATAATTTGTTGGCAATGCTAGTGACTCCAACCCAGGATGATAACACAAAGGAGAGCTAAAAACCATGTATACAAGATAAAATTTCCAACCTACCTCCCCAATGACAAAGGCTTTGGGAACCATCAATCTCCCCTCTATGAAGCATGGTGAGGCACCCTTGTTGCCATGCTTGATACCTGTGCCTGCACCTGAGCTGCCCGCACCTTGGCTGACATCGCCCGATGGAAGAACTGGTCCCTCGACAATGCCCTCACGTTCTTCAGATACATCTCGAACGGGATGGACCCCTCCTGCACCGCCTTGTCCAGCGAGTAAATTGTGTCCTCCACCGCCAAGTCCGCCGCCGTGCATTCGAGCATCTGCCTCGACAGCACATCCGCAGGCTCAAAAGCATCGTCCACATCCACATCCCCAGCCCTCCTCCTCCCCCCCCCTCATTCTCGCTCAGCCACCCCTCCAGCACATCCGTATTCATCAAAATCAACTGCAACTGCTGCTCCAATCCCTCCTTCTCCTCCAACATCTCCCTCAAACCCTTGGAAAGCTCCTCCTCCCTTCGCCTCAACTCCGCCTGGGTGCTGAACAGCTCCTCCATCTCGGCATCCCGCGCGCTCCGTAAACCTGCCATATCGCCGTGCACCATATCGATGATCTTGGTGGTTGCGTTGCGGCGGTAGACCTCGGCCGCGTCCTCGGCTGGCCTTGCGGCCGCCGCCTGCGGCGAGGGCGGGAATCGCCCGCCATAGGGCGACAAAGAAGAGTACATGCGAGACGACAAAGATGAAGATGACGGAGACGGAGCGGGGGACGGGGAAGGGGATGGATTGGGGTTAGGGTTGGTGGGATTGTTATTGGGGTTCTGGCGGGTGTAGAGTGGGGGATCGAGGCCGAAGAGGTGGGAGAGGGAGCGGACGAGGTCGACGAGGTTGGAGGAGGGGAAGACCCAGGAGCGGAGGTAGGGGACGAGGACGGAGCCGGAGCGGTCGACGTGGGGGTGGCCGGGCTTGACGACCATGTCGCGGGTGGGGGAGAGGAAGACGGCGGGAGGGGAGCGAGGGTAGGGCTCGAGGAGCCAGATCACCGCGGGGATGTTGTAGACGGCCCCCTGGTAAGCGATGGGGATGGTGCCGTCGGCCTGGAGGAGGTTCACGGTGCGGCCGTCGTTGTGGGTGAAGGCGGAGGCCTTGGGGTGGAGGGAGGGGAACGACTCGGCCAGCGCCACCAGGTGCTGCCGGATCAGCCACTTCACGTCCTCCGTGTACGGCAGCGCCGACGGCCCGCGCTGGGAGAGGGCGGTGCTGAGGAACTGCTGGGCGTACTGGGCGCCCGGCGAGGCCGGGACCGGCGGCGGCAGTGGAGGTGCCATATATAGACGTAGGCGGGGGCGGACCGGAGATTTTAAGCGCCGGAGCGACAAGTTCTTTCCCCCTCTCTCGATTTCTCCGGTCTATCGCCCTCCTCAAGAAAGTTTCTCCCTTCCTTCGCGTGGAAGCATCGTGCTCTTATTCCTACGGGGGAGGTGCCGTCATACTTATTCGGAGGCACGTGCGATGTACGTGCATGATTTGGGGAGCTCGGGCGTGTCGGACGGCGATGTTCCTCTGAAATGGGCGGATCTGACTTTTCAATAGTTATAATTATTTTATTATTTTAAAATTAGAGTTAAGAGTTCGCTTTAGCACAGGGATGATAATTTTTACTGATCAGGTAGATATCCGACATGACTAATCCTAATAAAATGGATAAAATCAATGGATATGAATTATATAAAAAAACTCGACTCGGATTCGGATCGGATACAGGTAATAGTACGTTCCGACTCAAACCTGATTCATTTATATATTAAAAAAGTTATGTTTATAAAATATTTAAGTAAATTGGATATGTTATAGATATACCCGACCCGACCCGATCTGTTTAGGTTTTAAGTAAACTAGGTTTTATGGGATCGGGTATACCCGATCCGACCTGATCCAAACGTAGTTTTTTTATACCCGATCCGACCCGATTCAAACATAATTTTTTTATACCCGACCCGATCCGAAATGGGTATGGGGTCGGTATGGGACGGAGAATTTTTTAGCAGGATGGGTATGGGTTTTGGGTGATCCGATCCAAACCCGATCCGTTGCCGTCCCTACTTTAGCGGTAGTAGTGGATTGCGACTTGGAATTCGTGCCTTCCCTGTACTCTGTGTGGCGTTTCTTCGAACAGGTGTGGTGCTTGGATCCGAGAGGGCTGAGGGGGTTGGAATGGGTGATTTAAAAAAGGGCGATGGTCAGGAATCCTCCAACTCCATCGACGGGGACCGGTCCTGAGCTCGTGTGGCTCAGGGGGCTCCTCGTGGTCCCTCCTGGACTTTCCATAGGATAATGGAAGAAAAGATAGAGAAGCTTCAACGCTATTTTACCACACTCCTCGAGCTTCCACCATCGATATGGATGAATATCGGTGCCAGTAGGAAAACCGAGTGATCTTTATGAAAAGCTTGGGCTGGAGAGTCCTGGAAGAATGGGTGGCAAAGGAGATCAAAATGAAGCTTCAACTGGAGGAACCGGAGGTATTCCCAATAGCAGAGGATCACCTTATCCTCCATTTTAAAATACAGAAGGATTGTAGCTTGGCGAGGAAAAGGGGTCCATGGTTTGTTGTGGGTCAGCTCTTGGCCATGGAACCATGGGAACCGGACTTTGTTCCCAGTCAGTGATCGATTCAAAAGACCATAGTTTGGTTGCGGTTGCCTGGTCTTCCGATGGAGTTCTGGATGTAGACAGCAATCATGGCGATTGCGACAGAGGTAGGGAAGCTGTTGGACATTGTTGAGTTCACCGACCTTCTCCGAAAGAGTGGGTACACTCAGGTGAGGGTTGAAATTGATACTGGCAAACCCTTAAGTCCAGGTGTGCTAATACAAGGGAAAAATGGTAAATTTTGATAGCAATTTGTCTTTGAAAATCTTCTGGTGGTGTGCTACCGGTGTGGAAGAATCGGCCATGTAGATGAGGGGTGCTGGTTTATTGAAGGAGACCCTTTGATGGGGGACAAACATGCCCAAATCTCCCTTGATAACTTGGTGGTCGTGGGACGAGAGCCTGGTTCGGATGGTCCTTCTCCTTTGGTGGCGGAAGGGAGTATGCTCGACGGTGGTGGATGACCAAGGCTCGGTCCGTGGCTCGTCACCTCTCGCATCATACAACTCGTATAACCAAGGTTCCCTTGAGAGGGAGGAAGGAATCGGAGAAAGGTAAGAAGTATGGCCTTGATTCGTCCGATCCATATGCTTCTTCCCCTCCCTTGAGTTATCCGAGGAACACCTCTCCGAATTCTCTACCGGACTCCGACGGTTGGCAGAAGCCGACCAAGGTGGCTTGTCGCTGGTCGCCTGGTACCAGCTCAGGCGATGTTGCTGGAGAAGCTACTGTTGGTGGATCGGGGTTTTCTGCACTGGGCCCATTAAGCGATGTTATGGACCTGGGCTTAGACAAGGAACAAGGCCCGCGGGATGCTATTATGGTCAATCCATTTGTGATGACTCTGAAGAGAGCCAGGAGCCATCCTAAGGTGCTAACCCCCGGTTCTTCGACTCTTCCGAGCTCCAAAGCCTCGTCTTCCTTGGCTAGGACTGCCATCATCCAGGTTAGTCCTCCTAATCCTTGCATGGTTGGAGGCCGGGTGGAGCGGGAGATAAGATTGCTGCTTATCCTATTTTCGAATTTGGATCTCTTGTTTCTACTATGGTTTCTTCGGGGGGGGGGGGGGGGATCGGGCAGTGGTTGTGCTAAGTTTGTAGGGGTTAATCTGATGAAGAAGAAAATTGTTGGAGAACCTATGGGTGGCGATGGAGGCCTCTGTCTTCCGAAGGGGGGAGAATTCTTCCTTTATTGTTACTGTTGGAGGGTGGGTGCCCCAACCTTCCTCGGTCATATCCCGACTGGCGGTAGGTGGGAGGATTCTAGATGTGTCTGTGGGCAAAGTCACTGTAGTCACTGGTAGTTGAGGAGAGAACCTTTTTGGTTCGGAGGGTGCACTAGGTGTTCATGGGGTTATTCAGCATGTTGAGAAAGACCTTGTCCTCCCTCCAATTTCCAAGTCACCTAGTTGTTAGGATTCTGACCGAGGGCATGAGGTGGTTGCCACCCAATTGAAGAGAGCCCTGTTTGCTGGGGCTTCAGGAGGCTCTAAAACCTCAGAGGCGGAAGGTCCTATAGGGGCTAGTAAGCATAAAGGCAAATCAAAGTTGATGTAGTCTATTTCCATGAAAGTCTTAATTTGGAAAGTTAGGGGGGTGAGAAAACCTTCCTTCTTTTTAAATTTTTGTAGGATTGGTCAGTTGTATAACCCTGGTCTCCGTATTTTACTTGAAACAAGACTTGCTGGTGTTAGTTTGGAAAGGGTTCACCGCCAATTTCTAGCAAATTAGGCTTTCTATGCCATTGAATCTTAGGGCTTGTCTAGTGGTATCATTATTATACGGGACCCTCGGGCAGCCAGAATTGATGTGTTTCATTATTCTTCCCAGCATGTGCCCATAGTGGTTACTGAAACCAGTGGGTAGACTTGGCTTTTGTCAGGGGTCTGTGCCAGTACCGATTACAGGGAAAGGAGGAAACTTTGGAAGGAGATTATGATGTTAGTGGATCAAGGGATTCCTTTTGTTGTTGCTGGAGATTTCAATTGTATCCACCATCTTGAAGATAAGAGAGGGGGTAGACCTTATGCTGAGGATACTGGAGCTAGAGAATTTGTGTAATTCATGCAAGATAATGACTTGGTGGATCTTGGATTTGTTGGTCTACGCTTTACTTGGTGCAATAATCGTTCTGGCAGGACGAGGGTTCTGGAGCGGATTGACAAAATCTTGGTGACTCCTAGCTGGATTTAGTGGCCCCCAAGCATATGATCAGGAATTTTCCAAGAATTAGATTGAATCACTGCCCGATGTTGCTATGGTGCGCCCATTTCCTGCCATCCCCCCTTTAGATTTGAGAAGATCTAGTTTGCCTACCCCCGTGCCTGGAATATAGTGAGGGAGGTGTGGAGGATGCCTGTTCGGGAAGATGCCAGATATCGAATTTCTCGGAGATTGGAGCTTGCGTAAAGGAGGCTTAGGCAGTGGAATAGGGAGAAGGTTGGTAATATCTTCACCCGCTTTCAAGAGGTGGAGAGGGTCATCCTTGATCTCCAGGAGAGGGAGGTAAGGGAAGGGTGTCTTTTGGAGTTAGATTTAGTTTCCCTGATGACTTAGTTATCTATTCATCATTCTATCCTTCTTCAGCAAGAGACATTCTGGAGACAGAAATCCTGGGTGCAGTGGGTTAAGGAAGGTGACAGGAATATTAGGTTCTTTCATCAGGCTACTGTGGTGCGGAAGCATTTCAACCGCATCAAAACACTTCGGACTGATGACAACCACTGGTTGGAGGATCATAATAACATCAGATAGGAGATCTTGCAGTTCTTCAGGTCTAGGTGGACAAATTCGTCTATTGTGCCCTCTCACTTTGATCCCCCTCTTCCAGTGATTAAGGTTTTAGACCAGGAGAATCTTAGTCTCATCACTTGTATTTCTGAGGATGAGATTAGGAATACTTTGTGGTCTCTGGCCGAAGACAAAGCTCCAGATCCAGACGGGTTCTCTCTTGTGTTCTTCAGACGGTTTTGGTGCATTGTTCGGGCTAAGATAGTTTAGGCCATTTAGGAGTTCTTCTTGCTGGGTACAATTCCTCAATCTTGGAAGCAGACCTTTATTACTCTGATTCCTAAGTGCTAGGATGTTTATGAGCCTGCTCACTTTAGGCCTATTAGTCTATGCAATTCCTGAAGGTGAAACAGGCAAAGGGAAGTAGGCATGCAAGGCAAAAACATGGTATTTTAAAACTATTTTAAAGTATGCAGCAGAAGGCTCGGTAGATAGATCAAAATGATCTATCGAACAGCCTGCAACAGGATCTAGTATAACAATGTAGCATGCAAAAAAAATATCAATCAGCAAAAAAAGATTCAAAAGGCAGAAAGGTACCTTACCGCTATACCTTAAAGATGGAGGTAGTGAAAAACTCTCAAGCCACACACGCGTTTGGCCTCTACGAGTAGTTCACACTAGGGCTCGACTCTGATCAACTATCTTGGAGTGCTAGCTCCTTGGGATCCTTCAGGCCGATCTTCTTCTTCTCGGAACACAAGGAGGAGAGGTGGAACCCTTCCTAACTAGCTCTCTTCCTAAGACCTAGCTTAAGTGCTAGGTATTCTCACACCCAATCCCAAATCCTCACAAATCCCCTTTTTCTTTCTAGTTCTTCAAACCCCCAGTAGCCCCTAAAACAACCTTTATTTATAGAGGTAGCCATGAGAGAGAGAAAGAGGAAGGAGGAGTGATTGGGGAAGAAGGTTAAGAGCCATACCAAATGAGTCCAAGCTAAAAAGGCAAGTATGACCATCATACCATGAAAGCCTGGAGCCAAAAATGCCCAGAATTCAAAATTCGAATTCAAATTTGAAGTCAAAACTTTCCAGAAAACTTTCTAGAATTTTTGCTTGTCAGTCAAGTGTCGACACTTTGAACATGGTCAATCATATTGACCTCCAATGATGGCAAATAATTCTTAATCGTCGATCAGCCTTTAGATTAGATAGAAAATTCTATGGTGTGTGATCCTATAGGTTCGAACACTAAGCCGGTAGCATTGGAACACTTCCAAGACCAGTCAAAGTCCTCATCTAGCAATGATACCCGACGTCCAGAGAGGTTAAAGATTGCAGAGCAACTTACAAGAACCTCTAGCATATGGTTACCGCATAATTCATCCCTTTGACCTCATAATGCTTAGGATGATCTAGGATTTGACTGCCAACCCTAATTTAGTTCATCCAGATCGTGTATCAACTTTACAAGTTCTGTGACTTCTCACAAGAACTACCCTGGCCAAGATTTTGCTAAATTGAGACATAGCAAGTCATTCACTCCAAACTATTTGGAGGGGTCAATTCCATCTTGATCCACCACCGCTCCACAAATACTTGACTGTACCTAAAAATCTTTCATCGTTGGATTAGAAATCCAGGTAGTCCTGCACCAAAGTACAGTGAATTGCTTGCAAACTACCATAATAACCTAAGGTCTGAGGGACACATATACCTATATCCCTTCATGAACAACCCTTTGGCAGAAGGGAGCTCCATAGATGGTCACGTTCAGTGAGATGTCACACATTTCACTTGTATGTCACATCAGTATCATCACACTCCTTGGTCAAGAGGACAACCAACCAATACGAGATACAACAACCTATACTTGATACATCATCGTCCTATAATAATGTATCATTTGGTTGTGAACCAGTTCAAGAACTACTTGATATATCATCTCTATATCAAATATAAAGTAGTTCTAAGGACTCCATCATACAAGAGTTCTTTTTAGGAAAATGTACATGTGATGAATAGCTAAAAGAATAACTTTTATTCATTAAGAAATTCGTATACAATTACAAAATTAGCATAACCGTCTACAACCTAGACGATTGGCTTTGAAACATAATTTTTAACAATACCTTATATAAAAATTATGCCAAACTCATTGTTAACATAATGAAGCCTATCCTTCCGCGTTTGATTTATCCTAAACAAGAGGCCTTTGTGGAGGGATGGTCTATTTTTGATAATATTCTGGCTGCACAGGAATTTATGCATGATCTCCGAAGAGCCACACCCCATTGCAGCCTCAAGGCAATTAAACTTGATATGGAGCGGGCGTATGATTGCATGCAATAGGGATTTGTCCAAAAGGTGTTATTGGATTTTGGCTTTCATCCTACCTGGATTTCCCAGATCCTAGCTTGTATCATCAGACCCTCCTTTGCTATTCTTATTAATGGAACTCTATTAGACTTTTTCTTTTCTAATGTTGGCCCGCAGTAAGGTTGTCCTCTTTCCCTGTATCTGTTTATTATTTGTACTAACACTCTTTCATGAGCTCTACAGGCTACGGCCCAGGGTCAGGCTTTTCATTCCTATGTTCTAGCCCCTGGTGCCCAATCGATCTCGCATCTTTTGTTCGTAGATGATTGTTTGCTATTGGGCCGAGCTACTCTCCTTTCTACACGTCTTCAGGAGGATTATGGAGGATTACTGTTTATGTTCTGGCTAGAGAGTTAATACTTTAAAGTCTGCAGTTCATTTTAGCCCCAAAACTCCAATCCAGCTTTGGTGGGTGATTCATGACATCCTCGAAATTTCTGAGCATGGGGGGCCATTTCATTATCTTGGAGTTCCTATCACGGGGGCAGACTGTTAAAGGTTGAGTGTGGCTGGCTAATCCAGGCAATTCGTGATAGGGTGGAGAGATGGCAGGGACGAACCTTCTCATTAATGGAGAGGATCACTCTGATCGGGTCTATTCCTTACATCATTACCTGTTTATATACTTTCTAATGCTTTCTTCCCAAGTCAGTGATTCTCAAGCTAGAACAATTTATTCGAGCCTTCCTATGGGGTTCGGCATCTAGTGGTAGGGGTGTTTATCTTCTTAGTTGGCATGTTATTTGCCAGCCGGTGATGAGGGAGGTCTTGGCATTCCATCCCTGGTGACCAGGCGAGAAGCTCTACTCGCTAGAATGTGTCTAGATTCCTATTATGCCCTGATAGTCGTGGACCTTAATGATGAAGGCTAAGTATGGTACTCTCGACTTTAGGGAGATTCTGTGCTATGGGTGGAATTGTTCCACTATTTGGAGGGCCATGCTAGCTACAGCTCATCTAGTTATTCACTAGACCAGATGGTTTTTGGTTGATGGCAGCTCTATCAACTTCATGTCTGATCCTTGGATTGGAGATTTGCCTTTATCCCGGTGGCCGACTTTCATTGCTATGGAAACCAGTAACTCTCTCTACTTCAGACTTATTATCTATGGACGGGTCTCTCTAGGATCCAGTGCATGTTCATCGAGTCTTCGGTAATATCTTGGAGGTCAGGGTCTTATCTATTCGTTTACCTGTTTATCATTGTTCTGACACTAGTGTGTGGAGGTTCACCTCTATTCCCAGGGTGGTGATGTCAAACTTGTACCACTTGTAAGCCCAAATGACCTAGCATACTCTTCATATTGGCTAGATCTGAAAGATTTGAATTCACCCCAGGATCGATTTATTTCTATGAAAAGTGGCATGGGGTCGGCTTCCTACTAGAGCTCTCATTATTTCTAGGAGAGTAAATGTCCCCTCCTCCTGCCCTGTGTGTGGGGAACGGGAGGAAACCATGGTCCATGTTTTTTTTCTTTGCCCACAAGCTGCTCGGATTTCGAGGCTCGCTGGCATGGAGTCCCTCTTTAAATATATTAATGATTATGTGGGTACCTTGCTGGATTTGCTCCACCTAGCAATGGGATACTCTTCTCGTACCCTTATTGCTTATATTGTGTACCACACCTGGTTATCCAAGAATGATCTTGTATTCAATTCCTCTAACCGTTCTCCTATAGTGGTAGTGGAAAGAGCTCGGACTCATGCTGAGGAGTATCCGATAACATCTCTATTGACATTGGAGACTTGGGGTTTCACTACCGCTGTTCCAGCGCCCCACCAGGTTTTCATTGCATGGGAGCCCCCTCTTTGGATGTTTTTCACCATCAATTTCGACAAGTGTATTGGGTACTCATGGTGGTGCTAGTTTCGTCATTCGTGGGTAAGGCCTTGGTATACACGTGGTTGGGGGACACTATCTTGTTGAGCCGACTATCCCGGCAGTAGAGTTGTGAGGTGCATGGACCGGCATTGTCTATGCACGAAGGATCCTGCAGATCGAGCATCTCATTATCGAGGGTGATTATGCTACTATCATTGCTTGGATTCAGAAGGTCCGAAGATCAAGGGCACGACATCCACTTCTTCACGACATTTCTCTCCTTCTTCAGGACTGTTTTTGTATCATTAGGCATGTCTACAAGGAGGCGAACTTCACGGTAGACTGGGTAGCCTCCTATGTTGCCCATCACTCTGGATCTGTATTGTGGACCGACCTAGGGATGCTCCGCGATTTTTTCATGATATAGTTCTTTTTGAATTTTTGGATTGTATTCATACTAGATCCTTACCTTGAATGAATGTACCGCTTTACTAAAAAAAAAATGAAGTTATATAAATAAATGTATATTTCTGCCATAATAGAAATTTTAGCTGATGGAGAAAAAACATGGATGGTATATGATATATTTTGTAGGTTATTAAAGAGAAATATGAAAAATATATACAATTAATTATTTGTAATCATGAAAGAAGCATGGCTACGATGTTTGAGTGGTTGAAAAGCAAATTCGCGCTGCTGTCAAAGCCCAACAAAGGAAAAATCAAAGACCCAAACAGGACATGGCCGTCACGGAGGAGAAAGCTATATCCTCCACCCCGTACATCATGTGAATCATAGATGTTGGTTTGTATCACGGTGCACCATGATGTGCATTTGATAAATAAGATCCACTGATTAGTGTTGTTGCTGCTGAATCCTCGTCGATCGGATGAAGTGGTTCGTCCGCCGGTTCGCCGTCAACCGGAACCTGCAAAACAGATCCCCTAACCAGAAATCCTCCGGCGGGGGACACTCCGATGCCAAAGTTAGCAAGAACTCAGACAGCAGAATGGAGAGCTCGAAAGTAGAGCGGAAAAAGAAAGAATTCGAATGATCTAGAGTTAGCTTAGCTTATCTCGAGTGTTCTCTCTTACCGGTATTTATAGGCATAAGCATAATTACTTACGGTTATGAGAGTTGGCAAATAAAACCTCCTCATAACTGTAAGTAGTGGTGGTCGAAAAATTAGTTATTCCATAGTTATCCAATCTGAGGATTTCAACCATGTCGGTGGTTGCAACAACCAGAACAAACTTCAACTGTTTGGGGTTAGAAAAGCCCACATGTTTAATATGCCTCATTCTTTTAGAGAAGATCCGAAGTGAACCCAACATTCTCTTCAGTTGAGCTCCTAGAGAAAATATTAGCTATATACTTTGGATAAATTTCTTTGGAATTAACAAGCAAAAATAGATAAATACTTACAGTAATCTTGAGAACAAGATAATATACTTATCGAACCAGGCTGAAGATATGAAGCCGAAGGTATAAAATCAATAGGCCTAGTCTTCGGACCATGCTGAAGATATGAAGCTGAAAGAATAACATCGATAGGCCTAGTCTTCGGACCATGCTGAAGATATGAAGCCGAAGGAATAACATCGAAAGGCTTACTCTTTAGAATAGGCTGAAGATACGAAGACGAAGATAAAATATATCCTTTTTGTGGATCGGAATTTTCATCAAGTCAAGGAGATATTTTTCTTAGTATACTAATTTGACTGATAAACCGAAAATTGGAATTGGTTCAAAGAATGAACCGGTAATTGTTTTAAAATTGGACCATAATATTATAACAGTTGCCCTCCACTCCCAAGTTCGAAATAATTTTATTTCAAAAAAATGGGAATATTAGGATTTGTCGTTTAGCACAAACTGATAAGTAATAATGGCATACTTCTGATACCTATCATTTACAATAACTGCTTGGTGGCATGGGGATCGTGCTGAAGACACGTGTCATCTCCCTATTGCTGCTTTGTAAAGACATTTCAAATCTGGCAAATCTTTTTAAGGAATTTCTGTTAAGAGGATTTTTGTTTGATCGAGGCAGGACACCTGGCGACAATCTGTGGCTTGATCACAGTGTTGAGGATCCATCCTGGCCATCCATGGCTTTTCATGCGGATTACAATCGTGGCCTCATTAATAGGCATCTCCTCGAGAGTCGTACCCATGATCGGCGCCATCGATACGATGCACGACCGAGGAGATTTTCGAATCGACGGGGTATCCGACCACTTCACCTCTATAAAAGGGGAAGAACTCCGTAAGAAAAACTTCTTCGCCTCCGCTCTTTCTCCTTCTCCTTGCTCTGCACTGCTATTCTTCGACCAGCCATTTTCGTTTTCTTTAGAGGTAGAGATCCTTCCTTTTTCCTTCTTCTTTCTTTGTAATGTCAGAATCCATAAGTAATACTTCCACCAGTAGGGGTTTACCAGGAAGTGAAACCAGCAGGGGAAAGGTTCAAGTAGGAAGAGGAGTCCGGAGAGGTCTCCCGATGTAGTTGCTAGCTCATTATCGCTTGCTAGGTTAGAAAGTCTTCGACACCACTTTCACATCCCACGAACCTTTAAAATAATCCTTCCCAAACCCGATGAAAGGGTAGATAACCCTCCTGTTAGATCAATCGCCATATACGAAGACCACCTTAAGGCTGGTCTTCAGCTTCTGCTTTATCCATTTTTTATAAAAATTTTCAACCTTTACCAGATAGTTTCGGCTCAGCTGACTCCGAACAGCTTTAGGAATATTTGTGGATTCCTAGTTCTTTGTAAGCTCTGAAATATAGAGCCAAAGACCTCCCTGTTTACCTCCCTGTTTGTATTGAAAAGGAACTTCCATGGTAAAGGATGGTGGGTTATAGGTCCTCGGCCTGACCGTAGACTGATAAAAGGAACACCTAGTACCATACATGGATGGAAACCCTATTTTTTCTTTGTATATTACACAAACTGGGGATTTAATACCGAATAGAAGGCTCCGCGTTTGGATACAAATGCTGGAAAAAGAGTTCTGAGAGCTGACCAGAAAGATTTTGAGACTTTATCAGAGCCAAAAATCCCACTGTTCAAGGAGTTGCTGAGGGAGGATAACCTCCACCATGCTCATATCAGTGAAGTTCCTTCACTAGGTATAAGGACAGTCGGCTTCGGACTCTTCTATCTCTCTCTTTTTTTTTTTTGAAATTCTTTCTTCAACTTGCAGGTGATCCGATGAGGCCAAAGCTTGAGAAACTTTGACAGGCTTCAAGGAAGAGGCCGGTACCAGTTCCACCAGAGTTCGAAGTTCGAATGAAAGTAAGAGCTGAAGAGGCTTCAGGCACGCCTCCAATGAGGGCTGCATCGGACAAAGATGAAGAGGCTCCAACTTCTCTACCAAGTCCACCAACAGAGCCTTCGAAAAGTCCATCTCCAAGGGGGCCCCCTCCGAGGAGTCCCCGTCCAATGCCCCCCCCGGATCAACGTGATTCGGCATTTAATAGAGAGTCACTCCTCGTCTCTTCGAAGGAAAAGGGGAAAGGAAAGGCAAGGTATCGCTCCGAAGATGATCCCAGGAGGAGCGCTCCTTCGGACGAAGGTTGCAATGTGGACTTCACCATTTTTTCTAAAGCGTAGGGCTTGGAGAAACCTGAGCTGGCTAAGGAGTTGATGAAGCACACGCTTCTCCTTAAGGATTAGGATAATACTAAATCCCGATGCCTAGAGAACGTTTCTGACTCAACATATTCATCTGTGTTGAGGGTAAGCATCGGATTTTTTATCTTTTCAAAATGTAGATATGTTTTTGCTAACTTCTTTATGTTTGTCAATACAGCTGATCCATGATATCACTATCATGGAAGAAGGAATCTTTGAATTCTAAGACAGCTATAAGAAGATAAAGGATAAGATGAAAACAGCTGAGTCCGAGAAGACGATGGCCGAAGAATAGAGGCAAGCCATGGAGGAAAAACTTGCCCAGAATGACATTCTTGTTCAAAGTCTGAAGACTGATATGGAAAGAATTCAATCAAAGAACTCTGAGCAAGATGCGAAGCTTAAGAAGAAGAAAAAGAAGATCCGATCCTTAGAAACTTTAGTCAAGGAAAGCTAGCAAAAGACTGAAGAAGCCATAAAGAGGGCTAAGGAAGCGATTTAAAAGACCGAGTCATCAGCCACAGAAGTAAGGTCTTTAAAAGACCAACTGAAAAGAGCAGTCGAAGATTATAAGAGATCTTCGGCTTTTGACGATGAAATGACCAAAGCGGGGACCTATAGCTATAGAGCGGGCTTCAATGATGGGGTGAAAGAGGTGCAAAATCTTTATCCAAATCTGGATACTTCGGGAGTTCAACTGTTTGATCTCGAAGAGCCTGAATCATAGGAAGGTCCCTCTGAAGTACCTGCAATAGCCGAAGAAGCGGCTGAACCGATCGACCTCACTCAAACTGAAGATACTCCAGTAGAAGGCAATATGTAATTTTTTCTTTTTTCATTTTTGAAAGAATGTAAATCACCTTCTCATTAATAAAAGTTTATTTCAATGAAACATTTTTTTGTGAATATACATGCGGATGAATAAGAATTTTTCAAGATAAAGTCTTCAAACTTAAATATGATTGAAACTTTCGAAGTATAAGATAATACTAAGCCTTCGGACTTAAAGTAATATAATTTTTTGAGAAACAGAATTCTAAAATCTGATTCAAGATCATATCATATTTCTAAATAACAATATCAAGTCTTCGGACTTGAAATAATATTAAACTTTTTGATTTAAAATAATACTAAGTCTTCGGACTAAGAATAAGAGCATGATCCTGAGATCTTGAGAAGATACCAAATCTCCAAATAATAATACCAAGTCTCCAGATAAGAATATCAAGTCTTCGAACTTAAAAATATACTAAGTCTTCGGGCTTAGGGTGATTCCGAATAACTGAGACGAAATAATATCCAACTTCCAGATAATAATACTAAGTCTTCGGACTTGAAAATATACTAAGTCTTCGGACTTAGGATAATTCCGAATAATTGAGACGAGAAATAATACCAAGTATCCAAATAAGAATACCAAGTCTTCAGACTTGAAAATATACTAAGTCTTCGAACTTAGGATAAATTTAACTGTATAGGTCATCCATATCTTTATAAGAAATAAGAGGCTGATTAAACCTTGGCATTTTTACATGATAGATCACTTGGATCATCCTTATGCATTTCAGTTAAGGATTAAGATAGGCTGATCAGGCCTACCTCGGTATTTCGTAGAGTAAATCACGGAAATCATTCTCATACATTTCAGAAATAGAATTAAGACAGGCTGATCATGCCCACCTCGGTACTTTATGAGGTAGATCACGGAGATTATTCTTATGCCTTTTTGATTAAGATGGACTGGTTAAGCCCAACTCAGTACTTCATAAGGTAGATCACGGAGATCATCCTTATGCCTTTAAAGAAAAAATATTAAGACAGGCAGGTCAAGCCCACTTTGGCATTTCGTAAGGTAGATCACGGAGATATCCTCATGCCTTTTATAATAAGAGAGGCTTCGGTGAGCCTTTCCTTGGACTTCAGTGGGTCCTAATAAGATTGGCTTTGGACCTCTTGGGTGTTTGATCGACTTTTAAAAAGTCATCAGCTTTGAAGAAGATATCGATCTTCAAGAATACTTCGGCCTTTAAGAAGTCATCAACCTTCAAGAATACATCGGCCTTTAAAAAGTCACTGGTCTTTAAGAATACATTGTATTTTAAGAAGTCATCGACCTTCAAGAATATATCGGCCTTCAAGAGTATATCGTACTTTAAAAAGTCATCGGCCTTCAAGAGTACATTGGACTTTAAAAAGTCATCGGCCTTCAAGAGTACATCGGACTTTAAAAAGTCATCGGCCATTAGAGTTCCTTTAAAACAAAAATCCTGACCGAAATTCCTCCAGTGGGAGACACTCCTCGGAGGTCTCCTCTTACCTTTTCTCAAGGTTGTCCAGTCATCGGATTTCTTGATACCAACAAATACTTACAAATTTGTTGGATGAGGCAGGTCGAAATTCTAGCTAAATGGCAAGTCTGATAGTCCTTGGATCAATTTACTCATTCCAGATGCAGAATCTCTGGAAGAAACAAAGGGAGAATGCTTGGTTCTCTTCTTCCCATTGTGATCATTCATGCGTTGTTCTGGCAGTGAAGCATTATGACTTTGAGATGATTGGATCCGCGAAGAACTTGGAGTGAGTTCCCGACATCGATCCTCTCTCTCTTCAGTTTGATGGCTGAGTTGTGAGATGGGTGGAGGGCACTGCCTTTGAACAGTAGTCTCCATCAACATTGGAGGTGGCATGCTATCATCCACCAGTAGGTTATTTGGCCGAGAAACAGGTTGATCCTTGCTTATAGAAGCATTCTGGATCTTCCCTTTCACCATTTTTGCTTTGCAGAAATTTTCTTTCAACTAGAGAAAACAGATCTTCCTCTTCACCATTTTTGCTTTGCAGAAATTCTCTTTCAACTAGAGGAAATAGATCTTCCTCTTCATCATTTTTGCTTTGCAGAAATTCTCTTTCAACTAGAGGAAACAGATTTTCCTCTTCACCATTTTTGCTTTGCAGAAATTCTCTTTCAATTAGAGGAAACAGATCTTCCTCTTCACCATTTCTGCTTTGGCGAAGTTCTCTTTCAACTAGAGGAAACAGATCTTCCTCTTCACCATTTCTCCTTTGGCGAAGTTCTCCTTTAACCAGAGGAAATAGATCTTCCCCTTCCTGGCGCGCCAATCTATTGACGTTGAATCCTCGTCGACCGGATGGAGTGGTTCGTCCGTCGGTTCGCCATCGACCGGAACTTGCAAAACAGATCCCCTGACTGGAAATCCTCCGGCGGGGGACACTCCGATGCCAAAGTTAGCAAGAACTCAGGCAGCAGAATGGAGAGCTCGAAAGTAGAGAGGGAAAAGAAAGAATTCGAATGATCTGAAGTTAGCTTAGCTTACCTCGAGTGTCCCCTCTTATCAGTATTTATAGGTATAAGCGTAACTACTTATGGTTATGGGAGTTGGCAAACAAAACCTCCTCATAACTGTAAGTAGTGGTGGTCGGAAAATTAGTTATTCCGTAGTTATCCAATCTGAAGATTTTGATCGTGTGGATGGTTGCAACAACCATAACAAACTTCAACTATTTGGGGTTGGAAAAGCCCACATGTTCAATATGCCTAATTCCTTTAGAGAAGATTCGAAGTGAACCCAACATTTTCTTCAGTAGAGCTTCTAGAGGGAATGTTAGCTATACACTTCGGATAATTTTTTTTGGAATTAACAGGAAAAATAGATAAATACTTACAGTAATCCTGAGATCAAGATAACATATTCTTCGGATCAGGCTGAAAACACGAAGCCGAAGGTATAAAATCGATAGGCCTTGTCTTCGGACCATGCTGAAGATATGAAGCCGAAGGAATAACATCGAAAGGTTTATTCTTTAGACCAGGCTGAAGATACGGAGCCGAAGATAAAATATATCTTTTTGTGGATCAGAATTTTAATCAAGTCAGGAAGATATTTCTTTTAGTATACTGATTTAACTGATAAACCGAAAATTAAAATTGGTTCAAAGAATGAACCGGTAATTATTTTAAAATTAGACCAGAATATCATAACAAGTGTGATGTACCATCACGTGATAAATATGGTATAGAATATTTTTTAAAAAATTAGATATTATTTTTAATGGATCGCCATCACAGAGTGGAAAATCAAAAAAAAAAGTTAAAAAATAAATTAATTAAGTAATCGGGATCCAAGATGGCCATGCCTCGGTTGCTACGTGCCATAATAATACAAAATAGTAGCCAAATTATGGTAGTGCCAAAATAGTGAAAGTATACATAATAGAATGCAACAAAATAAATAATAAAAGTATAACAAGCACGGTCATACATAAAATGTACATATCCAGCGAAGAATTCAAGATAATTATGTCTCATAGGAGGCTAAAAGTCAGCTAGCATGAATACATTAGCGAAGAAGTACAAGCATGCCATAAGCAACGAAGCTTCTATTTATCAACGTCAGATAAATAGAGAAAAGAACGGACTCCATTTTTATATTCAACATACTCGAATATAGATGAAAAATTAAATATTTGACTAACATATATATCCATATTTATATTCATTAAAATAAAAAAATAGATAAATAAATAATTATCCAATCCATATTCGAATAGTCAATTCTATTTGTAACCATGTTTAATTTCATATATTAATAAAATTTTTAAAAATATATATAACCATATCAATATATTGTCAACTTGATTTATTATTTAATTAATAATATCTTTAATTTTATGATTATCGTTGCCGTCAAGATAGTCGTGGCCCGTAGCTGGCGTCGGAGTCGGACTGCCCTTCGTCTTCCCGGCGTTGGCCTGCTCCTTGAGACCTGCAAAACAAGGGTTAGTGACCCAGGCCGGAGATTCCGACGGGGACACTCCGACGATCAAGTTATTGACGATCTAGGGGAACAGATCCTCCTGGTCGAGCCCTTGAGATGGACTCCACGCTAGGAGTAGTGGATGGTGTAAGAGTGGGGGTGCGAGTATGCTGGAAGAGACGATCGCCGAGGTGGATTAATCCTCCTGTGTGGCTCCATCTTCCTTACTCACTTGGATGTTTGTAGTTTAGTTTACGTACATCTCTGCCGGGATGTCGAAGGTTCTTTTAAGCCCAGGTGGTTTTTGAATGCCTACCTCGGATCTTTCCCATGCTAGTAGGCGCGTGCGGCAGTGTTTCGTGCCGTGGACGGGATGTCTTTCCCGATTCGTGATAAAGGAAGTTGCCATGTGCTCTGACATTCCTCCTGGTCGCTCCACTCCAGGAAACCTGGCAGGGCTTCGATTCGGGGGCCGCCGTCCCCCGGGATTCGAATCCCCTGGTTGACTTCTTCTAGGTGGTGCAGGCAGTTGGTGGAGAGCGTGGCATCTCGGTCAGGGAGCTTCTTCATCTTCTAGTGTAAGTGGTGGCTGTGGACAGTTATTATGATTTGATAGGTGCTTCCTCGCAGTCCTTGGTGGCTCGCCGGTGCCTCGGGGGGTGGCTCTGCCCCTTTGGTGGCTAGCAGCATTGTTCGAGGTAGTTGCCGAACTGGAGAGCTGGGACTCGACTCCTGCCTAGAGGGCTCGACCTAGCGGAGGAGGGCTGGGCTCGACTCCGGTCCAGGGGGCTCGACCTCAAAATAGCTCGATCCGGCGAAGGAAGGCTCGACTCTTGCTCAGAGGGCTCGGCCTTGGAGGGGCTCAACCTGGCAGAGGAGGGCTGAGCTCCACTCCAGTCCAAGGAGGCTCGACCTCGGAGGAGCTCATCTGGCAGAGGAGGGCGGCGCGCGATTCCAGTCTAGAGGGCTCAGCCTCAGAGGGGCTCGACCTTGCAAAGGAGGGCTGAACACGACTCCGGTCTAGGAGGCTCAACCTCAGAGGGGCTCAACCTGGCAGAGGAGGGCGGCACATGACTCTAGCCTAGAGGGCTCGGCCTCGGAGGGGCTCGACCTGGTGGAGGAGGGCTGACCTTGACTTCGGTCCAGGGGGCTCGACCTCGGAGGGGCTCGATCTGGTGAAGGAGGTCGCTTGGCTCTAGCCTAGGCACCTCGGGCTTGTGGGTGCCCACCTGGCGGAGGACGGAACTTGGCTTTGATGGGCCGCTTCATCAATCTGGGGGAGCTCGGCCTGGCAAAGGCGTCCGAGATGGAGTGTCCACCGTGTCTGTTTTTCTGACATGGCATCCAACAAAGATTACACGTCAGCTTCCTGCCACATCATTTGCCCCCCACTCCCGAGTCCCGTTGGCGCGAGGCACTTGGGGCGAAGGGAGTAAATGTATTGCTGACGTGGAAAGGTAAGGATCCGATGCAATGATGGCCGTGATCGACAGTGCTTCGGAAAATGATTTCTTCAGCCTATCCGGGGGAGCCACGTGGACACGTTCGAGGAGTAGTTATTGTGGATGCATAATTCAGAGCGGTCACGGTTGAAGCCAGATGCCAGCCCTGCCGATTGTCGACACGTGGCGCAGGTCCGATGGTGGGGATTTGTAACGGTACGGTTGGGCGCTAGTCACTTCGAAAGGAAAAGCAGCCTTTCCCAAAACACACCATCTTTCAAATCCTTCATGCCCGCCATTGTACCGAGGTTCTCCTTTCATCCCCTCGACCATTTTTGTCTTTCAAAGTTCATAGCAGTCAGTCTCCCTTCTCCTCATCTCGGTTGAGTAGAATCTTCTTCCTAGGGCTAGGTTCATCTCTGGACCCTCGTCCGCTTTCTCCTTCTTTCTGCTTCTTTCCTTCATCTTCTTCATCATATCTCGTTTCGGACCATGTTTTCGTCCGTCAACCAACCAGAGTGAGGCCGAGCCCTCTACGCTGGGACCGCCGTCTTCTTCTTCCAATGAGAGGGGGAAGAGGCATGCTTCGAGTTTAGTAGGAGGCGTCCCCCTGGTGGTATAGTCATTAGGGAACCTGGACCTGTCCCCGCTCCTCCTTCTCCAGCTGAACCTGCCCCTAACCCTGCTCGGTCCACAAGTCCCGGCGGGATTGCTTTGACAATCTCGGTTGAGGAACTGGGAGCCATCCGGGATGTTTTGGCATCCCATACTCCATTCGGCTCTTGATCCCTCGACCAGGAGATCGGGTTACTTCCAGTAGCCTGGGCCGGATCACCTTCTATGAGAAAACCTTCTCAGGAGGACTCCGCTTCCCTTTCTATCATTTCTTCTTGTTAGTGTTGAGCAACTATAGGCTGGTCCCTGCTCAACTCGTTCTGAATGCCATAAGGACTATTTGCTGCTTTATAGTGCTCTGCCATTTCCACGGGATCGTCGCCCATTTTTTCTTGTTCAGAGCCTTTTTCACTCTGAAGTGCCACCCTACCGAGGATGAATGGTGGTCAATCTCTTCTCGCCCAAAGGCATCAAGTTTGAACTTCCCTCTTCCATCAAAGGGTGGAAGAGCATTTTTTCTTTGCTACTGTTGAGGAGATTGACTGAGTGTGGAGTGACCCAGATCGGTCTCCTAACCGAAACTTTACGGTCGAGGTAGCTGATTTGGATGTCTACGAGCAGCTCTACACTGCCCAAATTCCTTCCCTTGAGGTTTTGTTGTCAGAGCAGAACCTTACCGATGCTGGGGTCGACCCAACAAGTGAGTTGGGTGAGTTCGGCCGAGTCCTCCTCTTTACTCCTCTTACTCTGTTTCTCCAAATTCAGAACTGATGTTGCATCTTCCATGTGCAGGTATTAAGTTCTCGTTGGACGACTTACTTGTGATCACCATGAAGAGGCCTCCGTCGGGATTGGCAGAAGAGTTCCTCGAAAAGGGCTCGCGACGAGGGCGTGTCGGCGGCCTCTCCCGTCGCACCGACCAGGCCGAGCAGGAGGGAGACCGAGGCCACCCCCGTATAAGGAAGGAGGGAGGTCGTAGCGGTGCCAAAACTGGGTCAGAGGGCGGCCGGGCCCGTGCCAAAGCGTCCGAGGCAATGGGAGCCGGCAACCGCCCTGGAACCTGAGGTGGTTGTCCGGGCCAGGGCCACGACCATAGCTGTCGCCATCATGTCTCCTCCTCCCCCGGAGCTCGTTGTCATCGAGGGGGAGGAGGTGCGAGGAGGAGCAGAGCCGGCGCCGGTGGCGCCGCTCGAAGGGGCACCAAGCTCCCATCTTGCCCTCGAGGCCCTTTCTGATGATGGAGCAGGCGATTCCACCCCGGGGGCAAGCAGGAGGGAGAGGGACTACCATCGAGTTCCATTAGACTGGCGCCCGACGTTTCGCTGCTCCGGGACTGAAAGCTGGTCGAGCGCTTGATGGATTTTTCTATCCAATCATGCAACGGCGGGAGATGATCGGGAAGTGCTGGGGGATGCGATTAGCAGCATCTTCCCCCTACTCTTTTCGGCAAGTGATTTTGCCTCCTTGACTTCTTTTCTCCTTTTTTTTTGCTGATGTCTGGCTTGGTGCAGATCGGTGCCGAGACCCTCCTGATCAGATACTGCTGCCAGAACTGGTTGAAGAATGACCAGCAATGAGCAGGGGAGGTCGAGGCCTTAAGGACCGAGCTAAAGGAGAAGTCTGACACCTTCCAAAAGCTCGGCCTGAAGAATGAGGAGCTTCGAAAATAACTTACCAGTGCCGAGAGGCGCTCGAGGAGCTCCAGGAGGACCTCGACCAGGAGCGGAGCTGGTCGAGGAAGAAAGCTAAGGAGCTCACGGTGACCGAGAAGAGGCTGAAGAGTTCAACGCCGAGGTCGTCCGGCAGAAGGGGCGTGCTCTGTCCCTTCAGGCCGAACTAGATGCGGTGAAGGAGAAGCTGGTCGCTATGGAGGAAAGGGCCATGGCTACTGAGAAGGAGGCAGCGGTGGCGAAGGAGCAAGCTACCGAAGCGAGGAAGGGGGCTGGAGAAGCCATGGCGAGGTATAGGGCATCGGAGGAGTTCATCACCGAGTTCCATCAAACGGTGTCGGACTCCTTTTTTAAAGGTTTCATGTACTAGCACTCCAAGGTCCAGGGGTGCGTTTCTGACAAGGGTCAACCTTTCCTCATATACCCCACTGCTTCTAATATGGAGCCGACTCCAAAATTGGGCGACGCCGAGGAGTCGATGGCCGCTTCCGAATCTTCTCCGTCGGTGACGAATGCCGAAGCTGGAGATGCACGACCCGGGGCCCCTGGAGATGATGCCTCGTAGGCACAGAGTCCTGGCGGGGAGCCGCCTAAGTAGGGTAGATTTATTTTCTATCTTTCTTTTCTTTTGTTATTGACCTGGGCTGCCCGGCATGTTGGGGGCCCGGGGGCACTTATAATGGACCAAGGAATTGTCAATGAAGTGAGGATCTCCGATTATTTTGGCTTGTGGATACTCTATTTCTCCCCTCTCTTTTTCTTTATCTTTTTGTACATGTGATGAGATCAGGAAGGAGGCTTCCACCTTGATTCTGGGTATCCCAAGCTTTAGTGCCAGAGAGCTGGGCTCTGGGCTTGATGTCTCGGAGTTGGGCTCGAAGACTTGGTGGCCGGAGAGCTTGGCCCCGGGCTTTGATGTCTCGGAGTTGGACTCGAAGACTTGGTGGCCGGAGAGCTTGGCTCCGGGCTTTGATGTCTCGAAGCTGGGCTCAAAGACTTGGTGGCCGGAGAGCTTGGCTTTGGGCTTTGATGTCTCGGAGCTGGGCTCGAAGGCTTGGTGGCCGGAGAGCTTGGCTCTGGGCTTTGAAGCACCGGACCTGGGGTCGGGCAGAGATTCTCCTGTAAGGCAAAAAGTATTTGCACAAGAACTTTGGTTATCAGTGAGGAAGAACCTTACATTATTGGCGTCGGGGAGCCGGACCCCAAGTTTCAGTGCCGAAGGGTCGTGAGGTCTGGCTTAAACGTCAAGAAGCTAGGTTCCTGGTGCCAGGGCATGGCCCGGTCTCTGAGCGTTGGACCTAGGGCCTGGCGATGATTCTCACTACTGATGTCGGAGGGGTGGCCCCC
Source organism: Areca catechu (assembly GCA_021397845.1). Classification (NCBI taxonomy): domain Eukaryota; kingdom Viridiplantae; phylum Streptophyta; class Magnoliopsida; order Arecales; family Arecaceae; genus Areca; species Areca catechu. The sequence continues at coordinate 31,921,684 of CM038039.1, forward strand.
GGGCTTTATTGTGCCGGAGAGCTGGGCTCCGGGCTTAAGCGTGTTAGAGAACTGGGCTTCGAGTTTCGGTGCCGAAGAGCTGGCTTCCGAGCTTGAGCATGTCGGGCCTTGGGCATGGAAGTGTCATTCCTGCAAAGCAGAGAGCGGTTCGTGCAAAAAGAAACCTTTATTTATTATTATTGGAGGGAAGCCTTACACCACTGATAGTATCTTCTCAGATTGCAAGCATTCTACGTTCGTGGGAACCTGACACCGTCCAGATTCTCGAGATAGTAGGCTCCTTGTGGAAGAGCTTCGACCACCTTGTAAGGGCTTTCCCAGTTCGGCGAGAGCTTGCCGCACTTCCGGGGTTGAAATGCTTATGCTCGGTGCAGTACCAGGTCGCCAAGATGAAAGACCTTGGGCCTTACCCGTGCATTATAGTACCAGGCCACTCGTTGCCGGTATGCTGCCATCCGGAGTCGGGCTTTGTCTCTGATTTCCTCGAGGAGGTCCAAGTTGAGTAGAAGGTGCGCCGGGTTCTGCACTTCGTCATATTGCTGCACCTGCAGCATGGGTACACCGAGCTTAACTAGGACGACGGCCGCAGCGCCGAAGACAAGGTTGAAAGGCGTTTCATTTGTGGCCATTCTGGGCGTTGTGTGGTAGGCCCACAGAACACTTGGGAGTTCTTCCACCCATATGCCCTTGGCTTAGTCTAGCCTAGTTCTGAGTCCTTGGAGGATAGTCCGATTGGTTACCTCGGCTTTCCTGTTTGTTTGGGGGTGAGCCACCGAGGAGAAGTGGTGCCGGATGCCGTACTCGGCACAGAATTCTTCGAACTCCTGGTTATCAAACTGCCGTCCATTATCAGTGATGATGAAGTGGGGGAGTTCGAAATGACAGATAATTGACTTCTAGAAGAATTGGCGGACCTTAGCTTCCGTGATTCGTGCCAGCGGCTCTACTATTAGGAATTATGTCCCAAAGCCAATCGTCTAGACTGTAGACGGTTGTACTATTTTGTATTTGTATATAATTTTTAATGATAAATAAAAGTTATTTATTTTTGGCTGTCCATCATTTTACATTTTCCTGTAATGAACTCTTGTATGATGGAGTCCTTAGAACTACATTGTTTGATATAGAGAGGATATATCAAGTAGTTCTTAAATTGGTCCACAACCAAATGATACATTGTTATAGGATGACGATGTATCAAGTATAGGTTGTTGTATGTCACATTTGTTGGTTGTCCTCTTAACCAAGGAGTGTGGAGACACTGGTGTGATATGCAAGTAAAATATGTGACATCTCACTGAACGTGACCATCTGCGGAGCTCCCTTCTGTCAAAGGGTTGCTCGCGAAGGGATATGGGTATATGTGTCCCTCAGACCTGAGGTCACCATGGAAGCTTGCAAGCAACTCACTATACTTTGGTGCCGGACTATCTGGATTTCTAATCCAGTGATGGAAGGTTTCTGGGTATAGTCAAGTACTTGTGGAGCGGTGGTGGATCAAGATGGAATTGACCTCTTCAAATAGTTTGGAGTGAATGGCTCACTATGTCTCAATTTAGCAAAACCTTGGCCAGGGTAGTTCTTGTGAGGAGTCACAGAACTTGTGAGGTTGAGACATGATCTGGATAGACCAAATTAGGGTTGGCAGTCGAACCCTAGGTCATTCTGAGTATTGTAAGGTCAAAGGGATGAATTATGCAGCACCATATGCCAGAGGTTCTTATGAGGTGCTCTGCATCTTCAACCTATCCGGAAGTTGGGTATCATTACTAGATGAGGACTTTGACTGGTACTGGAAATGTTCCAATGCTACCGGCTTAGTGTTCGAACCTATGGGGTCACGCACCATAGAGGATTTCTATCTGATCTTGTGGCTAATCGATGATTGGGAATCGTTTATCGTCACCCGAAGTCAATATGATTGACTTTGTTCCAAGTGTCGACACTTGGCCATTTTCGAGTGTCGACCTTCCTGTGACGAGCAGAATTTCTGGAAGGATTTCGTGGAGGATTTTTGGACATGTTTTGACATGGTTTAAATTTTGAATTCAAACCAATTTTTGGCTCCAAGACTTTTTGGTATGAATGTCATACTTACCTTAATGGGTTGGACCCATTTGGAATGGCCTTGATCCTCTCCTCCATTCTTTCCCTCTATCTCTCCTCCTTCCTTCTTCTCCTTCTCATGGCAGCCCCTATAAATATAGGTCTTTGTAGTGGCTGCTGAGGTTACATGAACAGCAAGAGAGAAAAGAAAGGAGAGGAAGAAGAAGGGCTTTATGAGAGGTTTAGGAATTGGGTGTGAGCCACCTAGCAATTAAGCTAGGTCTTGGGAAAAAGCTTTTGGGAAGGAGTTCCTGCTCTCTTTATTGTCTTCCTGGAAGAAGAAGTTCAGTCCACGGATCCCGAAGAGCTAGCACTCTGAGGGAGTTGATCAGAGTCGAGCTCAGGTGTGGACATCCTGTAGTGGCCAGACACGTGTATAACTCGAGCACCCTCCTCCTTCTCACAGCACTTCCTTGGCTTCTCTCTTGTGGAAAAGGTATGTTACTTTTATATTTTCTCTTGCTTTGATGTTTATATGCATGCTAGGTTATTATACTAGATCATGTTGCGGGCAGATCGGTAGATGGTTTAGATCTATCACCGAGCATTCTGCTATGCATGTCTTAAAAATGTTTTAAAATACATATTCTCTGTCCTGTTTCTTGCATAATGCATGCTAGGTATAGGTATTTTTCATCTTCAATGGTATCAGAGCAACAGGTTCATTTTGTAGTATAATGATGTTAGCATGCTAATAACATCCCTTTTCTTCTTAAGTACTTGGATTGAGTGCTTCACCAGGCCATCCGGTCATAGGAGAGAAGTAGGGCTGCAAGACTCTCTCTTCTCATTCAATCGGATCTCCTATGACGTGTAGGGGTACCACTGTGATTGATTCATGAAAAAGAAAATAAGAAGAAAGAATTTTTGTAGGTTAAAAATGTTTTAATCTAATGTCATGATCATAAGACACTTTAGATAAGATCTAAAAGTTTTTATTGATTGATTTTGATTGTATGTTTGGAGAAACATCGGATTTAAAATCACTATTTTTTCATTGTCTCAGGCTGTAAGTCGACACTTGGCCTTTGAAGTGTCGACTCATGGGAAAATTTTCTGAGATCTGCTCTCTGTTTTTCTTCTGAGATAGGTTGAAGTGTCGACACTTGACCTTCGAAGTGTCGACACACGAGCATGTCCAGAAAATAGATTATTCTGTTTTCTTCTCTGTCTCAGGTCTTGAGTCGACACTTGCTTCTGAAGTGTCAAGATGAAAAATTTTGAAAATAGTGAATTTAAATTTTGAACTTATTGTAAAATTATTTTACATGATAAATTAAAATTGTTTTAATTTATTTAAGGCCATTAAACTTAATTTTGAATTAAGATTGACTAAGAACTTTAGGAATATGATTCAAAGATCTTAAGTCATTTTAATAAGCCTTAAGGGTCTTGGATTAGCTTCTATTAGATCCTTGATTGGGTTAGACCTAAGTTTAGATTCATTGGACAAGTTAGAGAACTAATCTAATCAAAAGTTGAGTGAGGATTTCTTCTCAAGATCTATCTAATAGTTAGATTGATTAGTCGATAATCTAAATAGATCTAATTTGTGGCTCAATGGAAAGCCCGAGTCTTTATGCTAGTCTAATCGAGTTTGATGAACTGATTGGTGTCGAGGTAAGTTTAGCATTGTGATCATGGTTCTTTGGGGCTACCTCTTACCTGGCCAACTCTGTTGGTGTCTAGGCAAGACGGTTAATGTTGGAACCCAACCCATGATCTCATTTACCTGGCCAATGTGGTCAATCAGGATTGATTAGATAGCTCATTGACTCGTGTTAACCCTTGTCACCCAAGGTTAATCAGTCTTGATTGATTTTAGGTGCCCGTGGATCATTAGTTATGTGTAACCCTCCTTGTTTGCTGATTTGGTCAGTGGGAGGTTGATCCATGTCTTCTTATCTCTTCATCTGTCACATTAATTAAAATTCTCTAAATTATTAGGCCCTTAAAAGGATAAAGTTATAGAGATAACCAAGCCCTAGCCTTCCATTAAGTGGGATAGTAATGTGTCCATTAGTTCGGTGTTCATCGGCAGATCCAAAGATCGGGTGTTCATCGGACTATTGGAATTGCTGTTCCTAATATGATGGCTCAGTGCGACTCTCTTAACGGTGGTCAGGTGAGCCGTCCAAAGTCGAGCTTGACCATTCGTTAGTTAGAAGCATTGAATTTTATCATGTTAATGGTTGGACCTAACCAGGACCTTCAATAGGAGGCCCAAAGGCTGATTGAAGTGCTCATTGAGGCAAAACCCAATTACTAGAGGTTACTTGGAGAAGTGATCGGTTGAAGAACCTACCTTTAGACACGCATGGATGGACCGACCAAAGTCGGGCTCATGTGTTGTCTATTGGACTCTAGTACCCGCTATGGAATTAAAGTAATTCTTCGGATTGGAGGTAAAGGCTACCAATCTATGCAAAATAGTGGGAGGGACCTTTAGACTTAAGTCCATGTCTTTAGGTTAATTATTCATATACACTAATTAATTTTGGTTTTCCTTTCAGATGTCTTCCAACCTGTCACTCCGGTCTCTTCTCGACAACGAGAAGCTCAATGGACCCAACTTCGATAGCTGGTATCGAAGGCTCAGGATTGTCTTGGAGCACGAACGGATCCTATATGTGATATCAGATCCGGCACCTGAGATCCCTGCTGCCAATGCTCGGGGTTCGGTCAGAGACACTTATCAGAAGTGGCTCTCTGATAGAACCACCGTCCGATGCATCATGTTGTCTACGATGAACGATGAGTTCAGTCGCAAGTTCGAGGAAACCCAGCCAGAAGAAATCCTTCAAAAGTTGAAGGAGTCTTTCGGGACACCAGATGACGTTGAGAGGTACAGGGTCTCTTGTGCTATCTACAATGCACGGATGCGTGATGGGACCTCGGTCGCTGATCATGTATTGTACATGATCGAGATGATTGAGCGCCTGGGCAAGCTCGGCTGTCCCTTGCATGAACAGCTTGGAAAGATGCGATTTTGAATTCTCTCCCCTCCTCTTATCTAGACTTTCTCGATCATTATAGAATGAACAAGCCTGCGGTTAACTACCATTATCTATTGGGGTTGCTGCAGACTTTTGAGAAAGACCACCAGTTGAATAAAGGGGTGGTGAATCTAGTGGGAGGTTTCTCAGGAGGGCATCGTCCCTTTAAGAAAGGGAAGAAGAAGAATAAAGGGAAAAAGTTGCTTAGTGCTTCTGGACCCAGTCAGGCCAATAAAGTGAAGGCTGATCAGAGTCGTGCAGAGTGCTTCTTCTACAAGAAGCAAGGACACTGGAAGAGGAACTGTCCTCTTTATATTGCATCCCTTGATCCGAACAGGTCCAAAATGAGAAAGCTGCAGGATGGTCTTGGACAAGGTATTTATATAACACCTTGTAGTTTCTCTGTTTGCGATACTATTAACTGGGTAATGATACAGGAAGTCCAATTCATATTTGCAATTCTTTGCAAGGACTTCAAGTTAGTAGAAGATTCGAGGATGGCGAGAGATTCTTGAACGTGGGAAATGGAAGCCGAGTTCCAGTTCTGGCATCAGTAAACTAGGTTTCGAGTCCTGTACTGTCATTTTGAATGAATGTCATTTTTGTCCTTCTTTCATTCTGAATATCATTTCTGTAGGCCAGTTGGCTATGTATGGTTATAAACTATTAATAAATAATGACATTTGCAAAATCATTTTGAATGGTTCTGTAATTTTGAATGGACAAATGCATGATGGCATCTATGTACTATCGTGACCTGTTAGTATAATGTACATATCTAACAAACATCCTAGGATAGATAATGTCAACGAAGCGTACCTATGGCATTATAGGCTAGGTCATATTAACAAGAATAGCATTATAAATGTCAACGAAGCGTACCTATGGCATTATAAATAGATTGAAAACTGAGGGTCTCCTCGATTTTAGTGAAGATAGTTTACTTCCAACCTGTGAGTCATGTCTTTTTGGAAAAATGACTAAGTCACCTTTTACTGAAAAAGGTGAATGAGCCAAAGAAATTCTGAGTCTGGTACATACTGATGTATGCGGACCCATGAATGTTAGTGCCAGGGATGGGTATGTTTATTTCATTACTTTCACAGACGACCTTTCGAGGTTTGGTTATGTCTTCTTGATGAGACATAAGTCTGAGTCGTTTGAAATGTTCAAACGATATCATAGTGAAGTAAAAAAATAAACTGGAAAGTATATCAAAACCCTTCGATCCGATCGAGGCGGTGAATACCTTTCTGGCAAGTTTCTGACATATCTCGAGGAGAATGGGATTCTCTCTCAGTGGACACCTCCAGGGATACCCCAATTGAATGGAGTGTCTGAGAGGAGGAATCAAACTCTATTAGACATGGTTCGGTCCATGATGGGCTTTGCTTCTCTGCCAGTATCCTTTTGGGGATATGCTTTAGAATCAGCCTATTACATTCTGAATAGGGCTCCAAGTAAGTCCATTAGTAAAACACCATATGAGATGTGGACCGGACATAAGTCGACACTTTCACACCTTCGGGCCTGGGGGTGCCCAGCTTATAAAAATAATTGAAAACGGACAAACTTGGACCCAGGTCTGATCGATGCCTATTTGTTGGGTATCCAAAGGAGTCTAAGGGGTATTACTTCTACTTAGCTGAGGAATAAAAGTTGTTCGTCAGTCTTATGGCTATCTTTTTGGAAAAGGAGTTCCTTGGTGAAGGAACTCTAGCCGCTAAGATTGAACTTAGTGAAGTTCAACAAGTAGAAGAACCAACACATTTAAGCGACCATATAGAACCGGCTGTGATTAGATCGCACCCAGAACCCACTCCAGAACCATTAAGGAGATCCGGTAGAGTACCGAGCTGACCAGATAGATACTACGGTTTCTTGGTCCGGGACGGTGATCCCATTAAACTCGATGAGAACAATGAGAATCCGATCACCTATATGGATGCATTGCAGAGGTCCGACTCTGAGTCATGGCTAGGAGCCATGAAATCCGAAATGGAGTCCATGGAGATCAATAATGTATGGACATTGGTTGATCCACCTGAAGGGATAAAATCCATTGGGTGAAAATGGATTTTCAAAAGAAAAAGGGGCGGAGACGGACAGGTGGAGACCTATAAAGCCCGTTTGGTTACCAAGAGGTATCGTCAATATTATGGTATTGACTATGATGAGACGTTTTCTCCTGTGGCAATAGTCAAATCCATTCAGATTATGCTTGCTTTAGCAGTACACTTTGACTATGAAATCTGGCAAATGGATGTCCGAACAGCTTTCCTGAATGGTGAGTTGGAAGAGGAGGTGTATATGATACAACCTGAAGGGTTCACATCCACAGATGAGTCTAAGGTGTGCAGGCTTCAAAAGTCCATCTATGGACTGAAGCAAGCATCAAGGAGTTGGAACATGCGATTTGATAAGTGTATCAAGTCATATGGCTTCGTTAGGAATGGAGAAGAGCCTTGCATTTACAAATGGGCTAATGGTTCTATGATTGTATTCCTTGTGCTGTATGTGGATGACAATCTCTTAATCGGGAATGACATCGCAGCACTACAAGGAATAAAGGTCTGGTTATCATCTCAGTTCTCTATAAAGGACTTGGGTGAAGTCTCTTACATACTAGGTATGAAGATCTATAGAGATAGATCTAAGAGGCTTCCGGGACTGTCCTAGTCTACGTACATCGACACCATACTGAAACGATTCAGCATAGAAAATTTCAAGAAAGGCTATCTCTCGATAGGCACTGGAGTTGATCTTTCCAAAAGAAATTGTGCGAAAACTTCTGAAGAGAGAGTGCATATGAGTAGAATCCCATATGCTTTGGTAGTGGGTTCTATCATGTACGCCATGATATGTACTGGACCAGACATGGCATACTCACTAGGTGTAGTGAGCAGATACCAGTCTAATCCAGGTAAAGCTCATTGGAAAGTGGTGAAGACCATCCTTAAGTATTTACGAAATACTAAGGACCAATGGCTAATTTATGAAGAATCTAACTTGAAACTTGTGGGGTATACTAACTCCAGTTTCCAGTCAGATAAAGATGATAGAAAAAGTGTGTCAGGTTTTGTCTTTACCCTAAACGGAGGAGCTGTCTACTGGAAAAGTTCCAAGTAGCCTACTGTGGCGGACTCAGTATGCGAAGCAGAGTATATTGTAGCATCAGATGCAGCGAAGGAAGCTGTGTGGTTGTAGAAGTTCCTTGGCGAGCTAGGAGTGACACCTTTCCTGGATGGTCCTGTTCCGGTGTACTGTGACAACACTGGAGCCATTGCTCAAGCCAAAGAGCCGAAGTCTCATCACCGCACAAAGCATATTCTGCAGCGCTATTACCTTGTATGAGAAATCGTGGAACGAGATGACATTGACCTTCTGAAGATCGATGGAAAGGAGAACTTGGCTGACCCCTTCAATAAAGCCGTCGGAGTTCAAGAGTTCGACTATTGTAAAAGAAAAATGGGAATGAGATTCTGTACTGATTGGTTTTAGTCCAAGTGAGAGTTGTTGGGAATTATGTCCCAAAGCTAATCGTCTAGGCTGTAGACGGTTGTGCTATTTTGTATTTGTATATGAATTTTTAATAATAAATAAAAGTTATTTATTTTTGGCTGTCTATCATTTTATATTTTTCTGTAATGAACTCTTGTAAGATGGAGTCCTTAGAATTACATTGTTTGATATAGAGAGAATATATCAAGTAGTTCTTAAACTGGTTCACAACCAAATGATACATTGTTATAGGACGACGATGTATCAAGTATAGGTTATTGTATGTCACATTTGTTGGTTGTCCTCTTAACCAATAAGTCTGAAGACACAGGTGTGACATGTAAGTGAAATGTGTGACATCTCACTGAACGTGACCATCTACGAAGCTCCCTTCTGCCAAAGGGTTGCTCGCAAAAGGATATGGGTATATGTGTTCCTTAGACCTGAGGTCACCATGGCAGCTTGCAAGCAATTCACTATACTTTGGTGCCGGACTATCTGGATTTCTAATCCAGTGATAGAAGGTTTCTGGGTATAGTCAAGTACTTGTGGAGTGGTGGTAGATCAAGATGGAATTGATCTCTCCAAATAATTTGGAGTGAATGGCTCACTATGTCTCAATTTAGCAAAACCTTGACCAGGATAGTTCTTGTGAGGAGTCACAGAACTTGTGAGGTTGAGACATGATCTGGATAGACCAAATTAGGGTTGGCAGTCGAACCCTAGGTCATCCTGAGTATTGTAAGGTTAAAGGGATGAATTATGCGGCAACCATATGCCAGAGGTTCTTATGAGGTGCTCTGCACTTCGACCTATCTGAACGTTGGGTATCATTACTAGATAAGAACTTTGACTGGTATTGGAAATGTTCCAGTGCTACCGGCTTAGTGTTCGAACCTATGGGGTCACACACCATAGAGGATTTCTATCTGATCTTGTGGCTAATCGATGATTGGGAATCGTTTATCATCACCTGAAGTCAATATGATTGACTTTGTTCCAAGTGTCGACACTTAGAATTTTACAGGTGTCGACACTTGGTGAAGTGTCGACACTTGGCCATTTTCGAGTGTCGACACTTCCTGTGACGAGCAGAATTTCTGGAAGGATTTCATGGAGGATTTTTGGACATGTTTTGACCTGGTTTGAATTTCGAATTCAAACCAGTTTTTGGCTCCAAGGCTTTTTGGTATGAATGTCATACTTACCTTGATGGGTTGGACCCATTTGGAATGGCCTTGATCCTCTCCTCCATTCTCTCCCTCCATCTCTCTTCCTTCTTTCTTCTCCCTCTCATGGTAGCCCCTATAAATATAGGTCTTTGTAGTGGCTGCTGAGGTTACATGAACAGCAAGAGAGAAAAGAAAGGAGAGAAAGAAGAAGGGCTTTGTGAGAGGTTTAGGAATTGGGTGTGAGCCACCTAGCAATCAAGCTAGGTCTTGGAAAGAGGTTTTGGGAAGGGGTTCCTGCTCTCTTTCTTGTCTTCCTGTAAGAAGAAGCTCAGCCCACGGATCCCTAAGAGCTAGCACTCCGAGAGAGTTGATCAGAGTCGAGCCCAGGTGTGGACATCCTGTAGAGGCCAGACGCGTGTGTGGCTCGAGCGCCATCCTCCTTCTCACAGCACTTCCTTGGCTTCTCTCTTGTGGAAAAGGTATGGTACTTTTATGTTTTCTCTCGCTTTGATGTTTATATGCATGCTAGGTTATTATACTAGATCCTGTTGCGGGCTGATCGATAGATGGTTTAGATCTATCTATCGAGCATTCTGCTATGCAAGTCTTAAAAATATTTTAAAATGCATATTCTCTGTCCTGTTTCTTGCATAATGTATGCTAGGTGTAGGTGTTTTTCACCTTCATCTGCTTCCACCCATTCGGTGAAGTAATTGATGGCCACTAGTAAGAACCTCCGTTGCCCCGGTGTAGGAAAAAATGGTCCTAAGATGTCCATTCCCCACTGGGCGAAGGGCCATGGGGCAGAGAGCTGCGAGATCGGTGCCGCCGGTTGACGTTGTATGTGGGCGTGGCGCTGGTATTTGTCGTACCTCTTCACAAAGTCGACGGCGTCTTCCCTCATGATCTCCCAGAAGTATCCCTGGCGAAGAGCTTTGTACGCCAATATCCTTCCTTCCACGTGGTTCCCGCATAGGTCTTCATGTATCTCCTGGAGAACGAAGGCTGCTTCCGCGGGTCTCAGGCACTTTAAGAGCGGGTAGGAGTAGGATCGGCGGTAGAGCTGTCCTCCCATCAGGACAAATCGAGAGGCTTTCTTTTTGACGAGGCCGGCTTCCGTGCGGTCCTCGGGCAAGGTGCCATCAGTAATGTATTTGATGTACCTGTCCATCCAGCTTGGCTCCGGGATGACTTGCTGCACCTCTTCCGGGGCTTTGTAGCTTGGATTTTCAAGGTACTCAATATATGCACGTCCCAGCGACGAGTCTGGTGGGGTTGCGAGTCTCGACAGTGCATCCGCGCGAGCATTCTCTCCACGGGGGATATGGAAGACGTTGAAGCATCGAAAACTTGCTGTGCATGAGCGGACTCGCTCCAAGTATTTCATCATCTGGGGATCTCTCGCTTCATATTCTCCGGAAACTTGTCTAGACACCAGTTGCGAGTCGGTGAAGACTTTCAAGTTTTGCATGCCCAGCTTGTGTAAGACCTTTAGGCCCGCGAGGAGTGCCTCGTACTCTGCCTGGTTATTTGTTGTGGCAAATTTGAAGTGGGGAGCACATTCCGCCACGATCCCATCACTATTGGCGAGGATGAGGCCTGCTCCTCTCCCGCCGGAGTTGGATGTGCCATCCACGTGGAGGATCCAGGGCTCCTCCTCTGCCCCGAGCTCAACTTGATGCTCTGGGGATGTCTGCTCCGGCTCCTCGGCGAGTCCGGTGCACTCGACCAAGAAGTCGGCTAGGACCTGGGCCTTCTGCGATGACCTCGATCGATATGCGATATCGAACTCGCTCAGCATCAGGGACCACTTGGCCAACCATCTGGATGTTTCGAGGTGGTCGAGAATGGTCCTCAGCGGTTAATCCATCACGACCATGATGGGATGTGCTTGGAAGTAGGGCCTGAGGCACTTAGCAGACATTATTAGAGCAAAAATAAGTTTCTCGGAGCGGGTATACCTGATCTCCGTGTCATGATGGATTTTGCTGATGTCGTATACCGACCTCTGAGATCTGTCTTTGCCTGCACGGACGAGGACCGAGCTGACAGCTCCAGGTGTGACGCCAAGTAAAGCAGAAGCTCCTCTCCCTCCTCCGGTTTGGAGAGCAGTGGAGGAGAGGCCAGGAACGCCTTCGGTTCTTCAAAGGCTATCCTGCACTCCTCCGTTTAGGTGAAGTCGTGCATCTTGCGCAGTGCCTTGAAGAAGGGAAGGCAGCGGTCAGTCGACCTTGAAATGAACTGACTCAGAGCGACAATATGCCCCGTCAGGCGCTGGACCTGCTTCTTGGATGTCGGGTGCTCCATGTTGATGATTGCCTGAACCTTCTCCGGGTTCACTTCAATGCCCCTCTGAGTGACTATGAAGCTGAGGAACTTTCCTGCTGCCACTCCGAAGGCACACTTTACTGGGTTCAGCTTCATCTGATACTTTCGGAGGTTGTTGAAGGCTTCAGTGAGGTCAGCGATGTGATCCAAGCTTGGCTTGCTCATGACAAGCATGTCATCCACGTACACCTGCATGTTTCGGCCAATCTGGTCTTTGAAGATCCTATTGACCAAACGTTTGTACTTGGCCCCAGCATTCTTCAGACCGAAGGGCATCATCTTGTAGCAATACATCCCTTGGTCGGTAATAAAGGTGATGTGCTCCTCGTCCTCTGGGTGCATCCGGATCTGATTGTATCCGGAGAATGCATCCATGAAGGAGAGCAGCATGTGACCCAAGGTGGCGTCCGCCAGTTGGTCGATCTTCGGTAAAGGAAAACTATCCTTCGGGCATGCCTTGTTGAGGTCGGTGTAGTCCACACAGATCCTCCATTTTCCGTTACTCTTCTTCACCATCACCACATTCGCTAGCCAGCTTGGGTATTGTACCTCCCGGATGAAACCGGCAGCGAGGAGTTTGTCGACTTCCTCATTGATTGCTACCTGCCTCTCCGAGGTGAAACTTCTTTTCTTTTATCGAACTGGCCTGTACTTTGGGTCAATGCTCAACTTGTGGATGATGATGTCAGAGGGAATACCTATCATATCGACTGCCTTCCAGGCGAACACGTCTACATTCGCCCGTAAGAGCTCCAACAGGTGGGCCCTCTCCTCATCTTGTAGCTGGGCCCCAATCTGTACCGTCTTCCTCTTGGTCGGCTCCGAGCGGATAAGACAGTAGGCACTCGTTTGGGCCACCCCTGGGTCTTGTGCCCTTTGGTCGAGATCGTCTACCCTGGGATCGTCCTCGGGGACTTTGGTCCCGGGGAGAGTCTGGAAACAGTGTTGAATCGGCTGAGGTGCACCTCTCATCTCACTGACTCCATAGGGAGTTGGGAACTGCACCAGCAGCCGCTTCGTAGAAACGACGGCATCAAGCAGATTGAGCCCGGGTCGGCCAAGGATCACATTGTAGGCCGAAGGAAGCCTAACCACTATGAAGGTCATCATAACAGTGCTCTGTCGAGGTGGGGTCCTGGCAGTGACTGGAAAAGTGATCTCTCCTTCAACCCTCATAGAGTCCCTTATGAAACCGACAAGGGACGTGTGCACAGGTTTGAGCAGAGCAGAGGACAAGTTCATTCTGGAGAAGGCATTGTAAAAAAGCACATCTGTGGAGCTTCCACTATCAACTATGATGTATTTTACAGGATGCTTCACGATCGTCATTTCGACGACAACGGCATCATTATTTACATTTCCCCCTCCATCTTTCCCTTCCCTCATAAAGGGGAGTACATTTTCAGAATACCCTGCCCCCGGGCCTTCTTAGATGCACGCTCGGCTCCCCAGCATATCATCCCCACCGGCTTCTCGGTAGGGCGGTTGTCGACTGCAGGAATTGGCAGGAGAGCGACGAGCGCCTAAGGTTCTGTCGGAGCTCTGCCCCCCACGAACCTCCCGAGGTAGCCTTTCTTAATGAGTTCTTCGATCTCCTTTTTGAGATTGTGGTATTCCTCGGTGTCGTGGCCGTGGTCGTGATGGTAGCGACAGTATTTTGTCTTGTCGCAACCAGCGGACGACCTCATCGGAGGTGGGCGCTTCAGGTAGGGCTCACCTTCGATCTCCATGAGGATCTTCATCCTCGGGACTAGGAGAGGGGTGTACCTCTCCTCCGGAATGGGTGCGCTCCTCGATCTCGGCCCCTGCCGGAAGTTCAAAGTTGGGGGTCCCGGCTTTTGGGCCCCGGAGGCCTCAGCGGGAGTTGGCTTCTTCCGTGGCTTCCCGTCGAGCTCTCGTCTTGTACGATCCACCTTCTCGATGCGAATGTACTTCTGGGCTCAGAGGAGGAGCTTAGAATAGGTCTTGGGGGGTTTTTTGTCAAGCAAGTAGGTTAGGCGGGAGGTCCTGAGCCCTCGCTTCAACGCCAGCATGGCGACTGGCTCATCAAGATTGTAAATCTCCAAGGCAGCAACCTTGAAGCCGGCCACGTAGTCCCGTAGGGGCTCACGGTCTTGTTGGCGGATGGAGAAGAGGCTGTCTGCCTCTCGTGGCACATTTCGACAGGCGTCGAAGTGGGCCATGAACTTCCGCTCTAGCTGAGCGAAATAGTTGATGCTTTTGGGCTCGAGACGGGCGAACCAAACTCGAGCCGTCTTCCGAAGGGTTGCTAGGAAGGCAATGCAAAAAAGGGCGTCGGTGGCCCTCTAGACCCTCATGAGGGCCTTGTAGCTTTCTAGGTGGTCCAGGAGGTCGGTGGTCCCATCATAGGGATCCACCTGTAGCATGCGGAACCGACTGGGGACCGGTTCCTCTTGGATCTCTCAGGAGAAGGGGGGACGGGCGTCATAGCCCGTTGGCTCATTCGGCGGAGCCTTGCATGTTCACGAACCAACGGGATAGCTCCGCCAGCTTGCGGTCATGCTCTTCCAGGTGCTTCTCGGTTGTGCGCCTGACGGCCTTGCCTGTGGAGCCTTCCGTGGAGGTCGAAAAAGACGGAGAATGTGACATGGGACGGTGTCCCTGAAGAGGGGTCTTGCCTTTTCGGCCTCGGTGGGATTTGGTCGCTACCCGCTCGAGGGTTGGGGACCGGCTCTCCCTATCGGGAGATCCGGCCCGTTGTCTCTTCGCCGGAGTCTGGTGGCTACCCCGTTGGTCAATGATGGCCCGTGGCTGCGAAGGTTTTCCTTGGAAGGAATGCAGGCTATCGCGAGGTGCTGCAGCATGGGCCACGGGGGTTCCTGGCTGCTGATGGATAGCCATGGATAGTTGCTGGTGCTGGAGCTGGCGCACTACTGTAGCAAGGATTTGCATCTGCTGGGTGAGTGCGGCCAGCTGAGATTCTGCCGGAGGTGGTTGAGGTAGAGCGGGTGGTTCCACATCCGGGATATGCGGGCTCCCTCGAGAAGGAGAGTCTCTCGCACGGGTGGTGGAAGCTTCTCTCTCTCGCATCGTCACCATCCTCCTGATGGACCCACTTGCAGGGAGACTGACTTCTGGAACAAGGGACCTACGTCAGTACACCCCCTTCCTGGTATGCCAATATGTTGCCGCCAAGATCGTCGTGGCCCGTAGCTGGCGTCGGAGTCGGACTGCCCTTCATCTTCTCGGTGTTGGCCTGCTCCTTGAGACCTGCAAAACAAGGGTTAGTGACCCGGGCCGGGAATTCTGATGGGGGCACTCCGATGGTCAAGTCAGTGACGATCCAGGAGAACAGATCCTCCTGGTCGAGTCCTTGAGATGGACTCCATGCTAGGAGGAGTGGATGGTGTAAGAGTGGGGGTGCGAGTGTGCTGGGAGAGACGGTCGTCGAGGTGGATTAATCCTCCTGTGCGGCTCCCTCTTCCTTACTCGCTTGGATGTTTGTGGTTTAGCTTGTGTACCTCTCTGCCGGGGTGTCGAAGGTTCTTTTAAGTCTAAGTGATTGTTGAATGCCTACCTCGGGATCTTTTCCGTGCTGGCAGGCGCGTGCGGCGGTGTTCTGTGCCATGGACGGTACGTCTTTCCCGATTCGTGATAAAGAAAGCTGCCATGCGCTCTGACATTCCTCCGGGTCGCTCCACTCCGGGAAACCTGGCAGGGCTTCGATTGGGAGGCCGCCGTCCCCCGGGATTCAAATCCCCTGGTTGACTTCCTCTTCTGGGTGGTGCAGGTGGTTGGTGGAGAGCGTGGCATCTCAGTCAGGGAGCTTCTTCCTCTTCTAGTGTAAGTGGTGGTTGTGGACATTTATTATGATTTGATGGGTGCTTCCTCGCAGTCCTCGGGTGGCTCGCCGGTGCTTCGGGGGGTGGCTCCGCCCCTTTGGTGGTCGGCGGCATTGTCCGAGGTGGTTGCCAAACTGGAGAGCTGGGACTCGACTCTTGCCCGGGGCTCGACCTCCAAGGGGCTCGACCTGGCGGAGGAGGGCTGGGCTCGACTCCGGATCCAGGAGGCTTGACTCTTGCTCAGAGGGCTCGGCCTCGGAGGGGCTCAACCTGGCGGAGGAGGGCTGAGCTCGACTCCGGTCCAGGGGGCTCGACTTGGCGGAGGAGGGCTGATCTCGACTCCGATTCAAGGGGCTCGATCTGGCAGAGGAGGGCGGCATGCGACTCCAGCCCAGAGGGCTCGGCCTCGGAGGGGCTCGACCTGACGAAGGAGGGCTGACCTTGACTCCGGTCCAGGGGGCTCGACCTCGGAAGGGCTCGATCTGGTGAAGGAGGTCGCTCGACTCCGGCCTAGGCGCCTCGGGCTTGTGGGTGCCCACCTGGCGGAGGACGGAACTTGGCTTTGACGGGCCGCTCTGTCAATCTGAGAGAGCTCGGCCCGACAAAGGAGTTCGAGATGGAGTGTCCACCGTGACAGTTTTTCTGATATGGCATCCGACAGAGATTATACATCAGCTTCCTGCCATATCAATTATAAAATTATGTATAATTCTAGGAAGTAAGCATTAATGGGGAGGATGTTTCATCTCGTCAACATACATAAACAGCAAAAAAAAAAAAAACAATAATCACCACCAACAACAAGGGAAATATCCAGAATTCCTAACTTCTTATGCTTGGAGGAATTTTCCCTTTTTTTTAACTAATTGACAACTAAAACACAATCAATGATTGATTGGTGAAGCTAAATTGAAACGATCAATTGAATCTAAGACACCCAAAATATTTTTGGTTAGAAGGAGTTAGATTATGGAATGAAAACAGAAATAAATGGCTTATACTCCAACTGTTTGATCACGAGGCATTCCACTCTTATTTCTATTTTGAGACACAATGAGAATGGCTCTTAATTTTCCAAAATTCAATCTCACCTATTTTTCTAGTATTCAAATGCTATTCTACTAGGTTTATTTTTAAAAAATCGACTTTTCAAAAATATCACCATGTTTAATTGATATTTTGATTCATATTCTAATTTTAGTCACGAACTAAATTAGCCAGAAAATAGACCGTTCCATTTTTTATTTCAATTTCGATTCCATGCATGAACCAGATGCATCCTTGGTTCATTAACTTTTAGAGGAGTGCATAATTTTGAAGTGGCATGACAAAAACATTATTATATAAAATCACATTAGCAAAAAAAAAAAAACGTTTAAATGGTATTTGCAATGAGCTCCAAATATGCAATGAAGTGCTATGGTATCCCTTTTTTTTTTTTTTTTTTTGGTAGAAAATTGCTATGGTATCCTTTAAAAGCACCTGCTTATGGCCGTGTAAGGCAATTCGACTGGCTAATGCAACATTAGCCACATTGTACCCAAGAGTACATAGGATTTTCAAATATGAAAAGCTTGGGACCGCATGCTTAGACACTATATGGATGATCACATTCATCATAAAAAATCTTTTTTAATCAATCTGAATTTGAATTAAAATCCAAGGAAAATTTGTTATGATCAAGAGAAGAAAAATCCCCTCTGCCCTCATGCATGACAATATAAGCCCTAACTCTGACATTCCTTTCTTTTCAATTTTTTCCAGCATGCTGCTCCTCGTAACACTTTGATTTTTTTTTTTTTTTTTTTTTTTCCTTCCCAGCCCTCCTTCTGCATGCCTTTTGCTGCTCGTCGCCGTTGCATTAACAATGCTGCCACTTGAATCAAAAAATTATTATTTTTTTATAAAGTTGGATAATTAAATCACAAGCCCGGTATAAATACAACGAAAATTATCAGCCAAAAAATATTCCTAAAAGACAGCGAAACCTTTCCAAACAAGATCAAAAAAATATTTTTCAAGTGACTAGGAAAGCCACCCAATCAACCATCGAGTTGGTTTTCCTATAAACATGCCTGATCGCTATCCCAGTGCACCTCTCCAACATCCTAACAATATCATCCATAAGAGGGTGCGCAGAAAAGGAGTGGAATTCAACTCAAGGCATAAATAGCTGGCATTGACTTTGATTTTGTTTGATCTGAAAATCTTAAGCTGACAACGAAAGAATCAATTTGCAGCCTGGATCGCACACGTAGAGTCTAGATCGAGGTGATTCGAACTTACGATATCCAGCAAATCTGGACTTTTAACACTACGTTAACTAATCAGTTGACTCCAAAAACCAGAGCTAATAAAGAAAACATTAACAATATATATCGTGTTGAACAAACTTGATGCCTGTAATTTCAATTATATATGGTTTGCAGTTGGATTCAAGTTGGAACTTCATTCTATCCAAGCACTCGAAGCTGAAGCAATAATAAACTACCAACCCAACTGAAAAAAAAAACTATCCTAACCTGAATAAGGCCAAAAGAAGTCTCTCTCCATGGGTCTAGTTCGGTTGGGGAATGGGAAGGGGATAAGGCGTCCATCCTATTATTTCACCATACAAATTAAATTCACACTATGGTGGAGGATTGCAAGCTTTAATACTTACAAAATGGATATGCCAAAAAATATTTTTACTCCTGTTAAAAAGCACAAGTTCTGCAATACATATCCAGTAAAATTAGGCTCGAAGTTCAGCCCCAAAATTTCAACGGTACATTTCAAGAAATGGGAAAAAAGAAGTATTATTTGTATCGAGAAGATATTGCGACCAAGCCAAAATCTCCTACTGAGAAGCGAGAACTATTAATAAAAGAAAGGGTGTCAGTTATACAACAAGGCAATGAGGGTGGTCATGCTGCTACTTACCAATACCAAAAGCCAGCAAGGATTTGTCCTGCATGCCTTCTCGGATTCACATGTTCTAAATAACATCAGGATTCGATCGCATGTTAATTTGAAGAGTGCAAGAAACGCAAAGAACAAATTCACAGAGAGTACAGCAAGCTCCTTGTTTTCTATGATTTCCTGATTGCTTTGAATCCTCTCAACATTCGCTCTGCAGTTGGAAAAAAAACCAAATGATAAACATTAGCAACTTCACAGACATGCAGAATTTTGGCTCCTCCTGATCATTAGCTACAGCTTGTAGTAATAGCACTTCCATTTTCTCACAAAAAGAAAGTATTTTTTTTTTTTAAAAAAAAAAGTCTTTGAAAAAAAGTCTTTTTTTTGATGGAAAATTCCATGATCTTTTGATAAATAAGAAACATGAAACCCATGATTGGGGGCAAGGCTGCCTTGTATTAATGACATTGTTGCACTTAGCAACAAGGCAGCCTCGCTAAGAATGTGTATCCTCAATATGTAGCTTGCTTGAGATTGGACCAAGAACAAAACTAGATAAAACAGTCAGACATGTCTGAATTCTAGAGACAGGACAAAACTCAGCATATCTAATGAGAGAACAGTCATTGTTTGGATGGCTCTGCCTTAGGCTTATTTTTTAATTGAGAAAAGATAGGGTTGCCCCATTTGATTCATTTCATAAGGTAAGAAACAAATACAGGAGAAAAGAACAGAAAGAGGAAAGCAAACAAAGATTAGATACTACATGCTGTCTTGAAAGGAGAATGCACGTTTCAAGAGGAAACAGATTGCCGCAGTCCAGTGGGAGAACGCTTCAGAAGTTGATGCCAGAATTAGTATGCTATTTTAACAGTTGCTAATCAAACCTTAATTGATGCCTGTTTTCGGATCTTCTTTTGACTCCTTCTAACTGCATATAGTTTATCATTAACTGGAGAAGTCATTCTTGCTCAGCACAACTAAAAAGCATCCAGAAACTACTCAAATGGAACTTGCACACAATCATTATTTGATCAGGTACAGCATGTGTCACAGTTTGATGGTCCAACTGTTTCCAAATGAAAGCGATGCCAATAATTCAAAGAAAGATTAATGAAGCATTCTTTTGCATTCCATCATATTTGGAGCCTTTCCATGGGCCTTAAAAGGAATTTATTAGGTTTTAGTTGGCCGCATTTGAATGTTAGCTAGATTTCTGAACTTTTTCTTGCAATAGTAAATATGATGCCTGAACTGAACAAAGAAGGTCGAGCACTTGTAGGTATATTGCTCATGTTCGCTTAACTGGAAAAGCGAAAAGAAAATAAAAAGCCATTAACTACTAAGTGCAAAAAAGACTGAACATAAAACATAGAACATATATTGAGCACTAACAGAGGGAGTCCACTCTCTGACCTCAGGAAAGAATTGTCTTTGACCAAAATATCTAGCTGAACCGAGACATAAGATTTCCAGTACTTCAGCTCATGAACTTCCTTCTCCTGAAAAGCTAAAAGTAAACATGAGTGAATCATCCAAGGGGCTTCTGTTCTCAAAGGTTTTGGTCTTGTGCATGTGCTAAAAAGTGGATCAAAATGCGGAATGTAATCTAGGCATGGCTAAGAAATGAAAAATCTGAATTGGAACATGAGATTCACATACCCTAGATGCCTTCCATTCCTTAAGATCCTCGACTTCGGATTTTGTCTTCTCCAGGAGTAAAGCATTATGAGAAAGCTCCTTGTGAAGATCTGGTAGAATATCACCATATCTCTGACTAAGCTCTTTAACATATTTCTCCAAAACCGAAAGGTTCAGCTCCAATGATCTCACTTTCTGCATCAAGATCTTTAAAACTGCATCACTGGGTATTCTTCCACTTAATTGTTGCTTAACCTCTTTGGAAGGACGAGGTAGGCTGCCCTTTGAAACATCATTCTTCGATTCATTACCATCGATGCCTTTGACAGGAACATCTACTGCAGAATGAGCAGCCTCATCTTTCTCACTCGAACTTGGCTCTGCTCTCAGAGAAACAGCATCGTCTTTCTCGTTAGACACTTCGATGAGATCTTCGAGCATCTTCTCAACAGCATCAACACCGTAAACCTCTAGGTAGCTCAATGTGCAATAATACTCCGATCCATAATGGCTGACCAGATTCAACCTCATGTATCTTGTCCATTTGGGCTCCGGAAGCATGAATCTCTGTGCATGCTTAACATTCTCTGCACTAAAATTTCCAAGAAGGGTCCATGTTTCGGTTGGGTAGCTCAAGCTTCCCGACAGGTCGAAATCCTTGAAATTAGAAGAATAATGCTCCAAATTTGCAATCTCGATAGCATCAACCAGGGTCTCCTCGGAAAGCTCAATGACAACGAACTTCTCATTGGTGGAACAACGGTTCCTAAGGTACCTGTCCCTATCGCTGCTTAAGATATTGTCTACCCCTTTGGCCTCCTTGTTGCGGGTCAAAACCTTGGCACCCTTTGCAGAGGATGCATAATTATATTCCGCACCTCCAGGCTCCAGCCTATGTGTAATGTTCCAAAGCAGTTGGTTTGTCTCATTTTCTTTCCTTTGCAACATCAGGCTTCGGAATTCATCGAGCCCGATATTAGTAAATTCTGTCAATGGCTCACTCTTGTCATTGATTGGTTCATCCTTGTCTTCAATATTTTCTTGTCCATGTACTTTGGGTTCTGAGTTCATTTCAATCTTTGTATCAGTGGCCTCTTCAACCCCATGAGTTCCTCTAACCGGGTTTCGAGCACCTTTTGAGCAGTAACTAGTGGAACTGTTTCGGTGAATGGAAAGAATATAGGACTCCAGCCGCATCCCCGTGCACTGACGGTTTTTATCTTTGTTGCGGACGTGGAAATCTACATAACATTCAAGAAATTCAATATTAGACTTCACGAAAGTGAAGTTCGCAATCCAAATATGTATATTAAGAAAACTTCATTTAATATAACGATAAACAACACTTTCCTTTTGAGATGAGATCCTTTCACCATGTCTTTATTCATCCGTTCGTCGGATTTCAACGGAAACCAGCAATCAAATGCCAATTGATGGGTAAAATCAGCAAACCAAGTTTGCCTTAATGCAGGATGAAGCTATAATCCACCATTTATTTTCGCCAACTACAAACCCTGAGGATTTTGGCAATTCGATGATAGCATTTTACTATTTTTCATTTCCCAGCTTTAGTTTAATATGAATGACATGTAGAGAAATTCCAAACGAATTCATGGTTCTTAAGAGAGTTGGAACAACAAGAATGTCGACATATGGCCCGTACGTGTAACTATACATTAACAAAAGAAGAGGTTAAAGGCGAGGAACCAATCGATCGGTTTGGAGGTCGAGAATGGACAAACCTCGATTGCCATGGCCATGGCCGAGATGGGGACGCGAGAGAAAAAGCAGACACCACAAGGAGAAGACAAGGGACAGGGACAGCTCTTTCGGACTCTTTCTCCTGACATCCTTCATGGCTACATATCCGGCTGGCTTCTTCCTCCTCATAGCCTTCCTGTTCTTCACACGTAGAGAGAGAGAGAGAGAGAGAGAGAGAGAGGCAGGAGCGATTTGTTTTGACTTTTGACTGGGATATCGGTTGGCCGGGTTGATCTCCGAGGAGTCGGCAACCAATGATCGGGGAGTCGGTTTTTTGGCGCGTAAGTAGGAGAGGGGAAGGGTTCCCCGGTACAAGGGCATCGGACTGCCGGGATCTCGCTTCCGGTTTGGATAAGGACCTAACGGTTGTGCATGGCTTTGGATCCAATAATTATTTTATTTATTTATTTTTGATAAAATGGAATATTCGATGCATAAATCAAGTATAAATATAATCCATAAATAGAATCAGAATGGCTTTGCAATCTCCATGGACACATCCAATCATCCATGATATTAGTATTTTTTTTTTTTTGCAGGAGCATGCTTCGATTTATATTCGGCATATCTATTGGGAAGCCAATCCGATGATAGATTGGATGGCCTCGTATGCAGATTGGGTGGCCTTCCGAGAAATAGTAAAAATTATTTATTTGTCCATTACTATAAGGGGTTGGGTTTGCTAATAATAAGTCTGATTATTTTACTCTCTCTCTTCCTTGTAGGGATAGGGGAGGAATAAATCCCGGTGCAGGGATAGGGGTGTACTGATTAGTGGATGAACTTTATCACGTAAAAGACGAGGTGATGTAGTACATATGGGCTGCAAAGGAGCAAGTGGTTAGCGGACAAACAACCACTGCTCAAAATAAGAGTCAAGAAATACGGACGCAGATGTGGTAAAGATGGCTGCAAGGAAGCGACCCCATAAGTTGCCAGAGAGAACCCTGTAAGACAGCAACATCAAGGAGCAAGTTGAGCAGAATTATGATACGGTAACTACTCCCCGGAGAAGAACCCAGTACCAAGTCGGAAACGCTGAAAAAAAAGAGGAGAGCCGAAGTTGAAGCTGTAATCATGTGTGGTGATGATCCAACCATAATTCCAATCTGTGAAGAGAGAGACAGCATCATAAGCAGTGGATATGAAACAGTGAAGCTCCTCACTGTCATAAAGAGCAGCTGCAATTTTAGCATTAAATTGGAGGATGATGAGAAGCACTGCAAAGCACCTGACCGTCTTCGGATGGAAAGTAGAAGAATAACCATGCATGGTGGAGAATAATAAGAGAAATTAATTCTGGCCATCGATATCTGTTGGGTGAAAGGAACTACAAAGCATTATTTGATGAATCAGTAAAGCATTATGGGTTAAGTGCAAAAATGATTCTCACACTTGAGCAGTAATTAGATCTTTTAGCAACTCATATCCCCATGCCAAACTATCAAGAAATTAAGATGCGAGCATTACCAGCATGAAACCCAAAGGTGCCAGATACCATCACTGTAATGATACGCGACGGGCTGGGCGTGCCATGATACCTTCCATCCTCCTGGATGGGACAAACCGTCTACAAGGGTAACAACACCGATTTGGAACCTATATATGGGCTCTCAAAGGCGAAGCTTGGCAATTTTTATCCGATCATGCTGCAGAATTTGTGCCAGGTGAGATGGCAGCATGTCTGAAAAGCTAATTGGGAACTTGGTCGTGTCTCTCGATGGATATGAGAGAGATGTTGCAAGCTGGGAAACACACGGATTGTGGCCATGAAGTCTTCGTGGATAGAACGCTGATCAACAACTTTGCATGACGAAAGATGAGCGATCCAATGAGCCACCGTTAGGGAGTCTCCTTGCATTAAAAATTCCTTGTTAGAGGAGGACCGAGCTACTGCTTTTAATCCCAACCAAGCTGCCAAGAGCTTTGCATTTGGCACATAATGGTGGGAGATCGAGGCTCTTACCTTGAGCTAATAGAAGGGAATCATAAGAATCCCTAGCTATAAAAGCAATTTTGGTTCCATTAGATTGCACTGAAGCATCGAATTTTTAAGAGAAGCTTGCCAGAGAAAGGGAGCAATCAGGCAAGGAAATTTGAAGAGGGAGTGTGCCGAGGAGGCACAAGGAAGCTGCTCCAGGTCTTTGGCTAAGAGTTTGGTACAAAAACTTCATTGATGATCAGGAAGTAAGATAATGGTTGATAAACCAATTGATAAGGAGAAATAGTATGCTTCTGAAAGATCCTTTCATTTCGAGAATTCTAGATTAACCGAGTCATGTTACTCGTCATTATTTTCGTCCTATTCTCTACCTGGCCATGAGCTAACAGTGTAGTCAACACCGGCAAAGAAGTAGGAAGGGGATGTCGCTCAAAAATCATGGCTAGTTAAATCCAATATCGCCGAGCGAAGGGACAATATATTATGACATCTTTAGAGTCTAACAATAAGCAAAAAGGCCACAGGGAACCAAAGTATTTGAAAGAATCCATCTTTGATTTAATGCGAACCTATAGAGCACGTTTTATGAATAAAAGATTTAACTGGATATCTATATTTTATTGGATAAATATTTTTCAGGCAATATTTAGATAGATAAATAATTATTCATATTTTTTTATACATAAAAAATTGGCTTTGAAATTTGTTACCCATGTTTTTTACAATTTACTTTCTTAGATAAGTTGCTAAAATTTATCCATATTTTTCATAATTTCATTTTTGGGACTGGAGTTTGGACATTGAACGAGAAAACATTGAAAATTAGAAAAAAAATATTTTAAAAATAAATTAAATATTTATTTTATTTTCCGGTGGAAA
This sequence comes from Areca catechu, assembly GCA_021397845.1. Classification (NCBI taxonomy): domain Eukaryota; kingdom Viridiplantae; phylum Streptophyta; class Magnoliopsida; order Arecales; family Arecaceae; genus Areca; species Areca catechu. The sequence goes on from CM038039.1 coordinate 31,946,714, forward strand.
AATGATTTAGTAAACTTCGAGATGGATAGCATTTATTCACTGATTCATAGATAAGTGCTATATAGGAAACGTAACTTATCTATCTTAAAAAAAATGCGAGAACATGATAAGTTGGTCAATAGATCAATTTTTTTCATGATATTTATTTATAAAAGAACGGGCCCACAAAGTAAGAAATCTTACATCAATTTTATATATAAAAAAAAAAAGCATTTCACCCTTGTCAAGAAGTTTTTAACATGCTTTTGAGCAATGGAGGGGAAAAATAAAAAAATAAAGGAGGCAAGAAGTCTTCCAAATATTTCATGTCTTTTCAAACCCCGTCAAATGAAATACCAATCGAGATTTTAGTATACAAATACCTAGAGATTTTGGCAACCTGATCAGGTACCACATTAAATTCACTAATTTCTGGCTTTCCTTCTTTTTATGAAACTGGAAGTAATGCCAATGTACCCTATGGAAAAAGGTTGATGCTTTTTATTAAAATGCGAGCGAGATGACTAACACGGGATACAAGTAGTTTGGATGGCATGGCATTCAAAACTATCATTTTTATCATTTTCCTCAACAGCGATGACATATTATCGTGCCATATTATCGTGCCATATGCGATGACATATTATCGTGCCATATGTAAATAATAAAATGAAGTAACCTACAAGAAAAAATATATTATTCTTTTACCATCATCAAATTGATATATATATATATATATATATATATATATATATATATATATATATATATATATATATTCCAGTATTTTCGAGGCGAAGAACAAAGTTAATGGATTTCACCATTAAACGCGGAAAGATTGCTGGCATCCAGCCCTCACGGCATGCATCGATCACGCCACCGAAAACAAAAAAATGGACGGAAAAGAACGTGCAGAGAGGCTGCTGCTGGTGTACGTCGAATACGATAGCAGGGATGGAACTTTGCGGGATCTAAGATCCCATCTTGTTGTCGAAGTATGTCTTTGACCTGAACCACAGAGACAGAACCAGGTTGCCCCCTCGCATGGTTCGTAAGCTGCGAGAGAGCATTGTCCACATGGCATAATTTCCTCGTGGAGGATATCTTTCTCCCATCCCATTACTTCATGTGGCTTTTTTCCATCGTTCCATCCGTCTTAACACTTTTTGTTTCCACCTTGCCAGATCCAAGCTTCCAAAGCCATCAAAATTACATAATAAAACTCATCGATCTGCAAGCACCGAGAAAAGCGAGAGAGTCACCACGATAAAAGGAGGCTCATTACCCTCTCTGCATTATTAATTGCATGCTTCTTTTCTTTGGTGTGTTGGTTTGCATCACAAGAAAAGGAACGCCCCAAACACTACCCGCTTGCTTCTTTTCTTTGATGGCAAAAGCTTGGCTTGCTTCTTTTCTTTGATGGCAAAAGCTTGGCTTGCTTCTTTTCTTTGATGGCAAAAGCTTGGCTTGCTTCTTTTCTTTGATGGCAAAAGCTTGGCTTGCTTCTTTTCTTTGATGGCAAAAGCTTGGCTTGCTTCTTTTCTTTGATGGCAAAAGCTTGGCTTGCATCGCGAGAATGGACACGCACAAACGCCACCTCCAAGAATCACTACCGCGCGCCCACCCTTATCCTTTTGCCATTTCCGCATACGAGGTCGGTGGGAGGAGCATGACATGAATTTTGGACAAGGGCCATCATCTTGTCTCCTGAGTATCAGGTGGCTGCGTCCATCCCACTCTTATTTATTTATTTATTTGGCAGATCAGATGATTTAAAGTACACGAGAAAATAATATATTCATAAAAATCACGAAATAAAATATAATAAACTTGAAGAGGAAGATCGAGCATAAAATAGATCCTATATAATTTGCTACACATATTATCATCTAATTAGCTGACAGTTCATTTCTCCATAAATATGCAAGATCGCAAAGGGTTATAGTAATTGCAACGGTTTCCAACAATCTTTTAAAATAGAGTGACACTTCAATGATTCTCTTTTTTCTTGCTCTCGATGACTTTGACGGTGAGACTAAGTTAGGGTTCTTGATGCCTTGGCTTTTAGGCCGTAATGTTTTTGTAGTGATGTTCAGATAGCATGTCATCCAACAAGTAGCACTCATTATACTATCGGTGTTATGCTAATTGCTAACTCGATCTCAGAAATTTACCGGATCACTGACCATGCCATCAGCTATGGAGGATCGGGACATCTGACTCGAAGCAATCAAGTTATGGACTAAGAAGGAAACAACGAAGCAACTACTGTACCGCCAACCGAGAAGAAGATTAGCAAAGAAAAGATGAAGCCGACCACCGGACCGAGTAGTTGTTCCTTCTAAAATCAAGTAATCATTCCTTCCCAGACCGAGTAGCTGTAACCTACCGAGTTCGACTGGCATAGCATTTCTCACGTGCATCCATCGAGTACCTATTCAAACCCGACTAGTTACTCAAGCAAGCATAGTTAGACATGCTCGGATATATGACCAAGTCCCTTCCATTGGCATCAAACGAAAAATCCATGATGCCCGAGTAAATAACAACTTAGTTGATCACAGCCATTCTAGCATAGATCGTGACAAACAAGGTATAGCGGACTGAGTCCAAGCGAATCCTGTTATCCCAACAAAAAAATACTAGCGAGAAAAATTCCTAGAAACAAGATCTTACGATCTCAATAAAATATGTTATGCATGTTAGAGCAGGCTATCTTTCAACGGTATTCAGCTATCCATCATAGTCCTATAAATTGATAAGAACGGATCCCGATAAGATATACTATATTAATACATCTCTACCATTCTCATGCTCGCTTAGTCACCATCATCGATCATTGTAGTTAATTTCTTCCATCCATTGATTTGAACATCGAAGGATCTCCCGCCGGTCATCACAAATCAAGAAACTACTCTTCCATATCATCCAAGAGCCACCAAGAATGATATCAAGTTTCATTAAGAGAAGATCATAGCTCCTTCGATCACTATCGGAGACCAGTGGAATGTGATATATCACTAATAGTTGGATGAATAGAGATTTTTTAAGGAATGCCTTTTTCTAATAACCAAGTCTAAAATATTGGATGCTGTTATACCCTAGTGGCTCACCGTCAAACTGAACCGGCCCGCTCCTGCTGAGGTTCGGCCCACTGCTCCCCATCGGAGGTCCGATCCACCGGAGTAGAGGTCCGACGGCCAGCTCCTGCTAAGGTCCGGCTCACTGCTCCCCATCGGAGGTCCGACGGCCCACTCCTGCTGAGGTCCGACCCATCAGAATAGAGGTCTGGTGCACTCCTGCTGAGGTCCGGCCCACCGCTCTCCTTCGAAGGTCCGACCCATCAGAATAGAGGTCTGGTGCACTCCTGCTGAGGTCCGGCCCACTGCTCTCCTTCGGAGGTCCGACCCATCGGACTTCCCTTCCCGCTCGGCGTCCAACGGACATGCTTCAGGACCTAGAGGGTTCCAGAAACCCCTTTCTGTTACAACGGACTCCTGCCACATCAGCGGTACTGCTCCACTACTCCCACGATACTGCCCTATCCGGTCGCCATGTGGTTACTCCCCAGATTCCCCTAGGGGCAAATCGATCTTTTTCGGACTCCTTCCTAACAAATTTTGGAGTGTTCCGCGCCTATATAAGGTGCCTAGGGGACCCCGTTTTGAGCTAAGGACTCTCTTCCCTCTCCTTACGCTATCCATTTGATTCCTCCATTCTGTTGCCTTCAAGCTCCTGCTAACTTAGGCATCGGAGGGTCCCCCGTCGGAACACCACCGGTGCCTTGGGGACTTTGTTGCAGGTCTACCGGATAAGGAGAACTCCAGCACAGCCTACCGGACCTGGCCTAGGAGAAGTCGCCGCAACAGATTGGCGCTGGAGGAAGGGGTCTGCGCAACCCTTCTCTAAAAGGAGGAATCCATCTCCCCAGCCAGGCAATGGCTAAGGGAAGAGTTCCAAACACCACTACCAGAAAAGGTCTTTCCCCATCCAGGTCCGAGGGACCTTCCCAGGAAAATGAAGCCACCACCGTCGTCGCTGAGCCTACCATTACTCTGGGACTGCAACAGTTCCAGATGTTAATAAACCGCATTAAAATGCTAACCACCGCGGTTCAACGCTTCTAGGAGACAGCTGATAACCGACAGCAACCGCCAGCAGCCTCCTGCACTAATCCTCCGACTGCTGCTGAGGGGAGCCGACAGTCGAAGGTCCATCAGCATTGTTCTCCTGCCGTTGCAGAGCCTCGAAGGTCTTTTGGCGCTCGCGCTGACGGCAAGAGGGCGAGATCTGCCTCGCCCTCCTATGCTGAATCCATTCCTGCTGGCATTCGGCTTACCGCCGAACTCCCGAGAGACTACACCAGCAAGATTCTGCGCATGGAGGAGCGCATTACGAAAATTGCTAACCGACAGAAGGCCGAGGGGGGCCAGGTATACGATTCCCGTCCCCCGTTCTCTGATGAGATCCTGGCGGAGATGATTCCCCGCTACTTCAAAATCCCTCAGGTGGACCCTTACGACGGCACCACCGATCCGCTGGACCATCTAGGCACCTACAAGGCCCACATAATGGTACAGGGCACCTCTGACGCCCTTCACTGTATCGTATTCCCAGCAACTCTAAAGAAGACCGCTCGGATGTGGTTTAACGCAATCCGACTAGGTACGATTCACTCTTTCTCTCAGCTCGAAAATCTTTTCCTCTCCCATTTCAGGACATGCAGTCGGATTCCGAGAAACACCGACTGCCTCTTCCTCGTACTGCAAAAGGAAAGGGAGGCCCTACGAGATTACATGGCCCGCTTCAACTCAGCGGCCATGGAAGTCCCGGATTTGAATGAAGCGGTAGCTATGTCAGCCTTCAAGCGGGGCCTCCGCTCGTCCAGGCTTACTTTCTTCCTGGACAAAAGATTTCCGATAAGCTACAGTGAGCTACTGGTCAGGACGCAGAAGTACGTCCTGGTAAAAGAACAAGCAGCCAGTCGACGCCAGGCAGAGTGGAGGCCGACCCCCAAGTGGTGGAGCGACAAGGCTCCTGAAGTTCAACCTCCTAATGAAAGCAACCGGTTGGCCCGACGCCGAAGTCCGAAGCCGAAGGACTTCCCTAGGAGGTTCGAGACTTATGCACCCCTCTCCCTTCCGAGGGAGAAAATCTTCCTGAAAATCGAGAACGAGACTTTCCTTCAAAGGCCTCAATCGATGAGAGGCTCCGCTGCATACAGAAACAAGATAAATTCTGTCGATTCTATAAGGACCATGGGCACAGCACTGAAGAATGCCTGCAGCTGAAAGATGCCATTGAAGACCTCATCCGGAGGGGATACCTGTGCAAGTATGTCCGACCCCATCGGGATCGGGCCGAAGCCTCAAACGCCAGAAACCCTCCGGAGGAGGCGGAGCTTCCCAACCAATGGCCGATGGGCGAGGATGTCGGCATGCTGCATCGACGGTCCAAAGGGAGTCGTGGAGATGGTCCGGACATTGTCAAGAGGCCAAGGGGCTCCAATGTGATCATATTCTCCGACGAGGATCTCTTGGAGTCTCATGTTTTTGAAAATGATCCTGTAGTCGTGTCGGCAGTAATTGCCAACTACGATGTAAGAAGGATACTTATTGATAATGGAAGCTCCACGAAGGTATTACTATACGATGCTTTTTTGAGAATGAACTTATCTAGGTCCATGCTGCAAGAATCACCCGTGCCACTGACAGGCTTCGGAGGTAATTCTGTCGGAATCGAAGGGGAAGTAGTTCTTCCCGTGATGATCGGGACAGAGCCTTTCCAGAAAACTCTCCACATCAACTTTGTGGTCGTCCGGACGACCTCAGCTTATAATGCCATTTTGGACCGACCGGCCCTCAATAAGTTCCGAGCCATCGTGTCCACTTATCACCTGTTGGCAAAGTTTCCAACCAAGAATGGGGTTGGAGTTATGAGGGGAGACCGTCGGATGGCCAAACAGTGTTTAACTATTCTGAACTAGCAGTCAGAAGGCTGTCCTACTCTGGAGCAGCTCGACCCGAGGGCTAAGGCCGACGGTCACGGTCAGCCGGATAAGAAAATTTTGTTTGTCCCCCTTCGAAGGATGACCCCATCAAAGTTCTCCAGATTGGGAGTTCCCTCAGCGAAAACCTTAAGTCAGAGCTGATTGGCTTCCTTAGAAGTAATGCCGATATTTTTGCTTGGTTGGTGTCGGACATGCCAAGCATACCGTCGGATGTCATCACTCACCAGCTCAACGTAGATCCGACCTACAGGCCCGTCCAGCAAAAGAAGAGAAGCTGCGTCGCTGAAAGGCAGAGAGCCATCGATGAAGAAGTAAAGAAGCTCTCCGATGCTGGCTTCATCAGGGAAGTTTACTACCCTGAATGGCTAGCAAATATTATCATGGTAAAAAAGGCTAACGGGAAGTGGAGGATCTGTGCAGATTACACCGACCTCAACAAGGCTTGTCCGAAGGATAGTTTTCCCCTGCCAAAGATCGATCAACTGGTGGATGCTACGACCGGCCACCAGCTTCTTAGCTTTATGGATGCCTTCTCCGGCTATAACCAAGTCAGGATGCACCCGGAAGACGAAGAGAAGATTGCCTTTGTCACCGACAACGGCCTATACTGCTACAGAATGATGCCCTTCGACTTGAAGAATGCCGGTGCCACCTTCCAAAGACTGATCAACCGAGTGTTCGAAGGGCAGCTAGGCAGAAATATGGAGGTCTATGTGGATGATATGATAGTAAAGAGCCTCCATAAGGCCGACCACATCAAGGACTTGCGAGAATTCTTTGACACACTCAGGCGCCATCGGATGAGGCTGAACCCCGTGAAATATACTTTTAAGGTGACTTCGGGCAAGTTTCTCGACTTCTTGGTTACGCAGAGAGGGATTGAAGTGAACCCTGACAAGATAAGAGCTATACAGGATGATGCCCTTCGACTTGAAGAATGCCGATGCCACCTTCCAAAAACTGATCAACCAAGTATTCGAAGGGTAGCTAGACAGAAATATGGAGGTCTATGTGGATGATATGATAGTAAAGAGCCTCCATAAGGCCGACCACATTAAGGACTTGCGAGAATCTTTTGACACACTCAGGCGCCATCGGATGAGGCTGAACCCCGCGAAGTATACTTTTGGGATGACTTCGGGCAAGTTTCTCGGCTTCTTGGTTACGTAGAGAGGGATTAAAGTGAACCCTGACAAGATAAAAGCTATCATTGAGATGGCGTATCCGACCAACAAGAAGAAAGTGCAAGAGCTCACAGGCCGAATTGCCTCCCTCAGTCATTTCATTCCCATTTGGCTGAAAAGTCCCTGCCATTCTTCAAGACCCTGCGCCGGTCGGAAGGTTTCATTTGGACTGACGAATGTCGGTCAGCTTTTGAAGCCCTGAAAGAGTATTTGAAGAACACCCCGTTGCTGGCCAAGCCGACGGAGGGGGAGCCTTTGTATCTCTACCTATTGGCTTCGGACGAGGCGGTCAGCGCTGTCATCGTGCGGGTTGCAGAGGACGATCAACAGAAGCCTATCTATTACATCAGTAAAGTCCTCCACGATGCCGAAACAATGTATCCTAAGATGCAGAAGCTAGTTTATTCTTTGATTATATCTGCCAAGCGGCTCTGGCCGTACTTTCAGGTGCATCCGATTATGGTGATGACCGACCAACCTCTTAGAGCAATCCTTCGAAGTCCGGACACATCCGGTCGGCTTGCCAAGTGGGCCGTCAAACTTGGTGAGTTCGACATCTCCTTTCAATCACGGTATGCTTTGAAGGTCCAGGTAATTGCTGACTTCATTGCAGAGTGCACATGGAAGCAAGAGGCGCCCCCTCAAATGATCGAAGTACTTGAAGATGATGCTGTCTACGAAGCCGAACCAGCCTGGACCCTCCATGTGGACGGAGCATCCAACCTTGCAGGCTGTGGGGCCGGCCTGATCTTAGCCGACCCAGATGGAGAAAGCCTGGAGTATACATTGCATTTTTCATTTTAGGTGTCAAATAATCAGGTGGAGTACGAAGCCCTCCTTGCAGGGTTACGAATTGCCCATGAGCTAGGCATCAGCCGGGTGAGAGACTTCTCCGACTCCCAACTAATGGTCAATCAAGTGAAGGCTGAATTTGAAGCAAGGGACCCGACCCTGGCCAAATACTTAAACAAGGTACAAAACTTCATCTCTTGGCTCAAATTCTTCGAAATCCTCCATATACCCCGGCTGCAAAACTCTCGGGCGGACGCTCTGTCATGATTAGCTACGACCGCCACCAGTACCTCCGACCGAACCTTCATGGAGCATCTGCAGCACCCGAGTGTTGCGAAAGAGCCGACCAAGGTCCACCAAGTGGAACAAGAAGCTTCTTGGATGAATCCAATTCTTGCCTTCCTAGTCAGAGGGACTCTTCCGAAAGATCCGATCGAAGCCAAGCGAGTACACTGGACGGCCTCCAAGTATGTCGTCCTTGATGGCGTCCTGTTCAAGTGGTCGTTCTCATAGCCGCTGCTAAAGTGTTTGGGACAGACCGATGCAGATTATGCACTCAGAGAAGTCCATGAAGGCATCTGCGGCGACCACCTTGGAAGAAGGTCCCTGGCTTACAAGATCATCCGACAATGGTACTATTGACCTACCATTCAGAAAGACGCGTCGGACTTCATCCAAAGGTGCGACGCGTGTCAAAGATATTCCATTATCCAAAGGAGACCTGCCAGCCAGCTGACTCCGATTACTGCACTGTGGCCGTTCTCACAATGGGAGATGGATATCTTGGGACCTTTTCCCCTGGTGTCCGGAAAATGGAAGTTTCTACTTATAGCCATTGACTACTTCACCAAATGGATGGAGGCTGAACCGCTGGCACAAATCACAGAGATCAAGGTGGAGAACTTCGTCCAGAACAGCATTATCTTCCAGTTCGGCATTCCTTAGACAATCATTAATGACAATGGAAGACAGTTCGACAACTCTAAGTTCCAGGATTTTTGTCAGCAATATCACATCTCCCATCAGCTTACTTTAGTCGATCACCCTCAGTCCAATAAAGAAGCTGAGATCACCAATCGAACGATCCTGCATGGACTGAAAACCCATCTTAACGAGGCCAAAGGGCTTTGGGCAGAGAAACTCTACTCAGTACTATGGGCCTATCGAACGACCGCCCGAACGGTGACTAAGGAGACTCCATTCAACCTTACGGAAGTGAAGCCGTCATTCCCATGAAGATCTCTCTACATTCCCTACGGATTGATCACTGCACCGAACCGGCTAACTCTGAGCAGCGAAGGGCTGACCTGGACCTACTTGAAGAAACTAGACTCCGAACGGATTTGAAGATGGTGACCTACCGTCAGAAGGTGGCAAAATATTACAACTTACGTGTCAAGCCGCGAGTTTTCCGAGTTAGAGATCTAGTCTTGCGGAGGATGGAGATTTCGAGACCGACCGAGCAAGGAAAACTTTTCCCAAATTGGGAAGGACCTTATCGAGTCGTTGAAGTGATCCGGGCCGGAACCTACCGACTCGAACATTTGGACGGACGGCAGATAGTACGCCCGTGGAATGCAGACAACCTTCGCAAGTATTATCAATAAAAGTCCATAACACTTCTTTATGAAGCACTTCCGAAAGTCCGACTCCAGTCGACAAAGGCTCTAGGGCAGCCCACTTCCGAAAGTCCAACTCTGGTCGGCAAAGGCTCTAGGGCAGCCCACTTACGAAAGTCCGGCTCCAGCCAGCAAAGGCTCTAGGGTAGCCCACTTCCGAAAGTCCGGCTCCGACCGGCAAAGGCTCTAGGGCAGCCTACTTCCGAAAGTCCGGCTTCGGCCGGCAAAGGCTCTAGGGCAGCCCACTTCCGAAAGTTTGACTCTCATCGGTGACACTCTCTTTGGGTTCAGACCAGCCGACGAACCAATACTTGGAAAAAGAAATCCTAAGTGAATTGGTTCGGCCTGAGCTACAGTCCTTCGCCCACCTGCACTCTCTTTGGGTTCGGACCAGCCGATGGACCAATACTTGAAAAAAATCCTAAGTGAATTGGTTCGGCCTGAGCTACAATCCTTCGCCCACCTGCACTCTCTTTGAGTTTGGACAAGCCGACGGACCAATACTTGAGAAGAAAGTCCTAAGCAAACTGGTCTGGCCGGAGCCACAGTCCGATGGCAATCTCAACCACCTTTGACTTCGGATGAGCCGACGGATCGACACTTAGGATAAAAATCCTAAGGTAGCTTGGTCCGACCTGAGCTACTATTCGACATCTACTTCGGAGGTTCGACCGTCCGCTCAAACTAGCCGACGGGCGAACACTTGGAAAATTTTTCAGAAGAGATTTGTAAAGAAGAAGATTTTCTATTAAATTAAAAGGTTCTTTACTAAAGAGAAGGTCAGACCTTTACAAACATCTAGGTTTGACCCTCGGAAGTTACAGGCGGGATGCCAACTTCGGTTTCCTCGATGCCTTTTGAAGCTCCGAAGGAAGTAGCCGCTCTCCCCGTGTCAGCTTTGATCTGGGCGTCCGGTCCAGTCCCCGCTTCAACGGTCTCCACCGGGGCCTCGGCCATAGTGGCAATCGGATCCATCGCCTCTACGCCCTCTTCTTCCACCGGCTTCGACGGCTGAAGGAAAGAGAGGTCGAGGTATGGGAAGGTGGCGCCAACCTTCTCCAGACACTCCTCGTACCCGAAACCGAAGCCGACTATCCCGGCCTTGTTCATCTCTTCAACAAAGTCTTCGGAGACTTTGTATTCTTTAACGGCCTCTTCGAAAGCCGTTTTCAACAATTCTTGGGTCGTCTTCAGGAGACCCTTATATCGCTCCGCCACCGCCTGGTGGCCCCTCGAGCGTGCCTCGGCTTCGGCCAGGCGTCCCTCCTCTTCTGCCAGCCGGCGGGTCAGGGCTTTGACCTTCCACCTCTTGTCCTTCAGTTTCGCCTCCCGGTCAACCTCCCGGGCCAGCGAGTCCTCGATCTGCTTCCTTTGGGCCTCCAACTCGGCCCGCAGGTCGAGCACTTCTGCCTCAGCGGCCCGAAGACTGGTCATCTCCACCCTGGAAGCTGTCAGCGCCACCCAGGCAATGTCTCTTGCGGCCTTCGCCGCCTCGGCCCTTTTGGTCATGTGCTCCTTCAGATGGAGCAACTCGCCCAGGCCGTCGTCCACCAGCAGCGAGTCCCGGATAAGTTGCCGACAGATACACAGTTAGAAAATTATAACAATAAAGTAAGGGGTAAAGGCTTAAGCTCGAAACTTACCCCCAACAGGTAGTGAAGAGTACTTCGGATGGCCTCGTTCACCGACCGGTCGTCGACACCAGTAACAGCCCTCTCGAGTTGTTCTCTGACCCCTTCGACATCACGGATGGTGCGCTGCCTCCGGTGCTCCTCGTCATCGTCGACGTCTTCAGTCATCCCATGGGGGGCCGTCGGCCCTTCAGCCGCTTGGTCCCCCTGGGCCGTCAAAGAAGCCTCCTCCATCAGATCTAATGGCGGGGAGGATGGAGTCGCCTCTACTCCTGTCGGCACCGACGTTCCTCCTCCACCCGGGCGGCTAACCACCCAACCGAAGAAGACTGCTCCGATGCCATCACCCTTCGGCGATCTGCCAATGGCATGTCATCTTCCGACTCCACCGACACTACTGTGGCTGACGGCTCCTCCGTCCGTCGCTTCTTCGGCCTCTCGAGCACCGGTTCTGCTAACCTCTACCTCTTCGGCTCTCGAGGGGCCGGCTCAGAAATGCAAACGGCCCTCCTCTATGCCAACCACGCTGAAAGAGTCACCCGATCCGGCTTCATTTTGCCACCTGTCAGCCAACAAGACCAAAATCAGTCATAGCAACAAAACTGACAAAGAAAGGAAGGGTAGGTCCCTCTCAACGGCCTCCGTCCTACCCAGCATTCGGTGCTGGCTGAGCCCAGCCTGATGGAGGCTCCCTTTATGGAGCATGAAGCCGATAAACTTCGGGTCCTCGTCGTTCAGCTTGTGAAAGTCAGTCTCATCGGCCCTCGACACCTTCCTCCCATTCAAGGCGTTCGGCCTCGACTCCCTCCACGCCGTCTCAAAGTCCCACAGCTCTAGACTATATTTGAAGAAATATCGGGACTTCCATCCGTGAATAGCGGATGGAAGCTGCCCTAGAAACTTCTGGTTAGGGCGGGGACTAAACATCCACCACTCCTGACTTAGGAAGTCCTGTTTCAAAAGAAAAAAATTTGAGAACACGGTCGGCCTCGGCTCAACGCCGGCCTCCCGACAAAGGACCACAAAATCGCAGAGCACCCGAATGCTGTTCGAGATCAGCTAGGAAGGTGTAATCCTAAACAGGTTAAAAATCTGGATGAAGAAATTATGGATCGGAAATCGGAGGCCGACTTTCAGGTGATCCTCATACATAGGAAGGGCTCCTAAATTTAGGGGGCCGTTCACCCTATCCTCGCGGCTAGGGATGGTCAAATGTAAGGTGGAGGGGATGCTATATACAGTCCTAAGACCCTCTACCCTCTCCCGGGTCATGGTTGAAGGGATATCATACGGACCGGGTTTCCTATTCCCATGAGCCGAACTCCGACTCCCAGAGGCCATCCTAATGGAGCTGCAGAAAAGAAGGAAGACGGATGCGGGACTAACCTGGACTTTCGACTTCCTAAAGAAGCTAGAGCAGCAGGAGGAGGAAGCCCTCTCTTCAAGCCCGGATACGGTGGAAAGATCCCTCTGAACCCTGGTTCCTCCCTTTTATAGGTGCCAGGGGGGGCAATTTCCCAATGCTTCCCTCACATGCTGCGACCCGACGGCAAACAGCGCGTCTCTCGAGTTTAGTGAGAATCTGATGGGACGCGCCGGATGGTATCCGGTCACGATCCACGTGACCGCCAAAGCAACGGTAGATGGATCGCTTCAGACACCACTCCGACCGCTCAGATGAGGCCACGTGGCCCACGTCACATCGGGGACTCCGCGGGCGTGCGTTTTCGGACTGGCGCCCCTCATCATGCACCGTACCAGCAATAACTGCATCTCCCGCCACCACCAATCTAATGCCGACCCCTGTCCAAGAGCGAAAATCGAAGCAAAAGGCAGCTGGTCACAGCATGCCGAATCAGATTTGCCATCATCTTGAGGACTGACGCATTAATTGTCAAGTAATGCCCTCGTCCTTCGAGCCTGCAGGCTCGCCCGAAGGTCAAGGGCAGGGGGGATAACTGTTATACCATAGCGGCTCACCGTCAGACTAAACCGGCCCGCTCCTGCTGAGGTCCGGTCCATTGCTCCCCATCAAAGGTCTGACCCATCGGAGTAGAGGTCCGACGGTCCGCTCCTGCTGAGGTCCGGCCCACTGCTTCCCATCGGAGGTTCGACCCACCGGAGTAGAGGTCCGATGGCCCGCTCCTGCTGAGGTCCGACCCACTGCTTTCCTTCGGAGGTCCGACCCACCGGAGTAGAGGTCCGACCCACTGCTCTCCTTAGGAGGTCCGACCCATCGAACTTCCCTTCCCGCTCGGTGTCCGACGGACATGCTTCAAGACCTGGAGGGTTCCAGAAATCCCTTTCTGTTACAACGGACTCCTGCCACATCAATAGTACTGCTCCACTACTCCTACGATGCTGCCCTTTCCGAACGCCACGTGGTCACTTCCCAGATTTTCCTAGAGACAGATCGGTATTTTTTGGACTTCTTCCTAACAAATTTTGGACTGTTTTACGCCTATATAAGATGCCCAGGGGATCCCGTTTTGAGCTAAGGACTCTCTTCTCTTTCCTTATGCTATCCCTTTGATTTCTCCGTTCCGTTGCCTTCAAGCTTTTGCTAACTTAGGCATCGGAGGGTCCCCACCGAAATATCACCGATATCTTGAAAGCTTTGTTGCAGGTCTAGATGAAGAAAATTTCAGCATAGCCTGTCGGATCCGGTCCAGAAAAAATCGCCGCAACAGATGCAAAACTTTCGCACAGAGCAGGCATTGTTAAAATAGGCTTTCAAGTTTCAAAATAATGTATCGGATGCAAATGACCACCTTACTCTTCACCAAAGTTTATCACCTCTAGGCAGTGGTCAGAGGCCGGACAGTTCGGTGACCTTCATACCATGAACCCCTGCTATGGATGCTTTAAAAAACAGTCAACTGCAATAATATAAAATTATAAATATACTAGGACATCTCAATAATATCAAAAAGAATAATCACGGTATGTCCTGATACCAAGAAGCTAAATCTCACTGTATTATGACCAAGCGCTTTTATATTTCATACTTCTATTTTCTAGCACATAGCAAACACCGTGAAACAATCTGTATCGGGAAAAAAATAAAAAAAAAAAACCCATCAAACTACAATTCAATAGCAAGTCCGGATCTGCTCCGATCTTAAATGGCATGCAAGTGGTTATCGGATCCGGAATCAATGCGGCGGGTACAGCCAATCACCGCCTTTTCATGAGCCCTTTAATAAAAGGTAGAGCCCATCTGCCCTTTTCTTCCCTACTCTCGTCTCCATTAAATAGGGATTAAGCGTAAATAAAAAATAAAGACAAGGGTATTTACGTCACAAGACATCTATTCGATGTTCACCGTGCGGTGCTGCAGCCCCACATCCCCCACCCCCAACAACTTCCCATTAATTGGGAAGCCGCATCCTCTCTCGCTTCTATATATCCCCCTCACTCGTTGCTCTTCCCTGCTACTCCGGGCTCCCTTCCTATGGCGATGGCAGTGACCAGACCCCAATCCCTCCTCATCTCTATTCTCGTCCTCCTCTTCGTCGCCAATGGCGCCTCGAAGCCCATCGAGTACCAAACCCTAGTCGTCACCTCTCTCAGGAGCCCCCCAGCTCTCCTCCCCGACGACGACCTCCTCACCTGGACCACTGACTCCCAAACCCTCTCCGACAAAACGGACCTCTCCGCCGGTGCCGCAGCCGCTTCTTCCTCTCTCCGCGTCCTGGTCGCCCACCGGGACTCTCTCCTCGCTGCCAACTCCACCCCGGAGCACGTCCTCGGCCTCCGCCTCGGCCGTGACGCCGCCCGGGTATCTAACCTCCACGAGATCCTCGAAGCGGCGACGGCGTCGGGGAACGCCACCCGCACCGTCAGGGCTCGGGGGAGGGGTTTCAGCTCCTCGGTGTTGTCGGGGCTCGCCCAGGGCAGCGGAGAGTACTTCACCCGGATCGGAATTGGCACGCCGGCGAGGTACGCGTACATGGTGCTCGATACCGGCAGCGACGTGGTGTGGCTCCAGTGCGCCCCCTGCCGGCGGTGCTACTCCCAGACAGACCCCATCTTCGACCCCCGCCGGTCCCGCTCCTACGCCACTGTCCCCTGCAACGCGCCGCTCTGCCGGCGGCTCGACGTCGCCGGGTGCGACACCCGCCGCCGGTCGTGCCTCTACCAGGTCTCCTACGGCGACGGGTCGATCACTACCGGCGAGTACTCGACGGAGACCCTCACCTTCCGCCGCGGCGCCCGGGTGGGGCGGATCGCGCTAGGATGCGGCCACGACAATGAGGGGCTCTTCGTGGCGGCCGCCGGGTTGCTGGGGCTGGGCCGAGGAGGACTCTCCTTCCCTTCACAGGCAGGCCGGCGCTTCGGCCGCCGGTTCTCCTACTGTCTTGTAGACCGAACCTCCTCCGGCTCCGGCGCCTCTCCCGCGAAGTCCTCGTCGGTGGTGTTCGGCGACTCGGCGGTGCCCCGAGCTAGTGCGGCGGTAGCCTACACGCCGATGTTGCGAAACCTGAAAATGGACACGTTCTACTATGTGGAGCTGACAGGGATCAGCGTGGGTGGTTCCCGGGTGGCCGGCGTCTCGGCGGCGGACCTCCGGCTGGATCCTGCGACGGGGAGGGGAGGGGTGATCGTGGACTCGGGGACGTCGGTGACGCGGTTGGCGCGGCCAGCGTACGCGGCGATGCGGGACGCTTTCAAGGTGGGGGCAGCGGAGCTGAGGGAAGCGCCGGGCGGATTCTCGCTGTTCGACACGTGCTACAACCTCGCTGGAAAGACAGAAGTGAAGGTGCCGACGGTGGTGATGCATCTCGGCGGCGGGGCGTCGGTGTCGCTGCCGGCGGAGAACTACCTGATCCCGGTGGACACCAAGGGGACATTCTGCTTCGCCTTCGCCGGGACCGACAGTGGGGTGTCCATCATCGGGAACATCCAGCAGCAGGGGTTCCGGGTGATTTTCGACGGCGCCCGGTCCAGGGTAGGGTTCATGCCTCGCGGGTGCTAGTTCCGGTGCCTGCGGCCGTCGGCCTCGGGCGGGGAGCTCGAAGGCTCCTGTGTACCGTCCGGGGTTGTTCCGGAGCCGTTACGTTTTATTACCAGTATCATATTATGCTGAGTACCTTGAAAAGAAGCGAGAGGTGAAGTGTGGAGTAAAAGAGCGGAAAGACAGGTAAGCTTGTTGAAAAGAAAATCTGCAGTATCGCTTTTTTTGGTTTTTTTTTTTTTTCTCGTTATTTCTGTAACCTGGTTGCTGGTTTCCGCCAACTATATAAGAAAATGGCTATCTCATGACCACGTTGCGGTTGAGCTTCTTATTTTAATTTAATTCTGCTGAGCTTTTAGCCAGTGCTTTTCTGTGTGGCTTCTGAGATATTTTGTGGGGCTTGAGACGGACGTTGGCAACCAATTGCCAATGGGAGGTGTTTTTTCCCTGGACCGACGAACGATTTCAGGAAACGATACCCAAAAGATTTCTCCAAGGGTGAGAGTAACGCCCTAATTTTTTTGCCCTTTCGCTAATGGAAAAAGATGCAAGAAAGTAAAAAAAAAAAAAAAAAAAAAAAAAAAAGCTGTAGGGAAGGACGAGAAAGGACGCTAATTTTTTTTACTTATCAAAAAAAGAACGAGAAAGGACGCACATGGGGCAGCCCGGACTGGCACCGCCTGTCGTCTTTCTTCCGCCTCGGGTTCCGGGCAATACGGATGGTCTGGGACGTTGGCGTGGTAGTGGGATATGGGCTCATCACCTGCTGTGGGCTGCGTCGGCAATTCACATACATAGATAATAGAGTAATGTGAAAGTCTCGGCACACCCGCGCCAATATACCGCACAATCTGATTCCATCACGTAATTAATATATTTAATTATAAATATTAAAATTATTTAATATAAAAATATTTTTATTTTTATATTAAAATATAAAATATAAAATATATTTTATAAATAAAATATAAATTTAATTTAAAAATTTTAATTTTTTAATTATATGATATTATTTATATATATCAAATACTGTAATTTATATTATTTATAATTAATATTATCAATAATTCATATTATTTTCAAAGATTGTAAGGTTACGTACCTAACGCAACCATACGGTAATTAAGCTAAAAAGTGTTGTTCAGAGCCTAAAGGATGGATCTTGGTAAAATAAAAAACTTATTAATTAAATTTTGAAAAAAATTTGATGCCTTTTTTTTGATAAAATAAAAAAATGATGGTCCTGCCACCGGTCTGACCATCAGGATCCTACCATCAGTCCGACTACCATGGTTCTGTCACTAGTCTAGCCGCCAGGATCCTGCTACCGATCCAGCCGCTAGATTCTTGCCACCGGTCCGATCACCGATCTAGCCACTATAATCCTGCCACCATTTCGACTGCCAGGATCCTACCACCGATCCGGCCACCAGAATCCTATCATCGATCTGACCGACAAGAATTTATTTTACATATTATAATATATATATATTACAATTATATATTATATATTATATATTTATGTTATATTATATAAATATAATAAGATAATAATATTATATTTATTATAATATAAAACATGTCATAATATATTATTATAATATCATTTTCTTATTTTTTTTAATCTAATTTTTTTAAAAAAATTAATTTTTAAAGATTTTTATTAATTTTTTTATAAATTATAATATATTTATCATCATTTGGAATATAAAATATTTATTATAATATAAAACATATCATAATATATTATTATATTATTATATTTCTTATTTTTTTTCTAATTTTTAAAAAATTATTAATTTTTAAAGATTTTTATTATTTTTTGTAAATTATAATATATTTATTATGTTTTGGAATATAAATTATTTATTATAATATAAAATATATTATTAAATAATATTAAATAATATATATTAAATTTTAAATAGAAGTATTAAAAAAATTTATTAGTTCGAAAGATGATTACAATCTGAATTTGAAATCCTCTCTTGGAGAGAGGATTTCAAATTGAAATCGTTTCTACATTTCAATCCAATCAATAATGGTACACCTATTTTTATAAATATATAATTAAATATTTATTTTTATAAATATTTAATAAATTTATATAACTTTTTAAAAAAAAATTCATTTCACGCAGGTGACGGTAAAATTACTTGCGTCAAAAATTTCCAAAAGCATATAGCTAGAACCGTGGTAAACCTTGTTCACTGTCAACAGCCGGTATTACATTTAAAATCTCGTCCATCCAACCAATGAAAATTCCTAACTATATATATATATATAATTTATATGCACGTTTAAGAGCCTGCTCTTCATTTGTAATGGCTCCTATGACCTATCCTTAACAGGGTGCACTTGCATATCTGAAAGAATAGAAGCGAGTCACCCATTTAATGATGCTGGATATGAGTTGAAAACCATTTAATGATTCCACGGCTTAGGGTAAACTACTTCAGAAGCCGTGTTGCTACCATTGGATTGACATTATCTAAAATTCAGAGTTGCTTATCAGCTTTTGTCAGGAAAAATACAATGATTTATCCAGCCATGGAAATTACAACAAGCTCATCCTTTCAGCCAAGTGGTCATTCTAGATGGCTTCTGTTATAGTTCTCCCATTTGAAGCAAATTAATATTCCCATTCGGGAAAATGGTGCACTCAAAAGTAAATGTATGCAAAACCAGGAAGATCATATTGTAGGGCCTGAGTTGTGTGAAATCATGAATTCCTGAAGTTATATAGTTCAAGCAGTTGGGAACACTTTCCTTGATCTAAAGCTAGATGTAACATTCAGCATGCTCTAAAGCTAGGTATTAGGTTGACGTACTCAGCTTTAGTTTAAATAGTTGGGAACACTTTTCCTTGATCCAAAGTTAGGTGTCAGGTTGACATACTCATCTTTAGGTGAGGAAAGACTGCGCAAATCCAAACGTCTTGAATCGAACATTAACCGGTGGAACGGAGACTTGCGAGGATAGCTATACCAGGATTTATCCTTTCTATTCCTTTTGCTTTATCAAAAAAAAAAAAAACATTCAGCATGCTCATATTTGAAAAATAACTAAAGACAAATCAGCACTTGCATTACTAAACAAAGTCATTATGCTTGAGGTTCTACAACAAGAATAGGTCAAATGCCAAAGATTCCAAAACCATGAATTTTTATAGTCAAAGGAATAAACCGAAGTATTAATTAAAATTGCAATAAAATCAAGCATCATTACCAGCAGAATAAATATCCTAGTGATAGTCACAAGAACACATGTGATGCAATATATAATAGTAAAAACTTGACCAAGATGAATTTGGAGGAAAATATGCAACCGTTGCCTCATTCATAAAAATAATATCCCAATTCTGAATGCGATAGATGGCAAAAACAATATAAGAGGGAAAGCACGACATCCATATTCTGAATGCAATGAACGGTCGAGTGAATTTTGCTAGCTTATATACCCCAGACAGATGTGACCGATCTGGAGAACAAAAAAAGGGACCTAGAAACCAAATCAGAGAAAATAAATTGAAGGAAAGGCAAGAAGAAGCATAGTAAGCCATATCTACTGTCCACGTGTTAATTCTGCATTCCATGTTCCCCAACTTTTTGGCAAAAGCTCCTTGTAGCTGCGATTAAAACAGACACAATTAATTCCTCGGTAAGCAAAAGCATTCTCCATCATTAATTATAATTAATAATAATGATAATATCAGAGTATGATAGATGCAAAGCATGATGTTTATATCAATTACATAATTGGTAATAATTTCTACGTCCTTGATCAGTAGGATAAAAGGCTGCAGATAGTCTCCTGTTAATGAAACAGTGCTGCGTATATTACATCTTAATAATGTGTAACAAACAAATTAGAAGGTTCAGCACTACCTTAGACATTAATGTCAGGGTACTAAAAGCAAACTGTCCGCTGCCAAAGCTCCAGCCTCCAAAGAGACTACAAATAGCACATTTGAAGAATATCTAATTCATTTGATGAATGGTCAAAAAGATTGTTAAAATAAAGTTCACTTGCGGCTTAGAAAAAAATTCCAGTATTAAGGCACATAAATATTGCCATAAACCTTTTTTAAAAAATTGCCGTACAGTTCACATACATGAAGTCCTTTCTTTTCATTCTTTGCACGCACCCCTGTCCAGGATGAGTTCAGAGTTTGGGAGACCAAGATCGTACTTCTTTGTGCCATTTGCATAGAATGGACCCCAATGCTTCTCTGTGGGTTCACCTGGTTTGAGGTTCTCATCAAACAGGGAAAAAATAAAGGTCAAAACTGGAACACCAGGTTTCAAAGGAGTTCCCTTTATTGGATGTCCTGTCATATGTTTCACAAGCTTTTGATTAAATATAGCAGCATTTTGCAATGAAGCAGCATCATTGTCGGGATGTCCCTCTGATGGCCAGCCAGTCTCTGTGACAACTAGAGTTAGCTTGGTGAAACCAAGAGAAAATGCAGCAAAATTCAATGAACCAACCAAAAGATCAAATAAGTTTGCGTACAGGAGTCCATTGTTTGGATGTGTAATTGAAGATTTCTGAAAATAAGGCATAGTCCAGTGGAATGTATGGGGTCTCTTTGAAAGTCAGATATGGGTAAAGATTTACCATGAAGGGAGATCTTGTCTTATTAAGAAATCCCAGAATAGGCCTAGAACAGACTCTGCAATTGACTCTTGGAATACTTTGATGGAGGATATCTTATTTCTAATACTGCCAAAGAATGTGGCGCAGAGACCTTTATTTGCTTGTCCAACCTGAATCACTTTAATGATCTAAACATGCTTTTCATGGCAGTTAGGAGTATGGGGGCAAATTCTGGGAGCATTGAGACCTGATTTCCAACTGCTATGGAAGATATTCTGGTGTAATGGTAAAAAGGAAGGATGGCTTGTTTAACAAAAATATCAGCCTTTGATGGATCAGAAGCCCAAGACAGTATATCTTGATTTGGGATGCATAACGACAAGGAGTTATTGGTGTTTGCAAAAGCTCTGATTACAGACAGATCCATGTCAAAAGTCTTCACGTGTCTTATTGATAGTTAGGATATTAGTTTCACTGCCACCTCACTAGGAGGAAGATCAGACAGAGCCCAAACGCCCATAGTTCACTCCAATTCTAGGATCTGCACATAAAGAAAACTATAACCAATTAAATTTTGCATCAATACATGCAAAAACTGTATAGTTTAAAATATTTGTTGCTAAAGCAACTAAAACTTGAATGGTCCATCCAGTATACTAAGAAGGATAACTAGCAAACAATTCATTTACTTGATGAATGGCAAAAAATAGTATGATTCAGAAAAAGCAACAAAATTTAATGTGACGGAGACATGGCTAGTTCTATACTAAAAAAAAAAAGATGATGTTTTATGTAATATGCAATGTAAGTTTTCAAAATGTTAAAATTGTCAAAAAAATGCAATATAAGTTTTCAAAAGAAGTCAAAGTTTATGTGTCAAAACTCCAAAAAGAAGGTCAAGGGATATTTACATATCACTGGCAAGATCCTGGTCTTTTTCAAAATGCCAAAACTACTGTTATAAAAAAAGATATATCCTATCATAGTAGAGGTACAAGGGTCGAATGTACTGACCTATATGTTTATCTATAGGTACAAGGGTCGAATGTACTGACCTATATGTTTATCTATCTGCAATAAATTTGCATGTCCCTCGACTTTTTAAAAAAACATGGAGTTACAGATGCACGTTGTGTTAATACTCTATTTGATTTTCTTGATCAACGTCTTCCCCCATTACAGTAAAGAATACTTTTACCATGTAAAAGACCTAGTCCCAATATTTCCTACTTAATTGTAAATAACGAATAATAAAGAGAACAGTTCCATAATTTGATTAGTAGACATGATGGCTTCAAGATGAGAACAATGATGAAAAAATGAAAGTGCTAGTGAAGGTGTTTGAGCACACTGACAGGCTTATATGCCTTGTGCAAACAAACAAGGGGCGCAAGGAGAAAGAGTTCTTTCAATGGCCAGTATTATCCATCTGCATTGAATAGATTTTATAGGGTTAGGAGCAATGAAAAGTCGTCTAGAATCAGTTCTGTCCCTAGTGTCAACCTTCTAAAATAGTATTCTCATTCCAGTCCATCTCACCTGGAATACAAGTTGGTGGGAAGGAAATCCTGAGCGTAATTGTAAGATAGACATTTTAGAGGCAGCTGAAATAGTAGGAATTAGACTTGATAGTCATAAACAAAGCTATAATTTCATTAAAAATGAAGCCTGATCTTACAACGAATCAAAGCCAACCAAAAGTTGACGGATATAGAAGGAATGAAAAGAAATAGGCGCAGATGGTAGAGATAAGATTTCATGACAAAGTTATAATAAAAAATTTTCTAAAATCAGTTCTAGGTGTCAAACCCCTAACAAGTTATTTTTGTTCCATTCTTTCTCACCTGGAATAAAAGTTGATGTGAAGGAAAACTTAATGTAATTGTAACAAGGAACTTATAGAGGCAGATCAAACAGCAGGAATTGGATTTGATGGTCATTGGTCAAGTTTATAATTTCATTAAAAATGAAGCTTGATCTTAGAAAGAATCAAAGCCAACCAAAGGTTGATTGATATAGAAGGATTAGAATAGCTAGCCCCAGAAAGTAGAGATAGGGCTTCATCATTATAATTAAAGTTATTTACTAATGTGTGAGCTCAAATCATCAAGCTGATTTCACAAGTAATCATAACCAACCATGGATCGATTTCCAAAAGGATTCACAGAGCTAAAAATAGTAAAGACGGTACTTGATTGTTGCTAAAGGTATTATAATTGTGCAAATGAAACCATCCAGCAGGTTAACCATACTGAATCAAAGATCTAAGCCATCACAATATTCATAACCAACATTATTGTTCCATGCCATATCACTTAGCAGAAGCAACACCTAGGCAAAGCATCAAAAAAGACACCCTTGACAATCAAACCACATGATCATGGAACTACATAAGAGGAAAGAAAGCTAGAACGCAACGTCCAAGAAAATATGTGCAAAAAATAATGTTGGAGCTTGATTTGAACATAATGGTTCATTGTTTCATATAAATTTGTTCTTTTTCCATGAAAGTAATGAACAGATCACCAAATATACTAGTGGAAGGAAAAATTCCGAACACTTAACTCTAAACATCAACCACCGAGATAACCTTTTTTTTCTCTCTCTTCCACTTCGTTGGCAGAAAATCCGGACATATGAGCAAACCCAAGAAACTATCTGAAAGGAAAAAGAAAGAAACTAGAAAACAAGAATCTTTTTTTGGTGGTTATCCAACTTTTTCACTCAAATAAAGAAAAGAAAAGAAAAGAAAATTCACCCAAGAACCCAAAATCTCCCTGTTACAAACCATTCAAAACTCACGTCAAACCCTCAGCAAGATTCAAAAAATGATTCAGTAAAATTAAAATAATAAGATCACAAATCTCGTGTGACGAATTAACTATATTTAAACAGAACCGGTACGACAACAAGACTAACGATCACGGCGAAAAAGAAAAATCAAAACTAACAATGGAATCAAATAGGAAATTAAATTTATGAGGTAAGCCAAGTCCATCGATTCGAAGGTGAGGGGACGGAGGCGTCACAAGAGATCAAACGAGGCGGAGCGATTCCAAGAATCGCCTGAATTTGGCCGCACCTTCGAAGGTTGGAGCACGAGAAGAAGATCCGATCGGGAGGAGGAGGAGGAGGAAGATAAAAACGAGGCAGAGAGACGCCCGGCTCCCTAGGGTTTGCTTCCATTCCGATCCCATGTATTGCCTTACAAGAAGACGGACACGAAGAAGCGGGAAGGCCAGGTATAGCGCTGCACGAGGCGGTCCTTTTATTATTGAGGTCGAATTCTTCTCCGGTCCGCTTACCGCTCGTCCAGGTATGCCAGGGAAGACACGTATACATATATCTACCACGGATAGGAGTTCCATATAAAAATTCCTAGGTCAAGAATGAACCAGACCCCGCAAACCGTTTGACGAGACTAGTTCAATTTTAACACAAGCCTTTTCACGTATATAACCTCATACATTAAAGAAAATGACTTTAGGGTAACACTTGCCTAGAGTAAGGGTTGTTATATGTAAATATGGTGGTCTCTATTTTGCATTAGTGCCGGCACGCGGAGTGCCGGAACTAGTTCAATATTAAACATGGACATATTTATAGACGGCCCCTTAATTGAGGTACATATTATCGGATATTTGAGCGTGGAATGCCATCCCATCTATGCTCTCCGGTTCATTTTGGTCCACATATTGCTCATGCGAAGGCCAATATTGCTTTAGGTAATGCACCTGTTCCTGCTCATCGAACGGCCTGGGACAAATTTCCATCTTCAATAAGGAGTTGGCAGCTACAATTATCCACTATCTATTAAGGTGGCTCCATTTGAATGATATAATAGGGGTCACCCCTAGAATAAAAAGAACAATTCCAAGAATTATCCATACCATCTGCAGTCGCCGATCCTTGACACTAGAATGAGCAACGATAATACTTCTATCATGTTGGATGTGTCTTTAGGCAGTCTAGTGGGTTAGAGGAGCTACTCTCGGTGAACTACCGTTACCATAGCTATGGCCTACAATCTCTGCATGAATTAGTTGCTGGAGTCTTATTAACTCTTTCTGTGGTAAATGAGTTTTTTATCAGATCCATCATTGCTCTGCCACTGTATACACATAGATCATTTTACTCGTATGTAAGGTGGGCATTTACCTTTACTGAATCTTTTTCCTTTCTTCTGCTGATGGAATGACATTTGCTTCTTCTTCTTCTTCTTCTTCTTCTTCTTCTTTCCACGCTTATCCCATCTTTTTGTAATTTGATGTTTGCAAAAGTTGTGGGAAGATATTTTTCCTGAAATTGCCCTATGGATGACAGGAAGATTTCCAGATCGGCCAGATCTCTGCAAGCACATTGCCCGGGTAATTTACATTTGATTTCTTGTAGATCGACATGAGATTCTCAGCTTCTCGGTTCATGAATTTTGATGGGATGTTGAGGAGTTGTTTTTTCTAGGCTGCACGGATTGCAGTTTAGTTTGATATCTCGCGTGTGGGATGTTTAATCTATCTTGGCTGGACGAGTGCTGAAGTTTGATATGCAAATTCACATGTTGCTCTTTAGGAAACTAGTGTTGGAGACTAGAGCCAACAACATTACAACTTGAGAATTTCAACATATATTCTCTCTCTCTCACTTTTTCCAGGTTATCTCGAGCACTTTCGGGTTGGGGTATTCTTTTGTTTAACGTTTCCTGCAATATATACTATTGCAGCATGGCATTTCCAACCCTTCTGGCTATTTTTATGGGTTAGCCAACAGTGTTCTCTGTATTCCGTGGGAAGTCAACCTCTTCTTTTTATTACACAGGGTTCTAAACTTCTAATGGATGGCAGAATACGAAAGAGGTGTTCAGAATTATTCAGCCTCGGTATTGGGAGTTTGCATGTCTGGATGTCATTTATCAATATTAGGGGAACTCTTTATCTGCCATCTTTCACTGCTTTGACCATCGGGATGGCTCTTCTTTGTTTGTGAAAATTACTCTACGGGACTTTGGATTCCTGCTGAATTTAAAGCTATTTTGGCCTTATATTTTGCAGGTGCAGCGACATTGTTTTTGCCTAGCATCGCCAACAGATTCAATGTTGCATTCTCCGGTATGGCCACCAGAGGTCTTCTTCTCTTATGGGTATCATGGGTCTACCTACTTGTTTTAGCATCTCCTTTTTTTGCCCATTACACTTGCGTTTCAGGAGATGTTGCATCTGTTGGTTACCTTACACTGTTCTGGGCCTTGCCAACTTCTCGCATGATCCTTTATTGCTCATTACTCTATATGCTCCATTATATCTACTCCCTTCTGCATGGTTCTGACTCTTACTATTTTATTTCACTGCCGTCTCCTTGTAACTGTTAAGTTAGGTATGGTCCCGACTCTACGTACTTCCTCGTTTTGCCTCAATAGCTGCTTGCTGTGTTGCAGCACTGTTGTAATTTAATGTGTTGTACTGCATACCGTTCTCCTTAGGAGCAGTATGAGAAAGTAACCTGCTCGGGTTTTGGAAGAATATGGTTTTCACCATATACATGGTTTGAATTTGCAACCGTGCAGTAGCTTGTTGCATCGGAAAGCAGTGATATAATCTGGATGAACGTTTGGTCACCGAAGGCAAACTCTTTTATTAACGATGACATTAGGATTTAGGTTCATTTGTAATGTCACCAAGAGTGCTAATCCTAAATGTGCATGTTGTTTTGTTTCAGACAATCCTAGACCAGTCGGAGGGGGAATCCGAGCTTCCTTTTAGAAGTGCTAGCATTTAAATATTCTGTGATGAAATCTAAGATTTGCACATAAAGTTACATTTATATGTGCTCTAACACAATTCTAATTGGTAGCCCGTTCGCATGTAACATACAACCCCTCTATTTAAATGTCATGCACCACCTCGTAGCGAAGTGAGATTATCTTGAACAAAAATTGATTGCATAACAGTAGCCGTAGGCAAACATTCAAATAGAAAACAGAATTTACCTGGAAATGGAATCTGGCTTGCAGACTCGGCCTTCGAAGAATTAGAGTTGAAAACCGGCAGTTCACCAGAATCCAGGGTGCAACCCATACCATCATTGTATAGACGCTCGAGTTGGGAAGGGAACGTAGATAACTTGTTGTTCAGGCCAGATTACCATAGAGTAAGTGAACCAGGTCAAAGATATCGCACACTTGAGCTACTTCTAAAGCTGTTTGTTTAATCGGCAATTCAGGTTAGAGGACCACCGATATCATCGTTTGTTGTAAGCAAATAAGACAGAAGGTAACTTGTCATCAAAGTAGAGTTGATAGATTGAATTTAGATAAACAATACAGAAGGTGATGACTTAAGAGTTTGAGATGACCAGTTTAAACACTTAACCGGACGGTCCAGGGTGTAAGTCTTACTGCCGTACCACAGACACGTTGGTAGATTGCTAATTTGAAAAAGGGGATAGCTTCTGAATGGTCAAATAGCATGAAGAACTTGCTCCTGTTATATGATTTTGCACCAAAGGTGCCAATTGGCTTGGTTGGTAAAGTCATTTAGCTGTTGAACACCAATTACTTGGGTTCGGATGCTACCCGCATTTCATATCAGCTGGTCATCTGATGGCTGCCACAAACATTGAAATAGATGTAAGAACTTTGTCACAATATTCCAGTTTCGGGCAGGGTTTGGCTGATCGCCAAGAAAGTCAGATTTGGAGGTTGCTTATTTTTGTGTCATTGGGCATATTTGTGTGATAAAAATGCAAAAATTTTGCAATTGAGGTGTACTTCATCATATGCAGCCATTTCCTCCAATTATAGTTTAATCAAATTAGAGCTACAGAACAGGTAAGAAGCTATTAAACAATAATTGGACAAGCTAATGCATGTTCTGGAATATCTTCCCTTTGGGAGGCGAAAGCCCTCGGCTATGTGAAAACCTCCAATATAGAAAATAAAACCTGTCAAGCTTTTGAAAAAGAAGACCAGCTCAGGAGGTTTGACCCACTGCCAACATCTGGTTCTCCACCACCATGATCCCTTCTCAGAAATGCGAGGCTCAGAAGATGAAGCTCCCCTTGCCTCCAAAACAGACGCAGCTCCAGTTAGCATGCCAATATCAGCGAAACAATATCCTGTTGAGCTAGAAAGTGTATTTTCATGTTTTATCAAATGGGTTTTCAACAAAAAAAAAAAAAAAAAGAATAAGAATACAGGTAAGCAGTCAAGGAAAAAGACCCGGTAAAGTATATGAAGACTCATCTGCTGTGGTGAAATTAGTGATTTAAGCTCAAGCAGACCAGATTGTTGGCATTGAAAACAAGCCAACCGATACACCGTTGCTAGTGTGCAAAAATGGCAATCATGAAACCTGGTGACTCTCATGATATCTCTCCTCCATTGGCAGAGGATTCATTTTTTGCATTGAATCTGAAGAAATAAAGGTCAGCTGCATCTGGTTCATGCCACCAACCACTCATGATGCAGCCTCTCGAAATATCTTGCTACATTGGCATGTACTACGTAATTAGTTAGAAGATATCAGCCTAGAGTCATGCCAATACCATTTCACTGTGCTGCCTCTTTCATGGAGAGCAGGGGGGACAGCACCATATCACGGTCCCCATCCACCTTAAACAAAGGCAGGCTTCCTGGATTTTTCTCCTCCAAAACAAGCTTTACTGGAGTTTCAGCTGGGTAGCTATTTAGAATGAACTCAATTTGATCTCCACTGATCTCCTTATTATCCAGAAGAACCTGCAAATTTTGGAAAAGAGAGACCACATCACAGACAGCAGATGATATCAGCTACAAAGTTAGACATTCCACATATAACAGACTAGATCTGCAATATCAAACTTACATTTAACTACTAGCTATGTTATTAGTGACAGCCTTCCACATTAATATCTGTATTCTTCAATGTTCACATTTTGAAACATTGTATGTGACTATGTTCATTTTGTATAATCATAATAATTACCATGGACCATCTAAAACCTTAGACTGACAAAGTAACACAACCACAGGCAGCATTCAATAAAAACCAGTAAACACAATTTAGTTTCAGAAGAAGACTTCAAAATAGGATACCTTTGTCGTTTTCAGAAGGGCTGCAGCATGCCTTCTCAACATAAAAATTGTTTTCCCATACCTGTCACGCATCAGCTCTTCAGTTCTTTGAGCAACTTGATCATCCAAATCAAAGTTAATTGGAAGCTCAACAAGACCATAGTCATCATAGAGCGATCCTTCAAAATCCAAACGAGGACCAACAAAGCTAGGTTTCTTTATCCAAGGAAAAGGCTCTCCATGAATGGTCATAGGATTCTCCAAGTTCCAACTGTTAGAAAAGGAATAAAAAACTACTCTCACATATAACAACGGAAGGAAATTGTGTGGAAATTAACAGAAAAGATGCTTTACATGCATAAAATTTTACGAGCAAGGCAAGTTGCATCTTCAAGATACTTCAAGGATGCCTTTGATGTATCTCGTCCATAAATAACCTCCTCAGCAGCTCTTCCTCCTAATAGTACCTTTATGCATCCATAGAATACAACAGCACTCAGATAGTCAAAGAAAAGATGACTAAAAAACCCACTTCATGGCAGTTGTGCACCAGCTAATCCGTACCTGAAGTCGATGCAGTAACTGTGGCCGCCTTTCAAACATGTATGACTCTTCGTCAAGACGAAGAAATACAATTTGAGAAAGTGTCTGCAAGTATATGAAATACTTTTAAAGGTTTGATTCAAATTATGATCATTGAAGGGTTCGATTCAAATTAAGATCATCTAAGGGTTCAAGTTTCATACTTCATCATAAACTTGCTAAATCAAATACAGAAGTCATTGTGAAAACAAATAAACCTACATAGCACAAAAGAAAAGAACCTGGCCACGAGGAATGATTGAAATACGTTCACAGAATTCAACTTTTGCATTTTCATATCGTCTCAACAAATGGGATGTTATTGCTACTCCAACCTCAGTCACAGCCCTCCGGCATTGCCCTTGATGACCTAACTCAATTCCCAAACGTTTAGGTCCTACAGTCAGCCGGTCAACTGCATCATCCATGTCAGACTGAAGAATTGAATCATGTCGATTTCTGACTGCCACTAAAGCAGACTCTTGCACCAGTTGTGCCAACTGAGCTCCTGTCCAACCTAATATGGCCAAGAATCAAATCAATAAACTGATAAGGGATCTATTACAAAAGTTAGATATTAATACGATATAAAAAGGCAAAAATCATTCACCACAAATGTTGAAAATTTTAATCAATAACAGACTGATGTCTACATAAATCAGATCCTGTTCTTCAAAATCAGCTGCTCCACAGCATTTCATCTTATAACAAGCCAAGTCCTTTCCCTCGTATGTTTTCATCATTACAATGAAAAGCCCTCCTTTCCAAAGACTTATCAATTATCACCCTGATAGTTAATTAACAAGCATCTGGAAAGATAAAACCGCATAATTCTGGACTTCAACATTTTGAGTTCAAGTAGGGCCCTTATACATTAACATGCTTAACTTAAACGATCAAATTTGCCAAATTTGCACTGCTGAATTCTGGTTTAATTTAAGAATGCCTCTCTGAAACTCTGTGGACATGTGCACAAACACACTCCATATCTGCTCTTATTTCTTATAAACTAGTTTAAAATAATTATTCGTGACCCCAATGTTTTATGCAACCTGCATATAGAACCAAAAATGTACAGGGAAAAGAGTACACCGGTATAAAGAACGGAAGAAAAAAAATTACAAGAAAGGTTTCTGAAGGTGAATCATATCTTACAGAAATCTAGAATTTAGTTCAACCCTTGGTGCTTTTGCCTTGTAATAGGACATAATTGTATTTCCTTCAACAAACAGCTTACTTAAAATATAATCATTTAAAGGTTCATTTTTCATACTCTATAGTATGAAATTTCTAAAATATTCTAAAAATAAAGTTGTGAACAAAGAAGATTATAAAGCATATGTAGGCAAGATCCAATCCTGTATGTTTTGGCTTCAACGAACTTTCACACCAGTCAGCACTTAAGAATATAAAAATAAGTTTTTCAGAATATGATATTCTATAATATCTGAACCAAAAGCAACATTTTTCTATAATGACATTTAAGTTGAACATTTCACAGGAGTTTGATGAAGTTGTACAAATATAGGAGTCAATTACCAGGCAAATTTTGTGCATAAGTTGACAAGTCAAGAGTCGGTGACATCTTGACCTTGCGAGCATGAACTTTCAAGATGTCCAATCGCCCTTTAACTCCTGGTGGGCGGATTCTTATCTGGAAAAGGAGAGAGATGTGATTATGAAAGATATAAAAATTGATTATATTTGGACACAGACATATCAAACAGGATATATCTGTATATGGATCAGATTCCAATACTTTCTGTCGCTGCAAAAGCATTAAAACTGTGACTAACCAGTTTCAATGGATAAACTTAACATGACTCCGTATTCTACTGTCATCCAAATCAGCAGATGTATATCAGGGATATTAAACACAGATTATAAAAGAAATTGGTAGGTCCACAAGTATGGTTTGCATAACCTATCTTTGCTTATCATCACTGATATTTCGAACAAGAAGTCATGATAGATCCAGAAGGCATCAAAATAACAATTTGACTTCTGATAAGTAAAAAAGAAGTACAAAATAAGTATGCAATAAGCCTAAAGAACAAACCTTGCGGTCAAAGCGACCAGGTCGAAGCAGTGCTGGATCTAACAAATCCATACGATTGGTAGCACCCAAGAATATAACACCCTTTCCGGTATCAAAACCATCAAGCTCTATCAAGAGCTGGTTAAGCGTTGTCTCTCTCTCTTGTGTTGCAGCATTATAAAGGTAATCAGTAGACTCACTGAATATCCCCTGGCGCCTGAACATTTCAACGAAAAAGTTGACATCAGTTACTCTCATCCTCAAAATCTGACTCTCATAACCACATGCTTTTTACATATAATGGCCCCAATGACCCACATGTTTATACTTATAATTCTTCTGAACAATCGGTAACCAACAATACTATACATTAAAAATTTTCAAGTCAGGAAAACTCTAACGAAGTAGTTAAGCCCCAAGAGAAACATAAAATCAGTCCAATCAGTTCCTTGTGTCATGACTTAAGAAATAATCTTATCAAATGTGTTGTTTACAAATGTGAAGAATTTGTGTCGAACTAATATGAAGTTGTGTGATAATGAAGCATAATCCCATTTCACTAAGAGAGGGCTCATTCAATGTTGCTAGAGTACAGCACATCAACAAGCAATTTA
Organism: Areca catechu; assembly: GCA_021397845.1. Taxonomy (NCBI): domain Eukaryota; kingdom Viridiplantae; phylum Streptophyta; class Magnoliopsida; order Arecales; family Arecaceae; genus Areca; species Areca catechu. The sequence goes on from CM038039.1 coordinate 31,978,766, forward strand.
GCAAATGATATCAATTCAAGGAACTTCCAAGCAAGGTTTGCTGGGTGCCGGAGGGGGTATTGGCCATAGACTGGTTCAGCACGGAATGGGTTCATACTGTGCTGTTCTAGGATGTACTGACACGTGGAGAGCTAAAGAGGGAGAGGGAGAGGGAGAGGGAGGGGGAAGATAGAGACTATCCATGGTCCACAAGGAGGGAGGAGGATGGCCGCCATCAGCAAGGAGACGAAATCTTGAGAGAGTGAATGTAGGGTTTTCTCTTTGCTTTCCATCAAGAGAGAAAGGGACGAGAGACAGTAGCGGAAGCGGGACTTACTGGTGGACTAAAGGAGCAGAGTCGGTGCCATCACACCTTCAAGGGGAAGCATGATATCACCCTTTTGAACTTGCAAGGAGATGCAGGGTGTGGGGGTGGGGGGAAAGGTGTGCTCTCTTAAAGCATCACAAGATCAAGAGCCCTCTTATACACAAAAATATAATAAAATAAAATAAAAAGAGAACCATCACTCTCTCAAACCATCTCTCCCTTCTACCATCGCACAATACCTGAACCATGCCAATAACCGACCGGTCCAGTTCAGTACGCTCCAAACTAGCCAATTTGGCATGGTTCAACAATCCTTGCTTCAAAGTCAACAGCAAATTTGTCACTTCCTTGGGCCAAATCCCATAGAAGCTATAAAGACCAGCTAAATACTAATCAGATCACAGGTCCCTTTATGATTTCTTAAAAATATAAATAGGAAATGTAATTAACTTGGAGCTTGTGAGGAAATTAAGGATCAAATTCATCAATAAAACTATGTAGAGACCATAAAGTAATTCTTGCTAGAACAAAAGGCTGAAGAACTGACTTAAAGTGCATTTAAGCAGCACAAAAGAATTTTTAACATGGAACTAAAATACGAGAACAAATATGATAGAACTTATAAAATAACAGATATGGTAATAAGAAAGGGAAAAAATACTTGGAAATTCCAATGGCATTGACTACACTAAGGTCTATTACCATACCTAGTTGCCAATGCATCAATCTCATCAATAAATACAACTGATGGTTTGTTTACCTGCATACACATTTTCAGAAGGTAGTGAATATATATAATACAAGTAAACAAGTTTTCATGAAATTCCCTATGGCAATAAGAAATTAAAGATTACAAAAAAAAAAAAAAGTAGCTAGAAGAATTTTAAAACATCAAAAACACTTGTGGTTCAATTCAAGGAAGGAACAAAATGAAAGATGTAACTAATGTTGCAATTTGAGTTAAAAATCTGCAAATTATCTGGGAACACATTTTGGAGGGCATCCTGAACATAATGATCCACCAATTGGGACAATAGCCTGACATATAATTCATAAAAGCCTACCACTTAAAAATGACATGGATAACATATGCGAACTGTGCGTATGTGCACATTATACAATAAACTATAACCAATCATCCCCCTCAAACTAACTACCGATCATAAATAGAAAGTTTGCCAACTAATTATGAAATTGAGTAATAAGAATCTCTGTGAAGAAGTTTAAAAACTGGTCTAATATGTCAAGTGAAGAGTTCAATATTGCAATTATGTAGTGCAAACTATGTTATTGTTAGTTTATACTTGAAAAGAACAAAGCTTGGCCGATTCAAGAAAGATTAATTGGAATCATGGAATTGCAGCCACATGTTACCCAGTGAGTGCAACAGAATGGGAGACAAGAAACAGGAGGTCAATCTTTTTTTTTTTTTCAAGACAAAAAGGATAAGATCAAAAGAAATATGTAAATTAATTGACAATTGGACAGCAGGTTTGAAGAAAGAGATGCATCTCCAAAAATTCCATAGTTACAAGAAGCCTTGAAGTTATTGATTTCTATATCTGTTGATGTGTGCTTGATCATAGTTTGTTGGAAGCTACTGCACCATGATTTGAAAATGAACCACTGAAACAAATTCGAACATTCTTTACCTCTTTTCTCGTAAGATTTTCCGCTGATAATCCTAAATTAAATGCATAATACGAAATGTGCCTTCCAAGTCACCTTCTCCTTAGCCATTTCCCTTCATAGGAAAGATAAAAAAGTACACAAAACCATGCATGTGTACAAGAAAAGGGGGGAAGAAAAGGAAGAATGAAAGTTCAAGAGAAAAAGAATAACGAGGAAATGCACAGTGAAATGCATATTCAACAAGATGTGGGCGCATAATAATTCATAGATCCAAGACAAAAGGCTGAAAATATGTTAACTTCAATTGGGTTCTTTTCCTCAACAGGTTTTGCTATGAGATCCTCACTAATGTCAGGCATGCAAACATGGCTACATGATAACCAACACAGCAAAAAGAGTAGATATCACTTTAGATATCATTCATTAGCCTTTGCATTACATGTCCTTGCTTAACAGAAAATAAAATTGGATAGAATTATTACTTTGGCTCTCTTAAAAAGATCCCGAATTCGAGCAGAACCAACACCAACTAGCACTTCGACAAACTCAGAACCAGCCATTTGATAGAATGGTACCCCAGCTTCACCAGCAATAGCCTTTGCAACAAGAGTCTGGAAATTATGTAAAGAAACGGATTTTTCAGAACTCATTGAATGCGACTATCAAACCTGTGGAAAAAAAAATCAAGAATAGAAAACCCCTCACCTTTCCACATCCAGGAGGACCTTCCAAAAGAACGCCATGAGGAGGTTTAATTCCCATCTTGTCAAACAATTCTGGATTCTTCAAATATCTAACCAACTAATATACATAATATGAAGTTAGGAATGATCATCTTGTTAGAAGTATTCTTTTTTTTTAAAAAAAAGAAAAAAGAAAAGGTATCAGTCATATTACATGATTTCATGGGAGCAACTTTGATTTATTCAAGCAATACCAGTTAACAAGAGGGCAAAGGTTTAGAAAATGAAACAAACTAATATGTGACATAAACTAAATATCAAACATGAGGGTCCTGTGTAAATGCATGCGACAAGGTCACTTCTAGATTTGCATCTAACCTTCCCATGGAATAGTGTATGATGTTGTAGACTGGATATTAAGACAAGAATCCAATGTTCTATGGGTCACTTTCTAGCAGAAGCTAAACATAATCTCATTATGGAGGGATGTTTTCAAGAGGTAAAATCTTAAGCCAGGGTGACAAGGAATGAGCACAAAGAAGGCACAGAAAGAACAAGATAAAACATTACAACTAAAATTAGCTTTGGTAAACACAACATGTCATTGTGTGGTCACCTCATTTAGTTAATTAAATGACCGCTTCCAAGCCATGAAGAGCCTAGGCAGCTGATGATGCTTGATGATCATTATTGTATGAACATTCCAAAATGCTTACCATACTGCTTTTCAATTTCCCCCCTTATTAATAGCCCCACTAGTCAACAGGCTGATGCCAGCTTCCTAGAGGAGAGCTCATCAGTTAGATCCATGTGAGGCAGTTTACAAAAACTGCTGAATGCTCTTATGTGTAGGTGGTTTTATAAGCACGGTCTGTAGTGCAATCAAGGTAAGACTTAGAAGCAAGGTACTCATCTGAAAAGTTCAGGTACTAGGGTCAGATAGGGCCTGCAGGTACTTGCCCAAACAACTACCTGGCTATCCCATTCATGCTAACCCAGCTGGGCCCATGTGCAGATGGTATGATAAGCATGATTCATAATGCAACAAAGGTAAGATTTGGAAGCAGGATTTTCAAATGGAAAGTTTAAAGGCAATATGTGGTGCAGGTCAGTTGGGGCCTGCAGGTGTTTGCCCAACCAGATGCTTGGCTATCTCACTCATTCTAACCCAACCGGGCACAATGAATGCACCCTTGCATCACACACAAAAATAATAATGATAATAAAATAATCAGGTCCTGAAGGAAGTGCTTTAAGATTTTAGCATTTCCATGTATAAGTATATGTCTGCATGTACACGTGTGTGTGTGTGTGGAGGGAGGAATATAAGACAAGTTTGCGTTGTTAGGCAATAAAATACTTCTAACAAACAAATGAAGGCTATGGAACAGTGCAAATCAAGCATGCATCTAAAATTGAACAAACATGGAGCATTCTTTGGGATTTAAAAGACCATATGCTAAACATTTGAATAATATGAAAGGAAATAACCAGACGTTATTGGATTTGGTGCTCTTCTATATAGACCACAAACTCAGGCTCCATGTGTGGAAGCAGCATACTGTAAGCCCATATTTTTCCAAAAGTATCTTCTGTTTTACTACCGTGGTAGAAAAAATTGGGTAGATGTTGAGGTTCAAAACAATGCTAAATTAAAAAAGCAATTGATCGATGCTAACGTTAATAACTAAATGTGTTGCATATGATACCATGTATGTTCCGTACTACCTTTTCCTATAAGACATACTAAGATCGAGTCTATCAAGATATGAGGAAAATGCCTCTAAAAAGTCAAGAGGCATGTTCCTGTAGCATATCATACCTATTGTCTTCTAATTTTCTTAACTGAGAGATCCTAAGTCCTGGAGCAATGAAGGCTGAAAATAAGGAGCAGAGCTACATACATTGCCCACCCAATTAAGAAACGAAACTGATAACAAAAAGTGAGACAAACAACATTCTCATTGAAGACTAGAAAGCATAAAGCTTCTAGACACAGCATCATTGTCATTAAAAACAAAAAAGGCAGAATGCTTCTAGACATGGTAAAAGGGATCTCCAACATATTTATTCTCAAATAAACTAATGCAGGCTGACAGTATTATCATGGGATTAGACAATTAATCACAATGGTTTCAAGACTGACACTAGCGCTATGTGGAAGACAATTTCATCAAGGTGGTCTTAGTTCAGACATCTCTGCATGTATCATTGGGGTAATTAACTGTTAGTAAATCTTCACTGAAGGCTGATTTTCCAGTTTCCACTATCTGCTACCCCAGTTGTGCCAATAAGATATATCAGCAACTGAGTAGAAGGAACAAGGAAAAAAGTAGAATTGTTAAACAAAGCAATATTCTAAATGTGAATCAATCATAAGCATGATATCTAACCTCCTGGAGTTCCTCAACTGCTTCGTCAATCCCAGCCACATCACTGAATTTGACTCCTGTAGAACCCTGAAAAACCACATAGGAAGATGAAGTAACTCATCTGTGTGCTCATGTGCATTTATCAGCGGTGATAAACAACACCAAGATAAATCATAAATAAATATATATTTTTAAAGAAATGAGAACATACATCAACTCGGGCCTGCGGCTTGGATTGTCCAAATTCAATACCTTGCCATATATCCTGAATGATTCAAGTATACGATGCAATAAGTGGAGAGAAAGTAATCAAACTATTATGATATAACAACTAATATACTAAGAATTCCAAACAATTATAAGTAGTGAAACAGGAAGAAGGAACTACCCATTTCCTGAAGTTCTTTGGCCTCCTTGACAGAGTAAACCGAAGAAGAAAGACCATTGTCACAAGAACTAACACGATTGGTTGCAGAATCTTGAGGTTAGCAGAAATACCACCAAAAGTGTAAAGTTCATGGATCTTTGAAAAACTCCCTCCCTCACCGGACATGTCAAAAAAGTATTCCCCAATCTTTTCAGAAATATTGGAGAGAATACCAAGTGCAAGCTTGAAAAAAGGTCTGGCTAAAGGCCAGGCAACATAAAAAGTAATGGCATATAAGAAACTGGTTGCAGCAAAAACTGCAGCTGCCATGAAACCCGCAACCAGTGCTCCTGCAGCAGCTATTAAAGCTGTTATCATCCCAAGTTCAACCATCACTCTGCTAGATATAGAGGAGGCCACGGGGTGAGGGTACTCTGGTAATTTCCCAACATAAGACTGCATAGTTACAATTCAAATATTAGATAGATACTATACAAAAATGACTGGAATATTTCCAATACATTCACAGAGTTTAGCAAGCAATTATTGTCCAGAAAACCATAATGGGAAATGTTTGATGAGTGTGCAGCATTACAATTTTCAGTTGCAGACAAAATCATAAAAAGCACTCTAAACATCTCAATTCTCATGCAAGAGCTTGATTGTCTTATAATCACCTCTAATAATAAACAAAGTTGAACAAACATTAATTTATTTTGATGACATGAGACAATTTCAGTTTGAGGTGCACTGCTTTAACATGATTATACCTTCTCCACTCTACCCTAATGCATGATAATTTACCATCATTAAAAATAATCATGTTTGATGAGTGAATTCCTTTATGTAAGGAATAACCTACTTATCAAAAATGTTCGAGACTTGAATCCCTATAAAGAACCTAGGGGGGGAAAACAAAAAATGAAAAAAAAAAAAAAAAAAGCAACAATATGCTGTAACTAATAAATATTCAATTAATTTATGGTGCTAACTTGCTGCTCTTGACTTACATGCTCCCCTGCATTTCGGTAGGGTTAATAGCTACTATGCGTAAATGACTGGAAATCATAATCAAGGAAACAATTAGATCATTTTTCATGAATGGTGTATATCTGCAACAATTGGACATTAAATTGCTTTAATTTAAAACACCACCACAGTTTTGGTGAAGATAGACATAGCATTGCTCACCGTGCTATGCTTCTCGATCTCATATTGTGGACCCGTGTATTCCTCCATAACTGCCCGTGCTTGGCTGGCACTTAACCTAATTGCCCTGCAACAACGCATAACCTACCTCAAACAAACGATAAAACCAAACAAAAATACCTGGAAATAGCACAAGGCAACCAATAGTTCAAGAACTCGCCATTTAGTCTTCTGTATACTTTTGTCCCCAGGAATCTCCTTCAAGTCGACAACAAAGTCTCTATACCCAATATCAGAAGGACTCCCAACCTCCGATTTTGATGTCAGCAACTTAATCTTTCCGGCCATCAGATGTTTCTGAAAATCCTCGAACGTCATCGCTGGAAGCTCCTTCAAATTCCTCTCAAACTCCTCCTCTTCAGACAAAGTCCCCTTGAACACCTCCTCTGGCACATAAAGTTTGCCCCTAAACTCCCGGAGAATGTCCTTAAGATACACTGGGCTCGACGCCTCCCCGCTTCTACCCCCACCACCCTCATCTCCTTCCATTTTAACCCCCGACTCACTCAACAACCGCTTCAACAGCTGAAATACTCTAAAGTTGGGAGCTTTAACGGATCTCTGCTTCTCCCTCAGCGTAAGAAACCGATCGCCGACCAGGAATTTGGGTTCCACCTGACTAGGGTTCTCTTTCAGAACCTTAGTGATGAAATCATCACCACCACCGCCGTCGCCATTCGTATCGGCATCGAGCTTTTGAAAGACAATGAAAGATCGACGGAAAGGAGGGGTCTTTCTCGGCTGAATGGATCGGGACCGAAGGGGAACGGAAGCCCGGCGCAATTGGAATAGGGCGGCGGCGGTGCCCAAACGATAATGGGGGTAAACCCTAGGCGGGAGGTGGAAATCGCCGACCGTGGTGGTGGTCGGGGAAAGGAGATTGGAGGAAGCCATTTCGAGCCCTTGGGGGTTTTGGAAGGATTCGGGTGCCCTTGGGGGCTGAAGAAGAGAGATTAAGAGGATTATCCGAAATAGACGAGGGTTTCGGGCGCCTAACGGTAGAGACATGGATGGGATGTCGACGGCGTCTCCGAGATGGCCGGATCGGAGGGTACAATTTAAATCCGTGGATCATCAGCACGGATAGTTTGGATTCGGTCCAGGGGTTTATGTTGGGCCTAGCCCGGATTGGCTTTGCTTCCAAGATTTAGACCTAGATTTAATTCCGTTTTTTGTGAGTTTAGGAGAGGAAATAAGGAGGACATTTTGTCTATGGACGAGGAGAAAGTCCTCGAAACCCAATAGCTTTCTTTTTCTATTCTTTAGAAGATATTAGTCAATTATCTAGGCAAAAATATGAGAGGCAATCAGGGAGTTTTTCCTCTTTGATGATATGCCAGTAGCCTGGATGCGGTCCTTTATTACCTTAATTCTAAAAAAGTTGGATATCGCAAAGTCATGCCATTACTGATCCATTAGCTTATATACTATATATTATATAAGATTCGTGCCATGCTGATGATTGAGATGTTGAAGTCTGACTTATCTTGTTGATTTGTTTTGGGCAAGAAATTTTTGTTGAAAGCCACAGCATTTCCGACAACATGAGTCTCTTAGGGGTTTATGTATGATCTAAAAAGGACCCAAGATAGGAGGCGTTGTTTCTCATGACGATCAAAATGGACATGAAACTAGCCTATAATTGCATAACCTATTCCTTTTCAGAGTGAGCATTGTATTGCTTTGGCTCTTATGATAATGGATTCATTGGATTATGGCCTGCATCCGATTCCCATCCTTTGCCATCCTTCTCAACAGCATGCCTTCGGACTTCTTCTCATTTATGAAAATTTGTCAAGGTTGTTCCTTGTTGCCCTATATTTTTATTTGTTGTGCTACTATTTTCTCTCATATTTTACAGGTGGTGATGGGCAGCTCTGGTTTGGATCCCTATTTGTCAGCTCCATATGCTTTGCCAATTTTTACACTTATTGTTTGTAGATGATTGTTTACTTATGGACTGGATATTTATTTAAAATGTGACAGCTTTTTTCAGAATTATTGATTTATATTGTCAAGCTTCTGGACAGTGAATGAATTTCCATAAATTAGTTATGATGTGGCTGGAATGCTGACATGGAGTAGCTGTCAGACACCACATCAGAGAAGGCCGCCATGTCAAAGAAGGCCGCCATGTCAGATACTCTACTCAGGCTCCTTCGCTAGGCTGAGCTCTCTCAGAACAATGGGGCCGCCCGCCGAAGCCGAGCTCCGCCCTCTGCCAAGTCGGGCCCGCGAGTTCGGGACGCTTAGGCCGAAGCCGAGCTGCATCCCCCAGAGCAAGCCCCTCCGAGGTCGAGTCCTCTGGGACAGAGCCGCACTCTACCCTTCTCCGTCAGGTCGAGCTTGCTCGAAGTCGAGCCCCCTTGGTCCGGAGTTGAGCTCAGCCCTCCTCTGCCAAGTGGAGCTACCTCGAGGCCAAGCCCCTCAGAGTCAAGCCCATCCCTCCTCCGCCAAGTGGAGCCGCCTCGAGGTCGAGCCCCTTGGAGTCGAGCTGTGCCTCTCCAACTCGGGCTCCAGCTCGGGCGAAGACACCAGCAAGCGGGGAAGCGGCACCATCATCCCAAGAGGCCGGCGAGCCGCCCGAGGGTCACGAAGAAGCACCCACCTTGTCGCACTAACTCTCCACAACCACCACTTACACCAGAAAAGGGAGAGGCCCTGTGATCGAGGCACTACGCTCTTCACCAACCACCTGAACCACCTGGAAGAGAAAGTCAACCAGAGATTCGAATCCCGGGGGGCGGCGACCCCCCGATCGAGGCGCTACCAAGTTTCCTGGAATGGGGTGACTGGAAGGAATGTCAGAGCGCATGGCAGGTTCTCCTATCACGAACCGGGAAAGGCATCCTGTTCACGGCACGGGACACCACTGCACATGCCTGCTGACATGAGGGAGATCCCAAGGTAGGCGCCCAATAACCACCAGAGTTTAAAAGAATCATCGGCACCCCCAGGAGGGAGGTAATCATTATCTCACCACAAAACTCAAGCAAGTAAAGAGAGAAGAAGGCTACACAGAGTATCCCTCTGGCTTGGCCACCATCCTCCCGACACACTTGTACCCCACTCTCACATTATTCACTCCTCCTAGCATGGAGTCCATCAAGAGGGGCTCGACCAGGAGAATATGTTCCCCTAGATCGTCACTAACTTGACCGTCGGAGTGCCCCCGTCGAAATCCCTGGCCCAGGTCACTAACAACGTTTTCTGCAGGTTCGAAGGAGCAGGACATCCCAAGGTGCAAGAGGGGTGATCGGACCATGATAGCAGCTACAGGCCACGATGATCTTGGTGACAATAGATTGGCGTGCCAGGTAGGGGGAGAGCGATCTTTGATCCAGCTTGAGCCCCCTTACAAGCAGTTCAACGAAAGGATGGTGACGATGCGAGCGAGAGAGGTCTCCACCAATCATGCGAGAGACTCCCCTTCCCGGGGGAACCCGCACAACCCAGAGGTGGAACCACCCGCTCCAGCTCAACCTCCTCCGACGGAATCCCAGCTAGCTGCACTCACCCAGTAGGTGCAGATCCTCACCACGGCAGTGTGCCAGGTTCAGCACCAGCATCGGTCCTTGGCTACTCATCAGCAACCAGGGACTCCGCGGCCCATGTCGTAGCATCCCGTGATAGCTTGTGTTCCTTACAAGGAAGGCCTTCGTAGTCGTGGGGCATCACTGACAACCGGGGTAGCTACCAAACTCTGATGAAAAGACAACGAGCTGGATCTGCCGACAGGAAGAGCCACTCACCAAACCTTGAGTGGGTGTGTCCAAACCCCGCCAAGGTAGAAAAAGCAAGACCCCCCGTCATGGATGCCATGCACCCATGTCACCTTCTCCGTCTCCTTCGACAGAGGGGTCCACTGACGAAGCCATCAGGCGCATGGTGGAGAAGCGCCTGGAGGAGCATGACCGCAAGCTGGCAGAATTATCTCACTGGTTTGCCAATCTACCGGGCTCCACTAGCGAGCCAGCAGGCTACGACGCTCATCCCCCTTTCTCCCGAGAAGTCCAAGAGGAGCCGATCCCAGATCGATTTCGTATGCCACAGGTGGATCCTTATGATGGAACCACCGACCCCCTGGATCACCTAGAAAGCTACAGGACCCTCATGAGGGTCCAGGGGGCCACCAACACCCTCCTCTGCATCACCTTTCCTGCAACTCTCCGGAAGGCAGCCCGAGTGTGGTTTACCCGTTTGGAGCCGGAGAGCATAAACTCCTTTGCCCAGCTGGGGCAGAAGTTTATGGCCCACTTCAACGCTTATCGAAAGATGCCGCGAGAGGCAGACAGCCTCTTCTCCATCATGCAGCAGGACCGCGAGCCCCTGCAGGACTACGTGGCCCATTTCAAGGCTACCACGTTGGAGATCTACAATCTCAAGGAGCCAGTTGCTATGTTGGCTCTGAAGTGAGGACTCGGGACCTCCCGCCTGACCTACTCGCTCGACAAGAAGCCCCCAAGAGCTACTCCGAGCTCCTCCTCCAAGCTCAAAAGTATATCCATGCCGAGGAGGTGGATCGTACGAGGTGGGAGCTCGACAAGAAGTCGCTGAAGAAACCAACCCCCGCCGAGACATCTGGGACACGGAAGCCGGGACCGTCAGCTCCGAGCTTCCAGCAGGGACCAAGGCTGAGAAGCGCTCCCGTTCCCGAGGGGAGTTACACCCCCCTCCTCGCCCCAAGGACGAATATCCTCATGGAGATTGAAGGCGAGCCCTACTTGAAGCGCCCACCTCCGATGAAGTCATCCGCTGGCCGTGACAAAATGAAGTATTGTCGCTTCCACCACGACCACGGCTATGACACCGAAGAATGCCATAACCTCAAGTGGGAGATCGAAGAACTCATCAGGAGGGGCTACCTCAAAGGTTTGTGGGGGGGCAGACCTTAAGCAGAACCTTAGGTGCTCGTTGCTCTCCCACCAGCTCCAGCAGTCGACAACACCCCTACTGAGAAGCCAGTTGGGATGATATGCTAAGAAGCCGAGCGCGCATCCAAGAAGGCCCAAGGGGCAGGGCATTTCGAAAATGTACTCCCCTTTACGAGGAAGGGAAGAGACCAGGGGAAAAATATAAATAATGATGCCATGGTCGTCGAGATGACGATCGTGAAGCATCCTGTAAAACATATCATGGTTGATAGTGGAAGCTCCATGGATGTGCTTTTCTATGATGCTTTCTCTAGAATGAACCTTTCCCCTACTCAACTCAGACATGTGCGCACTCCCCTTGTCGGTTTCACAGGTGATTCTGTGAGGGTTGAGGGAGAGATTACTCTTCTAATAATTGCTGGGACCCCACCTCGGCAGAGCACCGTCATGATGACCTTCACGGTTGTCAGGCTCCTTTCAACCTACAACGTGATCCTTGACCGACCCAAATTCAACCTGCTCGACGCTGTCGTCTCCACCAAGAGACTACTTGTGCAGTTCCCAACTCCTTACGGCATCGGGGAGATTAGGGGAGCACCCCAGTCGGTGCAGCACTATTTCCAAGCCCTTCCTGGGGCCAAGGCCCTCGAGGGTGATCCCAGGGTGGATGATCTCGACTAAAGGGCTCAGGATCCCAGGGAAGGCCTGGTCGAATGCCTGCTCTCCTATCCACTCGGAGATGATCTTATGAAGACTGTGCAAATCGAGGCCCAACTGTAGGATGAGGAGAGGGATCACCTTTTGGAATTCTTGCAGACGAATGCAGATGTGTTCGTCTAGACAGCGGCAAACATGCCAGGTATTCCCCTTGACATCATCACCCACAAGTTGAGCATTGATCCAAAGCATCGACCAGTTCGGCAAAAGAAGAGAAGCTTCGCCCCGGAGAGGCAGGCGACCATAAATGAGGAAGTAGACAAGCTCCTCATCGCCGGTTTCATTCAGGAGGTGCAATATCCGAGCTGACTAGCGAATGTGGTGATGGTAAAGAAGAGCAATGGTAAATGGAGGATCTGTGTGGACTACACCGACCTCAATAAGGCATGCCCGAAGGATAGCTTCCTCCTGTCAAAGATCGATCAGTTGGTGGACACCACCTCAGGGCACAGGCTCCTCTCTTTCATGGATGCATTCTCCAGATACAATCAAATCCAGATGCATCCAGAGGACGAGGAGCACACCGCCTTCGTCACCGACAAAGGAACATACTGCTATAGGATGATGCCCTTTGATCTGAAGAATGCCGGAGCCATATACCAGCATCTGGTCAATAAGGTCTTCAAAGACTAGATTGGCCGAAACATGCAGGTGTACATGGACGACATGCTTGTCATGAACAAGCCGAACTCGGACCACATCACCGATCTCACCAAAGCCTTCCACAACCTCCGAAAGCACCAGATGAAGCTGAACCCGGCGAAGTGCGCCTTCAGAGTAGCGGCGGGAAAGTTTCTTGGCTTCATGTTCACTTAGAGGGGCATTGAAGCCAACCCAGAGAAGGTCCAGGTGATCATTGACATGGAGCATTCGACGTCCAAGAAGCAGGTCCAGCGCCTGACGGGATGGATCGCAGTACTAAGCCGGTTCATCTCGAGGTCGGCCGATCGCTGCCTCCCTTTCTTCAAACCACTACGCAAGATGCATGACTTCACCTGAACGGAGGAGTGCAGAATGGCCTTTGAAGAATTGAAGGAGTTCCTGGCCTCTCCTCCGCTACTCTCCAGATCGGAGGAAGGGGAGGAGCTCCTGCTCTATTTGACGATCACACCCAGAGCAGTCAACTCGGTCCTCATCCACGCAGACGAGGACGGGTCCCAAAAGCCGGTGTATTACACCAGCAAAATCCTACGCGATGCGAAGGTCAAGTATACTCGCTCTGAAAAACTTATTTTTGCACTAATAATGTCTACTAAGCACCTCATGCCTTATTTTTAAGCATACCCCATCGTGGTCGTGACGAACCAGTCGTTAAGGACCATACTTAGCCACCTCGAGACCTCCGGGAGACTGGCCAAGTGGTCCCTTCACCTGAGCTAGTTCGACATAGCGTATCAATCGAGATCTTTGCAGAAGGCCCAAGTCCTATCCGACTTCATGGTCGAATGCATAGGGCTCGCCGGGGAGCCAAAGCAGACAATGACGGAGTCCCAAGCGGAGCTCGGACCAGAGGAGGAGCCTTGGATCCTCCACGTGGATAGCACGTCCAATTCCGGTGGAAGCAGAGCATGCCTCATCCTCGCCAACAACGATGGAGTGGTGACAGAATGTACTCTCCACTTCAAGTTCGGCGCAACGAACAACCAGGCGGAGTACGAGGCACTCCTTGCGGGTTTGAAAGTCTCCCGCGAGCTAGGCGTGCAAAACTTGAAAGTCTTTATCGACTCCTAACTAGTTGCCGGGCAAGTCTCCGGAGAATATGAGGCCAGAGATCCCTAGACGATAAAGTACCTGGAACGAGTCCGCTCAAGCATGGCAGGCTTCCGGCGCTTCAGCATTTTTCACATCTCCCGAGAGGAGAATGCACGCGCAGACGCACTATCGAGAATCGCGACCCTGCCGGACTCATCACTGGGGTGCGCCTACGTCGAGTACCTCGAGAATCCAAGCTACGAAGGCACAAAGGAGGTGCAACAGGTCACCCCCAAGCCGAGCTGGATGGACAGGTATGTCCGGTACATCACTGATGGCACCCTGCAGGAGGACCGCATGGAAGCCGGCCTTGTCAAGAAAAAGGCCTCCCAGTTCATTTTGATGGAAGGCCAGCTTTACTGCCGATCTCACTCCTACCTGCTCCTGAAGTGCCTCAGGCCCACAGAGATGGCCTTCATACTCCGGAAAATACACGAAGGCCTCTGTGGGAACCATGTGGGAGGGAGAACACTAGCATACAAAGCTCTCCGCCAGAGGTACTTCTGGGAGACCATGAGGGAGGATGCTGCCGACTTCGTCAAGAGGTGTGACAAGTGCCAGCTCCATGCCCAAATACAGCGTCAGCCAGCGGTGCCAATCTCCCAGCTCTCATCCCCTTGGCCCTTTGCTCGGTGGGGAATGGATATCCTTGGACCATTTCTCCCTGCACCGGGACAACGAAGGTTCCTGCTAGTGGCAATTAACTACTTCACTAAGTGGGTCGAAGCAGATCGCTAGCTCGGATCACTGAAGCCAATGTCTGCTAATTCTTCTGGAAGGCAATTATCTACCGCTTCAGACTCCCCCACTGTATCATCACCGACAACGGGCAATAATTCAATAACCGGGAGTTCAAAGGATTCTGCACTGAGCATGGCATCCAGCACCGCCTTACCTCGATAGCCCACCCCCAAACAAATGGGAAGGCCAAGGTGACTAATCAGACCACCTCCAAGGACTCAGAACTAGGCTGGACCTAGCTAAGGACAGATGGACGGAAGAACTTCCAAGTGTTCTCTGGGCCTACCACACATTGCCCAGAACAGCAATTGACGAGATGCCCTTCAACCTTGTCTTCGATGCCGAGGCAGTCATCCCAATTGAGCTCGGCGTGCCCACGCTACGAGTACGGCAGTGTGATGAAGTGCAAAACTCGGCACACCTTCTGCTCAACTTAGACCTCCTCGAAGAAACAAGGGACAAAGCTCAGCTCTGAATGGCGACATACCGGTAACGAGTGGCCCGGTACTACAATGCATGGGTAAGGCCAAAAGTCTTCAGACCCGGGGACCTGGTACTGCACCGAGCTGAAGCATCTCAACCTCGGAAGTGCGGCAAGCTCTTGCCAAACTGGAAAGGCCACTATAAAGTGGCTGAAGCCCTCTCACATGGAGCCTACTACCTCGAGGATCTTGATAGTGTCAGGTTCCCTCGAATATGGAATGCCTGCAATCTGAGAAGATACTATCAGTAGTGTAAGGCTTTCTTTCATTAATAATAAAGATTTTATTTTGTACAAAAGGTTATTTGCCTTACAGGAATATCACTGCCCGGTCCAAGACCTGGCACGATCAAGACCCGGGGCCCAGCTCTCCGGATGACAAGTCTTCGAGCCTAGCTCCAAGACACCAAGACCTGAGCCCAGCTCTCAGGCAATCAAGATGAGGAGCCCAGCTCTCCGGCCAACAAGACCTGAGCCCAGCTCTCAGGCGACCAAGACCCGGGTCCCAGCTCTTCAAACAACAAGTCTTCGAGCCTAGCTCTAAGACACCAAGACTTGAGCCCAGCTCTCAAGCAATCAAGACCCGGGGCCCAGCTTTCCGGATAATAAGTCTTCGAGCCTAGCTCCAAGACACCAAGACCTGAGCCCAACTCTCAGGTAATCAAGACGCGAAGCCCCGCTCTCCGGACAATAAGTCTTCGAGCCTAGCTCCAAGACACCAAGACCTGAGCCCAGCTCTTAGGCAATCAAGACGCGGAGCCCAGCTCTCCGACCAACAAGACTTGAGCCCAGCTCTCAGGCAACCAAGACCCAGGGCCCAACTCTCAGGCGATCAAGACTCGGAGTCTAGCTCTCCAGCCAACAAGACCTGAGCCCAGCTCTCAGGCAACCAAGACCCGGAGCCCAGCTCTCTGGATAACAAGTCTTCGAGCCTAGCTCCAAGATACCAAGACCTGAGCCCAGCTCTCAGGCGATCAAGACTCGGAGCCCAGCTCTCCGGCCAATAAGACCTGAGCCCAGCTCTCAGGCGATCAAGACCCGGGGCTTAGCTCTTTGGACAACAAGTCTTCGAGCCTAGCTCTAAGACACCAAGACCTGAGCCCAGCTCTTAGGCAATCAAGATGCGGAGCCCAGCTCTCAGGTGATCAAGAGCTCTCCGGCCAACAATACCTGAGCCCAGCTCTCCAGCCAACAAGACCTGAGCCCAGCTCTCAGGCAATCAAGACCCGGGGCCCAGCTCTCCGGTTAACAAGTCTTTGAGCCTAGCTCCAAGACAACAAGACCAGAGCCCAGCTCTCAGACAATCAAGACCCGGGGCCCAGCTCTCAGGATAACAAGTCTTCGAGCCTAGCTCTAAGACACCAAGACCTGAGCCCAGCTCTCAGGCGATCAAGACTTGGAGCCCAGCTCTCCGAATGACAAGTCTTCGAGCCTAGCTCTAAGATACCAAGACCTGAGCCCAGCTCTCAGGCAACCCTGGACCGGGGCCCAGCTCTCCGGCCATTAAGTTCTCGAGCCCAGCTCCAAAACACTAAAGACCCGAGCCCAGCTCTCGGGCCATCAAAGACCTGAGCCCAGTTCACCAGCACTGAAGCCTAAGGACCAAGTCCCGGACAAAGTGGAGCCCTCCTCTCTGATCTCACCACGTACCTCAAAAAAAAAAGGAGAAGAAAAAGAAGAAGAAGAAGGGAGAGGCAAGTAGTGCTCAGGAAAATCTCATTTCATTAAAAAACCTTTCAACCACTCACAGGTACCCTTGGGCCCCCAACATGCTGGGCGACCCAGATCAAATGCAAAAAGAAGAAAGCAGAAGAAAAACCTACTCTACCCGGGCCGCCCCCTCGACAAGGCTACGAGGCTGCAAAGTTTTGCCTCCAGAGTCCTCTGGTCATGCAGCTCCGGTCTCAGATGGCACAGCTCCGGCCTCGACAACCGCCACAGGCTGGGAAGATTTGAGATCAGCGACTTCTGTAATGTCTGCATCCTGGTCTGGCTCCATGTCCGAAGCCTGAGGATACCTAAGATGGTGGCGGTCCTCATCGGGAACGAACACCTTGACTCAATCATGAAGGTACATAAAACCCTTATAGAAGGAGTCCGACGCCATTTTATAAAACTCGGCGGCAAACTCCTCTGAGGTTTGTACCTGGCCACGACCCCTTCGACCTCCTTTTTCGCCTCGGTGGCTTGTTCCCTTGCCGTCTCCGTCGACTTGGACACCTCCGCTGCATCCTTCTCGGCTGCAGCCAACTTCTCCTTCGTCGCTGCCAGATCGGTCTGAAGGGACTGGGCAATCCCCTTCTGTCGACCTGCCTCGGTGTTGAATGAAGTCAGCCTCTTCTCCGTGGTTGCGAGTTCTTCGGCCTTGCTCCTTGACCGGCCCCGCTCCTGGTCGAGGCTTTCCTGGAGCTCCTTCGCTCGTCCCTCAGCACCGGCGAGCTGTTTCTCAAGATCCTTGACCCTCAGATCAAGGACCCCATCGGCATCGATCCTCTTCTTCAGGTCAGCCTTCAGAGACTCGACCTTCGCTGCCCGCTGCTGATCGTTCTTCAGCCAGTTTTGGCAACAGTCCCTGATCAAGAGGACCTCGGCACCAATCTGCACCATACTAGAGGTCAGCTACCAACACGAAAGAAAGAAAAGGAGAGAAATGGGCAGTCACTTATCGAGAAGAGCTAGGGGAAGATGCAGCTGATTGCAACCCCCAGCCGCTGTCCGGCCATCTCCTGTCGGTCGCATGACTGGATGGAAAAGTCTATCATGCACTCCGTAAATGCCTGGTTCCGGAGCAAAGAGCTCTCTGGCCCCTGTTTGAAAGGGATCCGACGGTGTTCCCTTTCCCTCCTGCTCGCCTTGGGAGCCGGATCGCCTGCCCCTCCAGTGGAAGCGCCCTCCAGGGTAGGTTTGGAGCTCGGCCTCCTCCCAGGCGGTGCCTCAATCGTAGGTTCGGCTCACCCTCAAATCTCCTCCTCCTCGACCTCGACGACAGTAGGCCTTGGGGAATGGGGGGACACGGCGGTGGTGGCACCTGCGGCCCTGGCCCAGACTACCACCTCAAGCACCGGGGCAGGAGCTGCTTCTTGTGGCCTCGACCACTCTGGCACCTTCCTAACTGCCCTCTAACTTGGCCCCGGTGCCACGGACACCGTCCTCCCTACCTGTGCAGGAGTGGCCTCAATCTCCCTCCTACTCGGATCGACCGGTGCGACGGGTGATGGGGACATTGAGCCAGTTCAGATCCAGCCAGTTCAGACCCAGCAGCCAGCCCAGATCTCGGTGCCAGCCCAGTACGGATCTTGATGTATTTTTTTTATTATTTTATTGTGGGTGTACGTGGGATTTGGGATATCTCCGAATCGGAGATTAGTTTTTATTTAGAGTTATCGGAATCCCTTATAGTTCCGATTATTTTGAGATTATTTAGGGATTTAGCTTTAGCGATAGTTTCTTGTTTTAGGTTTATTTTAAGATCATGTTCTGGAAAAAAAGAAAGGTAGCGATGAAAGAAAATATTTGAAAGAAAACCTTGGGTGTTTCCCGACTCTCCTCCCCTCCCCTTCTTCTCTTCTGGGTCCTTCCTCCTTCTTCCTCCTAGTTCTTCCTCTCTTCTCCTTATTCTCTACCCCATTCCTTCTTATTCTTCCACCGTACATCTTCCCGGATCCGCCCAGCCGAAGCCATCCATGAAGCTAACGCAACCGACCACCCCGTCCGTCTCCTCCGCCCGTTGCAAGCCGACGCCCTGCTAGCGCCCACCTGGGGCGTCCACTCCACCAGAGTCGCCCTTCGCTCCCGCCGGTCAGCCAAACTCCTCCCCGCTGTCGTGTCCTCCACGGCCACCGGATCTCCCTCCCGCCAACCGATCCGAGCCGCCGACCCTCCGAAGGACTCCTCCGTTCCGCACGGCCCGTAGCCGTGCCCTCTACGATCGCCAAATCGGCCCTTCCGCCCGCCACCGACACCATCCGAGCCCCTGCACCGGATCTGTGCAAGCCGGAGTCCTCCCGTGTCGCTGATCTGCCCGACGTCGCCAGCCACCTCCACCGAAGACCTCCCACGAGTCGCCTCCCGTCGCCGGTGACTTCACTCCACAGGCTTCCTCTGTCGCCAGTCGCCGAACCCGAAGATTCACGGCTCAAGGCGACCCGCAACGCCTTCAACGGTTCCTCTTTCCTGCTCCCCAAGCAGCCGGATCTCCTTGCCCCTGCGACGCCTCACCGCCTCGACCGTCCTCCCTCTCCTCCTCATCGCTGTCGTGCTCCACAGCCACCGCACGACCGCCACCTGCGCCGGTCCGTCTCTTCTACCCGTGCAAGCCGAGCGCCTCTTCCGTGAAGCCCTCCGCCATCTCTTCCGTGAAGCCACCCCCCATCTGCCAGAACTTCTCCGCTCCGCCGTCGCCAGCCGATCTCCACCGACTGCTGCTCAGCACCGTCGCCGGTGAATCTGGCCGCTGAAAGACAGCACGAACATCAAAGCCGCTCCGTTCCCTGCTACCGATTTGTTTTCTGCACCGCACAGATCTCAGAGCACACAGAATTCAGAGCATTGGGTTTTAATTAATTTTTGTTTGATTTGGAATTCATTTGTTATTTTTTTTTTTTTTTTTTTTGGTGATTCAGGTCCAACGGCTTCTGATCCACCTCGCTCGTGAACTACTGGTCCGGATTTTGGACGATCTCAGGACGATCTCCCTCTTCCAAATTTCGCGAGATTTCGTGTTTTTCGGGTGAGATCCATTTTGATAACTTGACCCAATTTATTGCTGGTTATTTTATTTAATTAGATTTAATTTAATTAAATTAGACACCCTAATCTAGAGATCGTTTCTTAACGATCAACGGTCCGATACCGGTCTTGATATCAGAGAGTTCGGTCCCGCATCAAATTGGTATCAGAGCAATAGGTTAGGTTAGGGTCAATTTTAATTTTGCATGACAACTAGGTCAGGAAACAAATATCAATCAGAACATTCTTCCGTAGATAACAAAATGGATCCCAGTTTAGAAGCTGCCCTTCAAGTAATCATGGGTAAACTCGAAAAAATTGACAGCAAGTTAGGATCTTTAGATGCCAGGGTATTAACTCTTGAAGAGGAACGATTAGTGAACACCAATTACCCTATTAGGAACTCTTCATCAAGAGTTACAGATCCTAGAGTTCCAGATCCTAGAGACCCTAGAGACCGAAATGACTACCTAGATCATGATAGTGGTCATACTCAAATCCTTCGACCTGACCCTAGGGATCGACATGATTATCCAGGTAATCAACCAACACTTAGGTCTTATCACAACCCAATCGATAAAGATGAACGAATCATGAGGAGTGTTAAGATTGACGCCCCAAGTTTTGTAGGTCACCTGGACCCCAAAGAATATATTGACTGGGAAGCTAATATGGACCATTACTTCTCCTGGTACGATATGTCTGAGGATAGAAAAGTTAGGTTTGCTCAAATGAGATTGTTAGGCCAAGCAAAGCTATATTGGCACAATGTCCAGAGGTTAGCCATTCATAGGAGACAGGACCCTGTTGGAACATGGGATGAGATGAAGGATAAGCTTCGAGAGAAGTATCTTCCTGCATCTTATCAACAGCAACTTTTGGACCAATGGCAAAGGTTGACCCAAGGAACTGGACTTGTAAATGATTACATCGATAAATTTGATGAATACCTTATGCGATGTAATGTGCATGAAGACCCATCTGTCACTTTATCCCGGTTTAGAGCTGGTCTGAGAGTGGATATCCAAAAGGAATTGTTTTTGAGAGAAGTTTATAGTCTAGAGCAAGCATATCAATTAGCTCAAGACTATGAAAGATTTCAGCAAATGTCTATCACTCGTAGATCTGAACTTTCTAGACCAGGAATTTTAGGTCCAAGGCCTAGCATGAACCTAGCCCCAACTGGTCCACAACCTAACATTAGTCAGGCCCCTGGTAGTCGACCCCCGAGAGATGACAAAGGAAAAGGGATTATAGGAGAAACTTCCCGTGGAAGTAGCTCTAAGATCCACTGCTTTAAATGTAATGGGATAGGTCATGTAGCTAGCCAATGTCCATCTAGAACCTTGCATATAGGGACACTTGAAGAACAAGAAGATCTAGGTGATGTCCTTGAAGAAGAAGTTTATACTGCTGACCCAGGATTAGCCGATGCCTATGAAGAACAAGACGAAGAACAAGACCATGAGGTTGGAGCTGAAAAACAATTAGGAGTTAATTTGATTAATAATTTGGATCTAATTGAATATAAAGAACCAGCATTGACACATGGTGATGTATTTGAACCTGCATTCTTTGAGAGTGATCATCCTTTTGAGAGTCCACTTTTCCAAAAGAGAGGACAACACGATGTGATTAAACAAATTTTGGACGAGGAGATCAAGTCTTCAAGGAGTCAAAATTGCTACCACTACCTGGTTCACTGGCGAGGCAGACCAAAGTCAGAGGACTCCTGGATTACTGAAGAGGAGCTGCAGAACATTGATCCAAATTTATTTGAGCACCTCCAGCCTGACTCGACAGAGTCGAGTTCTCCCCACCACAGGGGAAATGATGGGGACATTGAGCCAGTTCAGATCCAGCCAGTTCAGACCCAGCAGCCAGCCCAGATCTCGGTGCCAGCCCAGTACGGATCTTGATGTATTTTTTTTATTATTTTATTATGGGTGTACGTGGGATTTGGGATATCTCCGAATCGGAGATTAGTTTTTATTTAGAGTTATCGGAATCCCTTATAGTTCCGATTATTTTGAGATTATTTAGGGATTTAGCTTTAGCGATAGTTTCTTGTTTTAGGTTTATTTTAAGATCATGTTCTGGAAAAAAAGAAAGGTAGCGATGAAAGAAAATATTTGAAAGAAAACCTTGGGTGTTTCCCGACTCTCCTCCCCTCCCCTTCTTCTCTTCTGGGTCCTTCCTCCTTCTTCCTCCTAGTTCTTCCTCTCTTCTCCTTATTCTCTACCCCATTCCTTCTTATTCTTCCACCGTACATCTTCCCGGATCCGCCCAGCCGAAGCCATCCGTGAAGCTAACGCAACCGACCACCCCGTCCGTCTCCTCCGTCCATTGCAAGCCGACGCCCTGCTAGCGCCCACCTGGGGCGTCCACTCCACCAGAGTCGCCCTTCGCTCCCGCCGGTCAGCCGAACTCCTCCCCGCTGTCGTGTCCTCCACGGCCACCGGATCTTCCTCCCGCCAACCGATCCGAGCCGCCGACCCTCCGAAGGACTCCTCCGTTCCGCACGGCCCGTAGCCGTGCCCTCTACGATCGCCAAATTGGCCCTTCCGCCCGCCACCGACACCATCCGAGCCCCTGCACCGGATCTGTGCAAGCCGGAGTCCTCCCGTGTCGCTGATCTACCCGACGTCGCCAGCCGCCTCCGCCGAAGACCTCCCACGAGTCGCCTCCCGTCGCCGGTGACTTCACTCCACAGGCTTCCTCTGTCGCCAGTCGCCGAACCCGAAGATTCACGGCTCAAGGCGACCCGCAACGCCTTCAACGGTTCCTCTTTCCTGCTCCCCAAGCAGCCGGATCTCCTTGCCCCTGCGACGCCTCACCGCCTCGACCGTCCTCCCTCTCCTCCTCATCGCTGCCGTGCTCCACAGCCACCGCACGACCGCCACCTGCGCCGGTCCGTCTCTTCTACCCGTGCAAGCCGAGCGCCTCTTCCGTGAAGCCCTCCGCCATCTCTTCCGTGAAGCCACCCCCCCTCTGCCAGAACTTCTCCGCTCCGCCGTCGCCAGCCGATCTCCACCGACTGCTGCTCAGCACCGTCGCCGGTGAATCTGGCCGCTGAAAGACAGCACGAACATCAAAGCCGCTCCGTTCCCTGCTACCGATTTGTTTTCTGCACCGCACAGATCTCAGAGCACACAGAATTCAGAGCATTGGGTTTTAATTAATTTTTGTTTGATTTGGAATTCATTCGTTATTATTTTTTTTTTTTTTTGGTGATTCAGGTCCAACGGCTTCTGATCCACCTCGCTCGTGAACTACTGGTCCGGATTTTGGACGATCTCAGGACGATCTCCCTCTTCCAAATTTCGCGAGATTCCGTGTTTTTCGGGTGAGATCCATTTTGATAACTTGACCCAATTTATTGCTGGTTATTTTTATTTAATTAGATTTAATTTAATTAAATTAGACACCCTAATCTAGAGATCGTTTCTTAACGATCAACGGTTCGATACCGGTCTTGATATCAGAGAGTTCGGTCCCGCATCAACGGGAGTGGCCACCGACGCGCTCCCATCCCGAGCCCGTTTTGAGGGTTGCTCCTCAACCATTCTGGTTGGCGGCCTCTTCCTGATGATTGCAAGCAAGTCGCGCTCCGAGAAAATCATGCCTGTATACAGATCACATGATGATTAGAACTCAGAAGAGACAGTGAAAGATATAGAGGAAAGGGAAGCTCAAGCCGAACTCACCCAACCCCTTCATTGGGTCGACCCCGGCTTCAAAGAGGTTCCGCTCTGATAGTAGAACCTCTAGGGATGGAATCTGGGCAGTGCAGAGCTGCTCGTAGTCATCCTGGTCAGCCGCATCAATCACAGAATTTCGGTTAGGGGGCTGATCCGAGTCGCTCCAGATCCAGTCAACCCCCTTGACCATTGCGAAGAAGAATTTACTCTTCCATCCCTTGATGGAAAAGAGGAGCTCAAACCTAATGCCCTTCGGGCTAGAAGACAAGGACCACCATCCATTCTCAGTGGGGTGGCACTTCAGGGTAAAGAATGCCCTGAACAAGGAAAACCGAGCAATGAACCCGTGGAAGTGGTAGAGTACAATGAAGGAAAAGATAGTCCTAATGATATTCGGTACGAGCTGAGCAGGAACCAGATGGTAGTTGCTCAACACAGACATGAAGAAAGGATGAAAGGGGTAGTGGAGCCCTCCGAAGAAGGTCTCCTCATAAAAGGCTATTCGGCCCGGGCTACTAAAAGTAATCCGGTCCCTTGGTTGGGGGATTAGAAGCCGGACAGAATGTGGGATGTCATAGACATCATGAATGGTCTCCAGTTTCTCAGCAGAGATTGTCGAAGTGATCCCACCAGGTCCTGTTGACCGGACAGACTCGAGGATGGGTTCGGACGGGGAAGGAGGATGAGAAGGACCAGACCCAGGTTTCCTAATAGCTACAGGACCGGGAGGACGCCTCTTGCTGAACTCGAAATGTGCCCCCTCCCCCTTCTCATCGGAGGAAGAAGATGGTGGTCTCGGTGCAGAAGGACCGGCCTCACCTTGGTTAGTAGAAGGATGGAAGCCCGGACCGAAACGAGACATCTGTGGAAGTGGAAGAAACAAGAAACTCAAGTGGGAGAAGGGATGGACTCAGTTGAAAGAGGGCCCTAACCTTGGAAGAAGAAGCCTACTCTGATAAAGGGAGGAGGAAGAAGAAGACTAACCTGGTTCCTTAGAGGGTCTGGGGCAATCGGGAAGAAGGAGAAGCTTGGATACGGCAGCGGGTACGAAGAATTCGAAAGAATGGATGTTTTGGATAAAAACTTCCTTTCATTTCGAAATGACCCGGCGCATCCATACCGTTACAGCCCCTCTGCCAACAGATTTATGCCACGTGCTGGCCATCGATGGGTAAGATGTCCCGATCGCTCTGAATTCCGTGTCTAGAATAACTGCTCCTCGGATGTGGCCACGTCGCACCTCCGCAATGGCCTGGGAAATATTTTGCGAAGCGTTGGCGATCATGGCCATTATTGCATCGGATCTTCACCTTTCCACATCAGCATGCAATTACTCCCTTCGACCCGAGCACCGCGGACTAATGAGCCTCGGGAGTGGGGGGCAAATGATGTGGCCGGATCGCTAACATGGAGTAGTTATCAGACGCCACGTTAGAGAAGGCCGCCATGTCAAAGAAGGGCGCTACGTCAGATACTCTACTCGGGCTCCTTCGCTAGGCTGAGCTCCCTCAGAACAATGGAGCCACCCACCGAAGCCGAGCTCCGCCCTCCGCCAAGTCGGGCCTGCAAGCTCAGGATGCTTAGGCCGAAGCCAAGCTGCATCCCCCAGAGCAAGCCCCTCTGAGGTCGAGTCCTCTGGGGCGGAGCCGTGCTCTGCCCTTCTCCGTCAGGTCAAGCTCACCCGAAGTTGAGCCCCCTTGGTCCAGAGTCGAGCTCAGCCCTCCTCCGCCATGTGGAGCCGCCTCGAGGCTGAGCCCCTCAAAGTCGAGCCCTGCCTCTCCATCTCGGCGTCCAGCTCAGGCGAAGACACCAGCAAGCGGGGAGGTGGCACCATCATCCCAGGAGGTCGGCGAGCCACCTGAGGGTCGCGAAGAGGCGCCCACTTGGCCGTAATAACTCTCCGTAGCCATCACTTACTCCAGAAAAGGGAGAGGCCCTGTGATCGATGCACCACGTTCTTGACCAACCACCTGAACCTCCTGGAAGAGGAAGTCAACCAGGAGATTCGAATCCCGAGAGGCGGCAGCCCCCTGATCGAGGCACTGCCAAGTTTCCTGGAATGGGACGACCGGAAGGAATGTCAGAGCGAATGCAAGTTCTCCTATCATGAACCGGGAAAGGCATCCCATTCACGGCACAGGACATCATTGCATGCACCTGCTGACACGAGGGAGATCCTGAGGTAGGTGCCCAACAACTACCAGAGTTTAAAGGAATCATCGGCACCCCCAGGAGGGAGGTAATCACTATCTCACCACAAAACTCAAGCAAGTAAAGGGAGAAGAAGGCTACATAGAGTATCCCTCTGGCTCGGCCACCATCCTCCCGACACACTTGTACCCCACTCTCACACTATTCACTCCTCCTAGCATGGAGTCCATCAAGAGGGGCTCGACCAGTAGGATATGTTCTCCTGGATCGTCACTGACTTGACCGTCAGAGTGCTCCCGCCGGAATCCCCGGCCTGGGTCACTAACCCCGTTTTCTGCAGGTTCGAAGGAGCAGGACATCCCAAGAGTGCAAGAGGGACGATCCGACCATGATAGTAGCTACATGCCACGACGATCTTGGTGGCAACAAGTTGTCTTCTTTAGCCCAAAATTGAGGCCCTAGCTCAAACATATGATCCGATAGGTGTTAGGGGTGGTGGAGCAGGAGTGGATTTTGGCACTAATTGTTCCCATATTTGGCCAGAGATTGAGAAGATCTAACTATTTGGATTTGGAGGATGCCCTTTAGGAGTGGCTCCAGGGGTGGCGCAAAAGCTCTTTCTATAATGGGTAGAGTAACCCTGGTGAGATATGTTTTTAACTCCATGCCTATTTATTTTTTGTCTAATACCTGGGTATCGAAGACTTCTACTCGAATTAGAACAATTCTTTCAATATTTTCTTTGCGGTTCTAACTAGGGGGTTCGAAGGGTACACCTCCTAGCTTGGGAGGTACTTTGTCAGCCGTTAAGAGATAAGAGTCTTGGGATTCAATCCTTAATGGCCAGGAGGGAGGTCCTTCTTGCTAAACATGCAACAATATTTCTTCTTTATCCTGACAACATTTGGAGCTTCCTGATAAGGGTTAAGTATAGCCCCTGGGTTGAGCCGGACAGGATCCAACCCCTGCAAAGCTATTCATTCATGAAGAGGGAGATATGTGATCAAGCACAAGAGGTTATGGTTCAGATGTACTAGGTTATTGGAGACGGGCATACTACTATTTTTTTTCATGATCCATGGATTTCTAACCTTTTATTGAGTCGGTGGCCTACATTTGTCAGTATGGATATTGGAAAGACTGTCAAGATCTTGGAATTACTGTGTAGTGGGAGAGGCGAATGGCGCCATTACATGGTGTCTGATGTGGGACAACTCGATCAGGATTTATCAGGGGTTGGACTGTTGGTCGTTAGGAAACAACCGCTAGGCTAGGTTTCCAATTATTCAAACACTTATTTATTTATTTTTTTTGAAAATATTTTCTTTCTTTTTTTCATTTTTTCTTTATTTTTTTTTCACTTTTCCCTGTTTATTCCAAAGTCAGCACACTGCTTGGTGCCTATACTTTCACGATCGTGCAAGCCTAGCATGCTTTCACGATCGTGCCAAAAAAACAGGGAGGAACTTCACTGGGTGGTTCCGGTGGGACCCGCCAGCAATCTTGAAGGAGCCGGTGCCAGAGGAAAGCTTGGCTCGATCAACGGACTGTGGCATGGATTCTTTTGTCTAAAGTCGGCAAACAAGGCCGATTTTGCTTCTCCGACTATGCTGAACAGGGATCGCCTTCGAAGAGGATTAGAAGACTAGAGGGAGGGCACTAGTGGAGCGGCTGAAAGTGAGGCGGTGGCGCTGTCAATCTCCGGGTGCGCGATGAGGACGAACATCCAGAGAAGTCCAGCATCGTTGATGGCTGCAGGCGGTGGAGGTTGACGAAGGTGGCGGTTATGGGGGATGGCGGAAGATGGCATTTCAGGTGGCTGGAGGGGGCTTTGGAGGAGGAGACGGGAGGAAGGTCACCGGAGGGTTTAGGCATCTGTGGAGGTGCTGATTGGTCGGGGGAAGAGTGATTTGTCGGTGCCGTGAAGGGAGGAGAGGACAGAGGGCTTGGCATCGTGGAGGGAATGGAGGACGAAGGTGGCTCCGGTCAATGATCCTGCTCACAGGCGGAAGAGGGCGGCTCAGGGTTTTCGATGATTGGCAAAGGTGGGTTGCGTCGGTGGGCGGGATTTGAAACAGGGGAGGCTTTGGAAGGATCCTCGGGAGTTTTGAGCGACGGGGAACTTAGAATAAGAAGAGAGGAGGAATAAGGAGAGAATAAGGGAAAGGGAACAAGTACAGAATAAGGGGAGAAGAATAAGAAGAATAAGGAGAAAGGAGGAAGGAAGAGGGGAGAGCCGGACAGAGGAGAAGAAGAGGAGGAAGAGAGAAGAGAAGAAGGGGGGAGAAGAGGGGAAGGAGGAAGGGGGAAAGGAGTCGGGACACACCCAAATTTCAATAATTTTCTTCGCTATTTTTTATTTGATCATCAAAGATATCTTAAATTGGTCTCTGTTCAGTTGAAAACCAACCAGAACCGATCTAAACAGACTCCAAACAAACTAATCCAAGTTCAAACTAATCCTAAACAAACTCGGAGCAAACTAAGGAATAAAATAAATCCTAAACCGACCAATAAGATAAATCTTAAAATAATTCTAAATAATGGAAACTAAATAAGGGATTTCGATAAAATAAATCAAAACTCTAAACAACCAAAATCCTAAAATAACTTATTCGGATGCTGGATCTCGATCTGCATCGAGATTTGTGCTATATCAAGATCTGTAATGCATCGAGATTTGCACTTCATCGGGATCTGCATTGCATCGAGATATGTGTGCATTGGGATCTGTGCTGCTCGATGTCCTCATCGGTATCCCAATATTTTGGCCCTCATGTTGCTAATAGAGTACTTTCTATTATGATCCCTACTCATGTTGTCTAGGATTTGAAGATATGGGGATCCTCCTGTAAGCAATGGGTGAGGGCAAAGGATCTTTATGTAATACATTATGAGCCACCAGCTTGGGGGATTGATGCGGCCTGGATTTGGAGGATTGGAGCTCATCCAAGAATTAGCCTATTTCTTTGAAAGGTGGCCTAGGGTCGTCTCCCTGCTAGTTATTTCCGAGGGACAAGGTTATGCCTCCCTACTACCTGTCCATTGTGTGAGCATGAGGAGAAGATGGTTGACCATGCTCTCTTCTGCTGTCCAAAGCTATGTGGGTTTGGAAGCTGGCTGACCTTCTGCCGAGTATTGATTGGAGAGACATCCCTATCCAGCTTTTTCTTCAATTGCTGAGGCAGAGCTTGGACTCTGAGCGGGCTAGGACTCAGGGAGTCCGGATGGTAGATATTGTTTACCGGATTTGGTTATCCGAGAATAGCTGGGTTTTTGAGGTGATGAGGCTCTCAAATATACTTGTCTTGGAGCATGCTCTGATTCAAATGAGAGAGATAACTGACTTGGACCTTGTTGATTTGATCAAGAGGGAGTCAGATTCCTAGGTTCCCTACTCTACTCTTTGAGCACCCCATAGACTCTTTATTTATTGGGAGACCCCATCCCTGACATTTTTCAAGGTTAATTTTGATGGTAATATTATGTGCAGTATCGAAGGAACGGGCTTCATCATCAAAGGCCCTTATTCGAGATTGGTGGTTATTGGCGGTAGTCGTCTCTTCGGGCCTTTGATCATGAGGGCTGAGCTCCGTGCGGCTTGGACAGGTATTGTCTATGTGGTATGTACTTTTGAGCTAACCAGCTGGTAGTTGAGGGTAACTCTTTTATGATCATTGATTGGATCCAGTTCTGAGTCAATGAAGCTGTCACTCATTCTTTATTATAGGATATTAGGCAGTTGCTTTGGAGTGTTGTTTCATTTGTTATCCGATATATCTATCATGAGATAAACTCATCTGTTAACTGGATTGCTTCATTCGTTGCTCATTACTTAATGAGGTTGTTGGAGCTAATTCCTGATTTTTTTAAAATATCTTATTTCTAATTTTATAAATTATATTTATATTAGGATTATATAAATTATTTAAAAATAAGAATAATTTTTTTGGGCCAAGCCGTGCATTGGAGTTATCATCCTATCCTATTATCTCGGGATGACCGAGCATAAGCCCGCACCTTTCTCAAATTTTTTTTTAATGTTAAAAAAAAAATGAAATTAGGTATTCCCGTACATATTTATGGATTTAGGTGTTTTTGGCTGACGTGGACAAGGTCAGCCAAAAACACCTACCACGTGGTAGGGAGGAGGCCAGGTCACCTGAAATCGTCTTTCGAAAAGACGATTTCAGGTGACCTGCCTCACCCGCGGCCCACGTGCCATCCTGTCCCAGCCATCCCAGCAGCCGCCCCAGCCGCAACGCGTGGCGCAAAACGAAATCGTCTTTTCTAAAGACAATTTCTCCCCCCCACCAGGCGTGACACGTGGCCCGCCCCCCACCAGGCGCGACACGTGGCACTGCGAGTGTGACGGGTGGCAGAGCTCTGAAATCGTCTTTTGCAAAGATGATTTATCGCCTGTTACAAATCGAGACCGAAGGCTTTTTTTTTTCCTGGTTGTCATTGCTTCGTTCTCCTCCGGCCCCCCTCCGCTCCCGTGCCAATTTTTTTTTTGCTTCGTCCCCCGCTGGCCCACTTCTTCTCTCTTGTTTCGTTCTCCTCCGGCCCCCCTGTGGTCCTGTGGGATAGAGGTTTTTTTTTTTGTCTTTTCCTCTCCGTTGGCCCACTTATCTTCTTGTCTCCGACCGGTTGAAGATCGACCTGCTTGTTCCCGGTCCGGTTCAAATCAAGATATTTTTTTTTATATCAATTTATTCGTTTTCTTATATATATATATTGCTAGATCTGTGCTTGGATTGCTAGATCCGGTCTACTTGGCTCCATTCAATCCATTCCATTTCCATAATTTTACAGGTATTTTATTTAGATGCATTTATATTTATGTAAATATTTTTTTTTAAAATTATGTTACATGATTTAGATTTAAATTTGTTGAATATAAATTTGATTTGAATTGTTTAATTATCTTGTTGAATATAAATTTGATTTGATTTGAATTATTTAATTATCTTGTTTAAATTTTACAAGCATTATCGTTAAGCTTGTTTAATTATAATTTAAATTTAATTATGTTATTTTTATATTAATTATTTAAATATTATTATTAGTAATTGAATTATGTTATTGTTATTGAAATATATTAAGAAATAATATATAATGCTAATAAACAGTAAGTAAATGCAAAAAATAAAGTTGTAAGTATAGATATTAATTAAGTATAGATATTAAGAATTTATTATGTTAGTTGTTTAAATATTAGTATTAGTTATTTAATTATATTATTATTATTTGATATAATCATAATAAATTATTTATCGATAATGCTAGAATAAATAATAAAAAAATATAAAATTTAAAGTTGTAAATAAAGTTAATTTTTTTTAATTATCTTGTATGAATTTATTGTATGCTATTTAGATAAATTTGTTGTAAATTATCTTGTATAAAATTAAAATTAAATTTTTTTTTATTATAACTTATTTTCTTCATTAATCATGGTTAAATTAGAGTAATCTAATAATAATTAAATATAAAAACTAAATATAAAAATTAAATATAAAAATTAAAGTTAAATTAGAGTAAATTATCTTGTATTTAGATATATTTATTGATAATGCTAAAATAAATAATAATTAAATATAAAAATTAAAGTTATAAATATACATATTACAAATTTAATTAATAATTATGATATATTTTTTAAAATTTTGAGTTGATTATTAAATTTACATCAATATTTTAAAATATTTTATACATGTTTAATTATAAAATTTTATATAATGATATAAACATCGGAATATAAATTATATATAATTTCGTAGTTTACTAATCCGATATTCTGAAATTAATTTAACAAAATTTGCATTGTATTGCATTGAACCGTAGACCCGTCAATTGATTAATATGCATAAATTATAGTATCCATATATTATTTTTAATTTTGTATGGATCTTAATCTATGCATATTAATCAATTGATTGTCCAAAGTGGACAGTTTGGGAATTGCAAATAATTTTACGGATCACTTTACTGCAATGAAATGATGTACAATAGAGTTTGAATGAAATTTCGTGCAGCATTTTTCTTTCGTTCTCTGCATACATAAATATTTGTACGTGAAGAACTAAGAAAAAATACTGCCGAAATTTTATTCGATCTTCATTGCACATCATTTCAATACTATAAGTGATCTGTAATATTAATGCAATTCTTGAATGGGATAGGATCTATGACCTATTAGTTGATGATAGGATGCATTGGATATGATCTCATACATGCCTATCTGCATTGATGTCTCAAGATCATTCTGGGCTGGACTCCACATTAATTGCTAATGAAATACGGGACCTGGTGAAAGAAGTTCCTACAATTGCTGTTGCTGGACTAGGTGCAGTAATTAAAAACAAGTACAATTATACACCAAGTTATAGAAAATTATGGGAAGCCAAGCAAAAGGTAATAGCAATGTTATTCGGTGATTGGAATTTGTCATATGAATTACTTCCGAAATGGTTACATGCAGTAGAACATTTTAATCCCGATTCCTGGGTAAAATTTATCAGCACTCCTACCGGCATTCTAGCTTGTGCTCAGTTTGATCGTGTATTCTGGGCCTTTGGACCCTCAATTGAAGGTTTTAAGTAATGTCGGCCGGTTATAAGTATTGATGTTACTTTCATATACAGAAAATATAAGGAGAAGCTATTGATTGCAACTGCTATAGATGGAAATAATCAGATATTTCCTCTTGCATTTGCTATTGTTGATGAAGAGTCAGCTGACACATGGGGTTGGTTCTTAACTTGCATAAAACAGTTTGTTCATCACGTCAGAAAATTTATCTAATTTCTGATCGACATGCTGGTATTATTGCTGCAGTACAGAATCAATATCTTGGTTGGCAGCCACCGAATGCTTATCATGTATATTGCCTGCGTCATATAGCGAGTAATTTAATACAAGATTCCGTGATTCCAAATTAAGGGATGTAGTGAAAAAAGCTGGAATGCAATCACAGCCCAGAAAATTTCATAAATATATGACGAACATTGAAAAATTTAATCCAGAAGCTGTTTAGTGGCTGAATGAAACTCCTTTATCGAAATGGACACGGTCACATGACGATGGACGACGGTATGGGATGATGACAACTAACATATCCGAGTATTTTAATGGAGTATTGAAAAATGCTCGATTCCTGCCAATAACAGCCTTGGTGCAATTGACATTCTTTCGGCTTGTATCATACTTTGAAGGTCGACGTACCCAAGCAAATGAGGCAATGGACAGGAACGAAAGATTTACTCCATTTGTTGCTGGACATGTTATTTCCAAACAAGCCAAAGCAACTTCGCATAGAATCACAAGATTCGATAGAGGAAGTGGCCTATTCCATGTCCAAACTGCTAAACATGGTCATAACATGAACAGAGGCAACAATACACAGGTATCTACTATCGACATGTATTATTCAAAATATATTATAAAACTTGTTGTGTACATGTTAAATTATATGTTTTGATGTTGTAGGTTGTTCATTTATCCCAGCAGACATATTCGTGTCAGAAATGGCAATGTTATCACTTACCTTGTTCTCATGTCATGGCTGCTTGTGCACATGTTGCCCTTGATGTTTATAGTTTTATTGATCGATGCTATACATTACAAGATTATCATCAAACATATGCACCACAATTTCAACCAATTCCTCACGAGGAATATTCGCCACAGCAAACTGGACATGGTATCATCATTCCTGATATGAATAGGTTACGATAAAAAGTTAGGCCACGGTCCACAAGAATTATAAATGATATGGATATCCGAGAAGCTGGCAACAAACGCAGGTGTACAATCTGTAAGGAGGAAGGGCATGACGGACAGTAATGTCCAATACTAGTACAACCATATCAATAAAAAGATAGTAGTCAAATTGCATATTTTAAGGTACATCACATATTTCTATTATTCATCTGATGTTTATTTATTAGTTGATACAGTTTTGCTCATATTGCTTAATTTATGTTGTAGTTTCAGGACTGCGTTATGTTGTTGCTTCGGGAGTCCTATCGCATTTTCGTGGTTCATATTGTCTCTTTGTATTATGTGTACTGGACAGGATCACAATTATATGTTCTGTTGTAATACCATTATTATTGTAACACAATTATTTATGGTTCATGTTAACACTTTGTATTATGCTTCATGTCTTTTTTTAAATATAAGAATTTGTATTATATTGATCATCTTTGTGATTGCTTATTTCGTTTATTTCTAGTAGTTGTATATTACAGTTATGGATCCAGGCCCT
The DNA here is from genome assembly GCA_021397845.1 of Areca catechu. Classification (NCBI taxonomy): domain Eukaryota; kingdom Viridiplantae; phylum Streptophyta; class Magnoliopsida; order Arecales; family Arecaceae; genus Areca; species Areca catechu. The sequence continues at coordinate 32,012,753 of CM038039.1, forward strand.
TTCGATCCTAGTGTCCTACACAATCAGAAGATCCATAGATTGACTATAGTATAGGATGGACAGGATAGTGCAGTGTTACATTGTCGTCGACGAGAGAATGCTATGCGGAGATCGATACCGCTAGATCGATGTATACTACCTTTACTTATTCATTCCGATTTTTATGGACTAGCATGGATTGGTTTCATTAGATTGGATTGGCATCTTATCACCGCACTTGTCGAGCGTTGGCATCCAGAGACGCACATTTTCATTTTCTGCAGGGAGAGCTCAGCATTACCCTCCAGGACATTGCGATTCAGCTTGGTTTGCCAGTGGATGGTCTACCAGTGATAGGTTCTGCAGGAATAGATTGGGGATAGCTGTGTCAGGATTTGTTAGGCATTGTCCCACCACATGGTAGACTCCAGGGGTCGCGATTGAGTATGGTTTGGCTTACCGAGCAATTTCAAGATTTACACATTGATGCCGACGAGATAGCTATATAGCGTTATGCTCGAGCATACATTTTGCAGCTGATGGGTGGGTGTTTATTCATGGATAAATCCAGGAATTTGATGCATCTCATGTTTCTACCCCTACTGGCAGATCTGGATGATGCTGGACATTATAGTTGGGGTAGTGCAGCGCTCACATGGCTATATAGGAAGATATGTAGGGCGAGCAGGAGAGATGCCAGTGATATTGCTGGTCCACTATTACTGCTACAGTTGTGGGCATGGGATAGATTCACGATCCTTGCGCCACGTAGATTACAGCGTCAGATTCCAGATCCGATGATCGACTTCGATGATGATGGTGCTGGTTTACCACAGGGTCCATTAGGGATGTGGTGAGTTCGTTGTTCATATTAAATTTCATACTGTATGATATTTACTCACTTATTTAATAAATTTAATAATTTTTTTTGTAGATGGAGGAACATTTTTTGTGTGACCCAGGTACCGACGCATGTGGTCTCCTCCTATCGTTACTTGATAGATCACTTCAGACTAGATGAGGTAATCATTAGTGCTTATTCTTTTAAAACAGTTGATTAGTCTTACATGTTTTCGTTTAATGAATTATGCTTTAAATTATTTATGAACAGGTGATATGGCAGCCATATTCTGCCAATCTATTTGCACAGTTACCAGATTACTGTCTAGATGGGCAGCATATCTGGTGTGCTCGAGTGCCACTTATCTATTTTCATATAGTGGAGTGGCACTTGCCTGATAGAGTGATGCGCCAATATGAGTTTCGACAGGTCGTGCCAGAGCTAGTTGATACATGCCCGGATCTACACCACATGGATCTGAGAGGACGACCTGATCAAGACTGGTCCGCCACTCATCGTGAGTTTATTCATTTATGGATGAGTCAACTGGATCATATTGTAGATGGTGCTCCAGATGCTAGTATCATGGATTATCACGATCCATACATGCAGTGGTACCGCAGCATCACGCGTCGATTCATCAGTTGTCCTAGCATGATTGATGATTATATAGTAAGAAATTTAGATTTTGCTATTTATTCATATTAAATTATTTATTCTTTGAAATTTATTTAATAATTTTTATTTTATAGAGCAGTGCCATCACGCGGATACTTCAGCTGGCTTATCCAGATTGCATAGCGACGAACTCCCATACTATTATGGAGGTTTGTCATTCCGTCCTTCATACTGTCGGTGAGCATGCACGTGTCCCATTACGGGAGTTTTATCGGGGGGCTGACAGAGAGTACAAGACTCCTTCACCTTACCACTACGGTAGGCGCTAAATGTGGGAATGGCGCTGGCATTTGTCACACCTCTTGATGAAGTCGGCGGTGTCTTCTCTCATCGTCTTCCAGAAGTATCCTTGGCAAAGGGCCTTGTATGCCAGAGTCCTCCCTCCTACATGATTTCCATAGAGGCCCTCGTGTATTTCCCGGAGCACGAAGGCCGCCTCTGTGGGCTTGAGACACTTCAAGAATGGATAGGAATAAGACCGGTGATAGAGCTGACCATCCATCAAGATGAAACGGGTGGCCTTCCTTCTGATGAGGCCGACTTCTCTACGATCCTCTAGTAGTAGTCCGTCCTGGATGTACTTGATGTACTTGTCCATCCAGCTCGGCTCGTGGGCTACCTGTTGCACCTCGTCTGGGCTTTCGTAGATTGGATTATCGGGATACTCGACGTAGGCGCGCCCCAGGGATGAGTCCGGTAGGGTTGCAAGCCTCGATAGTGCATCTGCACGAGCATTTTCTTCATGAGGGATGTGAAAAATGCGGAAGTAACGGAAACATGCCATGCTCGAACGAACCCTCTCCAGGTACTTCATCATCTAGGGATCTCGGGCCTCGTACTCTCTGGAGACTTGTATGGCAACCAGTTGGGAGTTGGTGAAAACCTTTAGGTTCTGCATGCTCAGCTCGTGGGACACCTTCAGGCCTGCAAGGAGCACCTCGTACTCTGCCTGGTTGTTTGTGGCGGGGAACTTGAAGCGGAGAGCACACTCCATCACCACTCCATCGGAATTGGTAAGAATGAGGCCTGCTCCGCTCCCGCAAGAATTGGAGGCTCCGTCCACGTGAAGGACCCAAGGATCCCCGGCGGTCCGGGCTCAGCTTGGCTCTCCGGGACCATCCGCTCTGGTTCCTCGGGAAGCCCTGTACATTCGACCATGAAGTCGACTAGGACTTGGGCCTTTTGCGATGACCTCGACCGATATGCGATGTCGAACTTGCTTAGTGTCAGGGACCATTTAGCCAACCTCCTGGAAGTCTCGGGGTGGCTTAGCATGGTCCTCAGTGGCTGATCAGTCACAACCACAATGGGATGCGCTTGGAAGTAGGGCCTGAGGCGCTTAGCAGACATGATTAATGCAAAAATAAGTTTTTCGGAGCAGGTATACCTGATCTCCACATCATGGAGGATTTTGCTGGTGTAGTACACCAGCTTCTGAGACCCTTCCTGATCTTTGCAGACAAGGACCGAGCTGACGGCCCCTAGTGTAACCGCCAAGTAAAGTAGGAGCTCTTCCCCTTCTTCTGGTCTGGACAACAGAGGTAGAGAGGTCAGGAACTCCTTCAGCTCTTCAAAGGATGCCTTGCACTCTTCGGTCCAGGTGAAGTTGTGCATCTTCCACAATGCTTTGAAGAAAGGGAGGCAGTGGTCAGCCAACCTCAAGATGAACCGGCTTAGGGCTACGACCCTCCCCGTCGGACGTTGAACTTGCTTCTTGGATGTTGGGTGCTCCATGTTAAGGATTGCCAAGACCTTCTCCGGGTTTGCTTCGATGCCCCTCTAGGTGACCATGAAGCCAAGAAATTTTCCGGCCGCCACCCCGAATGCACACTTCGTAGGGTTAAGCTTCATCTGGTGCTTCCGGAGACTGTGAAAGGCTTCGGCAAGGTCGGTGATATGGTCCGAGCTCGGCTTGCTCATAACGAGCATATCATCCACGTACACTTGCACGTTCCTGCCAATCTGGTCTTTAAAGACCTTGTTGACTAAGCGCTGGTACGTGGCTCCAGCATTCTTCAGGCCAAAGGGCATCATCCTATAGTGGTATGTCCCTCGGTCGGTGATGAAGGCAGTGTACTCCTTGTCCTCTGGGTGCATCCGGATCTGATTGTACCCGGAGAATGCATCCATGAAGGAGAGTAGCCTGTGCCCCGAGGTGGCATCCACCAACTGATCTATCCTCGACAAAGGGAAGCTGCCCTTCGAGCATGCCTTATTGAGGTCGGTGTAATCTACACATATCCTCCACTTGCCATTGTTCTTCTTCACCATCACCACGTTCGCCAGCCAGCTCGGATATTGCACTTCTCGGACGAAGTCGGCGACTAGAAGTTTCTCAAATTCCTCGTTGATGGCCGCCTGCCTTTCCGGGATGAAGCTTCTCTTCTTCTGTCGAATCGACCTATGCCTCGGGTCGACTTCAGGGGGAATACCCAGCATGTCCGCCGCCATCAAGGAAAACACGTCCGCATTCGCCTGCAAGAATTCCAACAGCGAAGCTTTCTCCTCCTCGGGCAGCTGAGCTCCGATCTGCACGGTCTTCGTCTGGTCAGCTCCGAGCTGGTAAGGAAGCAAGCGCTCGACTAAGCCTCCCCTGGGGTCCTAGGCCCTCTGGTCGAGCTCGTCTGCTCTGGAGCCCTCCTCAGGCACCCGGGCCCCAGGAAGGGTTTGAAAGCAGTGCTGCACTGGCTGGGACGTACCCCTCATCTCCCCCACACCACAAGGGGTTGGGAATACCGCGAGCAATCTTTTGGTAAAGATGATAGCGTCGAGGAGATTGAGCCCAGGTCAACCCAAAATCATATTGTAAGGCGAAGGAAGCTGGACAACCGTGAACGTCATCATGACGGTGCTCTGCCGAGGTGGGGTCCCGGCAGTGACTGGGAGAGTGATTTCTCCCTCCACCCTTGCGGAGTCTCTCATGAAACCAACAAGGGGGGTACATACAGGCTTGAGCTAAGTAGGAAAAAGATTCATCCTGGAGAAGGCATCATAGAAAAGTACATCCGTGGAGCTTCCACTATCTACCATGATACATTTTACAGGATGCTTTGCGATCATTATTTCGATGACCACAGCATCATTATTTACATTTCTCTTCCCCTCTTCCCCTCCCTCATAAGGGGAGTACAACCTCAGGATGCCCTGCCCCCCGGGCCCTCTTAGGGGCGCGCTCGGCTCCCCAATGTATCATCCCCACCGGCTTCTCGGTAGGACGATTATCGACCGCCGGGGTAGGTGGGAGGGCGACGAGCACCTGAGACTCCGGCTGAGTTTTGCCCCCCACATATCTTCTGAGATAGCCCCTCATGATGAGCTCTTCGATCTCCCACTTGAGATTGCGGCATTCCTCGGTGTCATGGCCGTGGTCGCGGTGGAAGCGACAGTACTTCATCTTGTCACGGGTGAAGGACAGCTTCAACGATGGTGGACACCTCAGATAGGTCTCGCCCTTGATCTCCATGAGGATCTTCGTTCTCGGGACGAGGAGGGGGGTAAAATTCCCCTCAGGAGTGAGAGCACTTCTTGGCCTTGGTGCTGGTCGGGAGCCTTGAGCTGGCGGTCCTGGCCTCCGTGCCCTTGGTGTCTCGACGGTTGTCGGCCTCTTCGACGGGTTCCCGTCGAGCTCCCACCTAGTACGATCCGTCTCCTCGGCATGGATGTACTTTTGAGCTCAGAAGAGCAGCTCAGAATAAGTCTTTAGGGTCTTATTGTCAAGCGAGTAGGTCAGGCGGGAAGTCCTGAGCCCTCGCTTTAGAGCCAGCATTGCAACCGGCTCCTCCAGACTGTAGATCTCCAATGCAGCGGCCTTGAAGTGGGCCACGTAGTCTCGTAGCAGCTCACGGTCTTGCTACCTGATGGAGAAGAGGATGTCCGCCTCCCATGGCATCTTCCAACATGCATCAAAATGAGCCACGAACTTCTGCCCCAGCTGGGCAAAAGAGTTGATGCTTTCCGGCTCGAGGCGAGCGAACCATACCCGAGCCGCTTTCCGAAGGGTAGCAGGAAAGGCGATGCATAAAAGAGCATCGGTGGCCCCCTGGACCCTCATGAGGGCCCTGTAACTTTCCAAGTGGTCTAGGGGATCGGTGGTCCCGTCGTAAAGATCCACCTGCGGCATGCGAAACCGGCGGGGAATTGGCTCCACTTGGATCTCCTGGGAGAATGGAGGGTGGGCGTCATAGCCCGCTGGCTCGCTAGCGGAGCCGGGCAAGTTGGCGAACCGGTGGGATAGTTCTGCCAACTTGCGATGATGCTCCTCCAGGCGCTTCTCCACCATGCGCTTGATGGCTTCACCTATGGACCCCTCCGTTGAGAGGGGCGGGGAAGGTGACGCGGGTGTGCGACGCCCATGACGAGGAGCTTTGCCTTTCCTACCTTGGCGGGGTTTAGATGTCCCCCGGTCAAGGTGCGGTGAGCAGCTTTCTTCGTCAGTAGACCCGGCCCGCCGTCGCTTCATTGGGGCTTGATGGGTACCCCGAGGGTCTATAATGGCCCGCGGCTATGAAGGCCTTCCATGGAAGGAGCACAGGCTATCGCAGGGTGCTGCTGCATGGGTCGCGGGGGTCTCCAGCTGCTAGTGAGTAGCCAGGGACCGATGCTGGTGCTGATGTTGGAGTTGGCAGTAAGAGTGTGCATCTGTGAGCAAGTGCGGTCAGCTGGATCTCCAGTGGGGGTGGTTGAACCGGGACAGGTGGCTCCGTCTCTGGACCGTGCGGGTTCCCGTGGGGAGGGGACGCTTCCACATGGCTGGGAGAGGCTCCCCTTGCCCGAGTGGTCACCATCCTCCCAACGAACTATCTGAGCAGGGCCTGAACTGGATCAAGTGTTGTTCTGCCGCCCCCTTTCTGGCATGCCAATCTATTGCCGCCCGGATCGTTGTGGCCCGTAGCTGCTGATGGCATCGGGGGTTGCGCGTCCACCTGCCGGGGATGCTCCGGTGCCTCGGGACCTGCGGGAAAGCAAACGTCAGTGACCCGGGCCGGGGATTTCGGTGGAGGCACTCCGATGGTCAAGTCAGTGATGATCCAGGGGAACAGATCCTCCTGGTCGAGCCCCTCTGGATGAGCTCCATGCTAGGAGGAGCGAATGTGGTGTATGAAAGTGTGAGTGAGCTGGGAGAGGTAAAGGCCAAGGTGGTCTTGCCCTCCTTTCTGGCCTCTCTCCCTTTTTTCCCCTTTTCTTTGTTGTGGTTGTTGTTGAAAAATCGTTGTTACCTTTCTCTTGCTTACTCTGGTCGAGTCTTCTACTTTGGCATGCCTCGAGGTCCTCCCATGCTGTCAGACAGGTACGATGAGGTATCGTGCCGTATACGGGATGCCTCCTTTATCAAGAAGCTGGGGAAGCTTCTATACCCTCTGACATTCCTCCCGTTTGCCCCACTCCTGGAAGCCTGGTAGGACCTCGATTGGCGGGCCGTCGGCCTCGGGGCTCGTGCTCTCTGGTGGGATCTTTTCTCCAGTCGTATGGCAGGTCGGCGGAGGGTATGGCACCTTGATGTGAGTTTCTTTTCTTTCTGGTGTGAGTGACGGCCGTGGGTATTAATGGTAATGTGGCGGGTGCTGTCGTACGGTCCTCGGGAGGCCCGCCATTATCCTCGGAGGGGAGGTGTTGCTCCCTTGGTGGTTGGTGCCTCGATCTGAGCTGGAGATCGAGCTGGAAAGGTGGGGCCCACTTCCGGTGGACCCACTTCGAGGCGGCTTAGCTGTGCGGAGGGGGGCCGAGCTCAACTCCGAGCTAGGGGGCCCAACTTTGAGCGAGCTCGGGCTGGCGAAGGTGGGCGAGGCGCCGCTCAACCCAGGGGACCTGTCCTCGAAGGGGCTCCACGTGGCGGAGGAGGCTTGGGCTCAACTCCGGGTCACGGGGCTCGACCTCGGGCTCGAGGGGTCTGCCTCTGGTGGGGCTTGAGCTCGGCTCCGACCTAGGCACCCCGATCTAGCGGAGACCGACCTGGCGGAGGATGGAGCCCGCCTTCGACGGGCGACCCCGTTACTCCTGGGGATCTCAGCCCGGCGAAGGGGCTCAAGATAAAAATCCCTCGTGGCATCCTGTGAGGGCTCCATGTCAGCCTCCCTACCTTACGTCAGCGATCCGGTCACATCATTTGCCCCCCACTCTCGAGGCCCATTGTTACGCGGTGCTCGGGGCGAAGGGAGTAATTATGGTGCTGACATAGAAATGTGAAGAAATCTGGTGCGATAATGATCGATATCGGCGACGTCTCGCTCAACGGGCCCTCGAGCCTGTGCGGGGGCACCAAGTGGCCACATTTAGGGAGCGGTTATGGCGGGCACAAAAGTCAGAGCGACCGCGATCGGATTAGGATGCTGGCCTCGTCGATCGACGACACGTGGCAGGCATTCTTTGGGAAAGCTGTAACGGTACGGTCGGGTGCAGGTTGCCTCGAGAAAAAGGGTAAGTCTTTTCAAAACTTACCGTTTTTCGAATCCTTCGCACCCGACGTCGTATCGCGGTCTTCTCCTTCTTCCTCCCGGGCCATCATCGTTCTCCTAGGCTTTAGCAGGTTAGCTGCTTCTCCTTCTCTCTTCTCGTCGACTAGGAGCCGTCGTAGGTCTTCCCCTATCCTTTTCTTCTTCTTCCATGGATCGCTTTGGTCCAAACTTCCATCCTTCCTGCCAAGCTAAGGCCGGACCCTCTCGGCCGAAGACTCCTTCTTCCTCCGAAGAGGAAATGGAGGCGGCACGTTATGAGTTTAGTAGGAGGCCCTCTCACGGTCCTTTAGCCATTAGGGAACCCGGGTCCTCTCCTCCACCTTGTCAGGTCCTTCTTCTTGCTCCTCCTGTTGCTTCCGTTCCTGAACCTGAACCTTCTCGATCGACTGGTCCCGGAGGGAATGCTTCGATGATCTCTGCCGAGGATCTGGTGGCCATCCGGGGTGCTTACGACATCTCTAAGTCCGTCCAGCTCTCTGTCCCTCGTCCTGGGGAGCGGGTCACATCCAGTGGCCCTCACGAGGGCCTCCGATTTCCTGTTCACCCTTTCTTTCTCTCCTTCCTGACCAACTACCGTCTTGCTCCTGCCCAGTTGGTCCCCAACGCCATCAGAACGATATTTTGCTTCATCGTTCTGTGCCACTTCCACGGGATTATTGCCCGTTTCTCCTTGTTCAGGGCCTTTTTCATCCTGAAACGTCACCCTACCGAGGATGGGTGGTGGTCCTTCTCTTCTCGCCCTCGGGGCATTCAATTTGAGCTCCCCTCTTCCATCAAAGGATAGAAGAGTAGGTACTTCTTCGCTTCGATCGAGGGGATCGACTGGACTTGGAGCGACCCAGACCGATCTCCAAATAGGAACTCCTCCGTCGATGCAACCGACCTCGATCTGTACGAGCTGCTTAGATCGACCGAGATCCCATCACTTAAGGTCTTGCTATCGGAGCAGAATCTTCACGAGGCCGGGGTTGGCTCGGTGCAGGAGTCGGGTGAGTTCAACTTGGCCACCCCCTTCTTATTCTTATTTACTTTCTTTTTTCTTCTTTTTCTTTTTTTTTGGGGGGGCGGGGGGGTTGACCATGTTTTTTTCTGGTGCAGAGGTGAAATTCTCCATGGACGAGATGCTCTCATTTTCGGAGGAACGAGAGCAGGCAGTCGAGGTAGGTGAGCCCGCTCCGAAGAGGGCTCGGATCGATGATGGTGCGAGGCCGGTGCAGGCCGGGCCGGATGCACCGATCTCAGAGCGAAGGTAGAAGAGGGCGGCTGAGCTCGCCCGCGAGCCTTCAGGGCAGCACGAGCTGGTGCCGGCGCCCGAGCCCGAGGTGGTCGTCTGTGCCAGGTCGACCGCCGCTGCTGCTAGAGTAGAAGTCCCTCCTTCAGAGATCATCGACGTCGAGGAGGATGGGAGATCGAGAGAAGCGAGGCCAGCACCCCAAGCGCAGCCCGAGGTGGCACCGAGCTCGCAACCGGCGCCAAACGGGCCTCCCACCGTCGAGAGATCCAAGTCGGCGGGAAGGCAGGATAGGGACTATCGTCAAGTTCCCTTCTGACTGGGGCCCAACATCTCTCTAATGAAGGACCTGGGACTTGCTGAGCGGATGATGGACTTCTCGGTCCAGTCCTGCGACCGGCGGGAAGGGAGCGGGAGGCTCCTAGGCGACGTCATCAGCTCATCCTTTGCCAACCTGTATGCCGTAAGTCCTTCTTCTCTTGTCTTGAGGCCTTATGATCTTTCTCAGCACTGTAGCTAATATGCTTCCTTTGGTGCAGCACGGCAGGGAGCTAATCCTCATCAGGGATTACTGCCGCAACTAGGCGAAAAGGGACAAGGAGCGACAGGCAGAGCTCGAGTCCCTAAAGGCAAAGGTGGGTCGAAAATATGCCGAGATCCGGGAGGCTAACTCGAAGGCTAAGTGCCTCCTAGCTGAGATTGCCGACGCTGCCCGGATAAAGAAGGAGCTCGAGGGAGAGCTCGAGTCGAAGAGGACTCAACTAAAAGAGCTCCGAGTCGACGAAGAGGCGGCGAGGGATAGGGCTGCCTCTGTTGAAAAGAGAGCAGCGGCCACGGAGGAGAGGGTCACCGCCATCAGTCGCACCACCGAGACCATTGAGAAGGCGACGACATTGGCGATCCGGCAGCTTGAGCATACCAGGAAGCAGCTGGAGGAGGCAAAGCAGCGGGAAGAGGCCACGAGGAAGGGGGCTGCCGATGCGGTGGCCGCCTTCAAGGCCACCCCCGAGTACATCAAGGATTTCAAAGAGGCGGCAATGGACTCCTTCGCCAAGGGGTTCGCTTACTGCCGCCAGCAGCTATGGGGGATCCTTTTCGAGGAGCGACTGGCCACACTCCGAGCTCCAAGCAAGAAGGCTCCGGCTCCGAAGGTGGTTGCAGGAGGGCCAGGAGCTGCTCCGGTCAAGTTACTCCCGTAAGTGGCCCCGGAGATTGCTGAGCCGACCTTGGTCGTGGCAACGGCCGAGCCAGTGCCGCAAGAGAAGGCAGTCGAGTCGACCTCCTTGATAGCAGTAGCTGAACCCGCCCCCCCGACAGAGTCTGCTCAGGTACGCGACCCTGCACCGGAGATGGAAGAAGGGGAAGTCCCAGCCGTGCACCGCCCAGGAAAGGAGCCGGCCCAGTAGGATAGGACTTCTCTTGTACTTTCTCATTTTCTTTCTATCATTTTTTTTGTTTGTTTTGTTTTCGAGCCAGGCTGCCTAGCTTGTCAGGGCTCGAAAGATGATGTACACATTTTTTCTAAGTAATAGAAATCAGTTCTACAAGTGTGGCCTCCTTCCTTTTACTGTGGTGTAAATGTCTCTTCTCCCCCTCTCTTCCTCCCTTTTTCCTTCCCTTTCGGTGCAGGGAGGCCAGAGAGAGGAGCTTCGTCCTGCGTGAGCTTGCGGTGAGCTTAAAGCTCCGATGCCATCGAATGTCGGATCCGGACTTGGATGCCTGAGGGGCTTTCAGGTCTTGAACGCCTTAGAGTTAGGCTAAGGGTTTGATCTTCGAAGGTTGGACTCAGGAACTTGGACGCCTCAGAGCTGGGCTCGGAGACGTGCTGGCCGGGGAGCTAGTCCCCAGGACTTGGTGGCCTGAGGACATGGCTCAGGAGTCATCGTCTTGGAGCTGGGCTCGGAGACGTGAGTGCTTGAGGGCTTCTCAGGTCTTTGTGCCGAAGGACTCTTCTCCGGGCTTTGATGCCGAGGAGCTAGGCTCGAGGGTTGAGTGCCTGGGGGCTTCCCAGGTCTTTGTGCCGAAAGACTCTTCTCCGGGCTTTGATGCCGAGGAGCTAGGCTCGAGGCTTGAGTGCCTGGGAGCTTCCCAGGTCTTTGTGCTGGAGGACTTTTCTTCAGGTTTTGATGCCGAGGAGCTAGGCTCAAGGCTTGAGTGCCTGGGGGCTTCCCAGGTCTTTGTGCCAGAGGACTCTTCTCCGGGCTTTGATGCCGAGGAGCTAGGCTCGAGGCTTGAGTGCTTGGGGGCTTCCCAGGTCTTTGTGCCGGAGGACTCTTCTCCGGGCTTTGAGGCCGAGGAGCTAGGCTCGAGGCTTGAGTTTCCTACAAGGCAGATGAACCGTTGTGCAGAAAGAAGTCTTTATTTCTAGTGGAGGGAAGACTTACATTACTGAAAGTATCTCCTCAAATTACAAGCATTCCATGTCCAGGAGAACCTGGCGCCATCCAGGTCCTCGAGATAGTAGGCCCCCTGCGAGAGGGCCTCAGCTACTTTATAAGGGCCTTCCCAGTTCGACGATAGCTTGCCGCACTCCCGGGGTTGGGACTCTTCTGCCCGGTGCAGCACCAGGTCGCCAGGTCGGAAGATCTTCGGTTTCACCCGTGCATTGTAATATCGGGCAACTCATTGCCGGTACGTCACCATCCGAAGCTGGGCTTTGTCCCTCATCTCTTTGAGGAGGTCAAGGTTAAGCAAGAGGTGTGCCGAGTTCTGTGCCTCGTCGTACTGCTGCACCTGGAGCGTAGGCATGCCAAGTTTGATTGGGATCACTGCTTCAGATCCAAAGACGAGATTGAAGGGTGTTTCGCTCGTTGCCATTATGGGCGTTGTGTGGTAGGCCCACAAGATGCTTGGAAGTTCTTCCGCCCATCTACCCTTCGCTTGGTCCAATCTGGTGCGGAGTCCTTAAAGGATGGTTTGGTTGGTCACCTCGGCTTCACCATTGGTCTGGGGATGAGCAATCGAGGTGAAATGGTGTTGAATCCCGTACTCGGCGCAGAATCCTTCAAACTCCTGGCTGTCGAACTGTCACCCCTTGTCAGTGATAACACAGTTGGGGAGTCCGAAATAGCAGATGACAAACTTTCAAAAGAATTGTCGAACATTGGTTTCTATAATTCGAGCTAGCGACTCCACCTCGACCCACTTGGTGAAGTAGTCGATCACCACTAGCAGGAACTTCCGCTGCCCAGACGCGGTGGGGAACGACCCCAGGATGTCCATCCCCCATTATGCAAAAGGCCAGGGAGATGACAATTATGAGATCGGCACAGCCGGTAGGCACTGAATGTGGGAATAGCGCTGGCATTTGTCACATCTCTTAACGAAGTCGGCGGCGTCTTCCCTCATCGTCTTCCAGAAGTATCCCTGGCGAAGGTTCTTGTACGCCAGAGTCCTCCCTCCTACACAATTTTCACAGAGGCCTTCGTGTATTTCCCGGAGCACGAAGGCCGCCTCCGTGGGCCTGAGACACTTCAGGAGTGGGTAGGAATAAGACCGGCGATAGAGCTGACCGTCCATCAAGATGAAACGGGTGGCCTTCTTTCTGATGAGGCCAGCTTCTCTGCGATCCTCTGGTAGTAGTCCATCCTGGATGTACTTGATGTACTTGTCCATCCAGCTCGGCTCGTGGGCTACCTGTTGCACCTCGTCTGGGCTTCGTAGCTTGGATTCTCGGGATACTCGACATAGGCGCGCCCCAGGGATGAGTCCGGTAGGGTTGCGAGCCTCGACAGTGCATCTGCACGAGCATTTTCTCCACGGGGGATGTGGAAAACACGGAAGTAACGGAAACATGCCATGCTCGAACGAACCCTCTCCAAGTACTTTATCATCTGGGGATCTCGAGCCTCGTACTCTCCGGAGACTTGTCCGATAACCAGTTGGGAGTCGGTGAAAACCTTTAGGTTCTGCACGCCCAGCTCGCGGGACACCTTCAGGCCTGCAAGGAGAGCCTCGTATTCCGCCTGGTTGTTTGTGGCGGGGAACTTGAAGTGGAGAGCACACTCCATCACCACTCCGTCGGAGTTGGTAAGAATGAGGCCTGCTCCGCTCCCGCAATAATTGGAGGCTCCGTCAACGTGAAGGACCCAAGGATCCCCCGGCGGTCCGGGCTCAGCTTGGCTCTCCGGGACCATCCGCTCTGGTTCCTCGGGAAGCCCTGTATATTCGACCACGAAGTCGGCTAGGACTTGGGCCTTCTGCGATGACATCGGCCGATATGCGATGTCAAACTCGCTCAACATCAGGGACCATTTAGCCAACCTCCCGGAAGTCTCGGGGTGGCTTAGCATGGTCCTCAGTGGCTGATCGGTCACAACCACAATGGGATGTGCTTGGAAGTTGGGCATGAGGTGCTTAGCAGACATGATTAGTGCAAAAATAAGTTTTTTGGAGCGGGTATACCTGATCTCCGCATCATGGAGGATTTTGCTGATGTAGTACACCGGCTTCTGAGACCCGTCTTGATCTGTGCGAACAAGGATCGAGCTGACGGCCCCTGGTGTGACCGCCAGGTAAAGCAGGAGCTCTTCCCCTTTTTCTGTTCTGGACAGCAGAGGTGGAGAGGTCAGGAACTCCTTCAACTCTTCAAAGGATGCCTTGCACTCTTCGGTCCAGGTGAAGTCGTGCATCTTGCGCAATGCTTTGAAGAAATGGAGGCAGCGGTCAGCCGACCTCGAGATGAACCGGCTTAGGGCTGCGACCCTTCCCGTCAGATGTTGAACTTGCTTCTTGGATGTCGGGTGCTCCATGTCATGGATTGCCTGGACCTTCTTCGGGTTCGCTTCGATGCCTCTCTAGGTGACCATGAAGCCAAGAAATTTTCTGGCCGCCACCCCGAACGCACACTTCGTGGGGTTGAGCTTCATCTGGTGCTTCCGAAGACTGTGAAATGCTTTGGCGAGGTCGGCGATATGGTCCGAGCTCGGCTTGCTCATAACGAGCATATCATCCACGTACACTTGCGCGTTCCTGTCAATATGGTCTTTAAAGACCTTGTTGACTAAGCGCTGGTACGTGGCTCCAACATTCTTCAGGCCAAAGGGCATCATCCTGTAACAGTATTTTCCTTGGTCGGTGATGAAGGCAGTATACTCCTCGTCCTCTGGGTGCATCCGGATCTGATTGTACCCGAAGAATGCATCCATAAAGGAGAGTAGCCTGTGCCCCGAAGTGGCGTCCACCAACTGATCTATCCTTGACAAAGGGATGCTGTCCTTCGAGCATGCCTTATTGAGGTCGGTGTAATCCACACAGATCCTCCACTTGCCATTATTCTTCTTCACCATCATCACGTTCGCCAGTCAGCTCGGATATTGCACTTCTCGGACGAAGCCGGTGGCTAGAAGTTTCTCAACTTCCTCGTTGATAGCCGCCTGCCTTTCCGGGGCGAAGCTTCTCTTCTTCTATCGAACCGGCCTATGCCTCAGGTCGACGTTGAGCTTGTGGGTGATGACTTCACGGGGAATACCCAGCATGTCCACCACCGTCCAGGCGAACACGTCCACATTCGCCCGCAAGAATTTTAATAGCGGAGCTTTCTCCTCCTCGGGCAGCTGGGCTCCGATCTACACGGTCTTCGTCTGGTCGGCTCCGAGCTGGTAAGGAAGCAAGTGCTCGACTGGGCCTCCCTTGGGGTCCTGGGCCCTCTGGTCGAGCTCATCTACTCTGGAGCCCTCCTTGGGCACCCGGGCCCCGGGGAGGGTTTGAAAGTAGTGCTGTACTGGCTGGGGCGTACCCCTCATCTCCCCCACACCACAAGGGGTGCGAGCAATCTTTTGCTAGAGATGACAGCGTCGAGGAGATTGAGCCCAGGTTGGCCCAAAAATATGTTGTAAGGCGAAGGAAGCCGGACAACTGTGAACGTCATCATGATGGTGCTCTGTCGAGGTGGGATCCCGGCAGTGACTGGGAGAGTGATTTCTCCCTCCACCCTTGTGGAGTCTCCCATGAAACCAACAAGGGGGGTACATACAGGCTTGAGCTGAGTAGGGGAAAGATTCATCCTGGAGAAGGCATCGTAGAAAAGTACATCAGTGGAGCTTCCACTATCTACTATGATACGTTTTACAGGATGCTTTGCGATCGTCATTTCGATGACCACGGCATCATTATTTACATTTCTCTCCCCCTCTTTCCCTTCCCTCATAAAGGGGAGTACAACCTCAGGATGCCCTGCCCCCGGGGCCCTCTTAGGGGCGTGCTCGGCTCCCCAATGTATCATCCCCACCGGCTTCTCGGTAGGGCGATTGTCGATCGCCGGGGCAGGTGGGAGGGCGACGAGTGCCTAGGACTCCGACTGAGTTCTGCCCCCCACATATCTTCTGAGGTAGCCCCTCCTGATGAGCTCTTCGATCTCCCACTTAAGATTGCGGCATTCCTTGGTGTCATGGCCGTGGTCGCGGTGGAAGCGACAGTCTTCGTCTTGTCACGGGTGAAGGATGGCTTCAACGGCAGTGGACGCCTCGGATAGGTCTCGCCCTCGATCTCCATGAGGATCTTCGTTCTCGGGGCAAAGAGGGGAGTAAAATTCTCCTCATGAGCGGGAGCACTTCTTGGCCTTGGTGCTGGTCAGGAGCCCTGAGCTGGCGGTCCCGACCTCCGCGCCCCGGGTGTCTCGACGATTGCCGGCCTCTTTGGCGGGTTCCCATCGAGCTTCCACCTTGTACGATCCGCCTCCTCGGCACGGATGTACTTTTGAGCTCAGAAGAGCAGCTCAGAATAAGTCTTTGAGGGCTTCTTGTCAAGCGAGTAGGTCAGGCGGGAAGTCCACAGCCCTCGCTTTAGAGCCAGCATTGCAACCGACTCCTCCAGGCTGTAGATCTCCAATGCAGCGGCCTTGAAGCGGGCCACGTAGTGTCGTAGCAGCTCACAGTTTTGCTGCCTGATGGAGAAGAGGTTGTCCGCCTCCCACGGCATCTTCCGACATGCTTCAAAATGAGCCACGAACTTCTGTCCCAGCTGGGCAAAAGAGTTGATGCTTTCCGACTCAAGGCGGGCGAGCCATACCTGAGCCGCTTTCCGAAGGGTAGCAGGAAAGGCGACACATAGAAGAGCGTCGGTGGCCCCCTGGACCCTCATGAGGGCCCTGTAACATTCTAGGTGGTCTAGGGGGTCGGTGGTCCCGTCGTAAGGATCCACCTGCGGCATGCGGAACCGGCGGAGAATTGGCTCTGCTTGGATCTACTGGGAGAATGGAGGGCGGGCTTCATAGCCCGCTGGCTCACTAGCGAAGCCGGGCAAGTTGGCGAACCGGTGGGATAGTTCTGCCAGCTTGCGGTCATGCTCCTCCAGGCGCTTCTCCGCTATACGCCTGATGGCTTCGTCTGTGGACCCCTCCGCTGAGAGGGGCGGGGAAGGTGACGCGAGTGTGCGGCGCCCATGATGAGGAGCTTTGCCCTTCCTGCCTTGGCAGGGTTTAGATGCCCCCCGGTCAAGGTGCGGTGAGCAGCTTTCTTCGTTAGTAGACCCGGCCCGCCGTCGCTTCATTGGCGTTTGATGGGTACCCCGGGGGTCTGTAATGGTCCGCGGCTGTGAAGGCCTTCCATGGAAGGAGCGCATGCTGTCGCGGGGTGCTGCGACGTGGGCCGCGGGGGTCTCCGGCTGCTGGTGAGTAGCCAGGGACCGATGCTGGTGCTGATATTGGAGTTGGCGCACTGCTGCAGTAAGAGTATGCATTTGTTGAGCAAGTGCGATCAGCTGGATCTCCAGTGGGGGCGGTTGAACCGGGGCAGGTGGCTTCATCTCCGGACCGTGCGGGTTCCCGTGGGGAGGGGACGCTTCTGCACGGCTGGGAGAGGCTCCCCTTGCCCGAGTGGTCACCATCCTCCCAACGAACTGTCTGAGCGGGGCATGAACTGGATCAAGTGTTGTTCTGCCGCCCCCTCCCTGGTGTGCCAATCTGTTACCGCCTGGATCGTCATGACCCGTAGCTGCTGATGGCGTTGGGGGTCGCGTGTCCACTTGCCGGGATGCCTCCGATGCCTTGGGACCTACGGGAAAGCAAACGTCAGTGACCCGGGCTGGTGATTCTGGCGGGGGCACTCCGACGGTCAAGTCAATGACGATCCAGGGAAACAGATCCTCCTTGTCGAGCCCCTCTGGATGAGCTCCACGCTAGGAGGAGTGAATGTGGTATATGAAAGTGTGAGTGAGCTGGGAGAGGTGATGGCCGAGGTGGTCTTGCCCTCCTCTCTGGCATCTTCCCCTTTTTTCTCTTTTTCTTTGTTGTGGTTGTTGTTGAAAAATCGTTGTTACCTTTCTCTTGCTTACTCTGGCCGAGTCTTCTACTTTAGCTTGTCTCGGGGTCCTCCCATGCTGTCAGACAGGTACGATGAGGTATCGTGCTGTAGACGGGTCGCCTCCTTTATCAAGTAGCTGGGGAAGTTTCTATACGCCTCTGACATTCCTCCCGTTTGCCCCACTCCTGGAAGCCTGGCAGGACCTCGATTGGCGGGCCACCGGCCTCAGGGCCTGCGCTCTCCGATGGGATCTTTTCTCCGGTCGTACGGCAGGTCAGTGGAGGGTATGACGTCTTGATGTGAGTTTCCTTTCTTTCTGGTGTGAATGACGACCGTGGATATTAATGGCAATGTGGCGGGTGCTGTCGTACGGTCCTCGGGAGGCCCGCCATTGTCCTCGGAGGGGAGGTGCTGCTCCCTTGGTGGTTGGTGCCTCGATCTAAGCTGGAGACCGAGTTGGAAAGGTGGGGCCCGCTTCCGGTGGACTCGCTTCGAGGTGGCTTAGTTATGCGGAGGGGGGCTGAGCTCAACTCCGGGCTAGTGGGGCCCAGCTTTGAGCGAGCTCGGGCTGGCGGAGGTGGGCGAGGCGCCGCTCAGCCCAGGGGACCTGTCCTCGAAGGGGCTTCACGTGGCGGAGGAGGCTTGGGCTCGACTCCGAGTCACGGGGCCCGACCTCGGGCTCGAGGGGTTTGCCTCTGGTGGGACTTGAGCTCGGCTCCGACCTAGGCGTCCCGATCTAGCGGGGATCGACCTGGCGGAGGACAGAGCCCGCCTTCGACGGGCGACCCCATTGCTCCTGGAGATCTCAGCCCGGCGAAGGATCTCAAGATAAAAATCCCTCGTGGTGTCGTGTGAGGGCTCCACATCAGCCTCCCCGCCTTACGTCAGCGATCCGATCACATCATTACTATATAATATAATGTTATGTAGTATATAATATAATATTATAATCTTAATATAATATAACATGTTATATATTATATTTTTTATTTTATCATATAGAATAAATTATACTTTATCATATTTAAATATAAGGTAATATAATTATAAAACTAGTATATTTATACATAATATATTTATATACTTATACGAAATATATTATATATTTACATATAACATAAATATATTATATTAAATTAAACAACATAATATATGTAAATTTATTATATTGCTTAATATATATTACATTTATTTCGTATAAAAAATATTTTTTATTATTTTCAATTTTAATATAAAAATATAAAATAATATTTATCCAATATTTATTCAATATATAATTTTAATTATATTTTTAATTATAAAAAATTAACCAACAAAAAATTCAAAAAAAAAAATCTTCTGAGACAATTTCTCACTATCAAATTTCGTCATTGAGAAATCTTTTGTAAAGACGATTTTTTTTTTGCACCGTGGGATGGTTGCTGTGGGTGGCTGGGCAAGATGGGACGTGGTCCGTGGGTGATGGCCTGAAATCATATTTTCGTTTCATAATTTTTTATTTTTTAACATTTTAGAAAAATTCCACCCTTCTCTCTATTTTTCTAATAAAAACTTTATCCAGTGGTACAGTTTATCCGGTGGATTTTGACCGGCAAATCTGTACTCATGAACAACGTCAAGAACAAGATTTCTTAATTAGTAATTACTGAACTTTTCCGCTCGTCGCTCCCACCGCACCTGGTATAAAAATAAAATTAAAAAAAAAAACTTGTGTCTAAAATAAAATAAAAACTCCGTTAACCCGCTCCAATTTTTTAGACGAGGGGAGTTACTCCCGCTGGTACCGCCAGAACATTGTAAACAGACCCAATCGTATCATTGCCTGCTACCCACCCACCCCCATAAACAGGCAAACATGACCATCAAAAAAAAAACATGACCATCAAAAAATAGCAAGAATTTCGAACTCCGTCCCCAATCCTAGTCCGTTTCCACCTCGATATTCCCCCTGCTATTTGTTCGACCTCCTTCGACGGTTATCCGCTCACCTGCGGTAACCCGGAGCCACGCAAGGAAGAAAAGAAAGCCAAGAAAGGCACCGCCTTTGCCATTCGGCTTCGATCCCTTGAGAGAGAGCGAGAAAAGAAGGGAAGAGGAGAGGAGGAGGAGCGAGAGCGACGAGCTCTGGATCTGTCTCTCTCGGGGAAATGGAATTGGATAGCATCGAGTGCGTGTCGTCGGTGGATGTTATGGACGAGGAGAATGCCGCTCCGCTTCACCACCACCTATCCTCGAAGCCCCACGGCGGCGGCGGCGCCGTCCTCAAGACGAGGATCTCTCCGGCCGCGACTAGCGTCCACGAGCTTCTTGAATGCCCCGTCTGCACGAATTGCATGTACCCTCCGATCCACCAGGTAGGTTGGTTAGTTTCGCCTTTTGGATTGTGGAGCGTTTCGGAAGTCTAATTGCTGGGTTCCTCTTAATTACTGGACTGAATGCAAGGATTTGATGATCTGAAAATTGCGGTCCTTTTTTTTTTTTTTTTAAATTCTCATTGGGATGGCGAAATTAGGGGATCTGGATTATGGGTCCCCATTTTTTGCGTCAGTTTTGGGTTCAATTTGATCATACAAATGGCTATTGATGTTCTGTACGGATTCGAGAATCAAGATGGTGGAATTATTGGGCGACATATGACTTGTGTTCGATTTTTTATGGGATTTTGTCCTTTTTTATCTGTTTGGTTATGCTTGTTTGAAAAATCGGTTCTTGATTTTCTTGGATCAAATGGGGCATGATACGAAATATGTTTGTCTATTAAAGGCTTTGGTTCATCTAGTACATGGTTTCCCTTTTTGTTTTGGTGCTACGAGACCATGGGATTCTAGCTTTTGAATGGCCATGAGATTCCCTTTTTGTTTTGGTTTTTATCACTGTTGTGCAATGCATCGTTTAAAACTTGGGGGATAATGCGATAATTCTGGTTCTAATTAAATCATTAATCCAATAATTGAGTCCCTTTGTTTGTTTGGCTCTAGTTCTTTACAAATTCTAGGTCATGATGGTTCTGGCTTCGTGTTTATTTGAGAAATTGTGCTGCAAAGAAGTTGTTGATTCAAATGAATTGATATGCTAGGCGTTTTTTTAATTGTATAGGAAGATGCTTATCATCTTCACTTTCTAAAATGTTTTAACTAAAGGAGTTGGTACACATTATATTTGACATGTTTTATTAATGGTTAACTGAGACATATGAATAAGTGCATCCTAAATTTTGAGGTCAAACTTTAAAAAAAAAAGGGAAGAAGAAGAATAAAAAAAGAAGATGGTGAAGTGGTTGTTGTACTATACCAAAATATGGAGTACATATCTGGGTCTTATGATTTTCTGTCAGTTTGTTATTTAGGAAACGTATATGAATTCGAGGAGCTTATTGAGTTCTTTTTCATAGTTAACTGCAGTTAACAGTCTATGCCTTCTTCCATTCATTGTCATTGCACTTTGGCCCCTTCTTTTTTGCAAATATTATGAATTTTTTGTCTGCATGGAGATAGTTTTCCTTATCTCAAGCAATTTTATTTGAAATATAAGTTGTTTAAACAACATGAAATCATGTCTTGGAATTGGGAGCCTCACATATTTGTTTTGTTTGAGATAGATATCCATAGTCACTGGTGGTTCAAAAGTCTGTATAATTTATAGCTGTCTTTCCTGCTGCCATGGGTCTTCTTCAGCAACTATCTGAATCTAGCTGTCCAGTACAGTGAAATTTCACAGAAACATTTAATACAGCAGAATATATGGCTCAAAAGTCTGGTTTCTTCCAATCAGCATCAATTGCATGATATCAATCAGAGGAGTTTAAGTCATCAAATAATCTGTCTTATTGAGAATTTTTTTTTTTCTTCTAGAAACTATTGAATTAAATTATATAATTTGCTTGTGTATTCTAAGATGTGTTTAAGAAGGTTTAGTTATTTCTTCATACACAATAAATCTTGAAAGGCCTAGTTGAACATTTTGGCTGGGAGCTGTTCTTTTCCTTTTTTAAATTAGTGGTGAATATGCTAATGAAGAAATAAAGTGTCTGCCCATAATCTTTGTTTTGTTTTCTAGAGAGAGAACACCTAAGGAACCTTTATTATCACTGGATTCTAAGAGTTAAAAGCCCTTGAAATAAAATAAAAATTTACCTATAAAAGAGAAAAGGCACTTGATATTCCTTAAAAGATCTCTCAGTAGGACCAAAGAACAAGAAAAGAAATTCAAGCAGCGGAGTGGAATAATCATTACACAAACATTCAACCATTTTTAACTTTTTTTTAGCCTTTCCCTGTAAATTTGCCTTTATATATCTGCCAGATTTTCATTCACATTAAGCATGGGAAAATCACATCCACTTGGTTTTTGAGTCCATGCTTCTTTAAGTTCTAACCAAATAACCAAGTTGTTAGGATGCATCTAAAGTTGGTGGTAACCTCCTAGATCTTCCTTGCTACCGGAAAGGAAAAGGCAGGGGCAATTTTCATCAACTATATTGCATTGCATGCGAATTTTGTCCTCTTCCCCCTCTTAAAGAATCATTATAGGCCATATTCCTTAACATTGACATTTAGGGGAACACTTGGATCATTTTAATGGTAGAATGTTTTCAGCCTGTCCTGAATATAAGAGCATTTTTTTTTGTGAATATGAGGGGGAATGGCAAAATCCATATAAAAGAAAAAACTTTCTTAGCATACTCTCCTAAGCCCATGTTATTTCTTTCTAGATCATCAAGGCCATGTGAAAGCTCCAATGTCATGGTTAATTTTTTGGGATTATAACATTGCAGTTTCCTTCTTATCAGATGGCATAGGTACACTTCATCACCTTGCATCTTAAAACAAAATTGAACCAATATCCTCATCTGACTCTCTCAAAGGTTGCATGATTTCAGGTTTAAAGAGTGATTTCCAAGGGAGAAGGACCGCTCCCAACATGCCTCTAACTTATTCCCCTTTTTCATACTAAATCCAACCTATAAAGGCATGTAGTTCTCTAAAAAGCCCCACCAAAGGGAATTAAAACCTTGCAGGTTTGGCAGCTCTCTAATTCAGCCCTTCCGTATAATGGTTCTTCGCACTTTTGTGGAGTGGCTTCTCATCCTTCCACAAGTTAGCAAACTTCTAAAGCCATCCCTTAAGTCAATGAGATTTTAAAGCCACTCAACTGGTGTAATCGTTGAGTCTCTTCTCAGTTCTCAGGCAGCCTACCTTTCCTACAAAGAAAAAGATTATGTGTATTCTTATCATCAATCTTCCATTTGCTCCAAAGAATACCACTTGGTTAGGGTTGTATATGCTGTAAGATGTAGTACCTTATTTGACCCGAGCTCCTTATCTCTAATTTTTCTAGCCTTGCCTTCCCCACCCCTCCCCCAAACCCAAAACCCCAATAAAAGGAAAAAAGAGGTATTGACTAATGTTTAGAGCTGTGCTTGCTGTGGTTCTATACTGATTGATGCCTTGGTACATATTATGGTGCTTAGTTTATGAGAGGAGAGGGGCAGTTGAACGCCATTCTGTTCATCATTGGTGAATCTCTGCTTCTTCTATATAATGGTTGTCCTAGCATTAGAAGTGTTGTTCTTAACTAATGACCATGGAACTTCCTATTTTGCCAACACATGCATAATATGCTTTTATATGTATTTCTTATCTTTCTTGTTGCAAATTTATAGCTTTTCTCAGAGATTGTTTGTTATTGACTATTAATTGTTGATTGCTTTGAACTGAACCATATTTCTTTTCTTATGGCAAAACCTTTCTGGAAGTTATGCTGTTTTCCTTTTGATTTATTTTTTCTGTTCTTTCTTGGCCAGCGTATCTCTAGGAATCTTGGTACGCAAACCATTGAAACATTTAAGTTTTTGAAATACAAACTGGTGGTGTTTCCTATCCAAAAAGATGATTTTCCACCCTTTGTGATTCTTTTTAGTCATGCCTTTGGGTAAATTATTGGGTCCAAACTGAAAATTGAGCAAACAAACAATACTCCTATAACTGGGCAGTTTTTTTCTGTAAGCACTGGTTGTCTTGATTAACTGATCACGCGGTTGGCTGCCATTATGTTTGATCAATTTTGCTGATAACTTGCTATATTTATGAGTTTTCTACATTCTCAAGTTTTCGTCTTAATCCTCATAATAAATAATCACTGCGATTGTCATAAGACACACATCTTAGATTTTAAAAAAATCTGGTCACAGCTTACAAATATAAACCATTTTGTGGCATTCTCAATGGATAATCCAGTTTTATTTATATGAAATGGAGTTATCAGTCCACTTGCCAAACTATTAGGTTCTCTAGTTTTTGCAATAGAAATTGCTTGTGTTTGCTGGACCCAGGAAAAAAAACTGGTGGTGTTTCCTATCCACCATTGAAACTTTTAAGTTATTGAAATACAAACTGGTGGTGTTTCCTATCCAAAAAGATGATTTTCCACCCTTTGTGATTCTTTTTAGTCATGCCTTTGGGTAAATTATTGGGTCCAAACTGAAAATTGAGCAAGCAAACAATACTCCTATAACTGGGCATTTTTTTCTGTAAGCACTGGTTGTCTTGATTAACTGATCACACGGTTGGCTGCCATTATGTTTGATCAATGTTGCTGATAACTTGCTATATTTATGAGTTTTCTACATTCTCAAGTTTTCGTCTTAATCCTCATAATAAATAATCACTGCGATTGACATAAGACACACATCTTAGATTTTAAAAAAATCTGGTCACAGCTTACAAATATAAACCATTTTGTGGCATTCTCAATGGATAATCCAGTTTATTTATATGAAATGGAGTTATCAGTCCACTTGCCAAACTATTAGGTTCTCTAGTTTTTGCAATAGAAATTGCTTGTGTTTGCTGGACCCAGGAAAAAAAAGCATTCAATCACTTTGTTTGTTGTAACTGGTTTTCAGTTGCTGATAATATGCTATCATCTTGATCATCAAAATCATACCTATTGGCATTCATTTTTGAGAATAATATATTAATGGGATGTATTGGTTGACTTCTTACAGATGTGATAACCCAATTCTCAGTGAATGCTATGTTGTTCTTGCAGATGTGTTATGGTGTATGGCGAATAACATGTCTAATCACTCATGAACTAATGTATAAAACATAACTTTCAAATAGCATCAAATTGTCTCTTTAGTTTGTTTGTGTTTTAATCTCTTATTGTGTAATCTAATTGGTTCAATTTTGATCTCCTATAATGTTTTCTCTCAGATAACTTTAAAATTGTGCTTTATTATCTGTGATGATGGTCAAAGGGTTTTCCTTGTCAGCAAATAGATTAAATATTTGATAAGTATATGGGAATCATGTATAAATTGAAGAATGCAAGGCAACGTGCAATGCATATTATCGTAGGTGAATTTATTTTGGATTCCGAAACATCTCGGTTATCATGTAACTTAAAATGTCAAAGTAACCATTACTCCTGAAATTTCATCTTTTAGTATTTCATTTCTCACAGTGATTGCTTCTCATGAGTAATGAGTAGCTGGCTTTTGTAGTGCCACAACGGGCATACATTGTGTTCAGAATGTAAAACAAGGGTACACAACCGCTGCCCTACTTGTAGACAGGAGCTTGGAGACATCAGGTGTTTAGCATTGGAGAAGGTGGCGGAATCACTTGAACTTCCGTGCAAGTATAGCTCATTGGGCTGTCCAGAAATATATCCCTACTACAACAAACTCAAGCATGAAGCTCAGTGCAACTTCAGACCATACAACTGCCCATATGCAGGTTCTGAATGCTCTGTGGCAGGGGACATTCCTTTCTTGGTTATGCATTTAAGGGATGACCATAAAGTAGACATGCACAGTGGATGTGCGTTTAACCATCGATATGTGAAGTCCAATCCACGGGAAGTTGAAAATGCTACCTGGATGCTGACTGTAAGTATGCTTGTATTCATGTATTTTCAAGTGAAATATGCATTTCTTCTTACATTTGCTTCTCGTTTATTATGAATTCTCAGCAATCACTTAACTGTGCGGTGCAATGCACCTACGAAATCGGTTAATCTTTTTTCTTCCTCGAAAAAAATGCTCCCATGCATCAGAACAAGTTAGCCTGGGTAGCAAGTTACTTCCCCCTTCCACAAAGCGAGAGAAGTCCATGAACCTGTGGAAACATTTCAAATTGCAAGATCAATCATGATGGTGTTTTTTTTTTTCTTTCTTTCTTTCTTTCTTTCTTTCTTTTTAACCCTTTGAAGAAGGTATCTATTAGTGAAATCACTTGAAATATGAGCTAGTGAATTTTCTTGTTTATAATAAAGAAAGTAATGAATGGGTTTAGTGATATAACATTGACAGGTAAGATGGCTACAAATCAGTCATCTGCAATGCTGGTTGCTCCAATTCAGTACTGAACTTTGCTTTTGATTTTGTCCAGGTCTTCAACTGTTTCGGACAGTACTTCTGCTTACACTTTGAGGCATTCCAGCTAGGGATGGCCCCAGTATACATGTCATTTCTGCGCTTCATGGGTGATGAGAATGAAGCAAGAAATTTCAGCTATAGCCTTGAGGTTGGGGCCAATGGCAGAAAGCTAACATGGGAAGGCACCCCCCGGAGCATCCGTGACAGCCACCGCAAAGTGCGGGACAGTCATGATGGCCTCATAATCCAGAGAAATATGGCACTCTTCTTCTCTGGTGGGGATAGGAAAGAGCTGAAGCTGCGGGTTACAGGTCGAATATGGAAGGAGCAACAAAACCCTGATTCTGGAGTGTGCATACCCACTCTCTGCAACTGAGAGAAGTCCCATCTGTAAAATTTGCATCTCTCAAATCCACCTTGTGTCAGTGTTATCTTCGTTACTTGTTGGTAACATTGTTTGCAATTTTATGTTTAAACCAAGAATAGAGGGAGAGATGTTGTGAATTCTCTAATAACAGGATTTTAGTTGTGAATTGTCTAACAAGCATTAATCTGCCAGTCACCAGATAAGAATATATGTTGTATCATTTAGATATATCGTAGAGCTGACAAGAGGCTTATTCCTATGCCTATGTGCTAGACTAGACCGGACACCGGTACTGCATGAAGATGCACTATCAATGTACGGGAAGAAAAAGATAAAACTGTTTCAAGAAGAAAATTAAAGCGTGTTCAGCACCTCTCTAAGTACCTTTTCTGAGTGTGATGCTCCAGGCTGTGTTGCTGGAAACAACGTTCGAAGGCCCGCTATTCACTCAATTTAAAACAGAATTGGACAAATCTACAATTTCTGGACAGTTTTCAGAGCAGGGATGAGCATTCTCAAGAAAGGAGGCTGATTGAAATCCAAGATATCTATTTCTATATCAAGTTTTTCGCATCGAGTCCTCTTTCTTCTTCCATTTCCATCCACCTACATATTTTCATGGCCTGCCTGCACCCTTCCGCTCCAGCTATCTCCGACATTTTCCGGGTCCTGCCTGCACCCATGGACAGCATCCCCTTTCTTTCCAACCAAACTATATTGGCAGCCAACATAAGTTTCTCAATTGGCAGCCAACATAAGTTTCTCCAATCCCATCGCTTTGCTTTGCCTCCATTTTCCAAACTTTCTTCTTCCCCCTTTTTTTGTTGAGTTCCCTCATGACGACCATGTTCCATCTGCCATAATGTCATGCAGCTCTCTAATCAAACATCTTATTTCCTTGACGTGGATTTGCAAAACCCACAGAAATCTTGTTTCATTTGTGACCCATTAGAAGTACATTCCTTTCGGGCAAATCAACTCATCCAAACTGGACTACACTCCCTATCGTGTCCGGGGATATCGTGTAGTAAATGCTTGTATGGGAGCTCAGGTGGCTCACCTATGTTGAGTATTTTGTTACATTATACTGCCACTGCAGTACAAATAATACTACCTCACTTATCGCTGCAGAAAAAAAAAAATTTAAAAAAAAAAGAAAAAGAAAGAAGGAAAAAAGAAGCGGTCTTGCTCTTCTTAATCCTACCAAAAACTTCCTGCACAATCTTTCCACTACTAATTTAGCCTTCTCTCCCTTGCTGAAACCTTATCCTCCTGGTCACTGATACTTGCAACACCATAGGATCCATATAAATCATAATAATCATCGTATAGGAGAAGGAAAATACAAATCATATACATCAAGCAAAAAAAGGATGAGGAGAAAGAACTACCTAGATTAAGGCTGCAAGTGTAGCAATGCCCCCTCCCCAAAGAAAAGAAAAGGAAAAAAAAATACAACGGTTAGAAATATTTCATCAACAGGAGGTAACCATGGCTAATCTTTAATCAGCTCTTTTGCCACTTTGTTAATAATAGAACAGCTAAATTGCCTCAAATTATCATAATACTTGTTCAACTGGATATGAATAAAGCATTTTGTATAAATTAAAAATCCAGATTTCTTACAAAGCTCAAGCTCTCTGCAGAAACTTTGGATCATAACTTTGTTCCCGAGTGACTTTTTTCTTCCTTTTGATCAGCATTGACTCTAGCAAACAATTAAGATGTTGAAAAAGCATTCCAACATTCATGTAAGTCACAGAAAATCAATAATTCACCCAAGAGAAAGAAGGTAGGGACAACGCATCAGCTCAGAACACCCAATCTCTTTGCCTGAAGCCTACTAATTAAGAACCAGAGCACAAAAAGAAAAAAACAAGTGCACATAAGATGACATGAAGAGATGAACATAAAATACTAACAAAAGACTCTCGTAACAGAACAAGCATATAAAGAAAAAGACAGTTAGCGGTGCACATATAATGGTAACTTTGAAATACTCCAAGATATCTATCAATGCAGATTTCAGGATCTTCAGATTACAAAGGATGGAACAGATACCGAGCCAAAACTTTCATTTCCAATGGCGACTAATATCCATGCTTATAAAACCTTTCTCACAGTGTTAATGATGACCCTTATAAAAATACCTAAATGATTAGCTAGCCAAATTTCCTGCGACAGTTCAGAATCACCGCAACGGATGAAATCCAGTGCAGAGAAGAGTTGTCCTTGCCAAGATATTAAAATAAATACTGTCAAACAAGCTCAGACTCATGAAGCTGATACCTGTTGAGCAGCATCTCCAGCTCCTTCCTTTGTTCCTTCCATCAAGCTACTGTTGTCATGCTCTTCTTTCAGCACCTGTGCATCAGGTACATTCACACTGTTAGCTTCTTCATCTCCAGATTGCTTTTTTTCAACCGATCCACTACCATTTCTCTGTTCCTTCAGCAATCCCCCGTCAGGAGCACTGGCAGCAGCAGGTGTGGACACTTCCTTTGCCGCTTCCTTTCTCCGTCCCAAAATAGCCTCGATAGCAGCAGCACTGGCTCTGGCAGCAGCTGCATCCTTCGCAGCAGCCTCAGCCTTCTTCCTCTCCTCTTCTTCCTTAAGAAGAGCCTCGGCTCTCGCCTTCTCTTCCGCCGCTCGAGCCAATGCCTCGGCCTTCTCCCTTTCTACATCCTCGTACAATTTTCCTAAGTCGTGCTCTCTCCCTTCTTTCCTCAAAGCCTCCACCACAAGCTCCTTCATTTCTTCACTGAAAGTCATTCCTTCATCTAACAACATTTCTCTACCCACGTTGAGTCCGTCATCCAACCTCTCAGCCTCGACAAATGCCTTCAGCAGCATCTCATAACTGGTAATGTTCGGCTTCGTCTCCTTCTCCTTCATCTGGTCATAGAACCTCCTTGCCTCATCAAGCCTTCTTACATTCACCAAACCTCCTATAACCTTATTGTATGCATTTGTATTCGGCCTCAGCCCCAATTCCACCATCTTGTTGAAGTAACCAGTGGCATCATCCACCCTATCCACTCCAAAAAACGCTTCCACCAACAGAACATATGTGTACTCATCCGGGTTGATCCCACGCTCGCCCATCTCCCTGTACATCTCCTCAGCCTCGGTGACCAATTCATTCTTCCCAAGATGATCGATCAAATTGTTATAAGACAGCGTATCCGGGATGCATTCCTTCTCGCCCATCCTCTTGAACACGGCAATCGCCTCGTCGAACTTTCCGGCGAGGCAATACGTATCCACCATCACATTCAAGGTCCCCACGTTCACGGTGATCCTCCGCGGCGGGCTGTGCTCATTCATCATCCTGTCAAACAAATCGATCGCCTCCACCAGCTTCCCGTTCCTTCCCAACGCGTCCAGCACGGAATTGTAGCTGACAGAACCAAACCTGACTTTGGAACCATCGCCAAGAACTTCGTTGTAGATATCCATCGCCTCCTTCTCCATGCCTTTCTTGAAGTAACCCTTCATGAGATTCCCGTAGACAGCCCCGTCGAGAATTGGACCACCGCCGAGCTTCTCCTTGAGCTCCTCGAAGAGGGAGAGGACACGGTTGGGGTCGTCGCTCTTGACAGAGCCGGCCATGAGGAGGTTGTAGACGATGGGGTCGGGAGCGCAGGAGCCCTTGGAGGTCATGTCGTCCTTGAGCTCGAGGGCCTGGTCGAGCTTGGCGTTGTCGACGAGGCCCTTGACGAGGATGCGGTAGGTAGTGGGGGAGGGGTTATAGGGGGCGTCTTTGAGGATGAGGCGGTAGTGCTCGAGGGCGGTGTCGGTCTTGCGGCAGTCGCAGTAGGCCTGGAGGAGGAGGTTGTGGGTGATGACGGTGGGAGCGACGGATGCCTGGGTGATGAAGCGATGGAGGGAGAGGAGGTCGGCGTAGCGGGACTGGCGGAGGAGGGCGGCGAGGACGGCATTGCAGGTGAAGATGGTGGGGCGGCAGTTGGAGTAGATGGAGTGGCGGACCAGGAGGGAGGCCTCGTCGAGGTCGTTCTCGCGGATGAGGGTCAGGATGCGGTTGTGGAGATTGAGACGGCTGCCGGAGAGGGCGGAGACGGTCTCCGGGAGCTTGGGGGCGTTGGGGTTGGATGCGGTTTTGGGGCCCGGCGGGGGACGGCGGGGGGCGGAGTAGGGGGGCTGCTGGCGGAGGGAGGAGAGAGGGGGCTCGATGCGAAGGCGGCGCTTGCGGCGGCGGCGCTCGGCAGCGGCCTCCTCCGGGGTGGCGAAGGAGAGGAAGCGGGGGCGGAAGGGGGCGGCGGCAGGAAAGGGGTGCGTGTAGGGTTTTAGGGATTTGAGGTGGGACAAAAGGGGCTTGGAGAGGGCCATTTTCATGGGGTTTTGGGGTTGCCCACTAGCAAGAGAGGATAGGAGTCGGAGATCGTGTTTTGACGGGTTCGAGGAGGGTATTTTGGTAGTTTGCAACGACATTGATAGGAAGTGAGATATTCTGCGATCGATTGCCTGAATCCGAATGCAGTAATCCGCGGTTGGATTGGATGCACGGCTGTAAGTGGGCCGGGCCGCACCCCTATCCTAGCCCGGTCCAAAAAAATTTAGGTTTAGGTTCGATTTTAGATCCGAAAGTTTTTTAAAATTTTATGTCCAAGCATGACCAGAGCTTGGCCCAAGCCAGGCCCGAGTCCAATCGGACCGGCTCGAATGCAAGCCTCACGATAAAAAAAAAAACATCGATGGCGACCGCTCGACCAACCAGACTGCCGGAGGAGACAGATCGAAACCGGGAAGGGAGAGCTGCATGTCGCGCCGGGGCAATGGTGGTCGGATAGGGAGCCAGGGCCAGGGGAGTCGGATCGGAGCCGGAGACGGGCCGCGAGGTCGCATGGGAGCCAATGGGCGCCGGGGCCAAAGGAAACAAATCGGAGCCAGGAGGGGGGCCGTGAGGTCGCACCGAGGCCGAGGGAGGTAGATCGGAGCCGGGATGGGACTTCAGAGCACCACCGTCTCCGCCGCTTATTCTCATCGTGGATCTATGGACACCGAGAAGTCCGTCGAAACCCTAACCCTCTCCTCCCATTCCTTGGAGTCTAAGGAGATTTTGGATACTCTGTCGGCCACCCACGTCATGATTGGCCGAGCTGCAACATTTGCCTCCACGCACCGCAGCACCACCCGAATCATATCCTCAGCCGCTTCCACAGGGTACGAGTCCCGTAGCCTCCGATCCACCCACCACCACACCCTACACGTCGCTCTTGCTCGACGGCGTCCTCTTCCGGGTGGATGGTCTTCCTCGCCGTCTCGATGAGGGAGACCCTATGGAAGTCCTTCCGCTCCTCGTCGAATTGGCACTTGAATGGCTCATCGCCGAAGAGAAGCTCTAGGAGCACCACGTCGAACCGCCTCGAGATGTTCCCGTCAGCGAACAGCTCCGGAGCCCTGTACCCCCTTGACCCCTCGATCTTCATCCGGCGGCTGTCCGATCTTCATCCGGGGGAGGAGAGAGGTTGAGACATAGAGTGACTAAGAGAGGAAAATGGGAGAAAAAATGTGGGTTCAGGCCGGTTGGGTCCGAGCCGGGCTGGGCCAAAGGGATGCCCGAGCCCGACCCAAAAATTGAATGGGCGGGCCAAAGCCTAGCCCAATTGCTTAAAAACTGGTCCAAATTTTGATTAGATTTTGGGCCGGCCCGGCCCAGTTCCACCCCTAATTGAGTGCCACTTGTATTGTTATTTATTTAAAATGGATTTTAGGTAAGAAATCATCTAATTATTAATTTTATAAAAAAATAATACTGTAATTTATTATAAAATGATAATTTTTTAAATTTTTTAAAACAATTTTATCCGGATGATCATATATGTATATGTTATATTTAAAAATAAAATTAAGTAATTTCCAAATTCATATAAAATCTTTTTTTATAAAAATAAATAGTTAAATAAATTTAATACCAATATATTTATTTATTTATTTGTATATAAAATTTGTCAACTAATTTATGTTTTCAAAAATATTTTTTTATATAATATTTTAAAAGGAGAGGAAAGAAGGGTGGAAGAACTTTTGCACGAAAAGGATAAGGAAAAGTAAAAAAAAAGTTGGTTGGGACTTGACTTTGCTTCACAATTATTTTATTATGGATTCGAGAAATTATTATTGGAAGAGAGACTCAATTAAATTCAGAATAAATTTTTATATTTTTATATTATTTTTAATTTTAAAAAATATAAATAATAAATAATAAATAAATGACATCTCAGCCATGTAACAACCGTTTTAAAAACCTAATATGTAAATAATAATTATTGTGTGAGTCCCTCCCCGGAGGAATTAAGAAAGGGAGAGAGAGGGAATAGAGCACCTAGACTCAGAATTTTTTTTAAATAATGCTAAAATAAAAAATTATGAAAATAGATGTCAGGGAAAATATTTATGGAAATAGATGTTTTTGGCCGTGGACAACGACGTTAAAAACACCTGCCACATGGCATGCGGGGGCAGCTATCTCGGTTTGAAATCGTCTTTTGGAAAGATGATTGCATGCTAAGAAATCATCTTTCCAAGAGACGATTTCAGGACACCCCCAGCTGTCCCAGCCGCGACACATGGAGCGAAGAGAAGTCGTCTTTGCCAAAAACGATTTCTCACTAAGAAGTCGTCTTTGCCAAAAATGATTTCTCACTAAGAAGTCATCTTTGGCAAAGCCGATTTCTTCCCGTACCCTGGCTCCCCAGCCACGACACGTGGCGGCATTCGAGGCAAACTGAACTCATTTTGGCCAGCCGATTTCTCACTAAGAGAAAGGCATTCGGGGCAAACTGAACTCATTTTGGCCAGCCGATTTCTCACTAAGAGAAAGGCATTCGGGGCAAACTGAACTCATTTTGGCCAGCCGATTTCTCACTAAGAGAAATCGTCTTTGCTAAAGACGATTTCAAAGTAGCCTGAAATCGTCTTTGGCAAAGACGATTTCATGAGGGATTTTTCTTTTTTTTTTTTTGAATTTTTTGTTGAATAATGCGGGAAAAACTTTTTTTATTGAATTTTTTGTTGAATAATGTGGGGAAAAAAATATGTATGTTCCCAGCCTGGTTTTTAAGTTTTTATTGAATAATGAAAAAAATTACAAAAATAATTTTTTGTATTTTTCTCTGGTCTGGTTTATGAATTTTTTTTTGAATGATACGAAAAAAATTAGAAAAATAGGTTTTCTCTTTCATTCTTATCTTTTCCTCCCGCATGCCCCACTACGATTTCTTCCCCCTTGACCCACTACCGCACCTTGCCAGAGATGATTTCAAATTATGCCAATAAATCCTAAACACGTGACCTGGTACCAAACTGGAAATCGTACTAATGCTGGATTGTCAACTAAATTGGTACCGGGCTGGATTTCATTTCAGTCTATATATCTTCTCTGTCTTAATTATTGTATTACCACATGAGAAATCATAAATTTTATAATTAAATTTTATTTCAAAATATAGTTTTACAAATACAACACATAAAAGAAATAATATCCTAGGTCCCACATGGTGGCCGCCTCCTCTTGCATCGAGGTTGGACATGACGAAGTGGAGGTACAACTTCAGCTGGTGGCTGATGCTCTGTCATATGCTCCCCGACCTGGGATGCCTGATGTGCCGACACGTGATGCGACGAACCCTCACCATAAGCATATCCTTGATGCCCGAAATAATCGTGCTGCGACATATAATCCGGTGCAGCGGTAGTCTCAAAATGTGCAGTAACAACATCAGTAGATATGAAGTCCGGCATCGGATATGGAGAGGTACTATAATGTCGAGTACCTCGTCCGTGCTGGAATGATGGAGGTGCTCCCGATGAAGATCCATAGTGGTAAGGCGAAGGAGTCTCGTACTGTCTGTCGACCCCCTGATAAAACTCCCATAACGGGACACGTGCATGCTCACCGACAGTATGAAGGACAGAATGACAAACCTCCGTAATAGTCTGGGAGTTCGTCGCTATGCAATTTGGATGAGCCAGCTGAAGTATCCACGTGATGGCACTGCTCTGTAAGATAAAAAATAAATAATGAATTTCAAAGAATATATAATTTAATATTAATAAATAGCAAAACTTAAATTTCTTACCACATAATCATCAACCGTGCAAGGACGACTGATGAATCGACGCGTGATGCTACGGTACCACTGTATTATGGATCGTGATAATCCATGATACCAGCATCTGGAGCACCATCTACAATATGATCCAGTCGACTCGTCCATAAATGAATGAACTCATGATGAGTGGCGGACCAGTCCTAGTCGGGTCATCATCTCATATCGATATGGTGCAAAGCCGGACGTGTATCAACCGGCTCAGGCACGACCTATCGAAACCCGTACTGGCGCATCATTCTATCAGGTAAGCGCCACTCCACTATATGAAAACAGATAAGTGGCACTCGAGCATAGCAAATATGCTGCCCATCTAGACAGTAACCTAGTAACTGTGCAAGTAGATCGGCAGAATATGGCTGCCATATCACCTGTTTATAAATAATTTAAAGCATAATTTATTAAACGAAAACATATAAGACTAATCAACCGTTTTAAAAAGAATAAGCACTAATGATTACCTCGTCTAGTCTGAAGTGATCTATCAAGTAACAGTAGGAGGAGATCACATGTGTCGGTACCTAGGTCACACAAAAAACATCCCTCCATCTGCAAAATAAATTTATTAAATTTATTAAATAAGTCAGTAAATATCATATAGTATGAAATTTAATATGAACAACAAACTCACCGCATCCCTAGAGGACCCTGTGGTAAACCAGCATCATCATCATCGAAATCGATCATCGGATCTGAAGCCTGGCGCTGTAATCTATGTGGTGCAAGGATCGTGAATCTATCCCATGCCCACAACTGTAGCAGTAACAATGGACCTGCAATGTCACTGGCATCTCTCATGCTTGCCGTACACATCTCCCTGTATAACCATGTGAGCCCTGCACTACCCCAACTATAGTGTCCAACATCATCCAAATATGCCAGTAAGGGGTAGAAACATGAGATGCATCATATTCCCGGATTTATCCATAAATAACAACCACCCATCAGCTGCAAAATGTATGCTCGAGCATAGTGCTGTACGGCTATCTCGTCGGCATCAATATGTAACTCCTGAAACTGCTCGATAAGTCAAACCAGACTCAACTGCGAACCCTGGAGTCTACCCTGTGGTGGGACAATGCCTAATAAATCATGACATAGCTATTCCCAATCTATCCCTGTAGAACCTATCACAGGTAGACCATCCACCAGCAAACTAAGCTGAATGGCAACATCCTGAAGAGTGATGCTGAGCTCTCCTTGCAGGAAATGAAAAGTGTGCGTCTCTGGACGCCAACGCTCGACAAGTGCAGTTATCAGATGCCAGTCCAATTTAATGAAACCAATCCATGCTAGTCCATAAAAACTTGAATGAATCAGCAAAGGTACTATGCACCGATCTAGTGGTATCGATCTCTACATAACATTCTCTAATCGACGACAATGTAAAATTGTACTATCCTGTCCATCCCATACTACAGTCGATCTATGTATCTCATGATCGTACAGTACACTATGATCGGAAGAGCCGGGATCCATAACTGTAATATATAATTGCCAGAAAGAAACGAAATAAGCAATCACAAAGATGATAAATATAATACAAATTCTTACATTAAAAAAAAGACAACTATATCAATTATAACATGAACCATGAATAATTGTGTTACAATAATAATTGTATTACAACCCAACATATAATTGTATTACAATCCAACACACATAATACAAAGGGACAACATGAACCACGAACATGAGATAGGACTCCTGAAGCAACAACATAATGCAGTCCTGAAACTACAACATAAATTAAGCAATGAAAATAATATAAGTACAACTGTATCAATTAATGAATAAACATCAGATGAATAATAGAAATATATGATGTCCTTAACATTAATGTGCAATTTGACTACTATCTTTTTACTGATTTGGTTGCAGAAGTCTTGGACATGACAGTCTGTCATGCCCTTCCTCCTTACAGATTGTACACCTGCGTTTGTTGCCAGCTTCTCGAATATCCATATCATTTCTAATTCTTGTGGACCGTGGCCTACTTTTTTGTCGTAACCTATTCATATCAGGAATAATGATACCATGTCTAGTTTGCTGTGGCCAATATTTCTCATAAGGAATTGGTTGAAATTATGGTGCATATGTTTGATGATAATCTCGTAATGTATAGCACCGATCAATATATTTATAAAAATCAAGGGCAACATGTGCACAAGCAGCCATGACATGAGAACAAGGTAAATGATAACATGTGCACAAGCAGCCAGGACTCTACATATTTTGTTCTCCAACTCTTGAAATGTCATACCAAAATTTATTGTAATTGCCTTTTTCGGACCCTGGTTGTATTCAATCCCATTTGGTCCATTGATAATACAACCATTAATATAACATAATGCGGTGATTGTTTCTTCCATTATGCCCTACATATTTAACCAAGAAAAGATATTTAGAAATATCGAATGTATCCTATCATCAACTAATAAGTTATAGGTCCTATCCCATTCAAGAATTGCATTAATATTATAGATCACTTACAGCATTGAAATGATGTGCAATGAAGATCGAATAAAATTTTGACAGCATTTTTTCTTAGTTCTCTACATATAAATATTTATGTATGCGGAGAACAAAAGAAAAATGCTACATGAAATTTTATTCGAACTCCATTGCACATCATTTCATTGTTGTAAAGTGATCCGTAAAATTATTTGTAATTCCCAAACTATCCACTTTGGATAATCAATTGATTAATATGCATAGTTCTAAGATCCATACAAAATTAAAAATAATGTGTTGCCCCCAGGATCGCCGTGGCCCGTAGCTGCTGTCTGCGTCGGAGCGCACCTCCTCGGCTGCCTCGCCGCCCGGCGGACCTGGACCTGCAAGACAGGGATTAGTGACCCGAGCCGAGATTTCCGGCAGGGGCACTCCGATGATCAAGTCAGTGACGATCCAGGGGAACAGATCCTCCTGGTCGAGCCCCTCTTGATGGACTCCACACGAGGAGTGTGTTGTGTGAATGTGAGTAGCAGGTGTGTTGGGAAAAGTGTGGACTGGCTGGGGAGAGTCCCTGTGTGGCCCTTCCTCCCGACCTTGCTCTGGAATGCTGGTGGTGCCATGCCCCCCTTCCTGGTGGGGGTTGCACTCTCCTCTATTTTTTTTCTCTCTTGTGTTCTGGCTTGTGTTTTGCTTGTGTTGGTGTTGTTGTGTTACCTCTGGGTTTGTTGCAAACTAGGTTATCGTTGGGGCGTCCACCTCGGGGTCTCCGCCGGGCTGTCAGGCACGTGCGACGGTGTCCCGAGAAGTCTTTCCTGATTCATGATAAGGGGAGCTGTCATGCGCTCCGACACTCCCTCTTTGTCACCTCATTCCGAGAAACCTAACAGTACCTCGAATGGTGTGCCGCCACCCCTGGGATTCAAATCTCTCGGTTGGCTTCCTCTCTTGGATGGTCCAGATGGTTGGTGAGGAACGTGGCATCTCGATTGGCGTGCTTCTTCCCTTTCTAGTATAATTAGCGACTGCAGGCGGTCAGTACGGCCTGGGGGGCGCTCCAGTGTAGTCCTAGGGCGGTTCGCCGACGTCCTAGGCTAGTGGGGCCCACGTCCAAGCTGGGACCGAGCTGGAATGGCAGGGGTCGCTTTGACCTAGACGCTCCGAGCTTGCGGGATCATCCTAGCAGAGTGCAGGCCCAGTCTAGAGGCGCGTGCTCGGAGAGGCTCCACGTGGCGGATGAGTGCTGAGCTTAACTCCGACCACAAGGCTCAAACCTCTGAGGGTCTCGCTCTGGAGGGCAGAGGGCAGACCCGGTCCAGAGGGCACGCGCTCGGAGAGGCTCCACGTTGGCGGAGGCGTGCTGAGATCGACTCTGACCACAGGGCTCAAACCTTCGAGGGTCTCACTCCGGAGGGCAGAAGGCGGGCTCGGTCCAGAGGGCGCGCGCTCGGAGAGGCTCCACATTGGCGAAGAAGTGCTGAGCTCGACTCTGACCACAGGGATCAAACCTCCGAGGGTCTCGCTCCGGAGGTAAGAAAGCGGGCCCGGTCCAGAGGGCGCGCGCTCGAAGAGGCTCCACGTTGGCGGAGGAGTGCTGAGCTCGACTCCGACCATAGGGCTCAAACCTCCGAGGGTCTCGCTCTGGAGGGCAAAGGGCGGACCTGGTCTGGAGGGCGCGCGCTCGGAGAGGCTCCACGTTGGTGGAGGAGTGCTGCGTTCGACTCCGACCACAGGGCTCAAACCTCCGAGGGTCTCACTCCGGAGGGCAGAGGGCGGACCCGGTCCAGAGGGAGCCCGCTCGGAGTGGCTCCACGTGGTGGGTGAGCGCTGAGCTCGACTCCGACCACAGGGCTCAAACCTCCGAGGGTCTCACTTTGGAGGGCAGAAGGCGACTCCGGCCTAGACATCCCGAGCTCGTGGGCCCGACCTGGCGGAGGATAGAGCTTGGCTCGCTGTCTTGAGGGAGCTCAGCTCGGCAGTGGAGTCCGAGCTGGAGAATTGACGTGGTGTCCGACGTGGCGTCTTTCCTTGATGTGGCACCTGTCGGTTCCCCCACGTCGGCGATCCCGCCACATCATTTGCCTCCCACTCTCGAGACTCGTTTGTGCGCGGTGCTCGGATCGAAGGGAGTAATTATGGTGCTGACATGGAAAAGCAAAAATCTGGCACGACGAGGGCCATGATTGCTGGCACTTCGAGAGACGGCCCCGTGGACCAATGCAGGGGTGCCGCGTGGCCACGTCCGAAGAGTAGTTAATGTTGGTGCAGAATCTAGAGCGGCCGGGACACCATTTTCGTCGATGGGCAGCACGTGGCGTGGATCCATTGGCGGAGGGGTTGGATCGGTACGAATCCATCGGGTCATTTCGAAATGAAAGGAAGGCCTTACTCGAAACATCTATTCTTTTGAATTCTTTGTGCCTGCTGCTGCTGCGCCCAAGCTTTCTTCTTCCTCACAGTTGCCTCAGGTTTTCTAAGGGACCAGGTCAGTCTCTTCTTCCTTCTCCCCCCACTAGAGTAGGGTTCTTCCTCTGGGTCTGGGGTCTTCTTTGAGTTGAGTCTGTTCTTCCGTCCCTCACTTCGAGTCCTTCATTCCCCTTATTCTTGAGGATGTCCCATTTTAGTCCGGGCTTCCGCCCTTCTACTGATCAAGGTGAGGCTGGTCCCTCCGAGCGGAGGCTGGCATCTTCTTCTTCTTCTTCTGGTGGGGAGGAAGATGTAACTCGCTTCGAGCTCAGTAGGAGGCATCCTCCCGGTCCGGTACTCATCAAGGAACCAGGATCCGGTCCTTCTCTCCCTCCTCCTTCTTTTGTTCCTGTTTCTGAGTCCGCCCGGTCCACAGGTCCTGGAGGGGTCGCCTCGACGTTCACCGTCGAGGAACTAAGGATCATTCGGGATGTCTATGGCATCCATCCTTCTGTTCGGCTTATGATCCCTCGTCCAAGGGAACGGGTCACTTTCGATGGCCCGGGCCGTCTTGCTTTTTATGAGAAGACCTTCTCTGAGGGTCTCCGGTTTTCTTTTCACCCTTTCTTTTTGTCCGTCTTGAACAACTACCGTTTGGTCCCTGCACAGTTAGTGCCAAACGCCATTGGGATTATCTTTTCCTTCATTGTGCTCTGCCACCTCCACGGGTTTGTTGCCTGGTTTTCCTTGTTCAGGGCCTTCTTCGCCCTGAAGCACCACCCAACTGAGGATGGGTGGTGGTCCTTGTCCTCCCGCCCAAAGGGCATCAGATTTGAGCTTCCCTTTTCCATCAGGGGATGGAAGAGTAAGTTTTTCCTTATTGAGGTTGAGGGGGTCGACTGGATCTGGAGCGATCCGGACAAGTCCCCCAACCAAAATTCTGTGGTTGATGCGGCTGACCGGGATGACTACGAGCAGCTCCGCACCACCCAGATTCCTCCTCTCGAGGTCCTGTTATCTGAGCAGAACCTCACCGACTCCAGGGTCGACCCAACGAATGGGTTGGGTGAGTTCGACCTGAACTTTCCTTTTTCCTTTTCTTGCATTTCTTGCACTGCTTCCCACGGACTCTAACTGTTGTGTAACTTGCATGTAGGGATGATTTTCTCCGAGAGCGATCTACTGGCGATCACTCGGAAGAGGCTGCCAATCGGGCTGGCCAGGGAGCCTTCATCGAGGCGAGTCCGGGGCAAGAGCGCTCCTGCGGCTATCCTCGCTGCAGTGGTTGGTCTAAGCTCGGCTGCTCCAGCACTGGTGGAGAGGGTGGCATCCACGTTGCCGAGGTCGGCCCAACAGGAGGCTCGGCAGGTTCTCGAGCAGAGCGACCGTCAGGGGGCGGCCCCCGCTGTGGAGCCTGAAGTAGTGGTCCGGGCAAGGGCCGCAGCTGATGCCGCTGCACCTCGCCATCCTCCAAGTCCGCCTATCATCGAGATCAGGGATGAGGAGGTCTGGGCCGCGACCGGGGCCTCGATCGAGGCGCCGCCTATGCCGATGCCAGCTTCTCAGCCTGCCCCCCAGGGCCCTTTAGCCAGCGGGGCAAGGCCGCCAACTCCCGGAGAGGGTAGAAAGGAGGAGGCACGACGCCGACTCCCCTTCAAGATGGGGCCAGAAAGCTCATTCCTCCGGAGCCCCGAACTGGCCGAGCGCATGATGGACTTCTCGATCCAGACATGCGACCAGTAGGAAATGGCCGAAATGCAGCTGGGTGACATTATCAGCGCCATCTTCCCCCAGCTCTACTAGGTGAGCTATCTCTTTCTTCATTTTTCTCTTTCTTTTTTTTTTGAGCTGACCTCTTCTCATGGTGCAGATAGGTGCTGAGGCCCTCTTCATCAAGGGCTGCTATCAGAACTGGGAGCATCTCG
This sequence comes from Areca catechu, assembly GCA_021397845.1. Lineage (NCBI taxonomy): Eukaryota > Viridiplantae > Streptophyta > Magnoliopsida > Arecales > Arecaceae > Areca > Areca catechu. The sequence goes on from CM038039.1 coordinate 32,053,841, forward strand.
AGTGGCAACGGGCGGTCGAGATGGAATCCCTGAAAGCTGACCTGAAGGAGAAGGTCAGGGCAAACGGGGCACTTAAACTAAAGGTCAAGGACCTGGAGCAACAGCTCGTCGACATCGAGAGGCGAGCGAAGAGACTCCTGGAGGCCTGTGACCTGGAGCGAAGTCGCTCGAAGAAAGCCATCGACAATCTTTCCACCATCGAGAAAAAGTTGAATTGGTATAGTACCGAGGCTGATCGACACAAGGAGGCCTCCCGGGCTGCCCAGGCAGAGCTGGAAGCAGGGAGGGAGAAACTGGCCGCAGTTGAAAAAGCAGCAGAGGTGGCGGCCAAGTCGGCGGAGGCTGCCAGGATGGAAGCCACCGAGGCGAGGAAGGTGGCTGCCGAGGCCAAGAAGGGCGCCGAGGACGCCGTGGCAAAGTTCAAGGCTTCGGAGGAGTTCGTCGCCGAGATTCATCAGATGGTGTCAGACTCCTTCTACAAGGGCTTTATGTTCTTGCACGGTCGAGTCGAGGCACTCGTTCCCGAGGAGAGCCATAGCCGCCTCAGGTATCCTTCGACTTCGGACACGAAGCCCAACGAGGAGGTTACCGCGGAAGTGTGGCCCCAGAGCCTCCGATGCCAGCCGAGGCTGAACCATCCGAGGCTAGAGCTGCCTAGCCAGAGATTCTTGAAGGCGGGACTCTCAGCCTCAGGGCTCAGCAGGGAGGCCGGCCGGCGTGGAGTAGCCCCTTTTCTTTTTCTGTTTTGTACTTTTGTTTTTATACTTAGTTAGGGTCGCCTTGCATGTCGGGGGCCCGTAGAATACTTGTAACTTGTATATGATCAATGAAACTTGAGTTTCCTTGCCATCTGTCTCTTGCCTGGCTCTTCCCTTCTTTCTCTCTTTCTTTCACTCCCCTTTCTTCTTTTTCTTTCTCTTTTTGGTGAGTGGGGAGATCAGAGAAGAGGGCCTCACCTCGCCTGGGGTTGGGTTATTAGACTTCAACATCGACAGGTTGGGTGCAGGGTCATGACACTTGAGTACTACTGTGCTCGAAGGTGTTGTTGACTGAGAGCCGTGTGGCTCGAAGGCCCCTTGGCCTGAGATCTGAGCTCCGGTCTTGGGCTGGCATCTTGGAGCTGGGCTCGGGGACGTTGATGACTGAGAGCTGCATAGCTCGAAGGTCCCTTGGCCGGAGATCTGAGCTTCGATCTTAGGCTGGCATCATGGAGCTGGGCTCGAGGACATGGATGACTGAGAGATACGTGGCTCGAAGGTCCCTTGGCCGAAGATCTGAGCTCCGATCTTGGGCTGGCATCCTGGAGCTGGGCTCGGGGACGTTAATGACTGAGAGCTGCATAACTCGAAGGTCCCTTGGCCGGAGATCTGAGCTCCGATCTTAGGCTGGCATCTTGGAGCTAGGCTCGGGGACGTGGATGACTGAGAGCTGCGTGACTTGAAGGTCCCTTGGCCGGAGATCTGAGCTCTAATCTTGGGCTGGTGTCCTGCAGCTGGGCTCGGGGACATGGATGACTGAGAGCTGCTTTGCTCGAAGGTCCCTTGGCCGGAGATCTGAGCTTCGATCTTGGGCTGGCATCCTGGAGCTGGGCTCGGGGACATGGATGACTGAGAGCTACGTGGCTCGAAGGTCACTTGGCCGGAGATCTGAGCTCCGATCTTGGGCTGGTGTCCTGGAGCTGGGCTCGGGGACGTGGATGACTGAGAGCTGCGTGGCTCGAAGGTCCTTTGGTCGAAGATCTGAGCTCCGATCTTGGGCTGGCATTCTAAAGCTAGGCTCGGGGACGTGGATGACTGAGAGCTACGTGGCTCGAAGGTCCCTTGGCCGGAGATCTGAGCTCCGATCTTGGGCTGGCATCCTGGAGCTGGGCTCGGGGACGTGGATGACTGAGAGTTGCGTGGCTCGAAGGTCCCTTGGCCGGAGATCTGAGCTCCGATCTTGGGCTGGCATCCTGGAGCTGGGCTCGGGGACGTGGATGATTGAGAGCTGCGTGGCTCGAAGGTCCCTTGGCCGAAGATCTGAGCTCCGATCTTGGGCTGAGAAGTGGTAGCTTTATCGCCATGTTTCCCTCTCGTTCTCTTTCTTTCCTTCACCTCTCTTCTTTTTCTCTCTCCTTTTTTTTTTGATGAGCGGGGAGATCAGAGAAGAGGGTTCTTGCCATGTTTCCCTCTCGTTCTCTTTCTTTCCTTCCCCTCTCTTTTTTGATGAGTGAGGAGATCAGAGAAGAGGGTTCTTGTCGTGTTTCCCTCTCGTTCTCTTTCTTTCCTTCTCCTCTCTTCTTTTTGAGTGGGGAGATCAGAGAAGAGGGTTCTTGCCGTGTTTCCCTCTCGTTCTCTTTCTTTCCTTCCCCTCTCTTCTTCTTTTTGAGTGGGAAGATCAGAGAAGAGGGTTATTGCCGTGTTTCCCTCTCGTTCTCTTTCTTTCCTTCCCCTCTCTTCTTCTTTTTGAGTGGGGAGATCAGAGAAGAGGGTCACAGGACTTGATTGCCTTGGAGCTAGGCTCGAGACCTTCCTGGACGGGGAGCTAGGCTTGGGTCCAAGGGTTGCCTGAGGGCTTGGCTTAGGTCTTTGGCGCCTTGGAGCTGGGCTCGAGGCATTGATAGGAGCTGCTTGGCCCCAAGATCCCTTGGCATCTCGGAGCTGGGCTCGGAGACGTTTGAGATTGAGAGCGGCTTGGCTCGAAGATCCCTTGGCCAGAGATCTGAGCTCCGGTCTTGGATTGGCATCTTGGAGCTAGGCTCGGGGATGTTGTTGATTGAGAGCTACATTGCTCGATGATCCCTTGACGTCCTGGAGCTGGGCTCGGGGATGCTTTGAGACTGGGAGCTGCATGGCTCGAAGATCCTTGACGTCCTGGAGCTGGGCTCGGGGATGCTTTGAGACCAGGAGCTGCATGGCTCGAAGATCCCTTGACATCCTGGAGCTAGGCTTGGAGATGCTTGAGATTGAGAGCGGCATGGCTCGATGATCCCTTGACGTCCTGGAGCTGGGCTCGGGGATGCTTTGAGACTGGGAGCTGCATGGCTCGAAAACCCTCTGACATCCTGGAGCTAGGCTTGGGGACGCCTGATGTTGTACCCTGCAAGACATATAGATACTCGTGCAAGGAAAAAGTCGTTATCATTATTATCAATAGGAAACCGTACATCATAGGTGGTGTCTTCGTGGACTACGGGCACTCCATATCCAGGGGAGCCTGACGCCATCGAGATCTTCGAGATGATAAGCCCCTCGTGATGGGGCTTCGGCCGCCTTGCAGGGACCTTCCCAGTTTGGTGGGAGCTTGCCGTGTTCTCGGGACTGATTTGCCTCTGCCCGGCGCAGCACCAGATTTCCGGGCCCAAAGGTTCTTGGCCAAACCCAGGCACTGTAACACCGGGGCTATTCATTGCCGGCGAGTTTTATTGGGACCGGCATTGAGCGGGTTGGGCCTAAGTCAATCTCAGGACGACGTTGTGAGCCGTAGGAAGCCCGTCGACAACAAAAGTCGTCATAGTGGCGCTTTTAGAGGGGGCGCCATAAGGGAGCGCGTCTACGGAGCTTCCATTATCGACCATGATGCACCTTTCCAGGATGGTTCGCGATCGTCATCCTGATGACTGTGGCATCTTTATTTACCTTTCTTCCTCGCTTTCTCCTTCCCGCACAGTAGGAAGTACATTCTCAGGGTCTCCTGCCCCCCGGGTCCTTTTGGATGCACGCGCAACTCCCCAGGTGATCACGCCCACCGGCTTCACAGTGGGGTGGCTGTCGATGGTTGGAGCTGGCAGGAGAGCGGCAAGCGCCTGGGGCCCCGCTTGAGGTCTGCCCCCCTTCGCAAACCTCTAGAGGTAGCCTCTCTTGATGAGTTTCTCGATTTCTTACTTGAGGCCGCGACATTCTTTGATGTCATGGCCGTGATCGCGGTGAAGGCGACAATACTTCGTCTCACCCCGACCGGTGAAGGGCTTTAATGGTAGTGGGTGTTGTAGTCCATTGGCTCGCTGGTTGAGCCTTGCATACTGCCAAACCGGCGAGAGAACTCTGCTAGCCCATGCTCATGTTTCTCTAGGCGCCTTTCCGCTACGCGCCTGATGGCTTCGCCAGCGGACCCCTCCATCGGAGGAGATGGAGAAGGTGACGTGGGTGCCCTTGGGAAGGGGAGTCCCTCGCATGGCCAGTGGAGGCCTCTCGAGCTTGTGTCGTCACCATTCTTCCGTGGAGTGTCAATCTGTAAAGAGGTGGAGGGCTTGATCCAGCCGCCCCCTACCTGGTGCGCCAATCTGTTGCCGCCAGGATCGCCGTGGCCTGTAGCTGCTGTCTGCGTCGGAGCGCACCTCCTCGGCTGCCTCACCGCCCGGCGGACCTGGACCTGCAAGACAGGGTTAGTGACCCGGGCTGGGGTTTCCGGTGGGGGCACTCCGACGGTCAAATCAGTGATGATCCAGGGGAACAGATCCTCCTGGTCGAGCCCCTCTTGATGGACTCCACACGAGGAGTGTGTTGTGTGAATGTGAGTAGCAGGTGTGTCGGGGGAAGTGTGGACTGGCAAAGGGGAGTCTCTGTGTGGCCCTTCCTCCCGACCTTGCTCTAGAATGCTGGTGATGCCATGCCCCCCTTCCTGGTGGGGGTTGCACTCTCCTCTTTTTTTTTTTCTCTTATGTTATGGCTTGTGTTTTGCCTGTGTTGGTGTTGTTGTGTTATCTCCGAGTTTGTTGCAAACTAGGTTACCATTGGGGCATCCACCTCAGGGTCTCCGCCGGGCAGTCAGGCGTGCGCGATGGTGTCCCGAGAAGTCTTTCCTGATTCATGATAAGGGGAGCTGTCATGCACTCCGACACTCCTCTTGGTTGCCTTATTTCGGAAAACCTGGCAGTACCTCGAATGGTGTGCCGCCATCCCCGGGATTCGAATATCCCGGTTGGCTTCCTCTCTTGGATGGTCTAGATGGTTAGTGAGGAGCGTGGCATCTCGATCGACGTGCTTCTCTACTTTCTAGTGTAACTGGTGGCTGCAGGTGGCAGTACGGCCTGGGGGGCGCTCTAGTGTAGTCCTCGGGCGGTTCGCCAGCATCCCAAACTGGTGGGGCCCACGTCCGAGCTGGGGTCGAGCTGGAATGGCAGGGGTTGCTTCGACCTAGATGCTCCGAGCTTGCGGGGTCGTCCTAGCAGAGTGCGTGCCCAGTCTAGTGGGCGCACGCTCGGAGAGGTTCCACGTGGCAGAGGAGTGCTGAGCTCGACTCCGACCATAGGGCTCAAACCTCCGAGGGTCTCACTCTGAAGGGCAGAGGGTGGACCCAGTCCGGAGGGTGCGCGCTCGGAGAGGCTCCACGTTGGCAGAGGAGTGCTGAGCTCGACTCCGACCACAGGGCTCAAACCTCCGAGGGTCTCGCTTCGGAGGGCAGAAGGCGGGCCCGGTCCAGAGGGCGCGCGCTCGGAGAGGCTCTACGTTGGCGGAGGAGTACTGAGCTCGACTCCGACCACAGGGCTCAAACCTCCGAGGGTCTCGCTCCGGAGGGCAGAAGGCGGGCCCGGTCCAGAGGGCGCGTGCTTGGAGAGGCTCCACGTTGGCGGAGGAGTGCTAAGTTCAACTCCGACCATAGGGCTCAAACCTTCAAGGGTCTCGCTCAGGAGGGCGGAGGGCGGACCCGGTCTAGAGGGCGCGCGCTCGGAGAGGCTCCACGTGGTGGGTGAGCGCTGAGCTCAACTCTGACCACAGGGCTTAAACCTCCGAGGATCTCGCTCTGGAGGGCAGAAGGCGGCTCCGACCTAGGCGTCTTGAGCTCGCGGATCCGACCTGGCGGAGGACAGAGATCGGCTCGCTGTCTTGAGGGAGCTCAGCTCAGCTCGGCAGTGGAGTCCGGGCTGAAAATTGACGCGGCGTCCAACGCGGCATCCTTCCTTGACGTGGCGCCTGTCGGTTCCTCCACGTCAGCGATCCCGCCACATCATAATGTATGGATACTATAATTTCTGCATATTAATCAATTGACGGGTCTACGGTTCAATGCAATGCAATAATCAACTCAAAATAATTTATGCATATTAATCATGTATAAAATATTTTAAAATATTGATGTAAATTTAATAATCAACTCAAAATATAAAAAAATATAGTCATAATTATTAATTAATTTCTAAATATTTATATTTACAACTTTAATTTTTATATTTAATTTTTATTTATTCTAGCATTATCAATAAATATATTATTATGATTATATCAAATAATAATAACATAATTAAATAACTAATACTAACATTTAAACTACTAACATAATAAATTATGACAATAATATATTATTATATATGCTTAAAAGCTGGCCCAAAGCACGTACCGATTTCGGGCTGGCCCGAAATCCATTGGGCTAGCCTAGCCTAGTTCCTTCCCTAATCAAAATATAAAAAATATAGTCATAATTATCAATTAATTTCTAAATATTTATATTTACAACTTTAATTTTTATATTTAATTATTATTTATTCTAGCATTATCAATAATGTATTATTATGATTATATCAAATAATAATAACATAATTAAATAACTAATACTAATATTTAAACAACTAACATAATAAATTCAATATTCAAAAATTATAACAAAATCATGCAACATAATTATATTACAAAAAAATAATATTTACACAATAAATATAACACCATCTTAAAAAATGCCTATATTTTTCTTAGATTATTTTAATTTAATCATGATTAATCAAAATATTAACTAAAACAACAACAATAAAATTAAAAAATTACAATAAATTCATACAACATAATTAAAAAAATTAAATTTATTTTAACTTTGTTGCCGCTCTCGTCGCCGCGCCCGTGCCTCGGATCCGTGGATCCTTCCTGACCGCCTGGCGAGGGAGCCTCCCCGGGAGCGACGAACCTGCAAGAAGGGGTTAGAAGACCGTGGCCGAGGATCCCGGCGAGGGAGCTCCGACGGTCAAGTCAGTAGACGACGAGAAGGAACAGACTCTCCAAGACGGACCCCCCGAAAGGGTTCCAGACTTAGAGAATTTACTAGAAAGAAAGGTGCACTGGGGACCAGAAATTCGGCCGGGCCTCCTTGCCGAGCTCACGCCGAGCGATCCCCTCTCGGGATCTTGGATCTCACTCTCGGAGCGAGGCCTTTTGCCGCTGCTTCTTCCTTGTCCCCAGACTTGTTCGCTTACCTTGTCGTCCCCAGATTCCTTCCTTTTATCTCTTCCCGTCGTTCGCCTGTCTTCTCCTCCTGGGAGGCTCCCCTCCCCCGTCCCTTTCTCTTTCCCCTTTTCGGTGAGGAGGGCCAGGCGGCTTTCCGACCTCGTCCGCCGAGCCCAACAGGAAAAAGGCAAAGACAGAAAAGGGGGGGGCGGTGCTGGTAAGGCGGCCGGTCAGACCTCGGGCCCAGTGAGAGAGCTCTCTTTCCCAAGTGTGGGCGCCGTCCATCTATGGGGCCTGCTTTGTCAGAATCGTGCCTCTCGACTGCAGGACCTGTCGGGCCGATGCAAATGATGTTTCGCATGCCGCCGCCATCCGTACGGGGCGCTGTCTGTGATGCGTACGGCCCGAGGGATGACCTCGGGGCCTGCGCCTCCTTCCCTGGGACCTTCTCCATACGGGCGGCCTGGCTTCGGCCGAGGTGGGCCCGTCTTCGGGGGCCACCTGGCGAAGGAGCGAAGGATCCGCCGACCTCGGCCTAGGTGGACCCCTCCTGGGTGGACACCTGGCGAGATGGCAGGGGGTCGCCTGGCTTCGGCCGAGGTGGGCCCGTCTCCGGGGGCCACCTGGCGAAGGAGCGAAGGATCGGCCGACCTCGGCCTAGGTGGACCCCTCCTGGGTGGACACCTGGCGAGGTGGCAGGAGGTCGCCTGGCTTCGGCCGAGGTGGGCCCGTCTCCGGGGTGGCCACCTGGCGAAGGAGCGAAGGATCGGCCGACCTCGGCCTAGGTGGACCCCTCCTGGGTGGACACCTGGCGAGGTGGCAGAAGGTCGCCTGGCTTCGGCCGAGGTGGGCCCATCTCCGGGGGGGCCACCTGGCGAAGGAGCGAAGGATCGGCCGACCTCGGCCTAGGTGGACCCCTCCTGGGTGGACACCTGGCGAGGTGGCAGGAGGTCGCCTGGCTTCGGCCGAGGTGGGCCCGTCTCCGGAGAGGCCACCTAGCGAAGGATCGGCCGACCTCGGCCTAGGCGGACCCCTCCTAGGTGGGTGCCAGGCGAGGTGGTAGAGGAGCCCTGAACCGAGCTCGACTTCGGCGAGAGCAGTTCGTCTTAGGAAGTCGTCTGGCGGAGTAGTCTTGCCGAGCTCTGCCTTGGCGATGTGGCACTGACTCAGCCGGAGAAACCTCCACGTGGCTCGATCATATTCGACGGTATCTGAGCCCGGCCACATCACCGTTACGGCCGTAACAGTTGCCCCCCAGCCCGCCATTCCGTTGGGGCATTGTAGAACGGAACGTCGGGATTAAATGCAGATATGACGTGGGGAGGCGAAGATCTTGCATCATAATTGCCACGATCCTCGTCGCCGCTGCTCGATGCGCCTGAAACCCTATAGGAAGCCGCCACGCGTCGCCCACTTGCCCGCAATAAATGCGTCGCTTCGAGGCAGAGGCCGTTACTCTGCTAACGAGGCGTCGGTGTCGGGCGTGCATCCACGTGGCGATCACTCAGTGGCTCGAGGCGGAATGACGGGTACGACCGCTGTCGACTGAGTTTGAAAGGGAGGGGACTTTCCAGAACGAGGCCTTTCCCCTTGCTCCGTGGGCGGTTCGCTGCAGGCTAACTTCTGTTGCCCCGCGCTCGCTTGGCGTATTTTCGGTGAGTGCCTCCATCCTTCTCTAGTTCCCCTCTCTCTTTTCTTCTCTGAATCTTTGTCCTCCTCTTTGTCATGGCGCGCCGTCGCCATGTCTCTTCCAATCCAGACGAGGCCGGTCCATCCCGGCCGAGGACTCCATCTTCTTCCTCCTCAGAGGAGGAAACGATCCCGGAGGAGATCCGCCGGCGTCTGCAACCCGGGGTGTCACCATTGGCATCCCCAGGGGGGTCCGGTCTCCTCCGGTTGCTCCCGCTGTCCCCCTTCGTTCTCTTCCTGCTCCGCCTCTCCTTCCAGCCGGTCCCTCTGGTCATGCTTCCACCATGACCGAAGGCGATCTTTCTCTGCTCCGGGAGGCCTATGGTATCCCGGGGTCAATTCGTCTATCTGTTCCGCGGTCCGGGGAGCGCATCACCATGAGTGGCCCCGGCCGCATAGCCTTCTACGAAGACTTCCTCCTTGGGGGTCTTCGATTTCCTCTGCACCCCTTCTTCCTCTCTTTTCTCAGCCATTTTTGGCTTGTTCCGGCCCAGTTGGCTCCCAATGCCATCCGGGTCATCTTCTCCTTTATAGTCTTCTGTCACTTTCACAGGTTCGTTGCCCGTTTCTCCCTCTTCAGGGCCTTGTTTACCCTGAAGAAGTGCTCCACCGATGATGGCTGGTGGTATATTTCGCCCAGGCCCAGGTGTCTCCGGTTCGACCTCCCTTCCTCGGTCAAGGGCTGGAAGAGCCGGTTTTTCTTCGTCTCGGTCGAAGATGTCGACTGGGCCTGGAGTGAACCGGACCGGTCTCTGAACCGGAACTCCCGGGTTGAGTCGGCGGACCAGGAGGCCTACTCCCAACTCCTGAGTGACGTGGTCCCGGCGCTCGAGGTTCTGCTTTCGGAGCAGAATCTTTTTAAGGCCGGGATCAGTCCCATCCGTGAGACGGGTGAGATTCGGCCCTCCTTTGACTTCTTCACTCTTTTTCTTCATGACCGAGTCGGCTAACCTTCTGTTCTTCTGCATTGCAGGAATGAAGTTCTCACTGGAGAGCCTTCTGGAGGGCGCGGCCCAGAGAGACGTCCCGGAGGTAGACGAGCCCGCGGCCAAGAGGGCCCGTACTGAGGCGGGCCGGGAGATCGCGCCGGCGACCGCACCCAGCCCAGTGGCCACCGCTCCCCCGCCCAGGTTGCCTCAGGGCGGGGCCGTTGATGCCTTGGCTGCCAGACCTGGTGGCGCTGCCGTCGAGGGGGCTCCACCGCCCGAGGCTCCGTCCAGCGCCGGTCCCATCGTCGCCGCTGCTCCGACGGTGCAGCCCGTGGCCTCTGCCGGCCCGTCGATCGCGACCCCAGCTGAAGGGGCAGCCACCGCAGGAGCCGACCTGACAGCTCCGCCACCGGTGATCACCCACCGGTGTTCAGTCATCCGCGACAAGGGGCTCGCGGAGAAGGTCATGGAGTACGCCTCCACAGCCCGGGACCGCCGAGCTCGGGGTGGCCGGGACTATGCGGACGCCTTGCTCGGGATTCTCCCGCAGCTCTTCACGGTAAACCCGAGCTCCTTCTTCTCTGTCTTTCATGATTTTAGTGGACTTTTCTCCTAACCTGGTTGCTCTGTTTGTGCAGATTGGAAATGACGTTCTCCTACTGAGGAACTTCCTCGTAGGGAACGCGAAGAGGGACGCCGAGAAGGAGAAGAAGCTCGGCAAGCTTGCAGCCGACGTCAAGGACCTCATGGAAAAGGGGGTCGAGCTGCGAACCAGCAACCAAACCCTCCAGACTGACTTGGCACGCTCCGAGGGGCGGAACAAGGAGCTGGAGGCTTCTTTGTCAGAGGAGAGGCTCTCCTACCAGCGCCGCACGGAGGAGGACGCGGCGAAGAAGGCTTGCCTTCAAGCCCACTCCCAGTGGCTGGAGCGCCAGCTGGAGGAGGCTCGGCGAGACGCGAGCGCGGCGAAGGACCGAAGTGCGTACATCAACGGACTCCTGGAGGCCGCGAAGCGGGAGGCGCAGGAGGCCATCCCGAAGTTCCGGGCTTCCGACGAGTACACGTCGGAGGTCCGGGAGGCCGCCGTGGACTCCTTCCTGAAGGGGTTCCGGATGTGCCATGAGAAAGTAGGGGCCTCCTTCCCGGAGCTCGACCTCAGCGGGGTGGTGCTCGGAGGCAGGAGGCAAGGAGCCGAGAGCAAAGCCTCCGGCGCGGCCGACGCCACTCCTGCGGCCCTGTCGACCAGCGAAGCCGTGGCTCCGGGGCAGCCTCAAGAACCGGCCGCCGCAGAAGGAGAGGATGCAGTGCCTGCGCCCCCAGCGGAGGGCTCCGACCCCGCACCAAACTGAGCCATCGTCTTCTCTGCTGCCTCGTTGTCGTAGTTGTTTTTTCTTCTCTTCTTTTTTTTTGGGGACTCCCGGCCTGTCGGGATTCCCGGCTTGTACTGTTGCTTAAATTAATGAAGACTCTGTTTGACCAAGCCTCGAGTTCGTCTTCTTCTCCATTCCCCCATCTCCCTTCTCTTTTCTTTTTTCTGAGATGTTGATGTGGAATGCTGAAACGATCGTAGGCCTGGTCCCTTCCATTGCTCGAATCGAAGGTTGGGACATCCCGGACCGCGCGGCGTCAGAGTAGGCCTTGAGCGGGTCCGTCTTTGGGATTGCCTTCACACTCTCGTGGGCGACATGGTTTCTGCACCGCCTTCCAGGCCGAAGCTCGGGATCTCCGGACTGAACCCGATGCTGCAGGCTTTCTCAAGCCTTGCGCGGCTTGCCGAGCTGTTCTCCGGGCTTGCGTGGGCGAACTGGGTTCTGCGCCACCTTCCGGGCCGAAGCCCAGGATCTCCGGACTGAAACCCGATGCCGCAGGCTTTCTCAAGCCTTGCGCGGCTTGCCGAGCTGTTCTCCGGGCTTGCGTGGGCGAACTGGGTTCTGCGCCACCTTCCAGGCCGAAGCCCAGGATCTCCGAACTGAACCCGATACCGCAGGCTTTCTCAAGCCTTGCGCGGCTTGCCGAGCTATTCTCCGGGCTTGCGTAGGCGAACTGGGTTCTGCGCCACCTTCCAGGCCGAAGCCCAGGATCTCCGGACTGAACCCGATGCCACAGGCTTTCTCAAGGCTTGCGCGGCTTGCCGAGCTGTTCTCCGGGCTTGCATGGGCGAACTGGATTCTGCGCCACCTTCCAGGCCGAAGCCCAGGATCTCCGGACTGAACCCGATGCCGCAGGCTTTCTCAAGCCTTGCGCGGCTTGCCGAGCTGTTCTCCGGGCTTGCATGGGCGAACTGGGTTCTATGCCACCTTCCAGGCTGAAGCCCAGGATCTCCGGACTGAGACCCGATGCCGCAGGCTTTCTCAAGCCTTGCGCGGCTTGCCGAGCTGTTCTCCGGGCTTGCATGGGCGAACTGGGTTCTGCGCCACCTTCCAGGCCGAAGCCCAGGATCTCCCGATTCCTTCGGCCGCCGGCCATGGTTGGTCATGCCGAGCCCAGGGCCATGCGCCGGTTTTCCTTCAAAGCGAGAAGAGAGCGTTTGAAGCGGGGGAACTTTATTACAGGAGTAGGGAACCTTACATCACTGATAATACATCCTTAGATTCGAGGCGTTCCACGTCCGGGGGAACCTGGCACCTCCCAGCTCCTCCAGGTAGTATGCGCCATGAGGGAGGGCTTCTGCCACCCGGTATGGGCCTTCCCAATTGGGTGAGAGCTTGCCGCATTCCCGTGGCTGGGAAGCTTCAGCGCGCCGGAGGACCAAATCTCCGGGACGAAAAACCTTCGACCGCACTCGGGAGTTGTAATACCTGGCCACACGCTGCCTATACGCCGCCATCCGAACTCGGGCCTTGTCCGTCGTTTCCTCGAGAAGGTCAAGGTTGAGCATCATCCTGGCTGGGTTTTCTGTCTCGTCATATTGCTCCACATGCAGCGTGGGTAGGCTGAGCTCGATCGGGATGACCGCCTCAGCTCCGAAGACGAGGTTGAACGGGGTCTCGTCGGTAGCCGTCCTCGGGGTGGTGTGGTATGCCCAGAGGATGCTGGGGAGCTCTTCGGCCCACCTGCCCTTGGCCTGGTCCAGCCGCGTGCGGAGGCCCTGAAGAATGGTCCTGTTTGTGACTTCGGCATCCCCATTGGTCTGGGGATGCACCACCGAGGTGAAGCGATGCCTGATGCCGAGGTCGCTGCAGAACTCTTCGAACTCCCGGCAATCGAACTGGCGCCCGTTGTCAGTAACCACGGTGTGGGGGAGGCCGAAGCGGCAAACGATTGACTTCCAAAAGAACTTGGCGATGTTTGCTTCGGTGATCCTCGCCAAGGGCTCGGCCTCAACCCACTTCGTGAAGTAGTCGATGGCCACTATCAAGAACTTCCGCTGTCCGGAAGCCGGTGGGAATGGGCCCAGGAGGTCCATTCCCCACTGGGCGAACGGCCAGGGAGCTGAGAGCTGGGAGATTGGGTTGGAGGGCCGCCGTTGCACCGTGGCGTGACGCTGGCACCGGTCGCACTTCTTCACGAAGTCAGCGGCGTCCTCCTTCATTGTCTCCCAGAAGTAGCCCTGACGGAGGGCCTTGTACACCAATGCCCTGCCCCCCACGTGGTTCCCACAGACGCCTTCGTGAATCTCCTGGAGCACAAGCTTGGCTTCCGCGGGTCCTACGCACTTGAGGAGGGGGTAGGAGTAGGATCTTCGATACAACTGCCCGTCCATCAGGACGAACCGCACGGCTTTCTTTCTGATAAGGCGAGCCGCCTCGCGGTCCTCCGGCAGGGTGCCACTGGTGATGTATTCGACGTACTTGTCCATCTAGCTGGGTTCATGGCTGACCTGATGGACCTCTATCGGCGCCTCGAGGCTTGGGATCTCGAGGCGCTCCACATGAGCACGTCCCAGCATCGAGTCCGGCAGGGTCGCCAGGCGAGAGAGAGTGTCCGCGCGGGCGTTCTCCCTGCGGGGGATGTGGAAGATGTTGAAGCGCTGGAATCTGGACGCACCCGCCGTGACGAGCTCCAAGTATTTCGCCATTTGGGGGTCATGTGCGACATACTCCCCGGAGACCTGTCCCACCACGAGCTGGAAATCAGTGAAAGCTTTGAGGTTGGTTATGCCCAGCTCGCGGGAGACTCTCAGTCCGGCAAGAAGTGCTTCGTACTCCGCCTGGTTATTTGTCGCGGGGAATTGGAAGCGGAGTGCGCATTCGGCGACGACCCCGTCGCTGTTGGCAAGGATGAGCCCAGCCCCGCTCCCGCCGGAGTTTGAGGCTCCGTCCACATGGAGGATCCAGGCGTCCTCTCCGGGCTCATCGGTGCCTATCTCCATCGGCTGGCCTGAGGGGCCTTCCTCGAGCTCCTTGCCCAAGCCTGCACATTCGACCAAGAAGTCGGCCATCACCTGTGCCTTCATGGCCGACCTTGGCCTGTACGTAATGTCGAACTCGCTGAGCTTCAGTGCCCACTTTGCCAATCGTCCCGAGGTATCGGGTCGGCTGAGCACTGCTTTCAGCGGTTGATCCGTCAGGACAGCGATGGGGTGCGCTTGGAAATAGGGCCTGAGACGCTCGGCAGACACTATTAGCACAAAAACGAGTTTCTCGGGCCGAGAATACCTGAGCTCCGTGTCGCGGAGAAGCTTGCTGGTATAGTATACCGGCCGCTGGACCCCCTGGCCATCGGTCCGAACCAAGACCGAGCTGACGGCTTCCTGGGTGACCGCTAGGTAGAGGATAAGCTCCTCCCCCTCCTCATGCCTGGACAGCAACGGTGGCGACGCAAGCGTCTTCTTCAGCTCCTCGAAGGCCTTCTGGCATTCCTCGGTCCAAGCGAAGTCGTTCATCTTTCTCAGCACCTTAAAGAAGGGACGGCAGCGGTCTGCCGACCTGGAGATAAAGCGGCTGAGGGCCGCAACTCGGCCGGTGAGTTGCTGCACTTGCTTCTTGGAGGCGGGCTGCTCCATGTCCAGGATGGCCTGGACCTTCTCCGGGTTGGCCTCAATTCCTCTTTGGGTCACCATAAATCCTAGGAATTTCCCGGCAGAGACGCCAAAGGCGCACTTCGCCGGGTTCAGCTTCATCTGATGGCGTCGGAGGTTGCCGAACATCTCCGCTAAGTCGGCCATGTGGTCCGAATCGGGTTTGCTCATTACTAGCATGTCGTCCACGTACACCTGCATGTTGCAGCCGATCTGGTCTTTGAAAATTCTATTGACCAGGCGCTGGTACGTTGCCCCCGCGTTCTTGAGGCCGAATGGCATCATCATGTAGCAAAAAGTTCCGCGGTCAGTTATGAAGGCGGTATGCTCTTCGTCCTCCGGGCTCATTCGGATCTGGTTGTATCCGGAGAAGGCGTCCATGAACGACAGGAGGCGATGTCCCGAGGTGGTGTCGACCAGCTGGTCGATCTTTGAAAGAGGGAAGCTGTCCTTTGGGCAAGCTCGGTTGAGGTCGGTGTAGTCTACACAGATCCTCCACTTACCACTACTCTTTCTTACCATGACCACGTTTGCCAGCCAGTTGGGATACTGGACCTCCCGCACAAAACCGGCGGCGAGGAGCTTCTCCACTTCCTCGTTGATCGCCTTCTGCCTTTCCATGGCAAAGCTCCTCTTCTTCTGGCGAACCGGGCGGCAACTTGGGTCCACGTTTAGCCTGTGCGTGATGACCTCGGGCGGGATGCCCGGCATGTCGGCTGCTGACCAGGCGAACACGTCAGCGTTCGCGTGGAGGAACTCCAGCAGGCGGGTCCGTTCTTCTTCAGGGAGCTGGGCCCCGACCTGTACCGTCTTCAGCGGATCCGAACCGAGGGGAAAAGTCAGTAGGCGCTCTATGGGCCCTCCCCTGGGTTCCTTCTCTCTAAGGTCGAGGTCGTCGATATCGGAGGCGAGCTCCGTGCCCCGGGCGCTCGGGACCGTCTGGAGGCAGAGCGGGACTGGCTGGGTCGTCCCCTTCATCTCCCCGAGCCCGGAAGGCGTGGGGAACTGTACCAACAACCTTCTCGTGGAGATCGTGGCGTCCAGTTGGTTGAGCCCGGGACGCCCGAGAATGGCGTTGTAAGGCGAAGGGAGTCTGACGACGGTAAATGTTATTAGGACGGTCGTCTGCCGGGGTGGGAATCCGGTGGTGACCGGGAGAGTAATCTCCCCTTCGACCCCCACGGAGTCCCCTGTAAAACCCACAAGGGGGTTGTGCACCGGTCTCAGCTGATCGTGGGACAAGTTCATCCGAGAGAAAGCATCGTAAAAAAGTACATCAGTCGAGCTTCCACTATCCACCATGATTCGATGTACAGGATGCTTTGCGATGGTCATCTCGACCACCACGGCATCGTTGTTTACATTTTCATTACCCTCCCCCCCTCGGGAGGGATTACATTCTCCGGGTTCCCGACTTCCCGGGCTCTCTTCGTCGCTCGACCGACCCCGCGCGAGATCATGCCCACGGGCTTCTCCGTTGGGCGGTTATCGATTGCAGGGACGGGCGGTAAGGTCGCGAGCGGCTGCCCCTCCGAGGGGGCCTCGTTCTTGACGAACTTCCTGAGGTAGCCCCTCCTAATCAGCTCCTCGATCTCCCGCTTCAGGTTGTGACACTCCTCCGTGTCGTGACCGTGCTCGCGGTGGAACTGGCAGTACTTCGATTTGTCCCGGGTGGCTCTCGGGTTCTGAGGAGGAGGTCGGCGGAGGTAACGCTCGCCCTCGATCTCCATGAGGATCTTCGTCCAAGGTGCGAGGAGAGGGGTGTACCTCCGCTCGGGAGTGGCCTCGCGCCTCGGCCTTGGATTCGGGCGAGGGTCGGCAGATGGCCCGGGCTTCCGAGCTCCCGGGGTATCTCTCGGGGGCGGCCTCTTAGGAGTCTTCCCGTCCAACTCTCGACGGGTGCGGTCGGCCTCCTCCGCTCGGATGTACTTGTGGGCACGGAGGAGGAGCTCGGAGTACGTCCTGGGCGGCTTCTTGTCCAGGGAGTAGGTCAGGCGGGACGTCTTGAGCCCGCGCTTCAGAGCCAACATGGCGACGGGCTCGTCCAGGCTGTAGATTTCCAGGGCTGCGGTCTTGAAACGGGTGATGTAGTCCCGGAGCAGCTCTTGGTCCTGCTGGCGGACGAAGAAGAGGCTGTCCACCTCTCTCGGCACCTTTCGACAAGCATCGAAGTGTGCCACAAACTTCCCTTCCAGCTGATGGAAGGATCAAATGGATCCGGGCTCGAGGCGGGTGAACCAGACTCGAGCGGCCTTCCGGAGGGTGGCCGGGAAGGCGATGCACAGAAGAGCGTCGGTGGCCCCCTGGACCCTCATGAGAGCTTTGTAGCTCTCCAGATGGTCCAGAGGGTCGGTGGTCCCGTCGTAGGGATCCACCTGCGGCATGCGGAACCGTTTTGGGATCGGCTCCGCCTGGATTTCTTTAGAGAAAGGGGGACGGGAGTCGTAGCCCGCCGGGTCCGTCGACGGGTTCTGCAGGTCGGCGAATCGGCGGGCGAACTCCGCTAGCTTGCGCTCATGCTCCTCCAGGCGCCTCTTGGCCTGGCGCCTGATGGCTTCGTCGATGGAGTCTTCCACCGAGGCTGCGGGTGAAGGGGGCGCCGATCGGTCTCGGCGCGAAGTCAAGCCTCGGCGTCGCTTGCTGCGATGCACCGTTTCGGCCTCATTGGCCGGGGATCGACTCTCGTGATCCTCCGAACCGGAGTAGTTTCTTTTTCCGGGAGCTTGGTGGCTCCCACGGGGGTTGGAGACGGCCCTCGGATGGGATGGCCTGCCCTGGATGGAGTGCAGGCTCCCACGCTGCCCCGCGGCTCGGGCCGCGGGGGTCCCTGGCTGCGGCTACGTGGCCAGGGACCGCTGCTGATGCTGAAGCTGCCGGACTGCCGAGGTCAAGGTCTGCAGCTGTTGGATGACGGCCGCAAGGGGTCCGTCCGTTAAGGTAGGCTGTGGTGGAAGAGGAGGGGGAGCTGGAAGCTCCCTCTCCGGGCTGTGGGCCCCTGGAGGGGAGTGAACCTTTCCCACACGGCTGGTGGACGCCTCGCGGCCACGAGTGACCACCATTGTCAGAGAGCGCGATACCTGCAGAAAGCTGGCTCCTGCTTGGGTTTGGTGTCCTGCCCCCCTACCTGGTGCGCCAATCTGTTGCCGCTCTCATCGCCGCGCTCGTGCCTCGGATCCGTGGATCCTTCCTGACCGTCGGAGCTCCCTCGCCGGGATCCCCGGCCAGGGTCTTCTAACCCCTTCTTGCAGGTTCGCCGCAGCCGGGGAGGCTCCCTCGCCAGGCGGTCAGGAAGGATCCACGGATCCGAGGCACGGGCGCGGCGACGAGAGCGGCAACAAACTTAATCAACATTATTCAATATTTTAACTAAAACAACAACATTATATTCAAAAAATTACAACTAAATCATGCAACATAATTCTGGAACAAAAACATAATATTTACATAGTAAATAAGACCATCTAAAAAAATACCTGTAAAATAATGGGGACGGAATGGATCAAATGGAGCCGGAGAGGAAGATCTAGCAGTCCCGGTAGATCGGATCTAGCAAAAAAAAATATAAGGATCTACATAAATTTAAAATATTTGGGACAAAAAAAAATTACCTTGAATCGAACTGGACCAGCAGGAGCTGGGGCGAGAAAAAGTGGAATAAAACTGGCTGGAATGATCGGTCGAAGAGAAGTGGGCCAAGGGGAAGAAAAAAAAATGGTTGCGAGCTGGGGACACGCAGGAGCTGGGGCCGGAGGAAGAACGAAGTAGAAGAACAAAAAAAAAGGAAAGCCTTAGAGAGTTATTAGGCATGAAATTGTCTTTACAAAAGATGATTTCAGCCGCCTAAAATCGTCTTTGGCAAAGACGAATTCAGAACTCGGCTGGCCAAAATGACTTCTAAAACCGCGAATTGCCGCCACGTTGTCACGGGGTTAGTCTTCGCTTAGGCCAAAACCCGTGCGGCACTCCAAAATGTCCTGCAAAATGGAACCAGCCAATGCGTGCCAGTGATAGAAATACGATGCTGCAACCAAGGCAAATACACAAGAGACAAAGGAAAATAGCAAGGAAACACACTCAAATGCACAAAGGCAAAACTAGTGTTTTCATTAATGTAAATGGAGAGATTACAAGCAAAATGCAACTACCACTAGACCTATCCTAAGGACTCAGAAGGCAGAGGAGGCAACGATGAACCGCAAGAATTTACCAAGAAACCGACCCACAATTGTTCTCGCTCACCCTCCCGATTCTATACATGCAGGGCATCCCGCCAAATCCCACCCCGGGGGTTCCAAGGTATCGAGGAGACTTGCATTTTTCTGGTTCGTCGCAAGAAGCCCTGACACAAGAAAAATCCCCCAAAACTAGGCAAAACAAGGAAAAAATGCCCTAGCGGCAGTTGCTCAAGACATCTTATTGCAAGATATGTACAAGACCGTGTCAGAGGCCATGGCCAATCAAAGTGCTTTGCAAATGGCCCTGACAGACTTCCCCACTTGATCAGGTCGACGTCCTCGTCGACATGCTTTGTTTGTATGCTTCGACCCGATCTTCTTCATGCCGCAACGAGTCCTCTGGCTCCCAGCTTGCTTTTGACTTGAGAAGTCTTTTCCACTGCACCAAGTACTCGATCACTTGTGCACCATTGGGTAACACATAGACTATATCTGTCAAAATGTTATCAACTCGTTGCTCTAAGGAGGCCGTTGTAGGGGTTAGACGGTTTGACATGTTCCTCATGGGATCCTCCAGATTGGCATGATATGGTTTGATGCAACTTCCATGAAGCACTGGATGTATCTTGAGCCATACAGGAAGTTGCACCCGGTAGGAGACATTTCCTACTCTTTTAATGATAGGGAAGGGACCCTCATACTTGCGAACCAGTCCTTTATGCACCTTGCGAAAGAACCGGAGTTGGGCTGGTTGGAGCTTAACCAGTACCATGTCACCTCTCTTGAAGTCTAGAGGTCTCCTTCCTTTATCAGCCCACTTCTTCATCTTCTTGGAAGCCTTCTCCAGATATGCCCGTGCAATCTCAGCATTGCGGTGCCACTCCTTGGCCAGATGATAAGCTGACGGGCTATTTCCAATATACCCCACAACCATAGTGTGTGGAGTGGAGGGTTGCTGTCCAGTGATGATTTCAAAGGAGCTCTTGCCTGATGCAGAGCTTCGCTGCAAGTTATAAGAGAATTGGGCTATGTCCATCAACTTCACCCAATCCCTTTGGTTGGCACTTACAAAGTGCTTCAGATACTACTCCAGAAGAGCATTTATTCTTTCTGTCTGGCCGTCAGTTTGAAGATGAAGACTAGTAGAGAAGTACAACTTGGATCCCAACAGCTTGAAAATCCCAATCCAAAATCTCCCTAAGAACCTAGAATCTTTGTCACTGACAATGTTCTGAGGGATACCCCAATACTTCACCACATGCTTCAAGAAGAGTCGAGTTGCATCCTCCGTGGAACAATGCAAGGGTGCAGGGATGAAGATGCTATACTTCGAGAATCGATCCACTACCACTAGGATCGACCCATACTCCCCCACCTTTGGCAAGCTCGAGATGAAGTCCATCGAGATGCTCTCCCATGGCCGCTCCGGTACAGGCAAAGGTTCAAGGAGCCCACCAGGCTTGCTTCGGTCCACCTTATCCTGTTGGCAAATGAGACACGTCCGGACATAATCTTCCACATCCTCTCCCATCCTTGGCCAGTAGTATGCCCTCTCTAAGAGGGCAAGAGTTTGGTGCATTCCTGGGTGACCAGCCCAAAGAGTGTCATGGCATTCTCGCAATAGTTCTCTTCTAAGGTTGTTCACCCGAGGCACATACACCCGATGTCCTTTTATCAGAATGAGCCCATCTTCAAACCAGAATTGCCGTGCCTTCCCTTCATCAATGAGCTGCTTTAAAGTGATAGCTGCGGGATCCTTTAGTAGTCCATCTCAAATTTTTGGCAGCAAAGTTGCTTGCACTTGGCTGACTTGCCCTTGCTCCATCACCTTTAAAGCGGCAAGCTCCACCTTTCGGCTCAGGGCATCGGCCACCTGGTTCATACGCCCTGGTTTATATTCCAAGGTCATGTCAAACTCCGCTAAGAAGTCCTGCCAGCGGGCCAATTTTGGAGACAGCTTTTTTTGTATTTGGAAGTAGCTGAGGGCCACATTATCAATCTGCACCATGAATCGTGACCCAAGGAGATAGTGCCTCCACACCCTTAGACAGTGAACCACCACTGTCATCTCCTTCTCATGAACAATATATCGCCTCTTGTGTCATTCAGCTTTCGACTTTCAAATGCCACTGGATGACCCTCCTGAACAAGGACTCCTCCAATAGCAAAGTCTGAGGCATCTGTATGGACTTCGAAGGATAAGTTATGATCTGGAAGTCGTAGCACGGGCTCCTCCATTACAGCAGCTTTCAACTCCTTGAAAGCTTCTTGGCACTTCGAAGACCAATTCCATGATTGATCCTTCTTTAATAGTTCTGTTAGTGGCGCAGCTCGATGAGAGTAGCCTGCGATGTACAGCCTATAGTAGTTAACAAGCCCCAGGAAAGATCGCAGCTCCATCACTTTAATAGGAGCCTGCCACTCTTGTATAGCCTGGACCTTCTCCTGGTCCATACGGATCATGCCACCACCAACATGATGTCCCAAGAACAAAATCTCTTCCTGGGCAAGGTAGCACTTCTCCTTCTTCACATAAAGGGAGTTCTCCCACAGAACTTGAAGGATGATCTGCAAGTGCTTCTCATGGTCCTCCAGTGTCTGACTATACACGACAATATCATCAAGGTACACCACCACAAATTTGTCAAGATAGTCATGGAACAGTTGGTTCATTAATATGCAAAAGGTAGCTGGGGCATTAGTCAATCCAAAGGGCATCACCAAGAATTCAAATGCCCCGTACCTTGTCACACATGTAGTCTTGCCTTCATCTCCCTCTACGATCCGGACTTGCCAATACCCAGATCTCAAATCCAGCTTGGAAAAATACCGGGCTCCACCTAGCTAATCAAACAAGTCTGCAATTAAAGAAATTGGATACTTGTTCTTCACAGTCACCTTGTTTAGGGCCCGATAATCCACACACAGTCGAAGACTCCCATCATGTTTCTTCTAAAAGAGAACTGGGGCTCCAAAGGGGGCTTTTAAGCTGTGAATGAGTCCTCCCTTTAGCAGCTCATCAAGCTGTTTCCTGAGTTATGCAAGCTCCAGTGGAGCCATACGATAAGGCGGACGAGCAGGAGGCTTTGTGCCCACCTCCAGCTCAATTTTGTGGTCCACTGCCCGTCGCGGTGGCAAAGTCTTCGGCAACTCGGGAGGCATTACATCTTCAAAATCCTGGAGGACTTTAGCCACCCCAGGAGGCAAAGGACCCATGTCTTTGGCTTCTGACTCTAACTTCATAGTAGCCACATAGGTTAACTCTCCTTTCTTCATTCCTCTCTTCAGCTGAAGCGAAGATATATGCTGCATCCCTTCTTGAGTCCGTCGAGCAACAGGGACAACACAAGGGGACTTATCCCCCATCATGCATAGTACATCAAGAAATGGCATTGGGACCACCCTAGCTGCTTGAAGGAACTCCATGCCCAAAATCACCTGAAAATCATCCAACGGTATAGCCATGAAATTGGCTTTCCCATACCAAGTTCCGACTCGCATTGGCACCTCCCTTGCAAGTCCAACAATGGGCCGAGCTTCTAAGTTCACTGCCTTCATTCTATTGGAATCCCCTTCTAGCTTCAATCTAAGGCGAGTGGTCTCCCGATCAGCAACAAAGTTGTGGGTTGCCCCAGTGTCCACCATTGCTTGGGTTACACGACCATTGAGCTCCACTTGCACATACATTAGTTCATTGGTTCGTCGACTAGCATGTTGGTGAGTTTGGTGTGGTTTCGACCGCTGCTGCAGCTTGGATGGCTTGAGCTGCTCCCCTACTTGACCCTTGATAGCGTTGAGTAGCCTGAAGGCACCCATCCTAGGACCCTCAACCTGTTCCTCCTCACTATCGCTGCTAAGGTCTTCCAGTTTAACTTGGCTCTGCTGCACACTGGCTTGCAAGGCATTGAGAGCTTGTTTCTAGAGACAGTTCTTCACCATGTGTGGCCCTCCATATAGAAAGCACCTAGACTTTGGAGTCCTTGATGGCTCTGGCTCCTTAGTTTTAAAGTCTTTCTTCTTCTCATTCCCCACACCCTTTCTTTTTGACAGCTTTGGATTCTTGGAGATATTTGTCATGGCCTTCTTCTTCTGGTGGTCGGAGGGGAGGAAATATGTCAAGCGCTCAGCTGCAGCTTGAGCAGATGCCAAGTCGGTGACACCCCTCCGTTGCAACTCCTATTGGGCCCATGGCTTTAAACCTTCCAAGAAGTGGAATAGCTTGTCTTTCTCGGAATATCCCGAATGTCCAACATCAATGCCGAGAACTGCTTCACATATTCTCGCACAGTTCCTGTATAATGGAGATGCCTCAAGTTTCGCCAAGCAATAAAGTCCACATTTTCTGGCAAAAACTGAACCTTGATCTCCCTCTTTAGGTCCTCCTAGTTGGCAATGATGCATCGACCCGCCTGCATATCCTCATACCGAGTTCGCCACCATAGTTTGGCATCCCCGGTCAAGTACAAGGTAGCCAAGATGACCTTTGTCTCCTCGGAGTCAAGTCGCACCACCCGAAAGTACTACTCGACATCAAACAAGAAGTTCTCCAACTCCTTTGCATCACAAGCTCCATTGTAACTTCTAGGTTATGGTGCTCTCATCCGGCTTGCCCCACCTTCTACAACACCTGGAGCTGGCATATTATCCACTGCCCGAGTCAGCACTGCAACTCTGGTGGTCAGATCATTCAGTTGCTCCCGTAAGAGCGTGACAGACTCTTTAGTATTGTCACTGAGATTATCCACAATCTTCACAAGCTGCTCCTGACTCGACTCCAAGTTTGCAATACGGTCCACCATTGAGAATAGATGAGCCATGCTCTCATCCATTTGGGCCAATTGCACCTCCAACGCAGACATCCGCTCCTTGTGGCTTCGCAGCTTTGCATTATCAGCTTGTACATCTATCGAGACTAGTGAGGCAACCATCGCCTCATCGCGCACCGTCCCGCTCATCTCTCCCTCATTCCTATGACCCATGTGCGTTGCACTAATGTCTACAACTGAACGGCTCTGATACCACTTGTCATAGGGTTAGTCTTCGCTTAGGCCAAAACCCGTGCGACGCTCCAAAATGCCCTGCAAAATGGAACCAGCCAATGCGTGCCAGCGATAGAAATACGATGCTGCAACCAATGCAAACACACAAGAGACAGAAAAATGGCAAGGAAACATACTCAAATGCACAAAGGCAAAACCAGTGTTTTCATTAATCTAAATGAAGAGATTACAAGCAAAATGCAACTACCACTAGACCTATCATAAGGGCTCAGAAGGCAGAGGAGGCAACGATGAACCGCAAGAATCCACCAGGAAACCGACCCACAATTATTCTCGCTCACCCTCCCGATACTAAACATGCGGGGCATCCCGCCAAATCCCACCCTAGGGGTTCCAAGGTATCGAGGAGACTTGCATTTTTCTGGTTCGTCGCAAGAAGCCCTGACACAAGAAAAATCTCCCAAAACTAGGCAAAACAAGGGAAAAATGCCCTAGCGGCAGTTGCTCAAGACATCTTATTGGAAGATATGTACAAGACCGTGTTAGAAGCCATAGCCAAGCAAAGTGCTTGCAAATGGCCCTGACAACGTGTCACGGCAAAGAGAAATTGCCGCCATGTGTCACGCCGGGGAGACGGGCACGAGGAGAAATCGTCTTTGCCAAAGACGATTTCTCAGTGAGAAATCATCTTTGGCAAAGCCGATTTCTCTTGGCCGCCACGTGTCGCGGCCGGAAGAAATTCGCGGAGCCAGGCACGTGGGCAGTGTCCTGAAATCGTCTTTTGGAAAGACGATTTCTTAGCATGAAATCATCTTTCCAAAAGACGATTTCAAGCCAAGGTGGCTGCCCCCGCATGCCACGTGGCAGGTATTTTTGGCACCGTTGTCCATGTCAGCCAAAAACACTTATTTTCGTAAATATTTCCCTGACACCTATTTTCGTAATTTTTTTTAGTATTATTTTTAAAAAAATCCCTAGACTCCGATGCTCCACCGTCTACAAGGCAAAGGCCGTAAAACATTTCGCAAGATGGGTCATATTTTTATCAAGACATAGAACGTGAAAAGGTATCGTTCAAATCATTATGGCAACTATTTTTTTATGAAACAAAAAGGGAAGGAGTTAGACCCCGGGCATGTCCACCCCCAGACGATCCCCCAATCCCAGTCAGAAAATGTTCGATACACGATGCATATTAATTTTCCGCAGCCGTTCCCCACCCAAAGGTGAATACGTCAACCTGACTGCCACTGGCGCCAGCCGAGTGAACGAAATTTATTATATATATTCCTAACTTTTTCAGTACCATCAACCAACAAGCACTACAGAATTATTTTATTAATTTTTTTTTTAATTTTATTTTTAATTTTTTTAGTCGAAAAATATCCAAATCGGGACTCGAATTCCTGCCAGCTAGTTGTGAGAAAAGTCTCACAACCAGCTGTGCCACGCGCCAGTGGCAATGACAGTTGTTGTTTAAACATTAGCAGCAGCACACTAGCCAAGTAATTAACTGTAAAATGAATGTCAAATCTTGAAAGTGTAATCGCAATTCAATATTGCCATAATCTCAACTGATGATTTAAAAAAAAAAAAAAAAAAAGGACCGCATGTAAAACAAGTCCTAAATAAACATGATACACCGTAGAGCAAACATAAATTGATTTCAAACAGATAGGACAAATTTTGTTGGATAAAATTATTTAACTTCCCTTGGAATATATTTTGTTGGAGAAGAGTGTTAAGCTCGAGTATAAAAATAAAAATGAATAATTTCCACTCCAGTTATTTAGTTGAAGAAAGTTTCATTTTCAACTCTCTTCAACCAAATACATTCTTAATGTCTGCGCTCAGAACGTAAACTGATTCAAGCAAGCTAGCAGATCTTTCATAGCAAGAGATATAAAACTGTAAGCATAGAGCATAATCCTGGGCAAATCACAAGCACAACTCGAAGAATATTTGAAGCATGGATGCCTCATGAATGGACCAAGGCCGTTACTCAAGCTGCCCGCATCCAAAACTAATCTCTGAATTATTTTATCGGCCAGCCCCAAGAACTTCCTGATATCTTTTGCTGAGATCCTAGCATATATTGCCAATAGGAACTTCTAGCAAATCATCACCCGAGAATAAAAACAGGCATATTGCTTTCCAACCCGATCAACACAATGAAGAAGACTCTTCCTCCAAATCTGTTTAGACCGTGATTAGGATGTCTCAAAAAATGAGTAATTAAAAAGACGTGAGATAACTCTCTTTCGCCATGAAGTCATCAATACTCCATTGTCTATTGGTGTTCTAAATCCGTTTGGGCAGCTTAACAACAAAACTACATCCTCTACAGGTAGAGGATATCCACCAACCTGAGTGCAACGCACAGCACCGTGCATCAATGTGTAAAAAAGGAGTTCCTCCCTGTACAAAAATAACCTTCATGTTTCCATAAGAAATTCCCCTTCATTCCTCACCACAAGTATAGAAACTTTGTCCCCAAAAAATAAAATCATGTGCAATAACAGGAATACCTAGCCATCCACCTTGTATAATGGAAATGGATATTACTTTCAGTTTCATATATATAACACGCAGAGGTAGAAGATTTGAGTCATAGAATGTAATAGCTGAGTAAACAAGGGAAATATTTTGCAAGGAAGATCAACAGAAACCTTGATGTCCATAAAACAACAACTACACTTCCTTCACCTGAGCAAGCTCAACATACTGCTCGGCAAGCTTTTTCACCTTGTCGCCTTCCTTGATAAGAAAACTTGCATTTTTGGCCTTGCAATGGTATCTCATGACTTTATCAGCTGTTTTCGCTACCGCCCACCTGTACTGATCAACTGTTATCACTCCACTTTTGCAAAGTGGCCTGATGTGTTCCTTGATGTAAGCCTCCACCTACAACAAATAAAACAAGATTATTGATTAGTTTATAAAAGACGGATACACTGATTACACGTTTTCCATGAAGCATGCCTTCTTCATGTATTGCAGATCTGTCAAAAGATTTTGTGGTACCTCAATAGACCAATGAATAATAAATGCATAACACGATTTCTGACAGTAGATCTCAATTCTCATGTGTGATAGAAGTTTTTGGTTTTCAAGATGATGAGGTCAGATCCAAACCTAGAGGTCACAGTATACCTGCATGTTGGCTTAGTTAAACACTTGTGAACAAACTACATAGGAGATGTTTATATCATTCTGGGAACGGACACAGACTACAATGCATCATGAACGGAATACCCTTCTTAGTTTCTATCAGCACCGAAAATGGTTTGTTTTTCAGGATTTGAAGATTCATATAAGATGGAGAAGATTAAAATCATCAAGTCATGAAGTAGGTGAGGATATCACCGTACAATCAGGTATCCATGCAGTTTAAAAAAAGAGGCAATACAGCCCCTTACTCAACAGCATTTCTTCAAATACAAAGCAAAGTTTATAAAGCTTGTCCTTGGTTAGTGAACACTTAAGGTGTACTAATATTTTTTTCTGTGTCACAAGATGATGGCCAGGAAGGTACCGTTCTCTGAATCTGCTTTGCATCATGAGTTCTGATGATGAGTTTGTATCTAGATATCTATATTTATTTTTTTCACATTCAACCATGGTTCCCAAATATATGGCACATCAGCATAGACCTGCATATGTTGCTCGATCACATAATAAGGAATCTTGGGAATGTAAAAAAAAGAACTGGAAACAACATCAATCCTTTAAATTTCTAATGATAAGTTTTCACGAGAGACAAGTTATACACTACTGCTAGCAAATCAATGAAGCAAATATCACATCTATGTGGGTGGGTATGTTTGTAAACGTTGCAAAGTATTAACTGTCCCTGTACCTTTTTGGATATGGAAAAAGTGGAATCAGAGAATTTGTCACTGGTGGATTTTGATTTTCTCTCCTTCAGAGCATTTTCACCCATACAAGAATGAGTAGGTGAATTTCCCCGTCCTGAAGATTTATGATCCAAAAGTGTCTTATTCTCCATGCAGCTCTCAATATAAAACTCAGAAACAGTCACTCCATCCTTCGAGTTATTATTTTCTGTTGCAGGAGGAATTGTGCCTTTTGGCACCGCTTGCACCACCACAAAATTGCTCCCTTCTCCAATTACTACATCAGATATTACATTCATCAAATGTTCCTGCTCTGACCCATACAGCTCTTTATACCCTGCTAAAGAAGGCTCTTTATGCCCTCTAGATGGTTCTAGCGTCGAGGGAGTATCAAGCCCAACATCTACTTTTGCATTTTCCGCACCATGTGCTTTTTGGTACTCCAGCAAGGTGAAAGGATTGGATCGTGCCTCAACAATCAAGTTATCATTGGTTGGTTCTTCTTTAACAGAAGGCTTTAAAGAATCAGAGTCTGAAAACTTACCTGATTCTTGAAATTTAACAGTAGAGAGAATAACCTTCATTCTGGAATCTGCATTTTCTGGTTGTAATTTGGATGCTCTAGAAGCATTAGGCATGCTGGAATAAGCAGTATAACCCTCGTCCCCTAAATCATAGTCAAAATCCCCATATATATCCAATTCGGGATGAGAATCAGTATCTAGGACATTCTCAAGACAGTCCTTGTTGACATTCAGGGAAGGATCATTTTCTTCACTAGGGTTTTTTCCAACTCTATCTGGACTGCTTGGAGGAGTATCAGAAAGGCCTGCCAACCGTAATGCTTCTTCTACTTTGCTGGACACTGTGGCACCAGGTTCTGCGTATGTTTCTTTTGCTGAGTGATCAAGACCACATACATTGTCTCCCGTCAAATGGGAGGCAGTTGTTTCAGCTTGTGACTTTGTAAGCTGAGACAGAACCTGGGAGCAAAGGTTTATATAAACCAACTTGCTGTTGGATCTTTCAAAAATCTCCTTTTCTACATTAACTGCATCAGCAACAGCCAACTCAGTTTCTGCAGTTCTGCGAATGACAGATAGGTTTGTGCTCCTCAAGTAATGCTCAGTGATACGGTAAAGTTGTGCCTGACATAAAAAAAGCTCAGTTAATTCTTTAATAATTCTCTACTGGAGAAAGAAAAGAAACTAATATAGAAAAAATAAACAAAGACAAAGTGGATACATTAATGATCACTGCTATGGTAAAAAGAGTGTATTTACATCTTTCCAGTTGTCCTTAGAGGAGATGTCCATGATTTTAATCAGAGCAAATATAATGTACTATTGCACATGTCCTAGTTTTTAGTGAAGGGAATAAAATCAAGATATTTTATTGTATAAGTAAAATCAAGATAAGATATGATAAACAGTTCCATGCAACTAAATAATATGTTTTTACATAGTTCTTTTCTGCAATAATTAAATACCGCATAACTATTTCAAGATGAGGGGAAGGGAGGAATGATCATATCGGCAATTTTCCAACTAAATAAATGAAACATCTTACCAGTTACAAAACAGGTTGAGTTGTTGAAATGTTGCATAAAATAATACACAAACTCAAATTGGTTTATTTCAAAGTAGGAGGCTTAAGACAGCTAAACTCATTTTGAATAGTCACCATTTTAAACCATGCAAGTACATTGGCCAATAATCAATTGCAGATACAAGAACAGAGACTGCAATAAATGAATATGGAAATTTGCACTCAGCCACTGTTAGGAGCATGGTTTAATTGAAATATCTGCATCCATCTTGTTGCAGTCCCCATCCGTGCGCCGCCCACCCCCCCCCAACCCTTTCCAGCCAACCAAACAAAGCGTTGTGCATCAAATTAAAAGGCATTGCAAATACATTTTGCAGTATAGTCACACACACACACACACACACACACACAAAAGACATACCTGTCTAACTGCAACAGGAACTTTATTATGGTGGCTGGATGCTGGTACTGGTCTCAGACCCACAGGTAGTTGTGCCTGCACATGTCAAATGATCCAAAACATTGCAACTCGGTTAACATGAGTTAAGGAAGTTGCTACCAGCAGCTACAGGTTTATACAAATACAAAAATATTATAACTTACTAATAGAGGATAATTTCCCTTGAGCATCACTTCATTTTCTTGTTTATCTTTACTTCCACTTGAGTTTGCTAAAGCATTCTTTCGGGCCAAAACCTCCAGTGCCCATTTCCTTTTGTCATTCTTCGAAGAACAAAACTGGTTAGCTGGCTCATTTGAATTTTGCTCTCTTCCAATAGGACCACTTATCCGAGAAAGAGGGGTTGATCTTGTTTTCGGTCGAGCTTCTCCTGTAATGCTTGGAGCATTCAACCTTCTTCCTGTGTTATCAGATGAAGGAACTTTAACTGGGTATAAACCCTTGGAAATTCCTTTAGGATTTTCTGCTTCAATACTTTCATAAGTAGTTTGAGAATCTTTCACGGGTAGATTGTTATTACTTTTTACATTTTGATTGTTGTCAATTGATGAGCTTGCAGCGAGAGCAGAGAGGGGCTTGATATCATCCTTTCTTGGAAAAACTGATGCATCAGCTAAATATACTCTTGATAATATGGAATCTGTAGCCTCACCTTCCGGTCCCTGATCGATTTCCAAGTTCTCCAAGCAAGAATTTGAAGTTTTTTTAAGAAGTTTAAGAACAGACTGTAGTGTCTCAGTCTTTTCACCCTTCATCCTAGAACATCGGTACTTCCAGAACTCAATCTCCCAATCCCTGTCCCATGCACGCCTTCGTCTTCCTGTGGATGTTCCATATATTTTTTTGGTTAGGTTATCACGAATTTTTCCTTTTTGTAGCAATGACTTCCTCACTCCTAGAACTGAAGGATCAAGTTTATTAGCCAATTCATTTCTAGGTTTTACCATTGCATTCCGAAATGCTGTCAGAAGTTCTCCGTCCAAGGCATTCTCCTGGCCAGTGCTGTTCGAGGTTTCATTTTTGACCACTCTTATCTCTTTTCCCAGTTCCTGAAATAAAATGGATGATTCCTTGTTTCCAGCTCTTCGCATTATCTTTTTTACTCTCAGCCCAGCAGAATCATCTTGCTTTTCTATGGTTTTAGTTACAGGATTTATGCCTGCTTCACCATCATGCTTTCTATGCTTGGGTTCCTGTACCATATCCATTATATCTAGAGTTAGAGCTTCCCCATATGATGCACATCTTAAATTATCATCTTCTGGAAATGCTGCTGCTACAGAACATGTCTGAGAGTTCTCCGAAACAGAAGCATTGTTTATCTGAGGCTTTTCGTTTAATTTAGCTCTCTTTGCAGGATGCTCGGCTTCCACACCCACCTGTGAGTATCCTTCTTGTTTGCCAACAATGTCACTTGGATGATCAATGTCTCTAAAAAAAAAAGACAAAAAAATAAGGTTAAATCAATGGTAATGATAATATGCATAACAAAAGTTAACCAACCAAACCTTTTAAACAAGATTTAATAACAAAGAAACATGAGGATATCTTCAGGTAGTGATGCTGTGGATGACATCAATTAAAAATAAAGCAACAAAATAAACAAAAAGTTGAGCATGATGATAACTATATTGCTAACAGTGAAAATATGAATCCTTTCCCCATAAAAAATTCAGTTTATTATACAACTACAATCATTGGTGACATGTTGAAAAGAGGAAGAATATTGGATGGTTGAACAGAAAGCAAAAGTGTCATATATAAGAACAAGAGTCATGTTTGAACTGAAGCTTAGTCCTGACAAACGAGCCTTATCCTATCATTTGCAAGCTGTTCTTAATTTGATCTGAACATTTGTATATTGTAGTCAGCTCTAAACAGAAACAACTGCAGCCAAGAGAAATGGTCTAATTCAAATTATAAAAGACCAATTAGCAAAAGGTGGAACAACAAGGAGGACCCTGAATGGTTCTTTCCCTTAGGAAAGAAAAACAGCATATGCAAGCAAGAGGGTGGCAATCCAAATAATGCTAAAAAAAACAAAGAGACTATTATAATAAAACTTTCTATATGTCAGGATGGTAACCATTAAGCTCACTTATGACAAACAACAGATATGTCAATAAGGGCAAAAAAGAATTACAAATTAGTTTAATCAGGATCTGCACTTGGCATTTTGAGACTACATAAGGTCTGTAACTCTGTACACTCAATGTGTACAGTACAGTCATACAGGTCAGAACAGACCCCGAACCAGCATAAGCTGATCTGAACTGAACAGTACCACCAGTTTTGCTCAGTTCAAGGCAGGCAGTTCGTTGCCTGTCCTACCCCAATAATAAGAGGGGAGGTGCAAAAAGGGCCTCTAATGCCATCTCAACCCTCCCATGACTTCTCGTGATACTACGATAATGATAATAATAGTGTATACCATGTGTACCAACCGATACCATACTATACCAATCACCAACCAATATGACACTTGGTACCTGTTCGGCGGACCTTACTTCCAGCTGTATCTAATGCCCAGGTTGTTTCTGATCTAATGCACAGGTTGTTTCTGAAAGGTCTAAGATTTAGAAGTGATGTTGTTTACTTTCAATACTAGACATTATGAAACATATAAGAAAAGATTCATACCTGACATTTGTCTCAAACTTCTCCATATGTTTCACTGTCAAACCTCTAGAATTGATATCCTTTTGATGTATAACATGTAGCATATCCTCATTAGTGCTGGTGACCATGTCATCTACTGAAAAAATTTGAACAAAGAAACCATTGTAACAAGGCACAAACATGTCAATCAAGCTCATAAGTTGAGACCCCATCACCAATGGATGAGAAATTGGACAACCATAAAAACAGGTAGAAGCATGCTTAGTTAACTCATTTTATCACGTACAAAAATTCAAAAAAAAAAAAATTCTGGAGGGGTATCTCAGTCAATAGCCTGGATATGATGCACAGTTTATCATTTTATTTTAATATCATCGAATTGTCTGGCCATTCTATAGATTGCTCTCGATGATTTTCACGAAAAGTATATTATTCAAAACATCATTATTCTAAGAGGGTGCTATTACTTGGCCCAATGAGTGAGAGTTCTTACTCAACAGTCAAGAACAAGATCATTTGTTCAAGATTGAAATTTGAGGATACAATAATAGTGGAGAATAGAATATTCTTCTGAATGGTGTGCACTGCTTCCAATCAGTAAATTTTCAGTATTATTGTCAACCATTTTGTCAGCTAAAACATGGTTACAAGGAGCTAGTTAAGTCAATCATCTGAGATTCATGATCATATGTCTAACAGGAAATCACATCGATTTTTGCAAAATAATAAATGGTTAGGATTCATAAATTGCTAATACATACCTGATGAATGAGAGGTGACAGATATGCCAAGATGAGGAATGGTATCACATTTGTTGTTTTCGGATAGTCCATTTTTATTTTCTTCATTTTCACTTGACAGAGGACATGAGACATTGTATTCATTCAAATTACAAGAGTTGTGTGTAGTCTCTTCTGTATTTTTGGCATGGAAACCACCATGTATTACTGAAACACAGGGAGAAGACAGCATCACACCATGTGATTGGTCTAATGATGTCTTCAGTAGATCATCAGCTAGAACTACAGCCTTCTCAGATGCTGCATACGCTAATGAATTTTCTGTCAGTTCAACATCTGGTTGGATGACATCCATTTTAGGTGACATATCCAACAATCTTTCATAACCATTCTCAATCTCTTGAACCAGGGGTATGGACCCCTTATCATCACTGCACATCGAGCTGTTACACATAAGTTCAACACAACCAATCTTGTCAAGCTGCATATCAAGTTTGGTATTGCCGGCATCAGAATCAGATAGAGATGTTCCATTTTCTTTGCCTGTATTAATATCTGGATCACTCTTCAATGGAGAACTGGCTTTAATCCTTGGCTCTACCCCAACCATTGAAACAACAACAGCTGTCTCACCAGCATCAGCAACAGATACTGACACCTTCCCCAAAAAGGAAGGGTCAATATTTGACATATGCCCAGCACCTCTCAAAGTTGAATGCTTGCTTGGATTTTGTACTGGGAGAAAATCCAACTTCTGTTGCACTTCAACAGATGCACACCTAAGAGAAGAAAAGGCAAATGGAAAAACAAAAACGTGCCATATTAAGAATAGCTGAAAATATAGCATTCTATAGCTAAAAGACCTACTAGTTGTGAAGACGAGCAACATTGGAGTAGAAGCAAAATTGATAAAAACTCCAGCCACAAGATTGGAACTAGGACACAAGCGTGCACAATTATTGAATTACCTTGGGCACAACCATGAATTTTCAGATGTGCACTCAGCATTGAATCCAACACAGAAAGCATGATACCTGAAAAATAATAATAATAATAATAATATGAATGTAAAGTACCAAAAAGTAACTTGATATTCACTTAGAATGAAAGATAAGAGCATATCCAAGTGGATTGATCAATAAAAGATAAATGAAATAACAGAAGTTATAGAAAGAAAATAAATCTGGGTTAGCTAAATGGAGGATTTGAACTATACAAATGGCAATCATGGTGGTGTAGAAGAGTGGCTTGCTGAATATTTGTCATGTTCATAGGATCATTACATGTTAAGGTCACAGTGGGATTAATGCTGCATGATAAAACATAGCTTATAGAAAGCAGCCTTATGTTAGCTTCCACTATAAGCATTTCCACAATTTTAGTTACTACATGTGTGGAATTTGGTGTAGTTCTGCAGACACAAAGAGCCTCCTTTTTCCTTTCTACAAAGTGTTTACATATCATATTTGTTGGTCATCATTAGATTTAGATGCATTTTAGTTCGTCATTAGATTTAGATGCATTTTAGTTCTTTCTTTTTCATGTTTACATAATGTTTCATGTACAATGTGTAATATCAGAAATGAATTGGAAAAATGAGATGTGCTAGACTCCAGGGGTTCAAAATAAGATGAGGCTGAAATCCAGATGATTGAACTGATAATCTGAAATCAACTTAGCTTGACAGCATATTTCCTGTTCTACTATGACTAAGCAATTTCCTCTGTTTTCACTCTAACTACTTTGCATCCACCATTTTTATTCAGTCATCTAACCAAGAGGTTTTGCTAAAAATTTCCATTCAAAAAGAGTGCACCGAGTGTCGAACATTTCCTCCATGCAACTTCTTCAAGATTGAACTTTCCATGTACAGGATAGAGAGATGAAAGTAAAGAGATACCATATATCACATGAATCACAAGCAATTGATGTGTCCAAAGTTAAACCACCCTCAGTTGTTGACAGTCCATTTCGAATTTTGCACCCATCACCATCCAAACAAATAACTGCCTGCAGAAGAATATGATTGTTAAAAAAAATACTGTCGGATAAGAGAATATATATTCTCAGATATGGACAGATGACTGCTTGTTGAACATCATTACATCTTCATCAATATAGTATGATGGAAAGGAGAGTGCATTGTTTTTCCCTTGAATACACCAATCATCATCTCTGCATCAAAAACACAAACAAGAGTTAAAGAACCAAAGGTTTTTGCATTAAAAAACCAAAGATATGTATCCATAACCTGGAGTTTGAAGCAAAATCTCAATCAAACGCAAGACATTATTTAATGCCTTTTTCAGGAAAGATTGCTTATATTTTGGATCTTGTCATCACAGAAACTTTGTTCAAGGAACTGGCTGTGAGTAGGTGAGCTGGTTGCTGACTTAACTTATTACACAAAGGGTAAGAAATTTCCAAATCGCATTAAAACAGTCAAAATAAAACAACAGGTTCACTAACTGCAAATTGAAGTGCTTGTACAAAATCAACACTGAAGTTAACAAAAGATTACTTGATATAAATGAGGGAAATGCAAGTCATTATCGCATGAATAAGTTAGGCCTCCAGCAACAAGCTTAACAACTGCCTATATTGTAAGTATTTGTAATCTCATTGCTTATTCCTATCAAGCACCATCATCACACGTAATTGTGATGATGGCAATTGTGAGAAGAAAAATGGTTGAGTTATATCAAGGTTTAAATGAAAAAGGATGCTTTCCTATTCAATTACTGCAATATGAATAATGAGAACAATATGAAATAATGGAACTGATCAATTTTTACTTAAAAAAGGATAGCTGAAAAAGCAGATCTTACCTGGAAAAAGAATATTCCTCAGCTTTGATGCTTCCAGTGGTATCATACACCTTCAGCCAATAAACAAAACTCACATACCATGCTGTAGTTTATGTCACAAAACTATAGTTTGGAGGACTAGAAGACAGACATGAACAGTCATATTGAAGGATTCAATCAAGGACACCTTGACCATTGCTAATAAACTTATTTGTAACATTAACTCAATATATAATCCTTCCATGCATGAGGCAAAAGAACAGCAAACACAACAGCTTTGCAATATTAAAAAATAATATTACTCACCGGAAGACATGTGATAAGCTGAAATTCATTTTTGCATAGTGGACAGTGGTTTGTGATTGTAGCCCATTTGTCAATGCACTCAAAACAAAACCTGAGATTTCATAGAACTTCTGTTACTGTTCCCAAGTTTTATCCCCATCAAGCAATACCATGCATGTACAAATGCAAGCAAAAATGTCATTTGTCCATACAGAAGATATTAACTTAAGCAAGCACGTCATTAATCTTTACAGAAGATGCTAGCTCAAGCAAGAAAGCAAGCGTGGAAGCAAGTATGTGTGTATGTATGCATGTACATACATATGCATGCATGCATGTATGAAAGATACTTGGCCTTGTAACTCAGTTTTGGCTAAAACTCTGACACCTAGTCCAGCTTTTATATTGGTTCCAAGCGAAAACCAATTTGGCTCTGGAGTTTTGGCCAAATCTTCAAACTAAGTATCAGATATATTTGCATGGACCCACAGATGTATTTTAAGTGCTATAACAGCCAGCTGCTCTTCAATAGCATATTGGTGATCTATCCTATATTATAAAAACAATACTTTTGAATTTAGGGAACATTCTCGTTTGTTTCCATCAAAAATCTGTCACATTTTTCATCAAAATACACTCGTTCAACTCCACAAAAAGTTCCTCTCAGTACGGAACAAAGTCTCCAGTTCACACATACAATCCCAGAAAATCATGCCCCTCCATCCATCATTGCTTAAAAATTCTGATCACTCACCACTCCAAAAACAGTCTTGCACCAACTTCCTGACATCCTCACTGCCAGATTCCACTAATATCGGTGAGTTTTCATCCCCCGCCCTGCCCCAATTTGCAAATAGAGAATAATAGGACTAGAGGAGAACTCATGCTAAAGTTTTCTATTTGCCATGAAATTTGAATGTAGCATTGGTGCATTATTATTGTGCACATGTTAGTAATTTATTGCACAATTTGGATTAATTTCAGGCACCTTCAGGAGCACCCAAGCCTATGCCCAAAATCAGGACAAATTTGAAATTATCCCACCAAAAAGACTTCTATCCATTCACTGAAAAATATATGTACTACCCATCATAAGGTGCCTCCAAAAGCCCAAAGGTCTAGCTTTTTAAACCTAACAGAGAAACCACGGGTGTCAATACCAACACTAGCATACCAACATCATACACCCCATCAAAATCCATGTGAACATGGAAAAAACATAATAATCACATATTATTCATTTTAGACAGCAAAAGTTAAAAAATGAAAAAGGAGGATTAAGAAATCGCATCTCAGTACGATACAAGGATGCGGTATCACATTATTAGTGGTATATGATACAAACTGGTATAATACCAGTCTGATGAAAAATCGGTATCACAGCAAGTAATGGTGTTCTAAACCTCGGCTGAGACTACAAATCTACAAATAAATATCAAGTATGATGATATCAACAAACTGATAATGATAATTCTTTTTACAGTACAGTGTTATGGTGGTAAATTGGCATCTTGAGAAGAAAAGAAAGATTAATAGATGCAGGCCAAGAAATTTTCGAAGCCTCTGTTATGGAAGATATTTATGCATTCTCGAGACCTACCAGTGATGGCAACAGTCCAAAACCCCTCTGTCAATGACAACATATGTACATATTCCACATTTTTCATTCTCAAAAGCAGCATCTTCCTGCAAGGGAAAAATAAAATATATCATCCATCCACTGTATTAAGACATACAAAAAGCAATCAAATTAAAATTAGCCCATTTAATAATTCAGAAGTGATTAGAGAATATATCTTAGATATCAGTTTTAAAGAATAGTAGATAAGTTGCACAAATACTTGCTTAATAGGGATTCATTATGATTGTTACTTCATATATTTGAAAATAAATATCACGCTGACACCATCTTCAGAAAGAGTTTTATCAGATCTTCAACAGTTTCATATTGATATTGTCGAATTGAAAAGACAGTGCATCATTGCATCACTAGTAACATCAACATCATAAAGAACATGTTGTCCTCCATGTGAATTAATGTCATGCACCAAAATTAACCATACCCGACATATCATCCATGAAAAGAACTGATACCACAAATTACAGCTGTACATGAATCTTGAGAAGGCTAGAAGCCTAGGATTTGAGATCGCCTAAGTTTTATAATCTTTTATTGCTTATGAGATTCTGATAAAATGTAGGAAATAGGGATTAAGACAACCAGCACTCCTGGCTATCACCAGGTGCTAATCAAGCTTTTATAGGAAAGCTCTAGTGAACAAAATTTAACCACTGGTCTTAAGGCCTTCATCCAACCTCATAGTCTACCCTTCTCCACTTTCCCCTTCCCAATTCAAGTCATCCATTGCGCCTCTTATATCCACTACATTGGTATGGAAAAAAATGTAGGCAAGCTTCGCCAAGCAGATACCAGGACCTATATTAGTCAGTGACCAGAATAGTATGGCATGGATCTATACAATGCCACTCTCCTGTACTGTACCATTCAAATCTTAACTGTTTCTAAATTTTTTGAACTGAAATCAGCAAATGGTTTGTCAACTTCACTGTAGCAAGTCAGCAAACCATTTGTCAACTTCAGTTGAAAATTGCCAAAAAAAAATATGTAGGATCCCCTATTTTGATTCGAAATACGGAGGGGCTTCTGAGCCATCTCTCCCTCTTTCTGACTGATGGGGGACTCTCTCTCTTCCTCTCCCACTTCCTCACCTGATTTATCAAATTGAGCAGCAGAACTATGCTGGTTCACTCTCAGCATGGTTCGATACACCCCGAACCAAGCTGTTCAGAGTGGTACGACGCACATTGAATGTAGGTTTATGCCATTTGGATATCATTGGAATCTCAAGTACATAAATGTAGATTGTTTAAACTTGCTTTAAGAGGGAGAATAGATGTTCAGGCCATCCATAAAATTGACACATCAATAAATTATATTTTAGCTCTTCAATATGTTTTTGATGTGTATTTTCTCCTCCTCTAGCAGCCATATATTGGAGTTCTAGAGCAGATGTCCTCAAAAGGCAAATGAAAAGGCAACAAAACATGAAAAAATAATTCCTGCTATCAAAATGTATCATAAATGAAAAATTTAAAATGCTAGGTGGGATTTACCATATCATCCTCATCTTCAACAACAGCTTCTTTTGATTCGCTCTTGGTGTTTTCTTCTGGATTCATTGGTTAGAAAAAAGGAGTACTTAACCTGAAAAAGAAACAACGTCAATCACTGTTAGCATGCCAATTTAACATCAAAAAGTTGGTGTTAAAAGTGACTCTCAGCATCAAGCAGCAACAAGAGTTGGACAAACACAGATATGATAGGATATGGATGGTTGTGAGATGTGAATGGAATTACAATAAGGGTAATTGATTATTTGTGAAAACACACAGTATTTATTTTCTGGATATTTAGTTCATTGAGAAAGGAGTTTTCCTTTATGCCATTTGGAACAATGAAGCAGAAGTTTGCGTTACAATAGAAGCATAATCAAGTAACTTTCCTCCAAAAGGTGGCAAGATTATCACCAAGCATGTCCACATATAAGACTATATTCGTACACATCATGTATGATACCCTTGTCAAAGCAACCCACGTCTATATTTTCATATTCTTTCCAATTCTTGTATCAATTAGTTTTTTCTTGTTTACCCATATGGTTACCATTAGCTAAATCAATAGAATGCTTCCAGCAGCATTTGCTTCTAAGTTTCCATGATATCAACATCGAAAAAACCATGATGCCTTTCAACCTCCATCTATTGTTACAGCCCACATTGAAACTGTCTAGCAGTACTCCTCTATCTGACTACTTATAGCAATGGACTTTGTTCATTGCTATAAGTAGTCGGATAGAGCTTCCAAAATCATCGAAGACAAAAGTATCGGGAATGTTTACTTTGATCACTCACAAGATATCCATTGTCGACAAAGAGATGATTTTGCGGGCATCGTATCATACGCTACTTCCTCATTGTGCCCACCACCAATCAAGAAATTGACGCTAATTTTTATCTAATCCTTTGGTGTTTTTTCCTCTGCGGTAACTAACCCGTCTTGGCTTAATTTCTAACCGCCACAAAGAACAAAGAAAACATCGGGGTAACATTCACACGTTCGGCTGCTTCTTTTCCTTTCCCAATTGGTTTCTTAAAGAAATTCAATAAGAAATCTTACCATTATAGAAAAACAGGCGATTTGTTAACTTGAAAATTTAGAGCTCCCAGAAATCTTCATAGCTAACGGTGCCAAACAATGCGATGATCACACCTTCTTTAGTTTCCAAAAAAACTGATTTTTTTCTAGAACAACACATATCAGCATCTTTAAGGTCCAAGAAATAGGAAAAATCCTCTTGAAAAGATTGATAGCTTTGAATTTTAAACCGCATTTGAAAGAAAATTATATCAATTAGAAAAATGGGATGAGAAGGAGGGATCAAGCAGTCAGATGAGAAAGAGAGGTTCTTGACGGCGATATCAGGGGGAGGAGGTCCGTACCTTCGATCTTCGGCGACGGCGGGGGGCGGTGATCGCCGGTTTCTCCAGCGGCCGGCGACCGTTGCGTTTCCTGGAGGAGGGAGAGAGGGTGGAGGGAGGGTTAGGGGTTACCATGGAAAAGAATTTTAGATGAGAGAAAAGAAAGGTCGAGGGGAAAAATTGACGTGCAGAAGTCGGTCGCATATACCGACTTTATAAATTTACTCCTGCACGTGCCCTGGACCGGACTTTTGCCGGACCGCTGAGGATATAATGGGAATTGCGGCCCTGATTGAACCACCAACCTCTTCCGTGGCTGAGGCGCACAAACCCAGACCGGGATACGGGGACACGCCTCTTATGATTTTTTAAAATATATTTTTTCAGAATATCTCAAATAAAATTTTATTTTTTCTTGTGCCCGAAGAGGATTTGAATTTTTTTGGAGCAAACTAGCCTTGCATCAGCAAGATTTGAAACCAAATTAGTTCTTGATTGGCATGTGATTGGCAACTTTGTTAGAAACTTGCATGATAAAAAATATTTAAGGATTTGATTGGGAGAGAGGAATATGGGAGAAGAAAAGAATAGAGAAAGAGTGGATCATTTTTCTTGATTAATTTTTTTAAAAAAAGAAAATAAAGAAAAATAAGAGAAACGGGAAAAATACCCTTCTCAAATTTGTAGCTTTTTTTTTCTTTTTTTTTTTTTCAAAATGAGTAAAATTAAAGAGAAAAGAATTAGAAGTAAGTAAAATTTTTTATGATCCCTATCTTATCTCTCTAAAAAATAAAAAAACTATATTGTTTTCTTCCATTCATTTTCTTCTTTATTTCCGATCAGAAAAAAAAAATTTATTTCTTTTTTCTACCAAACTTCCAATCAAGAGAAGATAAATAAAATTCATTTTCTTTCATTTCCTTTCCTTTTTCTCTTCACTAATCTTTTTTTTTCTTTTCATTCCCAAACTCCCAACCATGCCCTAAGTGGTACCGCAAATAGTTTTCTAGTTTATTATCTATGCTTTTTGTGATAACATAAACTTAGAAAACATAATGGCATATTTAAAATAAAGAAATCTAAGTGATAATTTTAAAAAATTATTAAAGATCGGAAAAAGTTTCCATGAAAATTTCTTCGTGGGCATAAAATATAGAAATAAACATATAGTAAAAATTTGAAGAATCCCGATGACAGCATGAAGCTTCTATAGAAATTTCTCTATCTAAATGAAATATAGAAATAAACAAATAGTAAAAAATTAAATAATTTTTAATATCATTACCTTTCATGATCCCTGATGTATGAAAACCAATAAAAAATAGTTCAATAATTTCTTCCTTACCTTACCAAACAAAGGCACGAATCATTAACATAATAAAATTTACAATAGCGTAGGATCAAATGATACCAAAAAAAAGAGAAAAAAAAAAAAAACCATATTTGTTAAAAAAAATCAATAATATAATTGTTTTAGAAAATAAGTACCAAAACAATAAAGAAAAAAAAAATCTTCTCTTTCTCCCAACCTTGTATAGAGAAAATAAAAAATATATGTGAAAAAATATAACATGCATACCAAAACATAGATAAATTAGTCCTCGGACTAGATCTAAGAGAGAAAGAATCAAATCAATGAATATTACTGGTGAGATTCTTGTCCAAAAAGAACTTAAGAGCAAGATACAAAATTGAACGGAAATTTTGAATCGATACACATAAAAAGTAATTTTTTTCATATAAAACAAATTAAGAGCAAAACAGAGAAAATAAAAGGAAAAAATAATAAACTTACCAAGTGCTAAAAACCTTTAGAGATCCTTTCGACTGCTCGTTTACATCCTGAAATAAAAGGGAATAAAATCTTATAACTTATAAAGGATAAGTATCAAAAATAAATGAAAGGAAAAAAATCCAAATCCACCGTAAGATGCTAAGAATCAACACTAGTGTCAAAAATGGTTTTACAATCGACACCTAGGGTTTGGAATGTCTATGTACCTAGGAAACCTAAATGGAAATGATATAGTATTAGGATAAAATTCTAGATCAAAATAGTAGAAAGAATATATAAAATGTGCACAACCCCCTTGTGTTCCAAAGTAAAGGCCCTTAAGGGTTTAATTAGGATCCTCAATCATTTCATATCTTAGATAAAAAATGGATCAAGATACGGCTATCAAAATATTTAAAAAAATAAGAAGAATACCAAAAAAAAAGATATAATAGAGGTAAATCAGTACCACACTTAGATTTGCTCCTTGGTTGCTTTCGCCACTAACCTCCTTTGGTATCAAGTTGCTATATGGAGAGATCCTCAAACAACTGAAGGGGATCGAAGACTTTTTAGTCCAAAGGCTTAGATTTAGATGGTACAAGCGACGGAGGAAGCTAGGGTTTGGAGGAGATGTCGGTGACAGAGAGAAGAGGAGTGCCGAGCTTTAATTAGATATTTTGGAATAATTTTCAGTAAACTATTAATTTTATCCTATTTTCTATTGGCATAAAGGGATATTTATAGAGGGAAAAAGGTGAAATGGATTGTCACGATTTAAGTTCTAGAGAATTCGTTAGATCTAAGGGCCGAGAGAGGCTCAGGGGGTAGAGATTGAGGACCGAATAAAAATCAATATCATTGATTGGTGAGAGCGCTGTTAAGAAAATTTTTTAATAATAATTAAGTATTAGGATATTTAGAGGCTCATGATTATGGCCATAATGAAATTAAGCCTAAATTTGTTGGCTAGGATCCTAGTTATTTAGGGATTAGGAATTGATCTAAAGTTAAGTAGGTAATTTGGTACAGCTAAAGTGAAGAAGCAAAATACCAAGTATTAAGATAAGCTAAGGCATCTAGATATTTAAATTTGAAGAAGGATAAATATTATTATAGAGAAAAATCTAGATTTGTTTTATTAGGGAGTGATTAGTGCAAGAGCTATTTCTCATATTTAGCATGTATTTAAAAAATATAATTCAAAAAAAGATGAGTTAACGTAGTTATAAGTGAGTTGTGAAAAATCTTTTAGAAAATGTGAATGAGGGAGTACTATGTGGAAATGTTATTTAGAGCATGAGAGGGTGCATATGTGTACGTGTAAGATTTGAAGAGCATATAAAAATTTGAAAGGTTCTAGAAGATGTAAGGTGGCCTCAGTAGGTGATGCCGCGAGGCAAATATCTATGAGTCATGGTTCTATGTGAGTGCATGCAAGAATTTTTAAGTATAGGAACTAGATAAAAAAGGCAAGTGAGATATATGATCTAGGGTTTCATTCATAGTCAGAGTCATGAGTATGATTCTAAAAATTATGATAAATGGGATGTATAATAAAATTTTGCATGTACCATCAAGAGATATACTAATTTAAAGAATAAATGAAACTTTTTTTATCACGCTATGTGTTTGTTATATATTTACAATTCTCTTAAATGTTGCTAGAGAATTATGCACTACTTTGAAGACAATTTGGTAGTTGATAGGACATGATATAGGATAACTTTAGAATAAAATAGTTGAAATTCAAGACTTGATTATGGAAAATATAAAAAATCCATCATAAAAATGCTATAAAAATAAAAAGTTTGGAAATTTTGATACTATTAGATTAAATTGAGTCATGAACAGTGGGTTGGGCTTAGAGATGCTTAGAAAATATTTAGGTAAGGTATAGAGTAGGATTTCGATTAGATTAAGGGCTATGCAATCTTATTTGGATTAAAAAAATCAAAAATAAGTAGAAACTAGAATATTG
Organism: Areca catechu; assembly: GCA_021397845.1. NCBI lineage: Eukaryota > Viridiplantae > Streptophyta > Magnoliopsida > Arecales > Arecaceae > Areca > Areca catechu. Next base: position 32,098,295 of record CM038039.1, read on the forward strand.
GATTTAGGCAAAATTGTGTTAGATTAATGTGCAAGGATAGAGAATACATATGCATGGATAAAAAGCATTGGTTTTGTCATCTAATGAGTGATAAATTATTAATCTCACACTCGATGGAAGGGTGTGAATAAATGTTTTCAATAAAAGTCTATCCAAAATGTTTTAATTGATAATTGGATTTTGTGGGTAGGCATATATCGGAGGATAAAATCTAACTTCTTTTTTATTTTAACAGACACCAATTAAAACAAGTTGCTCGGGCCATACATGGAATTAAATACTTTATAGACAAAGACATGGAAGGGAATTCAATGAAGTATTAAGAACAAGCCTTGATACTATTGATAAATATGATCTAATTGAAGGTGCAAGGAACTTTTCATGTTTGATAAACTTGGGTATTTCAAATTTTTTTCTTTTAAATAACAATGGAGGCAACAATTTTTTCAAGCCAAATCTAAGGTTTTTCCAAGTGCACATGCTAAGAAGAGAAATGCAAGCCAATGAATAAATATTTGCTAATTACAATACATACATATATGAAGTAATACATTTCCATAGATTTAAGTCAAAGTTTATATTTATTATTATTAGTTTTGCAAGTTGTAGTGGTAAAAATAGTTCAATTAAGCAATGCTAGGGTGGCCACAACTCTTCTTTCTTTGGAATGTGTTTTGCATTCGAGTCTTGTGCGGACCTAATTAATTTCCTTAGATGAGTTTTCCCTCCCTCAGTATATATTATAAATATTTGAATCCTTAACTTCAATAACTAGGAAAATAAATAAAGTAGCTTTACTTTAATCTTGTTTGAAGCCCATATCTCCATAATCAATTCCATCATAAAATTAGAGTGAAGAGAAAGAGTTGATAATTTAATGTAATAATCTGCCATTTTGCTTTATAGTACTTTCATGCAAGATTTTTGTTCTCCAATAGCATAATGAATTTATTATTTTATCTTGGTGTATATTACAATTGACTCTGAATCTCTTAGCATTTAAGGATGGTATTTATTGTGAAAGAGTTAGTCTAATATAGACTATAATTTTCATATGGTTAATGGATTCTGCATGGTTTCTCATGTTTTTTTTAGTTTAGGTGCATATCTATCTTAATTTCAAATTTCATCTAAGCATTGAAGTCTTTTACATCCATTTAATTATTTTCAGTTTTTTCACCCCTGCCAGCCACATACTTCCATCAGAGCACCATGGGCAAATTATTCTTTATTTGGACTATTCAAACATTTACACAGCGTAATAAAGCAGTTCTCTCATTTGTATTCGTTCTAAGACAATATATATATATATATATTTAACGATTTAAATTGGATGCTTGATGCTCGACAATGGCAGCATTAGATTTAGTGGTGGATCCACTCTTTCATATAATCGATGCAATTACTAATACATTATTCAACATGGTGAAATGCAACAAAATTTCTATCTATAAGTGCACAATTCAAGGCTAACACCAGTGCCAACTCATGTTCGTATGCTAGGGAAGGTGAACGACACATGTTGCCGCCGTTTCTTCCTGGATCGGGATCGGTGGACGCGTTGGAGAGCTCCTTGACCGGCCAACCTGCAAAAAATTCCTAGACGTCAGAGGGAATCCTGCAGGGGACACTCCGATACTTAAGTTAGAGAAGAGCTGGAGCAAAAGAACGGGAGGAAGCTCGGAATGAGAGTATGCAATGGGGAAGAAGAACGTTACCCTTCACGGAGGTTTCCCAGGCATCTTTTATAGGCACGGAGCGCTGCCAAATTCTGTTGAGGAGCAGGCTGGAAAAATCTGAATATGTTCCCAGGAGAACAGGCGTGGCGACGAGATCGTAGGTGGCGGCGTGCCAGGCATGTCAGAATAGTGGCCATGCGCTGGTGTTTGTTATAACAGATTGTCAGAACTGTAGGAGAGGAAAGGTTCCTGGAAACCTCGGGCGATATCTTCAGCAGTGGGTCAGCTGGCTCCCCAGGAGCCAACCGTGACGATAAAAAGGACCATCGCACGGGCGGTGGGATGCCTATCAGCCCTCAAAGCCTCCGGGTCGGCTCTTTGGGAAAGCCAACCGGGAAGTCGAACTCCGCGCGGGGACCAGTCGACCGGGAAGTCGAACTCCACGCGGGGGCCGGTCCGACCGGGCGCCGGGGGCCGGTCCGACCGGGGACTAACCGAATGGATGCATCAACACATAAATTTTATATATTTTAATAAAATTACAACACCCATGGAGCCATCATTTTTCCTTTTGGTCCGGGTACGAATATCAATATTACAATCAACTTCATCAATATTTTTAGGTCCCTTCATCCTTCCCAACTTTATAGCATTTGTACATGTAGTTCCACTACCCATCATAAGTTTCCTCGTTAACGAGTTCGTTACAAATATAAGCCTACCAATTTTTCACTTGTGCACGTAACATCCCACCGGTGTATAATTTTTGTTCTCACAAAAAAGAAGAAGAAGAAGAAGAAGAAGAAGAAGAAGAAGAAGAAGAGCCATGTCGAGTCTTGACCATGAGTTCCCGCCAAAACGGGTCTGACAAAGGGTTCACGTTGCTTCTTCTCGACGACGGTGGTGCCAAGGCCGAATCTTCGCGTAATATAGTCTATCCACGGTCCAGATGCCATCATGCTATATTCCGAGTAATAAATACCATGAGGTTCCCATCAGTTCACACAGAAAGTACTTATCTGACGTGGCGAGAGGGTTGTGGTGCCATTCACTAGGTCGACGGGACACATCTCCGGTTATGTTGGCAAGGGGACTATGTCGTGTGCTTAATTGGAGCCCCACAGCAAGTCTGTAACTTTTTAAAGTCTAATTTGAAAATCACTTAAGCCCAAATTTACCACATTATCCTTTTTATCATTATTCTTCCAGCACATAACACCAAACGATACCAGTTAGCCAATTGTAGCCACACACGAACTTGCACTCCATGACTTTGGCACGACCTATCTCAAGATCATACATCTGGACGGTTTTGATCTGCAGAACGAAAAGTTTGCTGTTACGAGTATTATCAGCTGATCTGCGGGATATACGAAATATTAGGAAAGACTGCTTATACGCTCTCCCAATCTCCTCCCCAAGCAGTTAAAAACCGGATGAGATTCGATTCACCGGGGGAGCAACGTGTTAAATTTGAGTCGGGTCACCCAAAATCTATATCTATCATATTAAAAAATTATCCATCCCATATCCATTCTATATTCATCTCGGATCGGGTATAAAAAAAATAACGTGTATAGATCGAATCGAATCGGGTATACCCAGTCTCATAAAACTTAATTTATTTAAAAGCTAAACGGATCGGATCGGGTATATCCGTCCCATATCTAATTTACTTAAATATTTTATAAATATATTTTTTTTATATATAAACGGGTCGGGTTCGGATCGGGACGTACTGTTATCCGTACCCGACCCAATCCGAGTCGGGTTTTTTTATATAACACATATCTGTTTATAAATTAGGTGGTTCAGGTTTTACCCGTCCCATTAGGATCGGGTCGAATCGGATATTCATCGGATCGGTAAAAATTGCCATCCCTAGAAAAAAGCTGATTTTCGGGACAAAATTCCTATTATACCCTCGTCGGAACCATACCTAAACCTTGGTGGAAGGCCTGGGGAGGAGCCCATCCTGCCTTATTCTAAACGTCGAAAGGGTTCCTTATTACCGCGAAGGCGGTAGCCTAGTTGGTAGGGGCTTAAATCCCTCGTCCATCGATCATGGATTCGAGATATGATTCCTGCAGGTGACTCGATTAAATCCAGATGCATCTTGGAATACATGACCGGGGTGGAAGCGAGTCCACTATTCCATCGGCTTAGCGAGGTCAGGCTGACGTACTCATCTATAATAAAAATGGCACCCGAAAAATATGCGCTCTGCATCGAATATAATTTGACAGGAAGGAAACTTTAACGAGGGATAGCTACGATAAAATTTATCCCCCTCTTAAAAAAAATAAATAAAAAAAAAGAAAAAAAGAAAAAGAAAAAGAAGGAGATAATGAGGAGAAAAGGAGGGTCCCTTATTTATTTATTTAAAAAAAAGGAGGGTACAATCGTTGTATCGGAAAGGGCAGGGGCGTCTCTTGACGAAGAAAAGCTCTCCACAAAAATAAACGGTAACCTGATCCAAACGCCACCTCCTGGATCACCAGTCACCTCCTCTCCAGTGCCCTCTCTGGTTCTGTATGGGCGATGCAGAGCGGCCATGGAGGTCCTGAGCCTCAAACCCTTCGTCAGGGTTTCCGCCGCCCACCTCTCCAGAAACCCTAAGCCCACGCACTCCCACTTTAATCCCTGTCCCACCCCCCATCCCAAACCCTCGCCCTCCTCAGTCTCCTTCGTCGCCCCTCCAAGAAAACCCCGTCCCGTCAAAACCCTAGAAACCCCACCCGATGCCACCCCCATCGCCCCCTTCTGCCTCCTCCTCCCAATCTTCCACTCATTCGGGGGCTTCGTCCTCTCTAGGGCGCCAAAGATTCGATCTTGGCTCAAAGGTGGCCTTGTCGAAGACGAAGGGGTGTGTGGTAATGATTTGCTATGCTGTGGAGGGATTGGGATGATGCTGATGAGCACCACGGCAGCGTTGTCGAAGGCCCATGTTAGCCCTTTTTTGTGGACGCTGGCCGGGAACTCAACTTTCGTGTCGGGGCTTGTTGCGTGGGCGCTGGCACAGACTATAAAGATGCTTTTGAACTTCTTTGTAGAACGGAGATGGGACTTCAGGATGCTGTTTAGTTGTGGAGGGATGCCATCGTCGCACTCGGCGCTGTGTATGGCGCTGACGGCGTCGGTGGGGATGTGCCATGGGGCGTCAGACTCGTTGTTTCCTGTATGCCTTGGTTTCAGCCTCATTGTTATGTATGATGCGATTGGGGTGCGGAGGCATGCTGGGATGCAGGCTGAGGTGAGGAAATCTTGCCTTCTTTCTTTTCTTTCTTTCATTTTTTCCCCCCCATTTTGTTGGTTTTATCTATCGATTTATTACTTCTCAAGATGTAGACGTTTTTGGGTAAAAAACTTAAGCAAGAATTGATTTTCACCGAAGAACATAGGCTTGTAGTTTTTAGGAAGGAATAAAAAAGAGGAGAAAAACATGGGCCAAGGAATAAGTATAACATGAGTACTAAACTGTCAAGAAAAGCCACCCAAAAAGGGATCTTTTACCAAATGCATTTTTGGATTGGATGACAAGATTTACCGGATATGCTCTCGGAGAAGTTTTCATATTAAATTTCTAAGATAAATGATGTTAATAAGGTGAAATTTAATGGTGGAATTCCTTAGTTTGGGACTATGATTACTCAGGATAGATCTTCAAGAAATATGAGCCTACAATGACAGGGGAGGAAAGAGAATATAGTTGCAGGTCACTTTATGGGCATTATAAGTGAATTGTAAAATTAAGAAAAAATGAGGAGGAAGTTATGAAATTGTTGAATAAAGATTCTATAATGGGAACTAATTTAGATGATTATGTACATATAGAGGTCGCAGATATACCACTGATTCATTTAGATAACAAAAAGATAATAACCTAGGAAGGATGTTGGAAAGCAAGGACTTTGGCATTGGATGAAATTTCAGCAGGATTCTTTAATGCTACAGGGGACGCTTGTCTTTGTTTATTATTTATTTTTTCACTTGACAAAAATTAAAGGTGAAAAGAAAGAAGAAACTAGCAATATTGGTGATGATGTGATGAGTCCATTAAGGCCGAGACATGAGTTTAATGGTTGATGGTGTTTAGTTTATAACATCATCCTCTGTTAAATGTTGGGTCTATCCATCACATGACTTTTGTTACTTCATATGTTTCCTTACCTCTTTTTTCTTATTAAATTTACAAATGTTGGTTGTTTGACAATCAATGTGTACCTATGAACCGGGGATCATCATAGTTGTCTACCCCTTTTCTGAGCAACCAGGGGTTTTGCATTTGATTTAGTAGTGCATGTTCAAAAATTTGGATTTGAAGGATTATAGTATGGTGGATCTCTCCCTTTATCTCAAAATGAAGAAGACCTGCTCTTCTTCTGCCATGGACATAGTCAATTAGTTGCCTTCCACTTTACTCTTTAATTTATGTCCGTGCATGTTTACTCTTTTATTCATGTCCATTACCTACTTTATGCAAACATAGTTGTAAGCCAGAGATAATCTAGGAGGATCACTATACTTGATGTAAACTACTTTGGCTACTATGAGAAGGATTGGATAGGATTCGAGAGCGAGATACACCCTTTCAAAAGGCAGAGTTGTGTACAAAATTCTGGAGGCCTTAACTTGCCTGTACAGTATCCAATCGAGGTGCTTTTTTTTGTTTTTTGAATTTGGATAACTTTTTGAGCCCTTTGATGTTACTACCTTGTAAGGATACATTGCACAGAGCAATTGGGGCTAAATTTTATTGTTGGGGCCTTGAAAGAGTGAGATCTACCCTATCAAAAAGCAGGATTGTGTACAAAATTCTGGAGGCCTTAACTTGCCTTTACAGTATCCAATCGAGGTGCTTTTTTTTTTGAATTTGGATAACCTTTTGAGCCCTTTGATGTTGCTACCTTGTAAGGATACATTGCACAGAGCAACTGAGGCTAAATTTATTGTTGGGGCCTTGAAATGGGCCAATCATAGCAAAAGATTACTTTTCAAGAAAGACTTTTTAACGATACATCTCTTCCAATTTGTGAAGAAATAGGCAAAGTGGTTGAAGACAAAGTTGATATGAAAGTCGAGATCTACATCTAAGGATTGTATTTTTTTTTTATTTATGATTATTTCCGCTATTCATATATACTTCAGAAAAGTTGTAACATTTTTGAATTACAAGAGAAATTTGACTTCAATTGTGCAAGCACGAACCTTACTAGTACAAATAGGGATTTAATAAGTTTTTATTATTAATTGATTAAAGAAAAGAGGACCTTAGTCTTAATTTAGCCAAATTTCCTATCTTTTAAATTTTGTTAAAGTGATTTGAGTTGATTAGGTTGAAGGATTCTTCTTTCCACTTAGATCAAAAGACTAGGATAATGGTAGAGATGGAGGCCTGTACATTTGGTGCATCTTCTGGTCCCTCTTTTCATGTTAATCTTCTTACCATGTATCTCTTTCATGCCTGGTGGTGGCTAGGGTTGAGTTGAGCTTTGCCAAGCATTCTATATTAATTTTATTTGGCACTTGTTTCACCTTCTAATCCTTCTTTTCATGTTAATCTTTGTGTATTGCATCTCTTTCATGCCTAGTGGTGGTTAAGGCTGAGTCAAAGTCTGCCTAGCATTTTGTATTAATTTTATCTGCTCAACTTGAGAGCAACCTGACTTGCAAACATGTCAAAATTGTTTGATTGGAACTGGCTACTAGACTGAGCTGCATGAACTGGTAGTCCTACCCCAACTCACCATATAGTGTTAAAGTTGACTGTTGTTAGTTTGGGGCCCAACCATGGAATGCCTTGCTTCTTATTTCATCCATGAACATCATGCTAAAAAAGGCTACCGACAGAAAACTGAAAATAAAGTCAGTATGTAATTTGAGTCTAATGTCATGTTGAAGTCCTTGGCTCGCACCAAAGAGGATGGAGGACTTCGAGTTTCAGACCTTGCCAAGAAAGCTATATATGGTACTTGTTCTTTGATACCTAGGTTTATTAGGAGTTTGATAGATGAAAAGAGAGAAGAAAGGTTGATCGTTAAAAGTTAAAATAGTAGTCGCTATCCTAATGTCATAACATTACTAATCACCTAGTGAAGAGGATCTAGTGGAAAAAGATTCAAAGTTGTGGTAGGAGTTGGACTTGGGGTCAGGATACTGAGAAGAGAGTCGAGAAAAAAAGGTTATATTTTCAAGATGAAATGATAAATGCATACATTTTCAAGTTTGAATTGATAAATGCATCACCTTTTCTTCATAGATGAAATCATATGTTTCTGAAACATGGCATATATGTAGATAGAGACACAAAGAGATAAAGAGTCTACAGGAAGTATGTATTTATTTATGAAAAGAGACTTTATGTTTATGACGTTGACTAATAACAGGTAATTGCTTTGGACCATAACCCACTTGTTTAAGACTTTTGGGGGAGGGGGGATTTCTGACCTGAATCTGATTGTGTAAAAAATCCAATGCCAACGGAAACAAACAAGGTCAGGTTATCAAGTTGGATTGAAAACTGTCATTCCTGTTAGTGCCATAGCTTTATCTTTTTATTGTCAATTGTAGTGTCATCTTGACTGTATCTATCTACCTGCCCTTGGACACTGCTATAGTCAAGAGCTTTGGGTGAAGAATCATCCCATACTTCATGAAAAATGAATGATCTATATGGCTAGACAAAGCCAATGGTAATTCCCTTTGCATGTTGCAAATCAAGTCTTCTATACACTCGAATCCCATTCATTATGATATTTATAGTGGTTTTTTACTGCTACATTTATAATGCTCTTTACTTTGTGGCTACCTGCAGAAATCTTGTGAAGATGTTTTTGATCTTGATGCTTTTTATTTTACTTTGTGTTCCACCAATTCTTAGTGAAGATTGTGAGATTTAACTGATTGTGATACAATACATGATACCATATGTCTGTGATGTTTATCTTGTGAAAGATATGATTTCATGTAATTTAAATGAATCTATGGTCAATGCATTAGAGTGGCCTATAGATTGATCTGAATTTTGAACATGATAGAAGAAAGATCTATAGTATGGTATATGGTTTGCTGGTTTTAGAACTGGACTAGATATATGTTAGAGGGAAGACGAAATAAAAGAAAATTGGTGTCCCTAACAAAGTTTGACAAATTAACCATAAGACATTGCTTCAAGTCAATAGTTTGACAATCATACAAAACATAAGAAACAAACCACAGAGTACTTTGTCTATGAAATGACATTTTCATGGATTTTTTTTGGTAAGGTTTAATTCCATAAGATAAATATGTATGTTTAAGTCCATGAGATAAATATGTATGTTTTTATTCGAAACAATTTATAACACTAAATTTGATTTTGAGAAATCAAGGATCCTACATATTCACCTGAGAAATCTGTTGCATATATGATCAAGGTACTTTCTTAGCTAGAATTTGCTAGCACTGATAGTGAGCATCTTTGTAGGTTTATAAATTTTCTTAGATCTCTCAGTGATCCTCTTCTTTCAGAACAGATGTGTTATTTTAGAAAGAAATCCTGAAGATAATAGTTCTTTTATAGGACATTGCTTTGAGAAAACACAGTAATCTTGTTGATATAGGGGAAATAAGAAAAAACGAGTTGTTTATGGTGGTAAAAATGGCATTATTTATAAGTCAAATTTGTATATTTTTGTTATGTAGAATGTACATCCTATGCGTGGAACATTAAATTCATTTTTGATATATCTGGAATACTACAGCATTACTGAGAAGCCTGTTATATGCATCACTAAATAATTGCCACACCTAGAATAAAATGTTTTTGATAGCTAGCATGTGCCTCTGGAGGTTCTATAATTTTCTTCTGGAAGTTCTAGTGATTCTCGTGCTTCAGGACAATTGGACAAATATATCAATCTTTTTGAAAAAGAATCCTGAAGATAATAGTTCTCTTTTTTGTTGTCTATTGGTATATAAAAATGCTTATGTTTCAGAATAAATATATTATTTCAGAAAGAAGAGCGTTAATACAACATCTGTTTGTTACTGTCCATTATGGGATGTCTTTGATGGTGATAAAGTGTTGTCCTGGATCTTATAAAGAATTCTTGACAAGCGACAATCATTTTATATTTATTTATTATATTCGGGGAACATTTCATATATATGTATATATGTATGTATGTATGTATGTATGTATATATATATATATATATATATATATGTATGTATGTACATATGTATATATGTATGTATGTACATATGTATATATGTATGTATGTACATATGTATATACATATGTATGTACATATATGTATATACATATGTATGTACATATATGTATATATGTATGTATGTACATATATATATATAGATATGCATATATGTATCTATATGTCTGTGTGTGTGTGATATTTTGGTTTTCATAGGTAAGGTTAGTATGCCACAAGTTTGTGTTGAAGCATGAATCTGTTTATGTAATAGTGTATCCACACATTTATATATCCATGCATGTGTATATGTGTGTGCATCTCCATGTGCATGTGTGATTGTTGAACTTTTATATCATTGCTTCAGCAATTACTTTGATATGATGTCCTGATTCCAAAGATAGTAAATTTTAAAACTGCCAAATCCATAGGTACTTAATAAGATCACTGAGGACTTGTTTCAAGGGCATCCTATCAGTGAAAGAAAGCTTAAGGAGCTTCTAGGTCACACTCCGTCACAAGTCATTGCTGGGGCTCTTCTTGGCATCTTGGTTGCTTGTGTTTGCTGCCAAGGATGTGCTTTTGCCGGTTAAGTTGATTCTTCAGGTAGTTAAAAGGCATATTCATTATCAACAAAACTTTTATTGATGCAATTTCAGTCTAGAAAAGTTTGTTATTTGTTTAATCTGTGCCGGGGCAAAGTATTTGGTTACATTCTAATGCATTAAGTTCCTTTATGTTTTGTGTGGTGATGGTTGCTAGAGTTGGGAAAATTTAGAGTTGAATATAACAGTGAATAGCATGGTGGTATTTGTCACAATATTAATTCCACAGTATAATCATGTCAGCATGTAATCCTCACTTTTCTTTGCAGTCAACAATCTTATAAGTAGATGAATCTTGCTATTCTGTGAGGGAAAATTGGGTTTGTCTTGTATTTTATTGAATATTATGTAAAATGCCATCCTGAAATCTGGACATGGGATGTACATATATTCATGGCACTGGCAGTGTAGGTGTATATGCTTCAGCATGCTCCAATTTTATTGGCACTGATGTATTATCTTGTTTTCCAATGTTGTTCATGGATATGTCATTTGCGCCTGTAGCTTACTCCCTTTGCTTGTATGCAAGTATCTCTAATTCAATATAAGGTTTCTTGTATATTTTACTTTATACTTCTTATTCTTTGATTGATTTAGTATAATTTTTCTGGATGTTGTGTTATGTGCTCGATTTGTATAGGTAGTTCGCATGGTTAGGGGCTAGTTTACCACTACCAGCAAGCAATATGAGTCTTTGCTAGTAATTGAGGTGTATGATTGGGTTAGATGGTGTGTGAGCATTCTTGACATGTCTGTTCTCGGCCAGATCACTTAAAAGGCATATATAAATGGAGCAAAGGGCACAATGTAGAAAGCTAGTAGGCCAAATATAAGAATATCTTAGCATTCCAACTCTATATCTTTTCTTAGTATGTAAATGGAGCATCAGCTTAGTATATTTTGGTACATTTACTACATTGACCCCACCCAAACCTCCAAGGGCACAATGCATTATGTTTTAGTCATAACACTACACATGGAGGATGTATTTATCCATGGTGCTTGACTCTGGGACATTGTAGAGAATTTGAACTGCTGAAGGGTGTTGGACTTTATAACAAGGTCAGGTGAATATTCTGAGAAAGATGAGGCAACAACAATGTGGCAATATATTTGTGATGGTGAATGGAAGATCATCAATCTTAGTATATCTACAAGCTCATCGAACGAAGATTGACAACATTTGTATTTTGTTAAAGGAGACCAATAATAACCACATATCAAAGGCACAAAATCAAAATTAAAAGTCACAATGCTCTGCCTTCGTAGTTTAAAAGAGTGACATTTTTTTTCTTTTTTGGATCTGGTACTAGAGTTGAGCTTAGCATGGTATGATGTTCCAACTGCTGAAAAATTACTTGATTGCAAGGCAAGTAAGCAAACTCAAAGCTCATACCGTGGGGAAGGTATGGAAAGTTTCATTCCATGCTGCTCAATGTTGTAAGGTGGATACCATGCTAGCTGGTATGGGCAGGATACAAGGATACACACCCTTAAGTTGTGCATGGTGGTCTGTTCAGTTCATGCCATTTGAGGGAAAATGCTAAACTTGTTTGCAGCTGCAAGATTGATCGCTTTCGGTTGGATGGGATTCAAGTCAATCTAACAGGATCGATCATGGTGGGCTTGGCACCTCAACTCAGAGGACCACATAAAGTTTTAGTGGGAGCAAAGTTTTTAGAATGGAAGCAGCAGGAAGAAATAGACAAGTGGGCTGTCCTCTATTCTACAAGCTTTCAACAAATTGGAGGGTATACATCAAGGAAGGAGGTAAAAAGGAAATGCAATCCACATCCTCAGTAAAGAAACCTCAAAGTAGGTCAGGCATCCACTTTGAGGGGTTGCAGATATGGTGCGGCGATGGTACTTGACAGCAAATTGAATCTCCACTAACAAGGGATGCTTGGTTTATGGAGCAATAGTTTGGATTGCCAGAGTGCAAGTCGGACCTCAACTCCTAGTGTTTGGACTTGATCTATTAAAAGGCAATAATGCCTGGTTGAAAATATTGTAGTAGTCAGTATGCTTCGAAAGCCTCTTCTTTCCTTTTCCTCTTGCTTTTATAAATTCTGTTTAAGGACATTGCATTAAGTTCCCAGTCCCAACCATCATAGTGCTTGGGTTGTTTGGCAGTTGCTTGGCCTAATAATGGCCTTGTCAATCATCACATGATTGATCAGCATCGCTTCCTATTTGAGCCATGCTGGAAGCTGGAGATGTCTTTCGCTTTACCAAGCATGCTTGTTATCCTTTTACAGGTTCTCAATGACACATGGTTCACTCATCGCACATGCATCGGTTGTGCATTAAATCGGTAAAGAGTTTGGACCACATTAGATTTATGTATCTTGCCATGTTCCACCATACTGGCCTTCGGGAGCCTGCATGCAATGACCATGTTTAGCTTCCAATTGGTCCATGTTGGAAGCTGAACTTACATGGTTCATGACATCTAAGAATGCTTGTTAGCCTATGCAGGGACTTGAGAAGATGTGGCTCACCAACCATGCACATGCCTGCTCGCGTTAGATGAGTGAGGACACCACATCAAGGCCATTTATCCTGCTACAGCTCACAGTGCTGATTTTTGGGGCAAAAGACAGATTAAGACATTGATACAAATCAGCACATCATTCATTTTTCCAGGCATGTGATTGCCACGAGACAGCCCACAAGGAGCATGGATGTAGCACATGGTGCTTTAATCCTTGGGTGAAGAGAGTCAAGTTTTTGTCTCTTCAACAATAATGTGCACCTTGGACTTGCATATGGTCAGTTTGATCTCCAGAAACATGAATTTCCAGCAGAAATAAAATAAAATGCATGGAAAAAATGTACGGAATTGTGGGCTCTTGCCATTAATGGGGTGAAAAAATGGTTAAAAGTTCTAAATGGTTGTTTCTTGGTAGACAAGAAGTTAACTGCTGATGTCTGTTTAACAAAAAAACTAATATTGAATAAAAGGTGAGAAATAAGGACACATGGATCTCTGGGGCTGCTAACAGGATCAATAATCTATTTCCAATAGATCGGAAGTAACATGTCCGAGAAATCAGGTCTTTTATCGATGTTTGCAGAATTTAAAGAAAAAGAAATTTAGAAGAGTAAAGAGTGAAAAATAGATAGAAGTAAAAGAGGAAGAGGAGAAACAAGGATATAGGTCCACCCTCTCATTCAATTCCTAAGGATCAGTTTGGGTGAATTCAATCATGAGAAGTTAGGCAACGTGTTCAAGGTAAATGAGTCACCATGGTCAACATTTGTAAACATTTTGAAGTGATAAGCAACATGGTTGCTATGGTTAAGTGCATGGTTATGATCAGCCACATTTTTATGGTCAATATAGCGACCAAAGGTCTAAGATGCCCTTGATTTGACTCATGGGAAGAGATTTCACTTTTTGGTACTTTGTTAATCAAGCCAGCTATGAAGGTGGGAGCAAAACATGCGTGCATGCTACATGAGACTTGCATGCCATCCAAGCACTAGGAGTGAGCCACTTCCATGCTTTATTTGGGAATGCATATAGCCATTACTCATAAGGCACTCGATTAATATTGTATCAGGCTGCTAGTTTTTTCTTCTCCTTGTTTCTACAGTATGTTCAAATATTTCTTTCCGCTGGTGCACGCATATGATCAATTGTTTTGTTTCTTTGTTTCTTTCTTTTATTTTGTATAATAAATTTTGTTTTACTGGACAACCAGGAAGAATGTTAAACAAAATGAGGGGGAAGATTACGTAGTGTATGGATCACTTGGAGTTTAATTACCGGAGACTCATTTCGGTGATGAGGTTCTACCTGGAGTTTAATTGTGGCACTAAAATGAGTATATTTTCATATCAGCTCTAATTTCTACCTATTAGTTTTATATCATGACTCAAGTCATAATGATAGAATCTTACCTGATTTGATTATGACGAGAAATATTATATTACATGACCTCTATGACCGGGATCTTTTTATGTGGTAACAGAGTCTTAACATTCCTTGCACCAATTTGGATGCATCATTGACATTAGTTGTTGATCATCAGGTAATGCACATTATTTGGGATTTGATAAATCAATCATGTTGTGACCAAGAATGCCGTTATTCTGAAGGCCTCACTTGGGGGAAGCTAGATTTATCACGTTCAAGAACCTCTTCTTGGAAACTGAAAAGGAAGGATTTTCTTACCGAATAGTACAGGTCCGTACCAGACATACCATGCCATACTGGTGGAGAACTGGTACTTGACGTGCCATCATACCAAGTATCGGTGCAAGGGACGTACTGTACCAAAGCTAGGTAGGAGTGTGCCAGTTGGGTGCCAAAACCAGTAGTTAAAATTGCTGAAAGGAGTTGCTGATAAGGGAGGAAAAAAAATAACAACAGGAAAGATGAATGAAGATAGAAGAGATACTACAAAACAAAATTAAATGACAGACAATTGCTGATCATATGTTATATTAAGTGACCTGTAGTGCATATATGATCCTTTCCGCTGACTATTGCACGTGTGATTACCACACGCGGTATACCTGCCATTACTTCTTGTAGGGCTTATTTTCATAATGTTAGTATCTTAAAATTATTGTTTACCTTTTGTTTCCTGTCAGCTCCTGTGTCGAGGCAGCCAAGGATGCTCACGTAGCCAGATGAAGGGAACATAGGCAGATGGCATGTGATTGAAGGACAAGCAGGCAGCAATTTCTGTGACTTAATCCTATTCGAGTGGGTATTTTCTAATTTCCTAACAGGATGCACTTCTTTGTCAGCCCTGTGACAGATTGCGTCCCTCTCCATTGCTTCCTCTCTTGCACTCATATGTGCAATTCGTTATCCTGACAGACTACTTATTGTTTTTCTTTTCCAGTCCCTACAGGCTCTACTACAATTATGTCACTTGTACTTACTTGTGTTTTTTTGCAATTTCATCCATCAATTTTCTGTCACTGGTTTTCATATTCACCTTTTATTATAATGTTACTTCGCTTCTTTCATTCTCCATATCTTCTTGACCATGCCCAAGTGATCATTACATTCTGTTCCGGTAGCTGATGACCTGGAGTCGTATCTGTGTATGTGATAACATTTTGTGGCGAACTTTTCTTTTACTTGAATCTGTCCGCTATGGGTGGTTGGCTTCATGGGTCATATTTCATGGTGCACTAGTTCTGATTAAAATTTTTATTACTGGTTCTGGACCAAACATCAACCAGAACCATGACAATTGAAATCCATTTTTCTTTCGGAAAATATTATTGTGCTTGGTCATGACCAGATGGCAAAAGCCTTGTTCGTTCTGAATGACAACCCTAACAGGGGCTTGAGCTGACTGTTAATAAAGTAGGCCCTCTGGCAGGAAAAGAAGAAAAATATAAAAAACATTGATTGTTTGGTAAAAGGCTGTCATCTTAAGAGCGAGCACAGCACGATATTAAGGACCAATTATGCTGTAGTGGATCCGATGCTTCTTACCCTATTATAGCTATAAATATTCTGTTGGCATGAGGACACGTGCCTAATTTTTCTGATTCAGACTGGGACTCTCAAAATTAATTCACCAGAAATTATGGCTCTTTTTATATTTGAGGGGAAGGCTCATGGACCCTGTTTTAAAGATCTCAGGCATCTCTTTCTCCTGTTGTTTTCAGAGATTAGAAAATGCACAATTCTGACAGTTTCCTTCGGTAGTGCACAAATTAGCGGATGCAAATTGTTTCGTTTCTTAGCTGCAAACACCCAAATCTATCATTTCCCGTAGTTGCCTGTTGATTTTCATAATCACCCTCACCCATCCATGTCTGATTAGTTTTAAAATATTTTCATCCTTCACTGGTCGACGCGATCGAATCCAGCGTAGAGCCTTCTTGCTAATCTAACACTCATAGTTCATCGTACATGATCATGGAGCCCCTCGGAACTCTAATATTCGTTGCCACAATGAAGAAGTCTTGATCCTTGGATACTGTTTGAAGGAAGATCATTAAGGGATCATGTATCTTGTCCTGATATATGAGATGGTATTTTATCCTGGTATCTGGTTGGATATCCTTCCGGTACCTGATTCTTTGGTATGGTCTATTAAAAAAATTTATCGAGTCAAATGTTCAGGACATGACGACGTTGAAAGTTGTGAACGTGAAACCTCCTTTAACATGGCGAGAAGAAGTTGCAGCCACCGTTCGTTCGCTGATGTATGGTTAAATTTCATCACCCAACAGCGCACTAACCTACGCTGGAGGCGCTCACCAAACAAAGTGGGTATTTTGTAGCTGGTCCTGAAGCTAAGAATTTAATATAATTGCTTTTTGGGTGAGATTTGATCACTATTAGCGGTTTTGGCTGCTTCCTATCGTCGGTGATGTAGACTGAATATATCAGGTCTTGAACAAGCTTTTTCTTTTTCATGGACATCGTTGCTTCTCCACGATCCTTAGATTTTCTATTTCGACTTTAAAAATCTGATGACATCATCTGATCTGCAAAATATATAATATCGGTAGAGACTTGTTTCCTTTTGGAGAGAGAGATGGGTTTAAAAGAGCTCACCGACCCACTGGGCGTCTCTAAGGTGGGTCAGGACTTTTGACAGGGCTCGAACTTTCTGAGATGGAGTCTGACAAAGCCACTTATTTGAGGAACATAATCCATGGATTATGAAATGCTAAATGGTCTCTTTGCTTTAGAAAGTAGGTCTGTATGGCTGTTAGTGCGTGGAGTCCAAGATTGCTTGCAAGAAGAATAATCTTGGCTCCCCCAAATGTCAGCGCACCAGATGTATCCTGTCTCAGCTGTGGCTGCTGTTTTCCAGGTTGCAGACCGCTCCCTGCATTCTCTGTTACTTTAACAGAAGCCAATGACAATGATGCTTGTCGTGTTTCAAAACTACCCCTAGAATAATGCGGCCTTTTTAGAATGATTTTCTTTATGTCAATTCCTTTATTTTAATGCGATGATGGATCGCATCTCTTTAACTTTTGAAAGCAAAGATGCAGCAGACTCGCACTCATCATGTGTATTTTCTTATTTCGTATTCATAAAATGCTGTCCTTGGTGCATCTGATAATTCTGATAATTGATTGGTTTCTTTTTCTTGTTGGGTGATGATCGCTTTGGTTTCTCGCTTTTTCCCTTTGCTTTCTCTTCATGAGGGGTCATATTTGAAAGTCTTGCTTTGAGCCTAAAGTTTTCTTGGATAGAAGATGCTAAATAAGCTTTTTGCATGAATGAGATTTTTAAGAAGCCAGCTTCACTGTAAATATTTTTCAAGTTTTACAGCAACTTTCTGCAGGGATCGACCAAATTATTGATGACCTAAATATGTCTGTCCATTAGTTGATGATGCATCCGAGGAAAGGTAATTTTATAGCTCAGGTATAATAATAAAATGCTCTAGGTATGTATGGCATATTCTGAAAGTCAAATCTCATTATAATTTACTGCTAATGCCATCTGTTTGATGATGAAAAACAAAAGGCATGATAGGTGCACAAGGAATAGAATATGAGATTGCTCATTAAAATGGGGTTCAAATTGCTGGCGTTGGATGATGTGATGTGCTTTTTGTAAGAGAATTGTGAATTAATCCGGACTGGCCTGGGGGCTGCTGGGGATCCATGTTCCTCCCTCCTACAAAGGCTGCTGATTATTTTGCCTCTGTGAAATGGAAATGAGGAAATCATCAACAATTATCGCATGTAAAGTACCGAATGCTTCGAGAAAATTAGCCACCAGGCTTGTTCCTATTCATTCCATTTCTTACACAGGTTAATTACCAACGTTTATTCATGATTTTGCTGCTTTCTTGAAGCAATTTGTAATGTATTTTTCAACGGGAGAGGAAATTTTTTTCGTGCAGTGCATGCAAATGGTGGCATGACCATATTTTACCAGATTTATCTACCATGCAGCACCATGCTTCATTTACAAGTGGATCATTTGTCTCCTTTTGACTTTTAGAAGCATGCTTCGTTTAGAAGTGACAAATTAATGTCTCATTCGATGTTCAGGATCGGTTCGGGATGAAAAAAAAATCTCATATTAGATTATTATATTTAGCATGAAAAGCGAAAAAGAGAGATGGTAAAAGAACGGTGAATTTTATATTTATTTTTGAAGATAAAATTAAAATAAATATCATGGAGGGATTGGTATTTAATAAATCTTCGAATAGCAGTAAGTCATACTTGATAAAAATATTATTAATAAAGTATATTTATGATCATTGAATTTATCCTGATATATTTTTAATTTATTTAATAAAAAATTTTACAAAATAATTAAAATGTAAATGGTATTATATATTAAAAGTATTATATAAAAATCGATCGAGGATGGTAATGCTATCTTAGTATATTTTGATAAAATATTTTTTATCGATGAATATATTTATAAATTTGATAATATTTTTATATAGGATTATCTTCGATCAAAAATAATAATCTTTTTTAGTATCATATTTTGAAAAAAAAAAAATAATTAAACACAATAAAAATTATTTTTCTTTGTAATCATCTTTTTAAATAAATAATTTTTAAAAATCGTAAGCTTATCCTGTAATCTAGTATATCCTGATGAAACGGATTGTTATAAGCAAGTGTTCATCGTCATCTACGATGCGAGCATGGGTCATGCTAAGTCCGTCTTATCTTGTGGTAGTTTGTTGGATATAGCATGAAGACATCAGTTTGATAGATTCACTGGCTCAGGTCCATATTTTTCACCTTCATTATTCTTGCCTAAAGGTGCTTTGTATGTCTCACGGATCGGTCTCATGCCCGTCCATATGAAAAAGCCTATTCTACTTGTTAGAGTTTTTATATGGAAAAACTTAAAATTTCTTTGTTTTATCATTATTGTATGCAGTTTATTAGTCGATCGATCATTTGACTAAGCAAAAGTATTTCCAGAAAGATATATTTTACCTGGCTTGATCGATCGCTTCCTATTGTAGTCGACTGGTCGAAGCATTTCTTCTTCATGTTTTCTTGTTTTCTTCGTGTGGTTTTTATTACATCACAACTTATGGTAGTATGGAACTGAAAAACAATAATCGATATTATCTATTTCTTTTATGTTTTTTTTTTAAGAGTTTAAATACTCTTCTATTTCTGTTCTTTTGCTAAATTTAATTAAAAGATTTGTCAACTATTTTTATGATCATGCTCTACGAGATAGGATATCCCGAACGTATTTTAGAATATAATTTCTAATAAAATCGACACGAGGATTAAAAAATCATCTTAGAACAGTAATCACATGTTTCTAGGTATTTTCCTTCATCTATTTTTTAAATTAACAAGCCAATCTAACTAGGCTTTTAATAAATCTAATTTTTTATTAAAAAATAGTATTTAATTTGACCTTGAACTCTTTCGATTTTATCAAAATTTTACTTTATTGAAATTCTATATTAATCTAAAGTTTATAAAACTTCTTGTTCAGAACTTTCTCGTTTTTATAAAATTTTTTTCTTGATAAAAATTTTATATCATTATTATTATTATTTTTAGAAGGACTCTTGCTAGGACGCGTCTCGATCATGCCCGTAACCAGTGCAGCATGTGCATGGGCGTTGGCCTAGGTCTAAGCGGGTGGGCAGCATGCTAGTGTCGGCATCGACCCAGGCGGGCACGTGCGCAAGCAGGCGCATGACTGGCCTAGGTTCTAGCCCAAGCCCCACGTCCTCTTCCCCTATAATGATTTTTTTGCATGCTTTTTAACACAATCAGATGGCTGAGCATTGATCGCATGAAGATCAGATGGCCCAATGCAATCCACGTGATAATCAGACATCCAGAATCATTTTCGATGCTATGTAGATTTGATTTACATGATTTTCAATATGGTCAAGGCTAATCGATGATCATAAGCAACCTTGTAATCAAACGCAAATTGAAAATTTACAAGACTCCGATTTGGATGCAGTTTGGATCATTAGACTCCTGGTGAGACGCTCTTCGTAGCAGTGGCTATAAAACTACGAGTAGATGAGCAAGTTGGGTGTGAGGATCAAAAGAGTGGTAAAGAGTCTCCAGTTAAGAGCTTGTATGAGAAATTTTAGGATTTATTGTTGAAAGATTTATACGGGGCTGAGTGAATGTTTCAATATTGTAGATTATTTTATTCTCGTAATAAAACCTTGTATGCACAAAATTTTTATTTTTTTTATTTTATTCTCTTCCTCTCTCCTACGGCATCGACATCGATAATCAGATCTTGGAAATGAGGATCCGTATTCTGCATGAGTGATCCCTGACGTGAGTTGTATCAGTGCAAGTTGATATTCCAATAATTGGTATTAGAGTCCTGGTTGTCCATGATTGATTGAGATATAAGAAGATGATGAACGTAATCAAAGTTGACATCAATTGATTCGATGGGAAAAGCAATTTCTCCCTTCGGCAAGTAAGGATAAAAGACATGCTCATCCAGTAGGGATTGATCAATGCTTTCTTATATGAGAAGAGACCAACCACCGTGAAAGAGAAGACTTAGAGGCAGCACTAGATATAGGCGGTGAATACGATTTGCTTGTACCTGGCGAACGAGGTGGTGATCCATGTACTGCAGGAGACTTTTCGATGGTGCTATGGACGAAGCTCAAGGAGCTGTACATGGTGAAGTCCCTCATCAACATACTGTTCCTTTGAAAGCAATTCTATCAACTGCAGATGACCGAGGGATAAAGCATACAAGAGCACCAAAGTAACTTCCAGAGGATCCTCACCGATCTTTTTAGTATAGGTAAGAAGGTAAAAGAAAAGACCAGGATGTTAGTCTTACTGTCATCCTTATCATAGTCCTTCGAGTCCTTAGTGACTGCTCTTCTAGTAGAGAAGAGCACCATCAAGATGGAGAAAGTTACCTCGGCATTACTTCAGAATGAGATTCTTAAGTGAAAGAATTAATCTTCAAGTTTAAGCAGGAACTTAGCATTAGTAGCTTATGGAGAAGTAGGTAATAGAAGGCAGAGTGATAAATGATCGCAAGGTGGACAGTTCAAGTCAAAGGATGCAAGCAAAATCAAATATTTTTTGTGCGATGAGTTGGGACATCGTGTTAGAGATTGTCCGCAACTCAGAATCGGACGAGGGCTGCTAAGGTGGTGGCCGATGGTAGTGATGATGGATACATCATTGATACACTCATGGAATCCAACCAGGTATCCAATTCTTCTCAATGGATTTTAGATTCTGTATGTTTAGATCACATATATTACAGAGAGGTGTTGTTCAACTCTCTGAGAGCAGCGAGCATGCTATTCACTTGTCAGATTGATCGAGCTATGCGATCAAGGATATCGGGATAATTAGCTTAAAGACATATGATGAGACAGTGAAGAAATTGGATAATGTTCGATATATATCCTGTTTTCATAGAAATCTAATTTTTTTCAGTAAACTAGACTCAAATAGCTATACGTGGAGAGCCAATGATGAAGTCCTGAAGGTCTTGCATGGCAGTATGGTTGTTTTATGGGAGAAAAAGTATGGAGGTCACTATTTTTTGACAGGAAGTTCAGTACAGATGGAGTTCTTGGTGTAAATGGGAGTCCAATGCAAGGTGGAGCTCTAATAGCAGGTGGATCGGATACGAGACAAAAGCATTAGGAGTATGATAGGCGATGTTGCAAGGTAAAGTTTCTATTACCGTGAGAGGTTTCCTCGAGCAGATCTCATGTCGATGTAAGTACAGCACGTGATGGAGATGGAATCTAGTAGCTTGGTCATGTTTGCTCATCCATAATTAGTCATTTGTCCCAGGGCATAGAGGCGTGAAATCTTTTAAAAGCTTTTAAAATCAGATGAAGGCCAAGCGTCGAGTCGAAGTGGAGGTTGTTGGGCGTGCCTCGATGCATGCCCGCAGCTAGTGCAGCATGTGCGGGCACTGGCCCAGGTCTAGGCGAGCGAGGTGTGCACTAGCATGGACGCTGGCCTAGGCCTAGGTGGGCACGTGGCCAGCTCAGGCTCAAGTGAGTGTGCACGTGGGCACGTATGCGGTCGACTCAGGCCCAAGCTCGCATCTTCTTCCCTTGTAGGGATTTTTTCGCATGCTTTTTGACATGATCGGACAGCTAAGTGCCGATCATGCTAGGATCAGACGGCCCAGCATAATCCATGCAATGATTAGATGGCTAGAATTATTTCCAACGCTGTGTAGGTTTGATCTACATGATTTTCAGTGCGATCGAGATTAATCAATGGCCACGTGCAGCCCCACAGTCAAATTTGAATTGAAAAGCTTATAGGACTTCATTTTAGATGCGTTTTGGATCGTTGGACTCCTAGTAAGATACTCTTCACATCATTGGCTATAAAACCATGGATAAAGGAGTAGGCTAGATGTGAAAATTAAAAGAGTAATGGAGGATCTCTAGTTAAGAGCTTGTACAATTTATTTTGGGATTTCTTGTTGAAAGACTTGTAGGAGTTGAGAGTGGAAGTTTCTAAACTCTTAATTTTTTTTTCTTATAGTAAAATCTTGCATGTCCAATTTATTTATATTTTTTATTTTATTATATTTTCTTTCTCTTTTTCCTGTAGCATCGACATCGACATCGATAATTAGATTTTGGGAATGAGAATCCGTATTTTATACGAGTAATCCTGACATAAATGGTACCAATGCAAGTTGATATCCCAACAACTTTTTCTAAACTTTTTTTACAATAAAGAATTCTATGCAACACCGTCTTCTCGAAGGTATGTTGTATATTATATATGAGCCAACAAAGAATCGCCATATCATGTGATGCTTTTGACTTCGGGATATTTATATGACAATATTGTTTTCAGATAGAGAAGTTGTCTTGCATTTAGCAATGAGTTATTCAATCTAGGAGTTTCTAAATTATTCATTCACTTATTTTAGACGTTTTCTTCTATCATAACAAATTTAAAAAAATGGAGTCGCGCAAGCACGATCTTAATTATTTCGATCCGGTACATTAACAACAGGGTGTAGGTGATCAACTTTTCCACTATTTGGTTGTGACAATCCGAAAAAAAAGAAGAAAGCTGCTTTTGCTCATTTTTATAGTCATTTTGATGAAAGAGTACGTAGAGGCGTCCAAGCCTTGCATTGTTTCGATGGAATTAAAATCTAGGTTAATTTCTTGCACTAATAGAAAACATTTTACCACCCTGACCAATTGGCTAACTGCAAAAATAATTGTCTCAAGATGGAGGTTCAATTTGGTTTCGCCCAAATAACTTGTTGCTGCAACTTTTCCCGGATCGGGCTCAGACGGCTTGACTGGAACGCTCCTCTCCCGGTTCCTGTAAAAAAGTTTCCAAGGATCGTGGTGTTCCGGTAGGGGACACTTTGATGCTTAAGTTAGCGGGAGCTTGATGGCAACAGAATGGAGAAGTCAAAATAGAGATAAGCATATGGAGCGGGAAGAGAGTCCTTGCCTTTCGACGTCTCTCGGTTTACTTTATATATAGGTGCGGAACAATGCCAAAATCTGTTAGGGGTGAAGCCGGAAAAGACTAATCTGCCTCCAGGCGAATCTGGAGAGTGGCCACGTGGGGCCAGAATAAGGCGATATCGTGGGAGTAGTGGAGCTGATGTGGCAGGGTTCTGTTATAACAGAATTCTGGTACTAGCTGGAAGAGGCTTTTGGAGCCCCCTGGACTATCTTTGAAGTAACCTTTCGAGAGCGAGTCATTCGGACCTTAACCTCAGTGGGTCGGTTGGACCTCCGATGGAATGCGCCCATCGAACCTTCAGTAGGAGCAGGTCAGCCGGACCTCAGCAGAAGTGGGTCGTTTGGACCTCGACTTCTGTGGGTCGGTTGGACCTCCGATGGAGTGCGCCCGTCGAACCTTCAGCAGGAGCGGTTCAGCCGGACCTAAGCAGAAGTGGGTTGTTTGGATCTCGACTTCAGCGGATCGGTTGGGCCTCTGATGGAGATCATCCGTCGGACCTTCGATGGAGAGGGCCGCCCGGATGTCTGTAAGAGTGGTCCAGTCGGACCTCAGTAAGAGCGGCGGTCCAATTCGATAGTGAGCCTGTTGGGTATAACAGTTGCCCCTCTTATTCTTGGCCTTTGAGGAGACGTGCGACTTCAAAGGACGAGAGCATCATTTGGCATTTAATGCGCCAATTCTTGAGATGATTGCAAATCTGATTCGGCGTGCTGCGGCCGGTCATCTTCCACTCCAAAATCCTGCGCCCAGGACAGGTGTCAGCACCGCATTGGAGGCGGGAGAAGAGGTAGTTAATGCGGATGGGGTGCAATGATGGGCTGCCAGCTTAATGCACCCGTCCGTCGGGTCTCTGATGCGACTTGGGCGACGTGGCGAGATCCAGACGGTTGGCGCTGCGTCCCAAGTGGTTAATCCGTCGCTGGTTTGGCGATCATGCGGATCGTGGTTGGACACGATTCGCCGCATCCCATCGGCTTCTCCGTTGGATTAGGGGGTCTCGTCGTCTGATGGTGGATCGTAGCATTCGAGGGATGCTGGGAAGCGGCCCCTCAGCAGCTACAAAAGGAGGGGGTGAAGGCCCAGAGGGAGTCTTCCGCTGCACTTCTACTTGGAGAGAAAGAGCTTCCTTCTCCTGCTGCTCTCGCCTCCCTTTAGGAACCCCACTACTAGGTTAGTTCCCTTGTCTTACCCCTCCAACCTCCATTAAAATGGCTTTCGACAGCCGGAGCTCTGACCATAGGGAACCAGGTCCTGGTAGCATCCGATCAGAAATGACCCGGGAAAGGGCAAAGATCTTAAGGTCACATATAATATTCCTTCCACCCTGCACCTGACCATTCCAAACCAGGAGGGTAGAGTGAACGGTCCGTTGAATCCGGGAGCCCTCCCAGTGTATGAGGACCATCTTAAGGTTGGCCTCCATTTTCCTCTTCATGATCTCTTCGTTCAGATCTTCAATACCTATAGGGTGTCCCCAATGCAGCTGACCCCGAATAGCATTCGGGCGATCTGCGGTTTCATGGTCCTCTGCCAGAGGGCCGAAGTCGAGCCGAGGTTGTTTCTTTTTGCAAATTTCTTCCTTATGAAAAAGGATTTCCGAAGCCATGAGTGGTAGATGTCTAGTCCTCGCCCTGGCCGAAGGATCTTGGGAGGTCTTCCATTGGCTATCCATAGGTGGAAGTCCCGTTTCTACTTCATAGATAGCTTAGAGCCTTGGGGCTTCGAGCCGGCGTGGAGGGAGCCGAGGCCGAAAGCCGTCAACGGGAGGAAAGTGTTGAGGACCGACGAGGCTGACATTAATAAGATGGATGTGGACGACCCCACCTTTGTATTCGATCTACTTCGGGAGGATAACCTCCATTCAGCAAGAGTCAGCCAGCATCAGTCCCTGGGCAGGGTAGAGGCCACCATCGTAGGTCTTCTGTTTCTTCGGTCGGACTCATCTATTTGCTACTAACTTTGGTTTATTCTCTAGCAGGTGGAAAAATGTAGCCGGATCGAGCAACGATCATAGCACGGGTGGCTAAGAAGAGGGGGGTCCGGATTGCAGAGCCGATGGCCGAAAGGCCAAAGAAGCAGCGGACGGAGGGGCCAGCTGCTACCGTTGTAGCGGTAGACTCTGACGACGACGTGCCCCTGTCGGAACGCCGTGTTGCGATAGCACAGGAGCGTTCATCCTCAATAGGACAGTCTGCTGCCCAGTCTACTGAAGAACTGTCAGGGCCGATCAATGCAGTGACAGCCCCAGCGTCGCCATCCACTGAGTTGGTGCAAGAGACTCCCTCAACAGCCGGAGGGAGAAGGGCGGCCGAGGGAGGAGAAGCCGGCAGGGTGGAGGTCGGTGAAGCTAGTGATGAGGCACATCAGAAACGGTGCGCCATACATGATTCCGAGCAAGTCAAAGACTTGCTCAAAAGGGTCGTTACAGACGCCGATTGGAATGAATCAGGTCGGCGAACAGTGAATGAAGCTGGCAGGAGCTCCTACCGTAACCTAATGGGGGTAAGTCACCCGTACCTGAGTCTTTGGCCTTTCCTTTATTTTCTGTAGGTCGTTAACACTGTCATATTGTTTGCAGCTCCTCCACGACATCTTGTTGATGGACGACGGCCTGGACGAGTTGCTGTACCTGAAAGAGCACTCGGCCAAGAGAGTCGAAGAGGCAGAGGCGGCCAAAGCCATGGCAGAGGCGGACAAGGCCGTGGCGGAGGCGGCACTGAAGGCTGCATGAGAAGAGCTGTCTGCCTGTCAAGCAGAGGTGGAGGCTCATAAGAAGCAGGCGGAGGACCTGCAGGCCCGGCTACTTGATCAAGAGGCTAGTTTAAGGAGGAGGAAGAAGAAGTTGAGCTCCCTCGCCTGTAGGCTTGAGAAGGAGGAGACACGGGCGGTCGAACACGAGAAGCACTGGCGAGAGTAGCAGGTCGTGGCAGGGAAGTACATGACCCTGTTTAGGGAGTCCGAAGTACAGAAGGCCGAAGCAGTCGACGAGGTCGTCAAGAAGTATAAAGTCTCCGACGACTTCAAGGAAGAGATGGATGAGGCCAGAGTAGTCGTCTTTGATATTGGCTACGAGGAGTGCTTGGCAAAGGTCGGTGACGCCTTTCCGAAGCTGGACCTCGCCTTTTTGCAGCTACCAAGACAAATGGAAGGGGAGGGCGCAGAAGAAGAGGTGGGCTTGACTGATGGAGGGGTCGAACCCCAGGCTAAAGCCGGTGCAGGGGAGGCTGGAGCTGGAGCTGGAGCCTAGGGTGTAGCAGATGTAGGGATGGCAGACATCCCGATCGAGACTTCAAGAGAGACCGAAGGGGCCGGAGTCGAAGTTCCATCTGTACCCTCGGTGGGTCAGACCTAGGATGTTTGTAAAGGTTTGACCTACCTTTTGTAAGAAACCTTTTTTGTAATGAAATAGGAGTATTGCTTTTTCTGTCAAAGCTTTTGTATGTCTCTCTATGCATGTTGGGCCGGTCGGCTCGACCGAACCCTTTCTTTCAAAAATATTTCTAAGTGCTGAGGTCGACTTAATTGGACCGTATATTCTCCGAAGTGATAGTTGAACAGTGGTTCAATCCGAACCTAGATATTTAGAGATTTTTCTAAGTGTTGGTCCGTCGATCCATCCGAATGGGAGACCTCTGAAGTAGCCGTAGGACAGTAGCTCAGTTCGAACCCAAATACTTAGAGATTATTTTAAGTGTTGATTCGTCGGCCCATTCGAACGGGAGACCTCCGGAGTAGTCTTAGGACAGTAGCTCAGTCCGAACCTAGACACTTAGAGATTTTCTAAGGTTGGTCCGTCGGCCTATCCGAACGGGAGACCTCCGAAGTAGCCGTAGGACAGTGGCTCAGTTCAAACCCAGACACTTAGAGATTATTCTAGGTGTTGGTCCATCGGCCCATCCAAACGGGAGACCTCCGACGTAGCCGTAGGATAGTATCTCAGTCCAAACCTAGACACTTAGAGATTATTCTAAGTGTTGGTCCGCCAGCCCATCTGAACGGGAAACCAGATCTTCATGTGGATCATTTTGAAGCTATTGCTGACCGGAGTCAGACTTTCGGAAGTGGGCTGCCCTAGAGCCTTTGCTGACCGGAGTAGGACTTTCAGAAGTGGGCTGCCCTAGAGCCTCTGCTGATCGGAGTCAGACTTTCGAAAGTGGGGTGCCCTAGAGCCTTTGTCGACCGGAGTCGGACTTTTGGAAGTGGGCTGCCCTAGAGCCTCTGCCGATCGGAGTCGGACTTTCAGAAGTGGGCTGCCTGAGAGCCTTTGCCGACCGGAGTCAGACTTTTGGAAATGGTTCAAAGAAGAAGTGATGGCCTTTATTGATAGTATTTGCGAAGGTTGTCTACATTCCATGGATGCGCCACTTTCCATCCATTCAAATGCTCGAGTTGGTAAGTTCTGGCTCGAATTACTTCAACAACTTGATAAGGACCTTCCCAATCGGGGAAAAGTTTCTCTTGCTCGGTCGGCCTTGAGATTTCTGTCCTCTGCAAAATTATATCTCCGACTTGGAAGATTCGAGTATTGACTCGAGAATTGTAGTATTTGGCCATCTTCTGATAATAAGTCACCATCTTCAAGCCCGCCTGGAGCCTGGTTTCATCAAGCAGATCTAGGTCAGCCATTCTTTGCTCTGAGTTGGTCGGTTTGACGAAATGGTCAATCTGTAGGGATTGTAAGGAAACCTCTACAGGAATGACTGCTTCACTTCCATAGGTCAGATTGAATGGAATCTCCCCAGTCGTCGTTCGGGAGGTCGTCCGATAAGCTCAGAGCATTGAGTGAAGTTCTTCCGTTCAGAGTCCTTTGGCATCATTTAGTCGGGTTTTCAGTCTATGCAGGATCGTCCAATTGATGATTTCGGCTTCTCCGTTGGACTGAGGATGATCGACTGATGTTAGCCGATGGAAGATGTGATACTGCTGGCAGAAGTCTCGAAACTTGGGATTGTTGAATTATCTCCAATTATCGGTAATAATTGTCTGTGAAATGCCGAATCGGAAGGTGATGTAGTTCCGGACAAAGTTCTTTGCTTTGGCTTCTGTAATCTGTGCCAGTGGTTCGGCCTCCACCCATTTGGTGAAGTAATCAATGGCCACGATTAGAAATTTTCGCTGGCCGGATGCCGGGAAGAATGGTCACAGGATGTCCATCCCCCACTGTGCGAATGGCCAAGGTGCGGTAAGTGGGATTAGCTGACTGGTCGGCTTTCTCTGAATGTTGGAATATTTTTGATACGAGTCGCACTTTCAGACGAAGTCCGACGCGTCCCTCTGGATGGTTGGCCAGTAATATCTTTTTCAGATGATTTTGTAAGCCAGGGATCTTCCTCCTAGGTGATCGCTGCAGATGCCTTCATGTACTTCTTTGAGTGTGTAGTCGGCGTTAGTCGATCCTAGGCACTTCAACAGTGGTTGTGAGAACGACCGTTTATAGAGAGTGCCGTCAAGGATAACATACATTGAAGCCATCCAACGTACATGCTTGGCTTCGGTCGTATCTTCCGGTAGAGTCCATTTGACCAGGAATGTAAGGATTAGGTCCATCCAAGAGGCTTCTTGTTCCACTTGGTGGATTTGCATCGGCTCCTCAGCAATACTTGGGTGCTGCAGATACTCCATGAAGGTCCGGTCGGAGGTGTTGGTAACAGCCATAGCCAACCGCGACAAAGCATTCGCCCGGGCGTTCTGCAATCGAGGTATATGGAGAATTTCAAAAAATTTAAGTCGAGACACGAGGCTTTGTACCTTGTTCAAGTACTTGTCCAGGGTCGGATCTCTCGCCTCGAATTCGCCCTTCACCTGGTTCACCATCAGCTAAGAGTCGGAGAAGGCCCTGCTTCGGCAAATACCCAACTCATTGGCTATTCTTAGTCCTACAAGGAGAGCTTCATATTCTGCTTGGTTATTGGATACCTGAAATGCAAAGTGTAAAGCATACTCTAAGCTCTGTCCGTCGGGGTCAGCTAGGATCAGGCCCGCACCACAGCCTGCAAGGATGGATGCTCCATCCACATGGAGGGTCCAAGCGGGCTCTGCTTCTTCAATGGTGTCATCTTCAGGTGCGTCGGCCGCTTGCGAGGGTACTTCCTGTTTCCAGGTACACTCTGCAATGAAGTCAGCAATTACCTGAGCCTTCATGGCTGACCGAGGCTTGAAAGAAATGTCAAATTCACCAAGCTTGACAGCCCATTTGGTAAGCCGACTAGATGTGTTTGGGCTCCTGAGGATTGTCTTAAGGGGTTGGTCGGATAGGACGACAATCGGATGTGCCTGGAAGTAGGGTCGGAGTCGCTTGGCTGCTATGACCAAGGAATAAACAAGCTTATGCATCTTTGGGTATCTTGTTTCGGCATCGTGGAGAACTTTACTAATGTAATAAACAGGTCTTTGCTGATTGTCTTCTCCCACTCGAACGAGGATGGAGCTTACCACCTCGTCCGATGCCAACAGGTACAAGTATAATAGCTCTCCCTCCGTCGGCTTGGCCAGCAATGGAGGGTTCTTCAGATAATCTTTCAAAGCTTCAAAATCCGACCGACACTCGTCGGTCCAATGGAAGTAGTCCGACCGACAGAGGGTCTTGAAGAATGGTAGGGAGTTCTTAGCCGACCGGGAAATGAAACAGCCGAGAGAGGTTATTCGGCCTGTTAGTTCTTGCATTTGTTTCTTATTGGTCGGATGCCCCATATCAATAACAGCTTTGATTTTATCGAGGTTGATTTCAATTCCACTTTGTGTGACCAAGAAGCCAAGGAACTTTCTGGAAGTCACCCCGAAAGTGCATTTGGCAGGATTCAGCTTCACCCGATAACGTCTCAGCACGTCAAAGGATTCCTATAAGTCTCTGATGTGATTGGCTTTGTGGACTCTCTTGACTATCATATCATCAACATATGCCTCCATGTTCCTTCCGAGCTGCCCTTCGAGGACCCGGTTGATCAGCCTTTGAAAAGTGGCACCGGCATTCTTCAGGCCGAAGGACATCATTTTGTAGCAGTACAGCCCTTTGTCAGTGACGAAGGCCGTCTTCTCCTCATCCTCCGGGTGCATCCTGATCTAGTTGTAGCCGGAGAAGGCATCCATGAAGCTCAAAAGCTGATGACCGGCTGTAGCATCCACCAGTTGGTCAATCTTTGGCAAGGAAAAGCTATCCTTCGGACAAGCCTTGTTGAGGTCGGTGTAATCCACACATATCTTTCACTTCCCATTAGCCTTCTTCACCATTACAACATTCGCCAGCCAGTCGGGGTAATGGGCCTCTCTGATGAAGCCAGCATCAAAGAGCTTCTTGACCTCTTCATCAATTGCCCTTTGTCTTTCGGGAGCAAAGCTCCTCTTTTTCTGTCTGCAGGCCTGTAGGTCGGATCTACTTTAAGCTGGTGAGTTATGACCTTCGACGGAATGCCTGGCATGTTACGCCGACCAAGCAAAGATGTCGGTGTTATTCCTTAGGAAGTTAATCAATTCCAAATTGGCCTCCTTACTAAGAGTGCTTTCAATTTGGAGGACCTTGGTGGGGTCGTCCTCCCGATGGGGGACAAACAAGATCTTCTCGACCGGTTGGCCATGGCCGTCGGCCTCGGCCCTGGGATCAAGTTGTTCCAAAGTAGAATGACCATCTGACTGCCTGTCTTGAATGGTTAAGCATTGTTTGGCCATCCTGCGGTCTCCCCTCATAACTCCGACCCCATTCCGAGTCAAAAATTTTGCCAGCAAATGGTAGGTAGAGATGATGGCCCGGAACTTGTTGAGGGCCGGTCGGCCCAAAATGGTGTTATAAGCCGAGGTTGTACGTACGACCACCAAGTGAATGGGGAGAGTCTTCTGAAAAGGTTCGGTCTCGATGGTCACAAGCAGAGTTATCTCTCCTTCCACTCTGACAGAGTTTCCTCCGAAGCCTGTCAACGGCATGGAGGATTCCTGTAGCCTTGACCTGGACAGGTTCATTCGGACAAAAGCATCATATAACAATACTTTCGTGGAGCTTCCATTATCAATAAGGATCCTCTTTACATCATAGTTGGCAATCACTGCCGACACAACTACATGATCATTCTCGGAGACATGGGATTCTAAGAGATCTTCGTCGGAGAAGCTGATTATATTGGAACCCCTAGACCTCTTCACAATGTCTTGATCTTCTTCATATCTCCAGTCGGTCCGATGGTGTAGCATGCCAACATTTCGTCGGTTGGATACTGGTTGGGAAGCTCCATTTCCTCTGGGGGGTCTCTGGCAGTTGAAGCTTCAGCCCAATTCCTTTGGGGTTGGACGTACTTGTGCAAGAACCCCCGTCAGATCAGATCTTCGATCGCGTCCCTCAACTGGAAGCATTCTTCAATGCTGTGCCCATGGTCCCGATGGAACCGGCAATATTCGTCTTTGTTCCTTGTTATGGAGGGGCCCCCATCGGACGAGGCCTTTGCAGGAAGGTCTCATTCTCAATTTCCAGGAGGATATTCTTCCTCGGAAGGGAGAAGGGCGCGTAAGTTTTGAACCTCCTGGGGAAGTCCTTTGGCTTCGGGCTGCGGTGTCAGGCCAGATTATTGCCATCACTTAGAGGTCGGACTTCAGGAGCCTTGTTGCTCCGCTTCGTGGGGGCCAACCTCCCTTTAGCCTGGCGTCAGCTCGCTGCCTATTCTTCTGTCACTGTGTATTTTTGTGCTCGGGTCAATAGCTTGGTGTAGCTTATCGAGAATTTCTTGTCCAGGAAGAAGGTGAGCCTGGACGAGCGCAGCCCTCTCTTGAAGGCCGACATAGCTACATCTTCATTCAAATCCAAGATCTCCATGGCCGCTGAGTTGAAACGGGCCATGTAATCCCGGATGGTCTCTCATTTCTTTTGCAGTACAAGGAAGAGGCAGTCGATGTTCCTCAGCATTTGACTGCAAGTCCTGAAATGGGAGAAAGAGTTTTTCAAGTTGAGGGAAGGAGTGGATCGTACCTGGTTGGATGGCGGAGAACCACATCCGAGCGACCTTCTTGAGCATCGCAGGAAAGGCAATGCAATATCATATGGGCCTTGTAGGTGCCCAGGTGATCCAGCGGATCGGTGGTACCATTGTTGGGGTTCGCCTGTGGAATTTTAAAATGGTGGAGAATAGGCTCCCCCATGATTTCAGCAGAGAAAGGTGGGTGGGAATCATACACCTGCCCTCCATCAACTTTTTGCCGATCCACCGGTACAGCGATCTGCTCCTCCACACGTTAGAGTTTGGCAGTGTAGTCTCTCGGGATCTCGCTACGGTACTGGTCGCCGTCTGGGACTGAGTCAGCGGAAGAGGGTGAGGCGGACCTCACTCTCTTCCCATCAACATGAGCCCTCCGTGACCTTCGGGGCTCAGGAACATCGTAGGAATGGGGCTGAGGGACTTCACGTCGTCGGCTTCCCTCAGCAGCAGGCTGGTGGTTGGTGCGAGACACTGCAGGCAGCTGCTGCCGGTTATTAGCTGTGTCTTGGAGGTTTTGAATCGTGGTAGCAAGGGTGTCGATGCGGTTCAGCAAGGTCTGGAACTGCTGTTGTCCCAGAGTGATAGTGGGCTCAACGATGTCGTTCTCCCTGAGGGGTACTTTCGATCTGGACGGGGAGTGACCTCTCCTAGCGGAAGTGTTCTGGGCTCTTCCCTTTGCCATTGCTTTAGTTAGCAGATGGACTCCTCCTTTTAGAGAAGGGAAAACACCCCCTTCCTCTAGCGTCAATCTGTTGTTGCAACTTCTCCTCCATCGGAGGTCCAATCGACCTACTGAAGTCGAGGTCCGAACGACCCACTTCTGCTGAGGTCCGGCTGAATTGCTCCTGCTGAAGGTCCGACAGGCGCACTCCATCGGAGATCCAATCGGCCCACAAAAGTCGAGGTCCGAACGACCCATTTCTGCTGAGGTCCGGCTGACCTGCTCCTGCTGAAGGTCAGATGGGCGCACTCCATCGGAGGTCCGACCGACCCACTGAGGTTAAGGTCCGAATGACTCACTCTTGAAAGGTTACTTCAAAGATAGTCCAGGGGTTTCCAGAAGCCTCTTCCAGCTGGTAGCAGAATTCTGTTACAATAGAACCCTGCCACATCAGCACCACTACTTCACTACTCCCATAATGTCATTTTATTTTGGCACCACATGGCCACTCTCCAGATTCGCATAGAGGCAGATCAGTCTTTTCCGGCTTCATCCCTAACGGATTTTGGCATTGTTCCGCATTTATATAAGATAAACCGGGAGACTTCGAAAGGCAAGGATTCTCTTCCCGCTCCATACGCTTATCTCTATTTTGGCTCTTCATTCTGTTGTCCTTAAATTTTTGCTAACTTAAATATCGGAGTATTTTCTATCAAAATATCATCGATTCTTAAAATTTTTTTTATAAGAATTAAAAAAATATATTTTAATCAAATCATCTGAGCCAGGTCTAAAAAAAATTGCAGCAACATAATTAAGCTTTCATAAATTTATATTCTCTTCGGCTCTGACCTGGGCTCCTATAATACGATCATAAGTTCAGAACCATGCATGTATTGCACGATACCTGGGATTGCATGGCTTGCCCGTACGTGATACGTGAGACATGTTGTCTCATCTATTGTACTGGAGCCCATGCAATCATGCATGTTGCCGTAATTGCAGGACAAAGCTTTTCCACTCCGGGCTCCAACTGGATAGGATTCCGGTTCCAGATACAAATGTAGCTTTAAATGTTGGAAGGATGAATAAGAATATTCTAAAATATTTTAGCGGAGCTAATAGGAATATTTAAGATGAAGTAAACATTAGATGTTTTATTAATCAGGTTGGCGTTCATCGTTTAAACGAAAAGAGACCGTAAAAATTTAAATATTATCGATAAAATAAAAATTTACAGGATAGCTGTATCAGGATTTATTTTTTTTTTTTTATATATATAAAAAAAATGCCCTACGATTATGGGGCTTTTTTTTTTTTTGGACCCATGAATGGGGTTGGTAGGTTTGCTCTCTCCTAGCAAACTATAGCCATGAGTGTAATCAAGAAGACCTGGTGGATACCGAGTCTATCAGGTTCAGCTTATTTGTTATTTGATCGAGCTTGAGTTGAGTTAGTTGTAAATTGAGCTAAACACAAACACTAAAACCAGCTGAATAAGACGGGGAGAAGGGTCAATATCAAGAGAAAGGACAGTGGATATTGGCTGGTGGCTGACAGGGAAGAAGGGAGAGGAATTAGGATCTCATATATCTATTCTAAAATTCGAATTCTTTTTTTTGTTCCTTGAGATAGTGTTTGGATGGCAAAAGTATAATTAAAACAGTGTTATTCCAGATGGTATTTGGATGACATAGAAATAAGCCTGTATTCTATTAGGAATAGATGAAGAATTTTTTAGAAATCTCAATAATATCCCTGACCAAATGATAAGATAAAATATATTATCAAATATTTTTTAATTTTATAATAATCTAAATAATAAAAATTGCTTTATCAATTTATGAATTATAGAATTAATAAGATATTTAATAATTTATTATGATGATTACACCATTACCAATTTACGGATGACATAGTACAAATAGAGTAATCAAAATTTTAATTTTATAAATACCTAAATAATTTAGTTTATACTAATTAATTTATTAGTATAATATATTCGAATTTTGTTTATGTTATGTACGTATATTATTAACATATTACAATGTATTGCTGTCAAGATCATCATAGCCTGTAGCTGCTGTCGAGGTCGGATCGTCCCTCCGGTCCTCTTGGGATGTCCCGCTCCTTTGAACCTGCAAAAATGGGGTTAGTGACCCGAGCTGGGGGTTCCGGTGGAGTCACTTTGACGGTCAAGTCAGTGATGATTCAGCGGAGCAGGTCCTCCTGGTTGAGCCCCTCTTGATGGACTCCACGCCAGGAGAAGTGAGTGGTGTGAGAATGGGGTGCAAGTACGTTGGGATAAGGGTGGCCGAGCTAGAGGGATCTTCTGGGTGGCCTTTTTCCCTTGACTTAACTGAGCTTGATGGTGGGATAGTGGTGCTCGTGTCTTCGCTTGTGTTTGCGTACCTCCCCCCTTCTGGGGGTGTCGAACCTTCTTGTAAGCCCAAGTGACCGTTGAGAGCCTACCTCGGGATCTCCCTTAGGCTGTCAGGCGCGTGCAGCGATGTTCTGCACCGTGGATGGGACATCTTTCCCGATTTGTGATAAGGGAAACTGTCGCGTGTTCTGACATTCCTTCCGGTCGCTCCATTCTGGAAAACCTGGCAGTGTCTCGATCGGGGAGCCGCCACTCACGGGATTCAAATCTCCTGGTTGACTTCCTCTTTCGGGCGGTGCAGGTGGTTGGTGGAGATCGTGGCTCCTTGGTCAGGAAGCTTCTTGCCCTTCTGGTGTAAGTGGTGGCTGCAGATAGTTATTATGGTATGACAGGTGCTTCCTCGCGAACTTCGGGTTGCTCGTCGATGTCTTGGGGAGGCGGCTGCGCCCCCTCATTGGCCGGCGGTACTGTCCGAGTTGGTTGTCGAACTGAAGAGCCGGGACTCGGCTCTGACCCGAGAGGCTCGACCTGGCGGAGGAGGGCTGAGCTCGACTCTGGCTCAGGGGGCTCGACCTGGGGAGGAGGGCTGAGCTCGACTTCGGCCCAGGGGTCTCAGCCTCGAAGGAGTTCGATTTGGAGGAGGAGGTCGACACGCGACTCCAGCTCAGAGGGCTCGGCCTCGGTAGGGCTCGACCTGGCGAAGGAGGGCCAATCTCGACTCTGGCTCAGGGGGCCCAGCCTCGGAAGAGCTCTATTTGGCGAAGGAGATTGCTCGGCTTTGGCCTAGGCACCCCGAGATTGCGGGTGTCGACCTGACGAGGACGGAGCTCGGCTTTGGCGGGCCGCCCCGTTGATCCGGAGGAGCTCGGCCCGGTCAAAGGAACCTGAGATAGGGTGTCCATCATGACGAACTTCTGACATGGCATCCGTCAGAGAGTATACGTCAGCACATCAGCTTCCAGCCACATCACAATGATAAAAAAAGATTATACCATTACAGGCAGCTATCAAAACATAGGCATGTCAGCTCATATACAAATTCATAAAATTAAAGTAAATGGACATAATATAGATTGCCCATCCTAACATCCAACATATACTACAGTTTATCAATTTGTTAT
Source organism: Areca catechu (assembly GCA_021397845.1). NCBI lineage: Eukaryota > Viridiplantae > Streptophyta > Magnoliopsida > Arecales > Arecaceae > Areca > Areca catechu. The sequence goes on from CM038039.1 coordinate 32,135,312, forward strand.
GCAATGCCATGAATTAGTTAAATATGAGCATGTTTCTCGAACCAATGCATATAGTACATTACATATATAAATATGACTAACAGCTAGGTATATCAAATTCCAAATCTGTGCGATTGAAGTTCATTCGATAAAAGTAATTTGAAAATTGACAACACAACATAATACAGGAATTAGATAAAAAGGCTGCCAGCATTTTAAATATCCAGGAACATTATAAAAGGACCATTTTCGTATTGCAATCCATAAGACAGCTCAATATCCATGAACATTATAAAAGGCCGCCAACATTTTAAATATTGCACATAACAATCTGGCATAACTAGTAATATAAATATTATTTATATCATATGGCTAAGGACAGCGAAGACAATGTCAATGAGCATCACGCCAACAAGAGCAAGAAAACTAATATTCTATTTCACTCCTCCCATCAATGCTCAATCAAAAAACAGCCCATCATCATTGCCACATATCTAAATATAGTCAACCAAATAAAAATAGATTAAATTTTATTTTCCATTAAAATTTCTGAACTCAAAATAATAAGATATAACTTTTATTCTAATACACAATAATAACATCTATCCATCAATAAATCATCTATAAGATTCAAATAAAAAATAGAACCGGCCAAGCTCCCATTCTAAATTGATGATTATATCATTCTAATCATCAAAAACACTTAAAAAAATTAAAACTGAATACTAATAAAAGATGGGATCCACCAATTGGGTGGTAGTGATCATTAACGATCAGCAATCACCAGCACTCAAGTTTCGTAGGTAGATTAAAACGTTCACGTGCATCAGGTGGCCTGCACCTACTGTTTGATCGTACACTTGACTTTTGTGCACCCCACCTCCCAAAAATATCCACCGCCCAGGATTATAAACCAAGAAAAAGAAGCTTGATAAATGCGAGCACCTCCTTCACAATTTTATAATTTTTTTGTATTTTTTATATTAAAAAAAGGGATAAGTCTGGAATACATTCTAGAATTCTCTCTAGATTACTAGGGTTAGGAAAAGAAAACACACACAAAAAAAAAAAAAAAAAAATCGAAGGAAAATTTAAGCACATGATAGCTGCTTCAGAACCCGAGCCTAAAATTTTCTACGAAAGGCGATCCAAATTAGTTAGCCCTACTAAATTTCTCCCTAAATGAGAATTTTTTGAGATTTTTCGAGCTCCCGTCACCATTAGATGAGTTGCCGGAAATCGGGTCCAGGATGATGGTGGATCAAGAAGTCGTCGCCAGAAACAGCCGCGCCTCCGTCGTAGACGGCGGCGGCGCCGGGTTGGATGAGCTGCTGCCGCTGGAGTTCCTTCTGTCGCCGGAGCTCGAGGACCATCCGGTGGGAGTTGGAGTGCTTGGAGAGAGCACGAAGGTGAGGCTTGCCGCTGGTCGGTACTCCGGCACGAGCCGGCCGGACTTGAAGCGGACTCCGCAAGCGTTGCACAGCGTCTTGGGGCCCATCGGCCCCGTCCGCCACTGCGGCGTCTTTGGCGCAGTGGAGGCACTTCCGTGCCCGAAGTTTTTTATCTTTTTTCCACCGTAATAGCGCTATTTCATGGGACCACGGAATCCATGAAATACGGATTCCAGAATGGCAAGAATTGGTTGGATTACGAATTTCACTGGACCCATCAAATTTTTAACACCTGTTTAGAAAAATAGTCTGAAATAAGATCCCATTTCAATCAAAAATAGAGAATCCAAATACTACCGAAGGAAACCGGAGATAAAAGTAGCTGGACTTGATCCAAAGATCAGTCGTCTACCAATCCATCAGAGTTTATGCTTGAAATTAATTTTCAGTCTATGAACCAGGACTCATATTAATTCGACAAACTTAATGCCCGAACCGAACCTGTTTTGAATAAAGTTTTAGCTTCCTAAATCAATTTACAACTCTAATTAAATTATTAATGCATAAATCTGGATTATTACCGGTCTGCCTCTGCCCTATTGTCTAGATTCAAGCCATTAGCATTATATGTGTTAAAAAAAATTTATAAAATTTCCCCAAATCATGTAAGGTAAGCTTATCCATTTTTTGTACGCAAATATTGCAGCAATCCATTGCTCAATGAGAAGGAGGCAGACGGAGATGGTAAAAACGAAGAATATGTCAGTGTCTCGATACGTCTCCCCTCTCCCTCCAAAGAAATTATTAGATGGACCCAGCCGGATCGGATGGTACTGTCACCAAAATTGGGATGGAACGAAGGAGTATACGAAGATGGAATAAAAAGGACTTAAGATATCTCATTTCATTGTTTCATTCATAGTCTAACAGTTTTTAAATAACTAGTATATTAATAGAAAAAATAAAACAACTAACAACAGATAAACATCAAGAATTTATTTTTAGCAACAAATTTTTAAAAAACTAGAACAATAAAAACAGAAATTGACCAATTCTATAGCACTCCCTTCCTTAAACTGGAAGCTTTTCAAAGCATTCAGTTTAATGTGCCAACAATCGAACGACTTCTAAACATGATCTTTCAAAATGCAAACACCAACCAATTTTCTAAATTTTAAAACAACAACAATACGAGAGACTTGGTGAATACATCAGCAAGCAACCTGGTCATCACTTCTATAAAAGATGAGATCAATTACATGATTCTTTGTGAGGTCTCTTAAAAAATGGAACTTTACCCCAATATGTTTGCTCCTTCCATATAGAACAGGATTTTTGGAAAGTTTTATCGCCAAACTATTGTCACAATAAATGAGAGTAGGCCCATTTTGCTTGAAATGAATCTCCATAAGAATCTATCATAACCAAATTGCTTGATAAGCATATGCCGTTGCTGCAACAAACTCAGCTTCAATAGTTGATAAAATTACAATTGATTGCTTTCTTGATGACCATGAAACTATTTTGAACCTAACATAAAAGTATAACTCGATGTGCTCTTTCTATCAACCAAATCTCTAGTAGAATCACTGTTTGTAAAGCCAAACAAGTCCGACTTATCATCATTTTTGTAAAACAAACCATAATTAGCAGTATCTTATAAATAGCGAAGAATTCTTTTTGCAGCTTGAAAATGTATCTTCCTTGCACATTCCATATATCTACTGATAGGGCTTACAGCATACATAATGTCAAGTCGTGTGATAGTCAGGTACATTAAGCTTCCTACTATTTGCTTGTAAAGAGTGTTATTAATCCTCCTTCCTTCTAGATCTTTAATAAGCTTTAGACCAATCTCTGTTGGTGTGCTAGCAGAATTACAATTCTGCATTTGAAACTTATACAAAATTTTTTGAACATACTTCTTTTGAGAAATGAAAATTTCAGCAATAGATTGCACTACTTCAATACCAAGAAAGTAATACGTCATTTCAAGATCAGTCATATCAAACTCAACCATCATGGATTTTTTAAAACTTTCAAACATGGCACTATTACTTCTAGTATAAATCAAGTCATCCATATACAAACAGACAATGAGTATTTTACCATCTTCTCCGATCTTTGTAAAAAGTGTATGCTCATATGGATATTTTTAAATCACTCCTTAGAAAAATAAGCATTTATATGATTATACCAAGCTCTTGGAGCTTGTTTTAGCCTGTATAATACATTGTTTAATTTACATGCCCTATGTTCTTCTCCAACCTTAACATAACCAGGAGGTTGATCAATAAATACCTATTCATCTAAGTCTCTATGCAAGAAAGCTGATTTTACATCCAACTATAGAATAGGCCATGAGTTTTGAGCTACCACTACAATCACCAATTTGACTGTATCAAGTCATGCAACTGGGACAAAAACTTCTCTATAGTCCACACCAAACTCTTGCTTATAGCCTTTAGCAACTAGGCGCACTTTGTACTGATCAATTTCTCCATACTTGTTCGGTTTTGTCTTGTACACCCACTTGATACCAATTATCTCGTGTCCTTTTGGAAGCTCAGTAAACTTCCAAATATTATTTCTTTCAATTGCTGCAATTTCTTCATCCATTGCCCTTTGCCATTTTGATTCTTTAACATACCACTTCAAAAGTGGTAGGATCACAATCTGAAAATAAAGCGAAATGCATAAATGGGTCATCAGATTGGTCAATTCCACTCACCTCATAATCAATCATCCAAGCAGGTCTTTTCGTCTAATATGCTGAGGTCATTCCTCTTCTTGTGTAATTGCTGGAACTAGCTATTGTTCATACTCTACTGGCTGATGTCTTTCATCTTCATTCTCTCTATCAAAATTAGTAGGAATTTGTTGTCCAACACCATTGTCGTTCCATAACCAAAGCTTCTCTTTATCAAAGACAACATCTCGGCTAATAATGATCTTCTTAGTATTAGGGTTATATAGCATATAGGCTTTGATTGTTTACTAACACTAAGAAAAATGCATTGTTCTCCCTTATCATCTAGTTTCTCCTCTTTTCATTTAAAATATGAGCATAAGCAATACACCAAAAAATTCTGAAATGATCCACACCTGGTCTCTGTCTACTCCATACTTCCTCTAGTGTTATATTTTGAATAGCAAGAGTAAGACTTCTATTCAAAATATGAATACTCCAATTAACTGCTTCAGGCTAAAAACTTTTTGGAACTTTACATTTTGACAAAAAGCTTCGTACCATTTCATAATTGTACAATTTTTCCTCTCACAAACTTTATTTTGTTGAGGTGTGAATGCTACAGTAAGTTGCCTCTTGATTCTATGGGTCTCACAGAAATTTGAAAATTCATGTGAGTTGTATTCTCCACTACGATCAATTCGAAGAATTTTTACAGGGTTGCCAACTTCTTTCTCAACAAGTACCTTATAACTTTTAAAGGCTGTGAAGGCTTCAAATTTTTTCTGTAAAAAATAGACCTAAATTTTTCGATTGTAGTCATCAATGAAGGTAATTATATACCTTTTACTTCTACTAGAAGATGAATTTATTGGCCCATAGATATCAAAAAGAACCAGCTCCAATGCCTTTTTTGCTCTCTATGATTTTTTTTGCGAAAGGAATTATAGTGTTGTTTGCTAACAACATATTCTTCACACACATTAGAGGGAGTAGTAATTTGAGGAAGACCAGCCACCATATTTTTTTATTGTAGAGTTTTTAATCTACCAAAGTTTAGGTGACCATAGCGAAAATGCCATAGCTATACCACATCCTTCAAGTTTGTTGAGAAGCATGAATGAGTAATATTATGGAGATAAAGTGAGAACATACGATTTATCGTCATGTTAACTTGAGCAATTAAGTCCAATTTTGCATCTTGAATTTGACATATTCCATCTCTGATAGAGATCTCATATTCTTTTTCTTGCAGCTGTCCCGCACTAAGCAAGTTTGTTTTCAAGTTTAGCACAAAAAAGATATTAGAAATAGTATGAGTGGAATTTCCTTTAGATAGGATAGTTACCCTTCCTTTTCCCACAATAGAAACCATGGAATTGTCACCAAACTTTAAAGTGTTATGGAAAGATTCATCCAAATCTGAAAATGCTTTCTTATCTCCACACATGTGGTTGCTGCAGCCAGTGTTTAAATATCACATGTTTTGATGAGTTTCTTCTTTCATATGGCACACCATCAAAAGAGACTCCTCTTCTTCCTTTTCTGTAAAATTAGAACTTTCTACACTTTGTTTATTTAAATTAGTTCGGCATTATAATTGATCATGGCCATACTGATGACATCTATAGCATTTAATATGGGACTTGTTTGCTAACCTTGACCTATAAGTTGCGAGTTGATGCCTCCACATCCATGTCCTCTTCCTCTTCCTCTTCTTTGAGATTGAATCTCTTGTTGCTGATATTATTGTTGGTTTCCATGATTAGTATTTTTTTTTGTCTCCTTTATCCTGATCTCTACCTCTATATTGTCCTCTATCAACTCTACTTGGTGTAGAGTGATTTTCTAATGAGGATGTTCTTCTTTCTCCTATTGGTTGGTTTTTTGCTCATAAACCAATAAAGAACTTTTTAAGTCATCAATTGAAAGTTCATCAATACATTAGATTCTTCTATAAAATAGACAACATAATAAAATTTTGGAGTCATGGATCGAAGAATCTTTTCTACTACAGTGATATCCTCTGTCTTATCACCATGAATCCGCATCTTACCCATGATTGCCATTGTTCGAGAAAAATAGTTTGTAACTGATTCTTCTAACTTCATTTGAAGTATTTCAAACTCCGTATGAAGTACTTGAAGCTGTTGCCTTTTTACCCTTACAGTACTTTGGTACTTCTTCTTCATCGAATCTTAAATATGTTTAGAGGTATCCTTATAAAGAATAGTTTTCAAGATTGAACGATCAATTACTTGGAAAAGGTAATTCTTTACTTTAAAATCTTTCAACTTTAGGCTTTCAATTTCTGCCTTCTGTGTATCTGTCACTACTATGCCATCTACTGATTCTTGTATGCCATTAAAAACTACTTGCCAATACTCTTTTGATTTCAAAAATTTTTCAATCAACATGCTCCAATGATTGTAATGACCATCAAAGCGAGGAATTACAGGTTGTACAAAATTTTTGGAGGCCATTATTCGATACCTGGGCTCTAATACCATTGTCACTAAAATTGAGATAGAATAGAGGAGTATATGAAGATAGAATAGGAGGGATTTAAGGTATCTTATTTCACCATTTCATTCATAGACTAACAGTTTTTAAATAATCGATATATTAATAAAAAAATAAAATAATTAACAGTAGGTAAATATCAAGAATTTATTTTTAGTAAAAAATTTTAAAAAATTAAAATAAATAGAAATAAAATTTGATTAATTCTTACTCAACCGGGTCAAATCCCGGATTGAAGCCTGAAGAGAGAGCGTAATAAATACAAGGGAGGATATCATGGGAGCCGCCGCTGGCTAACTTTCTCTTAAAAAGTAATAGAGCTTTGTACTTTTGTATTCAAGCCATCACCTCAATGACGGCATGCAGGAAATAGGGGCCGTCGCCTTCTCAGCTATCACACTCCATGTTTACTTTTGGATGGAGTTGCTTTATTTATTTATTTTTATTTTTTATAAGATGGAGCTACTATTTCATTTTTTTTAAAATAATATTTTTTAAAATTTTATTTTCCAAATTAATGCCAGTCGAAATATATTTACCGATTTAGGTATACGGCGTCAAAAAAAAAAAGAAAAAGTGAAATCACAGGTTGAACCTGCAATTTCAAGAAAATGCAGGTTGAACCTACTGCCTAGGATTTCCGGGAGATCCTGAAGGATTATTGCCTAGCGTCAGGATAGAGAATTAATCTCTAGAAATCAGGCTTTTACTTTAGTCCCAAGTTCCCTGCTCGCATTCGCCACAAGATTTCGAATATTCTTGGGATCGTGGAGTGCCGTGGCCTTCTCACTTACTTGGGTGTTCCTATATCCGATGCTAGGTTATCCACTGCTGAATGCTTCCCAATGATTCAAGCCGTTCGTGAGCAGATTGACGGATGGCAGGGTCGTTCTCTCTCCTCCATGGATAGGATTACCTTTATCCGCTCGGTCCTCACGTCTCTGTCGGTCTATATGCTATTCAATGCTATTATTCCCAGGACCTCTGTCATCAGACTGGAGCAGATGCTACGGACTTTCTTGTGGGATTCTACTTCTGCTAGGCACATGATTCACTTGGTATCCTGGCAGTCTGTTTGCCAGCCTATACGTCATGGAGGGTTGGGGATCCAATCTCTTCTTATTAGGAGGGATGCATTACTTAGTAGGCTTGTTGCCAAATATTTTCTCAGTCCGCAGAGCATGTGGGCGATCATGATGCGGGCCCGCTATGATGATCACCATGCCTTCATTGATGGCAATCTCCGCCCTACCAGATATTCTTCAGCTATTTAGAGGGATATGCTTCTTAGAGTCCCTATCATGTCTCCCTACCTTGCTTGGGTGATTGGGGATGGCAGGTCTATTTGGTTCATGCAGGACTCGTGGATTTCGGACATCCCCCTTAGTAGATGGCCTACCTTTATCTCAGTCGATACTCCCAACTCCATGGTCATCTCGGATCTCTTCATCCCTGGCCAGATGAGGTGGGACCGGGAGGCTGTCCGAGCTAGGTTTGGGGATATTCTGGGCCTCTGGGTCTCTTCTATTATCTTACCCACCTCCCCGTGCCCGGATGTCAGAGTCCAGAGGTGCTCTGTGGCCCCTAGGGCTCCGATGTTGGATCTCCTGACCATTTTCACCCCTGAGAGTGATTTGCCGCCCCCTATGGATTGCTTTTTTTGGGTTTGGTCTCTCCCGGTGCATCATAGAGTTTCTCTGTTTATCTAGAAAGTGGCCCACCGGTGCCTTCCCACCAGACATCTCTTGTCATCTAGAGGTATGCATATGTCCCTTCATTGTCCCACTTGCGATATCGATCATGAGATCCAATATCATACCTTGTTCTCTTGCCCCCGAGCTAGACGGGTGTGGCATATTGCATGGCTTGCCCACCATCTGTCCCTTGATGATGACCCTCTACACTCCTTTATTGGGAGCCTGTGCACTGTTCCTGCTACCCCTGCTACGTCTCTCCTGGCCTATGCTGCCTACCGCATTTGGCTGGCCAAGAACAAGTGGGTGTTCAGCTCGGTGCGATGTTCTCCTTGGCTTACTCGCAGCGGGCCTCTGCGTCTGCTGCTGAGTTCCTGAGATTGATTGGGAGACATTCGGACTTCTGGAATTCCCACTTCGCTCCTTGAGCGTCCCTTCGTGTATTCATCACTTGGGAAACCCCTTCCCCATCTGTCTTTATAATAAGCTTTGATGGTAGTCTCTGCCGCAGTTCAGGAGGTGCTGCTTTTGTCATCCGGGGTTCCGAATTGGGCTTCCTGGTAGCTGGCGGTGCCCCTCTTTTGGATTCTTCTGTCCCTATGACAAAATTATATACTGCTTGGGCCGGCATCAGATATGCTCGTCAGGTTCTCCGCTTGGATCATCTCATCATCGAGGGAGACTCAATGACAATCATCTCCTGGATTCGATAGTCCTTGATCGCCCCTTCGGATCATCCTGTTATAGGGGATATCACTCTCCTACTACAGGGATGCTCCTCGTTTATCCTCTGTCATATTTATAGGAAGGTAAACTCGGCTACAGACTGGGTTGCCTCTTTTGTTGCCAGCCATTCTGTCTTTGTTCTTTGGTCAGACTGGCGGTCATCCCCTGTATAACTTAGGGATCTTATACTGTTTGACTTTCTGGATTGTATTCATTTTCATTTTGTTTAATGAATACACCGTTTTATCAAAAAAAAATTATTATGATATACAACTGTCAAATCTATATATTTAACTGATCATTTATGGTGCACCATATGATTTTGGTAGCAAGATATTGATCAGGATATAAACACACCAAGCGAAGGACCATATGATTAGATACCTTATCAAAGTATTATATGAATGATCAAAATATGAACATAACAAGCTATATGGCATGTTTAAATCATTTATTAGACCTATTCATACTGGTTGCTTGATTTTTAAAATATCATTAAGTTAAACCAATGGTGGCAATTCTTATTTGATTAAATTAGTACTATATGATCTAATAAATTTAGTAAATCACATTCTTAATTTTGATCGACGTGTATGCCTTAATTTTATTTTTATAGGTAAACACGTAGTATAAAAGTTGAAAACAAGGAAAATGATAGGCATGATGTCATAATTTTATTCTATAAATAAATTTAATAAATTATACTTTCACTATTTCTGCGTTATTTAAAAAAGTATGCTGTACATTATTCAGCTTTAGAAAATGGACGATTATCCAAATATTTAACGATTTATAATTTTTTTTATTTTAATATGTGCAAGATGGACGGAATCAAATCAGGCATATCATTTTTTTTTGATACAATGGTACTTTTTAAGTACCGTTGAAGATCCGAGTCCCTCGTTATCGGCTGACGTATGTATCTTGTTCCCGTAGAAAAAGATATATTATTAACAAAATCTCATTCATTGCAGTAAACGTAGCTTGGGGACCACAAGAAGTTAAACCACATCCAAAGCTCTGGTTAGCGATTTTTTTTTAATAATTATTTTTTAACTATTAAACGGCCGGAAGGCGGAAGGAGAGGAGGAGAGGAGGCAAGCGTCGCACGCTAAGACCGGGGAAAGGGTGAGCTCGGCGATTCGAAATCCTTGGTGATCGATTTATAGAGGGCTTCGTATACGATTGTTGGTCGCCGATCTTTTATCGCCCTCTCTCTGTTTTCGATTTCTTGATCGGAACGGTTTCTTTATCTGATCCAGTTCTCGTGATGCATTCGAAAAGCTGAGAAAACTTTTGGAATGCCTTCAAGTTTTTTTTTTCTTCCCGTTTAGACTCTTATATCAAGATCTGTTTTGCATGGTGGGTTGTTGGACATCTAGTACTAGGGTTGAATCCATGCGGGTGACTCTGTCGTTGCCCGTCGACTCCTGGCCTGGGTTTAAATTAAGTAATCGAAGAATCTGCTGTAAATTTATTTTAAGCTGATGTTTGGAAAATTTTGATGCTCTAAAATCTGCAGCTTCCATTATGCGTTGCTTGATTGTTGTTTGGGCTCAAATAATCATTTTGATCAATCAGCTTTTCTTCGATTTGATGAATGGAATTGAAGTGGAGAAACTAGGATTTTGAAAACAAAGGAAGACCAGGGAATTATCTCTGTTTCGACTGTGAGTCTTTCACCTATTCCATCCTATATATTAATTTTTTTCAAGAAAAAATAGATTTTTTTTTTTGTTTTTTTTGAAGAAACAAGGAGGAAGCAAGAAGCTTTCCCCAAAATTTATTAGATGAAGAAATTATTTACGATTGGAGAAAAGGTGGGTACAAAATATAAAGATGTGGTCAAGAGGAAGGGCAATGCACAAGAGATGCTAGGCTATTCGACTTGTTGGTATCACTTTCAATAGACTTTTGACTACATAGTGGCTCCTGAGAGTGAAATGTATGCAAAGCTCTTTGTAAGGTTGAATAGATAGAAGACTTCTTTCTGGTGAAGATTCTTGCACTTCTTTTTCTCCATATCTCCCAACATGGGGCTGCACCTGCACATAGCTGATTGATGAATGAAATTTCAGAGTTTTATTGGATTGGGAGCACTATGAAAGTTTCTTGTATAGGATGGTCTGCTCAAAATATTTGCACAGACGTGATTTTACCAATAATAATTTTCATTTATGCATGATACCTTGAAGTCATTGATCTTAGTCTGAATTCAGTTGAAGCCTTTCCTGTGATGCATTAAACATTCACTCTTCATGTCTTAAAGCGCACCCCTCCCCCTCGATGTTTCCATGTTATGTGCAATTAATTTCATTTTCTCTGTTGTTTGGCAGGTGCTTACTTGACCCTGGACCTTTGCACTAAAGGCGTCTGTCTCTCATCTCATCTGATATTTTGTGGTTTCACCTGCATGCTCGATGGGCTGCATCTCTACAAAGCACGCCAAACACACACCTGGATATGAAGATCCTAAAGTCCTTGCTGCTGTGACAATTTGTGAGTATTCCCTTGCTAACGGCACATTTTGTGAGTACCTGACCTTTTCTTCTTTCTTAATTCGTTTTCAAGACCTGCTTGAGGATGTAATAGATGGCTACTGTCTGTAAGATATGTGGTATTGGCTGTGTTTGTGTATCAAGTTTTATTTTTTTTTCCTTGTCAGTGCATTAAGAGTCAAAAACTCATTCATCTCAGGCATCCTAATGTTTTTTCAAATTTGTAATGGCCTTGTAACTGCTTGTCCAGTGAATGAAATCAGATGTAGGTTCATCTAAGTGGACGATAGATGCATTTCTTTCCATTTATTGCTAATATTACAGTACTCCTGGATGTCTGTATCTAACTGAAATTGCACTGTATTGTATGGCAGTTACTGTGAGTGAAATAGAAGCTTTGTATGAGCTATATAAAAAGTTGAGTTTTTTGATAGTCAAAGATGGGCTAATACACAAGGTACCGTCCTTATTTAGCTCTCTGGAATTAGAGTATTTGCTTCATGGTTCTGGTTTTGATACCTCCTAGTATGAGCGCCTAAATCATTTTCTTCAAGCAGGAAGAATTCCAACTTGCATTGTTCAGGAATAGCAAGAAGCAAAATCTCTTTGCAGACAGGGTCAGCTCACATTTCTTTTCAATTTTTACTTTTTAGTCATATCTTTGATAATTTTTGGGGACTTATGAATTGTCCTAGTTTTTTGTAATGGGATTTACATAATTGTTGTCACCGGGGAGTGCTTCCAGGTGTATCACTAATCACTTGGGTTCCACAAGTTTACCTATTGGAGCTTTGATGGATGGAAGAAAGCTTTAATGGAGGTTTTAAAACTGATACTGAACTCTGTACCATTTTCTTCATCAAAATGGTATAGTATCAGTATGGTGTTGGCCTAGACTGTACATACTAAAACTAACATAATCCAAAAACTTGAAAAACCATCAGTATTGACCGGAACAGATGGTATGGTACCACCGGTATAGACTGGTATAAATCAGTATGGTATGATATAGCATAGCTATTTTGGCATCCTAGCACCTGTACTAGTGCTGATTTGTGCTGGAACGGTATGGTACCGGTGATATCCATTTTAGTGGTTTTTGAAACCACGGTTTTAACAATCTTGTTCTTTGTGCTAAAATGCTGATTTTTGCGATGGATGTGTGTAAAGTTTTGCATGTGGCAGCCTATTAGGAGTGCGATATATCCAATTTCTCATATTATCTTGGCAATTTCCAATTTCTCATCTTAACAATTTTCTGCAGGTATTTGACTTGTTTGATGTCAAACGCAATGGGGTTATTGAATTTGGAGAATTTGTTCGATCACTTAGCATTTTTCACCCTGATGCACCAGAAGAAAGTAAAATTGCATGTATGATCTTCACCATATATTATTTAGATTTATTGACCTCCAATTCTTTTCTTAGCTGATATAATCGATAGGCTTTGATGTTAATGAAACTATGTTATGCTTTGGATTCTATTAGACTTCTTTTAGCAGTGAATTTGAAAACTCAAGTTTTCATCTTTTCAAATGGTTGGCCTCATATAGGAGTTCAGAATATGTTCGCTTTGTTTCCAGCAAGTCTCTGATTAACTTTTGATTTATTTTAATGACTGTGGTTGATTTATAATGCACAAGTTTGGGGTATATTTGTGGCAGTTGCATTTAGATTGTATGACTTGAGGCAGACAGGATTCATCGAACGTGATGAGGTAATCATCATGAGTTATTTTATTTCTTAGTTTACATTATTTATGTTAAGGTTTAGTTTTTGGGGCATTCTTTTTGGTTATTCTGGATTTTCAGTAATTGAGGAGGTGGTTAGCATAATTATCTTAGCTTGGATAGTAGCATTGCTGTTAATAATTAAATCATTTTAGCTTGATGAATGGTAATAGATCCCATGCACCATCGTCTTCAAAACTCTAGCAAGTATCGTCGTGTAGTCAAAGTGGCATTATAGGCTATGGTTTGAAGCCTCTAATTTAGTTGGTGTTTGATCAACTATACACTATCTCGTCATCAGTGGTACAATATATTTTTTTTTTGTTCGCATCATGACCTCAGTTGATAATTATCAAACATTCATTACAAAATAATAGAATAATTTAATTGTGGTATGTCAGAGGGGAAACCTGGATACTTTAAGAATTTTAGAAGTTTATCACATATAATTGTAAGATTTCATGTGTTGTTGTACTGCTAAAACAACTAATGTATCTAACCTTTTCACTTAACAAGTTGCAAAGTCTTGTTAGCTGTTCCCAAATTTCCTTGGTTGCTCAAACAGCAGCTTGTAGATTGTCCTCTAAAAGAAAACATTATTAGCTTTAACTTCTTCTTACTTTAAATTAGTCTGACCGCTTTACAAAATAGCATCATTCTTCAAGAATAAATTCCCATATTTTCTGCAACCATGTTATGTTGTCCATGCCTTTGAACATGTCATAATTAATTCAATCTGTCGTCAAAAACTGTACTGAGCACTGACATGCAATCTAGGCATAGAGTTTTCACCAGTCTTCACAGAGACAGAAAAGTTTATGGCAAAAAAACAACTCAATTTTTTAGTCCACCGAAGCAATAAAACACTAAAAGGTGTAATAGTTATAAGGCCAGACACTTAATACCCCAGCTGTAACTTTAGGAAAATTACTTTTAAATCAATGGTATTCTTTTACTAAAGCTAATCATTTCTTTGGACAAAGAGCTTCCATGACTTTGTTTCAAATGAGTATTATCATTATAGGTATGTATATGCAATGGAGTTAAGATAATTTAACTCATTGGCTAGATTAGAAAAGCTTGGCCATGGAATGCCGGAGGGTGGGGTACCACACAGTGTATATGTGCTATGTGAGTGCATATGTTGTTGATGCTACAAAGACATCTAGCAAAAAAATAAATCAAAATAATAAGAACAAGTAGAAATTAGAAATAAGCATGGAGATGTTCAAAAGTAAAAGAAAGTTTAGCTGTATACTTCTGCTTCTTTGAGATTCTATGTTAGTATGACGAAGCATCCTATAAATTAAAAAATTTCTTTAGGAACCATGCTTAAATTTAAAATAAACTAATGCAGCAAACAGCTTTAGCAATTATAATATGACGAACAAATCAAAAACACAAAATTACACTATTATTTTTCAAAAACACTATGTATTTAGGAACTATAAAGATGAATTGCATGTAACTTGAGTTTGAACAATCTACCAAGTAAAGAAAGCAGATAGCATTTAGACTGCTGCTCTTCAAATAAGCACTCAAAAGTCAACTTTTTCCTTGGAAAGTGGTTTAGCAGACAGCAATTCATCATCAAAATCCTTAGGTGTCTGGGCTGCATATGCTGGTTTTCTGGGGCCTATGCAGGTGCTTAGCAGCTCTACAGAGCCTAGCTGCAGGAGGACTGCATTGGTCAAACCTGATGTGGTCATCAAGCCAAGCTGCATCTGCATACGTGAGCACTTAAATGGCTGCTCATTCTGTATATTACTATTTTATGGGTCATCAGTTTCATACTTGTGGATTTTTGATCGTTCCCATTATTCAGTGCAAATGGCACAACTTGTTCTTGTCGTGGTGAGGGGGCGGCTTTTTTTTCTTTCTGTTTTTTTTTTTCTTTTCAATATGGGAGAGAGGCCAGGGAAAATGCAAAAGACATAACAAACAGTAGAATGCTAATTCTATGATTTTTGCTTGATGCCATGTTAGAAAAGCAAAAGAGAAAAGAAATGGGAGGGTAGAGAGAGGGAATAAAAAAAGTACAAATAGAAAATAGACGGAGGGCACAAGAGGAAAATGGCTGAAGGGATAAGAACAAGAGGGTTGTATATGAATTTACTATTTGCATTAAACCTTTCAATAAGTCATATATTGCTTTTGGGCGGGAAAAATGCTATTTATGTCTGTCAGTTTGGTAGACTGTGGAGACGGTTACTTTAATATCTAAGTGGATCATTGAAGGTGAGGAATCCAGTGAATCAACATCTATGGTGTCATGGCTTGTCCCTCTCAGCTTTATCTTAGCAAGAAAATTTCCTCTGATTCATAGAGTTTTAGAGTCAGGTTGAAAAGTGACTGTCAAAAATTCTGAAATTTGCAGATGTTTTATGTGTACCAACAGTATCATATGAATGAGATAAAGCTTGCTGCTTATCAAAATCGTTATGACATGATTCTAGTATAACTTCCATCTACTGAACTAATGTTCTTTTGTACTTCATGTTTATGTTGAATACTTGCCAATCAAATCTCATTCTATTCCAGAAGATTCTTATAATCTGTACAAAGAATTCATTTCAAACATGTTATCATGCATCTGATGTCATCTAAGGAGAGTTTTGTTGTCATTTTGTAATTTTTTCAACAGTTGAAGGAGATGGTGCTGGCTCTTTTGACTGAATCAGATTTGTTTCTTTCAGAAGAAGTTGTTGACCAAATTGTTGATAAGGTGAAACAGAATCTTCTTCATTTGGTATCTTCCATATGTTAATTGACTGTACCATATGCAGCTGTAGCTTTTGTTTGGAGTATCTAATTTTCATGTTCCTTTGCCTCTACAGACATTCAGTCAGGCAGATTCAAAAGGTGATGGAATAATAGACCGAGATGAATGGAAGGAATATGTTAAAAAAAATCCATCTTTGTTGCGGAACATGACTCTTCCATACTTAAAGTGAGCCTTAGACTAAATTTCCATATTGCATGGTTTACTGTTCTTATAACTAATGATTTTCTATATGATTTTGCTTAATTTATTATCTTGGGAAGTTCATTTGACATATATAATTTTTTCTGAGGGCATTTATTTTCCTGATATTATGTGATATATGATGGCTTCTTGTGCTATAAAGTGATAGGAACTCAAATGTTCTTGGAGAATGGTCTAACGATCTACACTTTAACATTAAATTCCCTAGATTATTGGTATCGTTGGATGTGCCTAGTTATGACATTTAATTTTGCAGGTACTGGTTCCTGAGTTCTAGCACATAACTCAGCTGAGCTGATTTTAATCAGAAATTTTCAGATGAAGTTAAAATCAATTATTCTTTAGTATCTTCTAATATCTGCGCAAACCTAATATTTTTATTGCAATAGTTTACATGAAGTGAACTGTGTAGATCTTTAATCCTGATTGTATGTATAGATTCAATGGCGACCTATGTTTTAAATGTGAGGGATCATAGCTTGAATTTGATACATTGGAATATTTCCTCTGTTATGTAATTCTTATACACTTTGCAATGCCTTAGCATTATATTGCCGAGATTACATTTGTTTTTCATGAAGGTTTTACAAATTTGTTTGAAAAGATTCATCCACTGCCTATCTTTTACTGCTGGATGTCATAGGAGTCTGGCTACTTAATCAGAACTCACTTCAGCAAAATTATCTTGTTGAACCAAAATAGAGGTTGGTCTGGTTTCCTTGGAAATTCCACATTCAATGTTTGATGATTAGAAGGAACAAAACTAATACAATGGCCAGGTTGGTCTGGTCCTGAATGATCTATTTTAAGATGACTTGACCTCCCCTAGCTCTTTGTTTCATCTTACATACCATTCATAATATTATTTTCTTGTTTCATTGTGGATCATACGTATTGATGTCAGTCAGTTTCCTACCAATTGATCGATTTCCATTCAGATTTGCATTGTAGCTTTGTTTCCGTTCCTGTATGTTATCAAAGCTTCCATTTTCCCTCCTGAGATTTTTTTCGAGGTTGATGGACAAGCACTCCATACTCCATAGTTTGCACCTCCCCCCCCCTCCTTTTTTTTTGCAGCATTAATCTTGTGGGTAATATATTGGCTCTGACCTGCTGGATTGAGACATGCTGTCCCAGGGATCGTTTGAGATGTGAAAAGCTGTGATTCCATGATTTCTTTTCTCAAATTTGCATTTTCTGGTTCACCTGCCCTTGTCTTGCAAGGTCATGCTACTCATCTGCATCAGTGAATATTCCTTTTACAACTTTATGATGCCACTTTTCTGGACTTAAACATTCAGTTTTCCTTGTTCCGACATTTTCTTGTTTGCTTTCACAATTCCTTTACCTACACTTTTCATTAACATTTTCCCCAGAATTACTGTATTCACCGGCATATTTTAACCTGTATCTGAAAGTCTTATCTGGGATCATATACATGACCTTTTCCTGCATATCATGGATATTGGTTAACCATAATGTTAATTTTCAGCATCTCCACCTGCAGAACTTCTATGTGGTAGTTCCATTTTCTGGTCCCCATATTAGCCTAACTCATTCATGCTCAACATAAAGAATGAATTTGTCAATTCAAGAAAAGAGAGATAAACAGTAGTTCTTCAGATTGAGCCATCCATCATCCTGTTATGCAAGTTTGTTGTAATTATGAGTGCATTTTGGATTGCCTATTATCTCTAATATTGAGGTCCATTCCATCTCATCTTCATTGATTCATATAATGTTGGTTTGCAGAGACATAACCTTGGCGTTTCCCAGCTTTGTTATGAATTCTGAAGTTAAGGATGAAGACATGACAATCTAGTAAAGATGTGCACTGCTGTCATATTTGTTCACTCCAAAATTGATGATGCCTTCTGGCTTCATCAACACGTTGAATGATGCATCTCTACCTGGGTGCAATGCTTGATGCTGCTTCTCCCAAAGATGACGATGACAACCAATCTTGATCCTCCTGCTGCACTCATATGCAAGATCTATTGAGTGACCATATGGTACATCACCATTCAAGCATCACAATTCAGGTACTCCGGCTGGACATAGATACTTTCAGATAACATTCTAGTACCTATTGTTATCTATAAGAAGTGTTAGTGTATATTTTAACTTTATGCACGGTATACTTTTCAGTTGTATAATGGAGTCTAGTCCAGCTAAGTTATGAGTCACCTATGATATCATGGTGGCTTTTTTTTTTTTTGGTCTCTCTCTGAATTTGGGAACATGAATGTAATATTGTATTCTATTAGGAGAAGTTGGTTCTTCCTAAAAGGAGAAAAGAAATAAAAGCCACAAGATAGTGTCCAGTAGAAGCAGAATTAGTGAATAACATAGCAACAATGTGCAGATCTTAACCTTCTTCCCCGGATGATGATATATGACTTTGGCAATCATCGGCTTTATCGGTCAAAAATACATTTTCTCCAAGTTGCAAGGTATTTGCTCCAAAGCTGAAATTCATAACACATTTTCTGGAGAGAGAAAATAGCTATCAACATGCTTCTTTTTAGCAAAACTTTTGATTGCTAGTTTGATCCTTAGATGGTGCATTCTCAAAACTTGAGTCCTGTTAATTATAGTATAGGAAGGTTGCCTCCCACATTTTTTTAAAGAAATTATTCAACATGCAGTTATAAAAAGACCTTATTTACATTTAGTGGTGCAAATCTCAGATTGCTTAACAAGGTACATGGTATCATTGAAGTTCATAACCAAAAGATTTTTGGAGCCATTGATGCTGCCTGCTAAGAGAACCACGAGGCTAAGCCCATGGTTCTCTTTGCAGAGCTTTAATTTGCTGTTGCACGCATTTCAAGGTTGACACTAACATCCTTGATGCTGCCTGCTAAGAGAACCACGAGGCTAAGCCCATGGTTCTCTTTGCAGAGCTTTAATTTGCTGTTGCACGCATTTCAAGGTTGACACTAACATCCTAGATGCTGAGCTTCCATATCTTGTGTTTTGAATCTCGTCTCTCATACCTCAACACCCATGATAGCTCGAAAATATTGGATCATCCAACCAGATAAAAGTCATGCCCTTATGTGCCATCCAGCTGCTGGTTACCCTGATTAAGCTCCTGACTGTTGTCTTCATCGCTGTTGTTTTATTATTATTATTAATATTAATATTAATATAATATTATATTATATTATAATATTATTATTATTGCTCTGTGGCTAAGGTGTTGATGTTGCTGTATGACAACTAACATTCAAAGATGATTTTGTCAACAAAAAATGCTCAACTAACATGAAAGCAAAGAACGGATATTGGTTAATCACAATTAGCATCAATATCTATTAATTCTAGGCATCAAGGGTATGGGCCCTTACAAATTTTTAAGGTTCCAACCCTGATTCTTCTAGGCTGCATTCACCAGGTTGGTCTGATCGAAGTCAAGTTTATGTATCAAGGCTCAATAGGCCTGACCTCATTCAGATCTGAACAGGTAACCCGAAGCTAACCTGCTGATCTGTTTCACAATTCATAAGCATGTAGTGAATCTACTCCCTTGGCAGGCTGAAGCTTGTCCTCCTGTAATACCTTAAATTAAAACTGGGCATGATACTGGTTGAAACCGGCTCTACTGTCCTCCTGTAATACCTTAAAGGTTCCAACCCTGCACTTTTTTCCTAACTGATAGAAAACATTTTTCTTGAAGAGAGAAGAGTTCAGTTTTATGAGCTAGCAATTGTATGCTTTCCTATCTTCACCGTATCAAATGATTGTGTTGCTGCAAACTCTAGCTCAAAGCCAAGTCAAAGTAGCCAATGGTCAATGGTGATTGTTGGATAGTAGCGGCATAATTTATAAAAGAAGTTTCCAACCGGAGTTGGTTTTAGTGGAAATCTCTGACGCTGAAGTTAGAATTTTGAAATAGATAGGAAGGGATGAGCGTAAAAAGAGAGGTGATTAAGATTTCCTATGGACCTCTATTTATAGCTGTTGGGATGCGCATTCGGTTTAGGCTTCCGATTAATTCATGTTTACTTACTTTAGTAATTTATCAATCACACATACATGTATCAAATCAAAAGGAATGACGAGATTTAACGTGGTTCGGTAAATTTGTGTGCATCCACAAAGACATGTATTAAATCAGAAGGAATGACGAGATGATTTAACGTGGTTCGGCAAATTTGCCTGCATTCTACACAGAGGAAGAAGCAATCCACTATAATCAGTCCTCAAAATTGGGCAATACAAATATCCCAATAACAATTGCAGATTAATCACAAAGAGGCAAAATTGGGCAATACAAATATCTCAATTGTTAATAACAATTGCAGATTAATCACAAAGAGACAAAATTGGGCAATACAAATATCTCAATAACAATTGCAGATTAATCACAAAAAGGCAAACAAATCGAAAGGGAAAAAGAAAACATGTGAGATCACAAACAAATCGAAAGGGAAAAAGAAAACATGTGAGATCACAGGAAAAAGAAAATATGAGAGATCACAGAATACCAGGTCTCTAGCCTCATCAAATTCTGTCGAGAAAACAGGTGAGATCACAGGAAAAAGAAAACATGAGAGATCACAGAATACCAGTCCTCTAGCCTCGCCAAATTCTGTCGTGGATTCTCTGTTATTTTATTTGCTCTCTGGATCGTCTTCAATATTTTTTTGGACCTTCTGCAGCTCTCTGTTGCATCTCAGAAAAATATTTCGGCGTCTTCTGTCGCAGGGCGTCTCTATGATTTTTAAAAATCATCGGAAACTATCTCAAAAGAGACCTAAAACAAGTCTAATGCCTTCCAAAAATATCCCAGGCCATTAGATAAAAAATCAACGGCTCAAATCGAACCACAATCCGTGCAAAACACTGTCTCAATGCCAGATCAAACCGTGGCCGTCCGATTGCGCGATCGCGATTATGGCTACGGGCGTTTGGGAGCAAAACAACGGTAACAATCCTCCTTGCGACAAAAAAAAAAATGCCTCTATCAAATATGGATTGTAAAGCCTTCTCCTCATCACAAGCCCCGAAGGGGCATCACCAAGTGCTCAAACCAATCAAGTTCAGGAATGTCCTGAACTTGACCACTGGAATTGGTTTAGTGAGCATATCAGCCGGATTAATAGCAGTGCTAATTTTCTGAAGTTGAATATTACCATTCTCTACCAAATCTCTGATAAAGTAATACCTGACATCCACATGCTTAGTGCGTTCATTCTGATCTCTGACAAGATGTAAAGCACTTTGACTGTCACAGTGAATAACCAAACAATTCTGCTTGAAATCCAAATCTTGTACTAACCCTCTTAGCCAGATAGTGAATTGTTTGAAACCCAAATCTTGTACTAACCCTCTTAGCCTAGATAGTTTTCTTTGCTGCCTCTGTCAATGCCATATACTCTGCCTCTATAGTAGACAAAGCAACTGTAGATTGCAAAGTAGCCTTCCAACTAATTGCACAACCAGAGAGAGTAATACATATCCGGTCAATGACCTCCTCCTATCCAAGTCACAAGCATAATCTGAATCACAAAATCCTGTAACAGTGCAACCACTATGTCCGGAGAATACCGATCCCAAATCAGAAGTGCCTTTCAAGTATCTAAGAATCCATATCACAGTTGACCAGTGAGCTTTTCCAGGCTTGTCCATATATCTGCTCACTGCACTAACTGCCTGTGAAATATCAGGACGAGTGCAGACCATTGCATACATTATACTGCCAACTGCACTCGCATAAAGCACTTTAGACATATACTTCTCCTCATCCTCAGTCTGAGGAGAATCCCTGGCAGATAACCGAAAATGACTGGCAAAAGGAGCAGTGATTGGCTTAGCTGTAGACATACCATATCTATCCAAGACTTTCTCAATATAATCATGCTGAGTAACAAATAGTCTACATAATTGCCTGTCACGAATGATCTCCATCCCAAGTATCTTCTTTGCCGGTTCAAGGTCCTTCATCTTAAATGCAGTACTAAGCTCAGCTTTCAGCTTCTGAATGACTGACATATCCCTGGCTGCAATCATCATGTCATCCACATATAAAAATAAGTAACAAAAGTACCCGTTTGAAAACTGCTGATGATACACGCAACTATCATATAGAGATCTTTTGAAGTCATGGTCGACCATAAACCTATCAAATTTGTGGTACCATTGTCTTGGAGATTGCTTCAAACCAAACAAAGACCTTTTGAGCAAGCATACATGATCTTCTTTATCTGGAGCCTCAAAACCAGGTGGCTGTTGCATATAAATCTGCTCCTCCAAATCATCATGTAAAAAAGCTATCTTGACATCTAGCTGTTCTAACTCCAATTCTGAGAAGCAACTAAAGCAAGGAACACACGAACAGAAGAGTGTTTAACCACGGGAGAAAATACCTCATAATCAATACCCTCTCTTTGACTGTAACCCTTAGCCACCAACCTTGCCTTATATTTCAAATCCTGAGGAGTAGCTCATTCCTTCTTCTTGAAGATCCATTTGCAGCCAATTTTCTTCTTGCCCTTAGGTAATCTGATTAATTTCCAAGTCTGATTCTTTTCCAAAGACTGAAACTCTTCTACCATAACCATGGTCATTGCTCAGCCTGTGAACTACCAATTGCTTCTTGAAATGTGGTCGGCTCATCACCTATAGTATCTGCAATATTCAGAGCATAATATACTAACTCAGCACAAGCAGAATCCTCAAAACCATACCTTTGAGGTGCTCTGATATGTCGCTTGGTTCTTCGAGTGGCAATACTATTATCTTGAACTTGACCACGTACAATAACCTCCTCCTGAGTCTGTAACTTTGGATCTGTCTGCTGATGCTGTTCATTCTGAATATCACCTGTAGGCTGCAACTGCTGTGATCTAATAGTCTGATTAATATCAACAACAGTCCTATCCTGCTGATCCTGAACCTGATCTCCCGGTGAAGAACTTGGCTGTAGCTGTCATGAAGGAGTGACTGACTCATCAAAAGTCACATCCCTGCTGACTAGAAAATCCTGGGATCCGGGCTCCGTGCACCATAATCTGTAGCCCTTCACCTCATATGCATATCCAAGAAATATGCATTTCTTAGCCCTGGGATTCAGCTTTCCATCTTTGATATGTGCATATGCTGAACACCCAAATACTCTAAAAATTGAATAGTCTGCAGGTCTACCTGTCCACATCTCTTCCGGAGTCTTCATATTCAATGCAGATGCTGGAGATCGATTTATAATAAAGCAGGCTGTATGTGCAGCCTCTGCCCATAAATCTCTACTCAATCCAGAACTTGATAGCATAGATCTGACTTTTCCAGTAGTGTGCGATTCATGCATTCCGCCACACCATTTTGCTGAGTATACACAGTGGTCCTATGCCCGACAATGCCCTCTGACTTGCAAAAGTTATTAAACTCTGTAGAACAAAATTCCAATCCATTATCAGTCCGGAAGTTTTCACCTTCCTCTCAGTTTGCCTCTCAACCATAGCCTCCACCTTTTAAAAGTGTGAAACACATTACTTTTATTTTTGATAGTATAAATCCAGACTTTGTGGGAGTAATCATCAATCAAAGTGAGCAAATATCTAAATCCACTATTAGATATAACTGGGATAAGTCTCCATAGGTCAAAATGAATGTAATCTAATATACCTGCTGTCCTGTGCACGCCTGAAGTAAAGCTGACTTGTGTTGTTTTCTAAATATGCAATGCTCACAGAATCCAAGTACACCAACTTTCTGACCTCCTAACAGACCATGTCGCTCAGCTCCTGTAAATCTTTATCTGACATGTGGCCCAATCTTTGATGCCATAACTGTGTCAATTGAACAATAGAGGAATGTGCTGAAGAAGCCTCACCAACTATTGTAGTGCCATCCAAATAATAAAAAGTGCCACTCACTTTACTTCTTAACAAAGTCAATGCACCTTTACTAATTGTAATAGATCCTCTATCCCATCTACCCTCAAAATCTATAATATCAAGAGCATTTACCGAGAGAAGATTTCTTTTCAATTGGGGAACATATCTGACATCATCCAAAGTCACCACAGTATTTGCATGAAATTTGATCTGAACTGTACCAATTCCTTCCACTTTACAGATGGCGTCATCCCCAAGAAGAACAGAGCCTCCATCACAGGATCTAAAAGAAGTGAACCATTCTTTATGGGGTGTCATGTGAAAAGATGCTCCAGAGTCCATGATCCAGGTATCAACCTGACTGACACTGCATGCACCTGTAAATACTGCATCATCTGCAACACTGCTGTGATCTGCTGAAGTAACTGCAACTGATGCCGAATCTGAGATTATTCCTTTTTCTTTCTATTCATTCTCTTTCTTGGACTGTAGAAGTTTACACTCATTTTTCCAGTGGCATGGCTTCTTGCAGTAATGGCAAACTCTGGATCTTTTAGACCTAGACTTTGATCTTGTTTGGACTTGTTTCTACCTTGTCCACCTGTTCTTTGCTCATCTCTATCTCTGATAGTAAGTCCTTGTACCGGATTTGGAGCCTGATGCTCCAACTGTACTTTCAACCTGAGCTCCTTGGATAACAAAGTGGCTTCAATCTCATCGAGACTTATAGTCTTTCTTCCATAGAGCATGATAGTAGTAATATTTTCATAGGACTTAGGCAAAAAAAAAAAAAAGGATCAAAGCCTTGTCTTCCTCTTCC
Source organism: Areca catechu (assembly GCA_021397845.1). NCBI lineage: Eukaryota > Viridiplantae > Streptophyta > Magnoliopsida > Arecales > Arecaceae > Areca > Areca catechu. The sequence continues at coordinate 32,160,189 of CM038039.1, forward strand.
ACATTAACACAAATATTCGCCAAATCGAGCAGGAGCTTATTATAATCATCCAAGTGATCCTTGAGTGAGGTCCCTTCTGTCATACGGAATGTGTGTAGCTTGCCCCTCAAATACAGTCTATTTGTAAGAGATTTTGGCATATACAAAGTATCTAATTTTTTTCATATATTTTTAGCTGTAACAAGATCCACCACATTGCAGAGAACTTTATCACTCAGTCCCGAAAACAGAGTCCCAAGTGCTTCTCATTCATCTCCTCTTTTGCAGCCTTTGTATCACCTGGAATTGCATCCATACCTTTGAGGGCTATTGACATGCCCTCCTTGACCAGCAGATATTTCATTCTTACCTTCTATAGTGTAAAATCACCCGTGCCATCAAATATCGCCACCTCATGCCTAGAGGTAGTAGAATGAAAAATAATTATCTCAGGAGCCGTTGAAGAACTTGGTTGCCCGTCAGATTCCATCCCAGTGCTCTGATACCAATTGTTGGGATGCGCGCAGCGGATTGAACCGGTTTAGGCTTTCAATTAATTTCTGTTTACTCACTTTAGCAATTTACCAATCACATAGGCAGATATCAAATCAGAAGGAATGACGAGATTTAACGTGATTCAGCAAATTTGCCTACATCTACACAGAGGAAGGAGCAATCCACTATAATCAGTCCCAAAAATTGGGCACAAAAGAAATACAAATATCCCAATAACAATTGCAGATTAATCACAAAGAGGCAAATAAATCGAAAGGAAAAAAGAAAATAGGAGAGATCACATAATACCAGGCCTCTAGCCTCACCAAATCCTGTCGTGGATTCTCTGTTATTTTGTTTGCTCTCTGGATCGTCTTCAATATTTTTCTGGACCTTCTGCAGCTCTCTGTTGCATCTCAGAAAAATATTTCAATTGGATCGTCTTCAATATTTTTCTGGACCTTCTGCAGCTCTCTGTTGCATCTCAGAAAAATATTTCAACTGGATCGTCTTCAATATTTTTCTGGACCTTCTGCAGGCGTCTCTATGATTTTTAAAAACCATCGGAAATCGTCTCAAAAGAGACCTAAAACAAGTCTAATACCTTTCAAAAATATCCAGGCCATCAGATAAAAATCAACGGCTCAAATAGAGTCACAATCTGTGCAAAACACTGTCTCAATGCCAGATCAAATCGTAGCCATCTGATCACGTGATCGGTTGTGGCTGCGGGCGTTTGGGAGCAAAACAACGGTAACAATAGCTAGAAGTTAAGATATCCTGCAGAGAATGGAAAATCTAGTTTTTTTTTTTTTTTATAAAATAAAAAGAATAGGGAGGGATAAATCCCGGTATAGCTATCCATATCTTATTTGGGGACAACGCATCGTCATTATTTGCCAGCTTCTTGTTATCTGATAGTCTTACGAAATTCGACAATACTCTCCTGTCCCGTTGGTTTACACTAAGTTGTTACAAAAAATTATCGGTATATTCGAAGCTGAAAGTTATCATCTCTCAAGTTTATTAGTTACGATCAGCCCTGACCCTTGAAACTTCATCTGATGGGATATGATTCAGGATTGATTCAACCGAAGCTAACACCTTGGCACCGGATCCAGGACAAGAATTTTACGCAAACAGAGTTTCAACTTAGAATCATAACCAATGAAATGTGGGAACGTTAGATAATGATGTGATGCTTGAAAAAGATGAGTAGAATTCAATGCGGTGATATAAGTCTACGGCCGGTTGCAGGTGGGTGGTGGGTTCAATGAGGTTAGAGTTGGCTCGGGTGCTTAGAAGCTTGAGTTCAATATTATTTTCTTATCACTCTATTTTAAATATTTAATTTTTAATACATATTTATAAATATATAAAATTATATAAATATTTTTGTATAGTTTATATATAATTAATTAATTATTTATTTTTTGCAGATCGACATACAATTTTAACACATTCGTTTCTCAAAGAAGTTATATAGTGTGGATTATATATGTAAAAAAAAAATCATAACAAATTTTTTGTATATATATATATATATATATATATAAATTTTATAAAATAGTTATATAATTTTGTATATTTATTAGAATAAATATTTAAAAATTAAATGTTTTTTTTTTTGATAGAATAAAAGTGTACGAAGATTTTATCCCGGTGTAGTTTCCCGTAACAGGCCCAACCTTCTAGATCATATTCGATTCGGGCCGCAAATTTTTCGCATGTCCTTGTACCCCAACCTTCTAGATCATATCGATTCGGGCCGCAAATTTTTCGCATATCCTTGTACGTCAGTCTAGATCCACTACAGCGTCGGAGTTTTGACCGCGCAGTCCCCCAGTCACGTGTCCCAGATTTAATCTTGAATTTAATCGAGTCACCCACGGGATCATTTCTCGAATCCATGATCAGTAGATTATATATAAGGATTGTGCTGCACCTAGCCGACCGTGCTACCACCGTAGTGATAAAAAAAAAAAAAAAAAAAAAAAAAAAAAAAAAAAAAAAAAAAAAAAAAATTTAAAGGTGGACTCATGACCAATGTAGAGACAGGTGCTGGTCGCATTCCACATCAAAATACGTTGCGGTCGGCCTACCGTTGGATGTTAAAAGCCTATCAACATGGTAGCTGTTGCACGTGATTTGCTTTGATGGAGGTTAACACATAACTGTCACCTTACCGTTAAATTTAACACCTTTCATGTCTTTTGCTGGTGTCTCACTGCTTTGGTAAGGAAGAATCATGTAGACCACTATGTGGTAGGTTTAATTAGCTCTGGTATCCTCGCATCTCAAATTCGAGATTGGGTGCTATGAGCCCTTATAATCGCTACCCTCGCTCCTTTTAGTCTTATCAAAAATGTAATTTATTAAAATTAAAGTTTTTAAAAAATATTCAATCTTTAGACCAAGAACTCTCAAAATTTAAATTTTGAAATATAAATTTATGAAGGAAGTCAATTGTTCATTTCTTAAATTTGTCAAGAACTACAATATAATTTTATATGCTTCATATATTGTTTGGTATTATTAGTTTTAGATGTCTTTGAATATTTGTATCTTACAAAATATACAACTGATTGATCACTATTTGCTAAAATTCAAATATCATATTTTCTTTTATAATTGATGGATGCTTTGAGTTTTATTTTTATGATTAAGGAGAAGAAAGAAATTGGCTCAACTTCCGCAACTTCAATCTTTTAAAGGAATTCTAAGATATAGAATACAGGCAAAAGTAGGATTTTGGTACATTTTCTCTTGTTATATCCCATAAGATGGAATTACAAATCTCTATTTATATTAATAATGTCCATCCTTGTATAATTCATGTCAGAATTTTTTTCTAGTTAAAAAATGGAGCTTCTCAAAATAAACATGTTAATAATAATAAATATAATTTTTTTATAGAAGGAATATATTAATTTTTATATTAATTTTATCTTCAACTAATTCATCTAATTTTTTCGGTTGTATTTGGATACCGTATTCCCACCCAGAATAAGCCTTTATTCCATGTTATTTTTCCAAACATCTACGGAAATCAAGATGGGCCATCCAGAATAAGCTATTCCATTAATATTTGGTATATAGAATAGCTATTCTATGATGGATCATGGAATTGTTTATTCCAAGTTATTTTATTTCTATGTGATGGGCTTCACTGTAATAATTATACTGGAATAAAGTTGTTATTCAAGATTTCTAACTAAACAGAAATAAACAATTCTTCTTTTAGATCATATATGTTCCAATCCAGATGCCATCAAGCTTGAAAGATGATGGAGAACTGGATCAAATCCATCTGACCCATTCTTCTTTACTTCAAGCTTGCTGCGATTTGTTTGGATACAACAACAAGGATGAATAGTTATTCCTTGAAAATTGATATTCTTATTTCAGGAATAAATTTTTTGTATTCAAACACTATATTCATGTTTGAGAGATATGCTCTGTTAATAGAATTTACTTCTAATCACTATATTCATCAAGCCTTTTGGGAGTTAGATCATGCCGTAGATCTTGTAAACTCATCCAATTTATTTTTTTAAAAATTCAATAAGGTTTTGCATGGGTAAGTTAGGGTTGATGCATGATTTGATTTTTGATACGATTGATTTGTGCTTCTGATGTCTAGTTCTTTTTGCGGTGTTTGGAGTGATCAATATGGAGTCTTGCGATCCTTCCATATCATATTTGCTTATACATCTTATAGTTAAATAGTAATGCGATGGATGCTACTTATTCTTTTATCAATGTTGTTTAAGAATATTGTGACAATTAATTTGGTCTATTAAATCTATTCATGGTCAACGGGCTTTTGCTGATGCTATTTTTTTTCCCTCAATGTTGTTTATGAATACTCGATGATTAATTCGATCTATTAAAACCATTCCACGCCAATGCTATCGCTATCCTAAATATTTTATGAATTTTGTATAAGCCCTTCTCTCTCTTAGTTTTTAATTATAAATGAAATTGATAACAAAGCATTTGAAGCATTACACAAGGTCTCACCTTAGCATGGTTACTCCGCATGCATATGGAGGAATAAGATTGATAAATTGGTTGGCAACCACCATGTCAACATCTACGATGCCATCTTTTGAACTTCTAACATGTGGAGTGAGTTTTCAGACACACACACACACTCTCTCTCTCTCTCTCTCTCTCTCTCTATATATATATATATATATATATATATATATATATATATATATATATATATATATATATTGAAAAGTTAGAAAGTGGCTTGTACAATGCACATATTATTTTATTTATATTTAAAATATATTTAAAATAATTTTTAAAATAAAAATTAATAAAAAATTAAAATATTTAAAATTTTGGATCTTTTAGTTTACTTTTTATAAAAATTATATAAATAAATAATAATTGAATATTAGAACAAGAATCTTTATTTTTGATCTTGTGACTAAAATAACAAAAATTGATGGTTGAACGTAAATAAGTAGGCATGCCACAAGCACAAAGATATTATATAGAATGGTTGGACGATCATTTACCAAAAGTTTTAAAATTGTAACAAGTCCCATTATTATCCAGGAAAAAGAGAAAAAAATCAACCTCCATATTTATATTCCTTTCTTAGCAATAATTGTTAGATAAATTGATAAACATGTGAACTCCTAGGCATATATATATATATATATATAGGTCAATAAAAGATTTGGTCTTTTTTTTTTTTTTGGTACAGCCGGATAGTCATACAGCTCTGGTACAAGAGTAGCCTAAAAGATCAAGAACAAGGAATTCTAAAAAAAGAAATACTTCATCCTGAAACCAGTACCAATCATAAAATGTTGAGCAATATAAGAGATAATCCAGTCTAAAGCAAAGATCTGCTCCTTGAAAAATCAGATCGGTTAACTTCAAAATTATTTTTAAATATTTATGAATATCAATTTATTTTAGTTTGAAATTTTATGATTTTGCCATTCATTCTAACAGGTTTTAGGTTTTTTAAATTTGTCCCGTTCCAAGGTCATTTCAGGTATTTCAATGTTTGACGCCGTGAGGAACGGCCTTTCAGTCCGGCCCGGGTCCAAAGCGAATGTATGGCCAACGGTCCCCAACCAACCACCGCCTTCCCGACTTTTTTCCTTCTCTCCGAACCTTTTTTTTTTTTTCAAAAAAAAAGAACCCATAAAAATTGGCCGTTTAAATCGCCGCAAACCGAAACGGAATTCTCGGAGCGAAGAACGGGGGCTTTGGAACCAGCCAACGAGGAGCGAATGCGAGCCGAACGGAAATGCTAAATTGATGCATTCCTTCCCCAATCTATTGCTAATTTCGTAAATTTGTTTCTCGATTTAAACTAGCCTCCGCTGTCTCTTCGCCCTCGATTCTTGCTTATGGTAAGAATCCATCCTCCTTCCCCTTCCCCCCCGGTTCTCCGTTTCCTACCATTTCCGCTTCTAAAGCTCCCCCAATCGTCCTTTTTTTTTTTCATCCCCTTTTCGCCCCATTTTGGTTCTTAATCTATCTCCCCACTCCAAGTGTCACTGGATGAAACCCTAATTTTTGGAAAGGAGCATTCCTTTCCAATTTAGGGGTTGTTTCTTTGTAATTGGGAGAAAGGATAGAGAGGTGCTTGGACTTTAGGGCTTTTGCGAGGATTCGCGAGGATCTGGGTCAAAAGTGTTCGTTTGTTGTTCAAGTTTAGATTTTTAGAGGTTGCAGTAGGATTAGGTCGGGATTGATCTTTTAGGGTTCAAAGATTTGATCTTTGGGGGAGGGGAGAATTGGTCGGGGTTGCTGATGGGTTCTAGGGTTTGAGACGCCCTCGCCTTCTTTCGTGGTTCGTGCCGCTGTTCTTGGTGGTTCGTTCCGCTAGAGACGAGTGAGGGTCAAATTCCCGTTTTTGGGAAGGAAAATGTCGTCCACCGGATCCACTCTTAGCCCCGTCGGGGGCGATCTTGCTCTCTCCTCACTCCTCTCCGAGGTTATCAGATCCCCACATTGTTCCCCAGAGTCGATCATGATCTACCTTGCCGTCCCGGGTGCTTCTGTGATCCCAATGAGGGTCCTGGAGTCTGACTCTATCTCCTCCGTCAAGCTTAGGATCCAGAGATGCAAGGGTTTTGTTGTAAAGAAGCAGAAGCTGGTATTCGGTGGCCGGGAGCTCGCCCGGAATGACTGCTTCATCCGGGACTATGGCGTGTCTGATGGGAATGTGCTTCATCTTGTCATCCGGGTCTCTGATCTCCGTGTCATCACTGTCAAGACCGCCTGCGGGAAGAAATTCAAGTTCCATGTCGAGCGTGGCAGGGATGTTGCATATGTCAAGGATCAGATTGCAAAGAGGGCTAGAGGTTTTGTTGATCTTGACAACGGAGAACTCTTTTATGATGGCGAGGAGCTTGATGACCGGCGGCTGATCCATGACATTTGTAAGTACAATGATGCCGTGATGCACTTGCTGGTGCGGAGATCTGCAAAAGTCTGGACAAGGCCTGTCGAGAAGGATTTCGAGCTATCTGTCGTAGCACCTGATACAGAAGGGAAGATGGGTTCAGATGATTTTCAGATAATTACAAGGAAACCACCGGATAGAGATGCTTGGGTTGAGCCCGTCATTGTTAATCCAAAAGTTGAATTGCCTGCGGTGATTGATGATCTTGTCCGTGCTACCATTGCTGGATTGGAGAAGGGAAAACCGCCTATCATGTCTTCAGAAGGTACGGGGGGAGCTTATTTTATGCGGGATGCATTGGGTCAGGGATTTGTTGCTGTTTTTAAGCCAATTGATGAGGAGCCGATGGCTAAGAATAATCCTCGAGGGCTTCCCTTGTCAACAAATGGTGAAGGGTTGAAGAGAGGGACTCGGGTTGGAGAGGGCGCGCTCAGGGAAGTTGCAGCTTACATTCTTGACCACCCTGTAAGTGGACGCCGGTCATTCTCGGGCATCGATGTTGGGTTTTCTGGTGTCCCTCCAACATTCATGGTGCGGTGTTTGCATGAAGGTTTTAATCATCCTGAAGGGTATCAGCCTGCAATGAAGAATTTGAAGATTGGATCCTTGCAGATGTTTGTGAAGAATAATGGGAGCTGCGAGGACATGGGTCCTCGGGCATTTCCAGTGCAGGAGGTTCACAAGATATGCGTGTTGGATATAAGGCTGGCAAATGCTGATCGGCATGCTGGAAATATATTACTTTCCGAGGAAGAAGGCCATCTGGTGCTGGTTCCAATCGATCATGGATATTGCTTGCCTGAGAATGTGAGTATGCAAATTCAGTGATATGCTCCCAACCATAACCCGAATTTTACCTTCTAAAAATTTCTGTATTGATTGTGCTTTTATTGTGCTATACAATATTTGCAGTTAGTTTCATATTAAAGCTAATTTGTTGTTTGCATTTATTTTTTATTTTGACACTTTGCAATGCTAAGACATCTTGGTGTTTGCATTTTCAATCATTGCTTTCCTTTACTTTTGTATTTTCTACCATTTATTATGCTTTCTAGAGCGGTGATCCTGTATTTTTGTATGTCTACAATTTATTATGCTTTCTAGATGGGTGATGTAGATCATGTACATATATGATGAAACCCATTCACTTCTAAAAGGGCGACTGTTCATAATAGCCAGACTGCATGCAATTGGTGTGGTTTGATGCATATACTTTTGTATTTTGAGATCTAGGAACGTTGCAACATGCTCTTCCAATATTATCTAGCTGTTTGTGAAGTTTCTTATACAAATCAATTTTGGTCAATAATATCTTTCTAAAAGGGACAGTTGGACAATAATATATGAATGGGAGAGTTGAATCATTTTAGGAAAAGACATAATTTTGATATATGAAATTAGATCTTTCTACATGCCTCTGTAACCACTTGTTAATTTTTCATACTTTTGTGTCTCCTTGTACTTCTTAGAATTTCTTTTCTGCATATGGATTTCGTTATTCGAACTCTTCTATGTGCTGCAATTAAAGCTATTGTTCAACATCTATTGTAGTATTTTCTTTTGACTTCCCTATCAGTTTTTACCTTCTTTATTATTGGTCCTTTCTTGAAAAGAAAAATATGTAACCATCCCTACCAGAACTTGACACGTTTGATGCATGTGGGTACACAAAGAAAAAACATCAATGTATGGCTATGATTAGAAGAGTAGTATTCAATGGGTATTTCTGATTTTAAAAATAAATAGATAAAATAAATTTTGAAAAAATATAAGAACAATGTTTGATGAATGGATGGTCATAATTAGATGAGGAAGAGAAGGGCGTTTGATAGGTGGGTTTGATTAGAAAAGGATCATTTGATATTGCATGCTATAAATGAAAAATCCAGCTATAGAAAAGCTCTTCTATTAAATAAAAATATATAGACCAGAATAAGTATATATTAGATTTTGAAGTAAATTTGATATAAATTCTTATTTATTCTCTCCAATTTATTTTAGCATGACTCAAGCGCATGGCAGGTGGGTAGGATAGTCCATTTGATAGGCCCCATCAACATAGAGAGGAAGAGACCAAATTTGAGATGATTAGAGATGATACTTTGGGAAGATTTTATAGAGTTTGGATCCTGGAAAATTTGGATGGTGAGGTCCCCTTGGAAAAGATGAGAAGTAAGGGGAGGGGAGCATTGTGGTGTCTCAAATGGTGCAGATGTGGAAGTTTTTTTGGTTCCTTTATTTTCTGCCTCTATATATAGGACGAGAAGTTTTTTGAGGGAGGCTTCAGGATTTTAGCCAAACATTTGAGGCTGGCCTCGGCCCTTTCCGATTATAAGATAAATAGTATAAGGAAGCAAAAACTTGTTTTCCTAAGCAGTATATGCTGCCTTTAAATAGAACAGAATCTTTAGTATATGCTAGAATGTAATCTTGGAATACATAAAAGTTTATTCTAGAGACAGATGCATGGCAACTTCTGTTGTAGATGAGTACAGTAATTTGCTGCAGTGATATGGAAGGTGTTAGAAGGAAGTTCTGAGGAGCAAGTACATAATGATGTAAGATCCCTAACGGTAAAATAACCTGCATACAAGCTTCTCTATCCAACTTGGTTCTATTTTGTTTACAAATTAAAGAGCACTAGCATCGTCATCCTTCCCAATTGAGTCTATGAGGCTGGTATGCGCTTTATATCTTGGGAATTGAGTTATAATCTCTTATCTAGGTTGAATTTCATCTTGCAAAGTTTTATCTACCGTTAGCTTAATTTTTTATCTGGGAATTTCTTGATGCCTAAGCTCTCCTGATGCACACTGATTTTGGATGTGTCCGATGTATTTAGATATCATATGTTACTTCTAAATTCATGTGCTTGGTGCAGTTTGAAGATTGCACATTCGAGTGGCTTTACTGGCCTCAGTCTCGCCAGCCATTTAATTCAGAAACCATTGACTATATAAAATCGCTGGATGCTGAGCAAGATATTGCTCTTCTCAAATTCTATGGCTGGGACCTCTCAGTTGACTGTGCTCGCACTATTCGCATCTCCACTATGCTTTTGAAGAAGGGTGCAGAAAAGGGGCTTACTCCATATGATATTGGGAATATGTTGTGCAGAGAAACAGTGAAGAAGGAATCCAAGATTGAAGAAATCGTCCGTGAAGCAAAGGATGCTGTTCTTCCAGGCACCAGTGAAACTGCATTCCTGGGGTCTCTGTCCAAAATCATGGATCATTATCTTGATGAATTCACATCATAAGTCATCAAGCGTGCTTATATATATGTATGTATATACAGATGTATGTATTTGGATGGTTTATTGTCAGTCGGAAGGCAGGTTATAAGTATGTGGGTGACTGCTAGAACTGCTGTACCCGCTCTTTTTTATTGATATGGTCTTTCCCTGACCATAGCACAAGTGGCGAGAGGTTCTTGAGACTTTGAACTGCAGCTGTTACCATCCCTCTCTGTTGGTTCGAGTCTCATGCAATATTATGAGTGGATGAACAGAAACCCAGGATCATACCAAAACTGGTTGTGCTGATTGAATGCCTGGATGGTATATATCATGAATAAATCTGATATTTCTTGTGTAGATGATGGCTATCGTGTTGTTGCTGCTGGCATTTGAATTCCATTCCTTTTCCGCTTTATCACACGAGTTCTCTCTTTTACCTGCCTGCATGCGCCATCGCCGTTCCTTGTATGATCTCCTTCCTTAAAAAGTCGGCGATAAAAATGCAGAAACCATTCCTTCTGTTTAACTGTAATGGAGGGCCTAACCCACCAAGAGAAGCCATTGCTTTGAGTTTGATTGGACAGCTAACAGATCACTTGGACACCTGAGATGCGAATCACATTATTGAGTGACATGGAAAGTATTTGTTCACATTAATGAGTTTGCAAGCAGCTGTACCACCAACAAGCATTATGTATCTTGTAGCACAAAATTTATCCAATTTCTGCTATACTATGAGACACCCGCATACAAATTTATTTAAGCATAAATTTCGAAAAAACCTACAATGCATTGGTTTTTGCTTTGGCTACTATCACGCAGTCCTAGAACAATAGATGGTACATCCTTTGTAAACTCTCGATGCGGTCTTCACCTCTTGATGTGATCTTCACCTTTCAATATGATCTTCACCTGGAAGCAAAAGGTGAAGCAAAGATTTTTGCTTTGACTACTATCACGCAGTCCTAGAATAACAGATGGTACATCCATGCCAATCTTTTAAAAGACCCTTTGTAAACTATTGATACGGTAAACTCTTGATGCGGTCTTCACCTCTCAATATGATCTTCACCTCTTGATGCAGTCTTCACCTATCGATATGATCTTCACCTGGAAGCAAATTGCAGCAATTAAGATTCATAAAAATAAGCTATGAGATGATTGATGGTTTTGATATCATGTTAAAATAATTATTAAAGAATAATAAAATAAAAAAATATAATAATCAATACAGAATCATGTTAATAAAAAATAATAAAAAATAAATTAATAAAAAATATTTTTGAAATCATGTTAATAAAAAAATTATAATAAATTGATAGGTAATTTCTAAATATCATATATATATATATATATATATATATATATATATATATATATATATATATATATATATATATATATATATATATATATATATATATATATATATATATATATATATGATATGGCTACTACGCTGACGCGGGGCACATGTCAGATCCAGCTGGATACGGTCAGTACCACGTATTTTTTTTCAAAAGGTCTCCCGTTCGGCGAGAAGTATTTCTGCTCCTACGCCAGTTGTCACCCGGAGACGGGTCCACCTTGGCCGAAGTCGAGCACATCTCTGCCGCTCCGCCAGGTGTCCACCCAAGAGGGGTCCACCTCGGCCGAAGCTAGCGGCCCCTCGCTCCCTCGCCAGGTGGCACCCGGAGACGGGTCCACCTCTGCCGAGGTCGAGCCGGGCCCTCCTGCTCCTTCGCCAGGTGGCACCCGGAGACGGGTCCACCTCGGCAGAAGTCGAGCACCTCTCTGCCGCTCCGCTAGGTGTCCACCCAGGAGGGGTCCACCTCGGTCGAAGCTAGCAGCCCCACGCTCCCTCGCCAGGTGGAGCTCGAAGACGGGTCCACCTCTGCCGAGGTCGAGCCGGGCCCTCCTGCTCCTTCGCTAGGTGGCACCCGAAGACGGGTCCACCTCGGCCGAAGTCGAGCACCTCTCTGCCGCTCCGCCAGGTGTCCACCCAGGAGGGGTCCACCTCGGCCGAAGCTGGCGGCCCCTCGCTCCCTCGCCAGGTGGCACACGGAGACGAGTCCACCTCTGCTGAGGTCGAGCCGGGTCCACCTCGGTCGAAGTCGAGCACCTCTCTACCGCTCCGTCAGGTGTCCACCCAGGAGTGGTCCACCTCGGCCGAAGCTGGTGGCCCCTCGCTCCCTCGCCAGTTGGCACCCGTAGACGGGTCCACCTCTGCCGAGGTCGAGCCGGGCCCTCCTGCTCCTTCGCCAGGTGGCACCCGGAGACGGGTCCACCTCGGCCGAAGTCGAGCACCTCTCTGCCGTTTCGCCAGGTGTCCACCCAGGAGGGGTCCACCTCGACCGAAGCTGGCGGCCCCTCGCTCCCTCGCCAGGTGGCGCCCGAAGACGGGTCCACCTCTGCCGAGGTCGAGCCGGGCCCTCCTGCTCCTTCGCCAGGTGGCACCCGGAGACAGGTCCACCTCAGTCGAGGTCGAGCACCTCTCTGCCGCTCCACTAGGTGTCCACCCAGGAGGGGTCCACCTTGGTCAAAGCTGGCAGCCCCTCGCTCCCTCGCCAGGTGGCGCCCGAAGACGGGTCCACCTCTATCGAGGTCGAGCCAGGCCCTCCTGCTCCTTCGCCAGGTGGCACCCGGAGACGGGTCCACCTCGGCCGAAGTCGAGCACCTCTCTGCCGCTCCGCCAGGTGTCCACCCAAGAGGGGTCCACCTCGGTCGAAGCTGGTGGCCCCTTGCTCCCTCGTCAGGTGGCACCCGGAGACGGGTCCACCTCTACCGAGGTCGAGCCGGGTCCACCTCGGCCAAAGTCGAGCACCTCTCTGCCGCTCCGTCAGGTGTCCACCCAGGAGGGGTCCACCTCGGCCGAAGCTGGCGGCCCCTCGCTCCCTCGCCAGGTGGCACCCGTAGACGGGTCCACCTCTGCCGAGGTCGAGCCGGGCCCTCCTGCTCCTTCGCCAGGTGGCACCCGGAGACGGGTCCACCTCGACCGAAGTCGAGCACCTCTCTACCGCTTCGCCAAGTGTCCACCCAGGAGGGGTCCACCTCGACCGAAGCTGGCGGCCCCTCGCTCCCTCACCAGGTGGCGCCCGAAGACGGGTCCACCTCTGCCGAGGTCAAGCCGGGCCCTCCTGCTCCTTCGGCAGGTGGCACCCAGAGACGGGTCCACCTCAGTCGAAGTCGAGCACCTCTCTGCCGCTCCGCCAGGTGTCCACCCAAGAGGGGTCCATCTCGGCCGAAGCTGGCGGCCCCTCGCTCCCTCGCCAGGTGGCACCCGGAGACGGGTCCACCTCTGCCGAGGTCGAGCCGGGCCCTCCTGCTCCTTCGCCAGGTAGCACCCGGAGATGGGTCCACCTCGATCGAAGTCGAGCACCTCTCTGCCGCTCCGCCAGGTGTCCACCCAGGATGGGTCCACCTCGGTCGAAGCTGGCGGCCCCTCGCTCCCTCGCCAGGTGGCACCCGAAGATGGGTCCACCTCTGCCGAGGTCGAGCCGGGCCCTCCTACTCCTTCGCCAGGTAGCACTCGGAGGCGGGTCCACTTCGACCGAAGTCGAGCATCTATCTGCCGCTCCGCCAGGTGTCCACCCAAGAGGGGTCCACCTCGGTCGAAGCTGGCGGCCCCTCGCTCCCTCGCCCGGTGGCGCCCGGAGATGGGTCCACCTCTGCCGAGGTCGAGCCGGGCCCTCCTGCTCCTTCGCCAGGTGGCACCCGGAGATGGGTCCACCTCGGTCGAAGTCGAGCACCTCTCTGCCGCTCCACCAGGTGTCCACCCAGGAGGGGTCCACCTCGGTCGAAGCTGGCGGCCCCTCGCTCCCCCGCCAGGTGGCGTCCGGAGACGGGTCCACCTCTGCCGAGGTCGAGCCGGCCCTCCTGCTCCTTCGCTAGGTGGCACCCGGAGACGGGTCCACCTCGACCGAAGTCGAGCACCTCTCTGCTGTCCCGCCAGGTGTCCACACAGGAGGGGTCCACCTCGGTCGAAGCTGGCGGCCCCTCGCTCCCTCGCCAGGTGGCACCCGGAGACGGGTCCACCTCTGCCGAGGTCGAGCCGGGCCCTCCTGCTCCTTCGCCAGGTGGCACCCGGAGATGGGTCCACCTCAGTCGAAGTCGAGCCTTTCTCCGCTCCTCCGCCGGGTGGCGCCCCCTGACGGGTCCACCTTGGTCGTGGTCAGCCCTACTCAGCGAAGCCTTGGGGAAGTAGGGGCGCGGGTTGCAAGATCGCCACTCGGGCTGCGCGCGCCGCGCCCCGTAGGGGGCGCCAGTACAGTCTGCAGTGACACCTGAAACCTCATTTATACCAGTCGGATGGGCCCCGCAACCGAGAAACGGAATCCTTACGGACAGGATCCCAAAATGGCTGGATGCTCATCGTCAACGCCTCGAAAGGGGAGCTCTCGCACTCGGTCCAAAGCCTCGCCAGTCTCCTCCCCCCCTTTCTCGTGACACACGACGGGCGAGGCGGTCTGGCCACTTAGTTCCCGAGCCCGAAGAGGAGCGGGGGGAGAAAGACGAGAAGTGGGAGGGAGCCCCCGGAGAGAAGGGCGGGCTAGAGGCAGTTTGATGATATAAAAGGGATGGTAAAAACGGGCAGGGAGGTAAGTGAAAAAAGAGGGGAAACACACCAAGAGAACGATCCTGTGAGTCCTCAAGGAGTCCTCAGGCGTGAGCTCGGTGAACTCAGCGCAGGGAGCTGGGCATCAACTCCACTCTTCTCCACACTTCTTTCATTAACATCTCCTCTAAGCACGGGAATCCTTCGGGAACCTGTTAGGGGATCTGTTCCATCTCGCCGTTCTCTAACTTGACCATCGGAGCGTCCCCGCCGGAACCCCCGGCTAGGATCTCTGACTCTGCTTTGCAAGTCCGGAAGCTTGGAGATCTCGAGATGAGATGGTCCAAAACCGATGCCAGTTCAAGAGCTACAGACCATCGTGATGAGATCGATAATAATATATATATATTTTATTCATGTTTACATAGATCTCAAAGCAAAAGAACGAGGGTGAAACTTCTTTCAACCTGATGATGTAGGACACTTTCGGCATACTCTTGGTTTAAACCGAATGGGTGGTCCAAAATTTTGCGATGGATAACATGCCACATCACCCTGTGTAACCCTGTGTATTTCATTCATGATTGCTCGTTATCCACTGTGTATATGCTTTGGGATTTGCTTGAGTCCACTGTGTACTACTAAAATAACCACAATTTCCCTCATTAAATAATTCAAAATTCCTCCAAGACATGAATAAAAGAATCCCCTTAACTCTTAGTTAAACGAAGAAATTCACGTAGATAGTGTTTGGATATCAAAAGTTATTCCATGAATAGAAATACGAATTTTTCGGGAATAGCTTATTCTCCTTGTTATTCTAGATTTATGTTTGATTTAAAATCTGGTATTCCACTTTATTTCAATGCAATTAATGTAGTGTTATTCTAAATGATATTTGGATGACATGAAAATAAAACTGTATTCCATCAGGAATAGATAATTTTTTTAGAAATGCCAAAAATACCCCTGACCAAATGATAAGATAAAATGGGTTATCAATTTTTTAAAATTTATAATTATCAACATAAATTATTTTTACTAATTTAATTTATTATTATGATTTATTTAAATTATGTTCATATTATGTACATATATTATTAATATGTTAGCAAGAGAAAAATGGATTTTATCAATATCATTTTGTTGTGGACATTGTTAAAGTAAAAGAAAAATTCCAGATATACAAGAAATACATGAATTAGAAGAATCCCTATTAGAAAAAATATTTGATTCCTGATATTTTAAATTACATTGCATAAGAAGGACTGATATACTATTTAAATAACATACAACTAAAGTAAAATAGGAATGTTGAGATGAGCCTAATATGTAAATTATAATAAAAAATAAATATTTTATTATTAATTTAATTTATCATCAGAAATCCATACAAGATGAATACCTGTTACAAAAAAAAAAAAGAGAACATACTTGCCCAGATAATATAACAATAAAACTGAGTTCCCCCCCAAAAAAGGTACAATTGACTTAGAAACTGTAATATGTTTCACGCGAAGCAATTCAGTCCTTAACCATTGCACCAACTTGTAGTAGTATAGTAGAGAAAACTGCTCTCTGGACTGTTTTGAAACATTATAGCCCCTACAACAAAAGAAAAACATTTGCCTATAATAACAAAATATTGCCAGTAATACAAAATCTTCAATTTTCATAAAAACCCCGAACTCGGAATAATTGGATTTAACTTTCATCATATAAGTTATTCAAAATCCATGCATCTAATATTCATCCATAAGAGATAGCTGTTAAAACATAGGAATGTTATCTAATATATAAACTTATAAAATCAAAGTAAATGAACAGAACAAGGCAGCCCATCCTCACATCTAACATACACTCAAATTTATCAATTTGTTATGCAATACTATGAATGAGTTCAACATGAACCTGTTCCTATGAAACAAATGACAAGATAATAGTATAACATATAAACCAATACTCCAATCATAAAGAAACTATGAAAAAAATGTCATTATTATGACAAAGCTGCCAACTTTGTAATGGATGATTAATTTTAAATCCAATTTCATCATTGTTCTAATTTAGTACCCACAAAAAAAATATATTAGGCCCTACAAAAAATCAACAAAATCTTACCTGTAAAATATACCACCTGGACCTATTTGGTAAACAAACAAAAACCTCCTGAAGCATATAAATTGCTTATAGGATGTAACATATAGAAATATGAGTAACATATAGATATATCAAATTCCAAACATGTGTAATTAAAGTTCATTATGAAAATGGGTAAAAGTAACCTAAAAAATGACACAGCAATATAACAGTCTTAGTTAGAAGATAAAGAAATAAAAATTCAGGCAATTGATCAAAAGACTAGTTTCGTATCGCTGTCCATACGAGAGGTCAATATCCTGGAACAATAAGGGCTGTCAACAATTTAAATTTAGCACATAACAGCTACCATAACTACTAATACAAATATATATTTATAAAATATGGCTTAGGATAGCGAAGATAATATCAATTGAGCATCACAGCAACAAGAGCAAAAAAAATAAATGTGTAATTCCACTCCTGCCTCCCAGCAATGCTCTATCAATAGGCAGCCCATCATCATTGCCACACATGTAATATATCTCTTACCAAATCAAATAAGATATAAATTTCTATATTCATTAAAATTCCTGAACTCAGAATAATTGGATATAACTTTGATCGCAGTACAGGATCCCAAGAATAATTCATCTATAAATCATCCATATGCAGCATATGAAGTAAGAATGGCATGTTTAATCGATATGAAGTTATTAAAAGTAAATAAAATAACAGAAGTAGCATTCCTTGATTAGAGGAAGTGGAATGATTCATAGTGTGATAACATAACATCTAGTTTACATAGAGTGTTATAGCAATATAATATCACTCCACCAAATCCAGAATTTCAATGACAAAAATTATAGCTAATGCAAAAAACCCTATCTAATGCATATAAACAAACCTCTCAACTTGCATAAAATGGAGGACTGACAAAGCAACATCTAATATATTTAACATATTACCTAACCTAGAAAATTATAAAGTATCAAACTTTGTAGAAATATGATCATGATAGAAGCACACCATCCCTAGCATCAATAAATATTCCCAGTAGAATGGATAGAACCAGATTACATCATAACCAACACAGAATAAACACAAGCAAAATCAAAGGCTATCAATAATTGCTTGCTGATAAATTTCCAGTAAAATGAATGGCTGCCAACATTTTCTACACCTTACGGGATGTCAATTTCTAGTAAAATAAAGGGCTGCCAACATATGAAACGTATCACAGAACATCTACCATTGGTACAAATATACATACATATTTACCAAAATATTGACATGGACAGTGAAGATAATGATAGTTCATCACACATCTATCTTATGAATATCATGCACAGATAAATATCAAATTTATAAACATCATAAACCAAAGTATTAAGGAGCCAAACATTAAGCTAGATCCCCAACACATCTATCTTATAACGGTACAAAATGTTTGTTGGTATAACTGTTCCTAATTTGTTTGCAAAAAGTAACCTGAGAATTGATGATCTGGAGTAGAAAATGTTTGTTGCCAGTAAAGAAGCAAGGCAAGGAGATGGCTATAATGACAATAATGACTAACACAATGAAGCAGACAAACATCATAGTCCATCAAATTATATTTCACTAGTATCATTATATTGATTTTAGAAGAAGAAGTCTCATCATACCAAGGATGTTCTGGAGTGCAACAAATACATCCGAGCAATTTTTAAAGCTTATAAAAATGCATGGCAATTGAATTCTAGATGTTTGCTGCAAATTACATGAATACTTTCAAAAATAAAACTGATAATGATGGTAAAAATTGATCAACAAAAAGTTAATTTGAAAACATACACAAACATCACAAACTATGGGCAGCATCTGATAGAATTTAGATTTTCTAGTTACAACATAGAAATATTATTGAACTCTGAAATATTGTTTGGTTGTCTACTGGCAACCATTCAATCATTATGAAATGAAGCAATGTAATTAACAAGGAAGAATTTCAATCCACAAAGAAACCAGCAATGCAATTTAGAAGGAAGAAAGTAACACAAATAAACCAGCAATACAATTTTAACCCACAAATAAACTAGCAATGCAATTTAGAAGGAAGAAAGTAACACAAATAAACCAGCAATGCAATTTCGGTCCACAAATAAACTGGCAATGCAATTTATAAGGAAGAATGTACATGGAAAGAATTTCAATCCATAAATAAATCAGCAATGCAATTTAGAAGAAAGAAAATAACACAAATGTTAGTATGCCTAGAAAATACATAACATATTAGTATCAGTACAGTAACGAATCAACCTAAGAACTATAATTTGCAAAATTTTAAAACGGAATGGCTGCTTTATGTGGTTCAATATACTACCATGTTCAATTAAACATACAAATAATATCTGCATAAGGATGAAGGCCCCCACACATATCCAACATGACACATATCATCCATCAGAATGCACTATTGTTACCGAGAGTAGATGGAGAACAGTTGTAGTGCTAAACAGCCTCTAACAAGCCCACATAAAACATATAAGATGTCGATATGAACTTTGATCGAAGTTATATAAGTTCATTACTAACCAACATATCCATTTGCATCCAAAAAAGTCCAAACTTAGCCTCCATCAAAACCTCACTAAGAGACCACCAACAAAAAAAAAAAAAACTCAAGTTCATAAAAAATTAACACCTCGTATCCATCAAAAAGAATATCTCTAAAAGAAAAAGATGAGAAACAATAAATCTAAGAAGGCAACAGAAATTGACTTCATCCAATCAAATAAACGAGACTTCGAGAGTTGGTCATTTTATGACAAGAAATATATGTTTGGAAAAATAAAAATTTCCTATATAAATAAATATAAAAGTTCTATACATTATAAACCATGGTATTAAGGAGTCGAACATTAAGCTATAACCCCAACACATCTAAACATAATGATACAATATGTACTCCCCTGTACCAATATACAAGCAGATAGGAGGCAAGTACCATAAACATTACAAAGTGCCAAACCCTTTAGAATGTGATCAGTTGTAAATCCAATGTCATCATCCTGCAGGATTAACATAAGTAGATATGTATATGACACAAACTTAAGAATCAATGATCAAAGAATAGTTAAATCATAGAACATAATGGGGCTGGATGCCAACAACATAAGCATTATAACATATTATAGGCTTCCAACAGTAATACAAGTCTGCATACCACACAAAAGGTTGCTAAGAATTATTGCCCAAACCCATACTTATACATTGTTATACATCTCCATAACTATGAGAATATAATAAAAGAGGAAAAAATATGGCTCATATCCACTATCATAAGTAGTAATCTAGCTCAGAACATTTATGTTGTAACATAAGAGAGCTCAATATCCTGAAACATTAAGGGCTGCCAACATTATAAACATTGCACAAAATATTTGCCATCAATATGAAATAAAGATTTATTTTTACATAAATATGGCTCATGACAAGCGAAGATAATGTCAGTAAAAGCATCACGACAACAAGAGCAAAAAACTTATGTCATTATTCACTTCTTGCCTCCATACAATGCTCAATCAATAGGCAGCCCATCATCATTGCCACACATATAATATGTCTCATACGAAATGAAATAATATGTAAATCTATGCAATAGTTTCAACATCTAACCATAAACTACTTGTAAGCACAAATAAGGTGCATCGACAAATAAATTATTGAAAGCATTCACAATCTTGCAATATCATCATATGTCATCACATATTTCGACTATAAGGGATTGTTAACCAAAACATCAAACATTTCCAACAACTTAATATGTGTGATGAGTGTTGTTGAATCATTTTCAATGAATCTTGCAATACCTCATCATACCACTTATGCATAGAATTCTTACCTGGCATATAGATATATATATCATACAATGGGGCTGCCAAAAACATAAGCATTGTAGCACATAAGAGCCTTCCAACCATATTACCAATGCACATACAATAGCAGCAAATGAAGAGAATAAGCCAAAAATAGAAGTTATAGAATACCATTATAGTTTTACAACACTTACAATCATGACATTAACAAGATATAATAGTCATAACCATCTAAAGTATTAACGGAGTATGTCCACAGTGAAACCCAAGTACAAAGCCTATAAGAAAGGCTACTAAAATAAACAAAAATGTTGTAAAAGGTCCACCCACATTCCTGGTCAAGGCTACATCTTGCTTTCCTCCTTTATATTTAATATCATGAATTTTTTTGATAGATGAATGATCAGGAGGTTGATGATAACTCTCAAATACAACAATTGCCTCTTGTTTAGTTTTAAACTTCTTAAATAAGGTATGCTTGAAACCGGTAATCTCGTGCTGACACTTAGGTTAGGATTCATAGATCCCTCATCTACGTCCCATGAAAACTACATAACAACTTTCAGAAGACATCACTATAACTCAATAGCATGCAGCTTAATTTCCTGCATTAATCTGAAACCAAAATGATACTCATATTACACAATACATTGCACTTATAATAAATTTAATCATGGTACATATACTAACTTATCAAATAAGGTGGAAAAATTGTATTTAATAAAAGCATGCAGGTTAGACTTACTTCGTATGTTACGAGCAACCCATAGCCAATTAGCTATAGAATTGCATAGTTCAATACCTCTTTAGGATTCATCGTCCCCGATAATCAAATAAGGGTCGACATCGTCCTTATTGTGATCAGCAGGTAAGGGTTCAATTGACATATTAAGTATTTATCATTTTCTTGGGTGCATCGTATGAAGTTGTGAATGATGCAGCAAGCCATTACAATATGTTTCTAGACCTTGAAGGGGTATGGGATGGGACTTCTAAGAATCTTATATCACTTTTTAAAAATTCCAAAGGCCTTCTCTACGCAATTCCTGAGTTGAGCATGTCGATAGTTGTATAAGTCTTGATAATTGTTATATCGTCAAGCCCTTGGATTATTAAACGTACTTAGATGGTACTTGTTGCTTCGAAAAGGGACAACAAACTTATCTGTTTGATATATTCTGAGTCAACAAGATAATATTTTCTTGTATACGACCAATGCAATTACTTAAACCACTTGAAACTTCAATAATAATATAAAATCAATTAAATATCAGGGCTTTTAAATACCTTCTAATACAACGAAGCCTCCTGACTCGACACACCAATATAATACTCTCATGTGATAGTAGATCCTTCACATCTAGTACAAATGAAAAGGAAAGAGTGATCAAA
The DNA here is from genome assembly GCA_021397845.1 of Areca catechu. Lineage (NCBI taxonomy): Eukaryota > Viridiplantae > Streptophyta > Magnoliopsida > Arecales > Arecaceae > Areca > Areca catechu. The sequence continues at coordinate 32,182,232 of CM038039.1, forward strand.
TAAAACTGCAGCCATAACATTTTGGAAAATGGTACCCTTTCGATTATGAAAGCGGGGTTGTTTGCTTTTCTTGATTAACACAGGTATGTGCATACCATTAACTGCTCCAATAGCATTCTATGATGCAACCAACTATATCAAAGACAAGTTAACAAAATTAGAAATTAAATACTCATGTTGAATTTGTTCATAGGTACCATGAAATGAGGATAGAAATTGTTGTTTTCATGGATCCGTGGGTGCACGCCAATATCCTTACCCGATTGAACTATAAATTCTTACTTCAGTAAACAAATTACTTTCAGTACATTGTTAAAATATTGGGATATTATCTCTCCTGAGTGCTGAAAAGTTTCAGCCAAAACTCTATTAGTTATATCATGTCCTATGCAGTAAAGAAAATATGCTAGTTGCTTCTGTACCGTAACACTGCATGTGCTAGTTAGAAAGCCATGTGATATAAGCAACTCTTCTAACTTCAAGAACATAATGTTTATCATCCTAAAGTGATCATAACCTCTATCTGGATGTCCATTCAAAATATCTATCATGAGTTCGTGACCTGAGAATGGACAAGTTCAACATGGCACCTTCCAAATTACGTTACAATCTTGCACATTAATGATCCCACTAGTTATCAGTACAGTTATGACATCCTGCCAATAGTTTCCCTCATTTATTAAAAATGCCATGAGCTTATGCAAGGTATCCATCTATTAAAAAAAGAGAGTAGTTAATGATACAAGCATATGCATAATTATATGTTGACAGCCAATAATGATAGACAATATAGTATATTAATAGACATTCAAGTAAAGTAACAACCCTGTTCATATTTACAATAAAATTTGTCATAACAATGTTTACATATTACATAATATAGATTACATATATAAAAGTCATTTAATACAATATATCATCCTTTAACACATATAATACAAATATATGTTAATGCCAACCATGACCGTCAAATTCATTTTGATGTGTTGGAGGTGCAGATGTGGTATGCATGAATTCCTTGGGACTACCATGAGAAGAAAGGGTACAACCCTCAGAATCACTATCTTCACTGCTTGGCTTGAATGATGGCTGCATGAATGGAATAAAGCCACCTGGAGTAGAACCATGCATGGGAGTAGGCATAAATATATGAGGTCCACCTTGATGGACACCATGCATTAGAGGAGGCATAAAAATATTTGGGACATGAGCATAACTTTCAGAAGGGGCTGCCATGGAAGGTGGTACATGTAGAACTCAGCTATTTATCTTTTAAGCCAAGCTTCCAGCAATGGCCCTTCATAATGTATAAAGAATCACCTATTTATCTCAATTTTAAAGGTCTCCCCTATAGCAATAATACATTTAGGTGTAATCCCAAGGAGACTCTCTAACTTCTGCATACACTCATCAATAGAATACATTGTAGGACGTGCAAGCTCATCTCTTTTGAGGATCTCATTAGCAATTTCTAATCTCTTTCTACCTTGATCCATCAAATCTAAAAGGGCATCACTTGCATCAATGGTGGACCTAGTCCTACGTACTATAGGAGTAATGGAGGTTGACCTTGTCCTCTTTCTAGTACTAGAAGATGGACGTGCATCTAGTGAACTTCTGTGGGTAGGGTCGAGGCACATGTAGTCGGGCTATTTGGGGATACATTATCAAATAGGTCAAAAGGATCAGATGATGAGTTGGAAACTCTACCATTTTGTTATGATGGTTGGCCAATATTAATGTCGTCTAAGTTGATCCGATCCACCTTGTCGTCTGAGATATCATTGTCTGATACTCTCTCTAGAATAGCAGATGTATCCCCCCATTTACCAGTGGCTGTGTTCTTTGAAAAAAAAAGTCTATGTCATCGTATATAGGAAATGGCTTATCCTTAATCCGTGCATACTCCTTGTTAACCTGTTAAGAATATTTAAAAAGTAATTAATGGAGTGTTATCAAAAGCATGCTACGTATGATATCAACATCAATTGACCTCTCATCGAGATGACCTCTTCTCACATCTGTTCATTATCATATGTGGGCACTTTTAGTATAGGATCCCATCCCCAACCAGATCGATTGCTAAGTTATAATACAAGTTGAAGATCTTCTTCAGTACCTTCAACTGATTCTTGAGGTTTCTATAACTAAAGGACTTATTTGTCTGTGCATTGAACACATTAGTCATCTTCTTCCATATTTCTTGCAAGAAAGTACAGTTGTGACAATTACCTTTGTCATTCTCTTGTCTCATCAAGGCAAGCATGATCATATCAAGAGCTTCTATCCAATTAGGTGTTCTAATACGACATGATCCTTCCCTTGCATATATTGGTTGATTGTCTTTTTTGGATTTAGGCATGTTATCTATAGGACCACAACGTTACATAAATATGAAAAAAGTAATATTTATTGTTACAATTAGATTCCTAATGATGCAAAAAAGATAATAACAAAGACATGTTATGGAACAAGAAAATAAATCCATCAAAAAATGTATGGGCCAAGACATGTACTTGCTATAAAATTAATCCATATTTTAACTAATAGAAAATATATATGCCTCAGGACAAGCAACAATATAGACATAGGAGTATCACAGCTATAAGATAGAATAACTACTTATTAAGGCAGCTAAATATAGTTAAATCCTTGTCTACTAGCCATGCTCATTCTTAAGGCAGCCTATCATCATTGGCCAAACATAATATAAAAGATACATTATCAAACATATTATACATGGAAAATATGATAATTCAAAAAAAATGTTGAAAATCAACAAAATGCTGAAACCATTAACTTTAATAATGCCTCCACATTATTATAGAAGGCTGCCAAACATTTATTCTTATAGCGACATATGTAATTGGAGGCCAGTTGTGGAAAGCTTTTGAAAACAAAAAGTAATTAATTTTGTGCCTCGGCACATGAAAGCTTAAAATCATTGAAGCATCGTGGCTACAACATACGACGAGTAGTAATGTTCATCAAATCTTGTCTCCAAGCCATGCTCATTTTTAAGGCAACCTATCATCATTGACAAAATATAATATTAAAGATACATTACCGAACATATTATATATGAAAAATATGGAAATTAAAAATAATTATTGAAAATCAACAAAATACTGAAATCATTAACGTTAACAATGCTTCCATATTGTTATAGAAGGCTACCAAATATTTATTCTTCCAATGACATGTAATTGGAGGCTAGTTATGGAAAGCTTTTGAATACTGTTGCCGCCTAGATCGTCGTGGCCTGCAGCTCTCGCGTGCGGCTCCCGCATAGCATCGGGTGCGGCTCCCGCATGGCGTCGGGTAGTGGCTTTCCCATCGGTTGATCGCCGTTTCCTGCAGCCCTTGCATGGCATCGGCTAGTGGTTCTCCCGGCTGGCATCCTCCGCGCGCGACCAGTCCTGCAAAAGAAGGAAGACCCGGGCTAGGGATCCCAGTGGGGGCACTCCGATGGTCAAGTCAGTATATGATCAAGGGGAACAGATTTCCTTGGGTGGATCCCGGCGTGGTCTCCACTCTCAGAGGATTTAAGAGATGATGGAATGAGTGTTGGGAGAAGGAGAGAGTATGTGATGATGATTGCTGCCATGGGAGCTCTTCGGGGAGCTCTTGGCTATCAGCTTGGCTGGGTGCTTGCCTCCTGCGGTTGGTCCCTTGCCCCCTCTCCGTTCTCCCACTTACCTCTATCGGAGGCCCTCTTAAATCCTTATAGATGAATGGCACCATCTATGAGGTGCCAAACTCTGGCCTGACGCTCTCCCGGTGGGCCAAGGTTTGGCACCTCACGGATGGTGCCATTCATCTATAAGGAATCCAAGAGGGCATCAGGTAGAGGTAAGTGGGAGAAGGGGGAGGGGGCAAGGGACCAGTTGCAGGAGGCAAGCACCTAGCCAAGCTGATAGCCAAGAGTTCCTCGAAGAGCTCCTATGGCAGCAATCATCATCACATACTCTCTTCTTCTTTCAACACTCATTCCATCATCTCTTAAATCCTCTGAAAGTGGAGATCACTCCGGGATCCATCCAAGAGGATCTGTTTTTCTTGATCGTATACTGACTTGACCATCGAAGTGCCCCCGCCGGGATCCCCGGCCCGGGTCTCCCTTCTTTTGCAAGACTGATCGTGCACGGAGGATGCCAGCCGAGAGAACCACCAGTCGACGCCATGCAGGGGTTGCAGGCAATGGCGATCTACTGGCAGGAAAGCCACCACCCGATGCCATGCGAGAGCCGCACCCGATGCTACGCGGGAGCCACGAGAGCTGTAGGCCATGACGATCTAGGCGGCAACAGATTAGCGCGCTAGAAATGGGAAGAAGATTCAGGAGCTAAGAAGATCCTGGCAAAGGCTAGAAATCAAAGCTGCTCAACTGGTGGGACAACAGTAGCCACCTTTGTCCCTGGGGTTAGATTGGGGGGACGAGGGTGGGGGCACGAGAGCCCCCCTCTCTCGGGGCTCCAAGGAGTGGTCTCGAGAAAAGATCTTGAGCTGTGAAGGGGCATTGTCATTGGAAGAGGGGTTCATGCTCGTGGTCTTTTCAAACACCTGTCACTTCATGCATTTCCCTATGAGTGGAGCACTCAACACTTCATGCACGCCTAACAGGTAACTCCCTTCCCCCACTATCTTTGTAATATAAAAACTGTGTTGCAGTTCCACAGGAAAAGCTCTTGTATCACCATCAATGGCAAGCACCACAGCTTGCCGGAATCTGAGAAGGCTCGCTGCTCATCGCTCGCAAAGTTTCTTGACAAAAATCAAAGCCAAAAAACTTATGAAGCTCCGCATTAAAGTCGGGAAACTTATGAAGTCCCGCATCCACCGCCTAACTCACAGTCCGGAGATGTGAGCCGGGAAATCCCAGAAATCCTGCCATCTAGGCTTGACTCATAGTTCGGCACCTCAAACCGAGAAACTTCCGAAGCCTCGTACTCAAGTCCGGAGCTTCAGCACCCCGCACCAAAGCCAGAAAACTTTCAAAGCCCCGCACTCAAGCCGGGAGCCTCGGCACCCTGCACCAAAGCTGGAAAATTTCCAAAGCACCGCACTCAAGCTAGGAGCCTTAGTGCCCCGTACTAAAGCCGGGAAACTTACAAAGCCCCGCACTCAAGCTGGGAGCCTTAGTGCCCTGCACTAAAGCCGGGAAACTTACTCGCCCCGTACTAAAGTCGAAAAATTTACGAAGCCCCGCATCTGCCACCTAACAGTTCGGAGATGTAAACCGAGAAATCTCAAAAATCCCGTCATCTACCACTTGGCTCACAGTTTGGCAAATCAAGTCAGAAAACTTTCGAAGCTCCGCATTCAAGCTCCCCGCTGAGGTCGAGCTCGTCGCTGAGGCCGAGCTTCGCATTCAAGCTCCCCGCTGAGGTCAAGCTCCCTGCTAAGGTCGAGCTCCCTGCTGAGGTCAAGCTCCTATCCGAGACCAAGCTCCTTGCTAGGGCCGAGTTCCCATCTGATACCAAGCTCTCTGCTGAGGTCGAACTCCCATCTGAAATGAAGAAGACCAACCCCCACTATGGCTGGGAAAGGCAATGAACGAGGTACGACTCCCAAAAAATGGAAGCGGGGAAGATCCCGTCACCTCATGCATACCATGCAGTACCATGGAGTGGGATTTCACCTTCCACTTCATGCAACGTGGTGCAAACAGGGATCCTGTTACTTCATGCAATATTGACATTGGGTGGCACGAACTTCATAGGAGCATGCACTGTACTGCCCCCTTCCTAAGGACTTCTGCAATACCGTCGTCATCAACCTCATCGAATATTCTCGACCATTGGAATGTGCGAAGCCGTCCACCTTGGGAGCTTATGATGGCTGCACCTCCACCAACTAGAGCTTGCGACGGCCGTGCCTATGCTAGCCGCTCACAATGGAGGAACACTGTAATGAGCATGAAGACAACCTCCACTTCAAGGCCTCCCAGCATTTCAATTTGGAGGACCTTGACTTGGTAAAAGGCGCCACTTAGACTCCACCTCTGAAGGGCCCTTCGGCCAGAGTGGCTCCCCCGAGGTTGAGCCCTGGCCGAGGTCGTGCCCTCGTTCTTCAAGCCCTTCGACTAGAGTGGCTCTCTTGAGGTCGAGCCCTGGCTGAGGTCGTACTCCCGTTCTTCGAGCCCTTTGGCCAGAGTGCTTCCCCCGAGGTCGAGCCCCAGCTGACCGGAGTGGCTCCCTCGAGGTCAAGCCCTGATTGAGGTCGCGCTCCCGTTCTTCGAGCCCTTCAGCCGAAGCGACTTCCTCGAGGTCGAGCCCCGGCCGAGGTCGCGCTCCCGTTCTTCGAACCCTTCTGCCGGAGTGGCTCCCCCGAGGTCGAGCCCTGGCTGAGGTCGCGCTCTCGTTCTTCGAGCCCTTTGACCGGAGCGACTACCCCGAGGTCGAGCCCCAACTGAGGTTGCATTCCTGCTATTCGAGCCCTTCAGCAACATCTATGCCTTCATCAAAAGCTCTGAGGGGCGCTGTGAGCTTGGCCATATCAATTATGTGCCCGGTCGTGTGTGTGCGCACCCAAGCCGTGCACCTCACCAACCTCACCCTCCTCGACACCACCTTCTATCCAACTGCTAAGGAGTCTCTCATCATCACCATGCAACACCATCGAGGGCCTGCTATAGCACAGGGCCGAATGGATAACGCTACTCCCTTCATCTATAACGATGTGAACTGAATAACATTTTGGACTCAGGGAGTGGGGGAATCTGTTAAAATAAAGAAAAATCCATTCGGCACTGACACAGTATCATCCCTGTTTGGCTGACGCGGCCACATGCTTCATATGGCATTCCCAAGTCTCTCCCATCTAAAGAAAATAGTGGGGCCGCTCGCTTCTGGGAGAGGACGCCCATTTTTGCTCCTTCCTCTTTTCTCTAAGAGAGGCTTGACCCAGGCCTTCACCCAAGCTGTGCAACCCGCACCCCGACTCAGACCGGGTGAGCCACGCACACCGTTTGCACCCGGACTCACAGGCGCGACCTAGGGTCTAAGCTACCTCAAGGCCCTCGCTTGAGCTCAGCAAGAGGAGAGAGATGGTAGGCGCTCCATCCGACGATGACCTTCATCAATTCGGCTCTGGCCATCTCGGCCTGCATGTCGGTGCTGATAGAGATCGAAGCACCTCAGCTGGTCCTGCTCTGTGGATGCCCGGGCACACCCCTCTCAGTCCGGCTCCGCCCGAGCACACCTATTCCAGCCCGCACCTCGGTCCGGCATGGAGTCCTGCATGGCCACCTCGGTCCGGTGTGGAGTCCTACCTCGCCTCGCATGTCGGCACAGTAGGGGAGGAAAGGCCCCTTGCACGGCATCTCAGCCAGCTCCGCATCGCCCGCGGCACACCCCGAGTCTGGCTCCGCCCGGCATGTGGACGGATTGGTCCAGCTCCATCCCAGCATCCTCCGTGCTGCCTTACCCCAGCATGCTCTGTGACCTGCTCAGCATCTAGCCGATCCGTCTCCGTCCAGCACAGTGTTCCGTCCGGCGTGGAGTCCCGCGACGGCTCGCAAGACGGCATCGTGGGGAGCGGTCCACCTCAGTTCGGTCTCGTCCGCTCCAGCCCGATGCGCACACTGAGCCGCGATGCCGATCACCTCTAGCAAGGAGCCCCATTCGAGGTCGCATTCTCGCTCTTCAGACCTTTCCATTGGAGCAGCTCCCTACTAGAGGTCCGTCCCTGGTCAAGGTCAACCTCGCCCCAAAAATTAGGCATGAGTCAATAGGAGGATGCGACCTCTCCCGCGAGTACTCCTGTGGCAGGAAGGGAGGCGACGTCGACAGACACCACCACTTCTACCAGGACCCTGTCGCGGCATGGAAAAGCTGACACACCTGGCGAGCACTAGCACGCCACCTAGAAGCCTATGAAAAAGAGGTACATGGACCTACGGGGGAGCATCCTGCCAAATCAACAGACCACCTTCGGGCCACTGTTAACACCATCTAGGAAAGGACACTCCATCCAAGGCATTGTGCTCCTTCACCAACCTTCTGGCAGATCCATACCTGGCTCGCCGGGAGAGCGTCGGGCCAGAGTTTGGCAGCTCACGGACGGTGCCATTCATTTATAAGGAATCCAAGAGGGCCTCCGGTAGAGGTAAGTGGGAGAAGGGGGAGGGGGCAAGGGACCAGCCGCAGGAGGCAAGCACCCAGCCAAGCTGGTAGCTAAGAGTTCCTCGAAGAGCTCCCACGGCAGCAATCATCATCACATACTCTCTCCTTCTCCCAACACTCATTCCATCATCTCTTAAATCCTTTGAGAGTGGAGACCATTCCGGGATCCACCCAAGAGGATCAGTTCCCCTTGATCGTATACTGATTTGACCGTTGGAGTGCCCCCACCGGGATCCCCGATCCAGGTCTCCCTTCTTTTGCAGGACCGGTCACACGCGGAGGACGCCAGCCAGGAGAACCACCAACCGATGCCATGCAAGGGCTGCAGGCAACGATGATCTACCGATGGGAAAGCTACCACCCGACGCCACACAGGAGCTGCATCCGATGCTACGCGGGAGCCGCACACGAGAGCTGCAGGCCACGACGATGTAGGTGGCAACATATACAAAAAGTAATTAATCTTGTGCCTCAGCACATGAAAGCTTAAAATCATTGAAGCATTACAGCTACAACATATGATGAGCAGTAATGTTCATCAAATTTTGTCTCCAAGCCATGCTCATTCAAAAGGCTGCCTGTCATCATTGGCAAGTTATATATATAGTAATAATTTAATAGTTCACACGACTAGGCAATGAAATGGCAAGCAGCAGTACATTGTTAAAATGATACCATGTGCAGAAACAGGTAAGAAATGGAAATTTGGATGCAATTTTCTGCTCAAAGACAGAGCAAACCAGTTTATAAATCAAAGTCCAGGCTACAGGATATTAAGACCAACGAACCTGATAAGCACTACCAAATCCAGATAAATTTGCCATCTAGGAGCCCATTTTCAAGAGATATACATAATTTTCTTAACATGCATAGTAACCAGAGCATGAGGATCATATTTCATACAGACCAAAGTCCATTTTGACACACATAATCTCTTCACAAATCAAGAAACGAACAACATGAACCATGAGATCAATAAAATAGAAGGAAAAGAAGGAAAATGAAAGACGAAAATGAATAGATCATCAATCTGCTTCACGAATATCAATATGCTTGAAAACAAAAAATCCATACCCAAATGTCTGATAAATTCAGACAAAGATATCATGGATCGGCCAAAAAAAAAAAAGAATAATAACGGGAAGAACAAGGGGATTCGAAAGAATTCAACTAGAGGTGCGATTAGAGATGATGCAAGGCGGATACCTTCGAGTTAGAGATGAAGGCTAATGTCAAGTAAGAAATCCTAGTCTCGAGAAAGAAGACAACCCACAAATCGAGTAAAATGGAATGGCCAAAATGGTAGAAAACCAGGGGAGTCGGATGAACTCACGCGAGAGGAGCGATTGGAGACGAAGCAAGGCGGATTCCTCCGATTTGAGATGAAGGGAAGCGTTGGCTCCTGAAGCCCTAGTATCGTGGAAGAAGCTACGAGAAGGGATCGAGAAGAATGCCCGATGAATCGAAGAGGGGTTAATAATTTTTTTTTTTCCGGCCACTGCCCTTGGAATACGGTAAGTGGGAATAGGGCTATTCCAGGAGAGAGCATGGAATACGAATTCCAGAATATGCTCCGTTGATCGGAATACCGATTCCAGGGGTCCCACCATCTTTTTTCGTCTATTTGGAGGAATGGTATGGAATAAGGTCCAATTCCAGCCAAGGATGGAGCATCCAAATACTATCACAGGGAATTTGTTTATAGGAAACCACAAGTTCACTTGATCGAACGTGTCTAAATCCTCAAATATGGTTACATGATAAATTCTTGTAGCTGTACTACTGTACATTTGTATGTGGTGTAAGAATAGGTTTATTGCTTTCTTTTGTTTTGCCAAACATACATACAAGTGATTCAATTGGGACTTGGGAGACCAACCATGGGAACTCTTTTGTGACACGTACGTCATCTCCAAAGTGCTCGGGCTCGGTCTAAGGTCGGGAAACCGTTTGAACGGATCAGACGATGATCCCACGTCAAACGAAGCCATACCTGCATGGCGCGTGCACCGATCTCAACCGAAGCCGCAACCGAAGACATGGAAACCGGGCCGCTCCGCTCTATAAATACCACTCCCCTGCTCTTTGATAGCATATATTCTCAGGTTCTCTCTTGTTGTCAAGTCTTTTAGTCTTGTAGGGGAGTTGCGTTCTCTTGAGAGAAGAAAGCGAAGGAATGGCGTCCAATCAGTCGGATATCAGGTACAAGGCTGGCCAGGCTGTTGGCCAAGCACAGGTGAGTCTAAAATGCACATCCTATGCGTGATAGTGGCAGGCACGAATTTTGCTCTCTGCTTAAGTATCCACTTTCACTTTCACTTTTTTTTTTTTTTAAAAAAAAAAAAAAAAAAGAAAGAAGAAGCTTAACATAGTTTTTGGGATCAATATTCCAATAGATAAAATGGTACCAAAGCTCAAATTCGATCTTCAGGAGATCATAAGTTCGAATTCCTCCAATTTATTTATTTTTCTATCGCTATTTGTAATTGTAATTCTGATTTATCTTGATTGATTCGGTTGTTTCTCCAAGGGCCTGTAAGTTTTTGAGATAAATAAGTGAATTAATGGCTCAATTCTCGGCTTTCTTAAAAGATGCTGCATTTACTTCGGTAGAGATTACGCTGAAGTTAGTTAAGAGAGCTCCACTTTTCAATTATTCCTTTTGGCAGGCGAACCAGAAGAGCAAAAAAGTAAAAAAGAGAGAATAAAGTGCGAAAGTGCAATGATTTTGATGTCTAAATTGCGAGACTAACTTGCATGCTCTGTGTGCATCTTTAGCCAAGCTTGCTGTGTGCGTGATTTGTTGTTACTTGATCATGATGGATAGGTAAAGAAGGATGAGATGTTGGATAAGGCGTCGCAGGCCAAGGACCAGGCCGGGGGCTACATCCAACAGGTACCATATCCGACTCCTACCCATGATGAAGTGCATCCATCAGGGGACAAGTTTTATTTGAGTACGTAGGGGAGGATTGCAGTGCATCGTGCGAGATAAGCTGGGTGGTTTGGTATCTACCTACCGGATTTTAATCGAGTGCTTTATGACTCGGAAGTGTTTTTGTGTAGGCTGGGGAGCAGGTGAGGAACATGGCCCAGGGGGCTGCTGATGCTGTTAAGAATGCTGTGGGGATGGAAGACAAGAAGGGTTGTACCGGGAGCCGTAACTGATTCTATCCAATTTTGTTCTGTTTCCTCGGCCTTCTTTTCAAGCACTTTGGCTAGTTTTGTCTTAATAACGGTGTTATGTTTTGAAAGTTTCTTTGTTATTGGATGGGAGACGACTGGAGTTCTACCAGAAGCTGAACTGTATCCAATCCAATTTTGTTCTGTTTCCTTGGCCTTCTTCGAGCACTTTGGCTAGTTTTGTCTTAATAACGGTGTCATGTTTTGAAAGTTTCTTCGTTATTGGATGGGAGACAACTGGAGTTCTACCAGAAGCTGAACTGTATCCAATCCAATTTAAATTGTTGTGTTTCCTTGGCCTTCTTTGAGAACTTTGGCCAGTTTTGTCTTAATAATATTGTTATGTTTTGAAAGGTTCTTTGTTGTTCAAGTTTCCGTCCCTTCAAAATCTGGAAAGCATGCATGTAATGGATTTCTTCCGATGGGAGCAATCAAGCAATGAACTTGATTTAACTAGTTTTTTCTTCTTCAGGAAAGTTTACTAAAAATAAGAAAAGGATGATTTACAATGTACGATAGGCTTTTTTTTTTTTTTTGTGGAAATTCAGGAAGGTTTAAAAAAAAAAACAAAAAGAAATGGAAAAGCCGGCGGTTCTTAGCTCAGCTGGTCAGTGGTCTCTCTTCCTTGGTGGATGGACATGGAAAGAGCCAACAATTCTTAGCTCGGTTGGTTGCCAGCCCCTCTCCTGGTAGTGACGAATTATCATTGTTTATTGCATTCCAGCTCAAAATAGAACCACAAATAAAGACTTAGATAAGTTATTAAAATATCACAAACACGTACGTACGCACCCATGCATTCTAACTAAACTAAATGGCCTCCTTTGTGATTGCATAAATCCTTTCCCTTTGCCAGTTGGCTTTTGGGTAAGGGAGACAGCAAATATATATACACTTTGACCATGTATCAACAAAATTCTCTAATACGTGTGATTTGAGCAATCGAAGCATATAGCTAATCTAGAGACACACTTCACATAAATGGACTCGAGTCTTTTTATTTTTTTTTTTTGGCGGGGGTGGGGGTGGGGTGGGGGAAAGGATGAGAACATCTTCTTTCATTTCAATAAGAAGATGAAATGTACAAGCTTTTAGAGACATATACCAAGAAAAGGAAACATTTCAAAACCTTTTAGAGACCGAAGGTAGTAGTTCAATCTCTTCCAAAACAACACCCTACTGATGTAGATGGAGGAAGCCTACGTACAAGGGTGGCCAAGCGGAGAAAGATATCCCGGGATGCCACTCGATCGGGGGTAGCAGACTAGCGGATGCCACTCGACGCGACCAAGCCACATGTTTGATTTGTTCGAAAGAAATCACTCAAGTTATAAGAAGACTTGCTGAGAAAATATTTTTTTTTAAATTTTTTTTGGATATATGGGAAACTCTACCTCCTTCAATATCTTCATTGATATTCGTATGCCTACATTAAAAAGCTTCTCAAACAAGATAAACGTATTCCCAGAACAAATTAGTACTCACTGGGAAGTCGAAATACGTTCAATCCAAGACTACACAACTTAAAAAGAAAGTCTAACGACTCTAACCAACACATTAAATGACTCCAAAGACTCTTAATTAATCTTCCCTTGACTTCCATGGTTGGCTCATGATCATATATATATATATATATATATATATATATATGCCCATCATTCTCCTCCTCCGCTTGAGAAGAACTCAGCTTAGAGTTCGAAGTAAGGGCTACGGCTCAAAGCATCAGCAACCTTGTTATGATTCAAGACAAAATTGAATTTTTCTAGCTAGGTAGGATTCCCAATCCGTATTATGAGAATTCAGCTTCTTTTGTGCCTTGAGAAACCGCTATGCTTCGTGGTCTGAATAAAGAACACATTTCACTCCAATGAGATAAAAGTCTTTTCAATGTCGCATGGCTTGAACCACCGCGAACAACTCTTGTCATGAGTAGGATACTTCAGCTTGGTCTCATTTAGCTTCTCACTGAAATAGGCAATGGGTATTCCTTCTTGCATTAGAACGGCTCCTATACCCACATTAGATGAATCACGGTCCAATAGAAAAGTTTTGGAGAAGTCGGACAAAGCTAACACCAGAGCTTCTACAAGCTTTGATTTCAAGAGCTGAAAACTTTTCTCTGCTTCATTGGTCCAAATGAATTATATTTTTTATGCTTCAAGATATCCATCATGGGAGCAACGATGGCGCTGAAATTAAGTTTTGATCAACTGGTGGTAAAATGAAGCTAGACCATGAAAGCTTCGAATATTGGTGAAACTTTTAGATGTAAGCCAATCAAAAATATCTTCACCTTCTCCTCATCCGTTTGCAAGCCTTCTGCACTCGCAACATATAGCCTAAGAACACAATCTTGTCAATCATAAAACAACATTCTTTTTTGAGGTTGATATACAACTGGTTGTCATGGAGGACTTTGAACGCATTAATTAGCCGAGTGTTCAAGGTGCAGAATCTTGTGTTGTCTATACACCAAGACGTCATCAAAATAAACGACTACATACTTGCCCATAAATTTCTTTGGTCTCATAAATATTTTCTTTTTTTTTTTTAATGAAACGATGTATTCATTATGCAAAACGATCTTGAATACAATCTAAAGCATCTGTTAATATAATATCCGCAAGATGTACAGGACCCGAACGCCAATCCGACCATAATACAAAACCCGAGTGCTGTGCCACAAAGAAGGCCATCCAGTCCGCAGCTGAGTTGGCCTTCATATAAATATGCCTAATAAATAGGGAGCAACAGCCCTGCAACATGAGCCTGATGTCCCAGACAAGTGGGTGAGCTGCCTGAGCAGAGGAGAGTTGCATGAGTCAAGATATGACCGTAGCAGAATCTCCCTCTATGATCAGGTGGTCAAACTAAAGAACCTGCCGAGCATATCTAATGCCTGCCCACATCGCATATAACTCGACAGCAGAAATGGGGTAGTCCATGAGAGGGATACCACCCGCAGCCAAGAAACCAAGGTGGGAGTCCCGAATAACAAATCCAGCTCCTCCCAACCTGCGACGTACGCTCCCATCAAAACTCACCGTGACAAATGATGGGGGTGGGGGTTTCCAGGAAATAAAAACCCTTCGGGATGCTCGTCGAGCGAAGGGGGAACCCTAGGTCTCCGCCGTCTTCACTGCGGACCTCCAGTACTCTACTGCAGCACTCCTAGCTCTCTCAACCACCATTCTAGGAGAAGACCTTGCTGATGCAAAAATCCTTGTCATTCCTAGAAATCCAAATATGATAAGCCAAGTAAGCAGTAAAGGAAACCTGGATGGTCGGTGTAGTCCTCAACCGACTATAAAAGGAGTCAACTATGTAGTCAGGATGGGAATCAGTGTGATATAGGCTAGCCAGTCTCCATATCATGATAGCATGGGTATAGAGAAAGATGGCATGAGTCTGTGACTCGCTCGGAGTCCCGCAAAAGGGACAATCAGGTGTAATGTGAATACCTCTGGATATAAGAAACTCACGAGTAGGAAAACGATGCTAGGCGAGTTTCCAAATAAACATGGATATCCGGGGGTGAACCGACAGTGTCCAAATCCAGTGATAGCTCCTGGACACTTGTTGGTGAATAGAGGGCTGTCCACCGAGATCAGCAATCGGCTCCCGGGTAGATGTATTGTGTCGCCATACTCTAATATCCAGGCACGGGTGAACAGGAAGGGCTATGGATAGAACCCTAAACCCTAGAATATCCCCAAAGGTGGATCGAACCACATCCCTATCCCAGCAAGCGCGTCCCGGCTGCCAGAGATCAGCAATAGTGATGGAGGGGGGCGTAAGCATAGAGATGAAAATAGGCCACCGGCTCAAAGGAATGTCCGATATCCAAGGATCCTGCATGAATCTGATCGATCGGCCATCCCCTAATATCCAAGTTAGGTGAGGGATGATGAGAGGGGCCCTGGAAACCATCTCACTCCAAAGAATCGAAGACTTCCTTGCGGGACGAGAGTTGTCTCCGGGCTCCGTCGAAATGTCACCATATTTGGCCTTCATGAATATAGTCCACCTACTGTCCGGACATAGGAAAAACCTTGCCACAAGATAGCCATCAGTCTCCTTCATATTAGTTCAACTCATCAACTTGTAAAATTGCTTAGCATAATCCGCCACAGATTGTTTATTATGTTAGTGCATGTTGCCCAAGTGGCTTTCCAAGAGGGAGGTGAATTGGGATTAAAAACTTTTTGCAAGTATGTGCACTTTAAAATTCTTTTAGTGTAGAAGTGAAGTGTGTAAAGCGGAAGTAAACAAATTAAAGCAATCAAACAATGAAAGCACAATTACAAACACCAAGAAGTAGAGTGGTTCGGAGCAACCGGCTCCTACATCTACTATCCAAGGACCACTTGGGATTTTCACTATATCCCCCAACCAGAATACAGTCGGATTGTTTTACTAGCCTCACAATCCAAACATATACACTTTGGTTTTAGCGGGATCACCAAAGAAACCCAAACTTCCTTTGGTTTTACACGGGATCACCAAAGAAAACACAAACACTTGGTTTCAAATCGGGAAAACCAAGAACCCAAACTTAGATTTTACAAGGTTCACCTAAAACCTTCAACTCTCTCTAGATACAGCCCCTTGCTGTTCTAAGAGAGCAAACCAAGATAAAGAATGTAAAATGAGCAACTATAACAAACCAAAGTTATTTTGATATTGCCGATGAAGATCAAAGCGAAGTCAAGCTTTAAATACACTTCAATGCTCTTCAAAGTTGCTTCTTCCCTTCTTCAATGAGTGGATTCAATGATGGAGTGGAGTTGGTGAAGCTTTGAATCTCACTTGAATGCTCTTTGAGGTAGGTGAAGGAATAACTTGGAAGCTCTTCTTTTTCTCAAGAATATTCAGCAACAAATCTTCATTAATTTTTTTCAATCCTTCAAAAATGATCCCCTTTATAGTTTTTCAAGTGATATGGCCGTTGTAGGGCCTTGGTAATCGTGAAATGGCCGTTGGAGGTGATTTGGTACTCAATTTTCAAATTCTGTAGCTAGTCGTTGAAGTGCAGACAACGGCTCTACGTGCCGGCTCGAGCTCTAGGAGTCGGCTCGAAATCTCAGGAATGCTAAAATCAAAGTTCTGTAGGAGCTGGCACTTGGACTAGGAGTCGGCTCTTGGCTTCATGCTTTTATTCTTGACAAACATGCATACCTGGAGTCTGCTCTCGATCTGGGAGTCGGCTCTTGGTCTCAGAACTTCAAAAACTATACTTTTGTAAGAGTCGGCTCTTAGTTCTAAAATTCTGAAATTTGTCTCCATGCCGTGCCATCTTGAGTCGGCTCTTACAAGACTTTAAAAATTTGCTTCAAGCTTCCCAAAGCTTTATCATTGAAATAACTAAAAGCTACTTTACATGCTTTATCAAATTATTTACACTTTTAAGCCCATTTTTTCATGATTACAATACTAAATAATATATCAGGTCTACTTGCTGTTAAATAAAGTAATGATCCAATCATACCTGGGTACAGCTTTTGATCAACATTTGTGCCATTCTCATCTTTGTCAAGTCTACATGCATGACTCATTGGTGTTCCAATTTTCTTGCTTGATTCCATGCCAAATTTCTTGGTTATTTCTTTAATGTACTTGGCTTGGTTGATCAGAATACCTTCTATAGTTTGTTTAATTTGAAGTCCAAGAAAGTAACTTAATTCGCCCATCAAGCTCATTTCGAATTCTCCCTGCATTAGCTTAGCAAAGTCTTGACACAAAGATTTATCAGTAGATCCAAAGATAATGTCATCAACATAAATTTGAATAACCAAAATATCATTTTCTTTCTTTGAATAAACAGTGTGGTGTCAACACTACCTCTAACAAATTCAATTGCAATTAAAAATTTTCTCAGTCTATCATACCAGGCTCTAGATGCCTGTTTCAGACCATATAAAGCTTTATTCAGTTTAAAAACATGATTTGAAAAAATATGATCGATAAAACCGAGAGGTTGCTCAACAAAAACTTTTTCAAATAAAAGACCATTTAAAAAAGCACCCTTTACATCCATTTGAAATAACTTGAAATTCATGAAACATACATAAGCTAGTAACAGTCTAATAGCTTATAATCTAGCTACAGGTGCATAAGTTTCATCAAAATCTAGTCCTTCTTACTGATTATATCCTTGTGCAACTAATCTAGCCTTATTTCTAATTACATTTCCGTTTTCATCTAGTTTATTTCTATAAACCCATTTAGTGCCTATAACTGGATGATCACTGGGTCTTTCAACTAAGGTCCAAACATTATTTCTTCTAAATTGGTTTAATTCATCATGCATTGCTAACATCCAATTAGGATCAGTTTCGGCTTCTTCTATATTATGAGGTTCTACATGAGAAACAAAAGCAATTAAATCATGTGCATCTCTATGTGCATATCTAGTTTTAACACCTTGAGATGGGTCTCCTATAATTAATTCTTTAGGATGTGAGTGTACATACCTCCATTCTTTAGGTATATCATCATGCTTTTTACTCACATCTTCTTCTTGTGGTTCACTTGATTGTTTTTCTTTAAAAGTCAAGTCTTTCATTCCATGCTCTAGTGTACCTGCATCATCATCAACAAAATCTTCCTTTCTCGAAGATGTAATGTCAGATTCATTGAAAACAACATATACAGATTCTTCAACAGTTAAAGTTCTTTTATTGAAAACTCGATAGGCTTTACTATTTAAGGAGTATCCAAGAAAAATAGCCTCATCGGATTTTGCATCAAATTTGCCAAGATTATCTTTTCCATTGTTGAGAACAAAACATTTACATCCGAAAACATGAAAATATTTGATATTAGTTTTCTATTGTTCCAAAGCTCATAGGGGATTTTTCTGATAATAGGTCTAATTAAAACTTTGTTTAAAATATAGCATGCGGTATTAATAGCTTCTGTCCAAAAGTATTTTGGAAGATTTCCTTCACAAAGCATTGTTCTGGACATCTCTTCCAAAGTACGATTATTTCTTTCTACAACACCATTTTGCTGTGGTGTTCTAGGTGCAGAAAAGTTATGATCAATACCATGCTTTGTGCAAAAACGATCAAAATATTGGTTTTCAAATTCGGTGCCGTGATCACTACGAATTGAAATAACGGATAAGTTTTTCAAATTTGTAACTCTTTTGTAAAACTTTTTAAATACATCAAAAGTATCATCTTTGTGTGCAATAATTAAAATCCATGTGTATCTAGAAAAGTCATCTACAATCACAAGTCCATATTTTATGCCACCTAGGCTTGTAGTCCTAGTAGGTCCAAATAGGTTCATATAAAGTAGCTCTAAAGGTCTAGAAGTTGAAACTACATTTTTAGATTTAAAACTCTCCCTCACTTGTTTTCCTGACTGACATGCATCACAATCATAATCAAAATTAGCTTTAAACATCAGCAATCCTTTGACTAAATCCTTTGAAATCAATTTAGCTATTGTGTCCATACTAGCATGACCAAGTCGCTTATGCCATAGTAAACTTTATTCCTTGCTCTTGTCATTCATTGCTATAAGACTTATATTACTGGACATAACTAGATCATTAAGTTCTACCACATAAATATTACCAAGTCTGTGTCCAATGAACTTAGTACTCGAGTCAAGTGGATAACCTACGATACACATTGATGACTTGAAAAATACATTATAACCAATGTCACATAGCTGACTAATACTTAAAAGATTATGCTTTAATTTTTCTACAAGTAATACATTTTCAATAAATGTAGAAGGAGTAATTTTGATGTTACCAATTTCGATTATCCTTCCTTTTCTATTGTCCCCAAATGTTACCATTCCACCATCTTTCTATTCTAGGGTGAAGAATTGATCAGCATCACCCGTCATGTGTCTTGAACAGCCGCTATCCAAATACCATCTTTTCTTTGTGCTTGTGGCTACAAGACATCCCTGCAAAACAATCATTTAATAGATTTAGGTACCCAAGCTCTCTTGGGTCCTTGCAAGTTAGTTGAAATGGTTCCTTTTGGAATCCAAACTTTCTTAATTTTTCTTTTGTCATTGTGTTTCAAATGACATTCAAAAGCTTTATGACCAACATTATTACATGCATGGCATACAATCCTTGAATTTGAATAATAACTACGAGATATTGCAAGTTTAGGTCTAACATGTTTAGAATTAATAAATTTAGGAGCATATGAAGTAGAAGCAGAAAAAGTATTTGAAATAGATCCTTTATAACCAATTCCAAATCTATTATTTATTTTTTTTTGATCTTTCAATATTAACTCAAGTTTGTTAGAACTTAGGGTTAACTTTTCAACTAAAGATTTCAATTTTTGAACTTCTTTCTTTAGATCATTATTTTCATTTTTCAAATCCTTATTTTTATCAAAAAGTTCTTCTTTTTCAATTTGAACAATCTTAAGTCTTTCACAAACCAAATTTAGTTCTCTTTGTATGATTTTGTTTCTTTCATAAGATTCATTTTTATTATTTTCAAATACATCACATTTATTTTTCAAATCTCTCAATTTCAAACCAGCTTTTTTGTATTCTATCAATAATTTGCAAAAGGCATTATGTAATTCATCATAAATGAATTCTAAATTAGGTTCAGAAGTACATACCTCATCCTCCAAATCCATAAGATAGATTTGCGCTGTTTTTGTTGTCTCTTCGTCCTCTTCAGTAGATGTGGTATCATCACTGTCACTCCAAGCAGCTAGCATTGCTTTCTTCTTCTTTCTAGAAAATATCTTCTTCTTTCTTTCAGGGCAATCAGGGCGGATGTGTCTTGGTTTCTTACATCCATAGCAGATAGGTACTTGATCTTTATCTTTTTCTTTATCTTTTTCTTTGTCTCTTTCCTTTTCTTTCCAAAGTCACATTTTCTGTAGTGCTTTCTCCATCTATTCATTTTTTTCGGCCCATAAACTTTTGAATTTCCTCATAACTAGGGCAATTTCATCACTTCCTAGATCATCATCATCTGATGAATCAGATTCTTCATTCTTGTCTTCCTCAGTTGCTTTAAATGCAATGGCTTTCTTCCTTTTTATATCTTCTTCGGTCCTTTGTTGCATAGCCAGTTCATGAATGATTAAGGAACCAAGCAGCTCATCTAGTGGCAGTGTATTCAGATTTTTTGCTTTATGAATTGCTGTCACTTTGGCTTCCCACTTATCTGGCAAAGATCTTAAGACTTTTTGGACAAGGTCAGCATTAGAGTAAGTTATGCCTAGACTCTTGAGACCATTTATAATATCAGCAAAACGAGTATACATGGCAGATATAGTCTCACTAGGATCCATCTTAAATAATTCATAATTATGTACAAGCAAATTAATTTTAGATGTCTTAACTTGAGAAGTGCCTTCGTGTGTGATTTCTAATTTGTCACAAATTTCTTTAGCAGAATTACAAGTTGAAATTCTGTTAAACTCATTTGGGTCCAAAGCACAATACAATAGATTCATCGCTTTGGCATTTAACTCAGCTAGTTTCATATCATTTTCATCCCGGTCCTCTTCTGGCTTGGGAACCTCTACATCATTAACTTTAATTGTGGGTGTGTGAGGCCCTTTCATGATAATTTTCCAAAGATGAAAATCTACGGCTTGAATGTATATCTTCATTCTTACCTTCCAATAAGTGTAATTAATTCCAGTGAAAAGTGGTGGTCTATTTGTGGATTGACCTTCGGCCAATGAAGTGCTCATGGGATGTGCCATATGTCTTTACTCTAAGTAACTTTCAGAGACTCTGCTCTGATACCACTTGTTGCCCAGGTGGCTTCCCAAGAGGGAGGTGAATTGGGATTAAAAACTTTTTGCAAGTATGTGCACTTTGAAATTCTTTTAGTGTAGAAGTGAAGTGAAGTATGCAAAGCGGAAGTAAATAAATTAAAGCAATCAAACAATGAAAGCACAATCACAAACACCAAGAAGTAGAGTGGTTCAGAGCAACCGGCTTCTACATCCACTACCCAAGGATCACTTGGGATTTCTACTATATCCCCCAACTGGAATACAGTCGGATTGTTTTACTAAGCTCACAATCCAAACCTATACACTTTGGTTTTACCGGGATCACCAAAGAAACCCAAACTCCCTTTGGTTTTACACGGGATCACCAAAGAAAAACCAAACACTTGGTTTCAAACCGGAAAAACCAAGAACCCAAACTTAGGTTTTACAAGGTTCAACTAAAACCTTCAACTCTCTCTAGATACAGCCCCTTGCTGTTCTAAGAGAGCAAACCAAGATAAAGAATGTAAAATGAGCAACTACAACAAACCAAAATTATTTTGATGTTGCCGATGAAGATCAAAGCGAAGTCAAGCTTTAAATACACTTCAATGCTCTTCAAAGTTGCTTCTTCCCTTCTTCAATGAGTGGATTCAATGATGGAGTGGAGTTGGTGAAGCTTTGAATCTCACTTGAATGCTCTTTGAGGTAGGTGAAGGAATAACTTGGAAGCTCTTCTTTTTCTCAAGAATATTCAGCAATAAATCTTCGTTAATTTTTTTCAATCCTTCAAAAATGATCTCCTTTATAGTTTTTCAAGTGATATGGCCGTTGTAGGGCCTTGGTAATCGTGAAATGGCCATTGGAGGTGATTTGGTACTCAATTTTCAAATTCTGTAGCTAGTCGTTGAAATGCAGACAAGAGAAGAAATCTTTGATTATTTTGTGATCTTTCGTTGCTAAATCATCAAATTCTCCTCATAAGGATCGACACAACTTTGTTGAAGCCCGGAAATTCATTTTTTAGAATTTTTCATATGCATTTTAGATTTATTTGTATTCATAATTCTAGAAAAGATAGTTTTGATTATCCATTAATAAACAAGAAATAAAGCTTTTACATCACCTTTTTTTTTTTTTTTTTTGTTCCTTTTGCACTCTGTTTTGTTTTGCTTGAGCCCTTGCTGCAAATGCTTTTTATTTTGTTCAATTTTTGTAGTTACCTTTGACTAAATTCGTGAGACAAAGAGAGCTCTCATTTGAATGATCCAAAAATCATAGCTCTTGCCATCAAAAATTGGCATCAGACTTCACATATAGTTGAAGGTAGTATTAATTGTTGTGCACTGGAACTTGTTGCTACGGTGGAATTGAAATAAAAGATTAGGCCTTAGGTAGAAGATATGATGTAGTCTTTGTTTTTTTTTTTTTTTTGGAGGGAGGGGGGTGGCGGCGCGCAGAAACAAGCCTTATACTAACTTTGTTGGATATAAGAAAAAAAAAGAAGAAAAGAAAACAAGATCCTAAAAAGAAAACTTTTAAGAAGAAAAAGCATGGAAGATGTTTATTCATGTGTGTGTGTGTATATATATATATATATATATATAATAGAGTGGTACAAGAGGCTCTCAAGAGTCTGTTGACGCCAAGACTCTAGTCCACATATTTATAGATATGTACAGAAGAGACTCTGGACTGCTACTAAAGTGATATTTTGATCTTCACATGACCCTTAGTTTAGACTGTTTGATCTCCATATGAGTCTTAGGATAATTCTTTGACTTCTCAAAGTATTAAATAGACTCTTAAAATTGCAAATATTAATTATCAACCAACTTTTAACAGTATACCAATTGTAATGATGCTCCTTGGACCGCAAACTCAGATCTTGGCTCCACCATTGATCGATTTCATGTGCCTGTATCTTGCGTTTAACAAGGCCCAGATCTTCTCGTAGATTTGGATCCAGGGAGTTCACCACTAAATTTGCAGATGGAAGGGGTTCGAAGGGGCTCAGACTCACTTCCACATGCCGGAGCTCTAACAGAATTCCTTGTTGCGAACCTCTCAAAGCCAAAGTCCTTCATTTTTTCCCGTCGTTCAAAATATCCAATATATCCTGAGCAGATAATATCATCCGAATTCACAAAAAGATTTGGAACCCAAGATGATAACCGTGCAAAGTTTTCGCGAGATCTCTCGCGACGGCCAAATCCTTTGCCGAAGCGACTCCAGCTGTGATAATGCTGCCAAGGAACCCGAAAAATCGTTTCAGCTTCTCTCTCTTTCGATCAACTCAATTGGTATGTCCGATGGGAATGGTGGGTTGAAGAGAAAAGTTTGAAGATCGATGCCTCTCTCGGCCATGTTTTTTCCAGCAAGCATTGCAATGGGCCGAGCCGAGAGAATGACCAGCTAACCATAAGTTCGGACTTGCATCAGCTGAAACCATTTCTTCGACGGCTCTCATTGCAATTTCATACCGGGATGTCCGTTCAAGGGCATTAAGGAACATATCCCAATCCAATTTAATATCCTGCATCTTCAACAGAGTGCCTCGGAGTGCAATAACTATTTTTGGAGCAGATGATGCGTTCTGAATAAATTTAGGGGGTCTGAATTCATAAATGGCGCCAAAGATGGATGAATCAGCATCATCAATAAGCTTGCGTTTTAGTTTAAAATGGTATTCCTTCCACCAGCCTGGTGCACCGTCCTGACCTTTTTTCTCTCGATCGCGCTCTAAAGCGTACGCTCCCTGTACCAAACAAGCAGCAACAGCTATCCGATGATCCGGACAAGTCCTGTTGAATGCAAGATCCATCAAAAGAAGGCAAGCAAACTATAAAAATCAAACCATGATCACGGATTTATATATATATATATATATATATATATATGCTTGCAAGTCAAATTCACTGAACGTATCCTTGCCATATGAATTTTTGCAATGTTTGATTAACGTAAAACTAAATAAAAAGCTCATTAATTCATTCAGAGTTAAAAAAAAAAAAAAAGAAATCCAAAGTCAGCTTATATATACCAATTCACAGGGGTGAGATGTGTAGGCCCCCTGAGACATCAAACATATACTTTTCTCGAGGCCCTTCTTTTGTACCGGTCGTAGCCATTTCTTCACGTGACCGGATGGTGAGAGACAGAGGAAATTCAGAAAATACAGGAAACGTGCCCCCAAACCTACATTATCATAGTAGAGAGATAAGAGAAGGAGATGCTGAAGCATGCCGAAAACAAAATTATAAGTAAAAGTGTCGAAACAGTAAATTTGAAGAACCGAAACAAGAGAATATTATTTCAGGAATTTAACATATAAATTTGCCCTTTACTAATTTCCTCCCCTGTTTGGAATCTTGAACAGAAATATAGGTAGTAAAATAAATAAATCAGTCAATTCCATGTCTGGCTTACCTTAGTCAACATGGACATCTGAATTGGTCCTTGAACATTTTCATTCACTAGAGCAGCCAAACTATTGTGCCAAACCATGAACTTCAATAGCTTCATCACTGGGTCTCAGGACTGAACTGCTTCCATATTGTTTAATCAACAGAGATGTCAACGACCATATCTGGGTTCATTTTCTAAGCAGTGAAAAAGGCAAAAAGAAAATCCATTTTAATGTTAAATCTGATAGCCTAAGTTAAGGCACAATGATGTAATTTAATGGAAGATGTATTTTTTTTTTTTGCTTTTAATAGGCAAAAGACAAATGGATTTAGCATGCAATCATGCAGCGATCACCAAATTCCTAAATGGAATCTAAATTTCTAAATGGAAATTAGATCTAAAATAAATGACATTTCAAAGACCAGTTATTACTTCCTCATCCATCTGCTATATCATTCTTTCCAAAATACGTAAGAATTTACATAAAAACTGGAACATGACGTTTACTTTCTATGCAATTATTTCTTCAAAGTAACTCTGTAACTTGAGATATATGGCATCAATATAACAAACAAAGAGTAAACATACATACTTTTTACCCTGAATTCCACAGAATCATAATTCAATCACTGGTCAAAAACAAACACAAGTTTTTACCACTTGACAAGCACGATCAATAGTCTTGCATTCTGAATTACATTGTCCTTCAATGCCTTGCTCAACAAGCTGGGGAGTGAAAAAAAAAGACTAATTTAAGAAATAAGGCAATGGAATGTCTTTAAGAATAGTTGCCACACACACATAAAAAGAAAAAAGAATACATGTGGCAAAAGGGTGTAAAGCATAAAAGCGTAGGAACAACATGCCACTATAAGTAAAAAGAAAAAAAGACCTACATATCCTTGAAATTGTACCAAGGAGAATATATCAATCAACAAAGGACAGTGCAAGAAAATCTAACCATGACCAGGAAGTCTTATATGTCTTAGGCTTCATGGATAATTCTAAGGCAGTGATTATCATCAAGGCTACATTTTCCTTATTTTTAATATATGGTAGTTTATATCTAGGATGGAAGGTTTAAAGAAGAGGTTAAAGTAGATCAGCATGAAGACAAATATTCATCAAAAAAAAAAGAGAGTATATTGAGAGGAAACTTCAGAAAAAGGAAGATATGGAAAGGGAAAGGACATATCTCCCAAGAATGGGTACATAATGTCAGAGTAAGTAGAACTCATCAAAGTCTCAACTCACCAAAATCTATGATCTAAAGCCACGAAACAACATATACGGTAATAACGCTCTAGATTATCAGGTTTCAGTTCCCTAACTTCCTAGATTTCTTCTCCTTTCAAAGAACCTACCGACATCCCCAAAATAAGCTTCAGGATCTTTCAAGAAAAACCAAGGATACATTATTGAAAACAAAACGGGGTGCTGTTGCAAAATTTTAAACGATTGAAAATAAAGTGCCATAAGTACTCTTAGAGAGGTTAAACTTGATATCCTTCCTTGCATAACTACTAATACAATCTTGTATGATATATGTGTTAGAAAATCTGATGTTTTCATGAATGCAGATTTTTAACTTTTAAAAATCAGAATTCGCAGTGAAAATAAATCAGATTAAAATACCTTTTAATCTATAATATGCATAGGATCTCATCTTAAAAATACCTAACAAGATACTACATATGAGAGATTAAAATTATATCTAAATCGGTAATTTAGAATAACATTCTAGAACAACCTTTCAACATAACGAATCCATCGTTATGCAAGGACAACCTTATGTCAGAATGTTGTTCTTCTATTCTAAATAGAATCAGAAAATTTATATCTATTAAACTATTGAAAGATCTCATCCTTCACATCAATGCGGGTAGATTTTTATCACGATTTGATAATCCATAGATTTGTTAAAGTCTCTCGAAGCCGCACATGCATTTGGCTTCTATAGATATCCACATAGAATAGATCTCGATCAGGAGGCTTGAATCCATGGGGGTGCTAGCTCCTATGAATGCTTCTCTCCTTGAGATTCTTTTTCTTCTTAAGAACACGAAGAAAATCCAATAGCAGGACTTCACTTCTCTACTCAAGAGATGAAAGGGTGAAAAGGTAGCGTGAACTCCTTCACGCGAGAGGAATAACAAAAGGAGAGGGCTCTTCCTATTGGCATCAAGAGAAGAAAAAACGGGGCGCCAATAGCTTATCTTTTCTTTCTCTCTCTCTATTATTGGCGTTAGGAAGAAAGTTGGGGTGCATGAAAATTAAGAGGCGCTAATCTCTTTTTCTCTCCTTAATTGCACAATAAAAAATTCTGAAAGGCACTTCCTTTTAATCTCAATGCCACCTTATCTTATCCACCTAATCCCCATTCAAAATTTGAGTTCAATACTCAAATTGACAATTTGAGTTTGAATCTCAAACTCAAATGGTGATGGGATAAGATAAGAAATCAACAAGCAGGACTCTAAAAGGGTTGGGGAGGGGGTGCACCAACCCTTGCAAAACCATCCCCTTGTGCACCAATTCTTCTTGGACGTGGATCAAGGAGAGAGAGTCCAAGTCAACATAGAAAAGGAGTCCAGGTCAACTTAATAAAGGAATCCAAGAGAAATTAAAGAAAGTGTTCTAGTCCGATTGAAGTTGGACTCTAGGAATCCTAATCCAATTCAAGTTGGACTCTAGGATTTAATTCGCGATTTGAAATCAATTTGGTTAAGTCCAAATTACATTTGACCAGTAAACCGAATTAGACACAAATTAAGCCTAAGTCCAATTAAATCTAATTTAATTTGACTAGAATTTAAAATCCTAGTTACTTTGCAACACTTTGCAATTAGATCCTCTTCTTGCTAACTTTTAACAAGTCCTTGTAACTTTTACAAATTGTTCCAATCATCAATCACATTGATAATAGGATCATGTTGCAATTTGAAAAATGAATCAACCATTTAATTGAGTCAAATCCCTATGATATGTGACCTCATAGGTTTATTCTGTCTGATAGTAAGATATACTATGATCTCTATCAAAGCATCATTGAAACTCCTTTAAATGGGTTGGAACAATTCCAACTCTACTCAACTAGAATAATCGATTATTAAAATGATACTGCAAGTCTTACAATCCACTAGTGACATTTAATAATATGTAGTGGTAACCTAGCAAAATATAAATAATAAACCTCTGGGTGTAGTTACCATGTGATTCGATTCTTTTATTATGAGTCTCGATGAGATAAGGATTATAGAAAAGTCATCAAATCCTATCGTCTGTTATATATAAGATTTAATTTGCTTAAGTCCAAATTATGAAAACTTATGAAATTCTTTTTTATTCATCACAATGTCATGGTCACGATCTTAAGAACTCAGCTTCATAAATTATATAGAACTACTTCTTAACTATTAAGATCGATAAATCCTATCTAGATACGCACCCTACTCATACAACTAATCTACTGTAACTAATACACACCATAAAGATCTAAATGATTAGGAAACTAAGTAATTGTACAGTTAAATTATAGCAAATTTATTGCGAATAGCCGAGGCACCGTAGGTTAAAGAATTACTCACACTACTACAGTATCGAAAAAATCATTGACGAGTGAGCAGACATCCAAGTAATTTCTCGCATGGTCACATTCAGTATCGTTATTCTCTAACAACCACTTGCACTCTCGCTCTAATAACCCCACACTATAGATTTGAGACTCGTCTATCCAAAAGAAAGCAATCTTAATGGATCAATCACCATCTTAACAAATCTTAACATATCAATCACCATATGTATGATGATTCAACGATCAAGAATAATTTAAGAATTAATATCTAATGACACATATTCCAAATTCTCAGTCCTTGAGAATATGTATCATCTTCTTAATTCTTTGAACGATTCAAAAACACATTATACAAGAATGAAAATAAAAGATTCATTTTATTGATCAATAAATTGATCAAATACAAAATTATATTTTAGATTATTATAATATATCAGCCAGATTAGCTTTTAGAGCATACATTTAACAATATATGATAGAATATAATTTATATTACCAAAAGAAAAGGAAAAACACAATTAAGTAAACAGTCCAGTATAACTGTAATGTTTCATCTTGTGCCTCCGGTGCATATTTCTAGATTATGCACCATGAGCTCAAAGATGAGCCTAGAATACATAATAATAAGTAAACGGTAAAATGAATCCGACAAATCAGAAGATCTAGATAGCTTGTTCACTGCAGGAGGAAGAGAGGAGGTTCCTAGAACATCCACTACAGTTTCATGCTTTATGGGTCCACTAGAGCCCATTTTACAGCTCCTATGATGCAATTTAGCTTCTTCGTCAATCCAAACGACAGATATTATACAAAAGACCTATTAATTGTTTCGATAAGGGTAGGCACATAATTACTTATTGCGAGGCATATACTACCAAAACAGCATTTGTTATATGTTGTAGAAAACATACATATTATGGTATCCTTTTTTTGAGGTAAAATAGAAGGGAACCAACCAAATTATAAAGGGAAGAAAATTTACAACATATTACAAAGTGAGAGGGAAAATAAAAGAAAAGGTTTCCTGAATTCATCAAATATAAACACTCGTGTGACTTCAAATGCAACAAACCACACCACCATTATAATTTATTTAACGCAAAACGTCAAATCAAAGTGAAACCAAAAAAAAAAAACAACCTAAACTATGAAACTCACAAATAAAGTCAGAAAAAATCGTTCTTTTACCTCCAATTTATCTCCATTCTCAACAATATCAATCTGGAGAATCCAGTCCGCCTCTTCGTTCTTCAAATTACACACGTTTCTCAGCTATCTCAATTATTTGAAACTCCGAAATCTATCTCGCCCCCGACCACACAAACCGAAAAGGAAAGAAAAAGAGAGATAAAACTAAAAGTTAGTCATGGGACCAAACGATCAGACACAACCACACTTCGAATAGGGCAAGAGGAGAAGGAAGCAAGAAGGGAGGAAGGAGGGACCTTTTTGGGGGAGATCTGCGTCTCCTTCTTCTTGACCTGCTGATAGATCTGGTGGGCGATCTTCTCGCAGACCTGGCACTTGATGAAGGTGATGTCTTCCTTCCGGGCGGCCCGCGATGGCTTCTTGGGGGCAGCAAGGGGGAGAGGAAGAAGGCCCGAGAGGACGAGGAGAAGCAGGAAAGCGTAGATCCCTCGGAGAAAGACTCGCCATTTCTTGCTTCGTTCGCCCTTCCTCGCTCCTCCTCTAGAAGGGTCTTCCGAGTCGTCGAGGACAGGGAGGCGACCCGACAGCGGCGTGAGAGATCGAAGGCTGGAGTCGGCGTCCGGAGTCCGGAAGGAAGAGAAAACGGGTCGAGCCGTGATCCAACCCGTTGGCCGCATGTCCCGAGGAGTAAAGCTCCAATCAGGTCGGATCTAGTTCGAGCAAAATCTCATTTGCAAGATATGATCAATATATGTAGTACCGGATCGTGGAAATTTTTTTTTTTTAATAAGAGATCGTGGAAAATTCTTCCGGTCTTCCATGGGAAAAATCTGATGGGGTTCGCATTAAACGCGACCGGTGGGACAGGGTTCCCGGGGAGAGGGAGTCAATTATCATGTTGCGGACCACCACGCGTGGTGGACCTTCCACTGCCAATTCGTTGAAGCAAGAGAAAGTGGATGTTTTTAGCAGGGTATATATTATTTTGTGAGGGGAAACAGGTCATGATTAATATGTTCTTTTATTTCTGGGAGATAACTGTTTGGATTGAGGGCCCCCCCCCAAAAAAAAAAAAAAATACAATAGCATAATTCATTATGACATCAGGAACATGGGGACAAACAAATCCTAATTATGAACAAATTGTATAGCACTCCCTTATTTCCTAAAATAGAAGTGAATCTAGACCTAGCATATCCTGTGCAAGATCTTTAATTCTTATTACCGTTACATGTAAAGGATTTGAATCCTAAGCATACCCTTTACCGTTACAGTGGGAGTGAAAGAATGAAACCTGATTGTTGCTGATCAGGATTCATAACAGAGTATACCAATATTTAATAAACACCTGAAAATTCCTTTCTTGAATTCTGGGCCCAAATTGATGAGAATATAAACACAAACATATCCCCAGAGAAGAAGTGTCCTATCATCACGACCACAAAAGGACATGCCAGTCCATCTGCATCTCGATTTATCATGCAAGATACATGACACGTGTTACAGCTGGGCATCATCAAATTGCTTAATTATGATTAAGCATATGCAAAGTGAATGATTGCTATCATTTCCGGGACATCTACGGAGAGAATGAGGTGGATGCGTAATCTGCTTCAATATGCCCTACACAATTCTTCTCTTGAGTATATTTCGTAGATTCTAGTTTAAGATGTAGAATTAGGTAAAACTCATACCACCATCTCAGCTTCTCTCAAATTGGTTGGTATACCGACATCCAGCCTCATGGTAGGTTTGTACTGTTCTGGCACTCGTGCTCCACCATGAACACGGCTCCACCACAGCTGGTGCCTGTCCATAGTAGTTCCTCAGCTCTTGCTGGAGCTCTGGTTCTGTTTCTGGTACATGCCACACATATCTTGGTGGTCTCATGTGAGGTCCAACACAAATTTTTAGCCGGCCTGATCCATGCAAAATTCAGGCTGAAGCCAGTAACTGGGTTGCCGATTTTAGTTCGAATTAAGCAAAAAAAAAAAAAATTGCCGAACAGGGGATCGAGTCCCCTGCTCGGCCGGGCACCGGACTGCTGGATTGTTCGGCGGAGGAGTCGGAGGAGGGAGTGTTTGAGCCGTGGAAGGCTTAGGGAGGGTAGGTCGAAGGCGTTGGGGAATAGGGACTCTTCCCTATAAAGGACGGTTTCCATAAGGTCGGCATAGGTAGCGTTCGCCCTCGATCTCAATAAGAATCTTCGACCTCGGAGCTACGAGGGGAGTGGAAGTCTTCTCAGGAACAGGGCCATCTTTCGGCTTTGGTCCTGTTTGGAAGTCCGCAGGCGAACCAGGTCTTCGTGTCCCAAGTGCATCTCTTGGGACCGGACTTCTTCGGGGGCTTCCTGTCTAGTTCTTTCTTGGTACGGTCGGCCTTCTCGGTGCGGATGTACTTGTGGATGCGAAGGAGGAGTTCAGAATATGTCTTTGGCAGCTTCTTGTCCAAAGAATAAGTGAGGCAGGAGGTCTTGAGCTCTCGCTTCATTGCCAGCATGGCGACGGGCTCATCCAAACTGTAGATCTCCAAGGCGGCAGCTTTGAAACGGGTTACATAGTCTCGCAGGAGCTCATTGTCTTGCTATCGGATAGAGAAGAGGCTATCCACCTCTCGTGGCACCTTTCGACAAGCATCGAAGTGGGCCACGAACCTCCTCTCCAGCTGCTGGAAGGAGTCGATGCTTTCGGGCTCGAGGCGGGTGAACCAGACTCGAGTGTCCAGAAAGGCGATGCATAAGGAGGCGTCCGTTGCTTCCTGGACTCTCATGAGAGCTTTATAGCTCTCCAGGTGGTCCATGGAGTCGGTGGTCCCATCATAGGGATCCACCTGAGGCATGCGAAACCGACTCGAAATCGGTTCCTCTTGGATCTCCCAGGAGAAGGAGGGTCGGGCATCATAGCCCACTGGCTCTTTGGAGGAGCCCTATATGTTGGCAAATTGGCGGGAGAGCTCTGCCAGCTTGCGCTCTTGCTCTTCTAAGCGCCTCTCGATCAGGCACCGGATGGCCTCGTCAGTGGAACCTTCCACTGAGGCCATTGGAGGAGTTGATAGCTGGGGTTGGTTGTGACGGGGGGCCTTTCCTCGGTGGCGCTTGCCGCACTTGACGATGGCATTGTCGTCCACCGGGGATTGGCTCTCCCGGTCTGCTGACCCGGAGTGATTTCTCTTTGCGGGGGTCTGGTGACTCCCGCAAGGGTTAGTCGTAGCCCGCGAATGGGACGGCCTGCCTTGGATGAAGCGCAGGCTTCCACGGGGGCCCACGGCTTGGGCCACGGGGGTCCCTGGCTGAGATTGAGTGACCAGGGAGCACTGCTGATGCTGCAATTGCCTTACGGCCACGGTTAGCGCCTGCATCTGTTGGACAAGTGCGGCGTACTGGACATCTGCCGAGGGCGGTTGAGGAGGAGCGGGAAGCTCCCTCTCCGGGTTATGTGGGCCCGGGGGAGAGGGGGCGTCTACTGCTCAGCTGGTGGAAGCTTCTCTTCCGCGAGTCACCACCATGCTTCAAGTAGAACTGTCAAGCTCGTGGGGGGCTTGTACAAGGGTTTTTCTCCCCTAACCCGGTGCTCCAATCTGTTGCCGACCTTACCGTCGTGCCTGTAGCCGCGAAGTGGCGCCGGACGTCAACCCCTTTACCCTGGAATCCTGGTGTTCCCAAACCTGCAAAACAGTGTTAGAGACCTGAGCCGGGGATCTCGGCGAGGGCACTCCGACGATCAAGTCAGCGGACGGCAAAGCGGAACAGATCCCATTATGATCTTCGTACTTATATGAGTTTTCAATAGAGAATTGAGTAGGAGAAAACGAGTGAGTGACGGTGCTTGAGCTGTGGCGACTGTGCTCACGAGACTCACTCCGGGAGTCCTCTGGGAGCCTCCTGCCTTCAAGTCACTCGTCTCGATGATTTGTGTGTTTACCCTCTTTCGATTGCTTACCTTCCTTCTTGCTCGTTGGTGCCTTTTAGATCGTCGATCGCTCCAGTGCCTCGATTTTCCCTCTCTAGGGGGGCTTAGGGATCAACGATGTTCGTTGGCCGCTCTCCCGAGGTCATTTCCTCTTATAGTTAGGAGTTAAGTTGCGAACTTGTCTTGCCCCGCATGTTATCACGGAGGGGGGAATTAGACGGTGCCTCGATCTGGACACAGCTGCCCTCGAGTATGCAGCCCTCTCCTTCGGGGAGTTTCAGGTGGTCAGCTTCAGGATCTGACACCTCGATTAGGGCGCCCCTCCTAAATTGGTGCAAACGAGGTTACGCGCATCATTACAAATTTGGGGGTGCTGTACTGGGCGTGCCGCATTGCGCACGCCTGCTTCGGCGGTGGTCTTGGAGCTGGCGCCCTCGTTCTTCCCGATGCTTCCAAAGAGAGGGCTCGACTTCGACCGAGGTGAACTCGACCCTTGGGGAGCCACCTGGCAAAGGAATGGAGGAGGGCTCGATTCCGGTCGAGGTGGGCTCGATCCTTGGGGACCCACCTGGCGGAGGAACGAATGAGGGCTCGACTTTGGTCGAGGTGGGCTCGACTCTTGGGGAGTCACCTAGCGGAGGCAGGCTCGACTCCCACCGAGGTGGGCTCAATCCTTGGGGAGCCACCTGACGAAGGAGCAGAGGCGGGCTCGACTTCGATCGAGATGGGCTGACCCTGGGGGAGCCACTTGGCGAAGGAGCAGAGGCGGGTTCGACTTTGGCCGAGATGGACTCGACCCTTGGGAGTCACCTGGCGAAGGAGCAAAGATGAGTTCGATTTCGACTGAGATGGACTCAATTTTTGGGAGCCACCTAGCAAAGGGGCAAGGGTGCTAAGCTCCTGTCTGCTGGACTCGACGTTTAAAAAAAAAGATTGGTCCCTTGTCTTGTTGGACTCGATGTAAAAAAAACAAAAAAAGGGAATGGTGACAAGTCCAGTCTTATCTTACTTATCCTGGCTTGATTATACTTACGAGCCGGACAAAGACGGCCTTCACACCATGGCTATAATAGTTGACTAACTTCGAAGATAAGGCGACGTCTTTTTCTCTTTTTTTTTAAGCAAGGCGCCACCCTTGGACAAAACCTCCATTTCTATCTTCCAATCTCATGATTTGATTCATGGACCCGAAAGTAATGATAAGAGAATCATGGTAGATACTATCTTTTAAAACAAGAATTTTAAAAAAGATATAATAAAAATATATTAAAAAATAAAATATATTTTTAATTATTTTTAGTCAATATAGTTTAAAAAATTATATTCATTCTTCTTAACCATTTTGACATTCATTTTTTTTTTTTTTTTTTTGATGTAACAGCATGTTAATTTGACATGATTGCATTAAAAAAATAGAGAAAACTAACAATTCATGAAAGATAACGAAATTAACAAGCCGATGGCCAAATGATGAACCAAATATTACTAAAACATAACAAATTAAAGGTTTTTCTTTAGAAACCATCATTATTTTTTAGCAGGTAGAATATACTACTTCTTCTTTTGATGCCATGGCAGATATTATTTCAGTCAAAAATAAAACTATCAACTGAAATGCACATTACTTGAATATATGGAATAAGCTATTGTTAGCCAAATAATTGATTGGCACTGCACCGTATAAAAAATTAGCGGTTGATGTTAGCAATTTTAAATTCGAAAGTGCATACTTGTACGCAACCAGATTTTTTTGATTGCAAGGACAATTGTTTCGGTTTTTTTTATAAAATTTATTTTTTTATTATTTGTTTTATTAAATTTGAAAATTTATAACTAATTTTTGTTTAAACTTTTTTTTCTCATGGAATCCAAACAAACATTACTAAATATTCTAAGGAGATATATAATAACTTAAATGAAATTTATATTATTGTGGTAATGTGCTTTCATGATGGTAGCATGTTATGACCGATAGTTTTAGGCTAAACATTTAGGACCCAACAAATCAAATAATTCAGACAATAAATTTGTAGCCAACCATGTTAGTTATACCACCATCCTTGCCCCTCATATTTTATTCTATTTTGAAAAAAAATGCTGATATGCTACCTTCTGCATCAGGGGAAACATCAAATGTATTTTGTTCCATAACTAGAGATGAAAATGGATCTGATAGTCTTTATCCAGATGCATTTTTATATCCAAATTTATTTGAATATGGATAGAAATTCTAGCATCTTACTAATATTCATATTCGTATCCATATCTAATAAAAAAAAATGGATATGAATATAGATAAAGAACTACCCGATCTATCTCCAAATATATGCTTTTATTTGTAACCTTATTTAATTTTTAATAAACTTATAGTTTTTTAAGAAAAATAAATAATCATATTAACATATCATTAACTTGATTTATCATTTACTTAGTAATATATTTGATTTATTATTCACTTAGTAATATATTTGATTATGTTATAAAGTTTTATTATTCAACTTGTATCTATATCTTTACCTATAGTTTCAATATTCACTTAGTAATATATTTGATGCAACACAATTTCGAGCATCTTTTGGATAATTGATCGAGATCGAGCAGCTAAAGATCTTCTGTAGGTCAAATAGGAGTTGGATAAAGAATTGTAGTCATTTTCTAACATGATCTGAACCATTAGACTCCTATCGAAGTGCTCTTCGATAGAGAAGCTATAAAAAAAGAGACAGGAGTCAGATTGATGAGGATGAGAATCCGAGAGCTTCCAAGAGGGATGGTGTAGTAGAAAAAGCATGTAAGAATTAAAGGATCTCCTTGAGAGGTAAGAACTTGTGAGACAAATTTGAGATTACTTGGTTGAAAGAAATTATATGGGATTGAGAGTACAAGATTATTTTTTATATAGCGAAATCTTGTGTCTTTTAGTTTATTTTATCTTCTTCCTTCTCTTGCAGCATCAATAACGACATCGTGATCTTGAAAATAGGGATCCATATTCTATATAAAAAAATTTTAACAAATAATATCAATGCAGGTAGTACCACAATATATTGACTTATTTGATGATTAATTTATTTAGTATATATCATATGAGCATGTAGTATGTATCGGTAAAAACTTTGTACTAACAAAAAAAAAGAAAGAGAATGCCATTTTTTTTTTAATCATGGCATTAATAACTCTGTTTATAAAATAAATCTTTGAGTTTTAGACTTATTCTTTAAAATTTGTGTTAAAAGAAACATGGCAAATTATGAATCTCATCCCATATAATAATCTATAGTGCCCATCTTATATGATTTATGTTCATGTTTGGGGAGCTTTGGATGAAAACTAGAAATATGGTAGAACCTTGCTTCGATACCAATTTGTTGGGTACAAAAATATATATAGAGAACAAGATTCAAAAAAAATAACTTTTTAGGAGGAAAGCATAGGAGATTTTCACTCATATATATATATATATATATATATATATATATATATATATATATAGTAGAGAGAGGCTTTACCATCATCACCTCTTTTAATTAAAAAATATACCACCTCATTTTTTTTAAAAAAAATATTTTTTTATTAATAAATATTTTTATTAGAAAGTTTAAGAAGAAATTTCAATGAGAAATTCCAATATTGAAAGTTCTATCCATCTTTCATTTTTGGTCACCAAGGCTTTTCATGGTCTTTTAATAATGTTGATATCATTATTTATTGTTAATATCATTATTCATTTGCCTTCTACCAAATTAAACTCTTTTCATTGCTTTTTTCTAAGATCTTTAATGATCATTTAATAGTATTAATATCATTATTTATTTACCTTTCACCAAATATTAATGGAGTTAATAATGATATTTTTGATTTTGAAGATTGGTGTGATGGGCCTTAAACTACAAAAATGCTAAATTTAATACCATTCATATATGAAATTTATATGCTGGATAGAAATTGACATGTTGCTTTATATATATATATATATATATATATATATATATATATATATATATATATATATATATATGCCATCTATAAAGTATTTTTATTGATTATATAATTATTTTAAAAATTATATATTTTATTATTATATTAAAATATTATTTTATTGAAAAATATTATTATGAGAAAGTTCAAGAAAAAGCCTCTCGAGATACTACAAAAGTTACACCCCCTTTTTTTTTTTTATCAGCAAGGTCTTTAATGACTTCTTTCTTTTTTTGATAAGGAAAAGGGAAAGGAGGGATAAATCTCGTCGTAGCTACCCCCATTAGGACCCCCTCCTCGCCAAACCATGTTTGATTCGGGTCGCATGTTTTCGCATGCCCTTCTCATCATAGGTGAGTACGTCAGCCTGATCCTGCTAAGCCGACAGAGTAGTGCACTCTTTTCTCATCCCGGTCACGTGCTCCAGGGCACACCCTGGATTTAATAACTTTTTCAAACTTAATATATGTAAATAAACATTAAATATTGCACTCTTTTTTGTTTTACTGGAGAGATCTCTAATGGCTTTCTTTTTAAAATTAATGCACATAAGTAAATATTTTATAAATTATTAATGAAATATATATTAAATATTTATTAAAAAATTTCTTTCCTTAACGTGGGGTAAGAGTGCCATGAGATACATGGTGAATGGAGGCTCTGCCCATATAGAAGCCCTTGAAATCCTTTGAAAGTAGTCTATTTGGGTTTTTCAAACACCCTCTTTTTTTTTTAAACAGCAAGTTCATTAATCATCTTTGTTATACCCAATCAGCTTTTCTCTGAATCAGACCGGAGCTCCGACTAACCCACTGGAGGTCCGACCGACCCACTCGAGGCCCGATTGACCCACTCGAGGTCCTGCTGATCCATTGGAGCTCCGACTGACCCACTGGAGGTCCGACCGACCCACTCGAGGTCCTGCTGACCCACTGGAGGTCCGATCGACCTACTCGAGGTCCTGTCGACCCACTCAAGGTCTGACTGACTTGCTTCAGCCAGACCCATACTAATCAGAAGGCTCCAGAAGCCCCTTCCAGCTGGTACCAGAATTCTGTTACAACAGACCCAACGACGCAGCCACGTCCTGGTGCCACCTGGCCACCACCCTGATTCTCCTAGGGGCAAATCGAATATTTCCAGCCTGGTCCCTAACAAATTCTGGCACTGTTCGGCGCTTATATAAGATAAATGGGGAACTCCGAGAGGTAAGGGCACTTCTCCTTCTCTACGAGTGATATCCATTTTCGATTCCTCCATTCTATCGTCCTAAGGCTCCCACTGACTTAGCCATCGAAGTGTCCCCCGCCAGAACACCACCGGCCCATGGGACTTCTTTACAGGAACCGAGAGAGGAGCACTCCAGCCAGATCGAGAGAACCCGGTCCGGGAGATTCAGCGGCAACAGATTGGCGCTAGAGGAAGGGCTGAACCTTCGTTTTTGTTTTCCTTCCCTAAAAGGAGGAATCCATCGCTAGGTAGAGCAATGATGAAAGGAAAAGCCCATAATACATCCATCAGGAGAGGTCACTCCCCGTCAAGGTTGGAAGAACCTCTCAGGGAGAATGACGCCGCCCAACCTACCATCACCCTGGGACAACAGCAGTTCCAAACCCTCCTGAATCGCATTGACACCCTTGCTGCTGCAGTTCAGAACCTCCAAGATGCGGCCAATAACAGACAGCAGCTGCTCGCGGTGTCCCAATCCAACCATCAACCTGCTACTAAGGGAAGTCGACAGCAAAGAGTCCCTCAGCTCTGCTTCCACGCGGCCATGGAGCCCCGAAGGTCTCAGAGGGCTTGAAGGTGAAACTATTCATGCAAGTAGGGCAGAAATGATGCATTTTAAAACTATTTTAAAACATGCACAGCAGAAGGCTCGGTAGATAGATCAAAATGATCTACCGATCTGCCCGCAACAGGATCTAGCATAACGATCTAGCATGCAAGCAAAACATCAACGGAGAGAAACATATAAAGATACAAAGTACTATACCTCAATATCTCTGAAAGTACTGAGAAGAAGGATGAGGGCGCTCAAGCCACACAAATGTCTGGCCTCTACAGGTGATCCATACCAGGGCTCGACTCTGATCAACTCCCTCGGAGTGCTAGCTCTTCGGGATCCTTTGGACTGATCTTCTTCTTTCAGGAAAACAAGGAGGAGTGGTGGAACCCTTCCTTAGAAACACTCTTCTCAAGACCTAACTTGAATGCTAGGTTTCTCACACCCAATCCCTAGTCCTCACTAAGCCCTTCTTCTTCTTCTCTTTTCTTTTCTTTCTTGATGTTGTTGTAAACTCTAGCAGCCTCTACAATGACCTTCATTTATAGGGGCAGCCATAAGAGGGAGAAAGAGGAAGGAGGAGTGATTGGGGGAGAGAGTCAAGGGGCATTCCAAATGGGTCCAAGCCAAAAAAGGTAAGTATGACTATCATACCATGAATGCTTGGAGCCAAAATGCCCAAAAACTTGGATTTCGAATTCAAAATTCGAAGTTAAACATTCCGGAAATTCTTCCCAAAAATCTACTCATCATAGCAAGTATCGACACTTGCAAAATGCCAAGTGTCAACACTTTCCTAAGTATCAACACTTACAAAAATTCAAGTATCGACACTTGGAACATGATCAATCATATTGACCTCCGATGATGGCAAACGATTCTCAATCATTGATCAGCCTTAAGATCAGATAGAAACCCTTATGGTGTGTGACCCCATAGTTTCGAACACTAAGCCGCTAGCATTAGAACATGTCCAGTACCAGTCAAAGTTCTCATCTAGTAATGATACTCGACATCCGGATAGGTCGAAGATACAAAACACCTCACAAGAACCTCTGGCATATGGTTACCGCATAATTTATCCCTTTGACCTCAAAATGCTCAAGATGACCTAGGGTTTGACTGCCAACCCTAATATGGTTTATCCAGATCATGTCTCAACTTTACAAGTTCTGTGACTCCTTACAAGAACTATCCTGGCCAAGGTTTGGATAAATTGAGATATAGTGAGTCATTCACTCCAAACTATTTGGAGGGGTCAATTCCATCTTGATCCACCACCGCTCCACAAGTACTTGATTGCACCCAGAAACCTTCCATCACTGGATTAGAAATCCAGGTAGTCCGGCACCAAAGTATAGTGAGTTGCTTGCAAGCTACCATGATGATCTCAGGTCTGAGAGACACATATACCCATATCCCTTCACGAGCAACCCTTTGGCAGAAGGGAGCTCCGCAGATGGTCACGTTCAATAAGATGTCATATATTTCATTTGCATTTTACACCAGTGTCTCCACACTCCTTGGTTAAGAGGACAACCAACAAATGTGATATACAACAACCTACACTTGATACATTGTTATCCTATAATAATGTATCATTTGGTTGTGAACCAGTTTAACAACTACTTGATATATCCTCTCTATATCAAACAAAGTAGTTCCAAGGACTCCATCATACAAGAGTTCATTTCAGGAAAATGCAAATATGATAAACAGCCAAAAAGGAATAACTTTTATTCATTAAAAATTATATACAATTACAAGATAGCATAACCATTTACAGCCTAGACGATTGGCTTTGGGACACAATTCTCAACAGGGCTCATGCTGACGGAAAGAGGGTGAGGTCCGCCTTGCTCTCCTCCACAGACTCGGTCCCTGACGACAATCAATGCCATGGCGAGGACTCAAGAGAGTACACCAGCAAGCTCCAACGCATGGAGGAGTAGATCACTGAGCTGGTCGATCGACAAAAGGCTGATAGGGCGCAGGCGTACAACACTCGCCCGCTTTTCTCTGCTAGAATCATGGGAGAAGCTATCTCCCATCACTTCAAGATCGCTCAGGTGGATGCCTACGACGGCACCACCGATCCTTTGGATCATCTGGGCACTTACAAGGCCCACATGATGGTACAGGGCACCTCTGATGCCCTCCACTGCATCGCCTTCCCTGCAACACTCAGGAAGGCAGCTCAGATGTGGTTCTCTGCCATTCGATCAGGTACGATCCATTCCTTCTTCCAGCTGGAAAAACTCTTTTTGTCCTATTTTAGGACTTGCAGCCGGATGCCGGGGAACACGGGCTGCCTCTTCCTCATGTAGCAGAAGGAAGGAGAAACTCTCCGGGATTACATGGCTCAGTTCAATTCATCGGTTATGGAAGTTCTGGACCTGAATGAGCACGTAGCTATGTCAGCCTTCGAGAAGGGGCTACGATCGTCAAGGCTCACTTTCTTCCTGGATAAGAAATTTTCGACAAGCTACTCTGAACTGCTGGCCTGGGCGCAGAAATACGCCCTGGCAGAAGAACAGGCAATAAGATGATGCCAGGCTGAAGGGAGGTCGGCTCTCAAGAAGCAGAGCGACAAGGCTCCCGAAGTTCGACCTCCCAGCAATGGCATCAACTCGGCCCGACACCATAGCCTTAAGCCGAAGGACTTTCCCAGGAGGTTTGAGACTTATGCACCCCTTTTCCTTCTGAGAAAGAAAATCTTTATGAAAATAGAGAATGAGACCTTCCTGCAGAGGCCTCGCCCAATGAGGGGCCCCTCCGCGTCGAGGAGCAGGGACAAATACTACCGGTTCCATCGTGAGCATGGGCATAGTACAAAAGACTACCTCCGGTTGAAGGATGCGATCGAAGATCTGATCAGACGGGGTACCTGCACAAATATGTCCGACCCCGGTGGGAGTGGGTAGAAACTTCTACTGCCATAGACCCCTCGGGTGAAATCGAGCTGCCCAACCAGCACCCCGCCGATGGAAATGTTGGCATACTCCACCGTCGGTCCGACTGGGGGTATGAAGAAGACCAGGACATTGTGAAGAGGCCCCGGAGCTCTAATATAATTAACTTCTCCGACAAAGACCTCTCGGAGGCCCAGATCTCTGGGAATGACCTTGTGGTTGTATCGACAGTAATTGCCAACTATGATGTAAAGAGGATCCTCATAGATAATGGAAGCTCCATAGAAGTTTTGTTGTATGATGCCTTTGTTCGAATGAACCTGTCTAGAACCAAGTTGCAGGAATCCCCAATGCCGTTGACGGGGTTCGGGAGGAACTCCGTCGACGTAGAAGGAGAAATAACTCTGCCCGTGACCATCAGATCAGAGCCTTATCAAAAAACCCTCCTTATCAACTTTGTGGTAGTACGCACGACATCAGCCTACAATGCCATCTTGGGGCGACCGGCTCTTAACAAATTTTGAGCCATTGTATCTACCTACCACTTGCTAGCAAGATTTTCGACTCGGAATGGGGTCGGAATGATGAGGGAGGATTGTAGGATGGCCAGGCAGTGTTTAACTATTCAAGACATGCAGTCAGATGACCGTTCCATCTTGGAACAGCTTGATCCCAGGGCCGAGGCCGACTACTGTGGATAACCGATCAAGAAGATCCTATTCGTCCCCCTTCGAGAGGACGATCCCATTAGGGTCCTGTAGATCGGAAGCACACTCAGCGAAGAAGCCAAGTTGGAGTTGGTCAGCTTTTTACAGGATAATGCCAACATCTTCGCCTGGTCGACGTCGGACATGTCAGGCATCCCGTCGGAAGTCATAACCCACAAGCTCAAGGTGGACCCAACTTACAAGCCTGTCATGCAAAAGAAGAGGAGCTTCGCCCCTGAGAGATAGAAGGCGATTGATGAGGAGGTCAGGAAGCTCTCCGATGTCAGCTTCATCAGAGAGGCCCATTACCCCGACTGGCTGGCAAATGTCATGATGGTGAAGAAGGCCAATGGGAAGTGGAGGATATGTGTGGACTACACCGACCTCAACAAGGTTTGCCCAAAGGACAGTTTTCCCCTACCAAAGATCAACCAACTGGTGGACGCCACTACCGGTCATCAGCTCCTAAGCTTCATGGATGCCTTCTCCAGGTACAACCAGATCAGCATGAACCCGGAGGATAAAGAAAAGATAGCCTTTGTCATCGATAAAGGGCTGTACTGTTATAGAATGATACCCTTCGACCTAAAGAATGCCAGAGCCACTTTTCAAAGACTGATCAACTGGATTTTCGAAGGGCAACTTGGAAGAAACAT
Source organism: Areca catechu (assembly GCA_021397845.1). NCBI lineage: Eukaryota > Viridiplantae > Streptophyta > Magnoliopsida > Arecales > Arecaceae > Areca > Areca catechu. The sequence continues at coordinate 32,225,350 of CM038039.1, forward strand.
GGAGGCGTATGTTGACGATATGATAGTCAAGAGCCGACCACATCAAAGATCTACAATAATCTTTCGATGCCTTGAGGCATCACCGGATGAAGCTGAACCCAGCCAAATGCACTTTTGGGATGACTTCCAGAAAACTCCTTGGCTTTCTGGTTACACAACGAGGAATTGAGGTCAACCCAGATAAATTTAAAGCCGTCATCGACATGGGGCATCCGACCAACAAGAAGCAGGTACAGGAACTCACAAGTCGGATATACTTTCTCACTCGCTTTATTTCTAGATCGGCCGAAAAGTGTCTCCCTTTCTTTAAAACTCTACGACGGTCGGATTGCTTCCAATGGATCGATGAGTGTCGGTCGGCCTTCGAAGCACTGAAGTCGTATCTGGGGACACCTCCCTTACTTGCTAAGCCTATGGAGGGAGAGCCCCTGTACCTGTATTTGTCGGCGTCAGATGAGGCAGTGAGCTCCATCCTCATCCGGGTGGGAGAGAATAATTAGCAAAAGCCAATCTATCACATCAGCAAGGTTCTCCACGATACCGAAACAAGATACCCCAAGATGCAAAAGCTCGTCTACTCCCTGGTTGTAGTGGCCAAACGACTGCGGCCCTACTTTCAGGTACATTCAATCATAGTTCTGACTGATCAACCTCTTAAGGCGATCCTCAGGAGCCCCGATACGTCGGGACGACTCGCCAAGTGGGCCATCAAGCTTGGTGAATTTGACACTTCCTTCCAGCCTCGGTGGCCATGAAAGCTCAGGTGATCGCCGATTTCATAGCAGAGTGTACCTGGAGACGGGAGACACCTTTACAAACAGCCGACATACCTAAGGATGACACTTTTGAAGAATCAGAACCCGCCTGGATGCTCCATGTGGATAGGGCATCTAACCTTGCTGGATGCGGAGCAAGCCTATTCCTAGCCAACTTCGACGGACAGAGACTGGAATATGCCCTGTATTTCGCATTCCAAGTATCAAATAACCAAGAGAAATATGAAGCCCTCCTTACAGGACTGAAGATAGCTGATGAGCTGGGCATCAGTTGGCTCAGAGTCTTCTCAGACTCCCAACTGGTGGTTAACCAGGTGAAGGGCGAATTCGAGGTGAGAGATCCGACCCTGGCCAAGTACTTGAATAAGGTACGCAGCCTCGTAACTCAACTTAAATTCTTCGAGATCTCCCATATACCTCGAACACAGAATTCTTGGGCGAATGCCTTGTCATGACTGGCCACCGCCATCGCTAACCCATTAGACCAGACTTTCGTGAAACACCTACAAAGCCCAAGCATTGCTGAAGAAATATCAGCAATCCATTAGGTGGAGCGAGAGGCCTCTTGGATGGACTCCATCCTCATGTTCCTTAACGAAGGAACCCTTCCAAAAGATAGAACCAAAGCCAAGCATGTGCGTTGGACTGCCTCAAAGTATGTCGTCCTTGATGAGATTCTGTACAAACGGTCATTCACGCAACCACTGCTCAAGTGCCCGGGGCTGTCGGATGCCAACTACACACTCAGAGAAGTACATGAAGGCATCTATGATGACCACCTGGGAGGAAGATCCTTGGCCTACAAAATCATCTGGCAGGGCTATTACTGGCCGACCATCCAGAAGGACACGTCGGACTTCATCAGAAAATGTGATGCATGCCAAAGATATTCCAACATTTAAAGGAGACTGGCTAGTCAGCTAACCCTGCTGACCACCCCCTGGCCATTCACGCAGTGAGAAATGAACATCCTTGGGCCATTCCCACCAGCCTCCGGACAATGCAAGTTCCTGATTGTGGCCATCGATTACTTCACCAAATGGGTGGAAGCTGAGCCGCTGGCACAAATCACAGAAACCAAAGTGGAAAACTTCGTTCGGAACTACATTATCTTCCGGTTCGGCATACCACAAGCGATCATCACTGATAATGGAAGACAATTTGATAACCCGAAGTTTCGAGACTTCTGCCAGCAATATCATATCGCCCATCGGTTAACTTCAATCGAACTTCCCCAATCCAACAGGATGGCCGAAGTCATCAATCGGACAATCCTCCATGGATTGAAATCGGACAATCCTCCATGGATTGAAGACCCGACTGAACAATACCAAAGGGCTTTGGGCGAAAGAACTTCATTCGGTACTCTGGGCCTATCGGACTACCTCCCGGATGCCAACTGGGAAGACTCCGTTCAACCTCACTTACAGGAGTGAAGCCATCATACCGGTGGAAACCTCCTTACAATCCCTCTGGATTGATCATTTTGCCGAACCAGCCAATTCAGAATGGAGAAGGATTGACCTCGACTTGCTCGAGGAGACATGGCTCCGAGTTGACCTGAAGATGGCGACATATCGCCAAAGGATGGCCAAATATTACAACTCTCGAGTCAAAGCTCGAAGCTTCCGGGTCGGAGACTTGGTTCTATGAAGGACAGAGATATCCAGGCCAACCGAACAAGAAAAACTCTCCCCCAATTGGGAAGGTCCATATCAGGTAGTTGAAGTGATCCGACCCGAAACTTACCGACTCGAGCACCTGGACGGACGACAAGTGGCGCGTCCTTGGAATGTAGACAACCTCCGCAAATATTATCAATAAAGGCCATGATTCATTTTATGAAAAAGGCTCTAAGGCAGCCCACAAAAGTCCGACCCCGCTCGGCAAAGGCTCTAGGGCAGCCCATAAAAGTCCGACCCCGCTCGACAAAGGCTCTAAGACAGCCCACAAAAGTCCGACCCCGCTCGGCAAAGGCTCCAGGGCAGCCCACGAAAGTCCGACCCCGGTTAGTAAAGGCTCTAAGGCAGCCCATAAAAGTCCGATCCCGGTCAGCAAAGGCTCTAAGACAGCCCACAAAAGTCCGACCCCACTCGGCAAAGACTCTAGGACAGCCCACGAAAGTCCGACCCCGCTCGATAAAGGCTCTAAGGCAGCCCACAAAAGTCCAACCCCGCTCGACAAAGGCTCTAGGGCAGCCCACAAAAGTTCGACCCCGCTCGGCAAAGGCTCTAAGACAGCCCACAAAAGTCCAACCTCGCTCGGCAAAGGCTCTAGGGCAGCCTATAAAAGTTCAACCCCGCTCGGCAAAGGCTCTAAGATAGCCCACGAAAGTCTAACCCCGCTCGACAAAGGCTTTAAGGCAGCCCACAAAAGTCCGACCCCGCTTGGCAAAGGCTCTAGGGCAACCCACAAAAGTCCGACCCCGGTTGGCAAAGGCTCTAGGGCAGCCAACTAAAAGTCCGACCTCTCTCGAAAAATATTAATGGGGATCCTTAAACATTTGAGGGATTTTCCTATAAACAGCTAGTTTGAGGGTTCGGACTAAACCAGCCCTTCGACACTTAGAAATATTTTCAAAGAAAAGGGCTCGGACCAGGCCGACGCTCCACCTTTAGAAAGATAAACATTGAAGATAAATGTTAAGGGAAAAAGTCATTTTATTTCTTATCAAAAGATTTTTACAAAGACAAGGCAGACTTTCACAAATATTCTTAAGTCTGGCCCTGTAGGTACACTAGAGGAACTTTGGCTTCACCCTCCTATGCCATGTCTGAGGTCCCGACCGAAGCATCCATCGATCCCATATTAGCAACAGCTTGGATGTCGGCTCCGATGTCGGTCGGGCTCCCTGCCTCTCCTATGGTGGCAGTAGCCTGGGCATTGGCCCCGATGTCGATCAGCTCCTTCCACTGGATGCCTCAGTTGTAGGGCGGACATGTCGAGCCCTGGGAAGGCCTCGGCTACCCTCTTTAGACAATCTTCGTAGCCATAGTCGAAGCTCACCACTCTGGCCTCCTCCATCTCCTCCTCGAAGCTGGCGGAAGCCTTGTATTCCACCACGGCACCGCTGACCTACTCCGCCGCCTGCTCCTTGGCCTCCTTCAGTAAGGCCATGTATTTCGCCACCACATTTTGGTGGGCTTGGGAGTTCCTCTTGGCCTCGGCAGATCGCCCCTCCTCCTTGCTTAGCCGATGGATTAAGGAGTCCACTCTCTTCTTCTTCTTTAGTGTGCCTCCCGGTGGGTTAGCCAGACCTGCAGGTCTTCTTCCCGCTTCTTCAAGGATTCGGCTTCGGCCTGACTGGCCAAAATCCTTTCCTCCATGGCCTTTCACGATGCCTCTGCCGCCGCTCTGGCCATCTTCGACCCCTCGACCTTCTTGGCCGAGAGCCCTATTGCAAAAGGCATCTCGCCGAGGCCATCATCCATTAGCGAGATATCATGGAGAAGCTGCAAACAACAAAACAGTATTAGTTACATACAAAAGACGAGGAGAAGAGGACAGGAGTTGGAGGGCTAATGACTTACTCTCATCAAGTTGAGGTAAGAGCTTTTTGCTGCCTCGTTCAGACTCTGTCGACTCGACTTTTTCCAATCGACGTCTATGACCACCCCTTTGAGCAGGTCCTTGGCCTGCCCAGGGTCGCGGAGAGCGTGCCAATGCTGGAATGCTTCGTAGCTGACTCCGCCGGCCTCCGCTCCTTCGGCCACTCCCTTCCCCTTGTTTGCTGGGCGAACCGTCTCTATCGGCTCAGCTGGTAACGGGGCTGAGGCTGTTGCCACTTCAACCAGCTCAGACGATGCTTGCTGTGGTCAGACGACCGACTCCCTGACGGCGAATGAAGGCCCTGACCCTCTTGCCGCCAATCTCTCCGATAGAGGCACATTATCCTCTTCGGAGTCCGATGCCACTACAATTGTGGGCTATTCCTCCACTCGCTGCTTCTTCGGCTTGTCCGCGGTTGGCTCCGCGGATGGGGCAACCCTCCTCTTTGTCGCCCGCTCTACTACCTTCGCCCTGTCAGGTTTCATCTTCTCTTCTGTTACAAGGACGAAACCAAAGTAAGTGAAAGAAACTAAGAGAACAAAAAGAAAACAAACGACAACAGCTCCTATCCTACCTAGGTGTATGTTGCAGCTGACTCCGGTCAACTGCAGGCTGTCCTCCTAAAGCAGCTCTGGCACCATGGTGGGGCCGACCCCCTCCATCTCACTAAAGTCGGCCTGGTCGGCCATCAGCACTGCCTTTCCCCTGTTGGCCTTCGGCCTCAGCTCTATCTACGATGGTTCAAAGCTCCAAGGCTGAAGGCTATCCACGTAGAAGAATTTGGACTTCCACCCATGGATAGCCGACGGGAGACACCCTATTATTTTTCGTCCAGGGTGGGGACTGAACATCCACCACTCCTAGCTCCTAAAGTCCCTTTTCAAGATGAAGAAATTAGCAAAAAGGGAGAACCTGGGCTCGGCTCCGGCCCTCTGGCACAGAACCATGAAGTAGCTGATCACCCGAATGTTGTTTGGGTCAGTTGCGCAGGGATTATCCTATACAAGTTAAAGACTTCGATGAAGAAGTCACACAAGGAAAATCTAAGACCTGCCTTAAAGTGGTCTTCGTACATCAGGAGGGCTCCCGGCCTCATTGGTCCAGTTACCCTTCCCTCCCGGTCCGAGACGGTAAGGTGCAAGGTCGAAGGTATGTTGTACCTAACCCTGATGGCTTCTACCCATTCCCGGCTCATCTCGGACTGGATATTGTTAGGGCCTGGTTCTCTATTTCTACAGATGGAACTGTGACTGTTGGAAGCCATTGTTAAAAGGTTTGAAGAAGGAGGGGAAAGACTAACTTGGAAGCTAAGTTTCTAAGAAGGCGAAGGCAGTGGGGAGGGGACGCTCTTTCTCTCTTCGAATGCGAATGCAGTAGGAAGCTCCCCTCGGGCTCTCAATACCTCCTTTTATAGCCCTTGGAAGGACCGGTTTACACCATCCCTCGAGCGATGCGACTCAACCATCAGGCGATACGACTCTCCACGTGATGGAAGTCGATGCGATGCAAGGGAGTACATCCAAGCCGTGATCCGTGTGATCGCCAGATCAACGATGCAAAGTTCGCCTCCAGTACGACGCCGATCGTCCGGATGTCGCCACGTCACTCAGCGCACTTCCAAAGCTTGACGGTCGAACAGGCCAGGCTGACCCCTCGTCATTGCGCCCCTGTCGTATTAACTGCTGTTCCCTCGCCCCCAATGCGGGGTCAACATCTATCCCGGGCGCATATCTCTAAAGATTGGAAATGACTGGACGCAACACGCCCGATCAGATCCGCAATCATTTCAAGAACGGGCGCATTCAATGCAAGGACGATGCTCTCGCCCTTCGAAGCCACAAGCCCTCCCGAAGGCCAAGAACAAGGGGGCAACTGTTATACCCAATCAGCTTTTCTCTGAACCAGACCGGAGCTCCGACTGACCCACTAGAGGTCTGACCGACCTACTCGAGGTCCTGCTGACCCACTGGAGCTCCGACTGACCCACTCGAGGTCCTGCTGACCCACTAGAGCTCCGACTGACCCACTGGAGGTCTGACCGACCCACTCGAGATCCTGCTGACCCACTGAAGGTCGACCAACTTACTCGAGGTCCTGCCGACCCACTCGAGGTCCAACTGACTTGCTTCAGCCGGACCCGTACTAATCAGAAGACTCCAGAAGCTCCTTCCAGCTGGTACCAGAATTCTGTTATAACAGACTCAACGACACAGCCACGTCCTGGTGCCACCTAGCCACCACCCTGATTCTCCTAGGGGCAGATCGAATATTTTCAGCCTGGTTCCTAACAGATTCTGGTACTGTTCCATGCCTATATAAGGTAACTGGGGAACTCCAAGAGGTAAGGGCACTTCTCCTTCTCTACGAGCGATATCCATTTTTGATTCCTCCATTCTGTCGCCCTAAGGCTCTCACTGACTTAGCTATCGGAGTGTCCCCGCCAGAACACCACCGGCCCATGGGATTTCTTTGCAGGAACTGGGAGAGGAGCACTCCAGCTAGGCCGAGAGAACCCGGTCCGGGAGATTCAGCGACAACAATCTTTTTGTAATATAAACACATGTAAATAAATATTTTATGTATTATTTATAAAATAAATATTAAATATCCTCCATAATCAGTGATTTTGTATTTATCCATGAAACAATAATATTATAATGTCCCTCCAGCCAGATTTGCAATTCTTGAAACATGGGAATGGCATACCACAAGCTTGCTTATGCAGCCACCACTTATGTAAATGGCATGGAGCATGAAGATAGGGATATTGTTGCACGAGATTCGATAGGCATTGATAGAAAATCATGTGACGATTCAAAACCACTTTCAATTGTACGTATACGAGGAATTAGGGTGTTATACTCCTGGAAATTAGAAGGCAAACCTCTTGACCAAGACCACGGACTATGAATTCCTTGCAAAACAAGGACCATAAATTCCCTATAAAACGAGGATTTTATAATGGATTGGCAAAAATTTCAAAGGCTTGAAACTTATTCATGAACTCCTAAATTGTTCAACACTTGATTTACAAGCGTGGATTTGCTTTGGTGATGGGGTGGCATCAACTTATACGTACAACTAATCATCTAGGTGTTGCATATCTTCACACTTATATTTACACGAGGCATATGCAATAAAAAAAATGTCTTCAAGTAGCGCTAGATTGTCCACACACATATTTTGAAACTTTTTGATAACTTATTAAGGAATCAAGGAATCTTTTTAGGTAAAAAGTGTGCACCTCATAAGGCATATGCAATAGTTCTTCCAAAAAGGAAAAAAAAAAAAAAAAAAAAAGGAACAAATGCAATACAATTCTTCATTGTTGCCATCCGATTGCCCGTCACTGAGCTCCACGGGCAAAGAAGAGGTATTCCGCTCTGCTCCGAAAATGGGGGAAAGCTTTTGCTAGTTGCTCCATTACGGTGACCTGCAAAAAGGTTCCTGGGCCAAGATTACTAGAGGGAACACTCCAATACTCAAGTTAGTAGACAGAAAATGAGAGGCTACAGCAACCGGAACCGAGAGCCTATGGTAGTCCGGTGAGCATGTGAGCTAGAGCATGTAGAAACATCTATCACGTACCTACCCGGAGGTCTCTCTTATCTATTTATATGGTTACGTGGCATAACAGAATACCATTGCAGAGGTATCCATCTCTGATAGGCATAACAAGCTTGGCTACTTATCCTCAAGGATCTTCATCATTGGCATCTTCTATTATGATGTCAAGATCCATTGGGATCTTGTCCAGCACATTTTGCACTGGGACAGTTGTGATCGGTTGGATCACCGGCTTCTCGAATGTTGTGGATCCCAGGTGGAAGAATAGACTTATTTATATGTCTAGCATACTGAGTTGGTTCACCGACTAGCTAGTCGGTTCTGGGTACGAAGCTTGCAGGTGCACATACGAAAGAGCATGGCAGACTTGGCAGGCAACCGCTACTCGTCTCTGAAGTAGTTAGTCGATCTCGATGGGATCAGCTACTTGGTTTACTCCATTATCGGTGCTCTCCCGCCGATAAAGTGTCGATGTTGGTACTCCTCTCCTAGTCGATGACTTGGTTGTTCCGAGTCGGGCATCCAGGTCCACCACCATCAACAACTCAACCGGTGGTCTGGTTAGTGATCGAGGATGACTCAGCAGTCGCCATATCAGATACCTTCCACTCCTGAGTCCAGAAAGTCCTATACTTTTGTTGTTTCTGGATGAATGGAGTAAGCAGTTCAACGGCTTCGGGAACCATACCGATCTAGGTGTGATCTGGATGGTTGTCAATTTTCTCGATGGAAAGTTGACTGTTGCCCCACCATTCCAATCATGGGAGAGAGAGAGTTGTCAAAGTATAGTGCCGATGGACCGTAATTAATTTCCAAAGAGTCAGGTTGCTTGCACATCTTCCTTCGGCCAGTGGGGAGTCACCACATGCTTGGTTAGTGATGGTTTGAAATGATTTGCTCACGTCTCCTGGAGCTGGAAGTAAATGAGCGGGAGAAGGGTTCGAGGTGATGCAATGCTTCTGAATGGGTTCCCACCACATGTCTGAATCCCAAGGATGCACCTTGATAGAATTTGAATCCGACCATTGGGCTTGGATTAAGAGTGTTCTCCATCTCCATTGAAGTGTTTTGTCTATGCTAAGTTGCAAGAGGAAAGGGAGGGAGAACTCTAAACCCAAGTCACCCCAAAAGGCTTCCTCTTGCATCAAGTTGGTCCTTCTTCTTGCTCTTTGTCTTCCATTAGGTCCTTCATAGTATGTCTTAGATCAGACCGTACCTAATGGCCCCTACCTTCTGCTAGATCTTCTTCTCTGTCTGGTTCTTTGTTTTCTCTCTTTTCTCTTATCGGCATGAGTTCATCTGAGGATGGGAGTCACTTGGTGAGCCATGTTTTTGAGCTCCAAGGCTCTAAGGAGCCCTCTTGGATAAGGCTGCCTCCTTGGACCATGAGAAAGACGAAATTCCTTTTAGGATAGTGCATAAGACTTGCAAATTAGCTGGATCAAGTGCTTCAGCACCTCCTCCTACTCTGGTACCTGCTGGCTTGGTACCCTTGGGTCTGGCAAGCATGGCTTCGATTGTGACCAAGAAAGATGTCATCCATTTCCACGGAATGTACGAGATCTTGAATCACATTCAAGTTTCTACATCTGATCTAGGTAACTTCAGGGCCGGAAGGTGGGATTGCTTTGTATGAGGGATTTCTCTATGCAAGCCTCCAACTTCCTTTCCACTCCATCCATAGCATCTTAGACCACTATCAACTTGTTCCAACCCAAATGACTCCAAACACTTTTAGGATCACCCGTTCTTTCATCGTTCTTTATCACTTCCATGGGATTGTCACTAGTGTTTCTCTATTTAGGACGATCTATACCCCAAAGTGCCATCCAACTAGGAGGGGGTGGTGGTTTATAGCTCCATGCTAGGGTTGGGCTATCCCTTTTGACTTGCCCACCTCCATTAAAGGATGGAAGAGTTGATTCTTCTTTATTTTCTATAAGAGGATAAACTAGATTTGGAGTAACCCAAATCAATCCTTGAACAAAAATCTCGAAGTGGATCCCGCTGACTTGGAGATCTATGACTAGCTCCTCGGCTCAAAGATCCCACAAGAGCAGGATCTCCTATCAAAATAAAAATCATTCAATGCTGGAGTCAATCAAGTATGAGCTTTAGGTGAGTGTTACTATGTCCCTCACCCATTGGCTATTCAAAACTAACCAAATCAATTACGTGGTTTTGCAGTCATAAAATTCTCTGCTGACAAGCTAAGGGAGATTAGCCAAAAAAGGATGACCACCGAAAAGCCAAAGATTGTGGTGGCGAAGAAGCCCCGTATAATGCCATCCAAGTTGGCATAGGATTCCGAGCCCCGATAGGAGGAGGTTGTTGCGCCTCACTCCAGGGAGGCTTTTGCCCTTGGTAAGGAGGAGGTGGAGGTAGTGGAAGTCTTGCCACCGCCGTCACCCACTCCGGTAGCTACTCCAGCATCATCTCCAATTCGGGTGCCAACTCCTACTCCTATGCCATCACCCACGATGGAGGCCAAACCTTCGAGTCCAGTTCAAGCAAGCCCTTCTACACTTGAGGAGTCTCCTCCCGAGATGGTAGAGGCTGTCCAAATGATAACAACGGTAAGGCCAAGCTCTTCCATCTTCAAAGACAGTGGGTTGATTAAGAAGCTCCTCGAATTGATCCTCTTGCCCTGCAACCAGGAGGAGAGCCCGATATGTCGATAACATCCTTGCTGACCTCTTCCCTCAAGTGCTCGTGGTGAGTAATTTCTTTCCTCTACTTAATCAGCTACTTGGGAGGCCAGATAGCTGACTTATACTTTTCTTCTTTTGCAGTCCATCCATGATGCCTTTATCATCAAGGAGGTGCATCGTAAATTAGTCGAGTTCAAGGATTCCTTCAAGAGAATGACCAAGATTGCCGAAGTGCAAGTAAAGGCTTTGGAGGCAAAGATCTCAGTGGTCGAGGCTCAAGAAAATAAACTAAAAGAAGAGCTATAGCCCTCCCTAGAAAATGTTTGGGACTTAGAGTCTCAGGTAAAGGAGCATAAAGAAAAGGTTGCTTGGAAGGAGAATTACATCTCCCTCCTAGAAAACGGGTTCTCTAATGCCACCTCCAAGGCGATGGCACTAGGAGTGCAACTCAAAGCTGCTAATCTCAAATTCCAGGGGGCCGAGACCAGGGCCAAGGAGGCCGAGGAGAAAGCCATAGTCGTCGAGGCCGTGGCTCGAGTAGCGAAGGCAGAGATGGTGAGGGCCATTGAAGAGTACAAAAGATTGGCCGACTTCGAGGACAAAGTCAGTGAGGCTGCTTGTGATGCCTTTCAAAAGAGATTTGCTGAATGTAAAAGGAAGGTTACCAATGCCTTGCCAAAATTGGACCTAAGGAGCATTGTCACTGTCGAGCCCGAGCCGTAGAAAGAAGGGGAAGTAGAGAAAGTCAAGGAGGTTGATGCCCGAGTCACCTAGGAGGCCGAGGTTGGAAATGCCATAGAGTAAACTGGAGAGGTGACCACCACTAGGATCGAAGGGGCTTCTATCAGGGAGATGATTGCCAAGATGATGGCCAAGATGGAAGCCATCAAATCGAGCTCGGCTCTACCATCTGACTCCAACAAATGATCTTCCTGTTCCTTTTCTTTCACTTCATGTACTCGAGCATAGCCCAATTTTATAAAAACTTGGCTTAAATAAGGAAAGCATTTCTTCACTTTAAAGAACTTATGCGTTGAACTTGGAACTATGTAGATATATGTTGAGACACCATGTGTTGCCTAGGAATTTAGTTGGGGCAACTTCTAGATTTTATCTAGGTCCCGTGATCGGATCACCGCTACAAAAAGCTAATTTCTGAGTAGGATCTAACCGTGGGAAATTGATCATAGAGTAGGACTTAACTATAAAAAGCCATCCACAAAGTGAAGCTCAATTGTAGGGAGTCAGCCATAGGACTTTGGGAATCCATTGAGGAGGATGTGGTATAGAGTCACGGCCATCTCCATTATGACTGAATTTTAGTCGACTAGATAGGAGGTGGCGAGTGCAGACTCGCCTACACTTCAATCGATGGCTAGTTGACCAGATGGGAAGGGTGTAAAAGCATAACCCATCTGTACTTCGACCAACAACTAGTCAGCCAAATAGGTGACGGTGCAGAAAAGTAACCCACCTTTTCTTCAATCTATGCCTAGTTGGTCGGATGGTGATGGTGTAGAACAGCGACCCACCTTTAGCTTTGACCAATGCTTAGTCAGTCAAATATGTGATGGTGCAGAAGCACGACCAGTGTTTAACTTCGATCAATGCCTAGTCGACCAGATGGTAGATGGTGCAGAGAAGCAACCCACCTTTACTTCGATCGATGTTGAGTAAGCCAAATAGGTGATGATGAAGAAGCACGACCCATCTTTTATCTCAACATATGCCTAATTGGCCAGATGGTAGACAGTATAAAGAAGCAACTCGCCTTTACTTTGATCAATGCCTAGTCGACCAAATGGTAGAAGGTGCAGAGAAGCGACCTACCTTTTCTTCGGTCGATGCCTAGTTGACCAAATGGTAGATGGTGCAGAGAAGCGACCTACCTTTAACTTCGATCGATGCCTAGTCGTCCGGAGGGTAGATGGTCCAGAAAAGCAACTTGCTTTTACTCAACCGATACCTAATTGACTAGATTGCTTTGTAGTCTAAAAGGGGCTTGGAAACTTTATTAGAGAAATTTTCTTTTATTTTTAGATGACGTGAGTAATTATTGATAGTACATCCAGAGATTTTCGACATCTACATTCAAAAAATTAGAGTTTCGTCAAGTTCTTCGATCTAGTAGGCTCCTCTATAGGGTTTCTACCATCCAATACGGTTCCTCCTAATTTAGAGATAGCTTGCCTTGCTCAGTTGGTCTAAAAATTTCAGTCCATTGTAAAACAAAATCTTCGAGATAGAAGCTCTTGGACCTTACCCAGGAGTTGTAGTACCGAGCGACCCATTACTGATACATGGCCATCCAAAGGTAGGCTTTATCTCGAGTCTCCTCCAACAGGTTGAGGTTGGCCAGTAGTTGGATTAGGTTGCTCAGGTCATTGTAGCATTCAATCTACATAGTTAGAAGGCCAATTTCTAACATATGGAGATATTTAATACTTCTTTTTTTTTTATAATCATGTACAGGCAAGTGTTCTTCACGAAGAAGCGAAACCATCAATTACTTCTTTGATGGATTTATAAATTCAAAGATTACACTCCAGGAATTTATCGATAAGTATGAAGATGCCTTAGAGAAAAGATATGAAGCAAAAAATGAGCAAGATAATAAATCATTACAAATAAATACTTTTTTTAAGTTATCCTCACCTTTTGAAAGGAAAGCAGCGACCAAATATACAAGGTGCATATTCAAGAAATTTCAAAATGAGATCCTTAAAATGGTTGTATTAAATGCAAAATTAATTTAGAAGTTGATAGCTATGCTGTATATTGCATAAAGTCATTTGAGAGCATTGAAATTGATGGAATAAGCAAAGAGATTATAAAAAAATTATGTCATATATTTTATACGACAACTATTTGGAGGAGGTCAAGTGCCAATGCCAATCCTTTCAATTCAGGGAAAACTTATGTAGGCATGCCTTATTAGTCCTTCATCAAATTGAAGTATTTTGTATTATAGATAAGTACACCTTGAAGAAATAGTGCAAGGATATAAAATAGCAATTCGATGATTTTGACTACAATATTCAGTTTTGTGATAAAAACACCAAAAGATTTTGGTATGCAATTATATTATGTAAATTAAGATGTCATAATTTATTTTTATAAAATTTTATTATATGTCATAAAATCCTATTACAAATGTGACATCCTATTGGTTGTAGATATGCTTTAATGAGTCATCAAATGATACAAAAGTAGCCTCCATATTCAAAGATATATTTAATTTAGTGATGGATGATCTAACACCATTATTCATAAGAGTAATGGATGTCAATTATGCTGCTTAGCCAAGTACACAACTTCTTATTCAAGATCCTAATCAAAACACCATGAAAGGCGATCCAAGAGAGAATAGAATTAATAGCAAACTCGAGAAAAAGTCAAAGAAGTTAAAGAAAAATATGAACAAGACTTCTATTGACATAATTTTTGAACAAAACCAAGAAAAAGCCTATTAAAAGATAAATAAACAATTCCCATCAAGTAGTGAAAGTAATCTAATAAATAATTAAAACCACTATACCATCTTTCGATCTATTTTTGGATGAGTTTGATGCTTATATATGTAGTCAACTAACATAGGATATAACATAATTAGTTCAATTTCTCTACAATCTTGTCCAATTTTATGATATCCATAAAAAATTATAACATCATGTATTCAGTATATGATTTACAGTACATAATATTATGATATATTGTTTTAACATGTGACTTCAGGAATTAATTTAAGGCATCCAAGATTAAAATAAAAAAAATAGAATTATAATACCCCTTCAAATTCATTCACAAAAATTATGACATCCCGATACAAAACATAAAACGAAAGGCATTTACCCCTCTTACCAGGACTTTCTATCATCCATGACTTGAATTATGACTCCCAGAATGTCATAATATATCATGGTAAAAAAAATATGATGAATATATGTGAAAATAGAATTATGACATCCCTTCACAAAATTATAACATCTATTTACAAATATTATGACACCCTAATATAAAATATAAAATTAAAAGCTTTAACCCCTCATACCAGGACTTTCTATCATCTGTGACCTGAATTGACTTCTAGAATATCATAATACATCATGGAGAAAAAAAGATGATAAATATAAGATAATTAATATATGTAAAAATATAATTATGGCACACCTTTAAAAAATTATGACATCCTAGTATAAAATATAAAATTGAAGGCATTAACCCTTCCTACAAAGATTTTTTATCATCCATTGGCCTGAATTATATTTCCAAAATATCATAATATACCACGAAGGAAGAAAAGATAATAAATATATGAGATTTGCAAAATTATGACACCTCTTCACAAAATTATGATATCTATTCATAAACATTATGACACCTCGATACAAAACATAAAATTGAAGGTGTTAACCCCTCCTACCAGGATTTTCTATCATCTGTAGCTTGAATTATGACTTCCAGAATATCAAAATATATCACGAAAGAAAAAAGATTATGAATATATATGAAAATATAATTATAACATCCCTTCACAAATTTATGATATCCTTTCACAAAAATTATGACATCTTGGTACAAAATATAAAATTGAAAGTATTAACCTCTCATACCAGAATTTTCTATCCATGGCCTGAATTATAACTTCTAGAATATCATAATATGCCATGAAGGAAAAAAGATAATGAACATATGAGATCCACAAAATTATGATATTCCTTCATAGAATTATAATATTCATTCACAAGAATTATGATACCCTAGTACAAAACATAAAACTGAAAAAGTTAACCCCTCCTATCAGAACTTGCTATCATCCGTGGCCTAAATTATGACTCCTAAAATGTTATAATATATCATGGAAGAAAAAAGATAATTAATATATGTGAAAACATAATTTTGATACCCCTTCATAAAAATTATGACATAATTTCATAAAATTATAACACCTCTATAAAAAATATGCTAAAAATCTGATAGATAATGTTATTAGATCCATATATAATATTATGATATTTCTTCAAAAATTTATGATATCCTAATGTAGCGCATAATATCTTATATTTTAAAAATTACATGAATTGAAATAAATAAAGTTACAGCATTCCTGTTTGAAAAAATGATATATAATTACTCTTTTCATTAATGTTGAAGGAGTAACATCTATTGAATTATAAATTTCTAATCTAATTAAAAAAGTCAAAGAACCGAAAAGAAAATGTCATAACGAATTTTTAATTTTTTTATCCTAATTTTGAAAAACTCTATTTATCTTCTGGTTGAGGCCCTCCTTTAAGACTTTTGCTCCAAGTTAACATCAATATTGACTGATATCATCTTATATGAAGTTCTAATGGTCTGACTTATCTTTGCAAGCAAGAAAATTTATATATTTTAAATAGTATAGGCTACAATCTAGTAAACTGGCTGGCTAAAAAGGATATTCAACATTTTCCTTCATATCCCACTTCATCACTTCTTCGTTATCATAGAAGATGTGAAATGTTGGATCGATAATTTTTTGCTACTTCCTGATATTAACTTAGTACTTAGTATTATGGTTTATTCAATTTAGGTGCATCATTACTCTCCTTTCCATGTCAATTACAACCAGGTATCGACGGATATTTTTTAAGTTGATAATGGTGAAGAGAAATCTAAACTCTATCTTTTCTTCATCTAACTCCTTCAAAAATCATATGCCTAGCCATGCCAACAAGCTCATGAAATGGTAATGGTGAAGTTATACACATCCTGGCAATCATAATAAGTGAAATAAGATATTTATGGTACCTCTTTGGGTGCTCTTTCTAGTTATTTATTAGAAACCCCTATCTAGCATCGATAATCTATCAATGCAAAATAAAATTATTAATAAAATATAACATGATATCATATAGTACTGAAACCATGATATAAAATATATAAAAAAAGTATCATAATATACAACAAGAATAGCAAAAAAATAAAGGTATACTCAAATCCTTACATTATCAACTAGCATTTAATCAACGAGAAGATTATGAACAAGTGATCTTGTGATACCGCCTCTTTGTTTATTGATATACATGACCTCTCTATAATGAAAAAGTATAAAAGATATTATAAAACAAGATCTTGAAAAAGAGGTTATCATATATAATAAAAAAATATTAAAGATTTACGATATGATTCATTCTTTCAAAAAATTATTAATTAAACTTTCATCCTATTCAAATTATAAAGGTTTATTCTCTTATTCAACCTATGATATGGACACTGTCTTGGGCTTTTTTGTGGATTGACCGGTCTCAAAATAAGAATCCAACTTTAGATATGAGGCCTTCCACAGTCGAGGTTGTCTTTTCACCCTTTTAATGATTGAAGGCATCAACAATATCTATTTGTCTCCTATATCATCCTCCATCTCATGAGTGTCCTTTCTCTTTTTCTCCATCATCAATTCTTCTTCCCATATGACTTCCACCTCCTCCTCTTCATCATCCCCCTCCTCTCCTTCATTATGTTCTTTATTTGCATTGCTTCCTTGTTTGAGTAATAAATTCAACAGGTTCTCGGCTATGACAAACCTTTTCTTAACCTTCTCAAGTTCAATCCTTATTTGTGCATAGGTTGCACAACTTATTTTTAGATTCAAGGATGCTCCTTTTGGAGTGATAAGCTTCAACACTTGTGGCATAGGTTCAATAGCACCCTCCATCTATAAATAAAGAAGAAAATTAAATTAAAATAATAAATATAATGAAAATTTATAGAATACAAAAGATTTATGATATTATGGATTATCTTATCAAGTCATGGGACAGCATGTCGTCAACCTGAATGTACTAGAACTTTGAGTGGCTATCAGGCGCCACGTCAAAGGAGACCACCGCGTCGTGGGTGGCTGACAGGCACCACGTCAAAGGAGACCGCCGCGTCGATCGCCAAGGCAACGCCCAACCCGGACCGTTCTCCGAGCTGAGCTGAGCTCCCTCGAGGCAACGAGCCGAGCTCCGTCATCCGCCAGGTCGGGCCTGCGAGCTCAGGACGCCTAGGCCGGAGCAGCCTTCCACCCTCCAGAGCGAGACCCTCGGAGGTTAGTGCCCTGTGATCGAGGTCGAGCTCAGCGCTCACCTGCCACTGTGGAGCCTCTTCGAGCGCGCGCCCTCTAGACCGGGTCCACCTTCTGCCCTCCAGAGCAAGATCCTCGAAGGTTAGTGCCCTGTGGTCGAGGTCGAGCTCAGCGCTCACCCGCCAATGTGGAGCCTCTCCGAGCGCGCGCCCTCTGGACTGGGTCCGCCTTCTGCCCTCCAGAGCGAGACCCTCGGAGGTAGTGCCCTGTGGTCGAGGTCGAGCTCAGCGCTCACCTGCTAACGTGGAGCCTCTTCGAGCATGCGCCCTCTGGACCGGGTCCGCCTTCTGCCCTCCAGAGCGAGACCCTCGGAGGTTAGTGCCCTGTGGTCGAGGTCGAGCTCAGCGCTCACCCACCAATGTGGAGCCTCTCCGAGCGCACACCCTTTGAACCGGTCAGTCCTCTGCCCTCCAGAGCGGGACCCTCGGAGGTTAGTGCCCTGTGGTCAAGGTCGAGCTCAGCGCTCACCCGCCAATGTGGAGCCTCTCCGAGCGTGCACCCTCTGGACCCGATCCGTCCTCTGCCCTCCAGAGCGAGACCCTCGGAGGTTAGTGCCCTGTGGTCGAGGTCGAGCTCAGTGCTCACCCGCCAATATGGAGCCTCTCTGAGCGCGCGCCCTCTAGACCAGGTTCGCCTTCTGCCCTCCAGAGCGAGACCCTCGGTGGTGCGGGCACCAGGCTCAGGAAGAGGCTTCAGCTAATGCCAAGTTCTTTATGGATAGAAGACTAGAAATTTAAGTCCTGTAATAAGTCTATGAGTCCTGTATTTATTTTATTTGAATAATTGAGTCATGTTTTATTTTAATTTGGGTCCAATTAGAGTTAAATTGGCTTTGTATTGAGTCGGGTTCAAGATCTACTTGCATTGGGCGTCAATTAAGCAAGAATGAGTGCAACCAACTTCACCAACTACTTGGAGCACCACATCATCAAAGCACCATGCCACCTTGGAAGACAAGTCATGCCAACTTGGAGGATAAATCATGCCACATCACCAAGACACATCAACCATGAATTTTCAAATTTGAATGAAGCTCCACTCTTTATGGGTGCCCACCTTGTAATTAGGAGATTTAAATTTGAATGGGCCACTCCTATCTTCATGGGACACCCCTTGATTTTCTCCATGAAAAGTGTTGCATTTGAATTTGAAAAGGAGCTTAAGGTTTATAAAAGCTCCTAGAATTCTCTTGTAATGGGAATGATGAATGAAATGAAATTTTTTTTCTAAGAAAGCTTTCTTCCTTTAATAGCCAAAGACCCTTGAGAGAAGGTAGGTGTGAGACCTAGGATACTTAACCAAACAAGCTACTAGTCCCTTTTCCAATCCCATTCGGCCACCCTTGAAGAATCCTCTTCAAGCCTCTCCAATTTCAACATTCCATCTTCCAAAAGAGGTCATCTATAATGGAGTTCTCCACGCCAACAATTGAAGATGATTCACGCAAAGGACACCAAAGGAGATCTACTTAAAGCCAAATCTAAGCCATTTCTTCCATTCCTAATTTCCTCTTCCATTTCTCCATTTTTCCACCTAAATCTTTTAATTTTACTATGTATCTATGCAGGATCCCCGGGTCTCCTAGTTTTCGAGGTGAAGGTCTACTGTGCCAAGGAATCATAAACAAGGTGCCTTTAGATCTATAGTAACTCCTTGCTATTCTTAGTACTTCATCTTGAGTGTCCCTTTTCTAAATTTCAGATTATTAATAGTCGGATAGCCATCTTTATAATATTCTTTTAGATCTGAAATAGGAAAGTAGGCTAGCCCTAACCTGTGTGGTTTCCTAACCACGAAGATCCCTTCTTAATTACTTTGAGAGATTCTTTTCTAGTCTAGTTCTTTTCCTTATGTTCCTTTCATATAATTCTATTTCTTTTACATAGAATAGCTACATGTTTATCTATTTCATTTTCATTTAGTCCATCTAATTCTTCAAATGCATCATTCGATACATGTCCCCCATCACTCGGAGGTTAGTGCCCTGTGGTCGAGGTCGAGCTCAGTGCTCACCCGCCAACGTGGAGCCTCTCCGAGCACGCGCCCTTTGGACCAGGCCCGCACTCTTCCCTCCTCCATCAAGGTGACCCCACGAGCTCGAAGCATCCAGATCGGAGCAAGCCCTGCCATCCCGGGATGCCAGTGAGCCACCCGAGAACTACGGAACGACGCCTCCCATACCGCCATAACTACCTATCCGGCCGTACTTCCAGGGGGATAGGCCAGCCAAAAAGCACGAACCCCTAGGGCGGCGACCCCACAGATCGAGACTCTGCCAAGCTTCCCGGAATGGGACGACCAGAGGGGATGTCCAAATGAATGGAAGCTTCCCCTACCACCTATCAGGAAAGACGTCTAGCCCACGGCATGGAATCCTGCCGCACGTGCCTGCCAGCCCAGCGAAGATCCCTAGGAAAGCACCCAACGGCCAGTTTTCAACTACAAAGAACAGTCGACACCCCCAAAAAAGGGAGGGAGGTAACAATAACGATCCACCAACACAACCGCAAGCTCGACCAAGAGGGTGAAGCGCCACCACCACAGTCACAATTGAAGGAAAACCAGGGATACAAGGAGAAGCGGAGGAACAGGGAACCCCTCTGTCCTCGCTATCGTTCTTCCCCTGCAATGTTTTCGTTCTCTTACACATCTTTTACTCCTCCTAGTGCGGAGTCCATCAAGAGGGGCCCGACCAGGAGGATCTGTTCCCCTGGATCGTCACTGACTTAACCATCGAAGTGTCCCCGTCGGAAACCCTGGCCTGGGTCACTAACCCCTGTTTCGCAGGTCCAAGAGCAGAGGATTGCCAGCCATCGAAGGGAGCACACTCCGGCGCCGGCAACAGCTACGGGCCACGGCAATCTTGGCGGCAGCAGATTGGCACGCCATGTAGGGGGCGGCCGAGCGAAGGATTAAGCCCTTCATCTCTTCGCAGGCAAGCCAGGTGGAAGGATGGTGACAACCATGGCAAAGGAGACCTCCACCAGTCGCGCGGGGGACTCCCCCTCCCGGGGGAACCCGCGCCGCCAAGAAGCGGAGCCATCCATGCTGGTTCAGCCACCTCCGCAAGAAGCCCAGCTGGCTGCACTCGTCCAGTAAATTTAAGTCCTCGCCACGACAGTGCGCCAGCTTCAGCACCAGTACCGGTTCGTGACTACCCACCAGCAGCTAGGGACACCGGCGGCCCATGCCGCAGCTCCCCGCGACAGCCTGCACTACTTCCAAGGAAAGCCGTCGCAGCCACGGGCCACATCCAACAACCGGGGCAGCCATCAAGCTCCGGCAAAGAGGCAACGAGCCGACTCTGCCAACAGAGAGAGCTGCAAGCCAAACCTCGGGCGGGAGGCACCCAGACCCCACCGAGGCAGGAAAAGCAAGACCCCCCGTCACGGATGCCATGCATCCATATCACCTTCTCCGTCTCTTTCAACGGAGGGGTCAACTGATGAAGCCGTCAGGTGTGCGGTGGAAAGGCGCCTAGAGGAACATGAACGCAAGCTGACGGAGTTTGCCTGATGGTTTGCCAGCATGCAGGGCTCCGCCAGTAAGCCAGCGGGCTACGACGCCCGTCCCCCATTCTCCTAAGAAATCCAAGCGGAGCCGATTCCGCACCGATTCTGGATGCCGCAGGTGGATCCTTACGACGGGACCACCAACCCCGTGGACCACCTGAAAAGTTATCGGACCCTCATAAGGGTCCAGGGGGCCACCAACGCTCTTCTCTGCATCGCTTTTCCTGCTACTCTCCAGAAAGCAGCTCGGGTGTGGTTCACCCGCTCGGAGCCGGAGAGTATCAGTTCCTTCGCCCAGCTAGGGCAGAAATTCGTGGCTCACTTCAACGCTTGTAGGAAGTTGCCACGAGAGGCGGACAGCCTCTTTTCCATCCGACAGTAGGACCGCGAGCCCCTGCGGGATACATGGCCCACTTCAAGGCCGTCGTGTTGGACCTCTACAATCTTGAAGAGCTAGTCGCCATGCTGGCACTGAAGCGAGGGCTCAGGACCTCTCGCTTGACCTATTTGCTAGATAAGAAGCCCCCAAGACCTACTCCGAGCTCCTTCTCCGGGCCTAAAAGTACATCCACGCCGAGGAGGCGGACCGTACGAGGCGGGAGCTCAACAGAGGACCCCTGAAGAAGTCGACCCTCATCGAAGCGTCCGGAACCCGAAAGCCAGCACCCCAGGCTCTGAGCTCCAGGAGGGACCGACCGAGACCGAGAGAGGCCCCCGTTCCTGAGGGAGGTTACACTCCTCTCCTCGCCCCGAGGGAAAAGATCCTTATGGAGATCGAAGGCGAGGACTACCTGAGATGCCCGCCTCCACTGAAGCCTTTCACCGACCATGACAAAACGAAGTACTGTCGCTTTCACTGCGACCACAGCCACTACACTGAGGAATGCCGCAACCTCAAGTAGGAGATTGAGGAACTTATCAAGTGAGGCTACCTCAAAAGGTTTGTGGGGGGCAGACCTCAAGTGGAGTTCCAGGTGCTCATCGCTCTTCCGCCAGCTCCAATCATCGACAACCGCCCCACCGAGAAGCCGGTAGGCATGATCTCCTGAGGAGTTGCGCGTGCATCCAAGAGGACCCGGGGGGCAGGGGACTCTAAGAATGTACTCCTCCTTATGAGGGAAGGGGAAGACGGGGAAAAAAATGTAAATAATGATGTCGTAGTCGTCAAGATGACGATCGCGAAGCACCCTGTAAAGCGCATCATGATTGATAGTGGAAGCTCTACATATGTGCTTTTTTATGATGCCTTCTCCAGGATGAATCTCTCTCACGATCAGCTTAAGCCTGTGCACACCCCCCTTGTTGGTTTCACGAGTGATTCCATGAGGGTGGAAGGAGAAATCACTCTCCTGGTCACTGCCGGAACCCCACCTCAGCAAAGCACCATAATGATAACTTTTACGGTTATAAGGCTCCCTTTTGCCTACAACGTGATATTGGGTCGACCCAGGCTCAATTTGCTCTACACCGTTGTCTCCACTAAGAGGCTTCTTGTGCAGTTCCCAACCCCCTATGGTGTCAGGGAAATGAGGGGAACACCCCAGCCGGTGCAGCATTATTTTCAAACCCTCCCTAGGGCCAAGGTCCCTTAGGACGACCCCAGCACGGATGACCTCGACCAAAGGGCCCAGGACCCCAGGGGAGGCCCGGTCGAGCGCCTACTTTTCTACCCGCTCGGGGATGACCCCACGAAGACGGTACAGGTCGGAGCCCAACTACCCGAGGAGGAGAGGGCCCAACTGCTAGAATTCCTGCGGGCGAACACATATGTGTTCGCCTGGACGATGATGGACATGCCAGGTATCCCTCCTGACATCATTACCCACAAACTGAGTGTTGACCCAAAGCATAAACCAGTTCGGCAGAAGAAAAGAAGTTTCGCCCCAGAGAGACAGGAAGCTATCAAGGAGGAAGTTGATAAACTCCTAGCTACCGGTTTCGTTCGAGAGGTCCAATATCCGAGCTAGCTGGCGAATGTGGTGATGGTCAGGAAGAACAATGGCAAGTGGAGGATCTGTGTCGACTATACCAATCTCAACAAAGCTTGCTCGAAGGACAGCTTCCCTCTTCCAAAGATCGACCAGCTGGTGGATGCCACCTCTAGCCACCAGCTGCCTCCTTCATGGATGCATTCTCCGGGTATAACCAAATCCGCATGCATCCAGAAGACGAGGAGCACACCGCCTTTGTCACTGACCAAGGAACATACTGTTACAAGATGATGCCTTTTGGTCTGAAGAACGCACGGGCCACCTATCAGCGCCTGGTCAGTAAGGTCTTCAAGGACCAAATCGGCCGCAATATGCAGGTGTATGTGGATGACATGCTCGTTATGAGCAGGCCGGGCTCGAGCCATGTAGCTGACCTTACCGAGTCCTTCCACAACCTGCGGCAACATCAGATGAAGCTGAACCCGGCGAAGTACACCTTTGGGGTGGCTGCAGGAAAATTCCTTGGCTTTATGGTCACCCAAAGGGGCATCGAAGCAAACCCATAAAAGGTTCAAGCCATCGTCGACATGGAACACCCGACCTCCAAGAAGCAGGTCCAGCGCCTGACGGGACGTGTCGCCACCCTTAGCAAATTCATCTCAAGGTCGGCTGATCGATGCCTGCCATTTTTTAAGGCACTGCATAAAATGCACGACTTCGCCTGGACCGAGGAGTGCAAGACAGCCTTCGAGGAGCACGACTTCGCCTGGCCGGAGGAGGGAGAAGAGCTCTTGCTATACCTAGCGGTTACACCGGGAGCTGTAGCTCAGTCCTCATCCGCACAAACGAGGACAAATCATAAAAGCCGGTGTACTACACCAGCAAAATCCTCCACGACGCGGAGATCAGGTATACTCTCTCTAATAAACTCATTTTTGCAATAATAATGTCTGCTAAGCGCCTCAGGCCCTACTTTCAAGCACACCCAATAGTGGTCGTGACGGACCAGCTGCTGAGGACCATCCTTACCCGACCCAAGACATCTGAGAGGTTGGCTAAGTGGTCCCTGCTGCTCAGCGAGTTCGACATAGCGTACCGACCGAGGTCTTCACAAAAGGCCCAAGTCCTAGCCGACTTCATGGTCGAGTGCACCTGCTTCGCCCAGGAGCCAGAGCAGACAGCAACGGAGCCCGGGCCAGGAGAAGAGCCCTGGATCCTCCACGTAGATGGAGCATCCAATTTCGGCAGGAGTGGAGCAGGCCTCATCCTAACCAATAGCGATGGGGTTGTGGCGGAATGCGCCCTCTACTTCAAGTTTGCCGCAACTAATAACCAGGCGGAGTACGAGGCACTCCTCGCGGGCCTGAGAGTCTCCCGCGAGTTGGGTGTGCGGGACTTGAAAGTCTTCACCGACTCCCAACTAGTTGCCGGACAAGTCTCTGATGAATATGAAGCGAGGGACACCCAGATGATGAAGTACTTGGAGCAGGTCCGCGCAAGCACAGCAGGCCTCCGATGCTTCAGTATCTTCCACATCCCCAGAGAAAAAAATGCGTGCACGGATGCGCTGTCCAGGCTCCCGACCTTGCCGGACTCGTCACTAGGACACCCCTACATCGAGTACCTCGAAAGTCCCAACTACGAGAGCTCAGTAGAGGTACACCAAGTCACCCCCGAGCCGAGCTGGATGGACAAGTACGTCCGGTACATCGCTGATGGCACCTTGCCCGCAGATCACGCAGAAGCTGCCCTTGTCAAGAAGAAAGCCTCCCGGTTCATCCTGATGGAGGGATAGCTCTACCACCGATCTTACTCCTACCCACTCCTGGGATGTCTCAGGCCTGTCGAGGCAACCTTCATGCTCCAAGAGATACATGAAGGCCTCTGCGGGAACCACGTGGCGGGGAGGACACTGGCTTACAGAACCCTCCGCCAGGGGTACTTTTGGGAGACTATGAGGGAGGACACCGTCGACTTCGTTAAAAGGTGCGACAAATGCCAGCACCACACCAACATACAGCATCAACCGGCGGCACCGATCTCCCAACTCTCAGCCCCTTGGCCCTTTGTCCAGTGGGGAATGGATATCTTGAGACCATTTCCCCCAGCACCAGGGCAGCGAAAGTTCCTACTGGTGGCAATCGACTGCTTCACCAAGTGGATCGAAACAAAGCTGCTAGCTCAGATCGTGAAATCCAATGTTCACCTGTTCTTATGGAACTCAGTCATTTGTCGCTTCGGGCTCTCCCGTTGCATCATCACCGACAACGGGCAACAGTTCGATAATTGCAAGTTCGAAGGATTCTGCACCGAGCATGGCATCCAACATCGGTTCACCTCGATGGCTCACCCCCAAATAAACAGAGAAGCCGAGATGACGAACCAGACCATCCTTCAAGGACTCAGGACCAGGCTGGACCAAGCCAAGGGCAGGTGGGCAGAGGAACTCCCAAGCATCCTGTGGGCCTACCACACGACACCCAGAATGGCAACCAACGAGATGCCTTTCAGCCTTGTCTTCGGTGCTGAAGCGGTCATCCTGGTCGAGCTCGGCATGCCCACGTTGCAGGTGCAGCAGTATGACGAAGAGCGGAACTCGACACACCTCCTGCTCAACCTGGACCTTCTTGAAGAGGCGAGGGACAAAGCCCGCCTGCGGATGGTGGCCTACTGGCAACGAGTGGTCCGGTACTACAATGCCCGCGTCAGGCCAAAAGCTTTCAAGCCCGGAGACTTGGTGCTGCGGTGAGCAGAGGCGTCTCAGCCCCGAGAGTGCGGCAAGCTTTCACCGAACTGGGAAGGCCCCTACAAAGTAACCGAAGCCCTCTCACAAGGGGCTTATTGTCTTGAAGATCTCGACGGTGTCAGGTTCCCTAGAATGTGGAATGCCTGCAACTTGCGGAAATACTATCAATAATGTAAGGCTTCCCAGCCATAATAATAATGACAATGGTTTTTTCCTTGCACAAGTATCTATCTGTCTTGTAGGAAAACTTTAGCAACGTCCCCGAGCCCAGCTCTAGGACGCCGACCCAAGATCGGAGCTCAGATCTCCGGCCAAGGGACCACCGAGCCATGCAGCTCTCAACTAGCAACGTCCCCAAGCCCAGCTCTAGGACACCGACCCAAGATCGGAGCTTAGATCTCCGGCCAAGGGAACACCAAGCCATGCAGCTCTCAACTAGCAACATCCCCGAGCCCAGCTCCAGGATGCTAACCCTAGATCGAAGCTCAGATCTCCGGTCAAGGGGCCGCCGAGCCAAGCCGCTCTCAATCTCAAACGCCTCCGAGCCCAGCTCCGAGACGCCAAGGGATCATGGGGCCAAGTTGCTCCCATCAACGCCTCGAGCCTATCTCCAAGGCACCAAAGACCTGAGCCAAGTCCTCAGGTGACCCCTGGGCCCGAGCCTAGCTCCACGTCCAGGAAGGCCTCGAGCCTAGCTCCAAGGCAATCAAGTCCGATAACCCTCTTCTCTGATCTCCCCGCTCGAAAAGAAGACGAGAGGGGAAGGAAAGAAAGAGAACGAGAGGGGAACACGGCAAGGACCCTCTTCTCTGATCTCCCCGCTCGAAAAAAAGATGAGAGGGGAAGGAAAAAAAGAGAACGAGAGGGGAACACAGCAAGAACCCTCTTCTCTGACATCCCCACTCCATAAAAAAAAAAAGAAAGAAAAGAGGAAGAAAGAAAAGAAGAAGAAAAAGGAAAAATGGAGGGGGAAAGGAAAGAAAGAGAATGAAAGGGGGACAAGCCGCCACTTCTTAGTCAACAACATCCCCGAGCCCAGCTCCAGGACACCTACCCAAGACCGGAGCTCAGATCTTCGGCAAAGAGAACTTCGAGCCAAGTAGCTCACTGTCAACAACGTCCCCGAGCCCAGCTCCAAGACGCTTACCCAAGATCGGGGCTCAGATCTCCGGCCAAGGGAACTTCGAGCCAAGCAGCTCACAATCAACAACATCCTTGAGCCCAGCTCCAGGACACCTACCCAAGACAGGAGCTCAGATCTCCGACCAAGAGAACTTCGAGCCAAGCAGTTCTCAGTCATTAACGTCCCCGAGCCCAGCTCCAGGATGCTTACCCAAGACCAGAGCTCAGATCTCCGGCCAAGAGAACTTCGAGCCAAGCAGCTCACTGTCAACAACGTCCTCGAGCCCAGCTCCAAGACGCTTACCCAAGACCGAGGCTCAGATCTTCGGCCAAGGAAACTTCGAGCCAAGCAGCTCACAGTCAACAACGTCCCCGAGCCCAGCTCCAGGACACCTACCCAAGACCGGAGCTCAGATCTCCAACCAAGAGAACTTCGAGCCAAGCAGCTTTCAGTCATTAACGTCCCCGAGCCCAGCTCCAGGATGCTTACCCAAGACCGGAGCTCAGATCTTCGGCCAAGGAAACTTTGAGCCAAGCAGCTCTCAGTTATCAACGTCCCCGAGCCCAGCTCCAGGATGCCAACTCAAGATCGGAGCTCAGATCTCCGGCCGAGGGACCTACGAGCACAACAGCACTCAAGTGTCATGAACCTGCACCCGGCTTGCCCACGGTGAAGTCTAATAACTTAACCCCAGGCAAGGTGAGGCCTCTCTCTCTGATCTCCCCACATACACACAAAAGAAAGAAGGGGACTGAAAGAAAGAAAGAGCCAGACAAGGAAAATGATTGCAAGAAAACTTAAGCTTTATTGATTGAGTGTCAGTTACAAGCATCCTGTGGGCCCCCGACATGCTGGGTATGCCAAGTACAGAAAAGAAAAGGCAAAATGCAAAGGGGATGAAAACAACTACTGCCCGGTCGGACCGCCAGGCTGGTAATCTCCATCAGCAGGGACTTCCGGTCGTGCATCTTCGGGTTCAGATGGCACGGCCCCGACCTCGGCTGGCGCAGGAGACTCGGGAGCAACGGCCTCCTCAGCACCCGCCTCTTGATCTGAAGTGCCGGGATATTCGAGGCGGCTACGGCCCTCGACCGAGACGAACCCCTCGACCAAGTGGTGCAGGTACATGAAGCCCTTAAAGAAGGAGTCCGATGCCATCTAATGGACCTCGACGAGGAACTCCTCCGAGGCCCTGTACCTTGCAACCGCCTCCTCGGCTTCCTTCCTCACTGCGACCACCTCGAGCCTAGCGTCCAGAGCTGACCTGGCCGCCTCCTCGGCTGCCCTCTGGGCCGCGACCGACTTCTCCTTCTCCGTCGCCAGCCGGGCCTGGAGGGATTAGGCGATCCCCTTCTGCCGGGTCGCCTCAACGTTGAACATGCCCAACCGCTGCTCGGCATCGGCAAGCTCCTCGGCCTTCTTCCTTGACTGCCCCTGCTCACGGTCGAGTCACTCCTGGAGCTCCTTCGCTCTCCCCTCAGAGTCGGCTAGCTGCCTCTCGAGGTCCTTAACCCGTCAGTCAAGCGCCCCTTCAGAGTCAGCCCTCCTCTTCAGGTCAGCCTTCAGCGACATGATCTCGGCCGCCTTTTGATGCTCAGCTCGCTCCCAGTTTCGGCAGCAGCTCCTGATGAAAAGGACCGCGACACCCATCTGCATCATATGGGAAGTTCAAAAAAAAAAAGGGAGAAAGAAGAAAGAGAGTAAAGTTGCTTACCGTGTAAAGGTGGGAAAAGATGCTGTCGATCACAGCTCCAACCGGCAGCCCATCCATCTCCTCCCGATCGCATGGCTGGATGGAGAAATCCATCATGCGAAAGGCTAGGGCATGGTAATCAGCCAAAAAGCTCTCTGGCCCTAGCTTGAACGAGAGGCGGTGCCTAGCCTCGTCCCTCCTGCTCTCTCGGGGAGTAGGTACGCCCATCCCTCCAGTGGTAGGACCCTCAGGAACCGGTCGGGGATCCGGTGCTGTCGCGGTTGGAGCCCCCGTTGCGGGAGGAACACCAACACGGGCCTCCCCCCTTGGCCTCAACCATCCTCGGACCCGGAGAGCGGGGCAACGCGATGGCAATGGCAGCATCAACCTGGACGGTCGCCTCAGGCTCCATATCAGGGGGTTCTACACGTGACCTCGTCCATCCCTCGGCCTCCTTCCCCTTTGGGGCGGCGGGCACGGCGGGAGCAGACTCCAGCACGCCCTCAACCCAGGCCTACCTTGTGGGAGGCTCAGCGGCCACTCCGGTGGGCGACCTCTTCCGGGAGAGTGGCAATGGGTCACCCCTGAGAAGATCATCCCTGCGCGTAGGAGCCAAATGGGTTAGCCTAAAGTGAAGAAGTGAAAAAACACATATGAAGGGAAAAATTGGACTCACCCGGCCCCCTCGATGGGTCCACCCTGGCATCAGAAAGGTTCTGCTATGACAGCAGGACCTCCAGAGAAGGAATCTGGGCGGTGCGAAGCTGCTCGTAGTCGTCCCGATCAGCTGCATCGATCGTGGAGATCCGGTTAGGGGACCGGTCCAGCTCGCTCCAGGCCCAGTTGACCCCCTCGACGTTCGCGAAGAAAAATTTGCTCTTCCACCCTTTGATGGAAGAGGAGACCTCGAATCTTATGCCCTTCGGGCGGGCGGACAAGGACCACCACCCATCCTCAGTTGGGTGGCGCTTCAGAGTGAAAAATGCATTAAACAAGGAGAACCGGGCGATGAACCCGTGGACATGGCAGAGTATGATGAAGGAGAAGATGACCCTGACAGCGTTCGACACCAACTATGCGGGAACTAAGCAATAGTTGCTCTGAACATATACGAAGAAGGGGTGAAAGGGAAATAGGAGACCCCTGCAGAAGGTCTCCTCATAAAAGGCGAGACGGCCCGGGCCATTGGAAGTAACCCGCTCCCCGGAGTGGGGAACCATGAGCTGAACAGAAGACGGGATGCCATAGGCATCCCGGATGGCCCCCAGCTTCGCAGCGAAAATCATCGAAGCGACCCCGCCTGGACCTGTTGACCGAACAGACTCAGGAGCTGGTTCAAGCAGGAAAGGAAGATAGGTGGGATGAGGAGAAGCCGCCCCCGGCTCCCTAATAGACTCGAGGGGGCAGGAAGAGCCAGTTTACTGCTAATCCTAAACTGTGTCCCCTCTGACTCCTCGTCGGAGGAGGAGAGCACTATCCTTGGATGGAAGGATCAGGACAAGACATGCTGCAAAGATAACCTAAGAAGAAGGAAGACTAGACTCGGAAGAAGAAGCCTACCCCAAAGGGAAAAAGAGGAAGAAGAACAGGGCCAATCTAGTTCCCTGGAGAAGAGAAGAACGAAAGCGGATCACGGAGAAGAAAGGGTCCGGGTACTGCAACAAGCGCGAAGGATTTGAAAGGATGGAAATTTTGAGTAAAAATTTTTCCTTTATTTTGGAAGGGCCCATCAAATCCGCGTTGTCATGACTCCCTCGCCAACAGATCTGCGCAACGTGCTGCCCATCGATGAAAAAGGTGCCCCAGCCACTCAGAAATATGCGCCTACATTAACTACTCCTCGGACGTGGCCACGTGGCACCTCCGCACTGGCTGGCAGGGTCATCCCTCGAGGCACCAGCAACCACGACCTTCACCGTGCTGAATTTCTGCCTTTCCATGTCAGCACCACCATTATTCCCTTCGGTCCAAGCACCGTGCACTAAAGAGCCTCGAGAGTGGGGGGCAAATGATGTGGCGAGACCGCTGACGTAGGTGGCTGACAGGTGCCACATCAAAGAAGACCGCCGCGTCGATCGCCAAGGCAACGCCCAGCCCGGATCGTTCTCCGAGCTGAGCTGAGCTCCCTCAAGGCAACGAGCCGAGCTCCGTCCTCCGCCAGGTCGGGCCCGTGATCTCGGGATGCCTAGGCCGAAGCCGCCTTCCGCCCTCCAGAGCGAGACCCTCGGAGGTTAGTGCCTTGTGGTTGAGGTCGAGCTCAGCGCTCACCCGCCAATATGGAGCCTCTCCGAGCATACGCCTCTGGACCGGGTCCGCCTTCTACCCTCCAGAGCGAGACCCTCGGAGGTTAGTGCCCTGTGGTCAAGGTCGAGCTCAGCGCTCACCCACCAATATGGAGCCTCTCCGAGCGCGCGCCCTCTGGACTGGATTCGCCTTCTGCCCTCCAGAGCAAGACCCTCGGAGGTTAGTGCCCTGTGGTCGAGGTTGAGGTCGAGCTCAGCGCTCACCCACCAATATAGAGCCTCTCCGAGCGCGCGCCCTCTGGATCGGGTCCGCCTTCTGCCCTCCAGAGCGAGACCCTCGGAGGTTAGTGCCCTGTGGTCGAGGTCGAGCTCAGCGCTCACCCACCAATGTGGAGCCTCTCCGAGCGCGCACCCTTTGGACCGGGTCCACCTTCTGCCCTCCAGAGCAAGGCCCTCGGAGGTTAGTGCCCTATGGTCGAGGTCGAGCTCAGCGCTCACCCGCCAATGTGGAGCCTCTCCGAGCGTGCGCCCTCTGGACCGGGTCCGCCTTCTGCCCTCCAGAGCGAGACCCTTGGAGGTTAGTGCCCTGTGGTCGAGGTCGAGCTCAGCGCTCACCCGCCAATATGGAGCCTCTCCAAGCACGCGCCCTCTGGACCGGGTCCGTCCTCTGCCCTCCAGAGCGAAACCCTCAGGTTAGTGCCCTGTGATCGAGGTCGAGCTCAGCGCTCACCCGCCAATATGGAGCCTCTCCGAGAGTGCGCCCTCTGAACCGGGTCCACCTTCTGCCCTCCGGAGCGAGACCCTCGGAGGATAGTGCCTTGTGGTCGAGGTCGAGCTCAGTGCTCACCCACCAATATGGAGCCTCTACGAGCGCGCCCCTCTGGACCGGTCCGCCTTCTGCCCTCTAGAGCGAGACCCTCGGAGGTTAGTGCCATGTGGTCGAGGTCGAGCTCAGCGCTCACCCGCCAACGTGGAGCCTCTCCGAGCGCGCACCGTCTGGACCGGGCCCGCACTCTTCCCTCCTCATCAAGGTGACCCCACAAGCTCGAAGCATCCAAACCGGAGCAAGCACTGCCATCCCGAGACATCGGCGAGCGCCTGAGAACTACGGAACGGCGCCCCCCATACCACCATAACTACCTGTCCAGCCGTACTTCCAAGGGGATGGGCCATCCAGAAAGCACGAACCCCTAGGGCGGCGATCCCACAGATCAAGGCTCTGCCAATTTCCGAAATGGGGCGACTAGAGGGGATGTCAGAATGAATGGTAGCTTCCCCTACCACCTGTCAGGAAAGACGTCTCGCCCACGGCATGGAATCCTGCCGCACGCACCTGCCAGCCCAGCGAAGATCCCGAGGCAAGCACCCAACAGCTAGTTTTCAACTACAAAGAACAGTCGACACCCCAAAAAAGGGGGAGGTAACAACAACGATCCACCAACACAAGTGCAAGCTCGACCAAGAGGACGAAGCGCCACCACCACAGTCACAATTAAAAAAAAACAGGGATACAAGGAAAAGCGGAGGAACAGGGAACCCCTCTGTCCCCGCTATCGTTCTTCCCCTGCAACATTTTTCTTACACATCTTTTACGCCTCCTAGTGCGGAGTCCATCAAGAGGGGCCGATCAGGAGGATCTGTTTCCCTGGATCGTCACGACTTGACCATCGGAGTGCCCCTGCCGGAAATCCCGCCCGGGTCACTAATCCCTGTTTTGCAGGTCCAGAAGCAGAGGACCGCCAGCCACCGAAGGGAGCGCACTCCGGTGCCAGCAGCAGCTATGGGCCACGGCGATCTTGGTGGCAACACATGTCACTTCAACTGTCCACATAGTGTATTAGAATTAGCCAAAGCTCTCATATGGTATGCTTATGGAACCATACCTGCACATTAGCATTTTCTATATTAAGATTCTGAAAAAAATTATAAATTATTAATGATGGTCACTTTTGTATATAAATTATCCTTACTAATAAAGCTGTTGAATAGCCAAATAGGATAGGTTGCCTCTTATCCTTGTCATACCTCTTTGCTTGGATTGGCTTCCGGATCTCAAGCAATTTAATCTCTGAAAGATCTAAAAGCATCAAGTCCTTAATTGCAGAAGCTCAGTCAATTACTTCCAATTGAGATAACTCATCCAAGTAAGGGATCGGATATCTTAGACATGTTTGATTTAAGTTTGGTACCAAAAATATTCTGAACATATATGCAATCCAAAGTCTAATAGTGTCCTCGATATCTTCTTGGCTCTTCAAGGACTAAAGCTAGGAAATCAATTTCTTCAAATCCTTATAGTGAAGATATAATTTCGGTCCAGATCTTTCACATAACATGTGTTTATTCTTTCGACCTATGATGGAGATCTTCTTTCCATGGCATAGAAGATCCATGATCAATGTCACTTCCTCCACACTGAATCTAAATACTTTACCATAAAAAGTGAACTCATCCCATCCTTTATAACATCTAATTATATATATAAGAAGTGGTCCTTCGACTATGAATAGTTGCATGTCGTCGAAGGTACCAAATAGAATCTTCTAGATTAGATCAACATATGCATTTAAAAAATTCATCTTTCAAACATTCTAAATATAAACTATTGGCCTACAAGAATTCTTAAACAGTTATGAGGGCTACATACTTACAAGCTATGGAATAATTGGGAAACAAATTACAATATAGAAAAAAGAAATGTCACATTATGTAAAAAATTATATCTTATTATTATAATAAATCTAAGGCATCCTAGCTTGAATTTGTGTAGAGGTATCATATTTTGTAAAGAGATATCATAATTTTATAATAGGATGTAATAATCCTAAAGAGAGTATTTAAAATATAGGATTTCATAAGTCTAGGATATCAATGATATCCAGAATAAATCTATAATATCCTGGCTTCAATCGATACAGCAGTATCATAATTTTATAAAAAACTCATAATTTTATGAAGGGATGTCATAATTTTGAACTATGATATAATAATCTTATGGAGAGTATTTAAAATGCATGATTTTATAAATCCAAGATACACTATAATATCCAAAATAAATCTAAAACATTATGACTTAAATCTATGCAGAAATATTATAATTTTATGAAGAGATGTCATAATCATGTAAAGCGATGTTATAATTTTGAATTAGGATATAATAAGCTTATAGAGACTATTCAAAATATAGGATTTCATATGTCTAGGATGCACTATAACATCCAGAATAAATTTAAGACATTCCAGCTTAATTTATGTAGAGGTGTCATAAGTTTATGAAGAGATGTCATAATGTTGTAAAGGATTGTTTTAATTTTGAGCAAGGGCATAATAATCTTGCGAAAAGTATTTAAAATACAAGATTTCATAAGTCTAGGATACACTATGACATCCAGAATAAATTTAAGGTATCACGGCTTATATCTATGCATAGGTGTCATAACTTTATGAAGCGGTGTCATAATTTTGAACTATGATATAATAATCTTATAGAGAGTATTTAAAATGCAGGATTTCATAAGTCTAAGGTGTATCATGATATTAAGAATAAATCTAAAACATCACAGTTTAAATCTATGTATGGGTATTATAATTTTATGAAGGGGTGTCATAACATTATGAAGCGATGTCATAATTTTATACCAGGATATCATAATTTTGAAAAATGATGTTATAATTGTAGAAAGCATATTTTGATATAGAGCATTATAAGTCAAATATCCTATAATTACAAGAATAATTTTAATACTTCCCACCTTGAAACTGTATATGGTGTCATAAGTTTATACTACAAAGTCATAATTTATGAATCGATGTCATAAATTTTATAAAAAACATTATAGCATCCCTCTTTAGGTTCCTTACCTTGTGGTTCTCTAATTCTTCTGTTCCAAATGTTGAAAGGTTGTCACCCTCTTCTATATAAAAGACAAGTATTATGCTATCTTTTGGCAACTGCACTTCCTTTTTATATTATCATTATATTCGCCGTTTATATCTAAACATGAAATCCTTAGACTCTTTTTACAAAAAAAACTAAAAGCTATAACTTTTCGTCATTCGCTCAGGTATGGAAAAGTCTAATGGCAACTTGTCTTTTTCATCGAGATGGTTACTACAAACTGCCGAGATGGAAACGTTGACAACCAACGAGATTGAAGGAGAGCAAAAATAATAGACTCTTCAAGGAGGAGCTTTTTTTGATTTAGAGATGAAATATCGAAATGCTCTAGGTGCCGCTCTTTTCTTCTTTGCGAAGAGACTAGTGGCAAACCGGGGGGGGGGCAGAGAGGGCCTTGGCCCCCTCAACTTTTTTATAACTTATTAACTTCTGTATATAAATTAGATTTTTTTAAAAAAAATAGGAGAATCTTGAAAAAAGAAGCATTTGGGCTTCCTGAAATTGACCAGAATTAAATACAACCTGGAGGATCTTGAAAAAAGAAGTTTTAAAAGGAAACAAATACTGTAAATTAGCTTTCTCTATTTGGAAGTTGAATCATTTCTAACTTTATCTTTCTTTTTCATTAACTTCTTTTTTTTTTCAATAATTATTTAAGAGAAGACAAAGATTTCCTTATTCTACATTAAATAGAATTCAAATTATTTTTTTAAACACTAATTTATTAAAGATATTAAGATTGTAAAAATATATATGCACATAGCTCTAAGAATGAATAGTTTACTCCAATGAAAAAGAACTTAAATAGAAACAGACAATATCAACATCAACTCAAGCTTTCTCAGATTCTATTTAACATCCTCTTCTCTTTTTCTCTTTTTTTTATTTAATTTTTCTTTTATAACTTTATTCATATTTTAAGATCATTATAAATATAAAAATTAGTATTTTTTTCAAAAAAAGTAGCAAAAAAATTAATGGTGAAGCTAAAAATTTTACAATAGATTTATTATTAATGAATTTAGTTCCATGAAACAATATCGATTCTATTCAAATAATATTTATAAAAAAATATTTAAATTAATTTTAATTATTTATTAATACTTTTATTTTTATACTCTTGGTTTCATGAAAAGTTGGTGTGGTCCATTCTCGGAAACAAACAAAAATGACATTTTACTCATTTGAAAAGACATGCAAATATTTCATGGAGATTTTTATAATGCCATCGATCCGACATTTAACAAAGAACATATCCCATCCAGTCGCACTCGAATCTGCATGGATCAATGAAAAAAACCAGTGCAAGATAGCTCGAATTTTCTGCATTGCACGTGATGTACAAAGAATTTTGCCCCACCCCATTTGTTCGGTTGCTTTCTGTTGATGCTAAGGCTGGAAGTGGCCTCAGGCCGGCCTGATATTGGACCAGGCTTCGGGCTAGACCCAAACAAATTCAGGCCAGGCTTGGGCTTTTTAATAAAGCCCATCATATTTTTAGGCCAGGCTCGGGTTTTTCTTTGGCACGGCCCGACCTGGCCCGAACCTGCCCGAACATGGCCCAAAAGGACCGGGCTCAAACCGAGCCCAATATAAGGCCCAAAAGATCCCTATTTCAGCCCGATGGATTTTATAAAACCCACTAGCACGGTCTCGAAAGGTCCGAAGGGAAGGTCTCTAGGGTTTAGTTCTCCATAGACTCCACTTCTTCGTTTTCTCCTTTGAGTCATCGTCTCAGGGTTTTGTCGTCTGGCCCGTCCCGTCCGTCGGTCCCCTCCCCGATTTCGATCAGGCGAGCATCACGAGCGATCACCATGGCTGGCCTTCCAGCTTCCGCCATTCCGAACTTCTGATCATCGTCTCCGACACCAAGGTAAGAGCTCCACATTTTTATAGTTTGTTTCCTTATAAAAGAATCAAAGGATGCGGGGTTTTTGGCCATTTACCTATTTTTCTGTAAATTTTTTGTAATTTTTGATTAAGATCTCAGACTAATGAGTGATGAATGGTGAACTCGAGGTGGGTTTATCCCCAATTCTTGTATTTTCTCTCTAGGCAAGTTTGATTGAGATTTGGACTTAGGGACTATTTGTTCTCCTCCTCCATTAAGCAAAATATGGATGGGTTAATGCTATTAAAGTTTATCTTGAAGAACTTTTTCTAAAAGAATTGACAGAAAAAATATAGCATGGAAGAGAGAAGGCTGTGAGGAGAAACACAAGGTCCAGCTATGGGGCTAACGTGTGAATGATGGATGGCCCTTCCTATTATTTGATTTTAGGCTCTCATTAATTTGAATGCTATATCCACATCTTAATTTTCTAGAAATTGTCTGACCTAGGTGCCCATAATGAGGCAAAAATCCATAGTGCTACCAAGCTCTTGAGTACAAAAGTTGTACTGGAGGGGATTCAAACACCCCACATCCTTTATAAGGTGTGGTCCAGGCATATGTTGTTGCACCATGAAAACATAATGGAGCAGAATATTTGAAGAGAAAAATTGACAACACTTTTAGGAAGTGAATACAGGTAAGTAAAAAGAAATAGCTAAAATTATGAACTCATAAAAAATGCAATCATGTCCTTCAATCTTAATCTCCTAGAAAGCTATAGATCAATATATATTTAAAAGTAACAAAAGTAGAAAAGAACTTCTATCACCTCAGACTACTAGGACTCTAATTTTGAGTCACAATATACTATTTTGTCTATTGAGATCAACTGATCTCCAATTAATAATTACAGGTCCTTTAAATTATCACCAATGAGGATAATATTTGATCCAAACTTACTCATCAAATAAAGATCAATAGCAAGAGAAAATAAAAAACAAGAAAAGTAGGTTTGGTGCTTGAGATGGAATCTCCGCTACAGTTTAGAGTCCCACCTTCAAGAAAATAGGAGAAAGCACCTTCAAGAAAAGTAGGAGAAAGCACCTTCAAGAACAAAACGAGAGAGGAATTTTGAAGATTTATTTTCTAATAAGCTGAATACTAAACAGTTATCCTATTTTCAAAATCTAAGTTTTGAAAAAAAAAACTTGCAAACAAAAAGAATGGTTCATCTTGAGAGAAATTATAAATTGCTACTATAAAGTGCTACTTAAACCTGCAAACTATACTATTTTTTTTCTCTCTTTTGCTTTAGTTTATCTATTTAATATACTATATTCCCTTATTTATGCAGCATGTCTCAATCTAAAATAAATGAAAATGAAACCATTGAATGTATAAGGAATGAGGATGACAAAAATGAGAGAAATTCTGAAAATGATGGTGATAAAAATTGTAAAAAAAGGTCTTCATATGGGACATTTTATTGAAGAAAAAAAAAGTGATAAAGTAGTAGCTACATGCGAGCATTGTAAAAAGGATTTAAGTAGCGGTACAAAAGGAGGAACAAGTCTAATAAAATACTATCTTCAAAATGTTTGCAAAAAGTATCAAAAGAATCTGGTTAATCAGTTGTTTATATCAGCAAGTTCAAAAGAACCGGTGAAGACTTTTAAATTCAATCAAGAAAAGACAAGAAAAATACTTGCAAAGTTTATCATTTATGCCGATCTTCCATTTCGTGTTGTTGAGCATCATGCTTTCAAGAAATTAATGAGATCTGTTCAGCCATTATTCAATGCCATAGGCCATAAGACTATAAAGAATGATTATATGGCTTTGTATGAAGGAGAAAGGAAAAAATTACATGATGACTTTAAAAAATTAACTTCTCAGGTTAGTTTTACTAGCGATATTTGAACATCAAATCAAAAAATCGGTTGCATATCGCTTACAGCTCATTATATTGATTCTGATTTTGTTTTGCATAAGAAGATAATTAGTTTCAATAAATTATCATACCCTCATTCAGGTTTTGTAATTGAAGATGCTATTGGAAAGTCTCTTCTTGAATGGGAATTGAATTCTAAGATATGTTCTATCACTTTAAATATCTATACTACAAATGATGCTGTGATCCGAAGGATCCAAGGTCATTTTATGAAGGAATGTTGTTTGGTGGGAAGTACAGTCATATTTGATGTTGTGCACATATACTTAACATTATGGTTCAAGATGGAATGAAAATTATTCATTCAGCTATTAAATGTATCAGGGAGATTATTAGATTTGTATCTGCAAGCCCATCTTGGATGCAAGCTTTTAATGAAATATCAAAACATATGAGACTTTCTATTAGAAAAGGGCTTACTTTGGATGTTGCTACAAGATGGAATTCTACATATGAGATGTCACTTGATACAGTTAGTTATAAAGATGTGTATTAGATATGCAACCGAACATTCATGTGAATACCTTATCAATGATGAATGAAAAAAGGCCGAGAAATTCTTAAATTTTTAAAAATCTTTCTCAATGCTACTAAAGTATTTTTGGTTCTAGGTATGCCACATCAAATTTGTATCTAAAGAAGTTTGGAAAATTCGGATGGTGTCGATGAATCCGAGGGCTCATACCGATGAAACACTGAAGCAATTGATGAATGAAATGCAAAAGAAATTTAACA
Source organism: Areca catechu (assembly GCA_021397845.1). Classification (NCBI taxonomy): domain Eukaryota; kingdom Viridiplantae; phylum Streptophyta; class Magnoliopsida; order Arecales; family Arecaceae; genus Areca; species Areca catechu. The sequence continues at coordinate 32,264,673 of CM038039.1, forward strand.
AATATTGATCTCAATGCAATAATTTGTTAGTGATTGCTTCTATTTTGGATCCCAGACAGAAGTTGATATTTGTAGAATTTTGTTATGAAAAGGCATTTGATGTGGAAGAGACAAAGAAAAGGATTGATGAAATTCATACTTGTCTTTACAATCTTTATTCAGAATATGCAGATGCAGCAAAAGTGCAATCCTTTATAAGTTCGAGTGAGGTAACAAATGAAATTCGTATACAAAGTGATACAAACTTAGTTTCTTCATTTTCCATGGATATTACAAAGCTTGATATGGCTTTTGATCAGTTTAGAAGTCAAAGTTCCTCGAAACGGCCTAAGAGATCAGAGTTGGATAGTTATTTGGATGATGATGTGCTTTCTGGTTTGAGTGACATTAACTTTGATATCTTAACATGTGGAAGAATAATGTAGCTATCTATCCTATATTGTCAAGAATGGCTAGAGATATTCTACAATTCCAGTCTCTACCATTTCTTCAGAGTCGGCATTTAGCACTGGTGGTAGAGTTGTGGATCAGTACAGGAGTTCTTTGAGTCCATCTACTATTGAGGCCTTAGTTTGTATACAGGATTAGCTTCGTGAAGAATATAATAAAGGTACATAAATATTTTTTCTTGTATGTTTCTAATTTGTTATGCTTATATTACAAATTTTTATAATTGATATTTATGTTAACATTTATCAAGTACAAATTGCTTGAGTTTTATAAAGTTGAATGCAGATGATGATACCTCACAGCAGGCCGAGCATTAAATTGTGGACTTTCTTTTATGCTTTTTGCAAACAATACTATTTCTTTTTATCTACACATTCAGAGATGCTTAATCTTTTTGTTAAATATGGAAACAATAAGAGGGTGAAACAAGTGAATTTTGGTTATACTATTTGCTTAATCTTTTTGTTTATTATGTTTGCTTGAAGCAATTGATATGTTGGATTTTGATTTTTATGAACATCTCTTTTTCTACACTGAGGTCTTAAATACTAAGTAGTGTCAAGAGTATCATATGTCTACTTTATCTCTTGATCTGGCACAGGAGTTCAAGTCTTACACACTAACCAAGTAAGACATTAAAGGCATCAGACTGTCAGTCCATTTCTGCCTTTAATGCATTCTGATAAGGCATTATTTACCATTCTGGTCTAGCCAATGTTTTTATTTTACATCTGCTTATTTTACTAACAAATTGTTAATGGTCACTTAGTTTGACATTTCTTTGATGCTAACTGTTTCCATGATGTTGGTTCTTAATAGATAAGGAGGGGAATATTGGCTATTACTATTAAGGTAAAAAGCTATAACTATATAACATCCATATCCGGAAAAGCAATTGTTAATGAATGAATCGCTTTTGGATGTCGTATCGAAGTTTTCTAATACTGGAAAAGCAATTGCTTCGATTTGCCACGGACAGCTAATCTTGGCAACTGCAGGATTGGTGAAAGGTCGGAAGTGCATAGCTTATCCCCCTATAAAGCCAGTTCCTGTTGCTACCGGCGGTTGCTAGGTGGAGCCGGAGACGTTGGCGAAATGCATTGCTGATGGTAAACTTATAATATGAGCAACATATGAAGGGCATCCTGAATTTATCAGCCTTTTTGTCACATGATGTGCCAAAGAATGATAATAACGATAGGAAATGGTGCAGCAATTTGAAGCTTAATATATTTACCAAATCTGGTATTTGCTCTATTCCCAACATCAATTACATACTTTTCAGTGATTGTTACTTAGATTGCAACATGCCTCATATATTTGTTACTACTTATAGTTTTCTGATATCACTGTCAGTCTGGCTTAATACAGTATCAATAGCAAACATTTGTACCAGATAAGTGATTTAATACAATTTCACCTCAATTATTACTTATATTTTTCTGGTTTTTCACAAAGCCCTGTGTTATGCTAACTTCATCATCTTGGAAGATCATATATCTATATTCCAGCAAAATCAGATTACAACACTGAGGACACATCTCAAAGCTTCAATGTTCCATTCATCAAGATCAGATCATATGGGCTTTATAGGTTACAGTATTACCATCTTTGCTTTATAAGTAAGGTCACTGCATGAATGTTCTTGCTGCTGATTCTATATCTCTAGTGATTTTATTGGGTTATATGCTTATTCATATTCATTCATACTTTCAACTCCGACAGCATATATCAGTGGAGCCGCATATACTATTTATTTTACTTGGCACTGATTCTAGTTTTATGTTGTTGGCAGTCTTTTCGGTGGGTTGCTAAGTACCAGTTCTATTAGATTTCCTAATTGCCACTTGGCTCAGCCATCTATCATATGTTTTCCCAGCTTCATAGCCATTCACTTTATTGAGGTAGATGTTCTGCATCAGAGTGCTTTTACTTCGATGTATCTAAACGTTATTGGATAAAAGAGATGTTCCAATGCTTCAACACATGTATATCATTGGTTTGGAATGGGGTATAATCTCAGCTGACCTTAAATATCGCTCTATATTCAAGGATGCAATTTTATCTATTAGAATGGTTAGTAAACAAAGCTGCAAGAGGTGGAACAAAGTTGGATGTTATTGTCAAATCCATAATTGGGTTATACTTCCTATTGCTTTTCCAGCAGCAGACTGCCTTTCTTATCAATTTCAGCAGTGGGCAGCAAGATTTTTTTTTTTTTGTTACTTTTGTATGAATGCTATTCTATTCATACATGTTTTCTATATTTGGGTCTTGTGCCGTTGTTTATCTTGCATATGGAAACTATATATACCTTTTTCAATTCTGAGGCATATTCAAATTGGCACTTGGCTACGTAATCTAACTCATTTTAAACAATGGGCTATGTTATGCATTACTTCTTTCAACTTCACCAATATGTTAGGGTAAATTGTTAACAACTGTTGTAGTGGGACGAGTATTTATATGCAGATCTGTTGCAGATTAAAGATCATGACATACAATGCTGTTAGATAATTAAATTCAAAGATGATAGGATCTAGGTCAAAAATGTTGACATGGTGTTTGAGTCTATAATCAGCATACTAAATACTTTGTTTTCTCTGTATTGTTTATCTTGATCCTCTTACCGTCCTTCAGTTTAAGAGTTGCATATTTATATTTTGCCGCCAATTGAATTTCATTTTTCGTAAACTGTAAACATTGCAGGGCATTGGGCACATGGGTCCTAGCCGGCCCGATTCATAGTAGTTTCGGACCAGCCCAATCGGGCTCTTGTCGAGCTATTTGAATCGGGCAGGCCCATTCGGGCTCGGGCCGGGCTCAGGCTTGGGCTGGGCCTAGGCCAATTTTTTTGAAAATGAATTAGGCCTAAGCCCAGATCGAAGCCCTTTTTTTTTTTGGACTGGACTTGGATAGGGATATGGCCCAGCCCACTTCCAACCCTAGTTGATGCACACAAGCCTTCTTTCCTTAGTTTTTGAGTCCAAGACTTCCTCTGGACCAAAGAAATGAATAAATACAGCAACCACGCAGGCGACCAACCGAAAAATGAGCTACTTGAGAACCTTAAATTGTTTGTGCTTTTCCCGACATGACCGGAACGATCTAGATGCCATATGAATCATTAGAACAAACTTAAATTGCTTGTGATTTTCTCCGCATGACCGGAATAATTTAGATGCCATATGAATCATTAGAACAAAGGGAATGTGATAGATATGGTGGTAACCAGGACTGCAAGTGGGTTGGGTCAATCCGTGACCTAACCCGGTCCCTACCTGATTTGATCCAACCAAATTCATATTTGAAGATCTGTGGCTTGGGCCAGGTTCAAAACTTAGACCGATCTAAATTTCAAGTCAAATCCAGGTTATGTATCATTAAACCCGCCAGACCCAGCATAGCCCGCGCATCAATCAAGTCTAACTTGGACAATGATATTACCTATCCAATCCAACGCTGATGAGAACCAACCCAAAAATCCAAAGCACATAAATTTCTTCTTCTTCTTGCGAAGCGCATAAATTTGATAGAACGGTGTATTCATTGCAAAACATGAGAATGAATACAACAAAAAAAAATTAGACAAAATAATATCTCTAAGCTGTATAGGAGAGGACCTCCAGTCAGACCAAAGTACTGGAACCGAATGACGAGCAACATGAGAGGCAACCCAATCAGTAGCCGAGTTAGCCTCCCGAAAGATATGACGATACGACGGATCTAGATGGACGGACAATCCTGTAAAAGAAGAGCAATATCACAAATAACCGGATGAGCCGATGGAGCTCACAGGACCTGACGTATCCACGTATAGATCGTCAGCGAATCTCCCTGAATGATGAGATTGTCCAAATGGAGAACCCGACGAGCATACTTGATGCCAACCCAGGCAGCATACAATTCTGTCGCAGGGACGAAGGAATCGAAAAGAGGGATTCCACTAGCAGCCAAAAATCCCAAGCGAAAATCCCGGATGATGAAAGCCGCAACCCCCAATATGTGACAAACACTCCCATCAAAATTGACTGTGAAGAAAGAAGGGTGTTCCCAAGTGATGAAAACTCGAGTATGAGGCACTCGAAGAGCAAAACGAGAGGCACTCGAAGAGCAAAACGAGAATCCTAGATCTTCAACAATCTCCCATTCAATCTTTGGAACTCGAAGAGCAAAACGAGAGGCACTCGAAGAGCAAAACGAGAATCCCAGATCTTCAACAATCTCCCATTCAATCTTTGGAACTCAGCAACCGAGAACTCAGCAACCGAGACAGCAGCACGCTGGATAAGAAACCAGGAAAAATATCTCACTGAGCTAAAAACAAGGTCATTCCTGGACAACCAGATATAATAGACGACGTAAGCCAGAAAAGCAGCAAAAAGAACAATAGCAGTCGCTCGCAGAATCCGAATGAAAGAGTCATGTCTATCAAAATCCTAAGAAAAAAACTGATCCAGACTAGCCTGCTATCACACCCGCCGAGCTCGGTGACAAGAAAACAAGACATGATCCTAAATCTCCTGACTATCACCACAGATAAGAAAATCGAAGGACATGAAAACCTCTTAAAACCAGGAGATGTCTGGTTGAAAGGCAATGACGAACAACCTTCCAAATGAATAGAAAAAATCTCGAATGCACCAAAATTGACCAAATCCAACATGCCGAATAAGACCTAGAAGCTCAGGAAAGAAGATCAAAAGATCATACACCGATGCCCTAAGGGATGCTGAATGCCTCCACACTCTCCCTCTTTTTTTTTTTTTTTTTTTTTTTCTTTTTTTTTAACTCTTAATCTTTCCCAATTCAATGGACATTCATTTAACTTAATCGCACACTGTTTCCTAATCTCCCCACCCCGCCGCAACACCCCCCCCACCCCCAACCCAAAATATATATATATATATATATATATATATATATATATATATGGATTTTATTATATTTGAATACTAATTTTTCCTTGTTTCTTTTGATAGATCTGTCACAAGAGCATACACAAATCATAGTTGGTAAGCTTAAAAAATATATATATACTTCAGCAAAATTAAATTTAAAAAAGTCAAATCAATATTACCTTTTTCAATTTTATTTATTTTTTAACAATCTTATACTCAATTATTGACGATTATATTTTAACTATAAAAAAACAACTACACACTTGACCCAAACTTCGCACACAACTAAACCCAATCTCAAATGAAATCTAAATGGGGCAGGTTATTTTCCATGAACCTAGCCTAATCCGAACGGTCGGTAAGTTGGATACAGGTACAAAATCATGACCCAAAGATATAAAAGGGCAGGGGCAGGGACAAACCCCAATCTGACCTCATTCATTTGCAGCCCTAATGGTATCATTTTTCCACGTTGATGGGTACTGCTATCAGGGGTATAACGTTTCAGTAAAAACAAATATCCGTAATATATTCTAACAGTACCCTGAGACAACAAATGGCAGCTGCTCAGCTTGGCCCCTCAATCTCAAGGCATATGATGAATAGAAATCAATGCTCGCTCCAACGGCTGTAGTCAACAATAAATGAATCACAATATCATCTCCCATATATACCCAGCGAGAAAAGGAAAACATACTAAATACGAACGAATGTAAAGCCCCTGCTGTTTACTTGGCCCACGCTACTGCATCGATCTCAGCTTGAGCATTTCTATATAGCTCCAGCCTCTTTGCAAGGGCAGATCTTCGTTCCATAACCGCTGGGTCCTCATCCAACAAAGATGACAACTGCTTGTTCTGCACATTTTTTAAAGTTTTGAAGCATCAGAAGACACTCATCCAGACATCTGGTAAATAGAAATTACTCCATGCACAGCACAACGGTCACACTTGATTATTTAATGATAGTAATTGGAAATTATTATGCAATTTAATCATATATTTCAACAACATTAAACAAACTGATCAATATTCAAGAAAAGAAGCTTCTCCACACAACTAGCTTGTAAGTTCCTTGGATCATCCTACCTTGCTTTTAAATTAAGATAAAATGACTTAATAATAATTAGCATTTGCTTGGAATAATGGTTCGCAAGTCTCATCAGTACCGATCCATTTTCACATAAAGCATATATCCATTTTTTTTTATTAAAAAAAAAAAAAAAAAAAAAAGGGGGGGGGGAGGGGGAGGAGTCAAACAGTTCCCCAACCCAAGCCAGGAAATGATTGATACACGGCACATATTAATTTTCCGTAGCCATTCCCCACCCGAAGGTGAGTACGTCAACTTAACTGCGTCAACCGAGTGAACGAGATTTATTATATATATCCTTAACTTTTTCACTACCACCAACCAACAGGAGCTCCAGGATTATTTTATTAATTTTTTCTTTTTTTATTTTATCCCCCTTCTTAGTCGAAAAATGCCCAAACCGGGGCTCGAATCCCTGCCAGCTGCCCAAACCGGGACTTTTTTTATTTTATTAATTTTTCTCTTTTTTTCACAATCAGCTGTGCCACGCACCAGTGGCCAGCATATATCCATTTTAGTTATAATAAGAGAAACCACGATTGGATAGCTTTGAGCATTACAACATATTAATAGAAGACTTCTTAATTTCAATAAAACAGCAAATAACCAGCTTTCAAATTTCCAGTCAAATTAGTTTTAGGAAACAATATGAAACTAGTGCCTTCAAGAAACATCCTGGTGCAAGATGCTTTGGCTGGAAGATGTCCTAGGAATAGTGCTACCCCCTCAATGCATATCCGTGCAGGTCCCACGTTCCCATCCACTGTAAGAGAATGCAATTGCGATAGCATGAAATCGAAAATTTCTAATAGACTTCCACACCTTATCATCTGTATCCAGCATGGTTGGACATTAGCATGCGAACTCATGCTATCTTTCTACAAAAACTTTTATTGAGATTGCACCTAATCACTTTGACAAAAGACAGAAAAGCATTCAGGGCCCTTCTTTGGCGCATAAATAACTTACCTGAAAATCTCTATTTTCTTGGATAAATATTTCCTAGGCAATATTTAGACGGGAAAGTAACTTACCCATGTTCTTTTATATGCTCTAGAATTTATTACCCATGTTCCTTTGCATTACTACTTTTCTATGTAAGTTCCTAAAATCTATCCATATTTTCCATGATACCCTTGACTATATATATATATATATATATATTATAATTTATATTATATCATATATAATTTAATATATCCTAATATATAATATAATAATAAATAATATATTTTATTTTATAATAATATCATATATTATTTACTATATTATCTTATATATCCTATAATATATTATATAATAATGATAAATTATTTTATAATAATAGATTTATTATAATAATATAATACACTATAATATTATGTTATTATAATAATATAGTATATTACTAAATATATTATATTAGTATAATAATATGTTACATATTATTATTGAAGATTATATATGATATATAATATATAGTATATATTATATTATGATATATTATATTATAATGTATATTAGATTATTATTATAGTATTATTATACTACTATTATTATTATATGATTAAAGATGTATTGGGAATGAAAAAAATTATTTTCCTAACTCATGGGAAACTGACTTACCCACCTCCGGGTGGGTAAAACTTTCCTCCTTTTTAGTAGATAAATGCTATCCATAGAAAAACCATTTACCCACCTAGAGAAGCATAAAAATATAGGTATAATATAATCCATCAAAGAACAGACCCTTAAAAGTGAAAATTTATATTATAATAGAACCCACTCCATACAGTGATGATTGCTTGGCCGGATACGGGAGGGGTTTCTCTACCAATGGACCAAGCAACCAGACACGGGTCACTCTTAAATTCTACACTAATAATAAACCACAATCTCATCAAGCAATGGATCACACTGGAAAAGTACTTCCATATTATCGAGTCCACTACAGGGTTAGATAAGATGTATGACTGAATCAACATAAAAAATAGGCAATGTGTCCTAGCAAAAGATTGAAGTTCCTCGATTAAGGGATCTATGCATCAATTCATGGTATCAAAGTCAAACCTCTCATAGAAGATGAACATGAATGCTAGGATATACTGATCTAGCTTAATTTGCATCAGTCAGGACTCAGACAGAAGCAGTATCCAGTCCACAACAATTGTATCTGAAGAAATCATTGAAAAACTCTTAAAATATCTAGTCTGATCCATAACTAAATTAACATTGAAAAAATGTTAGCTCACTTTGAATTAACATGTAGACAGTAAAAATAAGAGCTGAATTAATTCAATCAACAGTTCAGTGAGCATAACTCAAATAACAATCTAATTTTAAAAGAAATGTCATTCTATAAAAAAATTGTAGTTTGATCAATAATCAAATTAACTTTCAAAACATATATATTTTTAAAATTCACAAGCAGAGTTATTAGCAAGAGCTCAAGCTCAACTTAAAACTAAAAGATGAGTAATAACAATCTCACCTCTTTCTTTCCCAACTCAGTAAAGAAATGATCAAGCAAGGAGCGTTTTGCCTCGCGTACTTGACAATAAACAACAGACTTTGGGATGGAGTTTCGCAAGCTTGCACAAACCATATTGACATATGCTAAAACAGTAGTTCCTGTTCATTAAAGGACAAGTCAACTGTCACAAATTATTGAAACAATCAACTTTCTAAGCCACAAGAATAAGTGAACAAACGGACTAAATTAGACCCAGGAAGGTGTTAACCACATGACATTGACAGAATATGAGACAATCACTCCAGCTACAATTGGGGTATTTGGATAATAAAGCATAGAAGGGCTCTCCTCATTTTCAGCTTTGAATCTCATATGACCAGGCACCCAAACCATTACAGATAAACATCCACACAAATCATTAGTTGAAGTTATTTACCTATTCGTCTGAGGTAAGAATCATTGTATCTATCAAAAATGGAATGTGTTGGATTTCCCCCTTTCTCAATATCCTGAGGAAGTTTTCGGAAGAAATCAACAGTCAGATAACTGCATTCCATGTCAACTAGCTTCAGGGTTGATTTCTTGCTTTCTTCTCTCATTCTGTCCAATGATTCAAAAGCCGCATTTCCCACCTCAACTCGAAGGGTGGGATACTGCTTCAGCTCCTGCAGAAAAACAGGCAAAACAAAATCCTCTTGCAGATTATGAATTTAAATCTAAAATGCTATGGAAGGCAAGAAAAATGAAGGTAAACAAGTTAACATAAAAGACAATTCAATTACTAAAATTTAAAAGATTTTTTAAAATATTGAAATCATGCAACAATGCATCAAACACTGGTAACATTTCGACTGTCATAATTCCCAATGACCTTTCCATTACTTAGAATACTTTATGCAAAGTATGGTCAAGATATAGATTTTTTAAACCTAGAACTCATTTCCATATTAGACATATAAAAAAACAACCTAAGATTTTTCGCAGTATCTAAAAAATACTAAAAACAAATTAGTAAGGCAAGATCAGGAAGGAATATCCAACGGGTAATAAGGAAGATATCATTTAATATCCTTTCTTCTGAAGGAAGGGGATGGGCGAATGTAGAAAAAGATGTCGCAGACATCAGGGTTCTTGCATATAAAGCAGTTCCTGAGTAACATCTCACTCAAATCCATCTTTTGTTTTTTTTGCATCCTACACCATAAGTCTAGCAGTTTTTTGGAATATTGACCCCACACAATCATTACTTCCCACTATAATCATAACCAATTCATAGACTTTTTTGTTAAAATTAGAAAATACTGGCAATTGGTTAATCATCTTCTCAAATGAAAGATCCAAACACCCCAAATAAAACACAGGAGTAATAATCCTAATTCTTGTATCAGTAGCACTCCCTCATAAGTAACCTGTGTGTCTCACTAGGATCAAATTCCAATACATCAAAGCTTCACAAGGCTTTCTGGCAGCCTTCCAAGTAGATACTGATTATTTGATTCAGTAGTTAACTTCTGATTGAGGAGTCTTCAACACCTGAAGTACCAGTTGGCAAGTAGGTACATACCCTCCTGGCTAGACAATTACAAGCTCATGCAGCCTTTCTGTCTTCAACTAATAAACATTTACACACCATAGAGCTAAAGAGATAAGAAAAGAATTTAATAATAAAATATTTAAGAAATTGCCTTCATGAAGTAATAGTGTTAATGATGATACAATCAAAAAAACAATTTGGGAATTGTCTCTTTTGAAAGTGAAATAGAAGTCTCCTTTCAGTGATTATGCCATTCCAGTAATTGTTAACGCCAATCAAACATTTGCCCTTCACTAGAAGACCTCAGTAGAATGATTTACAGCAGAACTCTGGGGGAAAAGACTAAGTGGCAGTGTATAGAAGCAAATAATTGACAAAGCAAAAGCAGTAAATATTCTGATGGATGAGCATGGAGAGAGACCTACCACAGTCTCATTGATAGCCTTGTGGACGAGCTCCTTCAATATAGCATGAACCTGGAAGCGCGTGATACTTTCATTGCAGTGACATTTAAAATAATGATCAATTAAACAAAGTCAAGAACAAATTAACTCCAAAGATTGATATGAAGCAAGAACACTAAATACAGCTTCACACAGCAAACATCTCAGAATAACTGAGTTTTCAGCCAAAAAAAATAAAAACAGACCAAGTAGGATAATTAGAACATGAGACTGAATTGATTTTATCCATCAACGAAATAACAATGGCTTCCAGAGGATCCTTAAAAATTTTGGTTGCCTACAAGTATTTCATGAGGTAATCTGTTCTCATGTTAAATTTGGATTTGCATTTTCAAACATTTGTGCACTTTAATAACATGACCAATATATATCCTGTACCAGTTTTTATTTACCCTTTCCCAAGTTTGAAATAACCAATATCTGTCCTCCATTGCTCTTCATTTACCATTTCCCAAGTTTGAAATTTTGGTTTTGATTTTGGTCCAATATTGCTTTTGGTTTTCACTAAAGCGGCACTGGATTCCAGTTCCTCTTTTCACATATACATGTTTTTTTTTTGTTTTTCCAGTAGTAATTGTTTGCACTTGTTTGCCAAATTGGCATGTCCTTGTCTCAACTTCTACTTATCATTTAATAAACTTCCAAAGAGTTCAGATATGACAATAATTTCCCTTAGCATTTTTAACATTAAAAAGCAACAAATGAGAATGGAGTTTTAGGGCCTTTGTTTTTTTTGGGGGGGGGGGGGGGGTGGGGGGGATATAAGGGAATAGAAAAGCACAAGAAAGTAATTCGTAAGACACACCAGACCTTCATTAAACCACATATAAAAATATAATAATTACAAGCAGAGGAGCATTAAAAATATAAGCAATGAGTCAGTGGTTTGAAGGTCTTTCAAACAAATATCTAGGTTAACATCACTTGGGGATCTACACGCTACTGAAAGAGTGATCAGAGAATGAACAGAAAAAGACAAAAAAAAATATCTAACACAAAGAAGCCAAGAAGGTTGGCACAAAGAGATGAATCATTGAACTTCAATATTGCACAGGTGTTAAACATAACTGTAAGATTAAGATTTTACCGCATCAACAGCTGCCTCAGCAGGACCTCTGATAGAGACGAGGGAAGACTCAATGAGACGTCGGTATCCTTGCTCAGGAGCTATCAAGTGAGGTTGGTATCCATCAGCCTCAGTGATAAGTTTTCTTACATTCTCCATAGACAGATGCTTGTCAAATTGTAACCTCTTCAGAGCTGCAGGGAGTTGATTGTCAAAAACATTGTAGATCTTTTCACCACCCGGACGCCTGTGGAATTCGTTGATAAAATGAGAGAACAAGCAGCAAAGAGACTGAACAATTGGACTGTGGACTATGCATTGATCTTTCAGTCTGGCACATGGAAATTTGCATGGAAAATACAAGTTCATCATCCAAAAGATCAATAAAACATAACCAGAAATGGCATTAATTTTTGTATTTGAAAATGGACTTCAATGGCCAGGAGTCAGAAACCTCTAAAGACTATCGAAGGATCATGAATTATCTGATGATACAAATTAATCAGAATTTAACCATTTCCAGTTTCCTGGAATTCAGGTGTTATATCTGAAACAGGCTTTTGCAGTAGTCTGCCAGCATGGGCCAGTGCAAACTTTAAATCAGTGAATCACACAGAAGAACTTAAAGGTGACTGACATAGGCACAGGACGGGCATGCAAGCTGTTGTATGTCCACGTGAAGAATCTAATGACATGAAAATTTCTTCAAGACCCCCTATCAAGCTAAGAGTAGAATATCAGACTAGAAGCATCTAGCATAGACTTATGTTACACTAAACATTACAAGCATTCCAAATAACAATGATGATCAGCATGTAAATACATTTCTTATTGTAGCCTGTGCTGCTCCTACTCAAGCTCTAGTTTCTACTGTGCTTCCATAAATTTCAAAGACATTGTTACCATGATCAGTGTAACAGATACTACTAGGTTATCAGAGAATTAGCTTATAATGAGTTGTACTTTTGTTGCATATAAGAATCGTATAGATGTTGTGCATCATATCCACATGCCTTGAAAAAGGAGAGATGGAATACATGGTAACTGTAGGTTCTCTTGTACCCTTTTTAACCAAGATCAGCAAAACCGGTACTAGGAACCATACCACTTCGTTACTAGTTAGGTAAGGTGCAGTATGACACGCATCCATACTAATACAAGCTCCCAACAGTTTTTTCTCACACTCAGCAATGGTACCAACCAAAGCCAGGCGGTATCGGGTGGTTTTGCCTGATATGGACTGTGCTTTGGCTTACATACCGAACTGAACCTGGAAACCATCATGGTTCTGCAGCGATACAGTAGGGTAAGCTTGATACGAGCTGTTTGGGCTGGTTCGGCAGACCATGTTGTCAACACTTGCACCTTAAGTTGTAGAGTACTCCCGAGTAATTTATTAGCATCTGAAGCTGCTAACCATAGCAACCTATCCATATAAGAATTATACATTTCTTCAACAATGTACTCTGCCATACTGTTGCCGAAATCCAGCAATCTGATGGCATGCAGTAGCTTAAAACATGTTTGGGATGATAAATTCTGTGGGTTTTGGATAACCAGATAGTGAGATAACATATCTTTGGTCCCCTTTGACTACTAGATCCAAAATAGAAGGGTTTCTCAACTTTTAATCTGCAAAAGCTAGTGCTTAATGTCTTGCCATTGTATTTAAAATCTCACTAACAAGACATTGTTGATCAACCAAGAATTTAACACTTTAATCACCAGAAGTGTGAGGCCAAATTATATAACACCACGCTCTGAAAAAGAATGAAACAGTAATAGCTTATTCACTGAAAATAGATCTTATCCAACTTAAACCACAAAAAAGACATGCATACAGCAAAACAATAAATCAAGAAACAGGTCAACGTAACAATGAATCAGGGAACAGGTTGTAAAAATGAACATGAGAGAGAGAGAATGATAGAGAGAAGCTGTCTTAGGAGAAGAAAAAGAAAGTCTTAAGATTCGTACACGCCATCAAGGTGCTCTTTGTAAATTCCATCAAAAATACGACATATCTCCACAATTGAGTACAGTTTCCCCTGCACATAAGTGCAATCAATCATAATCACATTTTGTAAAATACAAGCAAATTCTAAAAGAGATACGGTCATATAAGAAGCTGCTGTAGAATATCCCAGATGCATCTTGAAAGATATTTATAGCAGACTGTCCACAGTTCTATAGACACCAGAAGAATTCGATTAGGAGAAGAAAATGAAAGCAATATTGTTTGCCTAGTTCCTGAAAATGACATATGATTTAATACATAAAGTAAAACTAATTTCTTAAGAGCACAAGAATGGGACAAGTAGCACATATATACTGAAAATGAAGTTTCTGGATTTTGGCCAAATCAAGGCTAATTCAATACCAACAAGATGATTTTGCCAAACTAACAGGATAACTCGATAGTCGATTACTTTTGGCAACGCTAGTAGCACTGCATTGCATTACTTAAAAATATTCCAACAACTGTCAGTGCATCACAAATTTCAGATGGCACCTCGATCAAGCAAATGTAAGTTGTGGCCACAAGTTGTGGTCACAGACAAAAGATGCAGTGAGAACTGCAGGAGAAGAAACTATAATTGAAATGATGAGTGAGACATTTTTGTGCCAAAGAATCAGTCAATGTACCCCAAAACAAAATCACTTTCCACGAGACATTGCAGCATGTAAAGTATGAACTGATTTCAATGAAGTCTTACACCAGCATCTGTAGCAATGGGCTTCCCAAGACGCTTGAGTTCAGCTTCGAGTTCTGCAATAGTTTTACTTATAAGAGTTTGGATGCCTGGGATTCGAGACTTGATCACTTGTTCCAAATGCTGCAAAAAGGCATAGCCATATGTAAATCTTTATTGCATGCTGCAACTATCATCTAAAGCCAAAATGCACCTGTATCATCCTTGTCTCTCTCAAAACAAACCAAACAAAAGAGTGAAAGAAGAAAAAAGCTGCCATGCCTTTGATAGCATCTTCCCTAGATGCTCTGAACCCATTCTGTGAGCAAGATGCTTGTACTCTGGTGAATTTGCAAAGTACTCTCGCTCTCTACGCCTAGCAGCAATCATGTCCACACTCTTGTTAATATCAGCCTGTGAGCGATTAACAACACCAACCCATGGGAATTGTAGCTTGTATGATCTTCCTTCCAATATCTAAGACACCGAACACACATGGTCCATAAGTTGTTTTTACAGTGATAAATGCACAAGATATTCAGCATATGAGCCTAGCTAGACTACAAGTTTTAAAACAAATAGAAAGCAATATACAACAAATATACAAAGTACTCATTTGTAGCATGAATTTGGAATTAATTGAAATGGCAAATGAACTTAGATAGCATGTAGCTCTCAAGTGTTTTCATGAGTTTGAAAAAGCCGAATATGAAACTGAATATGAATAAGCTAAATTTGAAACTATGCATGTTTAAAAAATTAAAAAAGAATACACAAGCAGGATAAAGCAGGCAACTATATCATTCATCTGAAGCATGAATTTTTACCTAATTGAAATCGTAGAATAATTACATTGAAGGATCAACTTGCAAGTAATGAATACATACTAATTTAATTGAATTTTTAAAGAACAAAAGTATTTGAAAGTTTGAAACTCAAATCAGCAAAGACATGCATACATGCACATGCACATAAGGGTGCATGCACGGACAGAGTTAAATGCAATACCCAAAAGTAGAAGACAGAAGAAAGATCACAGCAAGATACAATGGAGACTAAATTAAAACAACCGACTTCCAAGAAGTAACTAGAACAAGAATCTCAACAAACAGGGACAGGCAAGCACAATAGGGCCTAATCCAAATAATCAGAGATTTAAGAAAACCTGCAAAATATGGTCAGTAAAACAGCAAAATACTAGGACCAGATTACTTGCATCTATTTAAACAAAATTACCAGCAGAGACTGTAAAACCTGAACAACCAAGGTCCAATAAAAATTGAACAGAAAAGCAACCTGTATATTATAAAAAAAAAAAACATGGTTTTCAAAACCAGACCTAACCAAGCAGTTCAGGATGTTCTAAGCCATGCCGACAGCTAACGGGATGGTTCTGCTACACAAATCAAAACACCAGCAATAAACAGCAGAGGGAAAGGGAAAGAGAGGAGATGGCACCAGAGACCAGCGATGGCCCGCCAAGGCTGCTAGAGTAACATGGAGGCCTCCAATGGCCTCCAGGACTTCGCATCTTCCACTAGGACTTCCAATCAAAAGAGATAGAGAGAGGGATGGAGGGTACTGAAGGGCAGGAAAAGATGCAGAAAGGGTGCCAAAGAGCCACCAAGCAGTAGAAAAGGCTCATGCGAAGCTGCTGCTATGGAGCAGTAGTCGTTCATTAGATTTTTTAAAAAAAACGAAAATGAATAATGAAGCCGGCAAATCCATTACTAGCTTCACTATTCATTTTCGTTAAAAAAAATGATGAACAGGGATGATGCCCCTGTTCTGTAGTGGCTGCTCCATGAGAGACTTTTCCGCCACCCGAAGGCAGAAAAGTCTAGATTAGAAGATGCAAAGCCCTAGAAGCCTCCATTGCTCTCTGATAGCGACTTTCAGCCCTCCAAGGGCCTCCGCTCCCTCCGGTGACCATCACCAGCATCTCCTTTGACTCCCTATCCCTCCCCCTTTCTTCTCTCTCCCTTTTCCACCCCAGTTTGTTCATTGTCTCTGTGTCAGTTTTTGCCAGTCCAGTCCAGTATGGACTGTACCGACTCGTACCGCTGGCTAGCCAAAATGGGGAGGGGTTCTAGTTCTGGTTCTGCATTCCTAGTTAAAAAATAATTAAGTAAAATATTAAACATTGAAAATAAAATATCTATGCAAGCACACAAACAAAATACATGGAAAATTGAACATTAAATATAAAAAATAAAAAGATCAAGTAGGACATTCCAATGTTCAATAACTGCATAATCAAAGGCAAATGCCATTATGAATATTCCATTAATAGAAAAAGTCTAGAACATTTCTAACTTAAAATTTGACAACATCAAAGGAGGCCAGCTACACCAAAATATTTGATGTCATGCTGCCACAAAAGGATAACAAATAATTTGCATTAAAAAAATAAAAAACAATATGAGTGTCATGAAAAGTAGATGCATTCTAAGAATCAAAAGCATTTAAAAATATAACTGATAATAGTATGCTCTAAGAAAAAGAGAATCAACTTACATCAACAGCATCGGTGCCCTTGTCCATTAGATCAATCTTAGTCAGGACACCAAATGTCCTCTCTCCTGAAATCAAAAATATTTGAAGCATTCAACATCATTTGGATGACCACTAGTTCTTTAAGATGAGCTTCATATAGAATGAGCATCACTGATTTACAATGGCAGGCATTGTTCATATGGCATTGTTCATGTTACTTGTTTGACATTGACCTGCATGGTCTCAACGAGCAAAGCCAGTGACATTTTGAACTTATATTATTACATTAGAAAAGTTTTAGCTGCAGAAAAGCAAGTCCATCTTCGTAAAATGTAAAAGGACCAACATTGGGAGAATTGGGGGTGAAGAGCCTATATATCATCTTGACAAAGTTTCACTTGATTAGTAAAGAAGCCAAGCTTGAGCTTCAAACCTAAGCTCAATATATAAATGACCAAACTTGAGATTTACCCATCTTGCTCATCTTTGCCTCCAGTTATCTTGAACCATGTATAAATAAACAAATAATTTAATATTGCAATAACAATTATTCATGGACAAAAATCCATTCTATCCTTCTTATATGTGCAAAGGAATGCATTTCAGACACTTGATATTAATAATCTAACAATTTCACTTTTTACATCCCAAATAAACATTCAACCATTATTCTGAGACCTAGCAAAAGAGACTAACACCAACTATATGTATGAAAGCCTTGAAGGACCTTAAGCACTGCAGTTCATGAACAAATCAAAGTGTGACTTAAAATTAGTTTGGAGGGCTTAATGTTAGATTGAAATCAACTGAGGTGAGCTTGAATTCAGCTTGTCCATAAAGAAACTAATTTTGAGCATGGCATTGCTAGCTTCAACTTGGCCTGTACACCACTACAAGTGCACAACAAACTTAAAAAAATCAATTTTCCTATCTTGAAAATACCACAATGCTAACAGATAGCAAGATCAGATATAGCTATGCAAGGGAGTGAACAGCCATTCAGTTGATCAGATACTGAGCTAGAAAACCATCAATGGTTAAGAGATGGTTGTGTGCTTTAAGCCATCCACAGAAACTTGATTATTGATCAAGTCTGAATGCTCAAAACCTCTGGGTGAATTTGAATTTCACACGGAAATAAATCAAAGAGAAATGGCTCTGAAATGCAGGTATTTAGTTGCCATGAATGTCTGACCTGCATGTGGTGCTTACAAATGACACTAAATTTGCAGTGAATAAACAAACAGCCCATGTTATGATATTTCCATTTGTTTTCTTGAGAAATATGGCAAGATGCCACCACCCATGTTCAAAATCCGGACCTCCATCCTGGGGTATAGAGGTACAACCAACAGATTCAAGTCCGGTTTTGTCACAATGTTTCTAGGCAGCATGCCATAGCAGAAAAGAACCATGCTAGTTCTATACATGATTAGTCATGGTACAGCTTGTCAATGGCATTTAACATAAAATATTGTGGACATGTCTGCTATTAGAGCAAGAGACAGCCCAATGATCTTTCAGCAGGAAGAGACATACTTTCGAAAGCGAGACCAGAACTAAAATTGTATTTATCCACTCATGACAAATTTACAGCAAAATACATAATTCCAACATTTCATAGGTCAATGAAATCACAACCATCTATCACATATTCATTTCTCCTTAATCAGTCTGCATTGTGTGTACCAAGCCATTGGCATAATCTTGAGAATTTTTTTGGTTGATATTTTCATAGCCATCTGTGGAATGCCCTTATGACCTATCACTCAACCACACACATTTATGACATGCGATGAAATCATAACCATCATCTTAATTAAGTCAAAAATATATCATGCATCATACATGTATAGTACACACCAAAAATATGATGGAAAAAACACCGATCACAAAAAATTCACTATTAGATGGGATCACAGGGAACAATCAACTGAGTGACAGTCTAGGTTTAATCTTCCCCTACAAAGTCACAGATAGAAGCTATCTTTTGGTTAATAAACATAAGATCTACCAATACAGCCAACAACTAAGTCTCTTTACCATAACTGGTAGTCCTTATCTGACTCATAAGAGTCGGTTCAAAAGTTCCCTCTTTGCCTTTGACACCACACCAAGCGGTTTGCCTTGCTACTGGCAGATAATGCAAATGCACATGGACAGTGAAGCGAGGCCCATGCATGATTCAGCACACCTCATGTATTTTGCTCATCTGCATGCTATAAGGGGTGCACATCATGTGCACAGGGCCAAGCATGACCATCCACATGGGCTTGCGCTCGGCACTGTGGCAAGGTAAACACGTTGGTTTCATTCCTTCTATATGACTTGAAAAAGATTAAAAAATGTATGAAATTTTTTTTACATTTAAATCACTAAATGACTGTTTTTAATATTATGCCCTTAATTGCAAAAGGACATGTTGACAACCAAAAAATTACATTAAAAACTAAGTTGAAATATATGAATCTATCATGTAAGCATCCTTCATGCATTCAGCACAACTAAACATACCTTTAGGATCAACATCACGTGAGATTTTAATTGCATCAGATGTAGCAAGATCCTGATTGGCTGGGGAAATTGCCAGAATTATACAATTAGGCTGCAAGTCAAATGTACAATGTCAGATTCACTCTGGATCCTCATTCATTAATTCATGTAAAGTTCATATACACAGTGCCACCAACAACAAGACATCCACCAGAGTGTCTAAAAGCTAAAACAATATACAGTGTAAACTAAAATAGAAATGCCTATAGACCAAAGACATGCCAACATGAATATTTCAGTGCACCAAGCAAGATGATCATACCAGAAATGAAAATAGATCTTAAAACTAAATGTTGCAAGGACAAGGAGAGATATAACATACATGCTAATAAATTGCATGCATTAAAATCATGTTTTGACAAATAGCCATGCAAGTTGATCAACATCATATATGTGGAAAGCATATTCCAAATGAAATTACCTTTTCAATAAATGCACGAACCATGTTCTCAATATCAGTCACAATGCTGTCAGGCTGACCCTCTAAAAAGTCATGATAAATTTATTAGCATTCCAGAAAATGACCATCTGAGACAAAAAGAAATGTTAGAA
The DNA here is from genome assembly GCA_021397845.1 of Areca catechu. NCBI lineage: Eukaryota > Viridiplantae > Streptophyta > Magnoliopsida > Arecales > Arecaceae > Areca > Areca catechu. Next base: position 32,284,926 of record CM038039.1, read on the forward strand.
ATTTCCAATATTAATGGTGGGTGACTTACCAACAGCTACCTTTGTAAGTCCAGGAAGATCAATAAGCGTCAAGTTTACAACTGTCAGAGTTGAAATGTTTAGTGTTAGAGAAGCAATTCTAAATTCAGAGATGAAGAGTTTTATTTAGTAATTGTCAAGAAAAAAATACATATAAAAGGTGTGAGGACCCACAGATTAACCATACTATTATATCTCACATATACTACAAATTTGGCACAACTTATAATATGTCACCAGTTCATTTCATCTCCTTGCATAGGCATGCAAGAAATGGAATAAAAATGAATAGAGTGATGGGAATCGGGAAATTCACACCTATTTTAGAAGAAAATGTTATGTACTTTGCGGAGTCTTAATCCTAATTCTATTCTAAAAGAAGGGTTTATTTAGGATTACCTTTATTTTCATTGTTACCTTTATTAGGACTTTTAATTTTATTAAGATCCAGTAATTTGACTTTCATTAAGTTACGATTTGTTGCTCTATTTAAAGGTTTTAATTGTATGGAAAAAGTCACACTTGAATGATTAAATTGAGTCCCAGAGTTATTTGAGTTTTTTCATCTTCAATTTATTTTTATTTTTATTTTTATTTTGTTCATGTTCCTCGTCAACTGGTATCAGAGCAAACTGATCCGTGTCTCTTCCATCAACGTATCACCACATCATCCCCCATCAATTGATCCGTGTCTCCTCCCACTCCAATCTAAGCACCTTGTTCAGCCGCTCCAAGTCTTCCACTCTGATCAAAGCTTGGTTTCAGCCGGCAAGACAAAAAACAAAAAACAAAAAAAAAAGACCAAGAAACTATCACTGTCGTCCACCACAAATCCCACGCTCGGGTGCTCCGCTGCTATCGCGCTCACTACCGCCTACTGCTCCTTTCTCTACCCTTTCCCGCCACTGCACCACTACTCTTCCTCCGCCTCACTAGGCCCACCTCGGCCTCCCTAGCCTCTCCTCCTCATCATCCAGCTGCCCCCTCTTAACACCTAGCCAACCCCACTCGTCCCCATCGCTACATCATCCATCCGTCTCACAGCCCCAACATCCACATCACAACCCCAACATCGTCCTGGATTTTCCCTAAAGCAAAACAAGGATCGTCCTGGATTTGCCCTAAAGCAAAACCAGGACTCCGAGAACAAAGAGGATTAGGATTCATGGAGGGCCCTACCAAATTCAAGAGGAGGATTGGAAGTCACCATTGTGAGATTGAGCCCATGAGAACAGAGAAGGAAAGCTCACAAACCCACTGCAATAGAGACAAAGCGGCTCTCTATCTTCAATCTTTCCCTTTATACTGACACTGATTTCCAGAGTCACTATCGCCCTCGTCGTCTCCACGTCACCCATAGATGAAAGACATAGACAAGATGAAAACACCCGCCACCAATCACCAGAGCCATCATCTTTACCGTCACCAGCTCATTATTGCCGCCTTCCCCATCATCGAACGCCCCAAGGTCTCTCACCAAGAGAGACGAGGGCTAGAAGAAGAAATAAAACCCCAGCCCCCCCTCATTTTATCGTGACCCAAGAGCTATTGCAAACCTCACAATCCACAAACCGGCCCATAAACCGCGTGGTCTACAAATCGGTCTGTAGACCCGATCCACAGATCCAAAAAAAATCCTTAGAATTTCTTACCTTGTCTTTGACTTGCAAGCAACTACCCGAAGGTTTTCAAGCCAATCTCATAAAAGCTTGGAGCGCCGGTGATCTTGAGCTTGGACGAATGATGTCCATGCAAAAGGAGCTAAAAGACTGGCTTCAGGAAGTCAGGAACCAGCTCACCTCTTGATAAGTCTATTAATATCCCAATTTAATCATTAAAATAAATATTAATTACTTTGTATTTATTAAAAATTGATACTTTTTATCAATGTTTTGTAGACAAGAAGCCCATAAATTGAAAAAGCTCGATTTTTGGTGTCCAACGTGCGAATGGCACTCGAATCAGTCGAAACGAATGCAAAACTGAATTTTGAAACCTTTACATGACTTTTGGAGCAGCCGATCCACCATGGACCAGCCGCTCAGTCCACAGAAGCTAGGCTGGTCCACCGGCAGCCATTGCTGCCGGTCCACGAAACTATCCATGGACCAACCTCCTCCCGAGCAGCGATCTCACCCGCCAATCGCCGCCCACTACCAGAGAACCTCCCGAGAGCTTCACCATGGCCGGAGAGCTCACCAGAAGGTTGTTTTTTCCGGTCGGCTGCCATCCACCGTTCTTCCTCCTCTTCACTGTCGTGGACCACCGTCGCCGCCCTCCATGCTGCCCCATCGCCATCCGCCTTCCATGACCGCCACCTCCTTCCCTCCTCTGCCGGCATCCATCCACCATCAGTCACCCCTGCAACCATTTCCCATCCATCTAGTCTCTGCAGATTATTCCAGATGCCACCGCCGCCAGATTCCTCCCATCATCGCCGGAGAAAATCCTCATCGCCGGCAGACCACTGTTCGAACCACTACCAAGTCCAGAAGAAAGGTTGGCGACAGCGCTGGGCAACAAGATCAAAGCTCATCAAGGGAGAAAGGATAACACGGATCTCAGAGCACTCGATGGCTCATGATGATTTTCCTATTATGATTGATTTATGGACCTCCAATCAAGATCCAATGGCATCCAACCCTCAGCAGGTCACACCGATTTGGAACAAGACTCTACAGTCTATGTCAACCAGGATTTGGATTTACCATCCTACCATTAATTTTGTAAACCATAAATCTTAGCCACCCATATAATCTTTATGTCTAGTCCGATACCGGAAAAACATGAAGACCTCTTCCCTATTGAACCCTATAAAAAGGCTCTTATACTTCTACTTGGCACCAATTACTTCAGCAAATTTTGTCCAAGTTGTTTTCTTGCTTCCTTGTTTTTAAATTATTGTATTAGGCTTGGAAAAGAGGGAAATCATGGAGAGATGCTGGTGGCAGTGATGCGCGGCTAGACTCCTTCAACCTAGGATGAAGATGAAGCATGTGCTCAGGTTTTCTGCTTCTTTTGTACTTAATTCCTAAGCAATAAAGGTATATCGTTCATATCTACATCTGTTGATTTTTGTTTTTGATTGAGATATTAATCTAGCATACACGGACCTACATCCTTTATCGACATGTCGTGATCTCAAGATACGGCATTTGCTTAAGAGAGGTGATCGTAGTATGGTAGATTAGACCCCTGCACTTGCACCACAGTTAGATAGTTTATATTCTAAAAGGACATGACGTGATCTCCGAATATGACCCATGCCTAGCAAGAGATAAACTATTCTAATACTGAATGTGCAAGAATTATTGCTATTGCAACATAAAGAAAAGAAGGTAAACTTGTGTGCATGGTGGATTCGGATTTCCAGGTTATTTCTCCTACTGTCTCGATTTAATTAATTAATTCGTTGTCATCTTTTCATAATTATTGTTTTTAATCTAATCTTTACAAGTAATTTTCTTTTGCTTTTCTTTTTCATGAAATAATTGCCTTCGATTCTCGAGGATATGATCCTGACTCACCACTAGCTATAGTAGTGAATAGGTTTTATTTTTGACCGCCAACGAAAACGATCATCTCTCCTGCGTCGGCTATCGATGAACTCCTCTTTCTTGATCAAACTGAGAGATTTTTAACAAGTGCAACAATTAGCATCTCATTCAATGTCCAGTGCACTTCATCCCTCGATGAAGGCCCTAGTTGCTAAAGAATTTTTAGGACATTCAAATACATAAGTGAAAGTTGATGTGGCATCGTGTATCAGTGAAATCACAAGAATAATAGCTCCAAATGCTCTAAACGATGATGATGATTTAATGAAGAAGGTATTTCAAAAGATTGTTGAAGCCTTTGAGAAATTGGATGACATATCTAGTCGCTCATATTCTAAAAGGATTTCAATTCTTAAAAATGTTGCCAAGGTCCGATCATGTGTTGTGATGTTGGATCTTGAATATGATACTTTGATTCTTGAGATGTTTCGCCATTTCCTATGTACCATAAAGCCATATCATTCAGAAAATGTTTTTAATTTGATGGAGACCATTATGATGCTTGTATTAGAAAAGAGCGACGATATTTCCACAAAGCTTCTCATGTGCCTCTTGGATACTGTAAAAAAGGATAACGAAGATATTTCGCCTAGTGCTCGCAGACTGGGAGAGAGTGATGAGTAATTGCACAATGAAGTTCAAGACTTACATGAAAGGATTAATTAATTCTATGAGTGCTTTAAGTCAATACAGTAAAATTATTGACTCGATATGCCAAAAGAATTATGATGACATCAAGCAGAAATATGCAAATATTTCTGGCGAGGTTATGACAGATGACAACAAATAATCTAAGAGGACTATTTTTGATAAGCTACGTCATGGTTCTGCAAAGATGGAGCAAGAGATAGGTTGTGCTGAAGAAGAAGATACTGCGGCAGACAAGTCACCTAGATCAATGATGAGCGACGATACTATTCAGATAGGCAATGGTGAATCAATGTAGAACCAACATCTTCAAAACAAAGGTCCAAATGCTCTCATCGCAGTGGTCAGTCCAAAAATACTTCTACATCTAATAGAGCTAATTTGGATAACTTGGAGTCTTTTCCTACTTTGTGCAATCTTCTTTAATATAACGACCAGAAGCTCATGGAAGCTGTTGCAACATGCTTGATAAGAATAACTGATTCTTTTGGCCATTCTCCAGATTTACGGATGAACTATGCAAGCATGGGGTGATTCATATGTCCTTGCATTTAATAGCTATTGATGGTTGGATGTCACTGTGTCAGTCAACTTATACTGGCTTGATCTATCTTCTCACCCAGCTTACAAGTAGTTCCTTTGTAGCAGTCAGGCTGCTAACCTTTCACACGGCACTCCTTATCTTTCAAAGATGTACAATCCAATCAGGTGCATGAAGTTTTGAAGTTACTGAACCAGCTTGATCCCTCCTATGGCAAGAGATGTTGAAGATATTCAAGTAGCACTAGCCAAGGAAAAGATTTTAGTGGACCAACCTAATTTTCTGCATCAGTTTTCAATGGATATTCTGCCTGCATCCATCCAGGTAGACTTGCTTTTATCACTTATAAGCCTTGACTCAGATGCTTCTTCGAAGGTCAGAGCACTCAAGTGTTTGTCCTTTCTGATTGGCAGCAGTGCATGCTGTGTTTCTGTCAATATAAGAGTACTTTCTACTTTGATCCATCTCATTAATGACAAGGATGTTCAAGTTGACTTTCAATGTGAAGCCCTCAGGATATTGTACAAGATTTCCATGGTGTGTGTCTAGATATGCATCATATAGATCTGCCTAATTTATTTAATATGGTTCTGACCATGAAAAATGCAGCACAGACATCTAACAAGGAAAAGAGAGGCCTTGCTCTGTCTTCTTATTGATATCTTGTGCAGCATTAAGAGGACAAGGAAAGGACACAGGTTATTCTCTTCGGAAATGTGGCATGCTATATGCTCTGAATTTCATGGGAATCCACAAGCTACACTTTTGGCTTCTTGTGGAGATGGTTTGTCAACTCTTGTCTGGCAAGTTACCTAATTAATTATATATCACATTTCCTCCCCAATTAAGCAAACTACTGTTGAGTCCAATGGAGAAGTGATACATACAGGAAATTTGACATCTGGGTTCACCATCTGAAGTGTAAGATGCAAAAGCTTTCTCGGTCTTATTCTTCACCTTGCCGAAGAATATCCTTCTGCAGGTCTCATTGCACTAGATAGAATAAGATATCTGATACAAACTCTGGATAGTACAATATGACAAATTTAACATGGAGAATGCCAGTGCTTCTGGAGAAGTTTTTAAAGCAAAACTAGGTGCTGGAAAACGATGTAGTGTTTTTGGGCCTCCAGAATCTGATAATCTGTGAATTTCTCTTACTTCAAAGTTTGTACTTTGCCTGTTGAGTTTCGCAGATGATTGCCTAAATAGAGTTAATGAATCTGGTGCAGTCAACAGTGAAGTTTGTGAGACACTGAAGCTTCTAGCTGAAAAGTAGGTTCTATGACTGCAACTCATTTGAAATCTTCTGCATCTGAGTGCATGCTTACATAGCTCCTTGTTGCTGCAGAATGACTAGTGTCAACCAACAGGATTCAGATCATTCAAATGTTGGTGCCAATTTAGGTTTCTTTCATAATGTTTTCTGGGTTGGAGTAAAACGGCCAGCACTTGAATTTACCAAGAATATGCTTTTGACATTATTAGTACAGAAATTGCAGAATGCATTGTCTTCTTTTGATAGTCTTCCAGTTATATCAAACCATGTTTCCAAGCCTAGAAATATTTAGGCTGATATTCAGTTCAGGCGCCCTACCATGTACCCCTGCTTAAAGGTACACTTTGTGGGGGAAGGGAGGGCAACAGCCTTGCATGACAAGGTGTCAAATGTTGATCCTTCTTCATCATTGGATATTACTGAATGATATCTATGGCCTAAAGTTAGCATAAAGAATAATGAATGTAAGGTGGAATCCTCAATAAAGGATATAGTCAGCACAAGTGATATTCCATCAAGAAGTACGCATGCTGAAGCGAGGAATTCTGAAAAAATAGTTGCCAAGACCTTGCAAGAACTATCAAAGGGCCTTGCATGTCAAGAAGGACACTCTTTATCAGCAGATGTTAGCCCCAGAGACAGAGATCTAGTAGCTATGACTACCTCCAACCTTTCATCTTTTGCTACATAACAAGCTGAAGGCAAAATGGGTTCTACATCTCCAAGCAATGGATGTGTAGAGCCAAAGTTGAGCTATTGCTTTGAATGAAAGCAGTTTGATTGTTCCATTACTCTTTATCAAGCAATTATACAAGAGCAATTAAGTGCAGAATCTAATGTAATTGTTACTCCAGATTTGTTAGAAACCTACTTCAATTTCTCATCAAAGTCGAGTTCTTTCCAGCCAGGAGGGAATGATAGGAATCGGAAAATTCACACCTATTTCAGAAGGAAACGTCGTGTGCTTTGAAGAGTCCTAATCCTAATTCTATTCTAGAATGAGAATTTATTTAGGATTTTCTTTATTTTCATTGTTACCTTTATTAGGACTTTTAATTTTATTAGGTTTCCATAATTTGACTTCCATTAGGTTACGATTTGTTGCTCTATTTAAAGACTCCAAACTTGAATGATTGAATTGAATCTCAAAGTTATTTGATTTTTTTCTTCTTGAATTTATTATTATTTTTCTTTTTCTTTTGTTCGTTTACCCCATCACAAAGTCTACAAGAACTTCAACCTGATAAGTAGATTGCACAAATATTGCCATGTTAGTTTGCAAGACTGCCAAAGGTGAAAAAAAATTCAAGTCATTAAATTGTCAAATAGAATCATGATCTTTATTTCCAGGACAATTAACAAGACTTTACCCCAACTACTTGGTTTCAGATTAGTAATCCTCCAACCTGCATTCATATTATAAGGGATACCTCTTTTGCAATAAAAACACTTCCAAATCTTCATTTTAATTATCAGATACAATAATGGCTCTACATTCCCGAGACAACCAGCAGCCTTATTTCAACTACCTGTGACTGGCTTAACAATGCCTCATTCACTAATAATTCATGTCAAGGAATACTTTCCTGCCAAAAAAATTTGTTAAAGCACATCTCGCAATCTCCAACAGACCACCTTGTGCCACCTCCTTTTACTATCCATTCAACACAATGCTGGTATCCTGTCCTTATACGGCCTCACCTTTTAAAATTCTAACTTCTCACCCTATTATCCATCCTTTATTCAATAAATATTATGATATATCAAAAGGATAGAATAAATCTAAAGATACCAAAAATTTAAATAACATTTTGACAGACATATTGGACTGTTTCTTTTTCCAGTCTAGGATGCATACGTTCTAACTAGTCTAATTGAAGAAGAGATATGCAACGTCAATGTTTCTATGCTAAAGCTCATTCTCTTTCCCTCACACGTCCTGAATCCTGAAGCACATTCTCACCATCACCACTACTTGAAGCATTAACATTATTACATGCACAACCTTCCACAGACAGATGCCGGCCATGTTCTCTTAAAACAGGTGCTTGGCACACATCTGGCCCATCATTAGCATGATAATGTCTTAGATCACCTGAGTTCCATGAGCCTGAATGAACAAACCTATCAGCCAACTAAAGACAACAAACACTTATGAAAAGGTCATCATCACACGTGGCCTGAGCACAAATGGAGTAAGTTTGGGAGTACCATTAAAGGGGAAACTTTGGAAGGGCTAATATTGCACCAATCTATTTCCCTGCTCATATTACAAAACACACCATGCAGCACATTATAGGACCATTCTGCCTTCACCGCCACGTCAAACATCCTAGTTGAAGCCAAGCCCTACTGTATAAAGCCAGCAACCAGATTGTCAAAGCAATGCCCGTAAAATCAAAACTAACATTAAAGAGAAATAATATGAGCTCAACAAGTATTCCCATTCCAAGGTTGCAGTTTAGCCAAGGAATGCATCCATGAACCTCTACTTCTCTTATGTAACAATTTCCAAATTGAGATGACAAAGGTGCCACTTTCAACTTCTGCTATCAAATTTAGCACTTCTTGGGATGAATGTAACTTTGCACAGTTGATTCATGTCTTAAAATGTCTTCACAGCCCTAACACATTTAACTAAGAAACAGCTACATTTCACATCACTAGTGTCAAAACTATATAGTTTTGGAAGGATAGATGGTTAGTACAGTATATCATGCATGTTGCCAAAAGGTTGCTTTAGAGCTATTTGGCACCAATTCACACAGAGATGGACGGTTGGAGTAATAAAACATCCCAAGTGTCAATGACTTATAACATTGATCCACTTTGCAAACTCCATATAGATAAAAATAAGGCTTAAGTCAAGGTTTGGGTTTCAGAGTTAGGTATAGATAGTGCCATAGAACAGCTCAATGTCCTATAACATCAAAGATCTCCATAGAGAGAACAAAGGTTCAAAGCCACAATTACAAAAAAGTGGTCACTCAAATCATTTTATATACAACCATGTATATGCATGTATATGTCCTATATATGAAACAACAGTATTATTTCTTTGCATGATCTTCCAACCTTTCAAAGTACTAATTTGAAAATTAAAAATGGAAAAAATGCATAAATATATAAGCAAATAGCCTCAATGCATCTCACCAATAGGAGAGTATATACTCAAATGAATTGGAACAGGAGAAATTTGCTTGGTGCGACCAGTCTCTCTATCAGTTTCATCTTGGATCTCCTTCCTCACAGCAGCTGCAAGAACATGATCAAGATTCACAGGTAAAGAATAGCAATATCACAATTCTGTTAACCAAGTAATAGAAAAGAAAACTAAATACACCCAAAATATTCTTTGAAAGACATTGAACATGAAAAACAATCCATCGGAATAGCATACAAAAAAATGATGAAAAAAAATAGTGTCATCTAGATGGTTTTCCACCTATCTCTATTAGTTCAAAAACCCTGCAAGGCCAATAATGTTTTCCACTACAGATTAACAAACTCTAGATATACTGAAGATATTAAATCCACAAGCACCAAAAAGTGGAGAGTTCGGCATTACTTCAACAAAAGACTCCACTTCTTAGCCAAGCTTGGTGATACCCTTTCTTAGATAATCTTGTATGCTTATATTAAGAAGAAGATTCACACACATAGGTCCATGTGCTTTCTGCTTATGTAGAAATTAAAAGAGATAAACAATCTTCTTCTGTCAGCAGGATAAAATTACCAAAATCTGTGAATCTCTTTCTTGGAAGGTGCATAAACTCTGCATACTCTCTCCCTTCATCAATCCTATGAAGCTGCAAAACAAGCGGACGTCGTGTAACAATCCCTGTGAAATTTCATCGATATAGCATTGTCAATACTTGGAGAATAGCTAAACACGAAGGCATTAAACATACAGTTCATGAAATAAAATGATGGCACCATATATTACCTGAACCTCGTGGCAGGAAGTCCTTCCCAACTATGCTTTCCAAAACTGAAGATTTACCTGAGCTCTGCAGTACATTTCAGAACAACATCATGAAACCAGATATACCATCATAATATATTTTCCAAGGTTCAGAAATAATATTTTTCGTTTACTTCAAAGTACCAATGAAGTGCCATAATAAACAATGAGAGAGTAATATCATGAATTTAATATATTGTTATCTCTGAAACTTAGAATATTACAATTAAGGGGAGGGGGAGGGGGAGGGGGAGGGGCAAAAATTAGGTTTCGCGGTTTTGTTGAAGTATATAATAAACATTGAAAGAAAAGACTGATAGAGTCGAATAATTATCTTCGAGGGATTTCTGAAGAAACTATTGTCATGAGTATCTGATGCAGAAGTATCAAAATACAATGTCAATGTAGATGGATACAATACCACTTTGATAAAACAATGACATAAAAAAATTGCACTTGAGAATTCGTAAATTTTACTAATGGTTGTGCACGCCTAAATCAAAAGTTTTGATGTTCAAGTGTTAGATCCGCTAACATGAAGCCAACATGATAGGTAACAGATAAGTGTAAAGAATAGCAGAAAACATGTCCGCTATTTAAACACTATATCGCTGGCTCTCTCTCTCTCTCCACTCTTTTCCTTGTGTTAGTTTTTTATTTGGAGAGGGCAGATATAGACGTCACCGTAGGGAATCAAGAATGACTATCATGGTTCAAGGGAGTCATTCCAAGCTAACGAAACATATGGATTATGGAAATCTTGAAAAAAATTAGAAGAACAACTTACAAAGAACTCGATGTTAAGGAGATAATTCTAGCGTCATCAAATCAAACAATAACGTATGGCTAACAGTGGAAATAACCGTGGCCATGACTTGAACAGAAAAAATGCCATAGCTCCCAAAGAAGTACAATATAACTTAAACCAGATTAACTGTCATATAAGTTCAGATTATTTCAAATACTCCCATATACGGGGGAAGAAACGAAACCACATCGCATAAGAAAAACAAAGAGAAATAACCAATAAAAGAAACCAATAAAATGTTTCAGATCACAAGCAAGTCACAGTAAATCAGTTATCGCCCAAAACCCCACATGGAAACTAGATGAGAACAGCAAGAGCGGGAGAAAATAAGGAAGCTTTCAACTATATTGAAAACGATTTAAAGAGATCCAATTAGAACGAGCACAAAGGCGACATCTTTACGCTCAAAATTGAAGAAATAGAAGCGAAACAACAAAGATTTCCCATCTACAGCCCGAAAACCAAAGATCAAACCAAGAAAACCCCAAGATCCGCAATAATACAGCAAGAAATCGCCTAGATCTCACCAAACCAAGCAAATACACATCGCCGATGCATCAAGATCTAGAAACCCACACCTGTCCTCCAACGACCGCGATAGCCGGCAGCGAATCCCAGAGCGTCGGGAGCGCGCTTTCGTCCCCGTGGTCACCAAGGGCGGTGCATGCCCTCTGTAACTTATTTACCAAAGAAATCAAACTCTCCATCTCCCCTCTCGCCCTCTCTCCACCTAACCACTAGAAAAGGATATCAAAGTGACACCTATAACAAAAGATCCCCCAGATCCCGATCGGATCCGAGCGACGGGATCGAAATATCCCTCGAAATCGGAGCGGAGAGATCGAGGGAAAAAGACGAAGAAGAAGGGGGAATTGGAGCTGTCGGCCTTCAAAGGGGAGAGGGTTGGGGGGGGGGGAGGGTTAACAGTGGTAGAAAGAATAGACGGCGATTGGCGAGAGAACCGCGTGCCATAAGGGATTGTTTTCAAGTTTCTTTTGAAATGGTTGAGGACGACGTGGGAGGAGGCTGTGGCGCTGACGCGCTGTGCCACGGTAGTTTACTAGTTTGCTTTGGCGGTGGGGATGGGACGATCCCGACCGTCCGATAAAGCGGTTTATTGGTTTCTTTCTCCCTTTCGGGGACGGTGGGCCGTCAATTTATTTTTGTCTCGTTTCGCCATCGCGTCGCCAGCTTTAATCATGCGCGGTCGGTCTGGCTTGACGAGTTGAGTCCTCAGAGTCGCAAATCCACACCGGGAGACTCGCCGAGCTACTTTTAAAGTTTTATCAGCCGTTTGATCGGCATCGATCCTGGGTCTTTGCTTTGGTGTCTCTCGTAGATCTCACGCTAGCTTCGATTTTCCTTCTCCTTCTCGTCAAACCATTTCTTGGTTGAGTTGGTTGGTGTAAGCTCTCCGTAGTCTACTTGGCAGAGAATATATATGGCAGTGCATCAAGATGCCACGCCGGATATGCTAATTATTGTAGTTATCTTAGATGTCAGGACTTGTCTATTTAAGAAAAGAATTAAAATCCATGATCGACGGCTCAAACGTTGGAAGACCTTAGAGAGCGCAACAAAATATCTGGTTCTGAAGTTTTTGACCATAGTTAATTTTCTAAGCCAGATGAAGTTTAACCTTGCTGTATTTCTTTTTTAATATCATGTTATCTAGTTAAAAGTAATCGATACTGTAAATTTCAAACCTACCTAAAAAAAAAAAAATTTAGAATACTTGTAAATTTGAAAAGTGGATGCCGATTTCCTTCGTTAGCAACCTTCTTTTTAAGTTCTTGTTCTTGAATTGATAGGATTGCTGCAATTAAAGTTTTAATTAATATGACACAGATCTTGTAACTTTTTGATTGAAGTCCTTCAAGTGGAATGATCCAAGTTTAATCATCAAACTTAAAGTCAAAAGAACATATATGGTAAATGAGCAACATGAGTTTCATAACCAGCAACATTAAGCTGTGCTTGACATCATTATTATTTTACTTTTTAAAAAAAAAAATAAAAACTTAAAATCTGTTCCTATTTTTTTTAATTTTTTTTACCATAGATGCATACTTGGTAGTCAATATTAATTCTTTATTATTATGTGTGTGCGCGCGTGTTTGATAAGATAGATATATAAAACTTTTTTGCAATACATCTTCATAAATAGATGTCAGGCATGCAGCCGATCTTCACGCGATGGATATGGAAGAAGCTGAGAGCAGAGTCATAAGATAAAAAAAAAAAATTATTTCCTTTAAATTGCGCCTTCAGGTCATAGATGGGGCAGCGCAATGGATGTTGTTTGATCACGCAAACGAGCTTTAGCTTGTGACAGGGCAAAAGGCATGGAATTTGGTTGCTGCATGTCCTGGGGCTTGCTGCCCACCGCCTGATTTAATAATTTTTTTTTGAAGGAGCAAAAAGTATTTTTCAATTCTTTAAAAATATTTTTAGATAGTATAATAATATTTGATTACAAACAAGAAAAATATTTTGAGTTCGTCATAAAGCTGAAGAGATTTTGGTGTTACTGAAAATATACTTTCTATCCAATGTTATAAAAAATATCAATTTTGATGTTACTGGAATTTTTCTAATAATCAAAATATCCATCAACAAATTTCATAATTACATGTGATGATTATATCATCACATATATTATAATATAATATATTAATATATTAATAATATAATATATTACAATAATAGTATAATATATTATATTATTATAAAATACATAATTATAATATAATATATTCTTATATTATAAACATAATATTGTTACAAACATAATATATATTAGATTACATTTTATTTTATTTTATTTTATTTTATAATTATATTATGATATCAAAATATAATATAATGTTTATAATATTATCATATTATAATATGATCTAATATATTATAATATTAAATTTTAATTCAGTATATTATATTATATTGCATTATATTGTAATAATCATGTTCTATTAACAAGACGTTGCTATATCATATCATATTATTATGCTATAGCACTCATATTATATTACATAATGTAATGTAATAGTATTTCAATATGTATTCATATATATTATTATATTATATTATACTCCACTACATAATACTATGCTTTTTTTTTTTTTGCCATTTTATCATAACAAATATATTTTCACATTTTGATTACCAAACATATATTAAAGATTCATAGCATTTTAAAAATATAGTTACCAAACATCAAAAGAAAAAATTTTAAAAAATTTTATTTCTAAAAACTCCACTTCATAAATATTTTACTTACAAAAATTTAAAAACTCTACTACCAATAGCAATTCTAAATAAGACCTGCATCATATCACAACCTGATTGGGTTCATTTAGAACCTCGTCCTTAAAAATTTACGGTTTCAGGTAATGGAGTTGTAGGTTTTGATGTTACTATTCTTGTGAGTTAAGATTCCCAGTAGATGCAAAATGGTATCGCCATCCATACTAATTCCCCTTCATGGTTGGAGCTTAGGTGCTCCAAGAGCTCCAACTAGGATTATGTCTAGTTGAGTTTACATGAAGTCTAGGCTAACTAAAAGCTTGTTTAAGATTTGAACCAAGCCCAAGCTTGCAATAGTCAAACCCAAGCCTTACTTGAGGGCAAACCTAGGCTCAACCCAAGCCGCTTCCCCCTCCGCACCCCAACCTGATCCGAAATTAAAACCAATATGAGTATAATCAAGTTTGAATTGGCCCAACCAAGTCCAAGCTTAGCATGGTGGAGCTAAAGTCCATACAAGATGGAGTGCAAGATCAAAGGGCAGTGAAAGAGAGTAAAACATCACAGGGGAGAGAAGGATGGGCGGGAGAAGGGAGAAGTAGGAGAATGTAAGAATTTTCTTAATTTGGGCTAACATTAATTGAAATTTTGTTTTATTAAAATCGGGTTGATTTTATGGTCCATGTTGATAGACATAGGTTGAGTCCATTATTATGTGATCATTGATTGGGCTAGGAGCACCTCATGTGATTTGGTATGATTGAGGCGGCACGGTATAGGCCTTAGCCCAACTTGACTCGTGATGGAGGGTCAGTTAGGGTATTTCTATTTTATTGGCTAGGTCCCCTCTCCGCTTCCTCTATTTATATATCACGTATACCGTGATTTTGTGGTACGGTGATTTTTTCCATCGAGAGCCGCCTTCTTGAGGAAGACCGGAGAGAAGGACTCTGCCTGCGGTGTTCGTGTGAGCATCGAGATAAAGGATTTGTATTGGAAGATCATGACGAATCCAGTATTTATTTATTTTTCCAGATCTAATATATGATTCTATTTTTGATTGATCCTAGAGATTTAGGGATTATTTTTCCCACATTTGGTATCAGAGCCTGGGATTAGAATCATGTTTTAATATTTTAGATCTGATTAAACCTTCCTACCGATCGTCATGGATCTTAGCATGCCATGTTTCTCGTCGTGTGGTTTGACCGTCCTTGCACAATGATCGACGGCCATGTTTCCCGCCATCGCCTGTGACGGAACCCTCCTTCTTTTCTCTACCCTGAGGCGATACGTGGTCCTGATGACCAGCCGTGGTCGATTGAATCCTTAAAAAAAAATTCAAAGGAGGATGAGGGCGGCTACCGTGCGATCGGACTTCCCGGTGCCATCACCGTCGGCCACGTATTCGGCCGTTTTGTGATCGGAACCTCCCCTTCCCACCTCCTCTTGCCGGCGGGGACAACCGGTGAGCGGTTGTCTCACCGGTGGCCGACCGATCGAACAAGTATAAAAAATAAAAGAAAGGGTTTCTCCCAAAGGGCGGCGACTGTTAGGCCGTGCCTGGGCCGTCCCGCTAGCCATGTTTCGGCCGGTCTTCGGGATCGGAAATCCTCCCTCGGTTTCCCTTTCCCGGCGGTGGTGATCTGAGACCAAGATCACCGCCGATGGAGATCGTATAAAATAATAAAAAAAAAGTGGATTACCCATCCCGCACCACCGTCAGAGGCTTTCCATCCTCCGGCGTGCCCATCGAACCCGGCAACCGGGCTTTCCTTGTCGGCCCAGGCGTGGTTTCGGCAGCGGCGATGCCGATGAGGTTCAACGGTAGTTGGGTTTTGGGTGTTCTGAAAAGTCTTGTTTTTTTTTTTTTTGGCATGGTCATTTGGTCTCGCGGGGAGAAAGGCCTGGCGGGTTTTGGGTTTTAACCCAAAATTCGTTAGCCCATTACAAAAAAATGCCAATTTTGCATTCAGGTCCCTGTGATTTCTGGAATTAAAAATGAACCCTTTTACAGTTAGGTCGCTGTTGAATTTATAATTACCTTTTGGTCCAAAAGGTATTTTTGCACTTTGGCCCCTGAACTTTCTGGAATTATAAATTAGTCCTCTTATGGTTAGGACCTTAAAAAATTTATAATTATATTTTTTGGTCTAAAATAAAATGTTGGAGGGGTATGGGCGAATTCTTATGGTTGTTTTTATTGATGATGTACATTTATGGAATGCAATGAAATTTGTGAAATGGATCAGGAGATACATGTTGATTAGTATCCTATTGCGACTGATCATATTGGACATACATATATATTTAATCATATCCTTTATTTTGGCTTGGATTTTTATTCCCAGTATGATTAATTTTGTGGGTTGGCGCAAACATTTATCACCAAAGTGATTTGTTTGTGTCAGTCCATCGAATTATTCATCATGTGAGGGATATTTTCTGGTTATGACATACAACCACCTGTCCAAAGGGGATTGTTGTGTATTTTAACTAGAAAATGTGGCATGGAGCATTTTGTTGCTAAGGTACTCTAGCTTCCTTGGGCCTGTCTGTCCAAAGGAGATAGGTTCAGGAATGCCAGAATATCTGATTAGCTTGTAGCTTCATGTGAAGAGCTCTAATACATATTGTATGTTCTGCCCCAAGGAAATATATGATATTGTGTTTGTGCTCTTATTTGTTATTGTGATATGATATATTTATGGTGTGTCTGTTAATTGATGTTTGCATTCCTTATTTTGATTGTATAGTTATTTTTTTGTGTGAACAACAACAATGCCGTTATTGAGGTGCTTACTGGGTCGAACTATAAGAAATAGAGGAAAGACCCGATAATTTGAATGAGGTTAGACCCGATAATTTGAATGATCAAAGCACCATTTGTGCCTAAATTATGAGATGGACTCTTTTCTTTTGAGGGTTCCATATTTATTTACTAGCATTGATTTGCCATGTTTGGTTCTTTTGTCATCCCTTGTGTCATTGTCATGCTCACAGGATCTTTAATATTTAAGATTGATATTGAGGTGAAATATCCTATATCTTTGGCGTATCTTCTTGTTTGTTAATGTTTCCAGAAATCATGGAAGTCTATATTTGTCTTATTTCCATCGCTTGATGATGGTTGATCCATCATTGAATAGAAAGGGTTGTAAGAGATAAGTTTTGAGTGGACTTTTGGTTTTTGGATTATCAATTTTTGACCTTGATGTGGAGGGATCGCTAACATGGAGGAACCGGCAAGCGCGCATCAAGAAAAGACGCCGCGTCGACTCTCCAGCCCGGATTCCACTACCAAGCTGAGCTGAGCTCTCTCAGAACAACAAGCCAAGCTCAGTCCTCCGTCAGGTCGTGCCTGCGAGCTCGGGACGCCTAGGTCGGAGTCGCCTTCCGCCCTCCAGAACGAGACCCTCGGAGGCTAGTGCCCTGCAGTCGAGGTCGATCTCAGCGCTCACCCGCCGATATGGAGCCTCTCCGAGCGCGCGCCCTCTAAACCGAGTCCGCATTCTGCCCTCCAGAACGAGACCCTCGGAGGCTAGTGCCCTGCGGTCGAGGTCGAGCTCAGCGCTCACCCGTCGATGTGGAGCCTCAGCGGCCACCCTCCTCAACTCGGGGGCCTCCAACCTGGCTGCCTCTATCGAGTTGGCTGCCGTTTCTACTGCCTTCTCAGCTGCAGCAAGTTTTTCCTTCCCATCTGCCAGCTCTGCCTGGGTAGCTCGGGCAATCTCCTTGTGCCGGTCGACCTCGGCACTGTACCAGTTCAGCTTTTTCTCGATGATGGAGAGGTCGTCGATCGCCTTCTTCGAGCGGCTCTGCTCCAGGTCGCGAGCTGCCAGGATTCCCTTCGCTCGCCCCTTAGCATCGGCGAGCTCTTTCTTAAGGTCCTTGACCTTCAACTCAAGGGCCCCGTTTGTTCCGACCTTCTCCTTCAGGTCGGCCTTTAGAGACTTGATCTCGGTAACCTTTTGCCGCTCGAGACGCTCCCAGCTCTGGTAACGACCCTTGATGAAGAGGGCCCCAGCATCGATCTGCACAATGAAAAGAGGTCAGCAAAAAAAAAAAGAGAAAGAAAGAGAGAAGGAAGGGGATAGCTCACCAAGTACAATTGGGAAAGATGGCGCTGATAACATCGGTCAGCCGCATCCCGGCCATCTCTTGCCGGTCGCATACCTGGATGGAGAAATCTATCATGCGTTCGGCTAGCTCGGGACTCCGGAGAAATGAACTTTCCGGCCCCATCTTGAAAGGGAGATGGCACGGCGCCTCCTCCCTCCTGCTCTCTCCGTGAGCGGGCGGCATTACCTCGCTGGCTGAAGGACCCCGCGGGGGAGGCTGAGAGGCTGGTGTCGATGCGGGTGACACCTCTGTCGTGGCCTCGGTCGCGACCCAGATCTCCTCACCCCCGACATCGGTGACAGGCGGACCCGGAGGATGGCAGGGTGCAGCGACAGCAGCCGCGGCCCTTGCACGGATGACTACCTCGGGCTGTGCAGCGGGGGCCTACTGGGCTGGCCTCGGTGCAACAGAAGCCGCCCTCTCCACCGGCACAGGAGCAGCACGAGACACCTCTGAACTCGGACCCGCTGGAGCAACCGAGCTCAGACTGATCACCACCATGGGGACAGCTGCAGAAGCACTATTACTCTGGGCCCGCCTCGGTGCAGGCTCCCCGGTCAGCCCGATCGGTGGCCTCTTCTTGGTGATGGCCAGAAGGTCATTCTCAGAGAAGATCATCCCTGCATGCAAATTACACAACAATTAGAGCCTGTGGAAAATAATGCAAGGAGTACAAAAGTAAAGGAAAAGAAAGTTCAGGTCGAACTCATCCAACCCATTCGTTGGGTCGACCCCGGAGTCGGTGAAGTTCTGCTCAGACAACAAGATCTCGAGAGGAGGAATCTGGGCGGTGCGGAACTGCTCGTAATCATCTCGATCAGCTGCATCGACCACAGAGTTTCGGTTGGGGACTCGTCCGGATTGCTCCAGACCCAGTCGACCTCTGACCTCAACAAAGAAAAACTTGCTCTTCCATCCCCTGATGGAAGAGGGAAGCTCGAACTTGATGCCCTTCGGGCGGGAGGATAAGGACCACCACCCATCCTCGGTTGGGTGGCGCTTCAGGGCAAAGAAAGCCCTGAACAAGAAAAGCGGGCAATGAACCCGTGGAGGTGAC
The DNA here is from genome assembly GCA_021397845.1 of Areca catechu. Lineage (NCBI taxonomy): Eukaryota > Viridiplantae > Streptophyta > Magnoliopsida > Arecales > Arecaceae > Areca > Areca catechu. Next base: position 32,304,166 of record CM038039.1, read on the forward strand.
AAAGCACAATGAAGAAAAAAATAACCCTAATAGCGTTTGGCACTAGCTGTACGGAGACCAGACGATAATTGTCCAAGATGGATAGGAAGAAAGGATGAAAGGGAAATCGGAAACCCCCAAAGAAGGTCCCCTCATAAGATGTAAGATAGCCGGGCCACTAGAAGTGATCCGTTCCCCCGGCTGGGGGATCATGAGCCGAACGAAAGCCGGGATGCCATAGACATCTCGGACGGTCCTCAGTTCTCCGACAGTGATCGTCGAAGCAACCCCATCAGGACCTGTGGACTGGATTGACTCAGAGACAATGACAGAAGGAGGAGGAGGCAAAGAAGGACCAGATCCCGGTTCCCTGATGAGTACCGGACCGGGAGGATGCCTCCTATCGAGCTCGAAGCGAGTTGCATCTTCCTCTCCGTCAGAAGAAGAAGATGTCGGCCTCCGCTCGGAGGAACCGGCCTCGTCCTGATCAGTGGAGGGGCGGAAGCCCGGATCAAAATGGGACATCCTCGAGAACAAGGGAAAGGACTTGGAGTAGAGAACGGAAGAGGAGACTCAACCTAAAGAAGACTCCAGACCCAAGGAAAGAGCCCTATTCTAGCGGGGGAAGGAGGAAGAAGAAGCTGACATATTTCCTTAGAAGACTCGGAGCAACTGGGAGGAAGAAGGAAGCTGGGGCGCGGCAGTAGTAGGCACGGAGAATTCGAAAGGAATAGATGTTTCGGATAAAGCCCTCCTTTCATTTCGAAATGACCCGATGGATTTGTACCGATTTAGCCCCCCCGCCAACGAATCCACGCCACGTGCTGCCCATCGATGAAAATGGCATCCTGACTGCTCTGAATTTTGTTCCAACATTAACTGCTCCTCGAACATGGCCACATGGCACCCCCAGATTGATCCACAGGGTCGTTCCCCGAAGCGCCAGCAATCACGGCCATCATCATGCCAGATTTCCGCCTTTCCATGTCAGCACCGCGATTACTCTCTTCGACCCGAGCGCTGCGCACTAACGAGCCTCGAGAGTGGGGAGCAAATGATGTGGAGGGATCGCTGACATGGAACCGCCTTCCGCCCTCCAGAGCGAGACTCTCGGAGGCTAGTGCCCTGCGGTCGAGGTCAAGCTCGGTGCTCACCCACCGATGTGGAGCCTCTCCAAGCGCGCGCCCTCTGGACCGGGTCCGCCTTCCGCCCTCCAGAGTGAGACCCTCGGAGGCTAGTGCCCTGCGGTCGAAGTCGAGCTCAGCGCTCACCCACCGATGTGGAGCCTCTCTGAGCGCGCGCCCTCTGGAGGTCCGCCCTCCAGAGCGAGAGAGGCTAGTGCCATGCGATTGATGTCGAGCTCTCGCTCATCCACCGATATGGAGCCTCTCCGAGCACGCGAGATCGGGTCCGCCTTCTGCCCTCCAGAGCGAGGCCCTCGGAGGCTAGTGTCCTGCGATCGAGGTCGAGCTCAGCGCTCACCTGCCGATGTGGAGCCTCTCCGAGCGCGCGCCCTCCAGACCGACCCGCACTTCACCCTCCTCCGCCAAGGCACCCCCGCAAGCTTGGAGCATCTAGGTTGGAGCGAGTCCTGCCGTCCCATCTCGGCCCCAGCCCGGACAAGGTCCCACCAGCCCAGAACACCGGCGAGCCAGAACACCGGCGTGCTTCCAGGCCACTGAAGTGCCTTCCAGGCCGTACTGACCACTTAATTATGCTAGAAAGGGAAGAAGCACATTGATCAAGATGCCACACTCTTTACCAACCGCTCAGAGGAAGAAGGAAGCCGATTCGAATCCCGCGGGCGATGGCTCGCCGTTCGAGGCACTACCAAGTTTCCCAGAATGAGACGACCAAAAGGAGTGTCCGAGCGCCTAACAACTCTCCTGATCATGAATCATGAAAGACTCCTCGAGACACCGCCGCATGCGCCTGACAGCCTGGCGGGGATCCTGAGACAAGCACCCAATAACCTAGTTTGCAACAAACTTAGAGGTAACACAACAACACCGAGGGGGAGGGGCAAGGAACGACCCCGACGAAAAAAAAGAGAACAAAAAAAAAAGGAGAAGAGAATGGCACCCCTAGAGAAAAAAGAGGGGCATGACACCACCACCACCACCACAAGCACAAGCGCAAGCCCAACCAAAGAGGGCAAAGCGCCACTACCACCACAGTTGAAGGAAAACAAGGGATACGAGGAGAGGCGGAGGAACAGGGCACCCATCTATCCTGCTATCACTCTCCCCCTGCAATGTTTTCACCTTCACACATATTTTCCACCCCTCCTAGAGCGGAGTCCATCAAGAGGGGCCCGACCAAGAGGACCTGTTCCCCTGGATCGTCACTGACTTGATCGTCGGAGTGCCCCCGCCGGAAACCCTGGCCCGGATCTCTAATCCCTGTCTCGCAGGTTCAGGAGTGGAGGACCGTCGGGCGGCAAGGCGACTGCATCCAGCGAGGAGGTCCGGGAGCCGAGGATGGCCGGGCGGCAGGGAGAGCGCATCTCCAGCACCGACAACAGCTACGGGCCACGACAATCTTGGCGGTAACAGATTGGCGCGCCAGGTAGGGTGTAGGATGGGCATGACTAAGTCCTCCACCTCTTCACAGGTCAACATATCGCGGAAGAATGGTGACGACACAAGTTAGGAAGGTCAACAGATTGGCAATCTTCTCCAGGCTTCTCCAAGACGTCACCTTCTCCATCTCCTTTGGCAGGGAGATCCGCTGACGAAACCATTAGGCACATAGCGAAAGCGCGCCTGGAGAAGCACAAGCGCAAGCTAGCGGAGTTTTCCTGCCGGTTCATCAGTATGCGAGGCTCACCTGGTGAGCCACCGGACTACAACACCCACCACCGATGAAGCCCTTCATCGATCGTGGCGAGGCGGAGTATCATCGCTCCCACCGTGATCACGGCCATGACATCGAAGAATGTCGCAATCGCAAGCAGGAGATCGAGCAGCTCATCAAGGAGGCCCGCCTCCAAAGGTTTGCGAGGGGCAAACCTCGAGCAGGGCCCCAAGCGCTCGCCGCTCTCCCGTCAGCTTCAACCATCGACAGTTACCCCACCGCGAAACCGGTGGGCGTGATCGCCTGGAGAATCGCACATGCGTCTAAGAAGACTCGGGGGGCAGGGGACCCCGAGGGTAATCTCCTCGCTATGCGGGGAGGAGAAAGCAAAGGAGAAAAGTAAACAAAGATGCCATGACCGTCGGGACGACGATCGTGAACCACCGTGGGAAGGCCCCCAGGAGGCGGCCGAAGTTCCATCATGAGGGGTCCATTACCTCGAAGATCTCGACGGCGTCAGGCTCCCCCGAAGGCGGAGGGCATGCAGCCTACGAAGATGCTCCTAATGAGGTAAGTTCCCTTACCAACAATCATGATAACGATTTCTCCCTTGCATGGGTATCCGCGTGTCTTGCAGGAAAGAATCGACAGCGTCCTCAAGCCCAGCTCCAGGACGTCGAAGGATTTTCGAGCCACGTAGCTCCCAACTCCAAGCATCCCCGAGCCCAGCTCCAGGACGTCAAAGGATCTTCGAGCCACGTAGCTCCTAATCCAAGCATCCCCGAGCCCAGCTCCAGGATGTCGAAGGATCTTCGAGCCACGTAGCTCCCAATTCCAAGCATCCCGAGCCCAGCTCTAGGACATCGAAGGATCTTCGAGCCACGTAGCTCCCGATTCCAAACATTCCCGAGCCCAGCTCTAGGATGTCAAGAAACCTTTGAGCCAAGCAGCTCTCAGTCATCAACGTCCCCGAGTCCAGCTCCAGGACGTCAACCCAAGGCCGGAGCTCAGATCTCTGGCCAAGGGATCATCGAGCCAAGCCGCTCTCCATCTCAAACGTCTCCGAGCCCAGCTCCGAGATGCCAAGAGATCATGGGGCCACGCAGCTCCCATCAACGCCTCGAGCCTAGCTCCAAGACGCCAAAGATCTGAACCAAGATCTCAGGCAACCCCTGGGCCCGAGCCTAGCTCCATGTCCAGGAAGGCCTCGAGCCTAGCTCCAAGGCAATCAAGTCCTGCAACCCTTTTCTCTGATCTCCCCACTCGAAAAGAAGACGAGAGGAGAAGGAAAGAAAGAGAATAAGAGGGGAGCACGGCAAGCAACCCCCTTCTCTGATCTCCCCGCTCGAAAAGAAGACGAGAGGGGAAGGAAAGAAAGAGAACAAGGGGGAGCATGGCAAGCATCCTCTTCTCTGATCTCCCCACTCAAAAAAAAAAAGAAGAGAAAGAAGAGAGGGGAAGGAAAGAAAGAGAACAAAAGAGGAACACGGCAAGCACCTTCATCTCTGATCTCCCCGCTCGAAAAGAAGACGAGATGGAAAGGAAAAAAAAGAGAACAAGAGGGAAATACAGCATCGAAGCTACCACTTTTCAAACTCAATATCGGAGCTCAGATCTCCAACCAAGAGAACTTCGAGCCACGCAGCTCTCAGTCATCTATGTCCCCGAGCCCAGCTCCAGGATGCCCATTCAAGATCGGAGCTCAGATCTCCGGCCAAGAGAACTTCGAGCCACGCAGCTCTCAGTCAAGGAAGAATAGTAACTTTTTTGAGAGGGATTTTGAGAGGGACAGAGATGTTTGAAAAAATATTAGACATATTTTTCTCTGATCCTACACAGATATTTAAGAATATAAGCTCGCCATTCCTCTGTCATCCATGCGAGTGTTCGTGGTTGCAAGAGGAGGCATAGCTTAGTGGGAAAAATAGAAGGAAAGCTTGATATGAAATGGGTTCAGGGTTAGATTAATGGTTAGGTTAGGTCGGATGTAAGTTGGGCTTGGGGTGGGTTGGATTTTGTTTGGCAAAGACCGATCTTAGGTTTGATCTGGATAGGTGTGGCCTTAGGTATGAATGGCAACAAAATTCAAATCCATGGGTACCCGATCCGGCCCGACTCGATTGGACCGGGTAGTCAATACTTTGACTGGGTTTGGACCGGATTTGGGTAAAACCCGAATGCTTAACTTTAGATTTGGACCAGGACTGGGTAGATATACACCCGACCCGAACCCGACCCAAATTATTTTAATATTTAAATATATATAATTAATATATATTATATTAAATATATTTATTAATTATTATTTATTAGTTATTAAATTTTAAAATACTTAAATCCTTTACCCTAATTATTATTTTTCATAAATAAAGGAATTATAAATTGTAATTTATAATTGGTAAACCCTGATTAATCTCCAGCTCCTCTCTTCCTCTTCGGCGACTCTTCCTCCTCTCGGATCAGTGTTGAACTAAAAATATAGTTAAATTTTATTTATTTAATGTATGTATGATTTATAAAATGGTAGATGATTTTAAAGTTGATAAAAATAAAAAAAATATATTTAATATGACTCAATTAGATTCGGGCCGAGTAAATCCGAATTATCCGATATCCAATTGAGATGGGTTTGGATAAAAAAACCCGGTCCTGATAGTGTTTGGACCGGATTTGGATAGTTTCTTGAGTATTTGGATTTGGATTTGGATAGTTATGTACCCGGCCCGAACCCCACCCATTGTCATCCCTAGTCTTAGGTTAGGTGTGGGCTCAGGTCAAGGTCTTGGGCTTAGGTTTAGGTTAGGCTTGGATTCCGACCTAGGTTGGGCTTGGGCTTAAGTTAGGTATGGGCTTAGGATAGGTTGGGGATAAGTTAAAGAATTGGGCTAGGTATGGATTGGACTTGGATTTAGGTTATGTATGGGCTCGGGTCATGGGCTTAGGATAGATATGGGCCTAGGAGAGCTCCTTCCGACCTTGATGTGGCCATTTGAGGATGACTGAATGAGGGAGAGGAGGCAACCAATGAGGGAGAGCTCCTTCTGACCTTGATGCAGCTGTTTGAAGATGGTCGACAAGGGAGAGGAGGTAGCTAATGAAGGAGAGCGGGCTATCAATGAGCAAGAGGAAGCCAACCATAAGAGAGGAATGGAAGAGTAGTAGAATGGTGGAAGAGATGAGTATCTGGAAGGTGGAGGATGAATGGAAAAAAGACATCAATTAAAATAAAAAGGAAAGAGAGAAGTGAAGGAGAGTGGGCCACTTGTGAGGGACAAGAAGTAGACCATAGGAGATGAACGGATGAGAAGTGGAATGGTGGAAGAGAGAAGAAGTGTCCGGAAGGTGGAGGATAAATGAAAAAAAAAGGCACGGACTAAAATAAAAAGGAAGGCAATTTTGCAAAAAAAAAACCTTCCTTTTTATTTTTCCAAATAAGTCCTCTTGTTCAGTCCTTTTGCAGAAATAGCTATTTTAAATATGTAAATTTGTTCTTTTAAATATTAGAATGAAATAAGTTGGTTTTTTTATATAGAAGTTGTTATTTTTAAAATAATAAAAATAAAAGCAAATTGTGATCATTATATTATATATTATAAGGGCAATATTTTTAATTATAATTTCATATTATTCATTTCAAATATAATTTCATAGTGTGACTTTCTAATTTTTTTATTTGAACTATCAATTTAGCCAATATTTTTTTTGAATAATAATTATCCATTATAAATTTTAGAAAATCTTGAAAATAATTTATTAGATTTATATCAAGAAAAAGTGTAATAAACCAAAGATATGTAGAGAAAACTAGCTTTAATTCAAGGGAGTTAACTTGCTTGATGCATTTTGTTTGAGACTAAATTTAATACAATAAAATAAATTATTATATCTGATAAGCATTATTTTTATGGCATACATATTTTATCATATTTTAATGATTTTTTATTTTATAATTATATTTTCTATTTAATTACAAAACTATATTACATAAAATTATATTTATTAATAAATTTATATATATTATATTAAAATATTAATATAATTATTCATATATTAATATCTAAAATATTTTATAAAATGTATTTGTTAGTTTTATAAATTATTGCTACTATAAAAAGTAATATCATTATAAAATTAGTGTTTTAATCTATATTTATAATATATTACTTATTAATATAAATATTTTTTTGACCATAAAATAAGGAAAATAGAAGTAAGATATATTAAGTAGTTTTATCATATAAATATATGTATAATAAGATATTCCTACTTTAATATATAATTGCCATTAAATTATGGCATGGAATAATATAATTAATAATATATTATAATATAACTTGTACCATAAATATAACATATGCAATATCTATATAATATAATATTGGATATATAGTATTTATATAATATATTAATTATATATATATTTACTATATATAATCTTGATATAATATATATTATTTTTATAATTTATCAAGTTTGGATAAAAATAAACTTAGCATATTTAATATATTTTATGATAGATATTTGTTAGTTCTATAATTTATAAATTTATGCAAAAAAATAGTATCATTATAAAATTAATATTTGAATTTATATTTATAGCATATTGTTTATAATATATATATTTATTTTGATTACACAGATAGGTGAAATAGAAGTAGCATATATTAAGTACATTTATTATATAAATTATTACATAAATGTATGTATAACAAGATATTTCTAATTTAATATAAAATTATCATTGAATTATCATACAAAAATGATATGATTAATAATTTATTATAATACGACGTATACCATAAATATAATATATATTATCAATATAACACAATATTTAATATATACTATTAATATAATATTAGTTTTATATAATTGTAAGTGTATTTATTATATAAATATATATTTAATAAATTATTTCTATTTTCATATAAAATTTTCATTAAATTATGGTATCAATATAATAAAATATTAGATATATAATATTAATCTAATATATTAAATTCATATATATTAACTATATATAATCTTGATATAATATATATTATTTTCATAATTTATTAGGTTGGTATAAAAATATATTGGATTTTTCTTGACATAGGCCATGGATGGAAAATGGTGAGATGGATCAAATTTTGGTAGAGTGTTTAGTATTTTGATTCAAAAACTTTTTTAGTTCATAACTTAGGACCACTTAAATTTTGATACATATTTGGATTAGATTGTGACCAAAGTATATTAGATTTACTAGAGCTGTTGATGAGTTGGATTTGAGTCAGAACCTAAATATCTAGACCCAGACCTAATTTTAGTTATCAAACTTAGACCTAAAAATAAATACCTAACAATTCTAGTCGTGAAGTACTAAACCCAGACTCGGGATCCGAAACTCACATTTAAAGTTTCAAAAATGAATTTCAAATCATATCTATTTTAATATATATATATATTAATCCAAAAGACAAGACCTTAGAGAAAAAGAAAGGAAGAGGAAAAAAAATTTGCAGCTAAAAGTAAACCAAGAAAGGGGAAAATCACATATTCTAATTAAGAATAAGGATTTTCAAAAATGAGATAGATCGAGAAGAAACCCAAGAAAGCTAAGTAAAACTAGACAAATTTAATGAAGAAGTGCTGGAAAAAGAGATTGAAACCAAAATATGAGAACAGAAATAGGGATCGGAGGAGGAGGCATATTGAGGACTTGCTCCCCTGAGAATCTTCGTGGGATGTCCTTGTAGAGCATTTGGTGGAGTATATCCTTGGCATTGGGAAGACAGTGCAAAAGATCTAAGCAAGAAATCGGAGGTTAGCCTGGAGCACCATCTTGAAGATCTCCATTATTGTGTTGCCATAGAAGGGCGGCATCCCGGAGAGCATTATGTCGAGCACGATGCCAATGCTCCCAATGTCCACCTCGCTACAGTGCTTCTCGGCCACCACGTTCGGCACCATATAGTAGGGTGACCTCAGGCACAGCTCAATCCCTACATGGAGCCACTCTTTGTCCTCATACACAGTTTGCACCTAGACGGTGTATAGGTTTCCAACGAGGCTCGAATGCAATGAGCGTCAATAGGTGGAGTGGCAGAAGAGTTCGAGGACGAGAGAGGAGGGAGGGGTGGACTGGGAGGAGACAACCAGTGATGGCATGATGCTGGCTACCAGTGGGTGGAGAGGGGGGAGCCATCGAGAAAAGGAGGGAGGGTGGGGAATTAGGGTTGGCTGGAGCGAGGTTCCTTTCTTTCAACATTTCAATATTAATTTTGAATCTTTAGATCTTTGATAATAGTTTACAATAGTTTTAATAAATATATATTATATTATATTATTTGGTCTCGAGTTTGTTGGATCTGGATATTAAATATCTAAACCATATCCATTTATATTATAGCCAACCAGGTTTGGATCCAGATAAATGGGTCTCATGTTAGTACCAAACCTAGACCCATTGGATAAATACCCATGAGTCTTAGATTGGACCCGGCCTGTTGACAGCTCTAAGATTTATCTAACCATTGGTTAGACAAAAAAATGGGTTAAGTTCAAGGACAAATTAGTTTTGGAGAAATTAATAGAAAAAATTATTTCAAACAATCCAAAGTAGCCGCATTGCTACCAAATAAAAATAACTTAGAGAAATGATACTTAAGGATATAGATGACCGAGCAAAGATCAAAAATGGCATCTTTACTATTCAAAACTTCTGCCAACATAAAATCTTGATATAGAAGAAGAATGACCACAAGATCACTTCAATACCAAATTTAAACCTATTGGATAAATACCTGCAAGTCTTAGATTTGGACTCGGCCTGTTGACAGCTCTAAGATTTATCCAGCCATTGATTAGATTAAAAAAAAAAAAGTTAAGTTGAAAGACAAATTAGTTTTGGAGAAATTAATAAAAAAAATTATTTCAAACAATCCAAAATGGTCGCATTACCACAAATAAAAATAACTTAGAAAAATGATGCTTAAGGATAGATGACTAAAAGGGATCAAATGTAGCATCTTTACCGTCCAAAATTTCTGCAAACATAAAATCTTGATATATGAAAAGAATGACCGAAGGATCACTTTAGTTTTCAAAAAGTTTATCTTCGATTTTGTTACGACGAGAGATATATGTAAGTAAAACCCACACATCTTTAGAAAACAAAAGCACAAAAACAGTACAAAAAAGGTAAAATATAACGAAGAAAATAAGCAGTAAAATTCATTTCAACAAACTAAAATAGTCGGATTGCCACCAAATAGAAATAACATAGAAAAATGGTGTTAAAGAAGGAAGACTAAGTGATGCTTCCAACTCTTTTCTTTGTATAAATCAAAACCCGTTGCATAGCTAGTACCATACATTAAAAAAAAAAAAAAAAAAAAAAAAAAAAAAAAAAAAAAAAAAAAAAAAAAGTGTAACAGGACTCAACCCGCCAAGTGTCAAACTCTCAACATGCCACATATTCTTTTTTTTTTTTTAAGCTCCGTCCACCTTGCCGCCGGCACCCACCCCCCCCCCCCCCCCCCCCCCCCCCCCCCCCCCACCTCCACTAGCTCCACTTCCCCGTCGTTTTCTTATCACCCACCCACTTCCCTGCTCTTCTCGTTGTCATTTCCTCTCCCTCAGCTATTCCGCTTCCCCACGGATCTCCGAAGAATCCCGTTTCTCAGACCCATCGAATCGTCCCCGCCCACCTCGCCGCCTTCCTCCGCCTCCGCCCGCTCCACTTCCATCTCGCCGCCTCTCGGAACGAAACTCCACTGTTCTCCCTCAAGTGTTCTCTTTCCCCAAAGATCTCTGAAGAAGGGAACAGCAAGAAGGAAACAAAAAAACAAAAACAATCTTTGAGGGAAAAAGCTTTACCTTTCGATTTGTTTCATTTTTCTTTGTTTTCCCCCGGTTTTTCCTCTATTTTTTTCATCCTTACAATCGGGTGAGAGGCTTCGACCGGTCGCACAGAGAAGCCTAGCAACCAGATGGGATTGCTGGAGCAGCTGGATGGGCAAGCTTAAATTATGGCCAGGGCTTTTTTTTTTTTTTTTTTTGTTAAGTATTTAAATATCAGAGTTGAGTTCACGTGGTATAGGCTTGGAGTGGCCAGCCAGGGAAGGCTGGAAGCTTATGCGATGGTTTAGCATGTTTTTGTTAGGCTTTTATAAGTAAGTGCTCAGAGAATATAAATATATTAAAATATATAAATATATTATTAATTATTTTAATAATAATTTTTTTTAATCATGCCTTATTATATTAAGCATGTAAGAATTTTTTTAATTTGGGCTAACATTAATTGATATTTTTTTTTTATTAAAATCTTCGTTGATTTTATGATCCATATTGATAGACGTAGGTTGGGTCCATTATTATGTGATCATTGATTGGGCTAGGAGCGCCTCATATAATTTAGTATGGTTGAGACGGCACGGTGTAGACCTTAGCCCGACTTGACTCATGACTGGAGGACCAGTTAGGGCATTTTTATTTTATTGGCTAGATCCCCTCTCCACTCCTCTATTTATATATATCACGTATTCGATGATTTATGATAAGATATTCTTTTCCATCGAGAGCCACCTTTTCGAGGAAGATCGGAAAGAAGGACTCTGCCTTCGATATTCATGTGAGCATTACTTCTAGATTTGGGATTCATGGTGAATACAGGTATACATTTCTCAGATCTATTTATATTTACATGATTCTAATTTTTTGATTGATTCTAGAGATTTAGAAAATATTTTTCTTATATTTGGTATCAGAGCCTTGGTAGCATATTAGAATCATCATGTTCAATATTTTAGATCTAAAACATATAACTATGTTTTGTTGTTGTTCGTTCCTTCCTTCCTATTATTTGTCACTGGTCTGATCTGTTCGTGCCCGACCTTCGTCGGTGGTGGATGGGCCAACGGCAACGAGATTGAAACCGGTCAATGCAAAGATGATCGGTGCTTATTTTTGACACACCAAAAAAAAAAGAAAGATGAGGGTGGGTGGCTACTGTGGAAGCCACGATCGGCGCCATCACCGCCGGCCATGTTTCCAACCGGTTTCCGTGACCGGAACCTCCCTCCTCTTCCTTTCCCTGGCGGCAGCGATCGGAGGTCTTGATAACTGCCGATGGCCGACCATAACAAAAAAAAAAATTGGAAAGGAAGGAAGAAGTGCCGAACTGTCGGCCGTCGTGTTTCCGATCTTCGGCGACACCATCAAGGTCACCGATCGGGTCTTCCCGATCAATGGGTGGCTATCCCGCCGGTTCAAGCACCGGTAGTAAGGGGTTTGACGGAAGTGGGGGTGAACCAAAAAAAAAGGAAGAAAAAGGAGGTTGCTCGCCATTGGCCTCGGATCGGACATCGGTGATACGCCAGAGGCGGTGACTGGCAGTTCCCTGTCGGTTATCGTGGCCGTCCCGCCGGTTCAGCACCGATGGTGGGACGTTTAGGAAGAGAGGGGCGGCAGACAAAAAAAAAAAAACTAGAGAAGACTCTTACCCATCCCGCCGGCTGTTGGAGGCATTCCAACCTCCGGCGTGCTCACTGGAGCCGGTGACCGGTCCTTCTTGGTCGGCCCCGACGATGGTTTCGCCGGTGGGGTTGAACCTGGAAGAGGGGTTTTGTTTGGGTCTTTTAGGTTCAAGTTCTGATTGGGTTTGATCATGGGAAGAAGAGGGGTTTTGGATTTTTGGTTCAAACACAGTAACCCAATAATCCAATACCCAATAAGCTAATAACAAAAAAAATCCATTTTGCACTTAGGCCCTTGGATTTTTTGAAATTATAATTTAGTCCTTTTATAGTTAAGACCTTGAAATATATTGGTTCAAAAAAAAAAGGTAGGCTGGTAGTGGTGGGAACCACTGTGCCCCTCTCCTCCCATACCTCATTAGAAGTATCCGGCAGCGATCGACCGGCAATCATTTAAACGGTAGCAACTACGGCTCATCTACTGGTGCCGGTGTCGAGCGGTGATGGGCCCTTGGGATGCTGCTTCTGGCCTTATTTTTCTGAGGACCTCCAAGTGGTCCTTCGCTGTACTACCACCAGATGGATCTGTTGGATTTTGGCGGTTCGTGGTGTCCCGTTGCAAGAACCTCGCCATCTTCCAAAAGGAGATAGTGGAGGCTGTTGCCAAATTGCTAGACCCCGCCTGGCTTGTGGTGAATGCCATGGCAGATTTTTGGACATTTAGACGAGTGGCCGATGGCTCTCCTGTGTCGCTCTATTCTTATCACTTCCTGAACTTTGGGTCGCCAGTGGCCAGGGAATAGTCGCCAGTGGTCATTTGGTCGGTGACTCTCTATGGAGGAAGATTCCAAGCTCGGAGAAGTCATTAATGAAGTTTGGAAAGTCTCAGTTGGGATGAAAAGGGGAGGAAGAAGAGAATGTTTTAAAAGTTTTTTGGATTGATGGGTTATTGAATTACAATCCGCTTTGAATAAAATTTATTAATTATAAATTTAGCTTTAATTGAAGAACTGGCTGGATCCAATTACAGTGGGCCTATTCTAATTTTGGGATTAAAGAGATTTTTATACTTAAGCCCCTATAAATTAAATATGAGTCCAAATAAATTTATGAAATCTATGGTTTGGTCCTTTATTATTATTTTTGATAAAAAATCGCTGTAACTTGCTCATTTTATATTCGATTTGAACAATTTTTGAACCGTTGGACTCGTAATAATTTGAAAAATATTTTGATAGAGTTCTTCATGTTTGATAAACTATTTAAATAATTTAAAAATATTTATGTACAATTTACTTATTATCATATAGTTTGAGTGTATTTTTCCGTAGCCTCAAAAGGTTTGGAGCACTCTATGAATTTTGAATAGATGAATTAATGAGGACTAATGACTTATCTTTTATTTGGAATTGCATATTGATGTCTCTATAACAATTGATCCAAAATTGACTGTAATTGATTGTGACACTTATTATATACTATAATTCTTGTCCAAATGTGTTTTATAGTTATGTAGTAAGTGTATTGATAAATGTGACAGTTGGAATGCATTATTGTGTAATAATATGATCAGTGGGGTGCATGTTGTAGAGTATCCCATTTTGGACTGATCTTTTGGTGGCATACATATTGTTGAAGTATGTCATTTTATGTTTGTTTGGGTATTTGTCTTTCCTGTATGAATAATTTATGGGTTGGCATAAGTATTTATCACCAAAGTGGTTTATTTATGTTGTCCATGAGTTTCTTCATTATGAGAGGATTTTTGGTTATTGTATATAACCACATGCCCCAAGGGGGTTGTTGTATGTTTTAACTAGAAAGGTTGCATGGGGTATTGTGTTGCAATGGAGCTCTAGTTTTCATGGACTTGTCTGTCCAAAGGGGATAGGTTCGTGACTGTTAGGATATTTTATTTGCTTGTGCTTCATGTGAAGAGTACTTGTGCATATTACATGTTCTACCCAAAGGAAAATATGTGATATTATATTTGGACTCTTGTATATCATTTATGATATATGTCTATTGACTAGTATTTAGCATTTCTGTTATTTTTGATTATACAGTCATTTATATTAATAATAATGTTGTTATTTAGTTTTGACTGGGTCAAAATATCAGAGGTAAAGGTATGTTAGGCTTAGAAAATTTATCTGTCCAAAGAAGACAGGTTTTCGAATGCCTTGTATCCTCATTGTGTTAACCTTTGTTTTTCTTTGAAAAGAAATATATTGGGTCTAAGAAATTTGTTTACCCAAATGGAGACATATTTTCAAAAATTATATTAACCTCATTTTTGGAGCTCAAAAGTACATAACATTTTTTGCCTATAAGAGAGTTTTATGATGATGCACATGGTACATTTGTTGAAAATGACTTATTATATTCAAAGCATTTATTGATTTATTATTTGTACCTCAAATATGTTGCACCATATATGAGCCTGATTGATGTTTTTTGCCATCTTAGAGGTCATGACTTGGTCCATCTTTGGAAGGTTAGTGATTTTTCGATGGATGGTGACCACCAAAGTGGCCCATTCTTTGAGATTTACTAAATCCTTCTGTGAGCTTTTAGAAGGATTGTATAGCATTATATGTTGAAGAGAGATTCCTTATATGGATCATTTTCTTTTTTAAAGAAAATTTTGTTGCATTGGACCAAGGGCTCTCATTAAATAATGCTTATAAAGTTTTCTGAAATATATTATTATATTTCTCTATTGATTAACTGTATAAAGATTATTTAGCAATTAATTTATTTATATTCAATAGAGTTAATGCTTCCATTATGATGACTCTAACTGAAATAAAGATATAAAAACTAAAATTGTACTGGCATTAAGT
The DNA here is from genome assembly GCA_021397845.1 of Areca catechu. Classification (NCBI taxonomy): domain Eukaryota; kingdom Viridiplantae; phylum Streptophyta; class Magnoliopsida; order Arecales; family Arecaceae; genus Areca; species Areca catechu. The sequence goes on from CM038039.1 coordinate 32,319,248, forward strand.
ATGATGGAATATAGATATTACATTATGTAATGATCTTCCATCTTGGTTGTCTTATAAGAGTACTTTGGTATAAAGCTGCCTTAAAAGAGATAAATTTTATTTAAAATATATTTATATAATTGATTCCATTTTTATTGTTGTATATAAGAATGGTGATCTATTTTGACATCATTTGTGATAGATATGTAGAATCTGATAAAAGAAAGTCTAGATAGCTGATGGATAGATAAATTAATATGAGATGGATTGTATAATGGTGTTAGGATTTATATCTTGAAACTAGAGAGAATTGCATTCAAAATTACTATTACGAGATTTTTATCTCTAATACATAAGCTACTCATTAATTTAGTTTTCTTGCTATACAGTCTAATGAACTTAAAATCATATATGTGAAATAATTAATAAATTATATCCTATTTTATTTCAAAAGTTTTTTTAATACTTTTGTGAAAAGGATAAGGATATTGATAAGGTATATCAGTCACATTCTAAGATCCCATATATAATAAACAAATAATATTATTAAATATTTGTATATGTATGGGATAGTTGTTTAATATATCATGCCTAAAATTTCTTGTAAAAATGATGTGACTGAGAGGCAAAGCATATTTTGATAGACATGGTATGAAGTAAGATGAGTGGATACAATTTATCATGATTCTCTAGTATAAAATCTTAAATAACTACCATCTATATTTTAAATAAATTATTGGAAAAATGATATTTTTTGAGTTAAAGAGTGATAGGAAATCCAATATCTTTTGTCTTTATGGTTGGAGCTGTCCTGCAACTCTTAATGATTGATAATCCATCAACGAATAAACCTTGATTTTGTAATAATACATTATTTATTTTGGTTATCCAGATAATTTTAAATTAATACATATTCTACTATCTTAATAGAGGTATAAAGAATATTGAGTCAAATCATGCCATATTTATAGATTTTGATTTGCATAATATCGGATGCTTCTATATATTAGAAGTATGGCATTACAAGAAAATAAGTTTTTGCTCTTATAAATATTTTGTTTCATCTTACTGAAAAATAATGGAATAGCAATATTAAATATACAAATTAATTATAGTACCTCCATTACTAATTGATGTAGTACTAGTAAAAAAATTATATGAAAAGAAAATAGATACATGTCATTTCTTATGATAATGTAAATGACTGGAGGTTTTGTTTCATAGAAAGGTTTGTAAATAGAATCTAGTGGCATTTTTAGATTTACGGGTAAAGTTTGTAACATGTTGCAAAGTCATAATTCATATTATTTTATTATAAAACTTTGTCCTGGATCTTATAATTATTGATTATATCTTAAAATTATTTATAATTTCTTATAATCATAGGCAGCTATGTTCTTTAAAGAAACAATAAAAGTTTTCATCTTTTCTATCTATGTAAAGATAAAATATTTGTTAGTCAGAGGTTGTAGTTGAAAAGGAGATATTTTATACAATATACAAAGTTAATATTTGTTACTCCCTTAATCAAGATTAAGATCTATAGTTTTTATGAAACATGTTAAGAATATGGATATTTTAGAATATTTTAATTTTTGGATTAGTGGGAGTTTGATGTATTTATACATTGACTTGATTGACAAATTTTATTTGTCATTGATTGCTAGATTGTAATCCAAAGATACATAAGTGTTGGGTGCCTATGAATAAAGTCCATATTGGCTAATCCTCTAACCAAGAATTTGAAGTCTGTATGCTTTACAAAGCATGTTGAAAATATGGGCATATTAAATTCTTTTGTTGTGCTTGGTTACTGAGAGTGACTTTATATTTGTACTTTATTATTATAAAGTTTGGTTTCATTTATTTTTCTATCATGTGTACTTATATACATTGTTGATATGTTAATTGATGGATTGCATTCCTATATGGTTTATGTGTACATGTGGAATAATAACATACAATATAGTATCTCAAAATTGTGTTTAGTCTTGAGAATGACAGTTGTATGGGTATGTTTCATTTGATAATTATGAGATCTCATTATATTTGGAGACATACAGACTTCTTATGAAGTCGTGAGATTTCTCTAACTTGTAATATAGCATGTGGTTAAAGAGAAATCATGATTAAGAATACATATATTTAATTTATTTTGATTATAAGATATCTCTTTTGGTTATATACCTGACTGAGATCTGGTGTCGAGTTTCAGATTTGTCATGCTGTCTCGTCATTGATACCATTGTTGAGTATGTGAGACATGATGGCTTGTTGTTTGATGCCATCATGATTTTTCTTGTTTATTTTGTTTCTAAGCATGTTGAAGAGAAATTGGAGGACTGACAATAACAAATAGCATGTTTTATTTGATTACCTTGATGCTATTTCTTGTTACAGTACCACACCAAGACTCATGTCGATGGTGTTTATAATGCTTGTACCATGGATAAGTCTTGTGTCGGTTAAGTTGTACAACGGTTTCATGATTCGGCATCATGGATATTGTTGGACCGAGTTATTTATAGGTGCTGTCTATGGATCATATGGTGGCCATATTTTATTTTTAACTTGAGAGCTGTTTTTAAAATAAAATGTTTTCAAAATTATAATTAATGTAGCCAAGTGAGAGAATGTAAGAATTTTCTTAATTTGGGCTAACATTAATTTATATTTTTTTAATTAAAATTCGGGTTGATTTTATGGTCCATGTTGATAGACGTAGGTTGAGCCCATTATTATGTAATCATTGATTGGGCTAGAAGCATCTCATGTGATTTGGTGTGGTTGAGACGGCACAATGCAGGCCTTAGCCCGACTTGACTCATGATGGGAGGGTCAGTTAGGGCATTTTCATTTTATTAGCTAGGTCCCTTCTCCGCTTCCTCTATTTATATATATCAGTATTCGATGATTTATGATATGATGATTTTTTTCATTGAGAGCCGCATTTCTGAGGAAGATTGGAGAGGACTCTGCTTTCGTGTTCATATGAGCATCACTTCCAGGTTTGGAATTCATTACGGATACAGGTATGTATTTCTCAAATCTATTTATATTTACATGATTCTAATTTTTTGATTGATCATAAAAATTTAAAAAATATTTTTCCTGTAAGGCATCCTTATTTGAACTAAAAAACAAAGACGCATAATATATGAGTTCATCCATAAAAAGAACCATTTTAGTATTTATATTTAGGATTAAGAGTCTAGATTCCATTATAAAATTATATAATAATATAAAGATTTTTATATATATGCCCTTCTAAATTTTAGAATTTACATGTATATCCTTCTAAAATTTATATTTATCCCTGTATCCTTTCAAAAACTAATTTTTACATGCCTATCCCCCGCATAACATGGATGCTAACATCGTCAATTCAAAACATTGTTTATAAATTAATAATTAATAAAAAATATGAAATGTCGGTTTTGTCCTTGAAAAAACCATAAAAAAACTCCCACCGTTCTCTTTCAATTCTCCTTCTTCTCATTAACAAAAAGAAAAAAAAATTTAACCACCAGCTCCTCCGCCTCCGGCGCCGACGACCTCTCCTCCGACGTCGAGAAGCTCTACCGGATCCTCCGCAAGTTCCATTCCCGATGACCCCCAAGCTTGCCCTCGCTCTCGCCGACTCCGGTGTCCCCGTTCGCCCGGGCCTCGTCGAGCGCGTAATCACCCGCTGCGGCGATGCCGGCATCCTCGCCTTCCATTTTTTGCTCGGTGGGTTCGCAGTGGTTGGGAAGATCGAGGATGGATATGAGTTCCTGAAAGAGATGAGGAGCAAGGGGTGCGAGCCAAATGCCATTTCGTACACTACTTTGATCCAGGCCCTCTGCTCGAATGACCGAATGGATGAGGCCATAAGCTTTATAACGGGCAGATTGCAGCAGAGATAACAGAGAAGGTGAGGAAGATGGCAGAGGAGAGGCATGTCACCTTCAAGATGTACAAGAGGCGCGGTGTAGGCCAAGAGGAACAAGAGAAGAAAGGGAAGAGGTCGCAGACACCGATCAGGTCATGGTCAGATTCAGCCCCGATCAAGTCCGTTAGATCCTTATTGAAAAGAATCTCAGATGCCTTGATGGGCCTTTGCTGAAAAATCAAAGGCCACAATGACAATGAGAATCAATCAAAAAAGCAAAAGACTATGATGGTCAAGTGGATTTTGATCAGCAACTTCAAGGAACATTGCATGCAAAGAGATGCAGGCCATCTTGATGGAAGCCTAATAGGAATAGATGGAATTTGTGTAGTATAAGATTTCACAAGTTATCTGCTGCATGCCTGACAGAAGGATGATGAAGAAAGCTGGAGAGGGGAAGAGTGTGACGTGCAAACTTCTCCCTTCTGTAGATTATTCTTTCAGTTTGATTCTTGGTTAGAAGCAACGTGAAAAAAAGGTCTATGGAGGTCTGCCGAATCCACTTTTGAGTGACTCATTTCTATGCAGCACCCTATCATGGACTAGCTTCTAAAGGATATGTCTACACAAATTTTCTATTTTGATTAGTCCAATGGCATGCCTTGATTATGCTCAGATACTCTTCCCATGGTTATTGTAAGAATACCGTCTTGGTTATTGTAGGACAAAATAAATTGCTAGATAAAAAAAAAATCATATCCATATCCAACATAATCTTCATTGCTCCAGCAAAACATGCATTCAAATATGCAAGCAGGAAAAAAAAAAGAAAAAAAAAGCTAAGTATCAGAATCTTCAACTCTTTTAGCTTGCTTGTGGGTAGGCATTATCTTCTCCAATAGAATCTTCGACTTTTGTAGCTTGCTTGCGGGGCCGTCCTTTATTCCTTTGCCCTCTTGGTACTATAAATACTGCATGTGTATCTCCTGTAATTGATTCTCTCTCTCTCTCTCTTTCGAACTATTTCCTTTAGGCCTGCAATATTTCAATGATAAGTGATAAATGACGAGCATCATTAAGTTAAAGTAGTACTATATATTACCTCCCAGGCTTCTTCGGTGCAGAAGATGAGGATACAGAAGCTTGAGATTCTTCTACTATTGGATTTTTGCAAGTTCTGGCATGATGCCCAAGCTCACCACAGTGCTTACATTCGTGCATTTTCTTTGATGTATTCTCATCTGTACCCCTAATTCTCCTTTTTTTTTGGCCTTCCTGGAGGTCTTAAACTAAGCTTAGGGGGTAGAATTTTGTATCCAATATCAACTTTTATCAATTGGGTCTTGTCAGGTAATGGCCCAATTTCTAATGCATAGGTTGCCTTATACTTTAGAAGAGTAAAGTATTCCGTGATATAATTTTCTAACTTTGCACCTCTTATACTGCAAATAAAAGCCGCAGCATGCACGCAAGGAATGCCTGACACATCCCACAAACGACAAGAGCACCTTTGTTCATTGAGGATTACTTCATGTCTTCCACTAATCTCTATTACTTCTGCTCTATAATCACTGGTTATGTAAACATTATAATCGCCTAACTTAAGGCTGATATCTCTTATATACTTTGTTATCACAGGAACTAAATTTCCCTTCCGGTGAGCAGCCATTCTCCTTCTTGATTCCATCTTCATCATAATTTTTTGTCTTACAACATCCATTAAATGAAGCACCGGTCTATGTCTAGCCTCAGAAATCCAAGCATTGAATGATTTTGAAAAGTTGTTTGTTATATATGAACATTTAGCCATGATGCCAAACTGAGATCTACTCCATAAACCAATATTTTCAGCACTAAGATACTTGAATGCCTCCAAGCTAGCTTCCTTAATTTGATTCATGATATCATCATGCTCAACTTTGTTGTATGCCTTTGCAACTCCCCATACCTTAATTTTAAGCCAATCCCCTGGAAACTTTGTTTGAAAATTTTTGTACAAATGCCTCATGCATTTTCTATGTTCTGCTTGAGAGTATATCCATTGTACTGCTTCTTCAAGTCCCTTTTGTCGATCTGATACAAGTACTAAACCTTCTGGAGTTCCAATTGATTCTTTAAGTGCCTCCAAAAACCAAGTTCAACTATCACTATTTTCAGATTCTATTATACCAAAGGCAACTGGAAACAAACCATTATTACCATCAAGTGCTGTAGCAGCTAGCATTACACCCCTAAACTTTCCCTTTAAGTGGCAGCCATCTAGGCCTATGAAAGGCCTACAACCAGCTAAGAAGCCCATACTGCAAGCTCGTAGACAAATAAAGAAATGATGGAAGTAATGCATGTCACCAACAACATCTACCTTTAGCTTTACTACACTATCCGGGTTTCTTTTTAAAAGCACCTCCTTGAAATCCTCCATTCTCTCAAAAGAATCAATCCAATTATCATGAATCAAGGACATAACAAGCTCTTTGCCTCGCCAAACTCTATGATATGGAAGTTCAAGATGATAAAATTGCAACAATCTTCTTCTTCGTTCAATAGGTGATGAGTCACCCTCTTTTCTTAGCCAACCAATCACTTTATCACATATCCAAAACTGTGTAGCCATCTTATTGCCGCACTTGTTCATAGATGAGCATGTATGAGAATCATTCAATGTTTTGACCTACACATATAAATAAAGTAATATATTAGTACATGCAACATTTTTCATCAATTTTAGTAGCATAAAAGATTGATATTTCAACTGTAATACCTGAAATGTATGACCATCACATAGTAGTGAAGCATGGAGCCTCCATTTACAACTTTCATCTTCACAAGTCACTGTCATTCTACTTGGCTCACTTTTGAGAACTTTTATGGCAAATTCATTTAATATAGCATATTGACTTAATGCTATCTTGAATTGTTCTCGATTTGCATATTTTGCCTCTACAGCCATGTTAGGATTCTCATTATCTATCTCATATGTTTCTCCCTCATACTCTATGATATTTTTATCATCGTCATCATCAGAATTACTATTATAAATACTATGATAACTACTCTCAGAACCATAAATTTCAGAATCTGTTTCTTGCTCTTCTTGAAATATAGTTTCATCATTTATCCCAACACAGTCATTATTTTCAGTAGCACCAATTGAGGAAACAATGTCTATAGTAGCTACAAGCTCAGTTTGATTTCGCCTTTGGTTCTCTCTTAGCTCATCCTCTTGAACCCGTCCTGTTGCAGTTTCAATACTTTTCCATGTTTTAATTTGATCTTGGCTGTCTAATGTTGATTGAGAAAGTTGTATATCATCGATCTTTTTTGTGACAAATAAAAAACACTCTTTTGAATCTTTGTACTCCTCAAACAAACTCATTAACTTATGATCTGTATCTAATATCATGTAAGACTTAGATGATAAATGTCTAACTACAGACCAAATCTTTATGGACTCTTCAAGATTCAAAGTGAAGGTATGTACTATATCATCATGTAGGTCTTTATAGCAATAGCAGTCAACATCAACTAACCAGCTCTTTTGTCTTCCAAAGTAGTATTTCATTCTTGTAGAATTTTTAACCTTCTTAAAATATCCTCCAAATTTCACCTTCAACTTGAATAGTTGCTGCTCCATTTTAAGAAGCATGTACATAAAATAAATCAATATAAATGATATATATTGTAAGAAAGAAATTAAAGAATATGTATTCTATTTTTCTTGAAAGAATAAATATTTTCTTTAAATACATCTCAAACTACCTGGGAGTCCATAAAAAAAGAGACAAGTATCATGATTTGTTTTGCTTATGATAATTCACAACAGCAAATCTATTGCTACAAATGAAGCATAAGATATCTCGAAAATTCATATGATCATTATCTGGTGTATTGAGCAGAAAGTACCATCAACAAAGAGAGAATACAAAAAGTAAATGGCATGAATATAGAATTATAATGTTTTAGTACTCGGTGTTACTCCATTTTGTTGTTTGACAATTATATATAAGCAGGTCATGTAGTACTTCACGAACACAACATAGTTATTAAAAGGAAAATAACATCCATAATGACAAATAAAAGTGCTAAGAATCAGGAAGAGAGCAGATTATGGAATTTCAAACTTCGACTAACAAAGAAAAATAATTTTGAAAATGCAAGGAATCCCCCTCATTACAAGAAGAATGAAATCAAAATAAGTAACTTAGTTATCCCTACCAATCCAATAAATGAATTATTGATGATCCGATTGACAAATTCAGATTCATGAATATATGACTCGGAAAAATTTACCGGCTATTTTTACGTGTCTGAAAAAATCGTTCTAAGCATAGGGAAAAAAGTGTTTGTCACCGGTAATCACCAAAACTATAAATTCTATTCTTGAATAGATGAAAGTTATGAGCATCTCTGAAATAATTCTCTCTGTACAATATCCCACTTCCCTGCACATTCCATGCAGGGGATTTAACATTGATTCAATACATTTTCTTCTCACATCAAAAAATCACGCAAAATCAAATCAGGAGTCAGGATTTCTCACACAGCCACGTCCCCCCACCCCCGCCAAAAAAAAAAAATCTAAAGAGAACCGCTCACCGACTCACGGACTCACCGAGTGTCTGTGTCAATTACGGCGTCGTGAAACGTACGTCGGCCGGAACTCGGAAGCACCGTCCATCAGCTCCAGCATCGACGGCGCGTCACCGGCTCACCGCGTTGAACCACGGGAGGAACCGAGCCCGGCGACGGCGGCGCCTCTCAGCCCAGGTAAGTTATCGCCAATTTTTTTAATAAAACTCTTTAAGAAGCAGCGACGATCGTTCGGAGGATGGTGAGGTTGGAGGAAGGAGAGATCGGAGGAGAGGTCGTCGGCGCCGGAGACAGAAGAGCTGGTGGTTCAATTTTTTTTTTTCTTTTTGTTAATGAGAAGAAGACGAGAGAATTGAAAGGAAACGGTGGGAGTTTTTTTAGGGTTTTTTCAAGGACAAAACCATCATCATTTCATATTTTTTATTAATTTTTAATTTATAAAAAATATTTTAAGTTAACGGGTTAGCAGCAACATTATGCGGGGGATAGACATGTAAAAATTAAATTTTGAAAGGATATAGAAATAAACATAAATTTTAGAAGGGTATTCATGTATATTCTACAATTTAGAAGGGTATATATATAAAAAACCCATAATATCATAATATTTTATAATCATAATAAAATATAATAAAATAATTATGACAAGAAAATATATAAATATAATAAATAATATTATAATATTATAATAATAACTATTATGATACATAATGCTATCAATAAAAATATTTACTATTTTATAGTATAGTATTATTTATTATATTACAACATTGGATTAGATTATGTTATATTATATATTAAATTATATTATTATAATACATACATGTATTTTTTATAAAAATATAAAATAAATATGATCAGGTTTGGATAACGGGTATCCGAGTGGTAAATCTTAAATCTATTTCAAACTCAAATGACTTTTAATTTTAAATTTTAAATCCATTTCAAACTCTTTAAAATATTATTAAATGAGTTCTATCGAAGTTCAAAATAAGTCGGGTATTCAAAAGAAATTGTTCAACTACCATTCCTAAGCTTATTGTAATATTAGATACAGGATTGGTCCATTACATTTTCAGACATATATGGGATATTTTGACATAGTTTTTGTAAATTTTTTTTGGATGGACTCTAAAAATTTATGTTTAAATATATAAAATATCTAGATTTATTATATATGATTGAAAAATATTAAGAGATTAAAAAAATAAAATTAATTATATTAATTAAATAATACTATTTCATAAAATCATATAGTAATATAATAATATTAATTAGGTGATAATAAAAAGAAAATATTTTGTTGTTTGTATTTAGGCCTCAAAGACTAGACTCTAGTTACAGCATAAAATCATATAGTAATATAATAATATTATACATAACTAAAATATAATATAATAATATAACTAGAGAACATACAAATATAATAAATAATATTTTAATAATATGGTAACAACTATTATGATGTATAATGTTATCAATAAAAATTATTTATCATTTTATAGTATGATATTATTTATTATATCATGGTATTGGATTATATTATATTATATTACATACTAGATTTTATTATTATGTTATGTACATATATTCTTAAAAAACCTATAAACTATATATAATTGGGTTTGGATAGTTGGTGTTGCCGCCAAGATCGCCGTGGCCCGTAGCTGCTGCCGGCGCTGGAGGTGCCCCTTTCGCTAGTTGGCGGTCCTTTGGTCCTGGACTTGCAAAACAGGGGTTAGTGACCCAGGCCGGGGTTTCCGGCGGGGGCACTCCGACGGTCAAGTCAATGATGATCCAGGAGAACAGATCCTCCTGGTCGAGCCCCTCTTGATGGACTCCACATGAGGAGGAGTAAATGGTATGAGAATGAAGACGAAAACGTAGCAGGGAAAGAATAATGGCGGGGACAGAGGGGTAACCTGTTCTACCGCCTCTCCTTGTTTTTCTCATTTTCCTTCGGTCGTGGTGGTGGTGCTTTGCCCTTTTGATTTTTCTTGCACTTGTGTTGGTATTGTATTGTTGTTACCTCCAAGTTTGTTGCGAACTAGGTTACCGTTGGGCATTCGTCTTGGGATCTCCATCGGGTTGTCAGGTGCGTGTGGTGGTGTCCCGAGGAGCTTTTCCCGATTCGTGATAAGGGAAGCTGTCATGCACTCCGACACTCCTCCTGGTCGCCTCCTTTCGGGAAACCTGGCAGTACCTCGAATGGTGGGCCGCCGCTCCCGGGATTTGAATCTCCCGGTTGGCTTCCTCTCTTGGGTGGTCCAGATGGTTGGTGAGGAACGCGGTGTCTCGATCAGTATGCTTCTTCGCTTTCTAGTATAACCGACGGCTGCAGGCGATCAGTACGGTCCGACAGGTGCTCCAGTGTAGTCTTCGGGTGGCTCGCCGGCGTTCTGGACTGGCGGGGCCCACGTCCGAGCTGGGGCCGAGCTGGAAAGGCAGGGCTTGCTCCGACCTAAATGCCTCGGGCTTGCGGGGTCGTCTCGGCTCTGGAGGGCAGAGTGCGGGCCCGGTCCAGAGGGCTCGCGCTCGGAGAGGCTCCATGTGGTGGAGGAGTGCTGAGCTCGACTCCGACCACAGGGCTCAACCTCCGAGGGTCTCGCTCTGGAGGGCAGAATACAGGCCCGGTCCAGAGGGCTCGCGGTTGAAGAGGCTCCACGTGGCGGAGGAGTGCTGAGCTCAACTCCAACCACAGGGCTTAACCTCCGAGGGTCTCGCTCTGGAGGGCAGAGTGCGGGCCCAGTCCAGAGGGCTCGCGCTCGGAGAGGCTCCACGTGGCGGAGGAGTACTGAGCTTGACTCCGACCATAGGGCTCAACCTCCGAGGGTCTCGCTCTGGAGGGCAGAGTGCAGGCCCGGTCCAGAGGGCTCGCGCTCGGAGAGGCTCCACGTGGCGGAGGAGTGCTGAGCTCGACTCCGACCACAGGGCTCAACCTCCGAGGGTCTCGCTCTGGAGGGCAGAGTGCGGGCCCGGTCCAGAGGGCTCATGCTCGGAGAGGCTCCACGTGGTGGAGGAGTGCTGAGCTCGACTCCGACCATAGGGCTTAACCTCCGAGGGTCTCGCTCTGGAGGGTAAAGTGCAGGCCCGGTCCAGAGGGCTAGCGCTCGGAGAGGCTCCACGTGGCGGAGGAGTGCTGAGCTCGACTCCGACCACAGGGCTCAACCTCCGAGGGTCTTGCTCTGGAGGGCAAAGTGCGGGCCCGGTCCAGAGGGCTCGCGCTCGGAGAGGCTCCACGTGGCGGAGGAGTGCTGAGCTCAACTCCAACCACAGGGCTCAACCTCCGAGGGTCTCACTCTAGAGGGCAGAGTACGGGCCCGGTCCAAAGGGCTCGCGCTCGGAGAGGCTCCACGTGGCGAAGGAGTGCTGAGCTCGACTCCGACCACAGGGCTCAACCTCCGAGGGTCTCGCTCTGGAGGGCAGAGTGCGACTCCGGTCCAGAGGGCTCGTGCTCAGAGAGGCTCCACGTGGCGGAGGAGTGCTGAGCTTGACTTCGACCACAGGGCTCAACCTCCAAGGGTCTCGCTCTGGAGGGCAGAGTGCGGGCTCGGTCCAGAGGGCTAATGCTCGGAGAGGCTCCACGTGGCGGAGGAGTGTCGAGCTCGACTCCGACCACAGGGCTCAACCTCCGAGGGTCTCGCTTTGGAGGGCAGAGTGCGGCTCCGGCCTAGGTGTCCCGAGCTTGCGGGCTCGACCTGGCGGAGGACGGAGCTCGGCTCGCTGTCTCGAGGGAGCTCAGCTCGACAGAAGAGTCCGAGCAGGAGAATTGACACGGCGTCCGACGCGGCATCTTCCCTTGATGTGGCACCTGTCGGCTTTCCCACATCAGCGATCCCGCCACATCATTTGCCCCTCACTCCTGAGGCTCGTTAGTGCGCGGCGCTCAGGCCGAAGGGAGTAATTATGGTGCTGACATGGAAAGGCGGAGATCTGGCACAGTGTGGCCATGATTGATGGTGCTTCGTGAGACGGTCCTATGGACCAATGCGGGGGCGCCACGTGGCCACGTCCGAGTAGTTAATGTTGGCGCAGAATTCAGAGTGGCCGGGATGCCGTTTTCATCGATGGACAGCACGTGGCATGGATCCGTTGACGGAGGGGTCGGATCGGTACGAATCCATCGGGTCATTTCGAAATGAAAAGAGGGCCTTACCCGAAACATCCATTCTTTTGAATTCTTCGCGCTTGTTGCTGCATTCGAGCTTTCTTCTTCCTCATAGTTGCCTCAGATTTTCTAAGGAACCAGGTTAGTCTCTTCTCCCTTCTCCCCCCGCTAGACTAGGGTCCTTTCTCTGGGTTTGGGATCTCCTTCGAGTTGAGTCTACTCTTCCGTCCCCCACTTCGAGTCCTTCATTCCCCTTATTCTTGAGGATGTCCCGCTTTGGCCCGGGCTTCTACCCCTCTACTGATCAGGGCGAGGCTAGTCCTTCCGAGCGGAGGCCGGCATCTTCTTCCTCCTCCGGTGAGGGGGAGGATGCGACTCACTTTGAGTTCAGTAGGAGGCCTCCTCCCGGTCCGGTGCTCATCAGGGTGCCAAGGTCTGGTCCTTCTCTCCCTTCTCTTGCTTCTGTACCTACTTCTGAGTCTGTCCGGTTCACAGGTCCTGGTGGGGTCGCTTCGACGATCACCGTCGAGGAACTGAGAACCGTTCGAGATGTCTATGGCATCCCACCTTCTGTTCGGCTCATGATCCCTCGCCCGGGGGAACGGGTCACTTCTAGTGGCCCGGGCCACCTTGCTTTTTATGAGGAGACCTTCTCCGGGGGTCTTCGGTTTCCTTTTCATCATTTCTTCTTGTTCGTCTTAGACAACTACCGTTTGGTCCCTGCACAGTTAGTGCCAAACGCTATTAGGTTTATCTTCTCCTTCATCGTGCTCTATCACTTCCACGGGTTTGTTGCCCGGTTCTCTTTGTTCAAGGCCTTCTTCGCCCTGAAGCGCCACCCGACCGAGGACGGGTGGTGGTCCTTGTCCTCTCACCCGAAGGGCATTAGATTCGAGCTCCCCTCTTCTATCAGGGGATGGAAGAGTAAATTCTTCTTCATCGAGGTTGAGGGGGTCAACTGGGTCTGGAGCGATCTGGACAAGTCCTCCAACCGAAATTCTGTGATCGATGCGGCTGACCGGGATGACTACGAGCAGCTCCGCACTGCCCATTTTTTTTTCCTCGAGGTATCATTATCAGAGCAGAACCTCACCGACTCCGGGGTCGACCCAACGAATGGGTTGGGTGACTTCGACCTGAACTTTCCTTCTCTTTCCTTGCATTTCTTACATTGCTCCCTAAGGATTCTGACCGTTGTTTGACTTGCATGCAGGGATGATTTTCACAGAGAGTGATCTACTGGCGATCACTCGGAAGAGGCCACCAACCGGGCTGGCCGGGGAGCCTCCATCAAGATGGATCCGGGGCGAGAGTGCACCTGCGGCTGCTCCCACCGCAGTGGCTGGTCCGAGTTCTGCTGCTCCAGCTGGTCAGAGCTCCGAGGTGACTCGAGTTGCCCCTGTGCCAATTGAGAGGGTGGCATCTGCGGTGTCGAGGCCGATCCAGCAGGAGGCCCGGAAGGTTCTCGAGCAGCGTGGTCATCAGGGGACGACCCCCGCTGCGGAGCCTGAAGTAGTGGCCCGGGCAAGGGCCGCAGCTGCTGCCGCTGCATCTTGCAGTCCTTCGAGTCTGCCTACGATCGAGATTAGGGACGAGGAGGTTCAAGCCACGACCAAGACGACGATTGAGGCACCACCTGCACCGGTGTCAGCTCCTCAGCCTGCCTCTCGGGGCCTTGCAGCTAGTGTGGCAAGGCCGCCCACTCCAGGAGAGAGTAGGAGGGAGGAGGTGCGACGCCGTCTCCCCTTCAAGATGGGGCCGGAGAGCTCGTTCCTCCATAGCCCCGAACTGGCCGAGCACATGATGGATTTCTCGATTCAGACATGCAACCGGCAGGATATGGACAGAATGTGGCTGGGCGACGTCCTCAGCGCCATCTTCCCCCAGCTCTACTCGGTAAGTTGCTCCTTTCATCTTGCTTCTTTCCTTCTTCTTTCTCTTTTTTTTTTTAAGCTGACCTCTTTTCATGGTGTAGATCGGTACCAAGACCCTCTTCATTAAGGGCTGTTATCAGAACTGGGAGCGCCTCGAGCGATAGCAAGCGACCGAGATCGAATCCCTGAAAGCCGGCTTGAAGGAGAAGGCCGGGGTGAATAGGGCGCTCGAGCAGGAGGTCAAGGACCTGGAGAGGCAGCTCGTCGATGCCGAGGGACGAGCGAAGAAGCTCCTGAAGGCTCGCGACCTGGAGTGGGGTCGCTCAAAGAAGGCCATCGACAATCTCTCCACCGTCGAGAAGAAATTAAACTGGAATAGTGCCGAGGCTGATTGGCATAAGGAGGCCTCCCAAGCTGCCCAGGCGGAGCTGACAGGAGGAAAGGAGAAGCTGGCCATGGCTGAGAAGGCGACAGAGGTGGCGACCAAGTCGGTGGAGGCTGCCAGGATGGAGGCCGTCGAGCCGAGGAAAGGAGCTGCCGAGGCCAAGAAGGGCACTGAGGAGGCTGTTGCGAAGTTCAAGGCCTCGGAGGAGTTCATCACTGAGATCCATCAGATGGCGTTGGACTCCTTTTACAAAGGCTTCATGTTCTTGCACGGTTGGATTGAGACACTTGTTCCCGAGAAGAGCCGCGATCGTCTTAAATATCCTTCGGCCTCGAACATGGAGCCCGACGAGGAGGTTGTTGAGGAAGCTGTGGCCTCAAAGCCTCTGACGCCAGTCGAGGCTGAACCATCCGAGATTAGAGCCGCTCAGCCGGAAGTTCCTGAAGGCGGGAACTCTCAGCCTCAGGGCTCAGTAGGGGGGTCGGCCGGCGTGGGGTAGCCCTTCCCTTTTTTGTTTTGTATTTTTGTTTCTGTGCTTGGTCAAGGTCGCCTGGCATGTCGGGGGCCCGCAGAATGCTTGTAACCGGTATTTAATTAATAAAACCTGAATTTCCTTGCAACTCGTCTTTCACTTGGCTCTTCCCTCCTCTTTCTCTTTCTTTCACTCCCCTTTCTTCTTCTTCTCTCCTTTTTTTTTGTTGTTTTTGTTTTTTTTTTATGAGCGGGGAGATCAGAGAAGAGGGCCTCACCTTGCATGGGGCTAAATTATTAGGCTTTAATATCGGCAAGTCGGGCGCAAGGTTATGGCGGTTGAGAGCAGCTGGGCTCGGTGGTGTTGTTAACTGAGAGCTGCATGGCTCGAAGGTCCCTTGGCCGGATATCTGAGCTCCGGTCATGGGTCAGTGTCCTGGAGCTGGGCTCGAGGACGTTATTGACTAAGAGCTGCGTGGCTCGAAGGTCCCTTGGCCAGAGATCTGAGCTCCGGTCTTGGGTCAGCGTCCTGGAGCTGGGCTCGGGGATGTTGTTGACTGAGAGCTGCATGGCTCGAAGGTCCCTTGGCCGGAGATCTGAGCTCCAGTCTTGGGTCAGTGTCCTGGAGCCGGGCTCGGGAACGTTGTTGACTGAGAGCTGCGTGGCTCGAAGGTCCCTTGGCCGGAGATCTGAGCTCCGGTCTTGGATGATGAAATGGAAGTTTCGCCTCTTGTTCTCTTTCTTTCCTTCCCCTCTCTTTTCTTCTTTTTTCTTTTTTTTTTTTATGAGTAGGGAGATCAGAGAAGATGGTCACAGGATTTGATTGCCTTGGAGCTAGGCTCGAGGCCTTCCTGGCCGGAGAGCTGGGCTCCGGTCCAAGGGTAGCCTGAGGGCTTGGCTCAAGTCTTTGGCACCTTGGAGCTGGGCTCGAGGCATTGACAGGAGCTGCTTGGCTCCAAGATCCCTTGGCATCTCGGAGCTAGGCTCGGAGGCGTTTGAGATTGAGGGTGGCTTGACCCAAAGGTTCCTTGGCCGGAGATCTGAGCTCCGATCTGGGCTGGCATCCTGGAGCTGGGCTCGGAGACGTTGTTGATTGAGAGCTGCATGGCTCGAAGGTCCATTGGTCGGAGATCTGAGCTTCGATCTTAGGTCAGCATCCTGGAGCTAGGCTCGGGGATATTGTTGACTGAGAGCTGCATGGCTCGAAGGTCCCTTGGCCGGAGATCTGAGCTCCGTTCTTGGATGATGAAATGAAAGTTTTGCTGCTGTATTCCCCTCTCGTTCTCTTTCTTTCCTTCCCCTCTCTTTTCCTCTCTTTTCTTCTTTTTTTTTTTTTTTTTTTTAATGAGTGGGGAGATCAGAGAAGAGGGTCACAGGATTTGATTGCCTTGGAGCTAGGCTCGAGGCCTTCCTGGCTGGAGAGCTGTGCTCTGGTCCAAGGGTTGCCTGAGGGCTTGGCTCAGGTCTTTGGCGCCTTAGAGCTGGGCTCGAGGCATTGACAGGAGTTGCTTGGCTCCAAGATCCCTTGGCATCTCGGAGCTAGGCTCAGAGGCGTTTGAGATTGAGGATGGCTTGGCCCGAAGGTCCCTTGGCCGGAGATCTGAGCTCTGGTCTGGGCTGGCATCCTGGAGTTGGGCTCGGGGACGTTGTTGATTGAGAGCTGCATGGATCGAAGGTCCCTTGGCCAGAGATCTGAGCTCCGATCTTGGATCGGTGTCCTGGAGCTGGGCTCGGGGACGTTGTTGACTGAAAGCTACGTGGCTCGAAAGTCCCTTGGTCGGAGATCTGAGCTCTAGTCTTGGATCAGCGTCCTGGAGCTGGGCTCGGGGATGTTGTTGACTGAGAGCTGCGTGGCTCGAAGGTCCCTTGGCTGGAGATCTGAGCTCCAGTCTTGGGTGATGAAATGAAAGTTTCGCCTCTTGTTCTCTTTCTTTCTTTCCCCTCTCTTTCTCTTCTTCTTTTTTTATGAGTGGGGAGATCAGAGAAGAGGGTCATAGGATTTGATTGCCTTGGAGCTGGGCTCGAGGCCTTCCTGGCCGGAGAGCTGGGCTCCGGTCCAAGGATTGCCCGAGAGCTTGGCTCAGGTCTTTGGCACCTTGGAGCTGGGCTCGAGGCGTTGACAGGAGCTGCTTGGCTCCAAGATCCCTTGGCATCTCGGAGCTAGGCTCGGAGGCATTTGAGATTGAGGGCGGCTTGGCCCGAAGGTCCCTTGGCCGGAGATCTGAGCTCCGGTCTGGGCTGGCATCCTAGAGCTGGGCTCAGGGATGTTGTTGATTGAGAGCTGCATGGCTCGAAGGTCCCTTGACCGGAGACCTGAGCTTCGGTCTTGGGTTGGCATCCTAGAGCTGGGCTCGAAGACATTGTTGACTGAGAGCTGCGTGGCTCGAAGGTCCCTTGACATCTCGGAGCTGGGCTTGGAGATGTCAATGGCTCTTTCCTGTAAGACATATAGATACTCGTGCAAGGAAAAAGTCATTATCATTATTATTGATGGAAAACCTTACATCATTGGTGGCGTCTTCGCAGACTACAGGCATTCTATGTTCGGGGAGCCTGACACCATCGAGATCTTCGAGGTGATAGGCCCCTTGTAAGGGGACTTCGACTGCCTTGTAGGGACCTTCCCAGTTTGGTGGGAGCTTGCCGCGTTCCCGGGGCTGATACGCCTCTGCCCGGCACAGCATCGAGTCCCCGAGCCCAAAGGTTCTTGGCCAAACCCAGGTGTTGTAGTGCCGGGCTACTCGTTACCGACGAGCTTTGTTGAGGTCGGCGTCGAACAGGTTGGGCCCTAACCAATCCCAAGATCACGTTATAGGCTGAAGGAAGCCCGTCGACTGCGAAAGTCGCCGCAGCGGTGCTTTTGGAGAGGGTGTCATAAGAAAGCACGTCTGCGGATCTTCTGTTATTGACCATGATGCGTTCTTACAGGATGCTTCACGATCATCATCTTGGCGACCACGACATCATTATTTACATTTCTTCCCCGCTCTCCTTCCTTCATGAGGGAGAGTACACACCCAGGATCCTTTGCCCCCTGGGCTTTTTGGATGTGCGCGCAGCTCCGCTAAAAAATCATGCCCACCAGCTTCTCGGTGGGACGATTATCGATGGCTGAAGCTGGTCGGAGAATGACGAGTGCCTGGGAATCCGCCTAAGGTTTGCCCCCCACGAACCTTTTGAGGTAGCCCTTCTTGATGAGTTCTTCGATTTCCATCTTGAGGTTGTGGCATTCCTTGGTGTCGTGGCCGTGGTCGCGGTGGAAGTGACAGTACGTCGATTTATCGCAGCCAACGGAGGACTTCATCGGAAGCGGGCACCTCAGGTAGCCCTCGCCTTCGATCTCCATGAGGATTCTTGTCCTCGAGGCAAGGAGAGGGGTGTAATTCTCCTCAGGAACGGAAGCCTCTCTCGATCTCGGCCAGTCCCCCCGGGGGCTCGGGACTTGGGGTTCCGGCCTCCGGGTCCCGGGCATCTCGGTGGGGTTGGCCTTTTCAGGGGCTTCCTGTCGAGCTCCCGCCTCGTACGGTCCGCCTCCTCGGCGCGAATGTACTTTTGGACTCGGAGAAGGACCTCAGAGTAAGTCTTGGGGGGCTTCTTATCGAGCAAGTAGGTCAGGCAGGAAGTCCTGAGCCCTCGCTTCAGCACTAGCATGGCAATTGGCTCATCAAGGTTATAAATCTCCAGCGCAGCAGCCTTGAAGCGGGTCACGTAGTCCCATAGGAGCTCGCAATCCTGCTGCCAGATGGAGAAGAGGCTGTCTGCCTCTCATGGCAACTTCCTGCAGACGTTGAAGTGGGCCATGAATTTTTGCCCCAACTGGGCGAAAGAGTTGATGCTCTCCGGCTCCAAACGGGTGAACCACACCCAAGCTGCTTTCCAGAGAGTAGGATGAAAGGCGATGCAGAGAAGAGCGTCGATGGCCCCCTGGATCCTCATGAGGGCCCGGTAGCTTTCCAGGTAGTCCAGGGGATCGGTGGTCCCATCATAAGGATCCACCTGCGGCATCCAGACCGATGTGGGATCGGCTCTGCCTGGATTTCTTCGGAGAATGGAGGACGAGCATCGTAGCCCGCTGGCTCGCTAGCTGAGCCTTGCATGTTGGCAAACCGGTGGAAGAACTCCGCTAGCTTGCACTCATGTTCCTCTAGGCACTTCTCCGTTGTGCGCCTAATGGCTTCGTCAGCGGACCCCTCCGTCGAAGGAGACGGAGAAGGTGACGTGGGTGCCCGACACCCATGATGGGGGGTCTTGCCCTTTCTGCCTTGGTGGGGTCTGTGCACCACTCGCCCGAGGTTTGGTGAATGGCTCTCCCTGTCGGCAGAGTCGGCTCATTGCCTTTTCGTGGGGGTCTGATGACTACCCCGGTTGCCCATAACGGCCCGTGGCTGCGAATGTCTTTCTTGAAAGGAATGCAGACTGTCGCGGGAAGCTGCGGCGTGGGCCGTCGGAGTCCCTGGCTGCTGGTGGGTAGCCCAGGACCAGTGTTGATACTGAAGCTGGCGCACCGCTGTAGCGAGGGTCTACATTTGCTGGGTGAGTGCGGCCAGCTGAGACTCCACCGGAGGTGGTTGGACTACCGGAACAGGTGGCCCCGCCTCGAGATGGTATGGGTCCCCTCGGGAAGGGGAGTCCCTTGCATGGCTGGTGGAGGCCTCTCGTGCCCGTGTCATCACCATCCTTTCGTGGAGTATCAATCTGCAAAGAGATGGAGGGTTTGATCGTGCCCCCTACCTGGCGCGCCAATCTGTTGCCGCCAAGATCACCGTGGCCCGTAGCTGCTGCTGGCACCGGAGGCACCCCTTTTGCTGGCTGGCGATCCTTTGGTCCTGGACCTGCAAAATAGGAGTTAGTGACCCGGGCCGGGGTTTCCGACGGGGGCACTCCGACGGTCAAGTCAATGACGATCCAGGAGAATAGATCCTCCTGATCGAGTCTCTCTTGATGGACTCCACACGAGGAGGAGTAAATGGTGTGAGAATGAAGACGAAAATGTAGCAGGGGGAGAATAACGGTGGGGACAGAGGGGTTCCCTGTTCTACCGCCTCTCCTTGTTTTCCTTGTTTTCCTTCGATCGTGGTGGTGATGGTGCTTTGCCCTCTTGATTGAGCTTGCACTTGTGTTGGTATTGTGTTGTTGTTACCTCCAAGTTTGTTGCGAACTAGGTTACTGTTGGGCATTCGTCTTGGGATCTCCATCGGGTTGTCAGGCGCGTGTGGTAGTGTCCCGAGGAGCCTTTTCCGATTTGTGATAAGGGGAGCTGTCATGCGCTTCGACACTCCTCCGGTCGCCTCCTTTAGGGAAACCTAGCAGTACCTCGAATGGTGGGCCGCCGCTCCTGGGATTCGAATCTCCCGGTTGGCTTCCTCTCTCAGGTGGTCCAGGTAGTTGGTGAGGAACGTGGTGTCTCGATCAGTATGATTCTCCCCTTTCTAGTATAACCGGCGGCTGCAGGCAGTCAGTATGGTATGGCAGGTGCTCCAGTGTAGTCCTTGGGCGGCTCACCGGCGTTCTGGGCTGGTGGGGCCCACGTCCGAGCTGGGGCTGAGCTGGAAAGGTAGGGCTCGCTCCAACCTAAACATCCGGGCTTGCGGGGTCGTCTCGACTCTGGAGGGCAGAGTGCGGGCTTGGTCCAGAGGGTTCACGCTCGGAGAGGCTCCACGTGGCGGAGGAGTGCTGAGCTCGACTCTGACCACAAGGCTCAACCTCCGAGGGTCTCGCTCTGGAGGGCAGAGTGCGGGCCCGGTCTAGAGAGCTCGTGCTCGTAGAGGCTCCACGTGGCGGAGGAGTGCTGAGCTCGACTCCGACCATAGGGCTCAACCTCCGAGGGTCTCGTTCTGGATGGCAGAGTGCGGGCCCGGTCCAGAGGGCTCGTGCTCGGAGAGGCTCCACGTGGCGGAGGAGTGCTGAACTCGACTTCGACCACAGGGCTCAACCTCCGAGGGTCTCACTCTGGAGGGCAGAGTGCGGGCCCGGTCCAGAGGGCTCGCGCTCGAAGAGGCTCCACGCGGCGGAGGAGTGTAGAGCTCGACTCTGACCACAGGGCTCAACCTCCGAGGGTCTCGCTCTGGAGGACAGAGTGCGGGCCCAGTCCAGAGGGCTCGCGCTTGGAGAGGCTCCACGTGGCGGAGGAGTGTTGAGCTCGACTCCAACCACAGGGCTCAACCTTCGAGGGTCTCGCTCTGGACGGCAGAGTGCGGCTCCGGTCCTGAGGGCTCGCACTCAGAGAGGCTCCATGTGGCGGAGGAGTGCTGAGCTCGACTCTGACCACAGGGCTCAACCTCCAAGGGTCTCGCTCTGGAGGGCAGAGTGCGGGCCCGGTCCAGAGGGCTCGCGCTCGGAGAGGCTCCACGTGGCGGAGGAGTGCCGAGCTCGACTCCGACCACAGGGTTCAACCTCCGAGGGTCTTGCTCTAGAGGTAGAGTGCGGCTCTGGCCTAGGCGTCCCGAGCTTGCGGGCCCAACCTGGCAGAGGATGGAGCTCGACTCGCTGTCTCGAGGGAACTCAGCTCAGCTCGGTAGAGGAGTCCGAGCAGGAGAATTGATGCGGTGTCCGACGCGGCATCTTCCCTTGACATGGCGCCTGTCGGTTCCCCCACATCAGCGATCCCGCCACATCAGTTGGTATCCAAGTAGCAAATTTCAAATACATTCCAAACATGAATGAATTTTATTTTTAAATTTCAAATCCATCACAAACTCTTTAATATATTATTAAATATTTCTTATTAAAGTTCAGGATAGGTCGGGTATCCAAAAAAAGTATAGCCAACTACTATTCCTGAATTTACCATAATATTATATGCATGATTGGTCTATTGCATTTTTATGTCCATATGTTATATTTTAATATATATATTTTTTATTTTTTTAGATGGATTTAAGAATTTATATCCAAACATAAAATATTTGGATTTATAATATATGGGCCAAGAAATTTTAAAAAAATAAAAATAAAATTGATTATATTATTTGAATGATAGTAATTCATGAGTTTTTAATCTTTTAAGAGTAATTTTAGGATCATATATTGAAACATGTAAAAATATCTAAATTTATTATATATGATCCAAAAAATATTCAAAGATTATCATAAATAAAGTTGACAGTTTGGATTGTATAAAATTATAATATATATAATATATGTATGAAAAAGTTAAATTTAAATTATGGATTATATTTATTGATTAATTTTAAAATTTAAGATTTAATAATAAATAATCTATTTATGGGCTAGATCTGCTTTAGATATATTAGGCCAAATCAGTTTAGTATTATCTTTGGCTTGAAAAATCAATGACCAAGGTTGGATTAATCTGAGATTTGTTATTTTTTAAAATTACATTTTAGTATATTATTGATTCAACTAGAAGTTCGTTTAGAGTTGGATTGGTAACCTGTTAGGTACAGAATAAATATTTTATTCTATCCAATAACTTACATATGTAAAAAATAAACTATTTAATTATTTTTAGGGGATGAAATTTATATAAAGTAGATTTGAAATCAATTGACATCTATAGTAAAGATTTATAATGATAAATTTTGATGTAATCAATGCAGTAAAAATGATCAGCCTTTTATGTCACGGTAAAGTTGCAATACATTTTTTAAAACTATATTCTATTTACTAAAAATAACTATATTAGTTATTTAAAAAATATTTTTCATATATCTATTATCTCAAGGTATAATTTTAATAGTATTATTGATGACAAAATTGGTACAGTGAGTTTTATAATTTTTAAAAAATTAGCTCGATAACTAATTGTTATTCAAGTACTTAATTTTATAATTGTTGCCACCAAGATCGCCGTGGCCTGTAGCTCTGACGTGGCACGAACTTGTCAGGCTCCCATCGGGTGCTCGGTCTTCTTTGGCATGGCCTGCAAAAAAGAAGAGACTCAAGTCAGGGATTCCGATGGGGACACTTCGACGATCAAGTCAGTTTGGGACGATCAAGAAGAACAAAATCTCTGTGACGAAGAGCTTGGGGACTCTCTGTGTAGAGGATAAAAGATAGAATTTGAAATGGAAAGACAGGGTCAAGTAGAGATCAGAGAGCTGGGAGGTTCTCTTGGCCGGTTCCTTGCTTGTTTGCTCTCTGAGTTTTACCAGTTGCCTCTCTCCCCTTGAGGGTCCTTTCTTTTATTTTTATATGGGTAGGAGTGGCTTAGACCAAGCCTAGGACTTCATTGAGATGTCTCTTTCCTTATATCCCTTTCTGGAGGGGTTCTTCTTTGTCTACAGCCTCCTCTTGTCGGACCGGTCCTCTGAAGGAGATCCTTCTATTTGGGGGTGATCGCTAGCAAAGTACAGATCTTGTCCCTCTGGTGGTGTGATTTTCCGTGGAAGGGTGAGCGCCGTGCCGCTGAGCCCCGAGCCATGATGGAGCATTTCTATTCCAGAGGGAACGTCGGAGTGTCGCAGGGCCTGTGGCCTTAATGGAATACTCCTCTTGGAGGAGGTTCATGTTTCGTGTTGCGAGGATCAGTGTCTTCAGTTACATAGTTATTGACGTGGCGGTGCACCACAGGGTGTGAAGCCTTGTGGAGCATGCATTGCGTGGGACATGTGGGTGGCGCGTTGCAGGATTTGAATTTTTCGACAGGGCATGCGCCACTTCTGGGGTTTCGCAGGTAGCTGAAAACTTCCATGCTACGGTCTGTATCTCTACTGATCCTTCCTCTTTCTACCACTGGCGGGAACTCCAAACTCGGCAGGAGGAGAGGGGGAACCCAATCAGGAGAGCCTGACTCTGGAAGCGGGAGCATGACCTTTGTTGGGCGCTCGACCCTGGATGCGGGCGCTGCCTTCGGAGGGCTCGCCTTGGCATGCATGAGCACAATCCGGCTGGGAGCTGACCTTAGACGGAGGGCTCACCCTATGAGCACGATCCCGGCTAGGAGCTGACCTCGGATGGAGGGCTCGCCTTGGATCGCATGAGCACGACCCTAACTGGGAGCTGATCTCAGATGGAGGGCTCGCCCTATGAGCATGATCCCAGCTGGGAGCTGACCTCGGATAGAGGGCTTGTCTTGGCATGTATGAGAATGACCTCGACGGGAGCTGACCTCGGATGAGGGCTTGTCTTGGGTCGCATGAGCACGACCCTGACCGGAAGCTGACCTCAGATGGAGGGCTTGCTCTCTGAGCACGACCCCGGCTAGGAGCTGACCTCGGACAAAGGGCTCACCTTGGCATGCATGAGCACGACCCCGGTTAGGAGCTGACCTCAGAGGAAGGGCTCGCCCTATGAGCACGACCCTGACTGGGAACTGACCTTGGACGGAGGGCTCACCTTGGGTCGCATGAGTATGACCCTGGTCAAGAGCGGACCTGAGATGAAGGGCTCGTCCTATGAGCACAACCCTGGCTGGGAGTTGACCTCGGATAGAGAGCTGGCTTTAGCACATATGAGCACGATCCCGACGGGAGCTGACCTCAGGTGGAGGGCTCATCCTATGAGCCCGACCCCAGTTGGGAGCTGACCTCAAACGGAGGGCTCGCCTTTGGGTCTTCAATTGGGTGCCGCATCCAGGTGGCACTTTCCACCCGCGTGGCGACCAGCTGTCGTCGACATAGGCTCCACGTCAGCGGTTGTGCCACATCAATAATTATTATAAAATATGGCAAATTTAGTCTATCGATTGTTATAAAAAAATATTCTTGATAATACATATATGTTTTAAATTATATTTGGTTCATAAAATTTCAATGATAGCATGTACAATTTTAAAATCACCAATATATATTTAGAAAGTGAATTTTAATCTAATAATTTGTAAAAAGTTCTAGCTCCAAACTTTTTTCATCTCAAATTCAACAAAAAATTATTATTTCAAATCTTGTCAAACAGATTTATATTAAACTTTTTTCTAGAAACACCTTCTAAAAAATTATCATGCATGACCTGATAACATATTTAATTATTAGTCTTTATATCTTTTTTTTATTCTTCTAGAAATAATTTTTAATTTACAACTTATTACAATCTTATTTATTTAATCATTTTAAATTTTTCAGTATTCATTTTTT
Source organism: Areca catechu (assembly GCA_021397845.1). Classification (NCBI taxonomy): domain Eukaryota; kingdom Viridiplantae; phylum Streptophyta; class Magnoliopsida; order Arecales; family Arecaceae; genus Areca; species Areca catechu. Next base: position 32,344,560 of record CM038039.1, read on the forward strand.
TAGTTTAAATGAAAAGATTATAGTAGACGAAGATTAACATGGATGCAAATTTATTGATTAATAAAAATATTATATATTATATTATATATAAAATCTATATATTGATAAAATATCTTGAGTTTTTGTTTGATTTAAGCTTAATCCCGTTGTGAAGCACGGGTTACACACCAGTAATTAATAAAGATCATTCTAACAACTGACATCAAAAGTTAACTCCCTTTTCAATATCAAGAAAATTAAATTAAAATATTTATAAATAAAATTCTCCATTTCATAGCATAAAGGCTCAGGCCTAGACCGATTTTACAAAATTTGCACATCAAAATTCAGATATAAATCAATTTCCATCCTACCTTCCAAGCATATTTATAGTCTTGATCCAAGTTCACTATGTTGGTGCCGGTCGGTCGATGGTATGGTTCATAACGTCCCATATTATTTCATATTGAACCTCAGTCGACATTGACAAAGAAAGCAGTGGAAAGGAAGAATCAAAGAGAGAGAAAGGAGGAGATAGAGAGGGAGATTAAGATGGTGGATAAGTCGGTGGTAGTTGTTGGAGGGTGGCGAAAGTTTTTGGATGATTAGAGAAGCAAGGAACTCCAAACTAAGAGGAGGGAAAGAAAGAAATGGGAGAAGGAGAAGGAGAGGATGAGAATATTGGCGGTTGCTATTGGAGGGCTGTCGAAATCTCCGAAGGGCGGGATATCCCTTCCTACTTGCCGTCTGATTGAAACATGGGCAACCGAGTTGTTGACTTCACCATGGATCACAATAAAAAAAAATCACGATCAAAATAGGAGCGATCAACCCTATTTTGATCCGAGGATAGGGAGCAAAATCCCACCCGTGAGTGGCCTCCCCACCGTCTCCCATTCCTTGTATTCCTGTTTTTTTTTTTTTTTCCCCACCCCCCTCTCTATTTATCTCTCTTGGTCTTTTTTTATTTTCCTCTCTACAAGGAGGGAGGGGTTCTCGATGCTCTGGCAACTCTCTGATGGCCTCTCTAACCTTTTCCTCTCATTCCCTCTCCCCCCTCCTCTTTTCCTTTATTTTCTTCTCTCTCCTTGCCGGTGTTGCATTTTTTTTTATACTGGAAGCTGTTAGAAAAACTTTATTCTGTTATGCTTGGATCATGTTTTATATTCGTGTAAAATAAAAATTATGAAAGATATATCTTGTTATTGCTCTAAGTATATAGATCATATAGTCCTTGAGATATCTAATCTTCGTCCTAAGGTGTCTGACCTTCTTTTTCCTCACCCTTTCTTCTAGTATGGATGGTCGATGAGGGATCATTTATCATTATTATGAAAGTTGGAGAAATAGACCATAGTATTTCTATATTTATACCGCACATGTCTCTCTAATCAAAAGACTAAAACCTTGAATAAAATTTGATTTCAATTCTATTTGATCAAGAAAAAATTAATTTAATCAGGAATAGATTTCTTTTAATCAATTGGAGTATCTATAATTGATTCGGTACATATGACTGATCCAATAAATTAAATCTGATTAAGTGATAATTAAATCAAATTATATATCAAATTAATAAAGCATCTCAATCGATTGCTAGTATGATTCGGCATATCCCAAATGGGACGGTTCGGTGAATCATCGTAACTGTTTGTTTCCACTCTATCTCTATTTCACTTTTTAACAAAGACCAAAAAAAAAATCAAACATAAATAAGGTAACAAAAACGTATTTCAAAAGTAGTCCTGAACTAAACACGTTAGTTCTAAAAGAAAATATTTTCATCTTTTCTTCTTGCCTTTCCATTTACCTGATACAAAAGTTTTTCCGCAAGGCCTTTTTCAACATTTCAGATGATTGTAAAAGTTTTACATGCAAATGCACATGTAAAAGAAAAAAATAATCATAAATTGTAAGAACTTAATTATAAAAAATCAACAAAATTATATTAATAGATTACTCAGGATTGCATGATAAAACTATAGTCTCGAAGAGAAATATTCTGTATAACCACCATAATGCACAAGAAAGCCATGTAAGACACTTTTTTAACCTCGTAGGTTGTCAGACCCTCTTTTGCCTCGTAATATCTGCACCACCAGTGACATAAGATGGATTTAAACTACATCAAAGAGTTAAAATCTCTCACAATCTTCTTAAACCAAGAATCTCTCAAGTGGTATATCTTTCCAGAAAGTATCGAACTTTAACAATCTTAAACTCATTAAAGATATTTCTAAAGATTTACAATTAATTATAATAATTTCCTTATAATTTTCAGGATTTTCGTCACATTAAGAATCCTCCAAAAAGTAGTTCAGATGGCAAGGATTTCTTCAATGGGTTCCAAAGCCACACTTCTGAATAGAATTTTCACTCCTCTTTCACATCTTGTGTAGATATTATCATTGCAGGAGTCAATTTTCCTCCAAAATAAGTTGAACCTCCCAACCCTGTCAATTATAATTTATATGCATACGCGTATATTTCATCCGATGAGTCTGTCCAAACAAGGTTTGGCAAAATTCTGCTATAGTTCAGTGTTGTCTCATTACTCTATCTCAATTGCTCCAAACCATTTCACTATTTAGCTATAACAGAAATATAATGACATATCTACCAGAAAACCTGATACTGTGAGAGAATGAGACAGATAAATGTACGCCCTCAAAGACATTTAATTTCACCTGAAAAGCCTCCTTGGAAAATTATATACATAACATTTCCTGATCATGACATTAGAGAAATTACTACCATCACTGTAACACATTCAAACCATCAACCTTCCTCCAGGTACAGCACCAAGTGCCCACCGGTGGTCAATAAAATTACAAGAAAAATGTCATATAGCCATCCAGCATCTACATTTCTGACCCAGTAACAAACGTTTGATGGATTAGAGCCTCTTTTAGAAAAAAACAGATGGATACCTCTCAAAGTTTTGCCTCTTTCACGACATAAGCATGTACTTATTTGACCAGTAGATCATTAAATATGAATGAATATTAGGTAAACCTATACCCCATCTACATCATGTCCACAAATTAGCAATTCTCCTTTATGTATTGAAAAACTGATGTTATTAGAAAGAAGGGTTGCTTTAGTTAGCTAAGTTGGGTGATCCATATCCCCAGGGGTTCTTGCTAGCCCAGTTCCACTGATCCCGGCACATCTCATCAATGCCATACTTTGCCCTAAAATAAAGACAATACCCATGTTCAGTCAAATAACTCTTAGCATTATGTAATGAATTAAATGACTACCCAAATGGAAGAAGCCAGGACAAAAAAAAAAAAAAAGAACAAAAACATTTTCTATAAATTCATGCATGCATATGACAGTAATGCTACAATCATGTACATACTTCCAATTCAGCCCCTTCTCTGCTTTAGCAGTTGATGCATAAACAATTTCAGCATCACCAGGTCGTCTTCCAGCCATGACCAGAGGGATTTTCTGAAAGAATGTCCAGGATTAGTAAACTACAAATAAATATATTTACTTAGAAGTTTTTTTTTTTGGAAAAAAACTACAAAGATTTGTATAACAAACAGCACAAGGTTACTGCATCGATTTACTTTATTCATCGATTGGAAAGAAAAGAGAGTTCCTCCATTTTGAAGTAATTCATCAATATCTCAATATATGCATGAAGCATCACAGGAGAAAAAAATCTTATAACCACAAACAGGAATCTGAGTGGCCGGTGGCTGGTGGCCAGTGAAAATTTACCCAATGAAATCATCACAAACAGAAGCACTGGTACCTTTCCAGAGGCCCTCTCAAATGCTGCCACCATTTCCAGCACAGATGTTCCTTTCCCAGTCCCTAGATTATACACTTCACAGCCTATCATTCACAAGCAACTTAATCAGATAAAGATGGCAAGACATCAACTAGCGATACTAAGATTTTTGAAAACCTTAAAATAACTCTGCAGAACCATCCAAAGAGAACATTGACAAACAAACAAACATCCTAAGTATATCCTATCAAATTCATTGTTCAAAGAGTAAAAATATATCTTAAATTGAAAAGACTATGTATGATGTTAAATCCTTTGTGGAAGCAAGCTTTTTCACATGCTCATCACGACATCCAGATTTTGTTATTTTTCTCTCCTTTCTTGACCTTTTGGAGACAAACTCAAGCACCTTTAGATTTTTTTTTTTTGAACTTTTTTTTCTGGCCTGGTAATCATACAATCTCCATACATCTTCCACTTAAATTTCCTCTACATGTTCAACTGCCAGTTTGCAACTCCAGTATCTCTAGATTTTTCACATCCAGCTTGACAATCTTATACTCCATATGCTCATCTGAATTATGCAACTAAACACTAATACAACTTAAACCAAAATTCAGGAAAAAATAGATGCTACTGTACTTTTCAAGCCATCCATTATTATACTTTCATTACTATACTGCATGTAGCATTTGCATACATTACAGAAGCATATTTGGCAGCTTAAAACATCATATGCTTAAGCACGTTATGAACTCATTATGCTATTCCTCTTAGTACTCGCTGTGCCCTTACCTTTCACCAAGATGTACTCTGGAAACCTATAATTGCCTTCTTGCTTTTGTATCCTCCCCTTTTTTTACACGGTTATATGGAAACTTCAAGATGAACATTCATTCTTGACCATTGCATGAAAGTATTGGGCCAAGTTTAAGAGAAATTGGCCAGTTCACTTGTGATTGTTGAAACAATCATAGTTCACATTAGAAGATTAGATATGGCTAAAACCTGGTAGAGTGTACCAGCCGTAAATCAATGAGCAAGGAAATGTACAAGAGCTTATTGATGAAGTCAGGTCCTGCTTTGCAAGAAAAGACTGACATTACAGTGCAAACATGAATGCAATAAAACAAATATCTGATTAAGTAAAAGACTATCTTATTGAAGTAGTCATCATGAGTGAAGTTTTTATCTTAGACGACTTGCATGAAAAACAAAGTGAAAAGGAGCCATTTTGTGACACACCAATCAAATGGGGTAAGATTTTCTTGGTTTAACTTTAAACAAGAGAACAACCACTGAACTCGATTTTCTGTTCCTAGTTATGTTGCTTCCATCATAGTTCACTTGCTTATGCAAGTTCATGCATTGCATGCGACAGGCAGATGGATATAGGAACCATACATCAACAACCCTTATGCCAAGCAAACATCTCCACCCAAGATAAATGTCAAATACAACTTATGCTACAGGTAGATTTCAGGAAGCATACTGTCAACAAGCTTTATGCCAAGCAGATGTACCCAGCAAAGGTAAATGGGCATGCATGCACGCTTGTGTGTATGTGGGTGCAGGGAAAGTCAGACAGTAGCAAAGTGTGTTGCGCACCTATTTTAGAGCCATCAAAAAGCTTCCGAAGGGCTGCAATATGCCCATCAGCCAGATCAACCACATGAATGTAATCCCGTTCCTGCCACCACGGTATGGTGTCTATAAAGAACAGATTTATGAAGAGCGAAGACAAACATTTTAATAGCAAATGGTTCTAACCACCAGGGGCCATTTCTTGGTGCAATGTTAAAAGGCTTGGGCGGACAAGTGCAATGGTGTGGGTTCAAGTCCTGGGGCAGCCACTTTGTGCTAAAAAAAAAAAAGAACCAAACGTTAGGTCTGTCCCCAGTCTAACCCTCCTAGGACCCTGTTGGGGCCATAATTGGGCAATGGCCTTTAATGGTTCTAACCACCAATAAATTATAGCAACCTCTGAGATTAAGTTAAAAGAGAAAACAATACATAGTCAAAATCAAAGTTACTTGGCAACACATAAACAAGTCTTTCAAGTGTAAATTAATATAATATCAACATTAATCTTCTGGTCAATTCTAAGACATGAACTGCACTCAGACTAGTTTAGCTATTATAGCCACCAGAGAGATGTGCATGATGTAACTCGAATAATTTGATAACATGCTAGACCTGGCTCCTATTGCAACATGACCATACAGATAATATATAAGTGAGATGCATAAATCAAGAATTCATCATCCATAGAGGTAGATGATTAACCTTTGAAGCATAACAAACTGATAGCATAAAAGTTCTTTAAAAAGGGCTGACTAGTGCATGGGACTCCCACCATTGCAATGTCCAGAGGGGGTCAAATGTATGCAGCCTTATCCCTCTTCGGAGAGGCTGTTTTCATATTTCAAACCCATGACACCCAGGTCATAATGGAGAAACCTAACAATTGTACTAAAACCTACCCTTAACATAAAACTTCTAAAAGATGGGAAGAACATGAGTTAGAGGTACTTAATATTTCACCTACATAAAGAACCAAATTTTCTCTTTGTATTAGGAATGCGGAATGGACACGACCAATTTGCAGCAAGTAAAACCACACCTGGCATATGTCATAGAATGATAGGCTTCAAGTTCTGGATCATTGAAATCCTTTAGATGATGTATAACATAAATAACACAACAAACTTAAGACCAAAAATTGAGCTTATGTAACCTATAGTTTTCCAACTGTTACATCTGATGGTTGTAAATCTAACATAATATACTCAAGCAAAAAAAAAAAGGAATAAAAGGAAATATCAGAAGGAAAAAAGGAGCATGTAAGGAGGTGTGCTCTATAAACAATGAATTTCTAGTTCTGAACTTAATCTGTGCTGGTCCAGTTCACTGATGCTTAAAGAAAATGACTGCATATCTGGAAAATCATTTCACAACACTTGAATCAAAGGTTTCACAATGTAAGCTAAATAAATACATAGATTAAATGACGATACCCCAGTGCCATCCTTGGTTGAATAATCATTTCCAAAAACTGTAAGCGCAGGCCTCCTCCCAACAGCAACTTGCTGTACAAAGGGCATGAGGTTGTTTGGAATCCCCCTAGGATCTTCACCAATATATCCACTAGGATGAGCACCCACTGGATTAAAATATCTAAGCAATATTATTTGCCAATCAGAGTCTCCACAATATATATCATGACAAATCTCTTCAATAATAAGCTGCAAGCATCCATATAAATATTAGTTCAAAGCAGAAGGTGCGATGGAAAGACATAGGAAATGAGAAAAGAGCAAACCTTAGTTCGTCCATATGGGTTCATAGCACATAGAGGGAATTCTTCTGTACAGGGGACTTCCTTAGGCCATCCATAAACGGTAGCTGAAGACGAAAATACTAGCTGGGAAATGCTATTCAGGTGAGACAAATATTTCATACCAACCAAGATTCATGTCTCAAAGAAAATTGAAACAAAGATCAATTGCAAACTAGTTCCTAGTTATGACCAGGAGAATAGACCAAAAAGAACGAAGATAACAGAACATGGCCAGCTTGGCTTGCAGCCATGTACAGATATATTTCAGTTAAATATCCAGAAAACTAAAATACTGAATCAACTTCTTTTCTTCAGGGGAAAAAAGATTATGAAAAAGAAAATGCAACTTATATTAATTGTATGTTCTACATGTTCTTGTACACTGGAATACTTTAGGGAGGATAAAACGTGCTAACTCATTATTCATATATTGAACATTGAAGATAAGAATTCAAAAGCACTGCTCCTTCTCTTTAACAATTAAGCATGACACCAACACCATTTTTAACATGTTTACCTGATGAATTATATTCTTGTGATGCAAACAAAGGAGATGCTAATGATTTAACTAGTTGTGCAAGACAGGTAGCATGTTGTCAACTCATCTTGGTCACCGCAAGAATGTTTATGTGAACCGAATGTGCCACATGCAACTCACAAAAGAGAAAAACTATGCAATTTATTGCACTAGCTTTGTTAATGTTTTGCACCTTTCTATTTGTGGGCATCCTGGTGGCCTATCTGAGAACACATAAGTAGTCCAACATTAACGTATAATTTGGCAATACCTTTTTGCATCCATGGGCAGCCATTACTTCCAAAAGAGTTATTGTACCGATGAGATTATTGTCATAATAAAGCAAGGGTTTCTGCACACTTTCACCAACAGCTTTTAATCCCGCAAAGTGAATAACAGCATCAAACCTGCAGAACAAGATGACCATAGAAAAATATAAGCAGGTTTAAAGTCAAAGAGCACAACTACTTATAAAATAGTCATAGAAAGTCAATTCACAATAACTGCCAGTATACCAATTATTTGAATTTGCCAAGAATAGTTGAATTTTGTGACCATGAAAATACTTTGAAGGTTGAATTCTGTTTAGACAAACTGTCAAAAAGCTAGAGACATGGATGTAAATATCATTTTTATAAGTCAGCCTCATTGATCTAGCAAGAATCTGTATTACAAATTATTCACTAATAATCCTACCCAAGGTTTGAAATACAGCTGCACAAGGGTGTATTGATCATGTATTGATATGGTAGGTACCGGGGCATGCCTGCAGATCCACTCATGGTTCACTGATACGAGGTGGCACAGCACAATAAATATTGGAATGTATATCTAGGTATAGGGCAGCATGGAGCAGCACATATCATGGTTATTTCCCAAGCATGCTAGAAGCAATATGGTCCGCATGGTAGATATAGGGGCACAGCTGTGCCCCATATCCACTCAAGGTTTGAAGATACAGGTTGGCACAAGACAATACATATTGGAATATATATATATATATATATATATCTGGACAAGGCATTATGGTCCAGCACGTACCATGGTTATTTCCAAAGCATGCCACCGACATGTCAATCACTCCAGGTTCCATCTCTTGTGCTCTACACGAAAAGTGTTGAGGAATAGTCCCACATTGCAAGTGGTCGGGATCCTTGTGTTTAAATCCTCGTGGGCCATCCACATATGAACTTGAATGGTAGGGACCCTTGGGTCAGGCATGATGGTTCAACCCAAAACTTTGAGTTGAAAGGGATGTGGGACTATTCCTTAACAACCCCTCTCACGTGTAGGCTATGAATTCAATCCCTCAAGCTCCACACATGAGATGGCATGTTGATGAATACTCCCATATCGGAAGTGGTAGGGATCCATGTGGTGTTTAAGTACTCATGGATCCATCCACCTATCAACTTACGTGGTATAGAAACTTAGGTCAGACATGATAGAGTCATGATCCAAGATATGGCCTACTACCTCAAAACCCTCTCTTATATGTAAAAGTCCAATATAAGATTTAGGACTAGGGTTTTCAGAACCGGATTGAACTGCCCAGTTCAGCCCGTACCGAATCATATCGGGGCTAAACCGAGATGGTTTGGCTCTGAATTTTGGTTTGGCCTTCGAATTGATAGAAACTGTGCCAAATTGGGTGGTTTGACATGGTTCTGAGTTGAACAGGGTGGCTCAGCTTTTATTTTTATCTTTTAAAGATAGTGGGACGAGAGAAGGCCCAAGATTTTTCCTCTTTCAACAAAAATCTGACTTGGATCCATAGTAAAAAAAAGGAAAATATGAAAAAATATAGAGAAATCAAGGATTAGAGGTATGCAGCTTTCTCCCCATCTCTCCTCCTATTCCCCTTTTTCTCTTTTTTTTTGAAAATTTGTAGAAAATGAAAAAAACAAGGAAAAACCATGTATTTATAGAATTGGTAATGCATATTTTAACAAATTCATACAATTGTTTTATGAGTTTGCATGTGAATTATTTTTATACATATGAATAACAAAAAACCTTTTTTTTTACATATGATTTTAACATAAATGAATGTACATACGATTTTAACATAAATGGATCGATTTTAATTTAAATTCCTTTTTTGGGCATATGATTTTTAACATAAATAAACATGCATATGTTTCTAACATCAATGGATTGATTTTAATATAAATTCTTTTTTGTATATATGATTTTAACATAAACGAATGTGCACATGATTTTGACATAAATAGATCGATTTTATCATAAATAGATCGATTTTATCATAAATTTCTTTTTTGGATGTATTATTTTTAATATAAATAAGCATGCATATGTTTTTAACATAAATAGATTGATTTTAACATAAATTCTTTTCTTGGATGTTTAAATTTAACATAAATAAATGTGTGCATGATTTTAATATAGATGGATCGATTTTAAAATATATTTTTTGGATGTACGATTTTAACATAAGTAAATGTAAGTACATTTTAACATAAATGGTTTGATTTTAATATAATTTTTTTTTAGCATATGATTTTTAACATAAATAAACATGCATACAATTTTTTTTTTGGTAAAACGGTGTATTCATTCAAGAACGACGATGAATACAACCCATAAGATCATACCACAAGATATCCCGAAGCTGAGGAAGAGAATGCCAATTGGTCCACAAGACCGGATTAGAGTGATTGGCCACATACGAGGCGACCCAGTCAGCCACTGAGTTCACCTCTCTATACATATGTCTGACCAAAGCACAAGCACAACCCTGCAACAAAAGATGAATATCTTTGACAATAGGGTGGAAAGCAGGCGTCGAAGTCCTCCGGTCCATCCAGGAAATAACCGTGATGGAGTCTCCCTCAATAAGCAAGCAATCCCTCTGTAGGATAACACGGGCATATCCGATCCCAACCCATGCCGCCAATAGCTCAGACTGAGGCACCGAGGTATCCCAGACCGGGATACCCCTGCCGCTAGAAAACCTAGAGAGGAGTCCCAAATGATGAAAGTAGCATCTCCATGGCCCTGGCGGAGGCTACCGTCGAAACTGATAGTACAGGACGGAGGAGGGGGTTCCCAAGCGACAAACACCCGACGGGTCGCTAGGGGAGCAGAAGGGGAACTCCAGGTCTCCAACCTCGAGTCTGTCAAACCCCAAAACTCGGTAGCATCAACTCTGGCTCTCTCCACCAAGAACCTGGGAGAACAAGAGATGGAAGAGAAAATTCGGTTGTTCCTGGATAACCAAATATGGTAAGCGAGATAAGCAATAAAGGAGAGTTGAAATGAAGCAGAATGATGCAGGGAGGAGATGAACAAGTTCTCGACCTCCAGGGTCTGGGCACCCAAGTCAAGAAAACCCGCCAGTCTCCAAATAGTCGACGCTCTCCTGCAAGTAAAAATAGCGTGAGTCTGGGTCTCACTCTCCACTGCACAGAATGGGCAGTCTGAAGGAATAGAGAGACCCCTAGATGACAGCAAATAGCGGGTCGGAAGTCGACCCCAGGCATACTTCCATATAAATAGAGCCACTCTGGGATGAACCGGCAAGGACCAGATCCAAGCAAATGAGTGGGGCGACGGGGGCTGAGGCACCACAATCCTCATCAGGTCAGGAATCGGTGCCTTCTGAGAGGCCGAGTGATGCCAGATCCTTGAATCAGGGCCGGAATAAACAGGAATAGCAATAGATATAACTCGAAGGCCAAGGATATCGCCGAAAATAGAGGGCACAGCTTGGTGATCCCAAGCAGTCCGATTAGGAGACATAATATTCAGGGATTGAAATAGAAATCAGCGTATGCATCGAGATAAAAGTGGGCCACCAACTGAGCGGAATCTCCGATATCCACGGGTCTGCCATAAATCTGATAAAAGCACTGTCCCCAATAACCCAAGATAAATGCGGAATAACTGTAGGGGCCCTCCTAATCATCTCCCTCCATATAATCGAAGAATTTCTAGAATGAAAGAATTTCGTAGGAGTGCCGTTAACCAGAATAGAAAAGGAGGGACTAGAAATACAGGCCATAAGCTTGGAGATCCAGTCTGGATGAAATCCAAGATCTAGCAGGGCCCGATGCAAGAAGGTCCAACTGACCCTATCATAAGTCCTCTCCATATCTAATTTGATGGCCATTAAACTCCGGCACTTAGGAGCTCGATGAAGGTCATGCATGAGTTCCTGGGCAATGAGAATATTATCAGAAATACTCCGGGTACTCACAAAAGTCCCTTGCTCCGGGCTAATCAGCTTCGGTAGAATTGCCCTCATTCTATTCGCCAGAAGTTTAGCACAAACTTTGTAGAGTGTAGTACATAAGCTAATCGGACGAAAATGAGACGGCTCAGAAGCATCCAGGCGCTTGGGAATAAGAATAATAAAGGTCTGCTTCCATTCTTGAGGTATCCTCCCAGATTGGAAAAAGGACTGGATAGCATTGACCATATCCGAGCGGAGAATATCCCAACATGATCGAAAGAAGGAGAGAAACCATCCAGTCCCGGAGCTTTGTCTTCCCCCATAGTCCAGAGAGCAGATTTAATTTCATCCTCGGAGACCTGAGTCAGGAGCAAAGAATTTTGGAAAGAAGTAACAGGATCCTGAGGAGGCAGGGAAACAAACAAAAGAGGAGTAGGAGTGGGAATAGTCCACCTGGAGGAGAGGAAGTTGAACAATTCCCTTTTTAAAGCAGCATCATCCTGGATCCACTCTTCACGGTCCGAAAAAAGAGCCTAATAGTGCTAGAATGCCTCCGAATGATTGTCGCATTATGAAAGAATTTAGTATTTCTATCACCCTCCTGCAACCATTGAATCCTGGATTTTTGCCTCCAGAGGACCTCCTGTCTTGACAACAAGGAATGATGAAGAGAGAGGCAATTGCGGAGAGAGTCCATATCTGCATCCGAGAGAAAACCAACCGCATCCTCTTTGCCTGCCAAGAATCAATTGAGGCTTCGATGGACTTCAACTGTTCATTAAGGTTGCCCACCTCCACCCTATTTCAATGAAGAAGACGGCGTTTAAGAATAAGCAGCCTCCGAGTAATCCTATAAGGAGCATCACCCTTAACCGGCATCTTCCAGACCTCCTGGACTATATCCTTCAGTTTAGGATAGGATAGCCAGAATTTTTCAAATCTGAACTGAGACGGACCCCTGCTCTTCTGATCAATAGATAGGAGAATGGGACAATGATCCGAGGCGATCCGCCTGAGATGATGCACCGTATGATCGGGGAAGAGAGAACCAAGACGGAGTGGCAAAGAATTTGTCGAGTCTTTCCCAAACTCTGGCAGCCCCAGCTCGGTTATTGCACCAAGTATATCTAGGGCCGAGGAAGTCCAAGTCAATCAATCCATTATTCTATATAAAATCATTAAATTCCTTAGAACCAGTGTCCTGAGTAAAGGGTCTGCCACCCCTCTTATCCTCGGGACGATCAATAACATTAAAGTCTCCTGCAACCACAGAAGGAATCCCCTGATTCATCAACACCGAAGCCTTTTCCCAGGCCGTTCTTCTCATTTTATATGACGTACTAGCATATACGCTACAAAGGAGCCAAGTGGGCTGACTAGGTTCAAAGACTACAATAGCGACCAATTGCTCAGATCTGTGAAACACATTGACTTTCACCATACCCGAATTCCAGGTGACTATAATTCCCCCAGCCAAACCCTGGGACGGCACCGAATAGAACCCCTAGTCGCGGGGAACATGACGTCTAATTCAATCGACACTGGGACCAGACACCCTCATCTCCAGCCACACACAAATAGATGAGTTATACAGTTGCATGTACCTGTGATAAGTAGAAACAAAGGAGGGCTTCCTAGCCCCCCTAACATTCCAGACCAGAATCTTCATTACAAGATTAAAGCATAGAAGAGACGGCCCCCTGCCAATCCCCCTTCCCTTTCCCAGGACACACCCCTTCTTTTTTCCCTACCACATAAGTATGAGCCACATCACCTGCCGACTGGAGCACTGCAGTGGCCTTCCCTTCCCCCGGGTCAAGTCCACCGACATTGGATAGAATGTTATATACTGTGTTGCATACCTCGTCATGGCTCTTGGATTTCCCCTGCAGAGCAGCGAAACTATCTCCCTGTGGCTTCCCATGCTCCCCAGAATGTACATCCATCCCCCCTGCTACCTTAACAACCTACATAGCCCCAGACTGATACTTGGCCAATGGCATGTGGACATTTCCCACCGGCTAGCCCATCTCGGGCAGGATCCCCAGAGCCACAGCATCACCCTGCAGAGCCCCACTGACCTTGCCCCCCCGAACATCCAACTCTCCCCAATCCCCGGCAACACCCTGCCCCCCCAACATCCCAGTCCCTCCCACAGCCCTCCCCTGATCCCCTTGAGCTGGGGAGATCCCAGAGACAACCACAGCCCCCTCCCTCCCATCCAGCCCAACCAAAAAACTTATAGCCCCCGACAGCACCTTACCCTTCCCACCACCCCAATCCCCCCCCACCCCAGAATCCGCCGAAGGTTGACCGCCCCCCACAGAAGAACCCCCAGACCTCCCAACCTTGGGCAGGGACTCCCTCACCTCCCCACTATTCCCTTCCACTCTCCTCCATTCCATCTTCCTATCCCCTCTCCTTCCCAAACTCTCAGCGGAAGTCGACAACCGAGGCGGCGACGGAATAGTAAGAGAATCAACATCCACAATAGAGATAGGGTGACTGACCTGATCTGGGAGAGACGGTATAGACTTCGAAGAGGAGGGGGAAGTAGACCTTGAGGGGCTCCTGCTCCTCTTTAAAGAGACGGTCCCATAGTCGATCATGAGTTGATCCTTATGCCCACCTTCCACCGGAACAAGCTCCATGCAGTCGTCGATCGGCGTGAAGAACCCTCCCCCAGCCTTTAGCCCTCCTCCCTTCGAGACGTCCGATGTCGAAGCGTTAGGGGAGCGCCGCCGGGCTACCTTGGAGGGCTTCTGCCAGCCCTCCGAATCAGACGGAGAGTTAGGAGATGATGACGGACGGGTTGGAGATGACCGGGAGGGAGAAGAGGAGGGGGCCTCAGAGGAAGAGACCGGTCCCTTCCCTTTCTCCCTATTCAGCCCACCTTTCTAAACAGCAGCAACCGGGCGAGGCCGGACTCTTGCGATCGCCAACCATGGACTGAAGGTGTAGATGCCCTCCACTGCCGTAGATTTGGAGCCACCCTCCTCCGTCACCTTCCTCAGAGCATTACTTTCCATAGGGGGGTTGTCCACAAAGTTTTCCTGGGAAAGACCGGTGGCTGAAGCATCACCTGGAGAGCTGCTGCAAGGGAAACCACACTCCACCACCGTATGACCAATCCAGCCGCAGTAGAAGCAGACCGAAGGAAGGCTTTCAAACACGAACTGCAGCCAAAAAATAGATTCCCTCCCCTGAATCCGAACCCCTGGGAGCAGCGGCTTGGCGGCATCAATCTCCACCCGCACCTGGGCGAACCCTGTTTTTTTCATTAAATCTGTAAAATTATCGAGTGAGAGCGGTTTACCTGCCTCCCCCACCACTGCCATAATCGCCCGTCTCCCAGTACTCCAGCGGCAGCTCAGGCAGGCACATCCAGACCACCGTCCGGGTCACCGGACATCTTCTCGGAAGGAAGTCCGGGTGCCAAGGAGCGAAGGCCATGAGTTGGCCAGCAACATACCAGGGGTCGGCAGCTAGGACGCGGTCGCAATCTTCCTTGAAGGCCGCTCTCAGCACCATATGGTCTTCCCCAACCGGAAACACCTCTGGTTCCTTCGGTAACTGCAGTCGCAGCCGAACGTCCCTAGCCACCTGAGACGCCTGAACCCTACGGCCAAGAGAATGGAAGATGACCGTGACTCCTCGTTTCCGCCGGGCGGCGTCCACCGAATCCGGCATGACCAGGACTTTCATGAAGTTCTTCTGGAGCCTCTCCAATTCCTTGTTCGTTAGCTTGCATGGAGTCCACACCGGAGGCCGGAGAGGGCCATGGACCACCTTCGCCCACGATCTATCCGCAGCATCATAAGCATCGGAGCCCGACCGGACTCCCTCCTTCGTCTTCGATCCACCAGACATCATACATAGATCACTATTGGAATATAAGGAAGAACCCCTAACACCCAAAATGAAACCCACGGAGATGACGGCACGGAACCGAAGCCACTCCGACCGCCTCCTTTGTCTTCGATCCACCAGATATCACAGATCACCACCGGAAAATAAGGAAGAAACCCTGAAACCCACACTGAAACCCACGGAGACGATGACACGGAACCCAAGCCACTCCGACCACCTCACGCGACCATTCTAAGATTGCATTCACGTGACCATTCTAACATAAATGGATTGATTTTAACATAAATTCTTTTTTTAGATGTATAATTTTAATATAAATAAATGTACACATTGATTTTAACATAGATGAATGGATTTTAAAATAAATTTTCTTTTTTGGATGCATGATTTTAACATAAATTTCTTTTTTGGGCATATGATTTTAACATAAATAAACCCGCATGCAACTTTAACAAAAATGAATCGATTTTAACATAGATTTTCTTTTTAACATGACTTCCCAAAATGTATAGATTTTTCTATGAATTTCTTTGTAATCTTTCTGAATTAGAAAGAACCAAAGGGCATGCCGGTCAAACTAGCATGCTTGCCTGTACCAAACCAGTATCATACCAATCAATGACTGGTATAGGTATCGGCATCAGTTTAGAAAATCTTGATTTCTTCTTTGTAATAGTTGTAGCCATTATCCCTAGGTTATGAGCACCTATTTTCACCTTTTATCACTTATATATGTTTAATATGCACTTTGGCACCCTTATTTGATTAATGTGTGCAAGGGTTACATTTTGTCACCTATATTTGTTTAATATGCGCAAGGGCTACCTTTTGTGGAGGAACAGTCCCATACCAGAAGTGGTGGGGACTCTTGTGGTGTTTAAGTGCCTACCTATCAACTCAAGTTTTGTTTTTGGGTTAGACTTTATCATGGTATTATAGCCGGTGATCTTTGTCAACCTTCGATGTCTCCAAAGCCTTCAAAAGCCCTCCTTTTAATCCACATAAGGAGCATCCAAATATGCATAAGGGCTACCCTTTGTCATCGATATTTGTTTAATATGCACAAGGACTACCTTCTAATAAAAAATAGTCCAACATCAGAAGTGGAAGGGACTTTGTGGTGTTTAAGTGCCCACCTATCAACTTAGGTTTTTGGTCAAACTTTTTTATGATATCAAAGCCCACAATCCCTCTAACATTCTGATGCTTCCATGCCCATGCTTAAGTGCCCACTTATCAACTCAGGTTTTGGGTCAAACTTTACTACGGTATCAGATCCCGTGGTCCCTCTTACATTCTGATGCTTCCATGCCCTCACCTTAATCCACGTGTCCTCCTTCCGGCTATGCACATGAGAGAGGGCATTGTGGAATAGTTCTAAACAAGATCTTTTGAACCGGTACCGACATCTCTACTGGTCATCGACTAGTAAAGTATGGTATTGATTCGGTACCATACCGATAGATGGTACAGATATCAATTCTTTCTAATCTTTCTAATTCATAAAGACTAGAAAGAAATTCTTAAAAAAGTCTAAACATTTTTGAAAGTCTAAAATCGATCCATTTTTGTTAAATTGCTTGCACATTTATTTATGTTAAAACCATATACCTAAAAAAAAAATTATGTTAAAATCAAACCATTTATGTTTTAAACATACGTTTATTTATGTTAAAGTCACACATCCAAAAAATAAAATTTATTTTAAAATCGATCAATGTTAAAATCATGTGCACATTTAGTTATGTTAAAATCATACGTCCAAAAAAGATTTTATGTTAAAATCAATTCAATTATGTTAAAAACATATGCATATTTATTTATGTTAAAAATCATATGTCAAAAAAAATTATGTTAAAATCAAACCATTTACATTAAAAATGTACTCACATTTATTTATATTAAAATCACATGCCCAAAAAAATTATTTTAAAATCAATCTACCTATGTTAAAATCATGCGCACATTTATTTATGTTAAAATCATATGTCCAATAAAAGAATTCATGTTAAAATCAATTCATATATGTTAAAAATGTAGACATGTTTATTTATGTTAAAAATCATATGCCAAAAAAAGAAATTTATGTTAAAATTAATCCATTTATGTTAAAATTGCATGCACAATCATTTATGTTAAAATCATATACATAAAAAAGAATTTATGTTAAAATCAATTCATTTATGTTCAAAATATATGCATGTTTATTTATGTTAAAAATTATATGTCCAAAAAAAATTGTTAAAATCAATCCATTTATATTAAAATCACATGCACATTCATTATGTTAAAATCATATGTAAAAATAATAATAATAATTTTAGTTTTTTCATGATTCAAATGCACAAAAAATAATTCACGCGCACACTCAAAAAAATTTATGAATTGTTAAAATCTGCATTACCAATTCTATACATATATGGTTTCCCCTTGTTTTTTATTTTCTATGAATTTTCAAAAAAAAGAGAGGGGAAGAGGAAAAAGAGAGATGGGGAGAAGGATACATACCACTAATCCTTAATTTCCCAATGTTTTCTCCTTTTTTTTTTTACTGTGGATCCAAGTCAGATTTTGCCAGCAGAGGAGGACTTCTCCTCTCATCCCACTATCTATAAAAGATAAAAAATAGCCAAACTGTCCGGTTCAGCTTGGAACCATGCCGAAGCATTGGGTTCAACACAATTTTGATCGATTTGAAGGCCGAACCGAAACCCAAGGCTAAACTATCCCAATTTAGCCCCAATACGGTTTGGTACAAGCCGAACCATGCAGTTCAATCTGGTTTCGAAAATCTTAGAAGAAACTATTAAAAAATGAATTAAAGTGCCAAAAATGGATAACTATACTCATTGACATAAATATCCCACATACTTGGTGGATAAGTGGGCACTTAAACACCAAAAGGGTCCCCATGACTTTTGATGCAGGACTATTCCTTGACAAAAGGTAGCCCTTGCGCATATAAGCAAATATAGGTACTAGTAACCTAGGGTTAATGGTTACAACCAGTGTTCATAGAACTAGGTTGAACCGAGTGATTCGAGACATTCCGAGCCATACTAGCAACAAACCAATGCGGTTTAGCCTTTTGAAACAAAATATCAACAACAAACAGATAAGAAAAAGAGAGAGAGGAGGAGAGGAAAATAGAGGATGATGCCATCGGAAGGCTAGCAATGGCCTATCGAGGCCATCGGAGGGCCACAAAGGCCTCTAGGGCTCACATCTTCTGCTAAGACCTCTAATAAAGAGAAAGAGGGGGGAGGGAGAAAACCAGAGGGAGGGAAAGGTGGTGGAAAGGCCATCGAGTTCCCGCCGAATGGTAAAAAAGGCTCCTACGGAGCCACGACTGTGAAATAGGGGTGAAGGCCCCTGCTCATTGCATTTTTTTAAAAATGACAATGAATGGTGAAGCCAGCAATGGGCTTTTAATCAAACACATTGCCGGCTTCATTGTGCATTATATTTTTTAAAAAAATTACATAAAATGGGAGACCTCCCCATGTTTCGAGCCTGAGTCGTGGGTTGCATTTTCGTCATCCAAAAAGCATGGCAGCCCTCTAGTGGCCTCTTCACCGCCTTCTCCTCCTTTTTCTTTTCTTCCCCCCTCATATTTCTAAGTTACGATCTTGCAGAGGAAGCGAAGGCCTTGGCATCCCTCCAAGGGCCCCGGAGGCCATTAAGTGGCCATTGCCGATGTCTCCACCGACCTCCCTCTCCCTCACCCCCACTTTTTCTCGCTTTTCCTCTCCCATTCCCTCGTTTCCCTGTTGATTCGGGTCGGAGTGATCTGGTACAAGGTGTTCCAACTCATACTGGCGACTGGGGCTGGCTAGAACAAGGTCCAGTTTCAATCCGTTGAGCCTCGACTATAATCAATATTCGCCATATTGGTCAATACTGTACTATACCAGTATTGAACCAGTACGCAATTTCATACCGTATCGATACATGATATGCCTTGCCATCTCGTACCATACCACATACCCATAATATAATAGGATGATACCAAGCCAGTGAACATTAACTACAACTATTACTGAGAAGAAAATGTTATGAAATGAATTAAGGTGCTGATAATGGATAATCATACTCATATAAGAAATGCCTTACTTTGTTGAAGCAAACACCTTGTCCAATGCTTCTTTATCACGAAGGTCGATCTGTAGAAGTATACAATTATATTAGGAATCAAGTCTATGCAATAAATTTGTAATTATGCATTAGTAGCATGAATACCAAGACAACACAATTTGAAATACATAACTCATTCATGCCTCCAAAAAACAGATGGTGCATCACATTTGCTGGTGCCTTCCATTTTAGTGATCACAGAAATAATTGATAAGCACTAAGGGGCATGGGCAAAAGGATCATCACCCGGCAAATGCAGACATCCCAAAATGAAGAAATCAGAATGGAGTGGTTTGATCCAAAATCAAATAGTATAAGAACTGAATACCTAACCAACATAAAAGGTTACAATCCGATCCCATGATTCAGCTCAGATGGCAAAACACCTAAACCTCCCAATCGCTCAGGTTTCCAAAACAATGCGTGATAAATATTCATCTACCAGAACATAACCCATGCCGTATAATCAAAGAAGTTCTAAAACAGCAATCACGAAAGAGAAAAAAAAAACAGTATACTAAAAACAGGGAAACAAGAATATCAACGGAGAATCAGCCAAACAGAACAGCAATTTACCATTAAAACGTTCTTAATAAATCAAATGGAAAAAAACCCAATCTTTAGCCATCAAACTAAAAATCCAAATAAATCAACATTTGAAACATGCCACGCAAGTTCACAAGAAACCAAAAATTTCGCTAATTTCTGAAATAGCGCCTAATAATAAAAAGTTTCATCTACCAGCAAGCGTGACCAAAAATCGGGAAAACCCTAAAACAGCAACCACAAAAGGAAAAAACTTTAGGGCACATATACACTAAAAAGAAGTAAACAAATGCCCCTGATCGAAAACTAACCGAAAAACCCACAACTTTACCAAGAAATCACTCAAAAAAACAAATATTTTAAGAAAAATAAATCATCTATTACCAACAAAAGAAAAACAAAACATCAAATCACTGAAAGAAAAGATCAAATCAACCCCTGCACTTAAAACAGGGCAGCGAGAAAATATCAATTTCTCCAATGAGAAACGATCAATTCTTTTAACAAAAAGGATAACTACACGGTACCACCGAATACCAAAGAACTAGCCATGTCCCATAAACAAATTAAAAAAAAGGGGCAGCCATCCTTTCCCATCTCTCCACAGAGCAAGATCGATACCTTATGGAAGCTAAGATTCTTGCCCGACTCCCCGGCGAGCTCTGCAACCCGCTTGATGGCGACATCCGAGGAGTTGTCGAGATTATCCACCACAACGGCGTTGAAACCCCCTTGGAGGAGCTGCAGCACCGTGTGGCTTCCGATGTAGCCCGCTCCGCCCGTCACCAAAATGTTCGTCGCCATTAGAGAAGCCCGAGGTCGACAAAAGATGGAAAATCCTCAAGAGATCGCAACGAGAGAGAGGGCGCGAGAGAGACAGAGAAGTGAGGAGGAGTGAAGGGATGGATGGTATCCTGCTGCTCACAATAGGAATGGAAGCCACGGAAGCGGAGAGCAGGGGTATTTATACCCGGGGATTATTCTCAACCGTCGAGATCACCGAACACCGCGCTGTCGAGAGGAGGCTCCGGCATCCAGCGCGTTAATAAATACAAAATAATGCGAATAAAACATCTACATGGCAGCTTCCGAAGGGGTACGCGTCCCATTCCGATTGGGCGGTAAAACGAATATTCCAGTTTCTTTAACGCAACGGTTGGGGAAGGGTGGAATGAATGCACGTGTCCAAGACGGGTGGCAGCGGCGCCACGTGTTTAGAATAATAATACGTTGGAATAGGATTTCAATTAAGCCGGAAAAATTCCAGGTCGGTGAGGGGCTGGAAGCGATGGTTGGCGGCGTGGGGTTACCTTAGCAAGGGGAGAAAGGTAGCTCCTTTGGCGGAGTGGGGTTACCTTGGCAAGGGGAGAAAGGTAGCTCCTTTGCGGGGTATCACGGATTTGGAAGGGTGGGGGTCAGCCGGTCTTCGTTGGCTTCCAATTTAATATAAAGGCGGGCACAAGAGGACGGTTTCGGGCTGTTTTCTGAAGGGTGCAGAAAAACTGAAGTCCCTTAAAGCTGAATCAATGCTGACACGGACGTGGACCGAAGACCTGCTGCCACCTTGCTAATGGTCGAAGTTATGATAATTTTTTTCTCGACCTTTTTTTTTGTAACAATGGTTAGATCCTAACATGTATTTGTTTGTATGTAAGTAGTTAGCAGTGTTATGGCAAATCAAGGGAACATGATCAAAGAATATCCGGTGTCCAATGATGAGAAGCTCAGTGCTAGAGATTTGGTTGAAAAATATAGGGCCCAAAGCCATGTCGGTACTGGATTAATCAAAGACAAAAAATTTATTAGCCAGTATAATTTTTTCCTTGTATTACGGGTGCCAAAATGTCTATAAGGATCTCCAAGGCTAGATTGCAAATATTTAGGCATGATGAAGTTCTTGCATACCGCGTGTCAAATCATATTACCGCAGGTAGAATTCCAAAAAAAAAAAAAATCTAAAATATATACTTCTCCTCTTTCTCTCTCTCTAATTTTTTGTCAAGTTATAGCGGGAAAAAACCAGTCAAATCGTATCTGAAGGTTTATAGTAATGGGACCCTGGAAAAGTTTGACAAGGTGAGCCGCCCGTATCCTTTTTTTATTGTTTTTTCATTTAAAAACCCAAGGTACTTACTGATATCATGAAGGATGATTGCCTTTTCATTTATCCTGTTACTTTGCTCAGTGCTCAAGATACTTTCTACGGTACTTTACAAGCTTAGCTTCTCCTCCTTTATCTTTTTAAAAAATATAATGATGTTCGCCTCTTTGCCCTTCGTGTTAGCTTTTTTATCAGCGATGATCTCATAATGAGAATGATACCAGAAATCTTACACAAAAGTGCCAGGGGTAATGATGGAGCAACAATATAATACTTGTACAGATTGGTTCCTCATGGTTGGCCAGAAGAGCCGTCCATTATTCCTCGTGTTGCTCTATTGACATGAGAAAAAAACTCATCCCAGTTTTCTTTTTTTATTTTTTTGATAGTAAAAGGCCTTGGAGGGCCGAATATATTAAAAGGAAGTAAAGACAGAGTTACAGACCAAGGTCAGAGCCCAGAAACTTAAAGTCTGCAATTTACAATGACAAGTAAGGAGTTGAAATACAAACAGGAAAATGTACAAAAATCCAAAACCGAGTTGACCAAGAGAGCCCAGCAAAGCAAAGCTATACGTTCCAGCAATATGGAACAACAGTAAAACAGAATTTATAGGAGTTTAATTGAGTACAGAGGCCAGCAAGTCAATGCAAAGCAGAAATTGATCACCATGTGCAAGCAGTCCTTGATGTGCAGATATATTAATTATGCCAGCAGTCCTCTGGAAGGGTAGAGCTTTGGAAGCATAAAGTGTAGTGTAACATAATCAGTAACCCTGTTGAATATATGTCGTATGAAATAAGAATCCATGAGTGATTGTCTGTCCTTGAACTGTGGCTGTTGGTGGAGAAAATCATTCCTGCTGCTGTGAAATAAGTAAACACCCTGAAATTCCATTATAATAGAGTCCAAGTTGAAAGAAAACCATCGAAAGTAGCAATAATCCCTGTATTCATCAGAATTCCAGGCAATCATAATACTTATCCAATAATATAGAAAAGGCTGAAATACAATGAGGAAGCATGTGTAAAAACCAAGATTGAAAGCACATATGATGCGATGACAGTGAGAGGCATGAGAAAATAGCTGATTAACATGAATACAGGAACATGTGCATCCCAGAAGTTGTAGATGATTCTTTAATAAGTAAGCACCCTGAAATCCCATTGTAATAGAGTCCAAGTTAAATGAAAACCATCGAAAGTAGCAATAATCCCTGTATTCATCAGAATTCCAGGCAATCATAATAATAATTCGATAGCATAGAAGAAGCTGAAATACATTGAGGAAGCATGTGTAAAAACCAAGTTTAAAAGCACATATGATGTGATGACAGTGAGAGTCATGAGAAAATAGGTGGTTAACATGAATACAGGAACATTTGTATCCCAGAATTTGTAGATGAGTCTTTAACTTGGCTACCAAGTAGAAGAATGCAAGAAATTTGTAACTGTTCCCTTGGGGCTTGAGGTAGCAGCAGAAAGAAGTGTCACTTTTTCATGTAATTAAGAGGTATAAGAGGAAGAAGACATGTATGAACTAGATGTTAAAAGATATACCATGAGCCTTTAAAATTAACATTATACCCAATCTGGTGATTTGGAGAAGTAAAATAAGTGGCTGCAGTGGTCTGGAAACATGAAAGTGTCTCCTCTCTGTTGACATAGAAGTCCTGTTAAGAAGAGGCCATTGTAAATGCCAAAGAAACCTGCACTGATGATTAGTATTGGAAAGCATGATGATAGTCTGTAACCAGCAAGAAATAATGTTGTGCAAACTGAGTAAAATGCCTGCACTGTGAGTTGAAGCTATGAGTAAGAGATGCTAGATAAAACCATATTGAAATCCCAGGTGACAGTATGTCTGTGTGTTAGAAAGAGCATGCAAAGCAGAATGTAACAGATTGTAAACTTTCATCGCATAATGTGGAATACTATCGACGAACATGTTATCCTGAAAATGATTAGTACAGATAGACCAGTTGTCGTGTGCAGGGGAATAGCCATTAAGTTGCTCGCCTATATAAATATGATATATTTCATACCAGTTTTGTTGGGTAAGAATATCCTTACTTTGAAACTGAATTGTATATAGTAAGAGTAGAGTAAGGTAAGCAATGCATGGCAGTAATTGATAGTTAGAAGATGTTAGAGAGTGCTGGATTTGCAGAAGAGGAAATATAATAGAAACATACAAGATGGCAGTTGCAGTATATACAACTATGTCGTAATTCTGTGAATATGCCCAGCAAGATAGTATATATATAATAATGGAATTTGAGAAGTATACTGTACTCTAAGACTTGTGAACATAGTTTACTATCTGGGGTATCAAGTAGATCCGTAGAAGGTATCTGATCTGCAGCATAGAAGTGATATCCTTTAAGTCAATCACCTGTTGCAAATTTGGTGTGCCATTTGAGCAAAGCAGAATTTTGGAGCAATGTAATTGAAGAAATGAGCATATGAGCCCCTGTTGGCTAAGTCGGGTGACAGAATAAGGGAGGCTTTGGTACAAATTGTAATGAATATAAGATAGATGTGAGAGGGGGCAGTTTGTGGAGGTTGTTTGTCTCATTTTATCCTCCAATGATCTTTTCTTTTTTAATTTTTTTCTTTTCCTATTTTTCAATTTTTTTCCAAATTTTTTCTCTTTTTTCTTCTATTTCTTCTTTCTTTTCTTTATTTTTTTCTCTTTCTGAATTTTTTTTCTATTGTTCCCTGTGATCGACCTCTTTTGGTCCAAGCATTAAGAAGCCCAATTTGAGGAAGGAGCGTGGAAGTATAGTAGAGTGGCTGCTGGAACTTTATAGAGCATGTGTTATAAAGGCATATATGCTGCCAAGCCTTCTGGCTTAGGGAGCAAATGTAGGAGCAGCAGTCATAGAAATGAGCAATGTTGGGTCCTGTGGTAGAATAACTTAGAAATTGTGCAGACCGACGATGCTGTGGCAAGAGTTTTCCTTCCATTACAGAAAGAAAAGGAAGTATATATGTACAGTTCATTTTGTCAGTCATCGTTGGAATGCTATGCCGTAAATATTTGTCCACATTATCATCGCAAGATCCTAGGGAATGGGATTTGTAGGGTCTATTGTGAAATCTCCTAGTATGGCATAGGCAGCTAAGAAATTAGCTGCCCGATTTGATTCACGAAAAACATGGCGGAAGGAAATGGATTGAGAACAATCCTTCAAATTGATGATATCTTGGAGCAGAGAGTTGGGAGGCAAGGAGTGAGTTGGAGGTTTTGTAATCCACCTTACCACAATTAGCGAATCTCCTTCTACAATAAGCTCTTGGGTTGTCTAGGTGAGCACAAAGCTTTTGAGACCATTTCAAGCAGCTATTAGCTCCGCTTGAGGGACAGTAGAACGTGGGATTTGTTTTTCTCCTGCAAGAACAAGCAAACCATGGCAATCTCTAATAATATATGCTATTATAGTTACCTCGTTAGTTACCGAAGCATTAAACTTCAATTTGAGAACTCCCATGGGAGAGGGAAGCCAGTGAACTAGAATGGGACCCAGGATACCCGAATCAAAGGAAAGAAGGGGGTTTGGCTTTTCCCAGTTCCATGATCGGTTCTCAAATTGTTCAATGAAGTTCTTTTGTTGAGATAACAAGAGATGAGCACGTATATACTTGGCGATATTAGTCGGATTAGTAGGGTTGTCTTGAAAGATTCTTTCATTTCGGACCTTCCAGAGCACCCAGGCTACATAAGCAAGAATAGCTTTGATGTCTTTGTGAAGCTTCGACTGAGATAATTGAGTTTCAAGTTGCAACAAGGAGTGAAAATAAGTTGGCCATCCAAGAGTTGATGCTATCAACTGCCAACATTGTCGGGCATAAGGGCAATCGTTAATAACATGTCTGCAGTCTTCGATTCGAGTAGGACATATATCACAGAACTGCTGATCTAGATTGAGAATCCCCCTATCACACAGAATTTTCTTACAAGATAATTTTCACTACAACAGCTTCCACCAAAAAATCTTTATCCTTATAGTAGTGTCTAACTTCCATAACCAAGAATAGGGAATGGCATTCTGTTGAGAAGAATGGGAATGAGTGGGGTACGTCTTTAAGAGCCACCCGACCATTACCAGTCAGGTACCAAATAATGTGATCTTTCCAATACCCCATAGGAAGCTGGATTTTCATAATCTGATTAGTCATTTGGTCAGGAAATAGTTGATGAAGCAATTCGATATTCCAATTTCTTTGAAAAGTGATCAGTTGTTGGATATTCCAATTTTGTACATCAACATCCATATTAAAATAAGTAGGTGAGATAGATAGAGGAATATTGGTAATCCAGGAATGTTGGAGAAAATTAACATCTCCAAAGCCAATCTTCCAGATAAATTGAAAACCTATTTTATGACCATGAGCCACCACCAATTTCCAGGTATGTGAACACTTTTGTCGATTGGAATAGTTAACTCAAGTGCCCGTAAATCCATATTTAGCTGTAACCAAATGTGCCCACAAAGAATTAGGTTGAAGGACTAATTAGCTGCCAACTTAGTGAAAAAAGCCTTATGTTTATGTAGAAGGGTAATGATGCCAAGCCCCCCTGATGTTTAGGAGTACAAATGTCTTCCCAAGAAATCAGGTGAATAGCGTGCGATCCAACTTGGTGTCCCCATAAGGAGCGAATAGTCTTCTCAAGTTCTTTGAGCACTTTATCTGGGATATAAATGACAACCATTATATGATTAGCAAGTGTTGACAGCACAGATTGAATGAGTATAAATCTGTCAGCGAAGGAAAGCGTTCGTCACTTCCAGCTTTCAATTCGTGCCGTGATTGCATCAAAAAGGTAAGCAAGGTCATTAGTTGTTAGCTTGTATCCTAATAGAGGATACTAAGATATTTTCAAATATCCATTTTTTCTGCAATTTGAAGAACATAGAAGATGGTTCGTTTTGTGGCAGGGCTGGTGGAAGGACTGAATGTGGCATAGGATTTTGCATTATTGATGGCTTGCCCCGATGTAATACAATATGAGTCAAGAATTGCTTTCAAACAAATTGCATCTTGAGTAGTTGCTCGCGTGACTAACAACATATCATCCGCATAGAGAATATGCAAAATTTTTGAACCATTGACAGAAGGAGAGAAAACCTTTAATAACTGGTGATGCATTGCATAATTGAGAAACTTAGAAAAAATGTCAGTGTATAAAATAAATATATAAAGGGAAATAGGGCACCCTTGTCGAAGCCCTCGTCGAGGAAAAATCCATTCTGTTAGAGACCCATTGATTAAAATAGCATATTCAAAATTTGAAATGCATAAAAGAACCATCTTGATAAAAGAAGGATGAAACCCAAAGTGCTGAAGAGCTGTTTTCGCAAAGGACCAGACGATACGATCATAGGGCATTTCCATATCCACTTTGACTGCCATGAGCATTTTAGTCCAAGAGGCATGGTAAAGGGAGTGCATGATCTCTTGGCTTATTAAAATATTCTCAGTAATATACCTGTTATGCACAAAAGCCCCTTGTTAAGGCAAAATTATAGTGGGGAGAATGGGTTGCAGGCGATTAGCAATAACTTTAACAACAATTTTATATATAGCATTACAAAGGCTAATAGGACGATAATCAGTTATTACAGTTGGATTAGCCTTTTTGGGAATCAGAGTAATAAAGGTCTGTTTCTATGATTCAGGCATAACGCCTTGATTCAGAACATAGATAACAGCCTCACTGACATCCTTGTAAACAATAGGCCAAAAATTTTGGAAAAAGAGAGCTTGAAAACCATCAGGACCCGAAACTTTATTCGGAGAGAGATCTTTGACCACATTAAGGATCTCTTCAGAGGAGATGGGTTGGATCAAAATATCATTGTGAGCTTGAGAGACAGTGGTTGTCGAGAGAGGAAGATCATCATGATCTTGCTGATCTTGAGTTTGCCACCTGTTGGAAAAATGAGAGATAACCAACCTACGGATGTCATCCTTATCAATCACATGATTACGATCTTGATTAGTAAGTTGCGATATTGTATTCTTTCTCCTTCGTAGAATTGTAGAATGATGGAAAAACTTGGCATTTGAGTCCCCTTCTTTAAGCCACATGACGCGAGACTTTTGTCTCCGGAAGGTTTCTTGAACTTACAAGTTAGAATTATACTTGTGAAAGAGATCCAGCAGATATGCATTATTAGTCATTGAGAATTCGTCAGAAATAGATTCCTTAAGTTGAAAATGATAGATTTGTTGTTCCAGCTTATGTCCATTCCAAAAAATATTTTCTATGTACTTTTTCCAATGTTGCAGATATGTTCTAGTTTTGTATAATAGTTTTGATAATTTGATAGGGGGAGAACCAGTTACCTTTGACTTCCACGCTCTCATTATGGTGTCTTGTATTTCGTTACATTTGAGCCACATCTTTTCAAATCTGAAAGAAATCTTCCTTCTTCGATCCTGTTTCGACACTGTTAGAAAGATAGGGCAATGGTTAGAAGCAAATCTAGTGAGATGTTGCAATTTAGAATCGAGAAAAGAGGACATCCAAGAATTGGAGGCAAAAGCACGGTCAAGACGTTCTCACACACTAGCATTTCCTTGTCGATTATTGCACCACGTATAAGAGGGACCTATAAAACCAAGATCCGTAAGTCCAGTCCTGAACAGACAATTTTGAAATTCTCTAATGTCCCTATTAACTTGATACTTGTTGCCACCTTTCTTATTTTCCCTAGAGAAGATACAGTTAAAATCACCAATAACCAGAAAAGGTAAATTAATGGAATTGACAAAGACAATTTGCTCCTAAAGGAGCCTTCTTTCAATATCATTAGTGCTAGCATAGACAACAGCAATCATCCAGGATTGGCCCATGTCGAGAGCTATGATTCCAAAGGCAACATGTCTGTTGCTATGCATAAAATCCACTTGCCCTAGGGCAAGTTTCCAACATATAATGATATCCCAGACAAGCCCGAAGAATTGATCATGTACACCATCCATTTTCGACCCATCATGCACTTCACCCGGGTAATTGCTTGATCAGACAACCTAGTTTCTAAGAAATAACAAAGATCCGGATTATAGTAACGGATCATATTTTTAAGATAATTAACAAAGGGGGTCTTGGCAGCCCCCCTACAATTCCAGACTAAGATCTTCATTTATTTAATATTAGAGACTTATCCCCTCCAGTCATATCCAAAGAGGATGTTATGCACACACTTGTTTCAGTTATAGGAACATTTATCAGCGTAGGTTGTGGAGCATTAGGTGCAGGTGCTTGAGTATCACCCTTCTTGTCGAGGGGTGAGAGAATGCTAGCTAAATGTAAGATATGACTTTGATGCGTACCTGATTCACCAATTTGCTAGGAGTGGTGTTCAGTTTTTTCTTTTTGATGTGGTACTTCCCAGTCCATAGGAGATTTACCTTGCTTGATTTGTGAAGTGGCGACAGGGTGCCAAATTTCCTTGACATTTGCCACCTTCTTCCCTTGCTTGGGAGTATATAGTACTAGCTGATTGCTTGGTTCCTGCACTTGAGCCCCCTCCTCCCGAATTAGTACCTTTAGATTTTGAGGAGAGTCATACCTGGTGGGGCTTCCAGTTGTGTTTGTTTTTGTTGGGGAGCGCTTCTACTTTTCTTTCTGGGCGTGGGATATTAATTGCTCCACTCTTTTAGCTTTGTTGGATGAGTCGTCTACCTGCATAGTTGAGTTGTCTTCTTGTTGCTGCATAAGGAGAGAAAAGCGAGAGCCCATGTACTGTGATTGAGGACTTGAGGTTGGGTTCTTAGAATGAGATGTGCACCTAGATTGCTTTTTAACTTGGGCCCATTGACCTAGATCCTCTTTTTGAGTAGGAGGACTAGTCTTCCCAGAGTCATTAGGTGCTTTATTTTGCACCAAAACTCTACCGGCTCTAATCCAAGGCCCTAGAACAGGTTTAGTTCTCAAATGTTCCGGAAGATCAGAATAGTTGCAAGCAGCTGTGGTTACCGTGAGTATGTCCACAAGTATAACATATTTCTGGCAATTCCCCGTATATAAATTCTTGCCACAATTTTTTCATTAATCTTAATTTTAGTCCCTGGACAAATAGGTTGGGATACATTAATTAGCACACATACTCAGGCGTACCCCATCCGAGTATTGTTTGCAATCCATTCATCCAAGAACAGGGGTTCACCGGCAGCAGTAGCAATCTTCAGAATTTTTTGTTTGTCCCATAACTCAATTGGCAGATCTGGTAACCTAACCCAAACCCTAGCCTGATGAACACTGTTGCCGCCAAGATCGTCGTGGCTTGTAGCTGCAGTCGAGGTCGGATCGCCCCTCTTGTGATCTTGGGATGTCTTGCTCCTTTGAACCTGCAAAAACGGGGTTAGTGACCCAGACCGGGGATTCCGGCAGGGCACTCCGACGATCAAGTCAGTGACGATACAGGAGAACAAATCCTTCTGGTCGAGCTCCTCTCGATGGACTCCACGCTAGGAGGAGTGAGTGGTGTGAGAGTGGGGTGCAAGTGTGTCAGGAAGGTGGTGGCCGAGCTAGAGGAATTCTCTGTGTGGCCTTTTTTCCTTGACTTGCTTGAGTTTGGTGGTGAGATAGTGGTGTCGTTGCTGTTTGCATACATACCTCCCCCTAGGGGTGCCGATGGTTCTTTTAAGTCCCGGTGGTTGTTGGGAGCCTACCTTGAGATCTCCTCCGTGTCAGCAAGCGCGTGTAGTGGTGTCCCGTGCCGTAAACGGGACGCCTTGCCCGGTTCGTGATAGGAAAACCTGCCATGCGCTCTGATATTTTTTCCGGTCGCTCCGTTCCGAAAAACTTGGCAGTGCCTTGATCGGGGGGTCACCGCCCCCGGGATTCGAATCTCCTGGTTGACTTCCTCTTCCGGCTGGTTCAGATGGTTGGTGAAGAGCGTGGTGCCTCGATCACAGGACTTCTCCCTCTTATGGTGTAAGTGGTGGCCGCGGACAGTTATTGCGGTCAGGTGGGCACCCTTTCGTGACCCTCGGGCGGCTCACCGGCCTCCTAGGATGACAGTGCCGCCTCCCCGCTCGTTGGTGTCTTCGTCCGAGCTGGAGGCCGAGCTGGAGAGGCAGGGCTCGACTCCGAGGGGCTCGGCCTCGACGCAGCTCCACTTGGCGGAGGAGGGCTGAGCTCGACTCCGGACCAAGGGAGCCCGACTTCGGGCAAGCTCGACCTGACGGAGGAGGGCAGAGCACGGCTCCAGCCCAGAGGACTCGATCTCGGAGGGGCTCCACGTGGCAGAGGAGGCTGAGCTCGGCTCCATACCACGGGACTCGACCTCGAGGGGCTTGCTCTAGGGGATGCCGCTTGGCTCCGGCCTAAGCGTCCCGAGCTCGCGGGCCTGACTTGGCGGAGGATGGAGCTCGGCTTCGACGGACGGCCATGTTATTCTGAGGGAGCTCAGCCCGGCAAAGGAGTCCGGGTAGAGTATATGGCATGGCGTCTTTCTCTGACATGGCATTTGACAGCTACTCCACGTCAACGATCCAACCACATTATTTGCCCCCCACTTCCGAGGCTCGTTAGTGCGTGGTGCTCGGGTCGAAGGGAGTAATTATGGTGCTGGCGTGGAAAGGTGAAGATCCAGCGCAATAATGGCCATGATCGTCGGCGCTTCATGAAAAGGTTTCCCAGGCCATTGCGGAGGCGCCACGTGGCCACGTCCAAGGAGCAGTTATTACCGGCACGGAATTCAGAACGGCCGGGACGTCTTACCCACTGATGGCCGCACATGGCGTGAATCCGTTGGCGGAGGGGTTGTAACGATACGGATGCACCGGGTCATTTCGAAATGAAAGGAAGTTTTTACCCAAAACATCTATACTTTCGAATTCTTCGTGCCCACTGCCGTACCCAAGCTTCATCTTCTTTCCGATTGCCCCAGACCCTTCAGGGAACCAGGTTAGTCTTCTTCTTCCTCCTCCTTATCAGAGTAGGCTTCTTCTTCCGAGGTTAGGGCCTTCATTCAATAGAGTCCATCCCTTCTTCCACTTGAGTCTCTCGCTTCTTCCACGTCCATAGATGTCTCGTTTCGGTACGGGCTTCCATCCTTCTACCAATCAGGGCGAGGCCGGTCCTTCTGTGCCGAGACTGCCATCTTCTTCCTCCGAAGCGGAACGTGGGCCTCCCGGTCTCCCTGTCCCGTAGCTATTAAGGAATGTGGGCCTGGTCCTTCCCGTCCTCCTCCGTCTAAACCCGTCTCCGAGTCTGTCCGATCAACAGGTCCTGGTGGGGTCGCTTCGATGATCACTGCTGAGGAACTGGGGACCATCAGGGATATCTATGGCATCCCGCATTCTGTCCGGCTTCTAATCCCCCGACCAGGGGACCGGGTTACTTCTAGTAGCCCGAGCTGAATAGCCTTCTACGAGGAGACCTCCGGAGGGCTCCGCTTCTCCTTTCATCCCTTCTTCATGTCCGTGTTGAGCAACTACCGTTTGGTTCCCGCTCAACTCGTAGCGAATGCCATTAGGACCATCTTCTCCTTCATTACACACTGCCACTTCCACGGGTTCGTTGCCCAGTTTTTCTTGTTCAGGGCATTCTTCATCCTGAAGCGCCACCCAACTGAGGATGGGTGGTGGTCTGTCTTCTCGCTCGAAGGGTATTAGGTTTGAGCTCCCCTCTTCCATCAAGGGATGGAAGAGTAAATTTTTCTTCGCAATGGTCGAGGGGATTGATTGGGTCTGGAGCGACCTGGATCAGTCCCCTAACTGAAGTTCTGCGGTTGATGCGGCTGACCAGGATGACTACGAGCAGCTCTGCACCGCCCAGATTTCGTCCCTTGAGGTTCAGAGCAGAACCTCTTTGAAGCCGGGGTCGACCCAATGAGGGGGTTGGGTGAGTTCGGCTTGAGCTTTCTTTTCCTCTGTGCCTTTCACCCCGTCTCTTCTGAGCTCTAACCATTATGTGATCTGTACGCAGGCATGATCTTCTCGGAGAGCGACTTACTTGCAATCACCAAGAAGAGGCCGCCGGCTGGACTGATTGAGGAGCCTCCCCCGAAACGGGCTCGAGACGAGGGCACGTCGGCGGCCGCCCCGCCGCACCAGCCAATCCGGGTAGGAGGAAGGTCAAGGCCGTTCCTGTACAGGTAGGGAGGACAGTGTCCGGGGTGCCGAGGCCAAGCCAGAGGGCAGTCAAAAAGGTGCCAGAGCGGTCAAGGCAACAAGAAGCAGCTCCTGCCCGGAGCCTGAGGTGGTAGTCCGGGCTAGGGCCGCAGCTGCTGCCGCCGCCATGTCCCCCCGTTCCCGAGGCCTGCTGTCATTGAGGTCGAGGAGGAGGTTCGAGGGGGAGTCGAACCTGTGACTGAGGCGCCGCCTGAGAGGAGGCCGAGCTCCCAACCTGCCCCGGAGGGTGCCTCCACCGGAGGGGCAAGTGATCCGGTTTCCGAGACGAGCAGGAGGGAAAGGGAACACTGCCGGATCCCTTTCAAATTGGGGCCGAAGAGCTCTCTGCTCCGGAACCAGGCATTGGCGGAATGCATGATGGATTTTTCCATCTAGTCATGTGACCGGCAGGAGATGGCCGGACAGCGACTGGGGAATGCGATCGGCAGCATCTTCCCCCGGCTCTTCTCGGTAAGTGACTCTGCCCCTTTCACCCCCTTTCTTTCTTTCTTTCCTGTTGGTAGCTGATCTCTTGTGTGGCGTAGATCGGTCCTGAGGTCCTCTTGATCAGGGACTATTGCCGGAACTGGCTGAAGAGTGATCAACAACGGGCAGCGGAGGTCGAGTCTCTGAAAACCAACCTGAAGAAGAGGACCGACGCCAACGGGGTGCTTGACCTGAGGATCAAGGACCTTGAGAAACAGCTCGCCGGTGCTGAGGGGCGAGCGAAGGAGCTCCAGGACGGCCTCGACCAGGAGCGGTGCCGGTCAAGAAGCAAGGCCGAGGAACTTGCGGCCATAGAGAAGAGGCTAACTTCTTTCAACGCCGAGGCAATTCGGCAGAAGGGGATCGCCCGGTCCCTTCAGACCGACCTGGCAGCGGCGAAGGAGAAGTTGGTCGCAGCTGAGAAGGAGGCGGCGGAGGCGTCCAAGTCGGCGGAGGAAGGGAACAAGCCGTCGAGGCGAAGGAGGCCGAAGATGCCATGGCCAGGTATAAAGCCTCGGAGGAGTTCGCCGCCGAGTTCTATCAAACAGCATCGGACTCCTTCTATAAAGGTTTTATGTACCTGCACGACCGAGTCGAGGCGTTCGTTCCCGACAAGAGCCGCCACTGCCTCAGGTATCCTTAATTTTCGGACGCGGAGCCGGACCCGGATGCAGGTGTGATGGGGAACTAATATGCATACAATTTTTTTTTGTATGTTTTACATGTTGAGTTAGGTGATTAATTCCCAGATTTCAGATCAAAATTATTTGTAGGGAATTTTGTATGAATTTTTGAAGATCAGCATGCAGATTAGGACCTAGAAAAGTAGCAAAGAAGGACCGCCGGGGCTGAGAAGCCTCGGTTAGGGCAAGTTCTCCTACAATAAAACTACTGGAGGTAGAGGGGTGTACCTGACAACATCTGTGAAGATCGCAGCGAAGGAGTCTCTCGTTCCTCGACGGATGCGGCCTGGAAAATCGAGCCAAAGACCCGCGGATACCTGGCTTTCTGCTCGGTGATCCGATTGAGGCTTGGCTGGAGTCGTTGGATTCGTAGGAACTCAGGGACCTACAAACGACCTGTCAGGGGTTAGAAAGCTCACAAAGGAACAAGAAAACAAAGTAAAAACAGCAAGGGAATGCTTCTTTTGGAGTGGGCGTCCAGGAATCTGGAGGGTTTGTTGGCAGCAGGAAGATGATTGCAAACACCGGGAAGAAAAACTCTCACAAACCCCTTTATGCACACAGCAGGGTATCACACCACTCAATAGAAGAACTCAAGGTTTTCATTCATCAAAAATTCCCCTCATACAAGAGGCTAGGGTCCCTTAAATAGACCCTTAACCTTGGGCTCCAAGTAAGGGTACATAAGTCTTTACATAAGAATCCTTTTCCTTCTCAAACCCTAGCTAGAAAATAAGGAAATATTAGGTAGAAAAATTCCTAAAAATTTTCTTGACTTGGTCAAGACTCCAAGGACGCCTAGGGGGCGTGTTGGGCTTCTAGGAGCAGCAAGGGGCCGGCCCAAAGGGGCCCGGGTGCATGGGTTTGGGCCTCTGGAAGCTGGGGTGGCCTGGTAGCCAGGTAGTAGGAATATTCCCTGGTATCTTGCTTCTTAATAGCTTGGGCTTGGCACCTGGGCTTCATTTCTTCGGGCTAGGATGCAGATGGACCTCTGAAATCATGGATGCCCTTATTTATGAATATACTTTGGCATCTGGAAGGGAATCTGGGCATCTGGAGGGCATCTGCAAGAAATCAGGGTTTTTCTGAATTGTCCTCTTGGGGTCTTCAAATCTTCAAGCTGGGTTGGACTTGGGCTATACTTCCATGTCTTCAATCTAGTTGGACTTGGTCTTCACTTGTATGATATAGTCTTGAGTCTTCGGTATGCTTGGATAGGACTCAAAAAATAAAATTAGCTCAACATGAGCTGACTAGCATTGGACTGAACTAGCTCAACATGAGCTGACAAGTACAGAACTGAAATTACAACTCAAAATACTCAAATAACAACTAAAATGGACTCAGATGAGCTTAGCCCTTATTACAGATGGACTCATAAATTATTGATCAATTCACAGAGGATTGAAAAGCCTCTATCTTATTCTGGTGCCTCCGGTGTCCCCACCAAGGTGTTGCAGAAGTCGCCGTTCCCGAACCTTCCTAGCCTGTGGCGGCTGTCGAGGCCGAAGCTGCGCCGCCTGAGGCTGGAGTTGCACAACCAGAGGTCCCTGGAGACGAAACTTCGCAGCCTTGCAGCCCTGCCGAGGGGGCAGCCCAGGTAGAATAGGTTTTTCCTTCTGCTTTCTTCTTTTGCATTTGATATGGGTTGCCCGACATGTCGGGGGCCCAATGGTGCTTGTAAGTGGTTGAAAGATTTTTAATGAAATAAGATTTTCCTGCTATCTGTTCCTGAGCACAACTTGCCTCCCTCCTCTTCTTTCTCTTTTTTTTTTTGAGGTATGTGATAAAATCAGAGAGGAGGGCTCCAGTTTGTCTGGGACTTGGTCTTCAGGCTTCAGTGCTGGTGAGCTGGGCTTAGGACTTTGACAGTCCGAGAGCTGGGCTCGGGTCTTCAATTCCTTGGAGCTAGGCTCGAGGACTTGCTGGCCGGAGAGCTGGGCCCCGGTCCATGGTCCTGAGCCCAGCTCTCGGTCTTGGTGTCTTGGAGCTAGGCTCGAAGACTTATCTTCCAGAGAGCTGGGCCCCGGGTCTTGATCGCCTGAGAGCTAGGCTCAGGTCTTGGTGTCTTGGAGCTAGGCTCGAAGACTTATCTTTCGGAGAGCTGGGCCTCGTGTCTTGATCGCCTGAGAGCTGGGCTCAGGTCTTGGTGTCTTGGAGCTAGGCCCGAAGACTTGTCTTCCGGAGAGCTGGGCCCCGGGTCTTGATCGCCTGAGAGCTGGGCTCGGGTCTTGGTGTCTTGGAGCTAGGCTCAAAGACTTGTCTTCCGGAGAGCTGGGCCCCGGGTCTTGATCGCCTGAGAGCTAGGCTCAGGTCTTGGTGTCTTGGAGCTGGGCTCGAGGACTTACTGGCCGGAGAGCTGGGCCCCGGGTCTTGATCGCCTGAGAGCTGGGCTCAGGTCTTGGTTCTTGGAGCTAGGCTCGAAGACTTGTCTTCCGGAGAGCTGGGCCCCGGGACTTGATCGCCTGAGAGCTGGGCTCAGGTCTTGGTGTCTTGGAGCTAGGCTCGAAGACTTGTCTTCCAAAGAGCTAGGCCCCGGGTCTTGATCGCTTGAGAGCTGGGCTCAGGTCTTGGTGTCTTAGAGCTAGGCTCGAAGACTTGTCTTCCGGAGAGCTGGGCCCTGGGTCATGATCATTTGAGAGCTGGGCTCAGGTCTTGGTGTCTTGAAGCTAGGCTCGAAGACTTGTCTTCCGGAGAGCTGGGCCCCGGGTCTTGATCGCTTGAGAGCTGGGCTCAGGTTTTGGTGTCTTGGAGCTAGGCTCGAAGACTTGTCTTCCGGAGAGCTGGGCCCCGGGTCTTGATCGCCTGAGAGCTGGGCTCAGGTCTTGGTGTCTTGGGGCTAGGCTCGAAGACTTGTCTTCCGGAGAGCTGGGCCCCGAATCTTGATCGCCTGAAAGCTGGGCTCAGGTTTTGGTGTCTTGGAGCTGGGCTCGAGGACTTGCTGGCCGGAGAGCTGGGCCCCGGGTCTTGATCGCCTGAGAGCTGGGCTCAGGTCTTGGTGTCTTGGAGCTATCCGGAGAGCTGGAACCCGAGTCTTGATCGCCTGAGAGCTGGGCTCAGGTCTTGGTGTCTTGGAGCTAGGCTCGAAGACTTGTCTTTTGGAGAGCTGGGCCCCGGGTCTTGATCGCCTGAGAGCTGGGCTCAGGTCTTGGTGTCTTGGAGCTAGGCTCGAAGACTTGTCTTCCGGAGAGCTGGGCCCCGGGTCTTGATCCCCTAAGAGATGGGCTCAGGTCTTAGTGTCTTGGAGCTAGGCTCGAAGACTTGTCTTCCGGAGAGCTAGGCCCCGGGTCTTGATCCCCTAAGAGATGGGCTCAGGTCTTGGTGTCTTGGAGCTAGGCTCGAAGACTTGTTGGCCGGGCGGTAATATTCCTGCAAGGCAGATAACCTGTTGTGCAAAGAAAAATCTTTATTATTAATGGAAGAAAGCCTTACACTACTGATAGTATCTTCTTAGATTGCAGGCATTCCATGTTCAAGGGAACCTGACGCTGCCAAGATCCTCGAGGTAGTAGGCTTCATGTGAGAGGGCCTCAGCCACTTTGTAGGGGCCTTCCCAGTTTGGTGAGAGCTTGCCGCACTCCCGGGGTTGAGATGCTTCAGCTCGGCGCAGCACCAGGTCCCCGGGTCTGAAGACTTTTGGCCTTACCCGCACGTTGTAGTAACGGGCTACTCGTTGCTGGTATGTTGCCATTCGGAGCCGAGCTTTGTCCCTTGTTTCTTCGAGGAGGTCTAAGTTGAGCAGAAGGTGTGCCAAGTTCTACGCTCCGTCGTACTGCTATATTCGTAGCGTGGGTATGCCGAGTTCAACCGAGATGACTGCCTCGGCACCGAAGACAAGGTTAAAAGGCGTCTCGTCAGTTGCCATTCTGGGCGTTGTGTGATAGGCCCACAGGACACTTGGGAGTTCTTCCGCCCACCTGCCCTTGGCTTGGTCCAGCCTGGTTCTGGGTCCTTGGAGGATTGTCCGATTAGTCACCTCGACCTCCCCATTCATTTGGGGGTGGGCTATCGAGGTAAAGCGGTGTTGGATGCCATGCTCAGTGCAAAATCCTTCGAACTCCCGATTGTCAAATTGTCGCCCGTTGTCGGTGATGATACAGTGGGGGAGTCCGAAGCGACAGATAATTGACTTCCAGAAGAACTGGCGGACATTGGCTTCAGTGATCCGAGCTAGCGGTTCTGCTTCGACCCACTTTGTGAAGTAGTCAATTGCCACTAGCATGAACCTTCGTTGTCCCGGTGCAGGGGGAAATGGTCCAAGGATGTCCATTCCCCACTGAGCAAAGGGCCAAGGAGATGAGAGCTGGGAGATCGGTGCCGTCGGCT
This sequence comes from Areca catechu, assembly GCA_021397845.1. NCBI lineage: Eukaryota > Viridiplantae > Streptophyta > Magnoliopsida > Arecales > Arecaceae > Areca > Areca catechu. Next base: position 32,383,614 of record CM038039.1, read on the forward strand.
GGCCTGTATATAGGCATGGCGCTGACACTTGTCACATCTCTTAACGAAGTCGGCGGCGTCCTCCCTCATAGTCTCCCAGAAGTATCCCTGGCGAAGAACTTTGTATGCCAGCGTTCTCCCTCCCACATGGTTCCCACAGAAGCCTTCGTGTATCTCCTAGAGTACGAAGGCCGTCTCTGTGGGCCTGAGGCACTTCAGGAGCGGATAGGAGTGAGATCGGCGGTAGAGCTGGCCTTCCATCAAAACGAACCGGGAGGCCTTCTTGATGAGGCCGGCTTCCATGCGGTCCTCTAGCAAGGTACCATCAGTGATGTACCTGACGTACCTGTCCATCCAGCTCGGCTCTGGAATGACTTGTTGCACCTCTTCCGGGCCTTCGTAGCTTGGATTCTCGAGGTACTCAATGTAGGCGCGCCCCAGTGATGAGTCCGGCAGAGTCGCGAGCCTCGACAGCGCGTCTGCGCGTGCATTCTCCCCCCGGAGGATGTAGAAAATGCTGAAGCGCCGGAAGCCTGTCGTGCTTGAGCGGACTCGTTCCAGGTACTTCATCATCTGGGGATCTCTGGCCTTATATTCTCCGGAGACTTGCCCGACAACCAGTTGGGAGTCGGTAAAGACTTTCAAGCTTTGCATGCCCAGTTCGCGGGAGACTTTCAGACCTGCGAGGAGCGCCTCGTACTTCGCTTGGTTGTTTGTTGCGGCGAACTTGAAGCGGAGAGCACATTCTGTCACCACCCCATCGCTGTTGGCGAGGATGAGGCCTGCTCCGCTTCCACCGGAATTGGACGCACCGTCCACGTAGAGGATCCAGGGCTCCTCCTCTGGTCCGAGCTTCGCTTGGCGCTCCGTCATTGTTTGCTCTGACTCCTCGGCAAGTCCTATGCATTCGACCACGAAGTCGGCTAGGACTTGGGCCTTCTGCGAAGGCCTCGGTCGATACGTTATATTGAACTCGCTCAGCAGCAGGGACCACTTGGCCAGTCTCCCGGAAGTCTCGGGGTGGCTAAGCATGGTCCTCAGCGGCTCGTCCGTCACAACCACGATGGGGTGTGCTTGGAAATAGGGCCTGAGATACTTAGCAGACATTATTAGTGCAAAAATGAGTTTCTCAGAGCGAGTATACCTGATCTCCGTGTCGTGGAGGATTTTGCTGGTGTAGTACACCGGCTTCTGGGACCCGTCCTCCTCTGCGTGGACGAGGACCGAGCTGACTGCTCCGGGTGTGACCGCCAGATAAAGCAGGAGCTCCTCCCCCTCATCCGGTCTGGAGAGCAGTAGAGGAGTGGCTAGGAACTCCTTCAATTCTTCGAAGGCCGTTCCGCACTCCTTCGTCCAGGTGAAGTCGTGCATCTTGCGCAGCGCCTTGAAGAAAGGAAGGCAGCGATCGACCGACCTCGAGATGAACCGGCTCAATGCTGCAATCCACTCCGTCAAGCGCTGGACCTGCTTCTTGGATGTCGGGTGCTCCATGTCATGATTGCCTGGACCTTCTTAAGGTTGGTTTCAATGCCCCTTTGAGTGACCATGAAGCCAAGGAACTTTTCCGCCGCTACTCCGAATGCGCACTTTGCCGGGTTCAGCTTCATCTGGTGCTTTCGGAGGTTGTGGAAGGCTTCGGTGAGGTCGGCAACGTGGTCCGAGCTTGGCTTGCTCATGACAAGCATGTCGTCCACGTACACCTGCATGTTCCGACCAATCTGGTCTTTGAAGACCATATTGACCAGACGCTGGTACATGGCCCCGGCATTCTTCAGACCAAAGGACATCATCTTGTAGTAGTAAGTCTCTCGGTCGATGATGAAGGCGGTGTGCTCCTCGTCCTCTAGGTGCATCCGGATCTGATTGTACCCGGAGAATGCATCCATAAAGGAGAGAAGCCTGTGCCCTGAGGTGGCGTCCACCAACTGATCGATCTTCGGCAGCGGGAAGCTATCCTTCGGGCACGCCTTGTTGAGGTCGGTGTAGTCCACACAAATCCTCCATTTGCCGTTGCTTTTCTTCACCATCACCACATTCGCCAGCCAGCTTAGGTATTGGACCTCCCGGACGAAGCCGGCGGCGAAGAGTTTGTCGACTTCCTCGTTGATTGCCGCCTGCCTCTCGAGGGCGAAACTCCCCTTCTTCTGCCGAATTGGCCTGCACTTTGGCTCAATGCTTAACTTGTGAGTGATGATGTCGGAGGGAATACCTGGCATATCGGCCACCGTCCAGGCGAACACATTTGCATTCGCCCGCAGGAACTCCAATAGGTGGGCTCTTTCCTCCTCTTGTAGCTGGGCCCCAATCTGCACTGTCTTCTCCTGATCGGTTCCGAGCGAAAAAGACAGCAGGCGCACGGCCAGGCCACCTCTAGGGTCCTATGCCCTTTGGTTGAGCTTATCAGCCTTGGGATCTTCCTCGGGGACTTTGGTACCCGGGAACCCGGGAGGGTTTGGAAATAGTGTTGGACTGGCTGAGGGACACCTCTCATTTCGCCAACTCCGTAAGGAGTCGGGAACTGCACCAGCAATCGCTTCGCGGAGACGACGGCATCGAGCATGTTGAGTCTGGGTCGGTCGAGGATCACATTGTAGGCAGAAGGGAGTCTAACTACCGTGAAGGTCATCATGACAGTGCTCTGCCGAGGTGGGATCCCAGCGGTGACCGGAAGAGTGATTTCTCCCTCAACCCTCACAGAGTCCCCTGTGAAACCAACAAGGGGTGTATGCACAGGTCTGAGCCATGCGGGAGACAAGTTCATTCTGGAGAAAGCATCATAAAAAAGTACATCTGTTGACCACTATCAACCATAATGCGTTTTACAGGATGCTTCGCAATCATCATCTCGATGACCATGGCATCGTTATTTATATTTTCCCCCCAACCTTCCCTTCCCTCATAAAGGGGAGTATATTTTCAGATTGCCCTGCCCTAAAGGCCAAACGAAATATTGTATTTCGATGGAATTTTCTTTTGTATCCCAAACCAGTGTATTGACATTATCAATTAATAAAGGCATTTAATTTTCATCATACGCTGTGTCTTATTAATTTTATTAAGATATGATGAATCCCATAGATTAGGACTATGGTTCTAGGGTTATGATGAGATCATACCAGTGAGACCTAAAACCTTAAAATCCTAATCTAGAATATTCCTGGTCGATGGGATATTGAGTAGGGAATCAATGTTCCGGTAAGACCAGCACATCCTATGTATGCTTGGTGAAGAGGGTGACTAATCTCAGTCACTTGTGTTTGACACTAATACTAGGATGTGGGTGCTCATTAGAGAATGAGTTCACTGAATAGATCCAGCTTGAGAACATCTAATGAAACCTTATCTGTTTGTCAATATATAGTCCTCATAGTGGGAGTAGTGCATGTGATCCTTTGACCTGAGACTGCCATGGTATCTTGTATGCATGAATCCATACTTTGGTTCACACTCAATCATGACACTAAGTCATGCATGGGGTGATACTGGGTATAGTGGATTGCATATGGAGGTTGTGAGTAGGTCAAAAAGGAATCGATCAACCCTAGAAAGAGGGAAGCGCATCCAGATGATTTCAATCAAATGAAGATTCGGGAAATCTTTGATCAAAGTATGAACATTAGAAATAGTTTCTAATGGTTCATTAATGAATCATCATTATCAGATTGAGCAAAGAATGAATATGAAATTGGATTTGACAAGTATCCATATCCATAATCATATTCAGTGTGCAAGTAGATCGAAGGACTGAATTGCCCGGTAACTCACCACTGAAGGGTATTTTGGTAAATCTACCAAAATTTTTCATCTTCCGGATAGGCATGACACGTTGCTAGACGTCAATCTTGTCTTGTAGGTCTTCATGAACCAATTGATTTGGTTTCATGAGTCAATTTGATGTGTGATTCGAATTGGACAATTAGGTGAGCCAATTTGATCTAATTAGGTCAATCGGGTTCGATCGGATCGAATCGGGTTCGATCGGATCGAATCGGCTCAAACCTAAACCTACTGTTAGCTAGATGTGGAACCCAATGGGTCACACACAATAGAGACTTGGCCAAGGAAGTCATTCATGATTTAATTATGGTCATAGGATCCTAATTGGTTAGCCGAATTACATACTAGCATATGTAGGCTAACCAAATTCCTAACCCAATTGGATTTGGTCCGGTTGCTTGCTAATTGGGCTAACCTAATTATCGGAAACCTAAATTAGGTTGAGTCCTAAGTGGGGCTATCCTAATCAGAGCTAAATCTGATTTTAATTTGGATTTAAGAGCATTTTAGGCGCCATACATGAAGAGTCCCAATGGCATGAGACTCTTGGTACCTAAATGATACCTTAACTTCAAAAGGGCACAGAATGAGCTATAGATCTCTGATTTGAATATAATTTATATGGTCAGAAAGGAAATTTTATGCTTTCCAATGACACCATATTGCCTATGTTTTGACTGGTCAACATTCTTTGAAATTTGCGTGGAAGAAGGATGGCGCGCGCGGTGCATGAAGAGTCGCAACTCTTCATGTAGCGCGCGGTTCTGATGGAGAGTCCTTCTGCGATCAGGACTCTTCATAATCTCCGATGTTTAGAGATTGAAGAGGCGCCACTTGGCTTCCTAGGGACCGGTAATTGACATGTGGCAAGTGAGAATTCGTCCAGATAAAAGAAGGGATGTGAATAAGGCATTCGGTACATGAATGGGCTTATTAGATATGATTTTTCAAGCCAGATAACTTCTCTTCGGTCTTGAAAAATCATATATGATAAGTTGATGGGAGGACATATCACACGCCCCTCTTGTATCTATAAATAGGGGGCGGTGAAATGAGTTTGATAATTAAGAATTCCATCGAAGCACTATTCTGAGTGTCTCTCTCTCCCTCCTTTCTTTAAGACAAGACTTGTCTTGTTAAGACAAGGTCTTTTCTATTAGGACAAGGCTTTGTTTTAGGACATAAGCTTAAGGGGTCCTAGAGGAGGGTTGTCCTAAAACCAAGAGTGGTTTAGGAGAGTGTCTTTAGTGCCCTACAGTAGGACAGGGTGTCCTACATGGTCAATAGACCAAAGGCTGCCGAAAGAGTTCCACTTCTCCGAGCAACTTGAAGGAGTTCTTCCTTGGTCCGAGTTTCGTGTGGATCACCGTTGGAGGGCGAACGTTTGGGCACTAGGTGGAGAAGAATGCTGAATCAGGGTTTTCTTCATCAAATTGGATACTAGCGGTTCAGGTTGGTACCTAAACTCTAGTTTATATTATATATGCATGTTTGTATGTTTTAATTCCTAGTAAGGAGGTCTTGGATTAAGGGTTTGGTAATGGTTTCATAATAAATTTTTGAAATCCACGCTTCCGCCTTGGTCACCAAAACCCTACACCGCGGGCCTTCTTGGATGCATGCTCGGCTCCCCAACTTATCATCCCCACCGACTTCTCAGTAGGACGGTTATCCACTGCAGGAACTGGTGGGAGAGCAACGAGCGTCTGAGGTTCTACTTGAGGTATGCCCCCACCAACCTTTTGAGGTAGCCCCTCTTAATGAGTTCTTCGATCTCCCACTTGAGGTCATGGCATTCCTCGATATCATGGCCGTGGTCGCGGTGGAAGCGACAGTACTTCGTTTTATCACGGCCAGCAAACGGCTTCATCGGAGGCGGGCGCTTCAAGTAGGGCTCGCCTTCAATCTCCATGAGGATATTCGTCCTCGGGGCGAGGAGGGGGGTGTAACTCCCCTCAGGAACGGGAGCGCCTCTCGTTCTTGGTCCCTGCCGGAAGCTCGGAGCTGGAGGTCCCGGCTTCCGCGTCCCGAACGCCTCGACGGGGGTTGGTTTCTTCAGCGGCTTCCCGTCGAGCTCCCGCCTCGTACGATCCGTCTCCTCGGCGCGGATGTACTTCTGAGCTCGGAGGAGGAGCTCGGAGTAGCTCTTGGGAGCTTCTTATCGAGTAAGTCAGGCGGGAGGTCCTGAGTCCTCGCTTCAGAGCCAACGTGGCAACTGGCTCCTCGAGACTGTAGATCTCCAACGCGGCAGCCTTGAAACGGGCCACGTAGTCCTGCAGGGGCTTGCGGTCCTGCTGCGTGATGGAGAAAAGGCTGTCTGCCTCTCGCAGCACCTTCCGACAGGCGTCGAAATGGGCCACGAACTTCTGTCCCAGCTGGGCGAAGGAGTTGATGCTCTCCGGCTCCAGACGGATGAACCACACCCGGGCTGCCTTCCGGAGAGTGGCAGGAAAAGCGACGTAGAGGAGGGCGTCGGTGGCCCCCTGGACCCTCATGAAGGCCCTGTAGCTTTCCAGGTGGTCCAGGGGGTCGGTGGTCCCATCGTAAGGGTTCACCTGCGGCATACAGAACCGATCTGGGATCAGCTCCTCTTGGACTTCTCGGGAGAAAGGGGGACGGGTGTCGTAGCCTGCTGGCTCGCTAGTGGAGCCCGATAGATTGGCAAACCGGCGGGATAATTTTGCCAGCTTGCAGTCATGCTCTTCCAGGCGCTTCTCCGCTATGCACCTGATGGCTTCGTCAATGGACCCCTCCGTCGAAGGAGACGAAGGTGACATGGGTGCATGGCGCTCATGGCAGGGAGTCTTGCTTTTCCTGCCTTGGCAGGGTTTGGACACCACCCGCTCAAGGTTTGGTGAGCGGCTCTCCCTATCGGCAGATCCAGCTCGTTGCCTTTTCGCTCGAGTTCGGTGGCTACCCCGGTTGTCAGTGATGGCCCACAACTACAAAGGCCTTCCTTGGAAGGAACGCAGGCTGTCACGAGGGGCTGCGGCATTAGCCGCGGGAGTCCATGAGTGCTGATGAGTAGCCAAGGACCGGTGCTGGTGCTGAAGCTGGCGCACTGCCGTGGCAAGGATCTACATCTGCTGGGTGAGTGCAGCCAGCTGAGATTCCGCCAGAGACGGTTGAGCTGGAACGGGTGGCTCAATCTCTGGGTTGTGCGGGTTCCCCCGAGAAGGAGAGTCTCCTGCACGACTGGTGGAGACCTCTCTCGCCCGCGTCGTCACCATCCTTTCATCGAACTGCTCGTAAGGGGGCTCAAGTTGGATCAAAGATCGCTCCTCCCCCTGCCTGGCGCGCCAATCTGTTGCCGCCAAGATCGTCGTGGCCTGTAGCTACAGTCGAGATCGGATCGTCCCTCTTGTGCTCTTGGGATGTCCTGCTCCTTTGAACCTGAAAAAACGGGGTTAGTGACCCGAGCCGGGAATTCCGGCGGGGGCACTCCGACGGTCAAGTCAGTGACGATCCAGGAGAACAGATCCTCCTGGTCGAGCCCCTCTCGATGGACTCCATGCTAGGAGTGAGTGGTGTGAAAGTGGGGTGCAAGTGTGTCGGAAAGGTGGTGGCCGAGCTAGAGGAATTCTCTGTGTGGCCTTTTTTCCTTGACTTGCTTGAGGTTGGTGATGAGATAGTGGTGTCGTTGTTGCTGTTTGCATACATACCTCCCCCTTGAGGGTGCCGATGGTTCTTTTAAGCCCTGGTGGTTGTTGGGCGCCTACCTCGGGATCTCCCCCGTGCCAGCAGGCACGTACAGTGGTGTCCAGTGCCGTGAACGAGATGCTTTGCCCGGTTCGTGATAGGAGAACCTGCCATGCGCTCTGACATTCCTTCTGGTCGCTCCGTTCTAGGAAACTTGGCAGTGCCTCGATCGGGGGGTCGTCGTCCACGGGATTCGAATCTCCTGGTTGACTTCCTCTTCCGGGTGGTTCCTCTTCCGGGTGGTTCAGGTGGTTGGTGAAGAGTGTGGTGCCTCGATCACAGGGCTTCTCCCTTTTCTAATGTAAGTGGTGGCCGCGGACAGTTATTGCGGCCAGGTGGGCACCCTTTCGTGACCCTCGGGCGGCTCACCGGCCTCCTGGGATGAAGTGCCGCCTCCCCGCTCGCTGGTGTCTCCGCCCGAGCTGGAGGCCGAGCTGGAGAAGCAAGGCTTGACTCCGAGGGGCTCGGCCTCGACGCGGCTCCACTTAGCGGAGGAGGGCTGAGGTCGACTCCGGACCAAGGGAGCCCGACTTCGGGCAAGCTCGACCTGACGGAAGAGGGCAGAGCGCGGCTCCGGCCCAGAGGACTCGACCTCGGAGGGGCTCCACGTGGCAGAGGAGGGCTGAGCTCGGCTCCATACCACGAGGCTTGACCTTGAGGGGCTTGTTCTGGAAGATGCCGCTCGGCTCCGGCCTAAGCGTCCCGAGCTCGCGGGCCTGACTTGGCAGAGGACGGAGCTCGGCTTCGGTGGGCGACCTCGTCGTTCTGAGGGAGCTCAGCCCGGCGAAGGAGTCCGGGTAGAGTATCTGGAGTAGCGTCTTTCTCTGACATGGCATCTGACAGCTACTCCACATCAGCGATCCAGCCACATCAAACACCATCATGGCTAGGCTTGTAGTTAGGTCTCCATTCCTCTAAGGCAAGGAGCTGGCCTACCAAAGACTAAGGACCGTTACCCAACACCCTGTCCCTATCCTTTTCTAAAAGAAATCAGAACAGAAGTATACCGTCGATCAGGGAGGATATGGAGAAGTCTCCGGATATCCCCCAGCAGAGCTTAAGCTCCTTGAGCAGATAGTTAATAGGAAATCCCCTTCCTAAGAATCTACCCACTAAAGTAGATTTGAGTTTGGATCTAGCAGTATTTATCTCTTCTTCTGTGAATGAAATGATCTGTGAGAGATGTTCCTCCAGAGTAGCAATGTCCTTCGTTGTTGCTCTAAAAGTCTCCTAGCGAAATCGTTGCGTCCCTTGAACCACCTAGGACCAACTCCTTCCAGCTCCCATCGCCTTGACATCATTCCCTGCTTGAGCGCCGATCTTGGCTCTCCTCGAGACGATGAAGCTGAACCGTATGCCGCAACAACTGGTTCCTCGGCAAATCCGATAGAACTTCTTCCCCTCCCATGGACGAGCTCCGAAGCTTGGTGTCGGTTGCTTCTCCCTCCTATGAGTTTTGGCATATAACAGATGGGTTTGAGAGATGCTGCAACGAGCTAATCTCCTTTGGTTGTAGGAGATTCGGAACCTCAGCCTGAGCCATGTCTGAAAGCTGCGATTTTCCTTTCCCCCTAGCTCCATCCACCCTCTGATCCGAGGGTTCGGAGGAAACCCTAATGGGTTCTTTCCCTTTCTCTTTAATCTTTTCGAACTCTCTAGACTTCGCCAGACGTTCTCGCTCTAAACGTTCTATGGTAGGTGCCGTCTTTGAAAGAGTGCCACACAGCTTTGTTACAAGAAAGATTTACAAAGACATATACAGAAAAGACCAGCCCACCGCCCAACAGCGATGGGAATATAGCAAAAGACAGGTACACCCATCCTAGTTATAAAACAAATTAAGCACCTGAGTAGTCTCAGTTGGAGCTCCAAGGCACTTACCTTAGTGGGGCCACTTTAGGGGACAGAATTTAATTGATAGATCAAAATTACTGGACCGATAGGGTTATGTGCGGTTGCCGTGTTACTTCAAGAGCTTTTTTTGAGTAAACAAATTTACTAAAAAATATATTTTTTAAATAATATTTAGATTAGAAAATAATTTAATTATATATTATTTATATATGAAAAAAATTATTTTAAAAATCTTTCATGTTCTTTTGCATTACTACTTTTCTAGTAAGTTATTAAAATTTATTTATATTTTCTATAATATTCTTTATACTTTATAAATTTAAATGATATAAATCATAATGAACAACTAAGTTATTACACATTAAATGATGGAACATTGAAAATAAAAATAAAAACATTTTAAAAATAAAATTTAATATTTATTTTATTAGTTGATAGGAAAATAATTTAACCATCTTCTAAGTAAGATTTTCTTTTTCATTTCATGAATAATGCTACTTGAAAAAAGTAATTATCCACTTCAAAAAGTATAAGAACATGGATAACTTGGTTAATAGAAAAGTTGATTAATTTTTTTATGATATTCATCAACAAAAGAATGGGCCTAAAAAAAGGTGAAATATTTGGTATGTGACTTTCAGACAAGACAATCCTTATGGATTAGTACAATTTTCACTATTATTCTATTACTATATAAATCACTGGACGGTGCATGATAATACCAGTCAAGATTTGAACCTATGATTCCTTGCATTTGTAATGAGATGGCATGCTACTGAGCTACATGCCCAGGTAAGGGTGCAACCAAGCCAAGCTATCAATTCAAACTTGGTTCGATTCAAAATATTTAAACTCTCAACTTAACTAAAGCTTTGATATTCCAAGCTTGATCTTCACTCAATTTAAAATAAAGAAAAAGAAAAAAAAGAAAAGACAATACTTAATGCCAACCAAGTCATACATGAGCTTGAATTCAAATTTAAACTCGATTTGCTTATATAATACATATATATTATAAATAAAATTAATATTATTAAATATATATATAAATTTGAATAAGTTTACAAATTTTCAAACCAAGAATCTTGCTATTTGAGATCAATTTGAAAAACTATTTAATCTATTTGAACTCGATATTAGCCGAGTCAAATCAAACTTGGACCCGAGTTAAGAGCAGTTCAACACATTTACAACCCTAATATTGAGGGACAAAATAAACTATAAATCTTAGGTTGATAACTAATTTAAGAAATATATCAAACAACTATATAATGAACCCAAATTACATAGTTGATGAGCAAGAACCTACAAAACAAACTCTGAATCAAAGCTAAATCATTATGTTTATAATTTGTATAAGATTGTCCTCCATTTCAAAATTGAAAAGAGATGAATTTATTTAGAAAAATAATGTTTCGGAGAAAATATAAATCACTCTATTATCATATTTCATAAAAAAAATACTTGAAATTTTAAATGACCAACATGGCCCTATGCTCACGTGGATGCTAGATACATACTATGATAGTTAATACACATCTATCGGTAAGGAATGCGAGCATGACATAAGTCAATGCACAAACAAAATTACTTATACAAAGGTGCCAAGATAAATTATTAAAATCATCAACAAGATCAAATAATTCTGGATAGAATCTCATCTTCACAGGCATTTTTAAGAGAGCAATCATAGTTGGATAAGAATAAATAAATACATAAATACATAAAAAAATAAGTAAATAAATAAATACAAAGATAAATAGATACATAAATAACTGAATACATAAACACATAGATAAATAAAACATCAATAAATAAACAAATAAGCAAATACCTTAATTAATAAATACATGAATAAAAATACATAAATGCATAAATAAATACATAGATAAATAAATATATAGGAAAATAAATAAAAAAGATAAATAAATACAAACATAAATAAATAAATGCATATATATGTAACTAATACATAAATGCACATGTAAATAGATAAATAAATCAATAAATCAATAAATCAATAAATAAAAATAAATACAGGCTGTTGACCACCCAAACTGCCAAAACTCTACTTTGTTCAGCATCATATTGGCTGCAATGTTTTTCTAGTATTTGATGACCTCGGGATGGCATTTCTAATATTTTATATAGCCTGATTATCTAGACCATTGGATGTGGAACTGAGGAGGGTAAATTAAGGCACGGACGGCTCAATACAAAATTACAAATATCCTGTCGAATATCCTGTCACCTTGAAGAGCAAAGTTAATATAGCCTGATTATCTAGACCATTGGATGTGGAACTGAGGAGGGTAAATTAAGGCACGGACGGCTCAATACAAAATTACAAATATCCTATCAAATATCCTGTCACCTTGAAGAGCAAAGTTACCATTTAATATCCTTGTCCAATCATGCTTCTTTCCCACTACTTCAGATCAACTAACACAAACTAGTTTTCGCTGGATACATAAAATTAAGACCACGAAATGACCATATAAAGTTATATATTGGAGTAGAAATTAGATACAAAACACATATCAAAAAAGTTTGAAAGCATAAATCATGTCAATTTCTTAATCCACATTAGACTCAATACTTCTGTTGATCCTGTCTTGTTTGCAACCAAGGCTGTAATACTGAAAACTCTAATGCAAGCTTTCTCGACCTTCGGTCATTGCGCTTTTTTCTGTAAATGGGTTTTTTTAAGGCACGTTCACTTGGTTGTGCCTTCATTTCTTGCTCAAGCATGATGATAAAGACACTCATCATGAGAAGCCCAGTTATACGATAAGTCGCAATACTCTTCCTTAACACCATGGTTTCTTCCAATATTTGCTAAGTCAGTTATGTTGACTAGAAGAACCAGATCTTGGAAAGAGAAGTCAACCATGAAAATGAACCTAAGAACTTTTATTGCTGATAGTGAAAGAATTCTTTTTTTTGAAGTATTATCTGGTTCTCTCAACCAAACAAAGAAATACGAGGGATTTCACTTAGTTGCTAGCAGATGAAAGTCATGTTTCTTTTATTAGCTGATATAAAATTAAAGAATGAAATCACCACTACAATCAGTTTATGTTGCATACTTGAGAGTTAAAAACATAATTTCCTTCGAGTATTATACAACAAACTAATTGATACAAGAATCAAAAATTTAAAAGGATAACTGAAAATTACTAAAACTATCTAAATAGATGGTGGAAAATAATTAATAGAGAAGATTAAAGTAAATAAGGTTCACCAAATATTAATTCAATACTACTGCAACTTGCAATACGTACAGGCAATATGTAGGGACGCATACTAATTTATCCTAGTGGAATGGTAGAAACAATAGACCCAAGCCCTGAGTATTAGAAAATAAAATGTCATATATCATAGATGAGAATTCAATCCATTGTTAAAGTTTTTGTTGTCAAAAGGTTGCCACGGCTCCTATTTGGTGTGTATTTTTCCAGGAGTCAAAGAATTTTATTCCCGAGTTTTATCTCTTGTAAAGTCCTGAGTTTTGTCTCTTGTAAATTTCTATTGGTTCTGTCACTTAACATAGACAATCTAATCAAACCACATTTCCCAAAAAAAATCCATCAGCACTCCATCCTCGTAAATACTTGTAATGCATATTTCAATGGTGAATATTTCTGCTAGCTTCTCGCGGTTCACGTGGGTCCAACTTTATAGATCAAGACATGGCCCATTGAAGTAAGCGAAAGAAAGTTATTGATAGTGGCAAGGAAGAATGGTAGGCTCGGAATAAAATAATAATATATTTTTTGAAGGTATTCAAAGACTCAAAATAGTCATGGTTACATTGCAAATTGGTCCCATAGGTATTTATAACCTCTAGGAAGCTTAAAGGACACAATATATCACTAAACAAGAAATTAAAACACAATTATTCATGCATTTGTTTCTAGGTAATGAAAGTTTCTATGTGGCTCTTAGGCTCCCTCAACCTTTAGACTACCAACAAAGACTGTTAGACTTCTAACAACAATTAAATTACAATTAAGTTTATTTACTAACACCCCCCTTTAAACTTAATTGTGTTCTATCCTTCATTCCAAGCAAATTTTTGAGCTTGTGAAATGGATCTCCTGCAAGTAGTTTGGTGAAGATATCCGCCACTTGATTTTGAGACTTGACATAAATTAGCTCCACATCCTTCTCCTTCACATGATTTCGAACAAAATGGTACCGGATGTCAATATGTTTGCTCCTTTCATGATGTACTGGATTTTAGCTAAATTAATTGCAAATTTGCAATCAACACCAATTTGTGTAGCTTCAACTTGTGGAAAATAAGTCTCCTTAAGCAAACTTCTTAGCCAAATTGCATGGCATACACAAGATGATACTGCCACATACTCAGCTTCACATGTAGAGAGGGTAACAATTGACTGCTTTTTGGAAATCCAAGTATTACCCATATAAAAAATAAATCCAGTAGTGCTTTTTCTATCATCAAAGTCTCCTCCCCAATCACTATCAGAAAAATCATAAAGTTGAAAATTATTAGAAGATGAATATAATAGACCATGAGAGATGGTACCTTGAATACAGTGAAAAATTCTCTTTATGGCCTTCCAATGTGTAGATTTTGGGTTTTCCATATATCTACTAACCAATCCAACTCCATAAAGTATGTCTGGTTTTATGCAAGTTAAGTATCTCAAACTTCCAACCATGCTTTTGTAGAGAGTAGGGTCTACTACTTTGCCTTCATCATATTTAGATAGCTTCATTCCACAATCAACAGGAGTATTTTTTGCCTTACAGTCTTTCATGTTGAATTTCTTTAAAATCTCCTTTGCATAAGCTTCTTGTGATATAAAGATGCCTTCTTTTGTTTGCTTTACTTCTAAGCCAAGGAGTAGGTCCTGAGTCCCATGTCTGTCATCTCAAACTCCCGAATCATAATTTATTTGAATTCCTCGAATACTTGTGGATTATTTCCTGTGAAAATAAGATCATCCACATACAAAGCAACAAACAAAATATCTCCATTTTGTGTTTTCACATATAAGGCATGCTCATAAGGACATTTCACAAAATCATTAGTCTTAAAGTAGACATCAATACGACTATTCCAAGCTCTTGGAGCTTGTTTCAAACCATACAATGCCTTCTTTAACTTCAAGACTTGTCCTTTATATCCCTTTTTCACAAAACCCATAGGTTGCTCCACATAAACTTCCTCATCAAGAAATCCATTTAAAAATGCTGATTTGACATCCATTTATAAAATTTGCCATTGATTTTGAGCAGCAAAAGAAAATAACAATCTAACAGTCTCAATATGAGCAATTGATGCAAATACCTCATCATAGTCGATGCCGGCTTGTTGCTTGTATCCTTTCTCTACCAATCTTGCTTTGTATTTTTTAAGTTCTCCTTGAGCATTCTTCTTAATTTTGTAAACCCACTTCTGGGTTCATGTCCTTTAGGAAGATTGACATACTCCCATGTGTCATTCCTTTTTATGCTTCGATCTCCTCATCCATGACTCCCCTCCATCTTTCATCTTCTTTTGCTTCTTCATAAGAAATAGCTTCTTGATTAGTAAGCAAACATATAAGATTAAGCTCATCCGTTACCTCATAGAGCTCTTTAATAGATCTTGTCTTTGGTGTTCTTGAAAAGTCTTCTTGGATAGAGATATTGTTGATGTTGTAGAAGATAATGGTGGCGAGGTGATCTTCTCTTGCTCCTCTTTTTCTTCTTCATGAATATACATTTCTTTATGTTCTTCCCAATTCCAAGCTCCTTCTTCATGGAACTGCACATCTCGACTTATAATTAGCTTCTTGGTTGTTGGATCTAAAAGCTTGTAAGCTTTTGTTCTTGCATCATAGCCAATAAAAATATATTTGACACTCTTATCATCTAGTTTTATCCTTTTTTGATCTGGTACATGCGCATAAACAAGACAACCGAATACTCTCAAGTGTGAAACATTTGACCTTCTACCACTCCATACTTCTTGTGGAGTCATGTCTTCTAAACTTTTCGTTGGACATCTATTAAGTAAATAGATGGCACAATCTGCAGCTTCCGCCTAAAACTCCTTAGGTAGATTTTTACTCTTCAGCATGCTGCGGATCATATCAAGGATAGTTCGATTTTTTCTCTCCGCCACGCCATTTTGCTGAGGTGAATATGGTGCCGTCAGTAGCCGTCGAATGCCATGCTCTCCACAATAATCTTTAAAGGCTTTAGATGTGTATTCTCCACCACGGTCTGATCGAAGTGCCTTGATGTGATAGCCACTTTGATTTTTCACCATAATTTTGAACTTCTTAAAGACTTCAAATGCATCAGACTTCTCCTTCAAGAAATAGATCCATGTCTTCCTGCTATAATCATCAATAGATATTAGAAAATATCGATTACCTCCAAATGATGTTGGAGTGATTGGCCCACAAATGTCGGTGTGGATAAGTTCAAGGGGCATCTTTGTATAATATGATGCCTTTTTCGGAAAGCTCATTCTTGATTGTTTGTTAAGAACACATCCTTCACAAAATTGGTTGGAAGAATCAATATGAGGCAACCCGTTCACCATCTTCTTTGTAGAGAGTTGTTTAAGACCATCAAAATGGAGATGTCCATATCTCAAATGCCATAGCCATGAAATATCTTTCATACAAGCATTTAAACATGTGAAAGAGACATGCTTGATATCCAATAAAAACATTCTATTGTTGGTCATTTGAATATGAGCAAGCAACTTATTGTTTTGATTTCTTAAGAAAAGACTTCTATCATTCATATGTATGGTATAGCCTTTCTCCAGAAGTTATCCCACACTTAAAATATTACTTGTCATACTTGGCACATAATAAACTTCAGAAATAAATTGATGACTTCTATTTTTCAATTCAATAAGAATTTTACCTTTTCCTTTCACAGATACTTTAGAAGAATCTCCAAAAGAGACATGACCATCCACTGATTCATCTAGCTCCACAAACATATCTTTGTATCCACACATATGATTGCTTGCTCCAGTATCCAAATACCATAAGCTTTGATTGTTGATGTCATCTCCCTTGTGTGCCAATAGAAGAACCGAATATCCTTCCTCCTCTTGTTTCTTTGCAACATAGGTCTTCTCTTGCACTTGATTAGAATCATTATACCAACATTCTGAAGCATAATATCCAATCTTCTTACAAATATAGCACCGAACTTTAGATTTGCCATACCTTTGGCTTCTTGATGAGTCTCCTTATCCTTCTCCTTTTGGGCTTTGACTTCTTTCTTCATCTCTATTTGTTCTTCCTTGTCCATGACCGCGGCCTCTCCACGAGCCACGGCCTCTCCAAAAGCCACGGCCTCTCCAAGAGCCACGGCCTCGTCCTCTTTGGCTTTGTTTTGACTCATTCCTTGAGTCTTCTTTGTTCTCCTTCAAAGAAAACTTCGATTGAAGAACTTGCTCCAAAGGCTCTTGTCTCCTCTTATTGAGTCTTTCTTCATGAACTTGTAAGGAACCCAAAAGTTTATCTATTGTCATCTCCTCCAAAGTCTTTGACTCCTCGATGGCAACCACAATATAGTCGAATTTGACATCCAATGAGCGTAGGATTTTTTTCTACTACTCTGGTGTCAATCATGGTTTCACCGTTCCTCCTTAATTGATTGACGACGGCTAAGACTCTTGTAAAATAATCCGAAACACATTCGGATTCCTTCATTTGTAGAGCTACAAATTCACCTCGAAGAGTGGAGACGAACTTTCTTCACTTTCTCAATTCCTCTATAAGAATTTTTGAGAATCTCCCATGCTTCATTTGAGGTGGTTACCGCCGTGATCTTTTCAAAGGCTGATTCATCTAATAGATTGATAGATGAAATATAAAGCTTTCTTATCCTTTCTCCGAGACTCTCTTTATTGATTAGTGAGAGCCTCTCCTTCCCTTGGTTCTTGATAACCTTCTTCTACTAAATCCCAAAGATCTTGGGATCCAAGTAGAGCCTTCATTTACAAGCACCAATTTTCATAGTTTGTTTTGGTGAGACAAGGAAAGTAGGGTTGTAGGAGACTATTGGTGGACATCATTGGCTCTGATACCACTTTGATATTGGCAAGGAAGGATGGTAGGCTCGGAATAAAATAATAATATATTTTTTGGAGGTACTCAAAGACTCAAAATAGTCATGGTTACATTGCAAATTGATCCCATATATATTTATAACCTCTAGGAAGCTTAAAGGACACAATATATCACTAAACAAGAAATTAAAACATAATTATTCATGCATTTGTTTCTAGGTAATGGGAGTTTCTATGTGGCTCTTAGACTCCCTCAACCTTTAGACTACCAACAAAGACTCTTAGACTTCTAACAACAATTAAATTACAATTAAGTTTATTCACTAACAGTTATGTGAATGACTCCCAGGCTGACATATGCCTTTTATGAATTGGTGCCAGTTTTCTAGCCAAGGCAACTTTATGTAAGAGAAGAGACAACCTAAGAATCCTGTTAACATGTTTTGAATCAAGCAAAACCAAGATTAAAGCAGTTTAAATCTACCCCTTGAGTCTTAGCCATTCTGGATACACATGCTAAATGTACGACATTAACCATATAATACAAAGAAAGGTTGGAAGACAGAAAACATTAAACAGATAATAAAGAAGTGCAGTCATAATTATTAAAAAAATAGCAGATATTATGAAGATCAAAAATAAGCACAGTATCAGTTCAGTCAGCAAGGGGGTCAATTAATACATCAAAAGGTTTGGAGAGAGGGAAAAAGCATCACCTAAGGCAATTCTGGGAGAAGTACATGGTTCATGGTATTTCCCACAGCCAATGATGCAATGGCAGCTACTGAAATAAGTCTAGGAAGGCAGGGATCAACATCCAGCAAAGCAAGAGAAGGGAATAGAACATATGGGTTAAGGAAAAATTAAACACCATTCTTAACCGGAGTTCTTAGCAGTTGTGAACTTGGGATCCTTGTCCACTAGCATGGTTTGTAAGACACATGGGCTGCGTTGGATCAAACTGGAGATAACGTACCTATCAGATATTAGGGTAACTGTGTGCAAAGCTTCCTTTCTCTATCCATCATATATGCCTTTTATGCCCGGTCACATTTCAGATATTGGTCAAGTGCCTACCAGCAACATTGCCTTTAAACCATTCTTTTTTTCAAAATTAAAGAACAAAATTTCTCCCGTAAACTCCCACACTCATGTTAACATTTGAAGTCATGACATCTTATCCTCTATGCCCCTTTAGTGGCTCCTTGCAATTCTCTGACATCTAATTGAACCGACATCATACGAGTTATTATCTTAAATGTCTTGTCCAGAAAGAATTCTTATGTGCTAGCTTTTAAACGCACTCTCCAAATCTTAACTTATCACTTATCACTTTAATCGCACTTAATTGCTCCTGATGCACCTTTCATACACACACAAACACACACTCTCAATTCCCCTTTCCTTTTGATGACTACTTTTTCTTACCTTTTGACAAGCATGATCTTTTCTCTTGGATTATTTTATGATGCAAAGCTAGCCCTCCACACTTTTATGCCTCTTTTTTAGCTTCTTTATGAGCATAATTATACTTGCAAATATTTTTGCCATTCATCAAACTAGGATCTTTCATTATTAATCTTGTTTCTGACGTTCAAATTCATAGGTTATTTAAGAAATTGTTCCCTAATCAATATAATTACTTCACTGACTTGGTTATTATTTTACTTAACATAACCTCATCCTTATTTGTTTACAAATAACTGTTTCACTGATCTCCTACGGTGCCTATAATTCCACCACTAATTTTCTATATAAGTATGTATTTGCACAATATAACATGAAAGATTTCTCTCCATACCTTTCTTTCACGAGACCTTCCAAAAAAAACCCAAGATGGCAATTTCCATGAGTAATTGCAAATAATTGTCACGAAATTAGGGAATCACAGGAATGTCAAGAAAACCCAAAAAAATCACCAGAAAGATACTTCCTTTACGACGATATCAATGACTTGCTCGACTGAAGTTATTGCAAATATTTGTGCCAGATAGGAAATTGTAGAAACTTCAACAAAATCCAAAATAAATCGTCAGAAATATACTAGCTTTAAGATTAAAATATCATCGACTAAAAGCATTAAAGCAATTCAAGAAACCCGCATGTCGGTAGAAATTCATTGAATTCGATTCAACGAATAGTAGTAAATCATCAAACGAAAAAGAATGGACAAATAAAGAAAGCGAACAAAAGCAACTCTTAAAAAAACAACTACGGAGACGTGACAGGTTAAATCTTTACGGATATTAGGTATATCCTTCACAAGAATAGATCTAATTCTTAGGATTCTTGAAGAAAACGGGACAAGAAACTTCATTTACAATCTAAAAATCAAGAAATACATAATTCTGCTAGAATAAAACCCTAAACAGCTCACCAGATCGATGAGCCTGGAGTTCTCAAGGAGGCGGGGAGTTCCGAGCGATGGGGAAGATAGGGGCTGGGTCACCAAGATGGAGTTCTAGTCGCCAATCAAAGGCGCCGGAGGAGAGAAACTACGCCTTCGTCGATCCAAACCACCAAGAAGGAAGAGAGGAGACACAGCACGGAGAACAAGAACTCAAGAAGCCAGAAGGCCGGTGAACGATTGGAGGGACTCGGGGATTATTTATATGGGACTCCGTGGCAGTTTCGCGCTCTAGGCAAACACGGACACCGAAGGTTGAACCGAACTCGGGTCGACCCGGTTTAGCTTAAATACTTGGTTCGGCCAATGGCGGATAGGAATTAAAATAGGAGGGTTTCCGTTTCGATTACGGTTTTGGATGGGAGGGAATTCAGTGGGCTATTTTAATTTATTTCATATTTCTTTATGTCTCGTGACAAAGTTATTAAACCCGATCCAGTTGATCCGATCAAAACACCGAGTTAGCATGTCAACGATTCTCCTGGTTGAACCGATAGATCAATACGCAAAACATAAAATTTGAAATTTATTAACATGTTTATATCTAGTAACATAATAATAGACCTAATAATATAGATTCAAATAATATAAATATTAAAATATAAATGAAACATAATTATAATCCTACAAATATAAATATTAAAATATTTACAAGGACAAAGAATTATCTTTTTTTTTCCTCCAAGATCAAATAATAAAAATTAAGATATATTTTTGCTATTTTTAGTCTTTAAAATATATTTTGAATTTTGAATTTGAATTTTTTAATATTAGGTGAATAAAAAATTAATTTTAAAAAACTAATAAGGATAAAATAATGCTTGGTAGTTGGTATGCTCTTGATTTAGTACAAGAGAGACTATTCACAACAAAGAGACAAGAAGATTTGATCTCTTCTCCTTTCTCAATTTTTTTCTTCCGTGATCAAATGGCCAAAATAAAAAATAATTAACAAAAGATAATTCAGGACTTGTTCGAAAAGCACGATGTCCCGTAATGTTATCTCATCCCTTTCTCTGTCTTTTCTAAAAGCCCTTCCCTATGGTGTTTCCATGAATTCCTTTTCTTCTCTTGCCACTGTCATGATCTCCCATCTTCCTTTCATTGCTATCGCTATATGTTCTCATCATCTTGATGCCACACCGCAGTCCCTCCCACTCTCGCTACTGCCACCACCCCTCCCCTTCTTATCGCTACCATGGGCTCCGCTCCCTTTTTGCCACTACCACATGTTTCCTTCTCCCTCTGATTATCATCATGGTCTCCTGTCCCTGCTTGATGCCACCATTGCGAGCTCTATTCATCCTTTCCTCCTTTCTACCTGCCTCCGCTTCCTCTCCTTTTGCCTCTACTCTCCCTTCTCTTCCGGGTCTCATTTGAATTAGTCCGGATTTTATGGTTACAAAAAAGTCAGGCTAAACAGGTTTTGGGTACAGTTGCCTGGTTTTATAACCGGGTCACCGGGTTTCTAGTTCGACCAGCCAAGCCAATCCATGTTTAATAACTACGCTTGTGATGTTGTCCTGATAGAAATTTTTTGGAACCATATTCAGGTACAAATTTTTTTTTTTTTCAAATTTGACCAACTTGAGCCCGATTCAGTTCAATGCTTGAAATGGCCGAGCTAGATTCATAATTCATGATCAAGGATCTGCATTGGTGGTAGTCGGAAGATGTCTCCTCTACGTTCTACTGCCAGAGATGAGAGGAGGCTGGTAGGGCTTGATCTATGCTGTCACAATCTTGGAAGTCTCTGATGTACTACTCGAGAGGGATTGTTGTTATTAGTTTGTAATCTAAGCTATTGATCTACCATGATGACTCTCGCACTATTTTGGAAGACTTGACAAGTAGGATAATCTCTTTCTTACGTTCATTCATGGCTATCCTGTTTATGGGAAGGTGAACAATGCAATAAAATAGGTAGCCACTTATATTGCCAAAAACTTCAATTTAATTGTTGCCCAATTACCTCCTCGATTGCACGATATGTTGTACATGTGCTGATGTTGGTAGTTGTATTTGCTCTAGGATTGTTTAATTATGCTTCATTTTTAGGGAAAAGGAAGAGTTATTTTTCAAGATGGATAATGGAGACTATTAACCAAGTTTTTCGTAGGTATAATAAATCATCTTTTATTTGACCAAAATATCACAAATTATAAAATTTGTTGAACATCAAAGGAGGTAATCTTTTGGATGATGCCATGATTCTCTTCCAATTTATTCAGATGATGATAGAAAGGGTAAGGCGACGAGGAAGAAGAAGAAAAGGAGTGAACGTCATGCAATAGGAGGATTTAGAGCTTATTATCAATGTGTTCTTGGAGCAGTAGATTCCCTTTGAGTGTAATTTACATCATCATCCCTTGCTCCTTTCTAAATTAGACTCTACACCATCGTTTGCCTTATTACCTGCATTACTTATTTGCAGATAATTTAGGTCCAAGTCAGCACGACCAATGCATCATATCTCGGTAAGTACTATTTGTAATCCAAGCGAGAATGGATCACCTAATGAAAATGCTAGATTTTAGCAATTAAGATATTTTAAATGCAGAATCTTGAAAATGGAGATTTTACAAATCACCTATTCATTAGTATAATGACAAACCATCGGGGATGGCAATGGACCGGGTTCAGGCCAGGTGCATAACTATCCAAATCAAAACCCGAATACTCAATAAACTATCCAAACCTAGCTCAAACACTATCGGAACTGGATTTTTTTATTTAAACCCATCTCGATCGGATATCGGATAATTCGAGTTTACCCGATCCGAACCCAATTGAGTCATATTAAATATTTTTTTATTTTTATCAACTTTAAAATCATCTACCATTTTATAAATCATGCATATATTAAATAAATAAAATTTAACTGCATTTTTAGTTTAACACCGATCCGAGAGGAGGAAGAGTCGCCGAAGAAGAAGAGGGGAGCTGAAGATTAATCGGGGATTACCGATTACAAATTACAATTCCCTTATTTATAGAAAATAATGATTAGGATAAAGGATTTGAGTATTTTATAATTTAATAACAAATAATTAATAATTAATAAAATATATTTAATATAATATATATTAATTATATATATATTTAAATATTAAATTAATTTGGGTCGGGTTCGGATCGGATGTATATCTACTCAGTCCCGGTCCAAATCCGAAGTTAAGCATCAGGTTTTATCCAAACCCGACCCAAATCCAGTCAAAGCATTAACTACCCGGTCCAATCGGATCGAGCCGGGTTAAGTCGAGTACCTATAAATTTAGATTTTGTTACCATCCGTATAAACCATCCAACTACCCAAAATGGCTCTTAAACATCCTTTGAAGGATGCCCAGGAGCCCAGCTCAGCTTAAAACATTGCAATCTAGTCAATTTCAAGCCTGAACTTGGTTCGTGCCGGGCCATGCTCAGGCCTGAGCTTCGAATCCCAGGCTTGTGCCAGAAGTTTTATAGTATATGGGCATCCCAAAGTTCTACAATCTAGAAATTTTATTGTATATTTCTGGTTTTCAAAAAAGCTTCGAGCAACTAAAAAAGTCACTTTTAAGGCGTATGTTGTGTTCTTGTTGCTGTCTTTTAACAGGCATCTCGTCAATTGTATCGGTGCCCGATCTGAAACCATAGTTAGCCGCAAGAACTAATCCATGGACATAATCTTCATCCACATCTTCCACTCCCTCATGCCTTCGGTTTTTACCAAAGAAGATGCCGGCTGATGCCCCTCTACGACTGCTAAATATAGGGAAACTTGATCTCCTCTAGTTTTTATCCATAGTTACTATCGCGCCCTAATCCCAAAACCTGGGCCAGAAATACGACAGGCGGCCGTATGCTCTGGGATTCAACCTTCCCAGTGACATACCAGGCCTGTACCAACCATTTCTTAAATAAAATGAATAACCAGGTAATTAAATCATAAAACTTAAATCTATGCAAGTAGATTCAAATGTTCATAAAGCCAACCGTCACACATTTAATATAATCAAATTTCATACAATAAATAAATAAATGATAGTGTCCACTAGATCCTAAGCCTCACTGATTGAATCCCTGGCCCATGTGTTCCTCTGATCCTGAAAAAAAAATGCAAGGGAAAGGAATGAGTTTCCCCTAAACTCAGTAAGTCATCATATGCCACAAATATAAATTTACCATGAATCTGGAGTAACTCCATGCATGTGAGCAACCATAATATATAAGCCATTTCTCATTATTAACTTTCTTATTTATTTTTCTGACATCATACAAATTTTAGGATGGCCATCCATACACACTCACTTAATCCCTCGTACTATGGCCACGATCGGCCCGTGGCTCGCCTTAAAAGAGTGTGTATGGATGAGCTTCACGCTAGGAGGAGTGAGTGGAGTGTATGAGAGTGTGAGTACGAGTTGGGGGATGTGGTGGCCGAGGTGGTCTTGCCCTCTTGTCTGGCCTCTCCCCCTTCTCTTCTTTCTCTTTGTGATGGTTGTGTTGTTAGGAAATTGGGTGGTTCTCTTGTTGAGAGAGTGTTGTTCTGTTGTAATATGAGTGTTGTTACCTCCTTTTTGCTTACTCTGGCTAAGTCTCTTACTTGGACTTGCCTCGGGGTCCTCCCTGGCTGTCAGGCGGGTGCGACGAGGTATCGTGCCGTAGACGGGATGCCTTCTTTATTGGCTAGCTGGGGAAACTTCTAAATGCCTCTGACATTCCTTTTACTTGCCCTTCCTGGAAGCTTGGCAGGACCTCGACTGTTGTGCTACCGCTCTCGGGAATCGTGCTCCTGGGTAGGGTCTTTTCTCCGATCGTATGGCAGCTCGATGGAGGGCATGGTGCCTTGGTGTGAGCTTCCTTTCTTTCTGGTGTGAATGGCGGCCGAGGGCATTAATGGCAACGTGGCGGGTGCTGTCGTACAGTCCTCGGGAGGCATGCCACCATCTTTGGAGGGGAGGTGCTGCTTCCTTGGCGGTTGGTGCCTCGATTCGTGCTGGGGGCCGAGCTGGAAAGATGGGGCCTGCTTGTAGCGGACCTGCCTCGGGCGGCTCGGCTATGCAGAAGAGGGCCGAGCTCGGTATCGGACCGGTGGGGCCCAGCATTGACCGAGCTCGGGTTGACAGAGGTGCGCCCAGCCCAGGGGACCCAGTCTCGAAGGGGCTCTGCGTGGTGGAGGAGGCTTGAGCTCAACTCCAGGCCACGGGGCCCGACCTCGGGCTCGAAAGGTCTGCCTCTGGTGGGGTTTAAGCTCGGCTCCGACCTAGGTGTTCCGACCTGGCAGGTACCGACCTGGCAGAGGACGGAACCCGGCTTCGACGGGCGGCCTCGTTGACATCAGGGAGCTCTGCCCGGCGAAGGGGCCCATGAAGGAAATACAGTGCGGCATTCGATGAGGGCTCCACGTCAGGATCCTTGGCCACATCAGCAATCCGGTCACATCATTTGCCCCCCACTCCGAGGCCCGTTGTCGCGCGGCGCTCAGGGCGAAGGGAGTAATTATCATGCTGACGTGGAAAGGTGAAAAGATCTGGTGCAATAATGACCGATATTGGCAGCGTCTCGCCCGGCGGGCCCTTGAGCCTGTGCGGGGGTGCCACGCGGCCACATCCAGGGGGCGGTTATGGTAGGCACGGAAGTCAGAGCGACCGCGGTCGGATTGGGGGCGCTGGCTCTGTTGATCATCGACACGTGGCGAGTCTTTTGGGGAAGCCGTAACGGTATGATCGGGCGCAGGTTGTCTCGAATGAAGGGGTAAGTCTTTTCGAAACTTACCTCTTTCGAATCCTTCGCGCCCGGCGTAGTGCTGCAGACCTCTCCTTCCTCCACTCTGGTCTTCATCGTCCGCTTAGGATCTTAGCAGGTTAGCTTCTTCTTTTTCCTCTTTTCTCGCCGACTAGGGGTCGTCGTAGATCCTCCTTTGTCGTCTTCTTCTTCTTCTGTCCATGGATCATTTTGGTCCGAACTTCCGTCCCTCGTGCCAAGCCGAGGCTGGACCTTCCCAGCCGAGGACTTCTTCTTCCTCTGAAGAGGAAATGGAGGTGGCACGGTACGAGTTTAGTAGGAGACCTTCTCAGGGCCCTTTAGCCATTAGGGAACCCAGGTCTTCTCCTCCTCTCTGCTTGGCTCTCCCTCCTACTCCTACTCCTGTTTCCCTTCCTGAGTCCGAGCCTTCTCGGTCGACAAGTCCCGGAGGGATTGCTTCGATGATCTCCATCGAGGATCTGGTGGCCATCTGGGGTGCATACGACATCCCTGAGTCTGTCCGGCTCTCCATTCCTCATCCCGAGGAGCGGGTCACATCCAGTGGTCCTCGACGGATTGCCTTCTACAAGGAGACCTTCGCTGGAGGCCTTCAATTTCCTATCCATCCCTTCTTTCTTTCTTTCTTGGCCAACTACAAACTCGTTCCTGTCAAGTTGGTCCCCAACACCGTCAGAACGATATTTTGTTTCATCATTCTGTGCCACTTCCACGGGATTGTCGTCCGTTTTTCCTTGTTCAGGGCATTTTTCACCCTGAAATGCCACCCCATCGAGGAGGGGTGGTGGTCCCTTTCTTCTCACCCTCGGGGCATCCATTTTGAGCTCCCCTCTTCTATCAAAGGATGGAAGAGTAAGTACTTTTTCGCCTCGGTTGAGGAGATCGACTGGGTTTGGAGCGACCTAGATCGATCTCCAAATAGGAACTCCTCCATCGAAGCAGCTGACCTCGACTTGTACGAGCTGCTCAAATTGACTGAGATCCCATCTCTTGAGGTCTTGCAATCAGAGCAGAATCTCCGCGAGGTCGGGGTCAGCTCGGTGCGGGAGTCGGGTGAGTTCGACTTGCCACCCCCCTCTCGTTTCTTATTTACTTTTCTTCTTTACTTTTTCTTCTCTCTCTTTTTTTTTATGGCGCTGACCTCATCTTTTCTGGTGTAGAGATGAAGTTTTCGATGGATGAGCTGCTCTCATTATCCGAGGAATGAGAGCAGGCGGCCGAGGCAGGCCGCTCCGAAGAGGGCCCGAGCTAAAGATGGTGCGAGGCCGATGCAGGCCGGGCCAGATACTCCAATTGCAGAGTAGAGGCGGAAGAGGGCGGCCGAGCCCGCCCGCGAGCCTTCAGGGCAGCAAAAGTTGGTGTCGGCGCCCGAGCCTGAGGTGGTCGTCCGCGCCAGATCCGCTGCTGCCACCGCCAGGATAGAGGCCCCTCCTCCAGAGATCGTCGATGTCGAGGAGGAGGGAAGATCGAGAGAAACGAGATCGGTGCCTCCAGCGCGGACCGAGGTGGCACTAAGCTCACAACTGGCACCGAACGGGCCTCCCACCGTTGAGGGATCCGAGTCGGCGGAGAGGTAGGACAGGGACTATCGCTGAGTCCCTTTCCGGTTGGGCCCTAACGTCTCCCTGGTGAAGGACCCAAAGCTTGCCGAGCAGATGATGGACTTCTCGGTCCAGTCCTGTGATCGGCGGGAGGGGAACGGGAGGCTCCTAAGCGACGTCGTCAGCTCGACGTTCGCCAATCTTTATATTGTAAGTTTCCTTCTTTTGTCTTCATACCTCCTGACTTCTCTTAGTACTGCAACTAATATGTCTTCTTTGGGTGCAGCATGGCAGGGAGTTGATCCTCATCAGAGACTATTGCCGCAATTGGACGAGGAGGGATAAGGAGTAGCAGGCGGAGCTCGCATCCCTGAAGGCTGAGGTGGGCCGGAAGGATGCTGAGATCTGGGAGGCCGATTCAAAGGCTAAGGGCCTCCAGGCTAAGCTCGTCGATGCCATTCGGACGAGGAAGAGCTCGAGGAAGAGCTCGAGTCGAAGAGGACTCGGTTGAAGGAGCTCCGTACTGAGGTAGAGGTAGCGAAGGATAGGACTGCCTCTGCTGAGAAGAGGGTAGAGGCCGCGGAGAAGAGGGTCGTCGCCGCCAGTCGCACCACCGTGACCGCCAAGAAGATGACGACAATTGCAATCCGGTAGCAGGAGTGCGTCCAGAAGCAGTTGGAGGAGTCGAGGCAGCGGGAGGAGGCTGCGAGGAAGACGGCTGTTGATGCAGTGGTCGCCTTCAAGGAGACCTCGGAGTACATCAGAGATTTCAAGGAGGCGGTGACGGACTCCTTCACCAAGGGGTTCGCGTACTGCCGCCAACAGCTATGGAGAATCCTGTCCGAGGAGCGATTGGCCATGCTCCGGACTCTAGGCAAAAAGGCCCCTACTCCAAAGGTGGCTGTATGAGGGCAAGGGGCCGCTCTGGTCGGGGCACCTCCGCCAGTGGCCCCGGAGGCTGTCGAGCCGACCTCGGTTATGGGAGCGGTCGAGGCAACACCGTAGGAGAAGGCAGTCGAGCCGACCTCCTCAACGGTCGCAGCTGAGTCTGCCCTCCCAGCAGAGCCCGTTCAAGCGCGCAACCCCACTCCGGAGGTAGAAGAAGGGGAAGTCCCGGCCGTGCACCGCCCAGGGAAGGAGCCGACCTTATAGGATAGAACTTCCCTTGTATCCCTTTTTATTTTCTTTTTATATTTTCTGTTATTTATTTTTTCTTTGAACCGGGCTACCTGGCCTGTTGGGGCCCGGAACATGATGTAAATCCTTTCTTCAAAGTAATAGAAATTTACTTCACAAGTGTGGTCTCTCTTCTTTCTGTGATGTGAATGTCTCTTCTCCTTCTTTCCCCTCTCTTCTTTTCTCTTTCGGTGCGAGGAGGTTGGAGGGAGAAGCTTTGAACCGGGGTGCCTAAGGGCGGTTCACATCTCGAATGCCTCGGAGCTAGGCTCGGGGCTTGATCTTCAGAAGTTGGGCCCAAGAAACATCGCCTCAGAGCCGGGCTTGGGGATGTACTGGCCGGAGAGCTGTGTGGCTCGAAGGTTCCCATGGCCGGAGGTCTGAGCTCCGGTCTCGGGTTGGCGTCCTAGAGCTAGGCTCGGGGACGTCGATGACTCGAGAGCTGCTTGGCTCAAAGGTTCCCTTGGTTGGAGATCTGAGCTCCGGTCTTGGGCTGGCGTCCTGGAGCTGGGCTCGTGGATTTTGTTGACTTGAGATGGCGCCTTGGAGCTGGGCTTGAAGACGTGTTAGTTTGGTGGTCGAGGAGCTGGGCTCGAGGCCTGAGTGCCTGGGAGCTTCCCAGGTCTTTGTGCCAGAGGACTCTTCTCCGGGCTTTGTCACTGAGGAGCTAGGCTTGAGGCTTGAGTGCCTGGGGGCTTCCCAGGTCTTCGTGCTAGAGGACTCTTCTATGGGCTTTGGTGCCGAGGAGCTGGGCTCGTGGCTTGAGTGACTGGGGGCTTCCCAGGTCTTCGTGCAAGAGGACTCTTCTCTAGGCTTTGGTGCCGAGGAGCTGGGCTCATGGCTTGAGTGCCTGGGGGCTTCCCAGGTCTTTGTGCCAGAGGACTCTTCTCTGGGCTTTGGTGTCGAGGAGCTGGGCTCACGGTTTGAGTGCCTGGGGGCTTCCCAGGTCTGAGTGCCAGAGGACTCTTCTTTGGGCTTTGGTGCCGAGGAGCTGGGCTCGCGGCTGGCTCGTTGGAGAGCTAGGCTTCAGCACTTGATTGCCCGAGGATGTGGCTCAGGAGATGACATCTTGGAGCTGGGCTCGAAGATTATGTTAGCTGAGAAGGTTCCCTTGGCTGGAGATCTGAGCTCCGGTCTTGGGCTGGCATCCTGGAGCTAGGCTCGGGGACTTTGTTGACTTGAGATGGCGCCTTGGAGCTGAGCTCGAAGACGTGTTAGTTGAGAAGGTTCCCTTGGTCGGAGATCTGAGCTCCGGTCTTGGGCTGGCGTCCTGGAGCTAGGCTCGGGGGCGTCGATGACTTGAGAGCTGTTTGGCTTGAAGGTTCCCTTGGCCGGAGGTCTGAGCTCCGGTCTTGGGCTAGCATCTTGGAGTTGGGCTTGAGGACTTTGTTGACTTGAGATGGTGCCTTGTAGCTGGGCTCGAAGATATGTTAGTTTGGTGGCCGAGGAGCTGGGCTCAAGGCCTGAGTGCCTGGGGGCTTCCCGGGTCTTTGTGCCGGAGGACTCTTCTTCAGGCTTTGTCACCGAGGAGCTAGTCTCGAGGCTTGAGTGCTTTAGGGCTTCCCAGGTCTTCGTACCAGAGGACTCTTCTCTATGCTTTGGTACCGAGGAGCTAGGCTCGCGGCTTGAGTGCCTGGGGGCTTCCCTGGTCTTCGTACCAAAGGACTCTTCTCTTGGCTTTGGTGCCGAGGAGCTGGGCTCGCGGCTTGAGTACCTAGGGGCTTCCCAGGTCTTTGTGCTAGAGGACTCTTCTCTGGGATTTGGTGCCGAGGAGCTAGGCTCGAGGCTTGAGTCTCCTGCAAGGCAAACAAATTGTTGTGCAGAAAGGAATCTTTATTTCTTATGGAGGGGATACTTACATTACTGGTAATATCTCCTCAGATTACAAGCATTCCAGGTTCGGGGGAACCTGGTGCTATCCAAGTCTTTGAGGTAGTAGGCCCCATGCGAGAGGGCCTTGGCCACTTTATAAGGGCCCTCCCAGTTCGGCGAGAGCTTTCCGCCCTCCCGGGGCTGGGACGCTTCTGCCCGGCGCAGCACCAGGTCGCCAGGTTGGAAGTTCTTTTGCTTCACCCATGCATTATAATATCGGGCGACTCGTTGCCGATATGCCACCATCCGGAGCTGGGCATTGTCCCTCCTCTCTTTGAGGAGGTCAAGGTTGAGCAAGAGATGTGCCGAGTTCTGGGCCTCGTCGTACCGCTGCACCTGGAGTGTGGGCATGCCGAGCTCGACTGGGATCATCGCTTCAGATCCGAAGACAAGGTTGAAGGGTGTTTCACCCGTTGCCGTTCTGGGCGTTGTGTGGTAGGCCCACAGGATACTTGGAAGTTCTTCTGCCCTTCGCCTGGTCCAACTGGTGCAGAGTCCTTGAAGAATGGTCCGGTTTGTCACCTCGGCTTTGCCGTTGGTTTGGGGATGAGCAATCGAGGTGAAGCGGTGCTGGATCCCGTGCTCGGCACAGAATCCCTCGAACTCCCGGTTGTCGAATTGTCGCCCATTGTTGGTGATGACGCAATTAGGAAGTCCGAAGTGGCAGATGATGGACTTCTAAAAGAATTGGCGAACGTTGGCTTCTATGATTCGAGCTAGCGGCTCTACTTCGACCATTTGGTGAAGTAGTCGATCGCCACTAGCAGAAACTTTCGCTGCCCTCGTGTGGTGGGGAACGATCCTAGGATGTCCATCCCCCATTATGCGAAAGGCCAGGGAGATGACAATTGGGAAATCAGTGCAGCCGGTAGGCGCTGAATGTGGGAGTGGCGCTGGCACTTGTCACACTTCTTGACGAAGTCGGTGGCGTCCTCCCTCATCGTTTCCCAGAAGTATCCCTGGCGAAGGGCTTTGTACGCCAGAGTCCTCCCTCCTACATGGTTCTCACATAGGCCCTCATGTATCTCCTGGAGCACGAAGGCTGCCTCCGTGGGCCTGAGGCACTTCAGGAGGGGCTATGAATAAGATCGGCGGTAGAGCTGGCCGTCCATCAAGACAAAGCGGGCAGCTTTCCTTCTGATGAGGCCAGTTTCTTTATGGTCTTCCGACAGCAGGCCGTCTTGGATGTACTTGACATACTTGTCCATTCAGCTCGGCTCGGGGGCTACTTGTTGCACCTCCTCGGGGCTTTCGTAGCTTGGATTCTCGAGATATTCGACGTAGGTGCACCCTAGGGATGAGTCCGGTAGGTTGCGAGCCTCGACGGTGCATCCGCACGAGCGTTTTCTCCACGGAGGATGTGGGAAACATGGAAGTAACGGAAGCCTGCTGCGCTCGAACGGACCTTCTCCAGGTACTTCATCATCTAGGGATCTCGGGCCTCGTACTCTCCGGAGACTTGTTTGGCAACCAGTTGGGAGTCGGTGAAGACCTTGAGATTCTGTACGCCTGACTCGCGGGACACCTTCAGGCCCGCAAGGAGCGCCTCGTACTCCGCCTGGTTGTTTGTAGCGGGGAACTTGAAGCGAAGCGCACACTCCATCACCACTCCATCAGAATTGGCGAGGATGAGGCCTACTCCGCTCTCGCAAGAATTGGAGGCTCCATCCACGTGAAGGATCCAAGGGTCCCCAGGTGGGCCGGGCTTAGCTTGGCTCTCCAGGACCGTCCGCTCTGGTTCCTCGGGAAGCCCTGTACATTCGACCACGAAGTCAGCTAGGACTTGGACCCTCTGCGATGACCTCGGTCGATATGCGATGTCGTACTCGCTCAGCATCAGGGACCATTTGACCAACCTTCCAGAAGTCTCGGGGTGGCTTAGCATGGTCCTCAGTGGCTGATCAGTCACAACCACGATGGGATGCGCTTGGAAATAGGGCCTGAGATGCTTAGCAGACATTATTAGTGCAAAAATAAGTTTTTCGGAGTGGGTATACCTAATCTCCACATCATAGAGTATCTTGCTGGTGTAGTACACCAGCTTCTGTGACCCGTCTTGGTCTATATGGACAAGAACCGAGCTGACAGCCCCTGGGGTGACCGCCAGGTAGAGCAGGAGCTCTTCTCCTTCTTCTGGTCTGGACAGCAGAGGTGGGGAGGTCAGGAACTCCTTTGGCTCTTCAAAGGTCGTCTTGCACTCTTCAGTCCAGGTGAAGTCATGCATCTTGCGCAACGCTTTGAAGAAAGGGAGGCAGCGGTCAGCCAACCTCGAGATGAACCGGTTTAGAGCCGCGACCTTCCCCGTCAGGCGCTGAACCTGCTTCTTGGATGTTAAGTGCTCCATGTCAAGGATTGCTTGGACCTTCTCTGGATTCGCTTCGATGCCTCTCTGGGTGACCATGAAGTCGAGGAATTTTCCGACCGCCATCCCGAAGGCGCACTTCGCTGGGTTGAGCTTCATCTGGTGCTTCCGGAGACTGTGAAAGGCTTCAGCGAGATCAGCAACGTGGTCCGAGCTCGGTTTGCTCATGACGAGCATGTCATCCATGTACACTTGCACATTCCAGCCGATCTAGTCCTTGAAGACCTTGTTAACCAAATGTTGGTACGTGGTCCCAGCATTCTTTAGGCCAAAGGGCATCATCCTATAACAATATGTCCCCCGATCAGTGATGAAGGCAGTGTGCTCCTCGTCCTCCAGGTGCATCCGGATCTGGTTGTACCCGAGAATGCATCCATGAAGGAGAGCAGCCTGTGCCTTGAAGTGGCATCCACCAACTATCTATCCTTGGCAGAGGGAAGCTGTCCTTTGGGCATGCTTTGTTGAGGTCGGTGTAATATATACAGATCCTCCACTTGCCATTGTTCTTCTTTACCATCACCATATTCGCCAGCCAGCTTGGATATTGTACTTCTCGGACGAAGCCGGCGGCGAGGAGTTTCTCAACTTCTTCATTGATGGCCGCTTGCCTTTCTGGGGCAAAGCTTCTCTTTTTCTGTCGAACCGGTCTGTACCTCGGATCAACATTGAGTTTGTGGGTGATGACTTCAGGGGAAATACCTGGCATGTCGGCTGCCGTCCAGGCGAATACATCCGCGTTCGCCCTCAAGAACTCCAACAGCGGGGCTTTCTCCTCCTCGGGCAACTGGGCTCTGATCTACATGGTCTTTGCCTTGTCGGCCCCGAGCTGGTAAGGAAGCAAGCGTTCGACTGGGCCTCCCCTGGGGTCCTGGCCCTCTGGTCAAGCTCGTCTGCTCTGGAGCCCTCCTTGGGCACCCAGGCCCCGGGAAGGGTCTGGAAGCAGTGTTGCACTGACTGGGCATACCCCTCATCTCCCCCACGCCGCAAGGGGTTGGGAACTGCACCAGGAGCCTCTTGGTGGAGACGATGGCGTCGAGGAGATTGAGCCTAGGTCGGCCCAGGATCATGTTGTAAGGCGAAGGAAGCCTGACAACCATGAACATCATCATGATGGTGCTCTACTGAGGTGGGGTCCCAGCAGTGACCGGGAGAGTGATTTCTCCCTCCACCCTTGTGGAGTCTTCCGTGAAACCAACAATGGGGGTATACACTGGCTTGAGCTGAGTAGGAGAGAGATTCATCCTGGAGAAAGCATCATAAAAAAGTACGTCCATGGAGCTTCCACTATCTACCATGATGCGCTTTACAGGATGCTTTGCGATCATCATCTCAACGACCATAGCATCATTATTTACATTTTTCTTCCCATTTTTTCCTTTCCTCATAAAGGAGAGTACATTCTCAGAGTTCCCTGCCCCCCGGGTCCTCTTGGACGCGCGCTCAGCTCCCCAAGAGATCATGCCCACCGGCTTCTCAGTGGGGCGGTTGCGATGGCTGGAGCTGGCGGGAGAGCAACGAGCACCTGGGACTCTGGTTGAGTTCTGCCCCCCACATATTTTCTGAGGTAGCCTCTCTTGATGAGCTCTTCGATCTCCTACTTGAGATTGTGGCATTCCTCGGTGTCATGGCCGTGGTCACGGTGGAAGCGACAATACTTCGTCTTATCCCGGGTGAAGGACGGCTTCAACGGCGGAGGACGTCTCAGATAAGTATCGCCCTCGATCTCCATGAGATCTTCGTTCTCGGGGCGAGAAGGGGAGTGAAGCTCCCCTGGGGGACGGGAGTGTTCCTTGGCCTTGGTACTGGTCGGGAGCTCTGAGCTGGTGGTCCCGGCCTTCGTGCCCCCAGCATCTCGACAGGCACCGGCCCCTTCAGCGGCTTCCCGTCAAGCTCCCGTCTCGTACGATCTGCCTCCTCGACGTGGATGTACTTCTAAGCCTGGAAGAGTAGCTCGGCGTAAGTCTTCGGGGGCTTCTTGTCAAGCGAGTAGGTTAGGCGGAAAGTCCTGAGCCCTCGCTTCAGGGCCAACATTGCAACCGGCTCCTCCAGACTGTAGATCTCCAAGATAGCGACCTTGAAGCGGGCCACGTAGTCCCGTAGCGGCTCACAGTCCTGCTGCATGATGGAGAAGAGGTTGTTTGCCTCGCGTGGCATCTTCCGACAAGCGTCAAAATGAGCCACGAACTTCTGTCCCAACTGGGCAAAGGAGCTGATGCTTTCCGACTCGAGGCGGGCGAACCACACCCGAGCCACCTTCCGAAGGGTAGCAGGGAAGGCGACGCACAGAAGAGCGTCAGTGGCTCCCTGGACCTTCATGAGGCTCGGTAACTTTTCAGGTGGTCCAGGGGGTCGGTGGTCCCATCGTAAGGATCCACCTGCGGCATACGGAACCGACGGAAATCGGCTCCACCTGGATCTCCTGTAAGAATGGGGGGCAGGCGTCATAGCCAGTTGGCTCGTTAGCGGAGCCAGGCAAGTTGGCGAACCGGCGGGCAAACTCCGCTAGCTTGCGGTCATGCTCCTCCAGGCGCTTCTCCGCCATGCGCCTGATGGCTTCGTCTGTGGACCCCTCCGCCAAGGGGGGAGAGGAAGGTGACGCGGACACGCGGTGCCCATGGCGAGGAGCTTTGCCCTTTTTGCCTTGGCGGGGTTTGGGTGCCCCCTGGTCAAGGTGCGGTGAGCAGCTTTCTCCATTAGTAGAGCTGGTCATCGTCGCTTCATTGGGGCCTGATGGGTACCCCGAGGGTTTGTAACTGCCCGCGGCTACGAAGGCCTCCCGTGGAAGGAATGCAGGCTGTCACGGGGTGCTACGGTGTGGGCCGTAGGGGTCTCTGGCTATTTGTGGATAGCCAAGGACCGGTGCTGGTGCTGATGCTGGAGCTGACACACTGCTGCAGTGCGAGTATGCCTCTACTGGGCAAGCGTGGTCAGCTAGATCTCCAGTAGGGGCGGTTGAACCGGGGCAGGTAACTCCGTCTCCGGTTCGTGCGGGTTCTCGTGAGAAGGGGATGTCTCCGCACGGCTGGGAGAAGCTCCTCTAGCCCGGGTGGTCACCATCCTCCCAGTAAATTGTATAAGCGGGGCTTGAACTAGATCAAGTGTCGTCATGCTCCCCTTTCCTGGCGCGCCAATCTGTTACCACCCAGATCGCTATGGCCTGTAGCTACTGATGGCATCGGGTGTTTCCGGTCCGCCCACGGGAGATGCCTCCGGTCCCCGGGACCTGCAAGAAAGCCAACGTCAGTGACCCGAGCCGGGGATTCCGGCGGGGGCACTCCGACGATCAAGTCAGTGACGATCCAGGGAACATATCCTCCTGGTCGAGCCCCTCTGGATGAGCTCCATGCTAGGAGGAGTGAGTGGAGTGTATAAGAGTGCGAGTGCGAGCCGGGGGATGTGGTGGCTGAGGTGGTCTTGTCCTCCTGTCTGGCCTCTCCCCCTTCTCCTTTTTCTCTTTGTGATGGTTGTGTTGTTGGAAAATTGGATGGTTCTCTCGTTGAGAGAGTGTTGTTCTGTTGTAATATGAGTGTTGTTACCTCCTTTTTGCTTACTCTGGCTGAGTCTCTTACTTGGGCTTGCCTCGGGGTCCTCCCTGGCTGTCAGGCGGATGCGACGAGGTATCATGCCATAGACGGGATGCCTTATTTATTGGGTAGCTGGGGAAGCTTCTACATGCCTCTGACATTCCTTTTATTTGCCCTTCCTGGAAGCCTGGCAGGACCTCGACTGTTGTGCTGCCGCTCTCGGGAATCGTGCTCCTGGGTAGGGTCTTTTCTCTGGTCGTACGGCAGGTCGGTGGAGGGCATGGTGCCTTGGTGTGAGCTTCCTTTCTTTCTGGTATGAATGGCGACCGTGGGCATTAATGACGACGTGGCGGGTGCTGTCGTACGGTCCTCGGGGGGCACGCCACCGTCTTTGGAGGGGAGGTGCTGCTTCCTTGGCGGTTGGTGCTTCGATTCGTGCTGGGGGCCGAGTTGGGAAGATGGGGCATGCTTGTAGCGAACCTGCCTCGCGGCGGCTCGACTGTGCAGAGGAGGGCCGAGCTCGATACCGGACCGGTGGGACCCAGCGTTGATCGAGCTCGGGCTGATAGAGGTGCGTCCAGCCCAGGGGACCCAGCCTCGAAGGGGCTCCGCGTGGTGGAGGAGGCTTGAGCTCAACTCCAGGCCACGAGGCCCGACCTCGGGCTCGAAGGGTCTGCCTCTGGTGGGGTTTGAGCTCGGCTCCGACCTAGGTGTCCCGACCTGACGGGTACAGACCTGGCAGAGGACGGAGCCCGGCTTCGACAGGCAACCCCGTTGACATCGGGGAGCTCTGCCTGGCAAAGGGGCCCATGAAGGAAATCCAGCGCGGCGTCCGATGAGGACTCCACGTCAGGATCCTCGGCCACGCCAGCAATCCGGTCACATCAATCGGTTTCTTTCTTTTTAAGTCCAAGTGATTAGCATATTGCAAGTGTTAAGCGTTCCTTTAGGATAAAAACATTGCCAATTAGCTCAAATGTTGAATGGTCATCATCTTTGACAAGACTTGAAGTATACAGTAAATATATAGGTCCATGTTAATGGATACAGGTCACCTTGGATCATTTATTAATTATTCCTCATGCCTCTATTTGAAGCAATTTAGTATCAAATCCTGAACGCATCTATCATACAAGTCCACTTTTAATCATAGTATAAATTGCTCCTTTTCAAGATCTTGATTCGAAGACACTTGAAAAATTGCATTGGACTTCAGTCAAGAAACAATGCAGTGGGAAAGTGGTTAGTATTTTTCTTCGTCTCACTTGTCCAGGACCGGTAACGAGATGAGCGAGGAAAAAATGTATCATTATGTGACCTCTGGCAGTTTTATAATTATATCCATTGCAGCAGGGAGCTAAAAATTTCTTGTAATTCAATTGTTATGGAGTTTAGTCAAATGAAGCCAACCATAATAACAGGAATATTGTTTGTTCCGAGCCACCATTAAACAAGGCCATAAATGCAAGGAACACATTGTTTGTTGAGTCTTTAGGTCATGCGGACTAAATAAAATCCACAGATTCATCGTAACTTCAGTGCAAGCAAGTGCTCTTATACGAGAGGAATTGATTAGTAAGAAGATAAATTATATGGTAACACCAAATTCCTAGAAAAAAATACACATGAATTATGCTAACAGTCAAACATTGCTCAATTTACTGTAAAATTATATCACAGCAAGAAACTGATTGGAACCTCTGCCATTCACTTATACTAAAATTTCTTGGTTAGATCAGATCCATTACCTTAGTCATGATGAGCCAATTCAACCATAAATCAATATGCACGAAGATGGACGAAAAAAAAAAAAAAAAAAAAAAAAAAAAAAAAGAAAGAGAGCAATGCATGTATATTTGTAAATGTCAATTCACAGTTAGACCGGTCTACTAGCTCAACGGTTTATCTAATTCAACTAAAAATTTTATCGTTTCCATTGCATGATCTTCTACAATCTAAACTAAAGTTTGATAATTTGTTTCCCTGTTAATAAATGGTATATTAATGGATAAAGCATCGTTGGTTTGGTAACGATGCAGGTGGCACGTTAATATCCTTTTTTTTTTTTTTTTTTTCTCTACGAACGTAATTAAAGCAGACAA
The DNA here is from genome assembly GCA_021397845.1 of Areca catechu. Classification (NCBI taxonomy): domain Eukaryota; kingdom Viridiplantae; phylum Streptophyta; class Magnoliopsida; order Arecales; family Arecaceae; genus Areca; species Areca catechu. Next base: position 32,421,714 of record CM038039.1, read on the forward strand.
ATAAAAGCAACAAGCTTGTTACGGAAAAAGAGCCACCAAGCTGGCGGGGTCACTGCTGTCATATAGTTCTTTCATACAGAAATCTCCGAATAAGATAATGTGATAAATTATCACTATCTTCTTTATGTGGCAGATCGTGACCTGCACGTTCTGTGATAATTTTGCAAACTCCATAGAATTACACAACCGTTGTTCACAAATGACTTGGAGATTGAGCTGAGGATAAAATTATCCTCCTGAACCTATGTCAGGAATATTAATAACACTAGTGAAATTCACGGTTCTGTACATCAATTATCATAATGTTCCAAAAAAAAAATGTCAAAATTTCCATTTCACAGACATCCATTAAGTTATACATGCACACAGGATCATTCAAACGAGGTCCACTTTTTAGTCAATATTTCGTTATAAAATCTATTATGTATATGAATAAATGTGATAATTTGATTTTTTTTTAATTTTTTGTCAAGAAGCGTAAAAAAAAATCGCTTCATATCAATATTGTTATTAATTTATAAAAACGCTACGGTGCCCAACCTTGATGACCGGCAAAACTTAATTTGAGATCATGTCAACATTTTTGTTGTTATTTCAAATATAATGCCGATGGTTGCATCAACCTCAAGCCGACAGTTAAATCTTATTTGGACGGAGGGATCAGAAGGAAAAGGAAAGGAAAGGAAAGAAAAGAAAAGGATTATATTTTTTTGTTTGGATATTAATTTTTAGAAAAAATAAAAAGAGAAAAGATATTCCTTTCCCTCCACTTCTCTTCGTTAAGCTAAATTTTCAATTCCTTCAATTTGAAGAATTATGAAGGAAAGAAATATAAATAAATCAAAGAACAAAAATATACTTTCAATTATTCAATTTTGAAACTTCTATAAAATATATAAAATGGATAAAATAATTTTTTTTTTTTCTTATAAAAATTATAAACAAGAATAATATTTATTATTATTATTATTATTAATAAGAACTATCTAAACAAAATCTCAACGTCTTGGACCCGGACGGGCTCAGGCGAGTGGCACCGATTTTTAAACTGATAATCTCACCCACTCTCCCGCTCCTCTATATATATATATATATATATATATATATATATATATATATATACCAGGGTAATCATATGATCAAAATAGTCGAAAAATAAAACATCACGAAAAGCTACGTACTGGACGTCGATCCACAAAATCCCGCTCTGTAAATGTCGTCTGCTCCATCTTTTCAAGGTAAGTGATGGCAATTAATTTTTTCGTCTCTCTTTCACTTTCTCAGATCCAAAGAGAGATAAAGATACCATGGCCCCCGGTCCCGCCCACCAACCGCAACGGCAACCCCTCACCTCAATACTTACCACCACCCAAAAATTAGTCCCCTCATCCATCTTGAAATCGAAGCGACATCAACCTCCCACCTTCCTCCTTCTCCTCCACCTTTCCTCTTCGAATCTTCTCAACCTCTATACCTCTCTTCCCCTTTTGGTCTCTAATACTACTTTGGAAAGCTGACCGCCATGGGGCGTGGTTTGCTTGCCCTGATCCTTGCCATTGGGGCCGCCATCGGGACCACCCGTGCGCAGAGCTGCGATGAAGAGCTCCCCGCCTCTCTCAGCAATTATTCAGGCCTTGCATGCTCGCCCGTCTGGAATAATTACATCCTCAGGGTAATTATATCTCCACTTCGTAACATCTTTATTCTCTTTTCTTTACTTATCCCTGATAAAATCTTAAATGCAATCATCTGATGCATCTTTAGTCAGGATTCGGAACTATGGTCTTGAACCCATTTCCAGTGTTCGTATGCTGTCACTTCTATTGCTGATGAAGTGGCATTTGTATGAAGTAATGGCCATAAGAGGAGATCCGGCCCAGTGAGTTTTTTTTTTTTTTTTTTGGTTGGTTGGGGGGGGGTTGTTGTTTATGTGGTGGAATGTGAAGCTTTGGGTTTTATTTTACATGGGCTTGATGATGATTATTGATGTACGGAGGGTTTTGGTGTTGTGGAGTTACATAAGGAGGAATTATTTCAATGGGCGAGGAGATGATGTAATCCAAGAACTGTTAAAGATCTTCATGTGTTATGTGAAACCTGAAGATCTGATGTTGGGTTGAGTCTACAGGATCATCATATACAGGGCAGAAGGCTCCTGGATTAAAGATGGATACTAAATGAACATTAACTCGGATAGATATGCATGATCTTTACAGGTGTATTGCGGACCAATTATTAGAAAGGAAGGTGAAAGGTATTAAACTATTTTTATGGCAAACTAATGAGTGTTTGGATTGAATTAGCCAAAATCTTTATTATAACCATCATTCATGGACATCATGGAATATGTCATGGATGAAAGCAGTCAACAAGAACAATGATGCATCACAATGTACTTCATTTATTAGAAATGTTTCTTGAAATATTTCTTATCTGAACTATTTTTGCATTGAAAATATTAAATTATTCTTCCGTTTCTCATGACATATGACTTTGGCTCTTATAGTACTCCAAGGACCAAGATAATGTTTTGAGCATCGTTCTATCTACCGCATATGCCACCGGCTGGGTGGGGATCGCATTCTCGAAGGATGGAATGATGGTTGGCTCCAGTGCAATGGCGGGTTGGATGGGCAAGACTGGCATACCTCACATCGAGCCATACTATTTAGGTGGAAAGTCTCGTTCAGAAGTCAAATTAAACAAGGGACAGTTGCTTACTACTGCTGTTCCACCTGCAGTCGTGGTTGAGCAGGCCAAAATCTACATAGCATTCCAATTGAAATTTTCAGCTCCTATTACTCAGCAAAAACTTTTGTTTGCTTTTGGGACGAAAATTCCAGTCAATAAGCACCTAACAAAACATGATGATAAGACATCTATTACCTTTGACTTCTCATCAGGTCTTGTCACTCTTGCCATTTTACTCATCATTTTTCTGGCTGTAAGGATATTAATGTATGATTTATCCATGAAAATATGGAATTATATTCATTATTTTGGGAACATGTAGTATGTTCTTTTGCATAAATAGATGGTTAGAATGCTGATAATGATTTCTAAATTTCAAGGCCATATGGAAATTTCCCCGAAGCATCTATAGAAAATCTAAGAAGAATATTAAAATTCTTTCATTTTTAAAGTGCTAAAGAGACTTAATTTTCCAGGGAAAATTCTTAATTCTGGTCCCCGCAGATTCTCCTAGATGTATACCAAAGTAGCATTCACTTTTGGTTTTTCTGATTCTTGTTTTTTCTACCTTAGTATTATTACAGCATACTCTCCTTCAGCTGTTTATCTGCCACCTGTGAAAAGTGCAGGGTATTTCTTGCTTTTAAAACAGGGAACCTATACCCTGTAACTGCTATTAAATTTGCCGAATGTTATACTAAAATTACTATACGTGCTTATGATTTTGTATTTTACTGTTTTAATTCATCCCATTCCCCGAATTTTATACTCAAAATTTTCATCTAGAACAGAAGATCATCTTATTGGACCAATTTTTAGTTCACTCATTATCTTATATAATGTCTTTTAGAAAATCCAAGAAGCCCTTTTTTTAGTCTGTTGGTCTAGAAAAACCTTAAAATCTATAAATCTATACCTTGCTCAACTATGTTAGTATCTAGATCCAAAATATTCAAACCATAATCTTCATCAGTGGAGCTCTTCCAGCAACAGTTTCAACACATTCACTAACCTTTATTTTGAGCTTAAAACCAAACCTGCTTATCCAACTTTCTTTCCTGCATGACCTATTGTGAGGTTGCATTTGATAATTAGCCTTACATGAAGAATGTTTCTTTTTAAGTTCTATTGCTGCAACAAATGGATCTGTGTTTGTTTTCAAGTTCCTAGAAAAAAAAAATAGATGTCATTAAATCATGGGATCAATCCCAACCTAGTTTTCGATACAATGCATTTGTATGTTGGATATAGTTGAATCATTTCTGGATCTTTATAACTTTCTTCAGTGCACTTGTCAACTAATCCTTTTTAGTATAGAACTAACACTTGTGACTTTGTCTCCAGGTACTTCATCTGCTTCTACCTCCTACCCATCCAATCTGAAAAGGGCCCATGGAGCACTAGCTATATTTGGGTGGGGTGTGCTCCTACCTATAGGAGCCATTGTTGCAAGATATTGCAAGAATTGGGAACCACTATGGTTTTACCTTCATGTGGTCATTCAATTTGTTGGATTTATTTTTGGTCTTGCCGCTGTGGTGGCTGGAATTGCACTATATGACAAACTGCATGCAAATGTCACTGCACACAGGGGCCTTGGCATTTTTGTCCTTGTGCTAGGTATTCTTCAGGTCTGTGAGATGATCTTTCCCTTGTTTAAAAATATTCCTGAGTATGTTTTGATGTTTTTATTTTATTGCTATGGCATAGAAGTCATCGTATCAAATCCTCTCTCCTATGTGGGGAACATTAGTTCCATGTGTGCACTAGATAATGGTAAACGTGCTATGTCAAGGAACGAGATCTTCCAAATTACAATAATACGTTGGCTCTGCCTAGCACAAAAGTTCATAATGTGATCTGTGGTGCTAAATTGAATTCTAAGAAGTAATTTGATTTGGTCAAAAGAAAATCAAGCTTGGTTATTCAAGGTTATATTGCTCATAAAAGCAACAGAGATTGTAATCATTTTAAGTGAATGTGAAATTGCATTCTTCAAGTCAATAAATTCTGTGACTTGAATTAATTTTATTGGACTGAAACTTTTGCTGTATTTTATTTTTTATCACGTGTCATAGATTTGCAGATTATAAGCCTATATGAATCTGGTGTTGTCAAATTTGGTGCACAAGATATATTGCTTTGCTTTCTTTCCAGCTCATAACCAACCAGTTACAATCAAAATTATTTTTTTCCTGCCATCCTTCCAAAAGGAATGGAATAATCAAGGCAGATATTTCTCATATAATGTTTGAGATAGTTGTTAGTTTGATGCTTGAACTGCATTGAACACAGGATAGGAAAGCTACATTATTCCCAATAGTACATTGTCTGAGCTGCTAGAAGATTAGCTTACATTCAATTTGGTCAGTGAGAAAAGGATATCATTCAGACTATTGAGTTGCAAAACAAATATGACCAAATACACTAGGGTCAAAGTTTCAGGCATTAACTAGAAAAGGCATATGCAAGATCTATATTAAGATGATCAAGTATGTGTTTGACAGAACGGTAAGATGCTTCAGGAGTATTCATGGTGAGGCAACTAAGAGCTATAAGAGTCCATAATCAGGTCATTTTACGCTTTTGTCTCTTCATCCTGTAATGAAAAAATGAATTACTTGCTGACATTTAGGATGAGCCATTAAGGTGCTGCAATATTTACTATATGATGTACTAAAAATAGGTTCGAACACTAAATGAGCATCAAATGGAAAATTGGTGAAACATGTGCACAGAGATCATCTTAACTGAAAAGACTGGGGTATATGGATGCAATCTTACCACGTAAAGAACCAGAAGCGAACCCTGAATAATGATGGCCAGGAAATACCCCATTCTGGTATTATTTCGTTATTTCAGTTGTTATGTAGAAGGGTGGAAAGATAGGAAATGACATTACTAGTAGACCTAAAGAAAGTTTGATGATGCTAAGAGTTCTCTGGGTGTCATGTGCTTGTCACATGCCCTTGAAACAAACAATTTTTTATAAGACATGCCACTGCTGAAAATACTATATTGGATCTTTATGTTCAACAATAAAGTGAGTCTACATTTTTGGTAAAACCTCATGAGCTGCCAAAGTGACATAGGGAACTTGAAAACATGAGTGCATAGGATTGTAGGAACATTATCTTTAATAAACATTTTCAGAAAAATGAGGGAAGGGAACCCATTATGTAATGAAAATTACCGACCATTACTTTATAATAAAGGGTAGAAGTAGAAAAGATGGTTTTTGGGACAAATAATATCAAAGAAGAGCAAGAGTTGTACTTGTTATCATATAACAGTGGAGAATATAGACATGCACAACAAGGAGCAAGAGGGTCCTAGAAAGGAAAGGTACCATGAGTCAAAAAGCTCATAAAGAAGAGGGGAAGACACGAGAAATCCTTTCTTTGGTAAAACACCCAAGATATCCTAGATGACAGCTGTTAGAAAGGATATAATGTATCTTGCATTGGGGAAGCTAGAGCAATGAGAATGATTGTGTAGAAGGATTTATAAAGGAAATTTGGACATCTAGGTTAAGCATTTTTGTAATGGTTGTTATGGTTATTAGAAAACAAAGGGTCACCACTAAGGCGGTAGCCCGGTCGGTAGAGGCCTTGTCTCACTACCAACAGGTCGCAGGTTCGAGGCAGGATCCTGCAGGTGACTCAAGTAAATCCAGGATTTTTCTGGGGCCCGCGATAGTTGGCGTGAGTGAGAGGTCAGGATCTCCCCCTTTGTCACCGATCTACTGGCCAGCGTCTTAGTGTTGTCAGGTTGACATGCACACCATTTGGTGGAGAGAAGCTGCGTGAATTGAGTGCCTCGTATCGAACATTAACGGCGGGGTGGGGGCCTGCGGGGTAGCTACACTAGGATTTATCCCTCCTATCCTTTTTCCTTATCAAAAAAAAAAAAGAAAACAAAGAAAACAAATGGTCAAAAAATAATAATAAAAAAAGAAGCAAGGTGCAAAAATTATGTTGCTTTTCCTTATAGTTCTAATAAATTATTTGTATATTATGAATTTTCAAGTTCTGCTGTATTGAATTATGCTGGTTCTATGAGGATCCATACGAGCATGTGTTTAGTCATACATTGGCCTTGCACTTTGGATATTTATACATGGTCAAATAACCTAAATAATACATTTTAGCCGGTCTTTTTGGGTGAGACCTTGAGTTATTATAAATGATATCAATGCAGATCCAGCCCATGACCTGTGGACTAGGGTACATTGCAATATAGACCCGTTTGAGATGATCATAGGCTGATTTGTGATTGGACTTGTGATACTTATAATTGGATTTGAATGGATTTAGACCCTTAGCGTAGCAAGGATGCCATAGCTTAAATGGAAGGAGTATATCAGGCCTGTACGGGTGTTTGTTTAGCCTGACATTGGCTATATACTAGGGAGATCTTGGATATTTACACAAAGCTAATAAATTTAAATATTACCTTCTAGCTAGCTTTTTGGCTGAGGTCTTGGACTGTTATAGGTTCCACTCCTTATGGTTTAAGTTCAACTTTTAAGAAATATTTGGAAATATCCATTTATATCTACAGGCAACTTCTAAATCTATCTATTCCAATACTTTGTTTACAAGATGACATCCATATGCAGCATTATCTGTCACTGCCTATTAGCAACTTGATTGTGGTACCACATATATGTGAAGCTTAGAGTGAATGCATGGTGCATTATGGGCATAAGTTACCATTCCAGCACCTTTAACATGGTGTAGTTTCTCATGAACAAGCTTCCAGGAGTTCACAGTTGTCCAGTTATCATCAATCTTATTTCTATCTATAAGTTGCAACCTTGTTGCATATGACATAGGCATCTAGACTGTCATTTTGTGCACATCTGAAATGAGGATGCTTGCAATTGTTATCCTAGGTTATATCTCCTCACCTGCAGATATTGATTTCCCTTTTTATCTTTTTTCGAACCATGGTGGGAGTGCCAGCATCCTGATTCAAACTCAGGACCACTCCAAATGAGGAGAAGAGTGACAACTAGCTGATATAAGTCCAGTTGGCCACATACTTTTCAGCAAATAATGACACTTTTCAATTGTGTGCAGATGGCTGTTACTCAATCTGAAATATAATGATAGCTGGTTTTTCTGCAAATAATTATTGAGGATAAACAGACTATATACATTCTGTTATACTTCCAATCATGCTTGTCTTGAATTTCTGATTGTAATTCTCACCATACAGGTGATAGCATTTTTTTTACGACCCAATAAAGACTCCAAAATCCGCAAGTACTGGAATTGGTACCACCACTGGACTGGGAGGCTTGCAGTCTTCTTTGCAGCAGTTAATATCGTTCTTGGGATTAAAGTTGGAGATGCAGGGTCTTCCTGGAAAGTTGGTTATGGTTTCAATCTTGCTGTCCTGCTAATTGCATCAATCATTCTGGAAGTCCTGTTGTGGACTAGATGGTCCAAGAGAAATGTCAGTTACACGACATACTAGATGCAACTTGATTAATTGATGGTTTTATGATCATTAAGGTTAAAGTATGGTTTTCATTAGGTATGATGTTGATATGTCTCCTTTTTTTTTTTGGTTGCATATCTTTCAAAAACCATTTTGAGATTAGTGATCGTGGTCAGCATTGGTGCTCCTACCTATTCTCCATTTTTGTAAATAAGTTGATAAATCTTGGTTTGGCATTGAATTAAAAAGTTTCTTGTTCTTTTTCATTTGGTAGATTTCACATTTGTTTGGCTTTAGCATTTTCAAGATGGTTGATTTACTAGATTTGTTGAATGAAATAAAATCATCATCAAGGCCATTGAAATTTCTACCTTTGAGCAGCTTTGGGCAAGATAGTTGCAAGTTACTGCAAAGATCAAGATCGTCTGATTAAGTTCAGCTCATTTAAGGATGTCTAGGCTGAAGCTGGTTACAGATCAGGATGACATATAATCGGGTTTGACGTCTGAAGCAATCACACTGGTGATATTTCTTCCCACTTCGTTCCATACATGCTTCCTCACAAATCATTTATTGACTCACCTCGTTAGTACATGTTTGACTTAAGCTTCAGAGTATCCGTTGAATGAGATTTTAAATTTTTGGAGATCTATAGTAGGGTTAAATTATTTTTTTTATCATTATTGTTGTTGTTGTATTACCACTACTACTACTATTATTTATACGGGATGCGGTTGTCTCTTAGGATACAATGTCCCAATTGTTAGTGATTAATAAAGTTCATTTACTCCGGGTGGAAGTATAGGGACAAAAATCTGAATAATCTCTCTTACCAGTAGCAGGGAAATGAAGATGCAGGCAAAATGTAGAAATTTGGAAGTTTTTTGTTTACTCAGATAATATTCGATACTTATAATTTGGAGATTTATAGGTACAAAATGATGATCACATTGCTGCAAAACATTGCATTTGTTTGGTTGAGTTAATGAGCTCAATGACCAGTGTATGACGAATCACTTTCACCGCACAAAGCTGATGCGGCCACCAACAGTATGATACCACAGTCCTTTTTTCTCCGAGCGGAGTAAGAAGTGGTAATCATCATATCATTGCTGGTAATAGTGGCATTCCTTAAATTACATGCCACTCACCAGCTAATGAAGTTGGAACATATGAGTACACTGATGAACGCCTAAGTATGGTTAATTTGTCATCGCTTTAAGACCAAATTTTTGCACACAAGATAAAGAAGTTGATTCTAGGGAATGAAGTCAGGGCTTTGGAAATAACAACTCAGGGCTAATTAACCTAGCGATTTGTATTTCCTTTGTCTTAAGGTCTAGGCTGTGGAAGACTGCAGAATGCTTTAGAATTTCAGTTCCTTGAGTTGGATGGTTTCACATCAGATAGGCAAGGGATTTTAGATAACCTTAAATACGCATAGGCCAGTCCTTCTATAAACTTATGTTTTGAGAGGAATATAACAAGCGCTTGCAAGAGTATATAAATTTTACGCTTGAATCGACAACCATCTATTTGGTGGTTCCTTTTTTTTTTTTTGGGTATCGGAGGATGCGTAGCACGTAGACTACATTCTTACAAAATAAACACTTTGGGTATCCAGTAGGTTGCCTGGTTGGCTTCTGATGTATATGGGTTGCTGGAAAACCTATACAAGTTGACCATTTGGCTCCTTTTTCGTGCATGTATCTCATACTCAATGCTATTTATCTTTTTTTTTTTTTTTTTTTTGAGAACTAATGAAATTATTTCTCAAACCACGGAGTCTAAATAAAACCAAAGAACCACTCTTTTTGCTTATCGTAACTTTGCGAGGAATAATCACCAAAAAAAAAATCAACAGTTTAACCGTAAAATCTCAGGTACTGTAATAAAAAGCATTGATGGAACTTTATGAGTTGAATTCAGGATTTCTTTCTTTTTTAAAAGAAAAGAAAAGAGGAAATTTGAGACTTGGATTGTACGCAAGACCAACTCAGAGTCCAATCGTAGAAAACTCCAGTTAAAGAAAGTTCTATTTATGATCTTTGGAAGATGTTTTTCCAAGTGCCTGACCTACGTAATTTTTTTTTATTTTATTATCGAGATAATTAATGATAACCATATTACCTAAAAAAAAGAATCAAGGGCCCGGAATAAATTAGGCTTAAGAGCATTGTATTTTGTTTTGTTTTTTTGTTTTTGGTGCAAAGAGCACTGGTAACGATATTGATGCTCAAAAGTCGCTGCGTTATATCACACCAGATGGCCAACCGGTCCAATAGAAACTCACCAGCTGTTAAGAAAAAAAATAATGAAGAAAGTCGAGACGTACAAGAAGGGTTCTTTCTGCATTGGAGGTGGTGTCCAAAAATTACACCACCAGATATGTGTGGATCATCATATTTAAGTTTAATTTTTTGATATATATTTAATATTCAATATTTTTTTAATTAAAAATTTAAAATATTTAAAATATTAATTTTTAATAATAAAAATATTTAAAATATTAATTTTTAATAATAAAAATATTTAAAATATTAATTTTTAATAATAAAAATATTTTTAATTTTATAATATTTTATAAATAGAGTTACGATATCTTGTTCATAAACTTGATCACGAAAAATCATAAAAAAAGATATTTTTATTATTCAATTTTTTTAAAAAATAAATTACATACATGTTGGCCGACACCAGTGGGACTCAGGCGGGGTTGCCACGTGGGGGTCAGCTATGAGCCGAGGGCATTCTCTGGAGGGTCGACTCGAGGTATGGGTCGGCTCGGCCCCTAGAAAGCTTGACTAAATGGGTCTGGCGAACCCAGCCTGCCATTTGAGTGCGATCTGGCTTGATACGGATCGGCCCAAGTGCGAAGCCCCTCGGGCCCGTCAGTGGAGCGTTACTGCTGGGCTTTGCTGTGCCTTAAGACAATAATTTCCAGCCTTCCAATAGGGAGCTTCCTTTTGGAATGATGGTTAGGGGCTATGGTCCAACAATACATTAAATACGTGTTTAAATAATAAAATTATTCTTCCTTTTTATGATACTTCTATAATTAAGTTTGAAAGTATGATATTATAATCTTGTTCATAGGATCCTACAAGACTTAAAAATATTTTATCATTATTTTTTTTAAAAAAAAATTAATTATAAAAATAATTTTCAACTTCATGATATTATTAAAAAAGATTATGCTACTTTGATTATAGGATGTCATAATCCAAGCCATAAAATATCATAATACAAATTAATGAATATCATTTTTTTAAAAATAAATATTTTTATTATTTATTTTTTTAATAAAAATAAAATTATAAATATTATATATATATATAAAAGCAAGAGTTGGTATATTTTTTTTGCCAGTGGGGCAGTGCATAAAGAATTTCTCCACTGTTGTTGCCCCCCCCCCCCCAACAAATTAATAGTGAGGGAGTTGCTTCGACGGTAGGTGAGGGAGTGTCTTGGGTATCGTGCTTGGACAAGTTTTTCTTTTGGTCCTTCTATCGAACAGTTCCTGGATCGAGCGGGCTTCATGGCGACTAAGGGAAAGAGCGGGAAGGAGACGGGCAATGGAGCTACTGGTGAAGGTGAGGAGGATCGGAGTTGGTCTAGAGTGGTGCAGGGTGCTCCCCAGGGTGCGTCGTGGACGTTTCACCGGATCACCGTAGCGGAGATCGAGGAGCTGCAGGGGTTCTTTACAAGGATGGTGGAAATCTCCCAATCGGAGGTCGAGGAGTCCTAGAAGCTGTGGGAACACAAGTCGGTCTTCGTTCGGAGCCTGGGGCGACGGGTTCAAGCTGGTTGGGTGGTGAGGGACTTTAAGATGAGACTTAATCTTGAGGTGGAACCAGAGGTCTTTGCCTTGGCTGGAGACCATATGTTGGTTCGTTTTAAAGACGTTGAGGTGTGTGCGCGGGCCAAGGCGGGTGATCCGTGGTTCGTCAGCAGGCAACTTCTGGCTGTGGAGCAGTGGCGGTCGAATTTCGCTTCGAGCCGTACTCCAGTCCGGAGAACTGTGGTGTGGCTAAGGTTCCCGGAGTTGCTAGTCGAGTTTTGGTCCTCTAATTCTCTGTTGAGACTTGCAGCGAAGGTTGAGAAGCCACTTTTGATCGATGACTTCACCCAAAACTTGAAGAAGTTCGGGTACACCAGGGTGAAAGTTGAAATGGATTCGAGCATGCCACTATTGCCGGGCCCCTGGTTCAGGGGAGGAATGGGTTATTCTGGCAACAGTTCCAGTATGAGAACCTCCCAGAGGTTTGCTTCAGGTGTGGGAGGATGGGTCACAGTCAAGATGGGTGTGGGTTTGCTGAGGAGTTATCCAAATAGGGAGTTGGGAGTGAAAGGTTGTGGCCGGATAACATTGTTGTTGAAGAGGGGGAGGGTTCTGAGGATTGCCCGTGCCCTCTAGTGCTGGTGATGTCGTCGGTCCGACAACCCAAGGCTCCCAGGGTGCCCTTACGAAGTGGGAGAGACATGGAGAGATCCAAAGATGGTGGCCCAGATTCGTCGGATCCTGGCTCATCCTCAACTCCATTGGAATCCCCGAGGACCGTCTCTTCACCCCTGAACTCGCCACCGAATTCAGATGGGTGGCATAAACCAACTAAGGTGGCGAGGCGCCGATCTTTGGGTTCCGCTAGGGATGACCAATCGAAGGAAGAACCATCATCAGGTAAGGGTTTCTCTGCCCTCAGTCTGCTAGGGGACAGGATGGAGATTGGAGGTGCTACTGATACGGGACCACGGGATGTTTAGATGGTAGACCCTACAGTGGGGTCTCTGAAGAGAGCCAGAAGTCCACCCAAGTCTGATGCTAGCCTCTTGTTACTCTCGATCATGGCCGCCAGCAGCCTACCTCCACAGCGATGAAGTCTGCTCCGACCTCCATCATCGTCAGCCCCTCTTCTTTGTGTCTGGGTGGGGATTGGAAAGAGGGGAGTAATGTGGTTTCTTCTTCCTTTGTTTCCCCTATTATGTGTGATGTTGTGGATGGGGTGGGGGAGGCAGCGATTGTGTTGGCTGTGGAAGGGGTGGAGGGGGTGCAGAATTTGGGCAAAGATGGGCCGAAGCCTATTTCTGGAGGTGTTGCTATCAACCAGAAGGTCAGTGGGGCTGTTACTGAGAGGCGAAGCTGTAGGGGGTTAGGGCGGTGGTTGTTGGTGAAGGGGCTGTGGGTGGGGAGAGCAAGTCCATATTCCTGGAGGTGCCGAAGGCCGTTGCTGGGTCCTCTTCTTTATCTTCTAAAGGAGATAAGTCAGTTAGTGGGGATAAGGAGACTCCACGACAAGGGATTGGATCGGAGCCTGTGGAACAAGGGCAAGATAACCATGATGAGATCTCAAAGAAATTGAGGAATGCGTTGTTTGCAGGAGGGTTGGGGGGTGCCGAGCCCTCGGGGAAGGAAGATTAATGTGGTTTCTATCTTTCTCTTTCCGTTTTAATGAAGATCATGATATGGAATATGAGGGGGATCGGTAAGCCCTCTTTTTATTCTACTTTTTGCCGTTTTGGACAAGTTTATAATCCAGATATATATGTTTTGTTAGAAACTAGGCTATCTAGGCCTGTGTTGGAACGATTCTGTCACTGTATTAAGAGGGATTGGGATTGTTTTGCAGTTGCATCTTAGGGGCTTTCCGGGGGAATTATTGTTATGTGGCATAAGGGGGCTGCAACGATGGACATGTTCAACCATTGTTCCCAATAGGTGTCCATTGTTATATCAGAAAATGGTGGGCCTACGTGGTTGCTATCTGGAGTTTATGCAAGTACCAATTACAGGGAAAGGAGAACTGTGGGGCAAGAAATTTCTGTGCTGGTGGGGTAGGGTATCCCAACTGTTGTGGCAGGGAACTTCAATTATTTGCTTACTGCAGAGGACAAGAGGGGAGGCCGGCCATTTGTGGAGGATATTGCTTCTAGGAAATTTATCCAGTTTTTGTATGATAATGGCCTGGTGGATGTAGGATATGTGGGACCCAGGTTTACTTGGTGTAACAATAGGACAGGGGTAGCTAGAGTCTAGGAGCATATTGATAGGGTCTTTGCTTCACCAGATTGACTTCTCTTGCACCCTGATCATCAGGTTTGTCACCTCCCGAGGATTGCCTCAGATCACTGTCTCATTCTCCTTACTACCTCGGTGGCTGTACGATGTTGTCCTCCCTTCAGATTTGAAAATTTTTGGCTAGCTTATCGTCGTTCTTGGGATATAATCAGGGAGGTATGGAGGCTACCTATTGGAGGGAGGCACAGTATTGGATCTCCCGCAGGCTCTCTTTGCTGAAGCATCGTCTTCTCAGGTGGAACAAGGTGGAAGTCGGAAACTTAGTTTCAATGGTGTTTTCAGTTGAGTCCTCCATTATTGCCCTTCAAGAGAAGGAGGAGAGAGAAGGGGGTTTGGGGGACGTGGATTTGGCTGCTCTTCGACATCTCATGTCTAGGCATCACTCCCTCCTGAGCCAGCAAGAGATTATGTGGAGATAGAAATTTCGGGTGCAGTGGCTGAAGGAGGGGGACAGGAATACACGATTCTTCCATCAAGCTACTATTGTTCGTAGGCACAGAAACCACATCAGGGCTATGCGGTCCTCGGAGGGGTCATGGGTGGAGGATGCAGATGAGGTCAAGCGAGAGCTCTTCTCCTTCTTTTTCTCCAGATGGGCAGGGCCTCGTGAGGAACCCTCTCCCTTTCACTCCCCTCATCTTGAGATTCAGGTCTCTATGGATGAGAATGGCGGTTTTCTTTCCCCCATTTCTGCTAAGGAGATCCGGGCTGTTCTTTGGTCCATGAAGGAGGATAAAGCTCCGAGGCTGGAAGATTTCCCACCATTATTCTTTAGGAGGTACTGGTGCATCATTTGGAGAGAGGTTATCTCTGCTGTGCAGGAGTTCTTTGTTTTGGGTCATATGCCTGATTCTTGAAGGCACACCTTTGTTACTTTAGTTTTGAAGCATATGGATGCTTCTGAGCCGACCTACTACAGGCCTATTAGTCTTTGTAACACTTTGTACAAGTTATGTGCCAAGTATTTGGCTAGCATGATGAAGCCCATTCTTCCCAAACTTATCTCTCCTAAGCAAGGAGTCTTTGTTGGTGGTTGGTGTATCTCCGACAATATTTTTATAGCTCAAGAGTTCATACATAATCTGCGGAGAGCCCTTGCCAGGCGGCCATTGATGGCTATTAAGCTTGATATGGAGGGGGTCTATAATATGATGCACGGGAGCTTCTTGAAGTATGTTTTAGGGGAGTTTGGGTTCCATCGAATCTGGATTGACCGAATTATGACTTGTATCACTCATCCTGCTTATGCTATCCTCATCAATGGGACTCCTTCGGACTTCTTTCACTCCACTGTTAGCCTTCAGCAAGGTTGTCCTCTTTTTCCTTATTTATTTATCTTATGTGTTGATGCTCTTTCACGAGCTTTACGGGTAGCGGTGCGGGAGTCGCCTATCCAGCCTTATTATCCTGCTCTTGGTGCTTCCTCGATCTCGCACTTGCTTTTTGCAGATGACTGCCTCCTCTTAGGCCAGGTCTCACTGGCATCGATGGTAGGCTTCAGGTTGGTGCTGGAGTATTACTGTGTGGCTTCGGGTCAGAGGGTGAATCTGCATAAATCAGAGGTCCGATTAAGCCCGATGACTCCTATCCGGCCTCGACGATCCATTCAAGATGTTTTGGGCATTTCTATTTGAAAGGGGTGCTTGCAGTATCTGGGAATTCCTATCTTTGGTGGGATACTGCGTAGTATGGATTGTCATAAGATAGTACTTTCTATTTAGGAGAGGGTGGAGGGTTGGCAAAGTAGAACCCTTTCTTCTATGGGTAGGCTTATCTTGATCAGGTCTGTTCTCACATATCTTCCGGTGTTCTTTCTCTCCAATGATATTATTCCCAAGTCCGTCATCTTAAAGGTGGATCAGATCATTCGCTCCTTCCTTTGGTCATCTTCGACTTCTCATCGGGGTGTACACTGATGGGTTGGGATGTGGTCTGCCAACCGATTCGGGTTGGTGGCCTTGGTATTCGCTCCTTGGGAGAGTTGAGGGAGGCTTTCGTAGCTAGACATATTTTGAGATTCATGCTGGGTCCAGAGAGTATGTGGACCTATATGATGATGACTCGTTATGGTTCCTTCCCCTTGGTAGTGGATACTGGGATTGGTCTGGCTCATCAGGGATCTACCATTTGGAGAGAGATGAGGTGGGTAGCCCCTATTGTTATTTTCCAGATGAGGTGGGCTATTGGAGATGGTACTTAGATCAGCTTTTTGGAGGATCCTTGGATATCGGAGATTCCTTTAGCCCGATGGCCTACTTTCATTGTAATAGATGGTTTGGATATCAGGATTGTGGCTGATCTCTTGTCTCCTAATGGCTCGTAGTGGAGGGTTTCTCTGGTCATTCAGATATTTGGATACATCTTGGGAGCTAGAGTCCTCTCCACTACTCTATCGACACATCCCTGTCTGGATATTCAGGTTTGGAGATCTTCGATACTGGGTAGAGCCCCTATAGCGGACTTGTATCATATGTTCGGTGAGGAGCCTAGGAGGACTTGTCAAATTGGTTGGATGGTCTCTTAGTGTGCACCCTAGGGTGGCCCTTTTCTTATGGAAGGTTGCATGGCACCGCCTCCCTACCAAGGCTCTCCTTCATGATCGAGGGATTGATCTTCCTCTCTCCTGCCCAGCCTGTGATGCTTAATCCGAGACTATGGAGCATGCGTTATTCAACTGTTTGTGGACTCGACGTGTTTGGACGGCTATGGGGTTGGATTTCATGTATGACCAATTAAAGGATCTGGTGGTTTCCTTCTTTGTTGCCCAGCGATGATGCAACCCAAGAGGAGGGGTGAAATGGGTTTCAAAAACTTATTTGAACTATTTCAATGGATATAAAACAAGTATGTGCCAATTCAAATCAAGTTCTTATATTTTGCCAAAGTGATGTGTGCTTGATGAAAATATGCAACAGAATCAAAGTAAATGTAAAAGTAAATAAGC
Source organism: Areca catechu (assembly GCA_021397845.1). Taxonomy (NCBI): domain Eukaryota; kingdom Viridiplantae; phylum Streptophyta; class Magnoliopsida; order Arecales; family Arecaceae; genus Areca; species Areca catechu. The sequence continues at coordinate 32,438,873 of CM038039.1, forward strand.
AATAAATAAGAGCAATCACAAATACAGGAATATATAGTGGTTCGATGCACTCCAAGGAACCTACATCCATTTCTCAAGTTTTTCTTGGGTATTTTACTATAATCACCAAGATTACAGTCGATTAGTTTTCCGGGCTCACTAATCAAAACCCAACTTGTTTTCACTGGGCTCACAAGTCAAAATCCCTTGGTTTTCTAGGCTAACCAAAAATCTTGTTGATTTTGCGGGCTCACAAACAACCTAGTTGGTTTTACAGGATCACCAACAACCTATGTTGGTTTTACACAAAGGCTAACCAACAACCTCTTTGGTTTTCTAAGGCTCACCAAAAACCTTGATATAAAAATATAAGAATGAAAGTAAAGAATACAATAAAGCTTTCTAATAAAAGCAATTATCTCTTTGAAGCCCTTGGATGATGTTAAAGAGCTTGTCTTCAATTTGTTGAAGCCTTTGAATGAAGCTTGATGTTGTGGACTTGGATCAACTCTCTTATCTTTGGAAGCTTGAAGGCTTGAACTACTCAACTCTTGAATCCTTAAAGGATATTCAATAATCTCACCAAAGAATTGCTTCCCCATTTGATTTTTGGTGTTTATATAGCTCTCCAATCCATAGATGAACGTTTATAACCGTTGGGGATGAAAAACTAGCCATTCGAAGCAAGTTGGAATCAATTCTAAAATTTTGAAAAACTAACCGTTATACCAAGTGTCGACACTTGAATCTGGTGAGTCGATATTTAGGGTTAACACTTGATAGGTGAGTCGACACTTAGGTCAGCTTAAGGCAAAAATTCTGGATTAATACTATTTTGTATTTTTCTTGTTCTCAGGTCTTGAGTCGACACTTGGCTTGATACTTGGCATGCTGGATGTGCTAAGCTCCAAAACTCGTTCAAATTTAAATTATGAGCTCTTTAAGATCTTCCTCATATTCCAAAGCCCTTATAACTTGAAAATCCATGGCTTCTTCAACTAAATGACAATCTTTTCAATCTTTTAACATTGATGAGTACCTGTATCTAATAAACACTTTTAACACACACTAGTACTCATATATACTTAAGTATTTTGTCAATCATCAAAATCAAGATCAGAGTCAACAATCTTCCTCTTTTTGATGATGACAAAATCTTTAAGTATATAAATAGGGTAAGCTTAAAAGGATTAACAATAAAATAAATATGTAAGCTCAAAACTAATAAGTATCAAGCTCCCCCTCAAAATATAATTTTAAAAATATTTTCAAAAATCATTCAAAATTTTTAAACATTCTTTCCCTTGCTAATTCTTCCCTTAAGATTATAACATTTTGCTTTCTTCTTCCCCTTTTGCCATTTCTTTCATTTCTCTTATAATTTTTCATGTTTATCATATCTTTTCCTTTTTCATACTTAACATATTTCTCCCCCTTTTTGTCATCATGAAAAAGGATGAAAGGCAATACAAAATGGGAATGAAGGTGGAAAGAATAGCAAGTAGATCATCAAAATCAATACATATACTAATTAAATATGATACCAATTGAACATGATACCATAAAAATGACATGCACATGCAAAAAATAATTCAATGTATATTAGCTCTAATATGTATAACCAAGATATGATTAAAACAACAATCCATTCACTTCATTTGTTCATGGGATAAGGCCACAGTGGCACCCCAACACATCATAAGAGATCCCTTGAATAAAAAGAGAGGGTCTTTAAACCCTACTTAGCTCCTATGACCGGACGGTTATAATGACTAACCCAATCCGAAGTAGTTACTAGGAGCTCTTCTTTTTTTTAAGATTCTTAATGAAATAAATCTTAATACCAATTGAATGTAACTTCCCTTAAAGAAAAAAAAGATTTGATATCAAGGAGGAGTATCAGAGCAATATAAGTAAAGCATGATATCAAAGAAAATATTGAAAGCATCATATATGATAATAAATCTTTGGATGCTCTCCCTAAATATTATTCTCCCTTAAAAATATACATTCACTAAGGAATAAAACATGAAAGCACAAGCATCATAATTTCAGACAATCTGAGATATGAACATAAATACTAAGACTGAAATCAAATATTTGAATTTTCAAGATATATAAGATTTTCAAAATTCAGGAGGTTGACATTTTAAAGATTCAATTTAATATGATTTCAAATTTATTTGAAGTGATTTGATATCCATACAAATGCTAGAAGTAATATGATATCAAGTCTAGCTACTAGATTAAGGGTTTATCAATATGCATACCTTCTTCTTAAATATAATCCTTAACTATGAATTCTATACTTATTCCAAATCATTTCTAGTCTAAGCATGGATACAAAATGGAATACATTTCAAGAAAACCATATGATTTGAAATGATTTTGATTATCCATATAAATATTAGAAGTAATCTAGTACCAAGTTTAGCTACTGGAGTAAGAATTTATCAATATGCATACCTTCTTAAATATAATCCTTAACTACCAGTTCTAGTCTTGATCCAAATCATTTCTAACTTAAGTATAGATACTAAAAATGAAAATATATAAATTATAACATTTTACTTAAAATAGTTTAAAACTATATTAATCAAAATCAAGTGAAAGTCTAATAATCACAAGTTTAATCATGAGAGCATGAATTCCATCAATATCAAAAAGTTCATGATCATAACAAATGATTTTTAGTGTAAACTTGATTCTAATTAATCAATTAAAATAATTTTTAAAGCAATATACAACTTTAAAAGTATTTTTATGAAGTAATTTAAAATACATTAATCAAAATCGAGTAAAGGTCTAATAATCACAAGTTTAATCAAGATAGCATGAAATTCATCAACATCAAAAAGTTCATGATCATAATCAATGACTATAAGTCTAAACGTGATTCTAAGTAATCATTTAAAATAATTTTTCAAAGTAATTGATATAACATTTATAATAAATATTCAATTACATTTTCAATTATGGAAGGAAATGTTTAGAATTTACCAATATGTATAATCCTTCCTTTACCATTTAGCCCAAACTGTAGCTTGTCCACTCTTTGTATTGTCTTGTACAGCCACTTTTCAAAAACTTTCTTTCTTCATGTTGGGTTACAAGACATTCCTGTAAAATAAACTAGGTGGACAATTTTGGTACCTAAACTTTCTTGGATCTTGTAGGGTTAGTAAATATGGTTCCTTTTGGAACCCAAATTTTTCTTAATTTACAAGAATATACATTATGCCCAATTTTACAACATTTAAAGTATGCAATATTGGAAGAAGTAGCAATAAAGGAATTCTTGTTTTTCAACTCAAGATTTTTGTTTTTCTTTAAAAGCTCATCATTTGATACAAAAATCTTGGATCTTCTTAGAATTTCTATTTCATTTAATAAAATATTTTTTTCATTTGAAAACTTATTGGATAACTCTTTCAAATCAAAATTTTCTTTTTCTAAATTTTCTTTTTTTAGAAAGATTTTTTTTATCAATTTCTAAAACATCAATCTTTACATTTAAATCATAGTTTTTATAGACAAAATTGGTATTCTCAAGAGAAAAAGAATCTACATGTCTTTTTAATTTCTTGTGCTAAATTTTTAATACTTTGTATTCATGCACAAGATCATTAAATACATCATGTAATTCATCAAAGATAAAATCATATTCATTTTCAGTACATACCTCTTCCTCATTTGCCATAAAGCAAAGATTGGCAACTTCTTGTTCTTCCTCCGAACTAGAGTTTTCACTATCGCTCCAAGTTGACATCATTGTCTTGAATTTCTTTTTGGCCTTAAGGGCTATTATCTTTTTCTTCTTTTGATCAGCAACCACTTCTTTGTGCCATAAATTTAACTCATGGGTCATGGGCGAACCAATAAGCTCCTCCAAAGATAGAGTATCAATATCTTTGGCTTCTTGGATTGCCGTTATCTTTGGATCCTGTTATCGCCTAAATCGTCGTGGCCTGCAGCTCCGGTGCGACGTCGGGCGTCACTCCCCTCGCCTGGAATCCCTCGCACTTTCCCTAGTCCCTGCAAAAGAAAAGAGAGACCCTAGCCGGGGATTCGAGCTGGGGCACTCCAACGATCAAGTTAGTGGGCGATCTAGGAGAACATATCCCTCTCGGTGGATTTCGATGAGGTCTCCATGTTCGGGGGTTGTTAATTTTTGGAAGAGAAAGTGAGTGTAGGGAGTTAGCAGAGAAGGAGGACTAGAGCAGAGTCGGCTGTGTCTGTGGGATTCTTCTGACAAATTTTTTGGCAGCCCCCAGAGCATTGCGTCTGGCTTGCTCTCCCCTTCTGCGTGCCAACCATTACCTCCCTTACCCTTTGCTAGTTTTGTCTCTTATCTCTCCTCTTGGTTGGAGGATCCTCTTATATTTTTTTGGATGGAGGGGTCGTATGTGACCCTTGCTTTCCAGATGTTCCCCTTTTTGGGAGAGTTCCAAGGGGTGACATCTGGCAGCATGCAGGAACTGCACGTGAGCTCCCGTTAGCGCCTTTGAGGTGGAGAATCATGTTGCTGGCTCTGATGCTCTGGTTGGTCGCCATGTTTTGGGAAACATGGTGAAGCACTAGCATGTGGGTGACCGTCCCAGGGTTTGAATCCTCTAGCACGGTCTCCTATTTATGGATGGTGCAGATGGCAGACTGGGGAGCATCGTACCTTGAGAGGGATGTTCCTTCCCGATCGGTGTGAGCTGGGATTTGAGAGGGTCCTGGTGCTCCGATGAGGTGCCTTCCTTCACATGCTTCAGGTGGTGGGCTGCCGCCTGTTAGTTGTACTGTCTCAGAGGTGGGGTCTGGGTGAAGACGGCTATCTTTTCCGTCATGATTTGAATCTATGTTGCCTCCTGTTATTGGCTTGGTGGCATTTTGAGTTCGACCTCGACCGGGGACTGACCTCGACAGGGGATTCACTTTGACTTCTTGCTTGGGTGCCAGGCTTAGGTGGTGCCTCCATCTGCTGACCGACAACTGGTGCCTAGGTGGGCTCCACGTCAGTGGATACAGTCGTATCAGTTGCCCCCCACTCACAAGCCCAGAAGATGAAGTGGCGCTCGGGGCATGGAGAGTAATAATCATGCTGATATGGATCGGGGCATCCCTTTATGCTGCCGACGTCTCCGTGCGTTTGCACTTCGAGGGCCACGCCTTCACATTGATGGGGGTTTCTTGGTGCTTCAGCTTTCCGATGGCGACCATAAATGCTACTCCTGAGTCGATGCGAATTCCTCTGAGGATGAGGTGCGCGCATCATTCAATGCCAGCACTGAAGGTGAAAGACACAAACACCATGCATACAATATATAAAAGCAAGGTAGAAATAGATGCATTTTAAAATGATTTTAAAATATGCACAGCGAAAGGCTTGGTAAATCAATCTAAACGATCTACCAATCTGCCCGTAACAGGATCTAGTATAATAAAACAACATGCAATATAAACATCAAAACAAGAGAAGAGTAGAGATATAAAAGTACCTTACTGTTATACCTTTGATGGATGCAGTGACGGTGCTCCAAGGACGATGCTCTTGAGCCACACACGTGTTTGGCCTCTACAAGTAATCCACACCGGGGCTCGACTCTGATCAACTCCCTCGGAGTGCTAGCTCCTTAGGATCCTTTGGGCTGATCTTCTTCTTCCTGGAAGACGAGGAGGAGAGGTGGAACCCTTCCTAACTAGCTCTTTTTCAAGGCCTAGCTTGAGTGCTAGGAGTCCACACACCCAATGTCCAAGTCCTCTCAACCATTTTCTTCCCTCTAGAAATCTCAGCAGTAATAAGATTTAGAGACAAAAATAATCAAGAACTTCTTTAACCCAGCAGCTCTAAAATAATACTTATTTATAGAGGCAGCCAAGAGAGGGAGAAAGAGGAAGGAGGAGTGATTGGGGGAGAAGGTCAAGGAGCATACCAAATTGACTCAAACCATATTAGGAAGGAATAACAATCATTCCATAAAGTTTGGAGCCAAAACAGCTTGAATTCAAAATTCAAACCAGGTCAAAACCTTCCAAAAAAGTCCTAGAAATGATGTTCAGGGATTTCTGGTCGAGCAGAGACGAGTCGACTCGAGCAGGTTCGAGTCGGCTCATCCAAGACATAGAACAGTCAGACTGTTCATTCGAGTCGGCTTCGAGTCGGCTCGAGCAGGGGTCGAGTCAGCTCAACCAGAAAATAGAACGAGTCGACTCGAGCAGGGGTCGAGTCGGCTCGTCTAGAAAAGTCATCTAGAAATTCTTCTTGTCACAGCCAAGTGTTGACCCCTCAAGTGTCGATACATGGTCAATCACATTGACCGTCAGTGACAGCAAACGATTCTTAATCATCGATCAATCTTATAATCAGATAGAAATTTCTATGGTGTGTGACCCCATAGGTTCGAACACTAAGCCGGTAGCACTGGAACACTTCCGGTACCAGTCAAAGTCCTCATCTAGCAATGATACCCGATGCTCGGATAGGTCCAAGATGCAGAGCACCTCTCAAGAACCTCTGGCATATGGTTACTGCATAATTCATCCCTTTGACCTTATAATACTCAGAATGACCTAGGATTTGACTGCCAACCCTAATTTGGTTTATCTAGATCGTGTCTCAACTTTATAAGTTCTGTGACTCCTCACAAGAACTATCCTGGCCAAGGATTTGTTAAATTGAGACACAATGAGCCATTCACTCCAAACTATTTGGAGGGGTCAATTCCATCTTGATCCACCACCGCTCCACAAATACTTGACTGCACCCAGATGAAGGTGAAAACTATTCATGCAAGCAGGGTAGAAAAGATGTATTTTAAAATAATTTTAAAACATGCACAGCGGAAGGCTCGGTAGATAGATCAAAATGATCTACCAATCTGTCCGCAACAGGATCTAGCATAACGATCTAGCATGCAAGCAAAACATCAACAGAGAGAAATATACAAAGATACAAAGTACCATACCTTAATATCTCTAGAAGTACTGAGAAGAATGATGTGAGCACCCTTTAAGATGGGGAATCATGTTGCTGGCTTTAATGCTTGGTTGGTCGCCATGTTTCGGGAAACCTAGCGAAGCACTAGCATGCGGGCGGCCGCCCCAGGATCTGAATCCTCTGGCATGGCCTCCTATTTGTGGATGGTGCAGATGGCAGACTGGGGAGCACCGTACCTTGAGAGCGATGTTCCTTCTCGATCGGTGTGAGCTGGGGTCTGAGAGGGTCTTGGTGCTCCGACGAGGCACCTTCCTCCACAAGCCTCAGGAGGTGGGCTATCGCCTGTCAGTTGTACTGTCTCAGAGGCGAGGTCTAGGTGAAGGCGACTCTCTTTCCTGCCATGATTTGAATCTCTATTGCCCCCCGTTCTTGGCTTGGTGGCATCTTGAGTTCGACGTCGGCCGGGGATTGATCTCGGCAGGGGATTCACTTCGGCTTCTTGCTTGGGCACCAGGCTTAGGTGGCGTCTCCATCTACTGACTGACAACTGGCGCCTAGGTGGGTTCTACGTCAGCGGATACAGCCGTATCAGATTCAATGATATTGGCAAAGATCTAAGAATTTTATTAATCAAATCAACATTAGTATAGATTTTGCCAAGACTTTTTAATTCATTAACAATAGTCATAAATCTAGTATACATATCAGATATAGATTCATAATGTAGCATTTCAAATATTTCAAAAGAATGAACAAATATATTAATTTTAGTATTTTTCACTTAGTACCCTCATGAGTAATTTCAAGTATGTCCCATATCTCCTTCGTCGATGTGCATGTGGAGATTCTATTGAATTTATTAAAGTCCAATACACAATAAAGCAAGTTCATTGCTTTAGCTTTAATTTTAGATTGCTTAATGTCATATTCATTCCAATCCTCTTCGAGCTTTAGAATGAAAATGCCATTAACCAAAATGGAAGGAATATGAGGACCATTAACTATAACTTTCCAAAGATAATAACTAATATATTGAATATAGATGCGCATGCGAGTTTTCCAAAAAGTGTAATTAGTGCCATTGAACAATGGTGGTCTATTAGTTGCATGTCCTATAGCAAAACAAGCACTTTCTAGGGCTGCCATGATCTTTTAACTCAAAACTGTTGGATTTTTTGCAAAGCACCAAGTCTAGATATCAGCGATTTTGGATTCCAGGCTCTGATACCAATTGTTGCCCGGCGATGATGCAATCCAAGAGGGGGGGTGAATTGGATTTCAAAAAATTATTTGAACTATTTCAATAGATATAAAACAAGTATGTGCAAATTCAAATCAAGTGCTTATATTTTGTCAAAGTATTTGTGTGCTTAATGAAAATATGCAATGGAATCAAAATAAATGCAAGAGTAAATAAGCAATAAATAAGAGCAATTACAAACACAATAATATATAGTGGTTCAGTGCACTCTAAGGCACCTATATCTACTTTCCAAGTTTCCCTTGGGTATTTCATTATAATCATCAAGATTACAGTCGATTATTTTCCGGGCTTACTAATCAAAACCCAACTTGTTTTTACCGGGCTCACAAGTTAAAACTCCTTGGTTTTCCAGGCTAATCAAAAATCTTGTTGGTTTTGCGGGCTCACCAACAACCTAGTTGGTTTTACGGGCTCATCAACAACCTAGTTGGTTTTACAGGATCACCAACAATCTATGTTGGTTTTATACAAAGGCTAACCAACAACCTCTTTGATTTTCTAAGGCTCATCAAAAATCTTAATACAACAATGTAAGAATGAAAGCAAAGAATACAATAAAACTTTCTAATAAAAGCAATTATCTCTTTGAAGCCCTTGGATGATGTTGAAGAATCTTGTCTTCAATTTGTTGAAGCCTTTGAATGAAGCTTGATGTTGTGGACTTGGATCAACTCTCTTATCTTTGAAAACTTGAAGGCTTGAACCACTCAACTCTTGAATCCTTGAAGGATATTCAATAATCTCATCAAAGAATTGCTTCCCCATTTGATTTTTGGTATTTATATAGCTCTCCAACCTATAGATAACCATTTATGACCGTTGGAGATGAAAAACTAGCCGTTTGAAGCAAGTTGGAATCAATTCTGAAATTCTAAAAAACTAGCCGTTATACCAAGTGTCGACACTTGAATCTGGTGAGTCGATACTTAGGATCGACACTTAGGTCAGCTCAAGGCAAAAATCCTGGATTGATATTGTTCTGTATTTTTCTTATTCTCAAGCCTTGAGTCGATATTTTGAGTTGATACTTGGCTCGATACTTGGCGTACTGGATGTGCCAAGCTCCGAAACTCGTCCAAATTTAAATTATGAGCTATTTAAGATCTTCCTCATATTTCCAAGCCCTTATAACTTGAAAATTCATGGCTTCTTTAATTAAATGACAATCTTTTCAATCTTTTAATATTGATGAGTACCAGTATCTAATAAATACTTTTAACATGCATTATTACTCATATATACTTAAATATTTTTTCAATCATCAAAATCAAGATCAGAGTCAACATTCTTGGATCTGCTGAGGCTGTCCTCTGATTCTTTCAGGTATGAATTTCCGGCTTATGTGGCCTATCACATCTGGCTTTCCTGGAATACCCTTATATTCTGCTCAGTAAGGTGTTCTACTAGGGTTCTGGCGGAGAGAGCTCGGGCTCATATGGACGAGTTCCACATTGCGACTTTGCCATCCACGGAGATCTAGGATTCCGGCATCGTTCCTAGAGCATCCCGGAAGGTTTTTATTTCATGGGAACCCCCTCCTCCGAGGTATGTCAAGGTCAACTTTGATAGGAGTGTGAGAGGTCCTGAAGGTAGAGCTGCTTTTGTCATCAGGGGATCTGGCTTAGGCTTCATTGCTGCTGGGGGTTGCCATCTCTTTGACACTTCTGTCCCCTAGGCAAAGCTCTCGGCGGCTTGGACAGGGATTCGATATGCCTGTCGGTCCCTTAGATATGACCATCTTATTATTGAGGAAGACTTTGCTACTATCATTGCATGGATAAAAAGGGTAGTTGGTGCTGCTTCTGCTCATCCTTTGATCCATGATATTGCTCTATGATTGCGATGTTGTCCCTCTTTTCATGTTAGGCATGTCTTTAGGGAGGTCAATACGGTAGTTGATTCGGTGGCTTTCTTCGTAGCCAACCATTCAGAACAGGTATTCTGAATTTAATTAGATGAGTCATCTTTTGAGTTCAGAAATTATATTTTTTTAAAAAAAATTTAAATATATTTATATCAAATTTATTGGTTGAATTATCCATTTTATTCGGAGAAAAAAAAAAAGAAGAAAGAAAAAACGCAGGCAGGAAGGAAGAAGAGGAGTTTCTCCACTGTAAAATGATGCGCGAGTCGACCACGGCATCAGCCCAGCGACCTGCTCGGTTTCGGCAAAAAGGTTCTGGGGCCACAACAGGTGTCCTCGTGCAGGGCGAGGAGCACGGTCAATTATCCGACGGTGACCCCATTTGTCTTCCCCCCAGCGTTAGGTCTCGAAGGGTGGTCCACCTAATGGACAATTTGGATCTATCGAAAAAAACACCTGATCATAATCCTTCGTGGGTCCCCGTCCCTCGTTTCATCTCTCGGAGCAGCCCTGCCGTCTGATTTAGACGCGTTTTCTTGTAGGGTACTCGTAGCCTCTTAATTACATGCAAGAATATTGTAGTGGTCCTCTTTTCCGTATTTGATCGTGGAGCGTGGATCCTCCTCTCCGGTGCACCTCCATGCGGTGCGCATGATCCATCACATGATGGATGGTATGTATGAATACACATCATATAATAGATGTATATATAGTCATCCATTATATGATGAATGATGTACGTAATATATTATACTGCATATGACGAGTACTGCAACAAATCCATGCTGTTGATTGTAAGAATCCATGACTCATGGCCGAGGATTGAATTTACTGTACAATGGAATTCAATAATATGGCAACCTGCAAGCAAACGAAGCGAGCCATTCTTTAACCGGGTAGGCAGAAGGCTGAAATATTTTTTTAATGCTAAAATGGTGTCGCATGGCACTTGATCGACTAAAGAATCTCCTAGCTTTTAGGCTACTATGTTTAGCATCTTCACCATCATCTTTTTTTTTTTTTTTTTTTGGGTAAAGACCATCATCATCTCTTCATTTAAAAAAAAAAAAAAAAAAAAAAAATTGCAACAAAGTTTATAAACAATAAAGTTGAACTTAGGTTTTGTAACAAGATTGACCGTTAAACTCCATTTCCTCTAGTTCTTTCCATCAACCAAGCATGACCTTCATTCACACAGGCCATTGGAAAGGGACCCTCTGTTTTCTTCTTTGGCTAGAGAGAGAGAGAGAGAGAGAGAGAGAGAGAGCATCGACATCGATCGAAGCCCAAACAAATCATGCGACACAAACACGTTTTATTGGGCTTGGCCCAGGAAAGATACTGGGCCTTACTCTCTTCCTGTAGTTGATTGGGCCATTCGAGCTCGGTGATTCGTTCACGTCTCGGTCAATCGAAGAAGGATAATCCATGATTAAGATCATTGGTAAACTCCCACATAATCTCGTTTTGCACAAGATAACACTGACCGACGGTGGCCTGGGTTTGGTACTTCAGCAACTTGTGAAAGGTGTGTTCTCGCATCGACCCCTGAAAGAACGCCTTGTCCAATACCTACCGATAGCGAATTATTTGTATTCTAACCATGTAGAAAACGTTACATCACGAAAAAAGACAAACAATCAACCCAAAAATTCCTAATCTTGTAAGCCTTGAATAAGAAACTTATAATCCAAGACCTATTTGGTATTGCTTAATTTTCTTTCTTTTTTTTTTTTTTTTTTTTAATTTTTAATTTTCTTTGGAAAGCTCGACAAGAAACATGTACGGATGGGCTCGAGTACGTTGAAACCTTGGTTGCTTTCATGAATGAGTAATAATAGAATCAAAAGAATAGCAGATATTTCATGAGAATATTGCCTTCCATTTGATTTCCTTGCAAAATTTCACTAATATTTACAGAAACAAGAATAAAAATGGGCAATGATGCCATAAATGATGTTAATCGTACGCTATCATCATTCCTTTTATCATTCGAAAACTTTTTTTCATAAGCTGGAAATCTAAACCTTTGGCAAGACCGATCGGTGTTACAGAATAACAATGACGGTGCCACCGATTATAATATGTAAATGATAGAAAATAATTAATCTTAGTTAGATTTCACATGCTAACAAAAAGAAAGAGGATCATCGAGTTACAGCCGTGACCCTGTTCTTCATGACAAATGATGGTGCTCCCCAAATTATTATTAGACACCCAAACAGAGAGGCTCGAGGTCGATGCTGTTTAACCTCCTCCATGTTACGCAAGCGAAAGGAGAAAGGGATGGATGAAATGAACGGAGAGAAGGCAGAGGGAGTGAACGGTAGGAGCCACTAATAATGGAGCGATCGTGGAGGGAACGGGACGGCGGGACCCGCTGCTGCGTACCAGGCCAAAAGTCCACACAACGAGACAAAGCCATCGCCCCACTTCCAGCTGTTGTCGACATCACCTCCGGATGCTTCCTGGCCCCAAAGCTCCGAGCCCAAGCGGGGCTCTTCCCCCGACCCAGAGCCACGCCAATCATTGGCAGGGCTGGGGGCCAGGCTCCCTTCGGCACCTCTCCAAATGCCCCAAAGACGAAAGCTGCCGCTGGTTCCTCTTTGGAAAGCGATAGGGGACCCGGGGGGGGGGGGGGGAGAGAGTCTGCGCGAGGCCCAAGTTACTCGAGGACTTCTGTCGCTAGCTCTTGTTGTCAAGTCATTCGCTGCTTTTCCATCGGAATTTTGCGTGGAATTACTTTGGAGAAGGCCACCGAGGCCTGGTTTACACGATTTTTTTTAAAATAATATATATAAAAAATTATGAAAATAAGTATCGTGCCAAATATTTATGAAAATAGATATTTTTTATTGACATGGACACGTGGCACCAAAAATACCTATCACATGGCAAGGCGGGGTACCAGCTGGGCTTGAAATCATCCTTGAAAAAGACGATTTCATGTTGAGAAATCATCTTTCCCAAAAACGATTTCAGCGCACATCCTCTCTACGTGCCCGGCTCCCCATTCAACACGTGGTGGCAAATAGAATTCGTCTTTGGCAAAGACGAATTCTCACAGAGAAATTATCTTTGGCAAAGACAATTTCAGGATGTCCGCACGGTGATCTGCCGACACGTGGCTCGTTTTCAGGTGGCTAGGGGGACACATGGCATCTTAAAGCTGAATTCGTCGTTGGAAAAGATGAATTCGGACCGAGAGATCGTCTTTCCCAAAGTTGATTTCTTAGCTGAACCTATTTCCCTTGGTTCTTCTCTGTTTTTCCTGTTCTCCGTTGTTCTTCCTCGCTGGTCCACCGTTCCGCCACCTCCCCGGTCCCCACTCACTGGTCCACCGCTCCGCCACCTCCTGTTCGGTCCACTGCTGTCCTCGATCACTGAGAAATCATCTTTCCCAAAGACGATTTCTCAGTCGCTGGTCCTCCACTACTCTGCCACCTCATGCTCGGTCCCACTTCTCTGGTCCCCCGACTCCCCGGCTCTCAATTTCATCTCCTTTTCGGTCCCACTCTAGTCCAATAAGTATATATTTTTTTAGTTCCACAAATAATTTATTTAGTTCATGATATGTTGTTAGTGATTTATTTTAGAATTTATTTATTGATAATGTTGATATGCAATACTTAAGTATTCTTGAACTTCAACAAATCATACAATGACTCAAAAAAAAAAAAAAAAAAAAAAAAAAAAAAAAAAAAAGCCTCTAGATGTTATATGGCTTGTTGAATAAGATTGGGTGGCACATACATAATATGCTCATCTACAATAAGGCTCGACTTACAATATGCCCAGTTCTAGCCCTACACCAGATAGAATTTCAGTTGCCACTTTCTCTGACATCTTTGTGACCCTGTTGATCCTGTGAAAAGATCAGCATGTAATTAAATAAAGAACCATGAAGGAAAAAAGTAGAAGAATATTTTCTTTTCAATATTCTAAGCAAGATATAAATCAGAAAAACATCTTCTAATAATAAGGCAAAAATGTATGACCAATTTGCAGCCTACCGGCATCAAGGTACATAATTTGATTGTGAGTTTAGGACAGTGAGGTATTGTACTAATACTAAGTTGGTTATGCAATTAAATTCTTTTATGTACTCAAGTTGATTGTGTTATACTAAGTTGATTGTGTTACTTGGACATGCATGTATGCGTGTATATATACATATATACAATGATTTAAACATAGAAAAATATTGCATTACATTGAACCATAGACCCGTCAATTTATTAATATGCATAATTTATAGTATCCATACATTATTTATAATTTTGTATGGATCTTAGAACTATGCATATTAATCAATTGATTGTTCAAAGTGGACAGTTTGAAAATTGTAAATAATTTTACGGATCACTTTACAGCATGCAAATGATGTGCATTGAAGATCGAATGAAATTTCATACAGCATTTTTCTTTTGTTCTCCGCATACATAAATTTTGTATGTGGAGAACTAAGGAGAGATGCTGCCAAAATTTCATTCGATCTTCATTGTACATCATTTGTATGCTGTAAAGTGATCTGTAATATTAATGCAATTCCTGAATTGGATAGGACATATCTTTACCTATTAGTTGGTGATAAGATGCATATATTATTATGCTAGTGATGTCATTAGAAACATTATACTATGATTTTTTTTTTGCTTGTTTGTGTTATGATTGTGTATATAATTTGATAAAAATTGCAGTGCATTGGACATTTCTAAATATGTTTTGTTGGTTAAACATATAGGACATAATGGGAGAAACAATCACAGCATTATGTTATATTAATGGTTGTATTATGAATGGACCAAATGGGATTGAGTACAACCAGGGTCTGAAAAAGGTAATTAGAATAAATTCTGGTATGACATTTGAAGAGCTGGAGAATAAAATATATAGAGTTCTGCATATTGATAGAATTGGAAAAAAAATATTGATCATCTATAGATATCCACAAGTTGTCCAGCCGACATCTGTAAAATATGAACTCGTTCCTCTAATCGATGATGAAGACATGGAAATAATATTTTCAACTATCAATTCACATCGATGTATATCGAGTGTAGAGTTATACATAAATATCAAAACTGTAGATGCTCCTGAACCTGTCTGTTCTCAGGATGACTATGAAGAAGCTGTTCGAAATATAGCAACAACCCGTGTAACCAAACAGGTTTCATACGGTACTCCGAATATCGTAGCTACTGAAGTTGAAAATATTTGTTCAGTTTATCCAGTATCCCCGTTACATACGGTGGATAGTACTATACCTGAAACTAATATTAGATAATCATCGGTATATACACCTGCTGATGATACGGTGCATCTAGATAATCTATTCTTTAATGAGAATGATGATGAATGTGAAAATGATTTGCCCGATGAAGGTAATGAAGCCGAAACTTCAGACCCAGTACGAAATCCAGAGCAAACACATGTTCCAAACTATTCTGCATTTGAAGCTCCATCTAGAACATTCACCCAGATTGATTGGGATGCTGCGAATGTTTCAATGTATTCTTCATTTCAGGAACAAAATGTTATATGGCAAAGGGATGAGGAATTGCATAAAGAACTTTACTTTAGGATAAGGTCGAATTACAGACTGCGATAAAGCAGTATTCTGTTGAATGACATCATGAATTCAAAGTTATTGAGTCTAATCCAAATATATGGCTTGTAAAATGTAAGAACAGAGATTCGAGATGTCAGTGAATGTTGAGGGCTATTAAACATCATGTTTACTTTGAGATCTCACGATATACTGGTCCTCATACATGCCTGTCTGCAATGATATCTCAGGATCATTCTGGACCGGACTCCACATTAATTGCTAATGAAATACGGGACCTGGTGAAAGAAGTTCTTACAATTGCTGTTGCTGGACTAGGCGCAGTGATAAAAAATAAGTATAATTATACACCAAGTTATAGAAAATTATGGGAAGCCAAGCAGAAGGCGATAACAATGTTATTTGATGATTGGGATATGTCATATGAATTACTTCCGAAATGGTTACATGAAGTAGAACATTTTAATCACGGTTCCTGGGTAAAATTTATCAGCACTCCAACCGGCATTCCATCATGTGCTTAGTTTGATCGTGTATTCTAGGCCTTTGGACTCTCAATTGAAGGGTTTAAGTACTGTCGACCGGTTATAAGTGTTGACGCTACTTTCATGTACGGAAAGTATAAGGAGAAGCTATTGATTGCAACTGTCATAGATGGAAATAATCAGATATTTTCACTTGCATTTGCTATTATTGATGAAGAGTCAACTAACACCTAGGGTTGGTTCTTAGCTTGCATCAGACAGTTTGTTACATCACGTCAAAAAATTTGTCTAATTTCTGATCGACATGCTAGTATTCTTGCTGCAGTACAGAATGAATATCTTGGTTGGTAGCCACCGAATGCTTATCATGTATATTGCCTGCATCATGTAGCAAGTAATTTCAATTCAAGATTTCGTGATCCCAAATTAAGGGATGTAGTGAAAAAAGCTAGAATGCAATCACAGCCCAGAAAATTTCAGAAATATATGACGAATATTGAAAAATTTAATCTAGAAGCTGTTCAGTGGCTGAATGAAATCCCTTTATCGAAATGGACACGGTCACATGACGATGGACGACGGTATGGGATGATGACAACTAACATATCCGAGTATTTCAATAGAGTATTAAAAAATGCTTGATTCCTACCAATAACAGTGTTGGTGCAGTTGACATTCTTTCGGTTTGTATTATACTTTGAAGGTCGACGTGCCCAAGCAAATAAGGCAATGGACATGAATGAAAGGTTTACTCCATTTGTCACTGGGCATGTTATTTCCAAGCAAGCTAAAGCAACATCGCATAGAATTACAAGGTTCGATAAAGGAAGTGGCCTATTCCAGGTCCAAATTGCTAGACGTGGTCCTAACATTAACAGAGACAACAATACATAGGTACCTACTATCGATATGTATTATTGAAAATATCTTATATATTCTGTTGTGTACATGTCGAATTATAGTTTTTGATGTTGTAGGTTATTCGTCTATCCCAGCAGACATGTACATCTTAGAAATGGCAATGTTATCATTTATCTTGTTCTCATGTCATAGCTGCTTGTGCACATGTTGCCATTGATTTTTATAGATACATTGATCGGTGCTACACATTACAAGATTATCATCAAATATATGCACCATAATTTCAACCAATTCCTCACGAGGAATATTGGCCACAGCAAAGTGAACATGGTATCATTATTCCTTATATCAATAAGTTATGACAAAAAGGTAGGCCATGGTCCACAAGGATTAGAAATGATATGAATATCCGAGAAGCTGGCAACAAATGCAGGTGTACAATCTGTAAGGAGGAAGGGCATGACAGACGGTCATGTCCAAGACTTCTACATACAAATCAGTAAAAAGATAGTAGTCAAATTGCACATTAATTTTAAGGTATATCACCTATTTCTATTATTCATCTGATGTTTATTTATTAATTGATACAATTGTACTCATATTATTTTCATTGCTTAAATTATGTTATAGTTTTAGGACTGCATTATGTTGTTGCTTAGGGAGTCCAATCGCATGTTCGTGGTTCATGTTGTTGCTTTATATTATGTGTGTTGGATTGTAATACAATTAATTATATGTTGTGTTGTAATACAATTATTATTGTAACACAATTATTCATGGTTCATGTCAACACTTTGTATTATGCTTCATGTCTTTTTTTAATGTAAAAATTTGTATTATATTTATTATGTTTGTGATTGCTTATTTCATTTCTTTCGAGTTATTGTATATCACAATTATGGATCCCGGTCCTTCCGATCATACTGTACTATACGATCAGGAGATACATAGATCGACTCTAGTATGGGATGGACATGATACTACGGTTTTACATTATCATCGACAAGAGAATGTTATATGCAGATCGATACCGCTAGATCGGTGCATAGTACCTTTGCTGATTCATTCCGGTTTTTATGGACTTGCACGGATTGGTTTCATTAAATTGGACTGGCATTTGATCACTGCTCTTGTTGAGCGTTGGCGTCTGGAGACATACACTTTTCATTTTCTGTAGGGAGACCTCAGCATCACCCTCCAGGACGTTGCCATTCAGCTTGGTTTGCCAGTGGATGGTCTACCAGTAATAGGTTCTACAAGGATAGATTGGGGATAGCTCTGTCATGATTTATTAGGGGTTGTCCCACCACAGGATAGACTCCAGGGGTCGCGATTGAGTTTGGTTTGGCTTACCGAGTAGTTTCAGCAGTTATATATTGATGCCGACGAGATAGCTATACAGCGCTATGCTCGAGCATACATTTTGCAGCTGATGGGTGGGTGTTTATTTATGGATAAATCTGGGAATATGATGAATTTCATGTTTCTATCCCTACTGGCAGATTTGGATGATGCTGAACACTATAGTTGGGGTAGTGCAGGGCTCGCATGGTTATACAAAGAGATGTGCAGGACGAGCAGGAGAGATGCCAGTGACATTGCCGGTCCATTATTACTGCTACAGCTGTGGGCAAGGGATAGATTCACGATCCTTGCACCACGTAGATTACAGTGCTAGACTCCAGATCCGATGATCAATTTCGATGATTATGGAGCTGGTTTACCATAGGGTCCTTTAGGGATGCGGTAAGTTCGATGTTTATATTAAATTTTATACTGTATGATATTTATTGACTTATTTAATAAATTTAATAAATTTATTTTACAGATGGAGGGACGATTTTTGTGTGACCTAGGTACCGACATATGTGGTCTCCTCTTATCGTTACTTGATAGATCACTTCAGACTAGACGAGGAAATCATTAGTGCTTATTCTTTTTAAAACGGTTGATTAGTCTTATATATTTTTGTTTAATGAATTATGTTTTAAATTATTTATGAACAGGTGATATGGCAGCCATATTCTGCCGATCTACTTACACAGTTACCAGGTTACTATCTAGATGGGCAGCATATCTGGTGTGCTCAAGTGCCACTTATATGTTTTCATATAGTGGAGTGGCACTTACCTGATAGAGTGATGCGCCGGTTCGGGATTCGACAGGTCGTGCCTAAGCCGGTTGATACGCATTCAGCTCTGTACCACATCAATCTGAGAGGATGACCCGACCAGGACTGGTCCACCACTCATCACGAGTTCGTTCATTTATAAATGAGTCGACTTGATCATATTATAGATGGTGCTCCAGATGCTGGTATCATGGATTATCACGATTCCTATATGCGTGGTACCGTAGCATCACGCGTCGATTCATCAGTTGTCCTGTCACGATTAATGATTACATGGTAAGAAATTTAAGTTTTGCTATCTATTTATATTATATTTTATATTCCTTAAAATTCATTGTTTATTTTTTATCTTACAGAGCAGTGCCATTACGCAGATACTTCAGCTAGCTCATCTAGATTACATAGCGACGAACTCCTAGACTATTACGGAGGTTTGTCATTCTGTCTTTCATACTATTGGCGAGCATGCACGTGTTCCGTTACGGGAGTTTTATCAAGAGGTCGACAGAGAGTACGAGACTCCTTCGCCTTACCACTATGCATCTTCATCGGGAGCACCTCCGTCATTCCAGCACGGACGAGGTACTTGACATTATAGTACCTCTCCATATCCGATGCCCGACTTCACATCTACATATATTGTTGATGCACATTTTGAGTCTACCCCTGCACCGGCCTACATGATGCAGCACGATTATTCCGAACATCGAGGACATGCCTATGGTGAGGGTTCATTGCATCACGTGTTGGCACAGCAGGCATCCCAGGTCGTGGAGCATATGACAGAGCATCAGCCACCAGCTGAAGTTGCACATCCACTTCATCGTGTCCAGCCTCCATGCAAGAAGAGACGGCTACCATGTGGGACCTAGGACCTTTTTTTTTATGTATTGTATTTGTAAAACTATATTTTGAAATGAAATTTAATTATAAAATTCATGATTTCTAATGTGGTAATACAATAATTAAGACAAAGAAGATATATAGATTGAAATGATACCACTTCGGTTGACAACCCGGTGTTAGTACGATTTCCAGTTCGGCACAAGTTCGATCAATAGTTTATGGTTTAACTGGTTAGGGTTTAGTGTTAGTAAAAAAATTTATTTACATCGAGTCATGGAAGTGGAAATGATAAGTCATCATAAATGAAATTTTTTTAATAATAATGTAAAAAAAATTTCAGTGATACAGTTGCCAGGGTCCGGCCTCCAATCCTGCTACCGGTCCGGCCCCCTTACTGCCATCGATCTTACCGTCGATCCGATGGCTAGAGTCCGGTACCACCGGTCTGGGCGTTAGGGTCAGGACACCGGTCCGGGCCCCAGTCCTGCCATTGGTCTTATGGTCCGTCTGGCATCTAGGGTTAGGCCACCAGTCGCGTGTTTAGGGTTTATCGGCATCATTTGAAATCATTTCTGGCAAGGAGCGGTAATGGGTCAAAGGGGAAGAAATCATAGTGGGGCATACGGGAGGAAAAGAGAAGAACGAAATAGAGGACAAAAAATTAAAAAATCGGGCTCGGGAAAATTCAAAAACCTATTTTTATAATTTTTTTCGTATTATCCAAAAAAATCATAAACCGAACTAGAGAAAAATTCAAACAATTATTTTTATAATTTTTTTTTGCATTATTCAATAAAAATCTAAAAACTTGGCTAGGGAAATTCTAGGGTAATCCTAAACATAGATATTTTATATTTTTTCATATTATTCAAAAAAAATCAAAAATAACGTGGCTGAGGAAAAATCGCTGAGAATCAGTCGTATGAAATCGTCTTTGTCAAAGACGATTTCTCGGTAAGAATTCGACTTTGACAAAGACGAGTTCTCTTTGCCGCCACGTGTCACGAATGGGGAGCCATGCCACGTGTCAAGGTGCACTGAAATCGTCTTTCACAAAGACGATTTCAAGCCCGGCGGCATCCCGTCCTGCCACGTGACATGTATTTTTGGTGCCGTGTATCCATGTCAGCCAAAAATACATACTTTCATAAATATTTGGTACGACACCTATTTTCTTAATTTTTTTTTTATTTTGCATTGCTTAAAAAAAATTCTAGTCTACGCATAAGCAAGCTTATTTATTAGGATAGTGTTTGGTTCCTTATTTCCGATGGAACAAGGACTTGTTCAAGTTTATTTGCTTAAATAAATAAAAAAAAGTTATCGTGGACCATCCTGATATAGTAATTCCTGTCAATGTTACGGTATTTTAAAATTCGTATTCGATCCTGCAGCATAAAATTACTTGTTAAAAGTTATTTTATTTTTAATATGGTGGATCATAATATATTAATTATGTTGAAATAAAGATAGAATATCAATTTTTAATTAAATATAATATATATAATAAAAATGAATAGTTATTTTTCAAAAAATTATATTTTTATTGTAGGAGTAAAATTTGAAAATCCAAATACTGCCTAGAGAATATTTTTCATGAAATTTATGGGAGAGATTATTGGTGCCTTGTTTCCAAACAGGAAAGCTAATTAGAGGATATTTTGTATGCACGGAATTACTTGGCGGATACTACCGAGGCCTAGTTTTATTCTAGAAATAAATTTGGATATTCAAAGAATATTTTCCGTGGAATTATCTAGGAGAGACTACCGATATCTTGTTTCCAAGTAGGAAAGCTAATTAGAGGATATTTTGTGCGCGGAATTACTTGGTGGAGATCACCGAGGCCTAATTTAATTACAGCTAACTAGAGGATATTTTGTGTGGAATTACTTGGGGGAGACCACTGAAGCCTACTTTTCAGACAGGATAGAGGATAGGCGGATGCTATCTTTTCCTTTTTTTTTTTTTTTTTTTTTTTTTTTTGGGGGTAAAAGAAGGAGCCATAACTTGTATTGGAAAAAATAATAGAGTTCATAGATCAAAGTATAACGGACAGAAAAAACAGACAAACTACTACAACTTGGCACATATAAAACAAAACAAGTACAACCTAACAGCAGGAAGAGGAATGGAAGCGGTGCAACAGGACAAAAAAGCATACGAGTATGAAAATTGATTGCGAAACAACGTAACGACAGCAATTTGTGGGCTTGGCTGCGATCTTTAAAATATATAATTAATTCCAAGATAAGATGAGATAGCATGGGATTTTTTTTTTTTTAAAAAAAATGAATAAAATTACTTTGTCCTGGAGTGCAATTAATTATTTCTTGGATTAAAAGATAAATATGCCTTTCATGTGGTTATCCTTTGCTAATTAGTGATATTTGGGATAAAACATGAGGAGAATCCTAGTTCAATGGTACTGGTGGCCCTTCGCTGTTCCTTGATCAAACTATCGGGGTTCAGCCTTGCCAGTTTGATATTTATCCTGGGATAGAATTAACAGGACAAATTTCTTGTTCCACTATTTGTGTAGTTTCTTAACTAAGCATTATAACAAAATATAAAACATCTTTCATAAAAAATCAAGAATTTTAAAAATTCCAGATATTAAAATATATTTAACAAAATAAAAAAAAAATTATTTTTTTACTTCAATTTTATTCGATACATCTCGAAATTTATTTATACTAAGATACATATTTTATATAAAAAATAATATTGATCGATAAAAAGATCATGTAAAGTAAATCTTAGAATCATACGATCGTATGAATATAAAATAATTATTTATAAATATGTAATTTTTAAAATTATGCTAACGTTTAGAAGTAAATATTGATATTTACAATTTTTGTTTTGAAAGGTTTTTACGCAAACATGTTGGCATATTCTATTTTATTATTATTGTTATAATCATGACTTAGCTGCACTTCAAAAATATTATGAGCACGGTTGCTAAAGGAAAGCAGAGGGGGGGGGGGGGGTTGCGTTTCCTTTCGATAACAAACCCACCCACTACCTTCTTGCAAAATGGTTTAGGGCAAGCTTGTGGTGGTATGTGCAACGTGCTGCATTCTTGTTAGGCCACGTGTTATTAGGGACAGGAAGTGCAAAAAAGTGGTTGAAAAGCGTTTAGTTTTGCGTCCCGGCTTGGTTGCGGCGAGCTCAGCAAGGCGTGGAGAGAACCGGTTACCGGAGAGAGCGGTCCGTGATTACCATAAATGGTTTGTGGTTGAAGAAGGCATTCTGTGCATACCCAAAGGAAGGGATTCTTTCCGGTTTAGGTACAAATTAAAGAGATGTTAAATGTTACATGTTATTACTCTTAGGTACATCATACCATGGGGAAGTCTCCTTCACTTGATACGGTGCTACTTTATTTGATACCTTCACTGTACTCTCGTAAGCATGCTGTTGACCCTTCGACCATTTCTTAGCACACGATATTAAACATATCTACCGTAAGACGTACAGTATCATTCTAGTAAATTTTTTTAGAATGATATATTTTTTTATTGATATTTTTAAGATTATCTTTTTTCTGGTTCTTGGATCGTATTCATATTTATTTTGTATAAAATATCCATTTTATTAAAAAAAAAAAGAAAAGATAATAACGCTAAACCTTTAAAACAGTGTTAGCTCAACTCAGTAATTAATCATGCACATATATATATATATATATATATATATATATATAGCTGGTGATGTGTTATTTTTCTATTGTTTCTTTCAACAGGAATTATAGCCGCAAATAGGTTGCAGATTACGCTAGGACACTAGCATGAGTCTCTGCAATATTCTTGAAATGGACTTTCTATTAGTGTAGCAGTTCTCCTCTTTTCATGCTTTTGATAGGCGGGCATCACATCAGCTTTGTTGTACATGGAGTTACGTATTTAAATGTCGAATAAATATTTCGCAAAAGGAAGGCAGAGAGAGATTAGGCCAGTAAAGGAGTCGTCGACTTAAAGACCAGTGGAATGAGCTTAATATTCAATGCTACAATTAATGGTTAAAGGCCTTAGAAGTGTGATGTTACTTATGTGGAACATTTATATTAGCGCGAGTATTGATATTAATAGGTGAGAAACTTGCACATCATTTAAAAGTTACCACGTAGTCAAAGGTCGCTTGTGATACATCAGCACTCTAGATTTAACCGAGATTTGAACATCATGAGAAGTTTCATAAGATATGTTTACATATGCGAGAAGTTTCACAAGTAATGCTTACTCCCCCAATTTCATCGATGTAACTTTGGACCTATCACTCTATCAGTTACTACACTAAAATTAATGAGTTAACATCAATTTTATCTTACGTGCTCCATTTGGAAACAAAGAGAGCATCGAGACTAGCAAAGAGATGGTGACTTATAAAGCACGACTCCGATCGAAGCATTTGATGGTCAAGTTTTGGCACATTAATATCCAACTTTTACATGGATGATTAATGCTTGTCATGCTTTAGGGATATATTCGAGCTCCAAATTCAACTATGGATAACAATATCAGATGAAGCTACGATATTATGTTACCTAATCTCATTCAATTTAGTAGAGATGAGTTGGGAGATGACTGCAATTATTCTGAAAGCATCCATAAAGAAATTTCCGCTTATGAAATTTGAAACATGACCTGTTTTTGAGCATCTGGGAGCATTGATATATACGTGGCTAATCCAACAGCATTTTAGGGGGGGTCTTTGTCACGCCATCAATTCCATAACAGCTAATGCCTTCAGTTCTTATTCTAGTGGCTTGCCCTATTATAGATTCCCACTTCATCTCCTTCCTTTCCCTTTATGGGCCAGGGAGCTTGTCGCCATCTTTTTCGTTTACCAGCCCACCAAAATATTTCTTTCCATATTCTTTTTCGTTCGACCCCGCACAATATGGGACGTACCTGAGAGTTATTCTTCGAGCAAGTTATTGGCTAGAACTTTGGCAGAGGTGGTTGGCTATTTTTAATGCATAGTTGGTTCCCCATTTACTATCTATCATAACAAATTAAACAAGCTAAGGTCTAAATATGTGGAAGGTGCTGTCACCTTTGGCTATTATTTTTATTAAAATATGTAACAAGGGATGGAGCACGTGAAGGGATTAGCTTCACCCTGCCAAGTTAGTATGGGAATCGGAGCCATTTGGACGAACCGGAAGATAGGATACGCCTCCCTCTGTTTTTTTTTTTTAATTATAAAAAAATTCTTTAGGTTAGCCTTTTTAGTGCTGTCCCACTGCCGGTCTTTGAGATTTCTAAGTGCTCTGGCCCCATTTCTTTTGTTTTTTAATTATAATATTCATTGATTGTTGAGCTTACGTAGGCCCTGACGTTTTGACCATGTATATATTATTTATCAGTAGTGGCTCGTACCTGAGCAGTGTTTAAGATTAAATTTAACTAAAACAAGGCTGTGACACCGGCTCTGCTTACTTAGGCTTGACCTGCGGTACAAAATTTTGCTCTCAACAATCCATTTCGGTTTTTTGTCCTCTTCTCATCTCCGTCTTCTTGCTTTTATCGATCGTATTCTTACATGGACCAATTGCACG
Organism: Areca catechu; assembly: GCA_021397845.1. Lineage (NCBI taxonomy): Eukaryota > Viridiplantae > Streptophyta > Magnoliopsida > Arecales > Arecaceae > Areca > Areca catechu. Next base: position 32,464,363 of record CM038039.1, read on the forward strand.
TATCGCAAAGTACGAGAATTAAGCTAGCGAAGGGGAAAAAATAGAGTAATCAGCCATATTTATCGTTCGCAGTACTCGATAAAGAAAAAGCAATGGTTAATTTTTTTTTTTTAAAAAAAAAAAACTTGACAATATATTTATTCCTCGGAGATAAACCAATGGGAACCCGCCATACCATTTTAAATTAAATTCATAAATATAATAAAATAGATGTGCATATGATGCTATATTCCCGATATCAAGGCTTGTATAATCCTGGAACTTAATTAGAGCTTATAATCATTATATCCTCCATCGATGAAGGATTATTTTGTTTATCCACCTATAATATCATCAAAAAATATTAATAAAAATGAAGATATACAGGTACGGGACAAACAATAATATTTTAATACTTAGCAGCAGACTGGATCGTCTTTTTTATTGCCCGTCATTTGATTTCCGTTCTTTAATCCGACTGACGGACATTCTCTGTGAATATTATATTATCCGATTATCTTGATTGTATTCATTCTCGTCATGTCTAATAAATACACCGTTATATAAATATTAATAATAATAATAATATTTTAATTTTATTAATAAATAAAAAAAATCGAGAATCATTTTTTAATATTTTATTGATCTGAAAACATGTTGATATAGCCCAATTGTAATTACCATTTTTGTTTTGTTTTTTTTCCTGTTGGTGTACACGAGAACCACTCCCATACCATTGGACTGGTGCATGCGAACACTACTGTCCACTAATAAAACAATCGGACACATAATAATTTGACTATATTATCATAATATTGCCACTGGTTGGAACCAAATACGATCCGACCAATTTTTATGAGCATGACATCTTAAGATTGATGAAGCATAGTAATTAGACACATGGGACATAAGAAACACTCTCTTTTTTTTTTTTAATACAGGTTTTTATTTTTTATTTTTTCCTGTAATTGAGTCCACCATGTTAGTAACATGCCAAGTGGCCCATGAACCATAATTTTTTAAGGAGAAAAAAAGAGAAATTGCCGAGGAGCACTTTCATCGACAATCCTACCACAAAGGCCAGCATCCTAACTTATACCCTCTTCTTCTGCCCCATTTGTTAACCCTTTTTTTTTTAAAATAAAAATAAAATAAAATAAAATAACATAAAAAAAAGAAAAGCATCACTTACTTCCGGGCCCCACACGACGCAAGTCTGCAAATGTGGAGAGGAGAATCAGGGCAATGCTGTCCGGTGCACCGGGTTGGCACGGCAGGTCATCAAAGCTAAGGCATCGGCGCGGAGGGGGCGGAGGAAATGGAACGCTCAAATTAAAATCTATTATATTCTTTCCGTCATACCATATCTTGTCCCATCATCACATTACATGATGCCAGCATGGATCAATAACCACGTGCGGTGCGGGCCACTGCACCGCACGCGGTGCACAAAGAATTACCGAGGGGATGAAACGCCTGGGATTTATTACCGTCCAGCCCAGGTCCCCACCTATATATATGGCTCCCACCTCGTTTCGCCGTTCCTACTTGTTTTCGTGTTCTGCTTCTTTCCATCGCTCCTTATTCGAATAGCCAGAAAAGAAGAGAAGAGATAATATACAGGGAGCAGACACGGGAAAAGAAGGGGAGGAGATGTACGCGGAGGCAGGGCTTCAGTTTCCCTTCTTGCAAGGATTTCCGCCGGAGCTGGCGGCGGCCGTGCCGGCCCGCGAGCATCAGCACTACCCGCTGCTGCCACCCTTGGGCATCGACCTTCCAAATTGTGGAGCCCACATGGTAATTTACTCCCACCTCTTTATCTTTGGTTTATTATTATTATTATTATTATTATTTAATATCGGTGAGCGTGTGTGTGCGTGTGTGTGTTTTTTTCCCCTTAAACTGGAATGAGAATTTAAGTGGTTTGATCGATCGAAATGGAAGTGACTTCTGCTGCTCTGCTGTCCTTCTTCTTCTTCTTTCTTTCTATCTTTCTTTCTGTCTTTTTTTTTTTTTTTTTTTTCCTTTTTCAAGAAGGAAAAAACAAATATTCGAGGAGAATGCGAAAAAGTTATTTTGGAGATATTTGTGGGTGTTTTGGAAAGACGGGAAGCACCGCATCCGAGTTGATGGGCTAGGTTGCTTGGCAAAGCTCGGTGACACGGTCGGAATGACCCGAATGTTCACCGTATTTGCCAGTATTACTGAAATGCCCCTGACTACGACTTTTTTTTTTTTTCCTGGATTGGCATCTGATAAGATTGGGTAATAACATAAATATATTTCAATAATAGTTTTGTATTTTGAAGCACTACCTGATAATCAACCATTGAACAGTTTTGGGTGGCAAGGATTTTTTTTGTTTTCTTTAAGTTGGTTACTGTGATTTTTCTGCACGCGGTTGACCGTTGATCTAATTCTACTCGCTGTTTTTTTTTTCGGTAAGATTACTCTTTGGATTTTACCAAGTAGTCAGGATCTTGTGTAGCTTCTTTGCTATGATCCATGGATTTTATGCATCCAATACGACAAATAAGCTCTTGTAGCTTGAATGCATCATATACGGTGCATAATGTTTCATATGGATTATCACCGACATCTCTCGGAATTTTTGTCGGAGTGTCAAATCTTGATATATCTAATTCCCAGTGCTTAATAAAATCAAGCTGTTCCCGCTGGTTATTTTGTTTGTGCTTCACAGGTTTTGATATCTAAAGGAAGGGAAAAAAAAAAAAAAAAAGTTGAACTCCTTAACAGTTCTCTTCTATCCTAATTATATCCAGCTGCTTGTGCATATCAAGAATCTATTCAAACCTTTATTCCATGAAAATTCCTTTGATATTTAGTCTTGGATACAAAGGGTACTCGGATAAGAAATTCTCTTTTTTTCAGGTAGAAGAATATCATAAGTACTTCTAACAAGTATCATATGATTGAACAACTACCATATGATTGACTGGGATTTTTAATTTTGATTCTGAAAGTGTATAAGTATGGTCATATATAAGTACCTGTTGTTGTTTTTTACATCTTGTTATTTTTCTTCCTTTTATTCATGTGCTTCTTTCATTTAGAATTTTCGTTCTAAACTACTTGTAGGTTTAGGTTGCATTGTGTCCTGTGGTTGTGCGCTGGTGAATGCATGAAGATTCACAAGTTGTACTACAGTAGGGCACAGTCAATGCAAGAAGTTGGTACTCAGTGAATGGTTGGATGAAGAAAATGTTGATGATCCAGGAATTTGCTTGCCAAGGATTCAATTAGCTACCCTTTCTTTTTTTATCAAGGATATTCTGTCAAGTTCTTTATTGATATGTTTTATAAATGTTATGTTTGGCTGAATGGAGATCCATTTCAAAATATTATAAAGATCGTTGCTTAAGAATTAACACGATGTATTATATTCTACAGTAGAGAAAAAGAGAGATTGATGAAAGGCTACGATTCTCTAATTATAAAACTTAAGAACTTGTTATGTATATAGGACACTTTATACTTTAAGACATGGTTTCAGAAACAGATGGCCATTATTATGTGGTTTTGAAGGGGAATGAATTCTCTTAGTTGTATGTTGGTATCAGTATATCAACTCATGGTGGTTGAGTGCTGATTTCTCTCACAATGCTTAAGGGATAACAACCATTTCTATCGCGAATGTATACATATTAAATGTTTTGGCTTTTTGCTACATCTTATTGTTTGTTTGGTGATCCCTTCATGTTCATTGCCAAGTCACACTAGAACATGCTTTGTTTCCAATTCTTATGTTTATTTTCATTCCACTTTAGGCAAAAAAAAAAAAAAGGGTAGAGACTTCATCCAGAGAGTCACATCCTTGGATATTAAGACTATATGAATCCAGTGTTTGTAGCAACAAGAGTAGTGTCAAGGATTAATCAGGACTTGGAGACTACTTCATGAAGATATTGATATTCCTTTATCAGCATATGAATTTCTCCTGTTATGCACATAGACTCTACTCCTTGTACATATTAGTAAACTATATGCTGTTCAGAGTCTAAAGTGTAACATGGAACAGGAGCAATGGGAGCACATTTCATGGATGGGATTGACGCCATAACACAGCAACCCCTGCATCTAAGATTTAAACTATACCATATTACTATTTATCTGTCATTATTTATGCCTCAGCAATTTCCTTAAGATAATTATAAAAAATTCAGTGAGCAGCATAAGAAGTTTATGTCATCAAATAATCACACAAGCCTCAGACCAAGGACTGGTAATTTAGGCTACTAAATTTATGCAGTTATTTTCATATGCTTGATGACTGTGCGAAACTAACTTATGAAAATTCCTTCTATATTTGTTAGATAAACAACAGAGGCAACACATATAGATCATTATGCTCTCCACCTAACTTTAAATCTGTTACTTGAATAATTGAAACTTCCACTGAACAGCTACATATGACACAAAGAATAATTATCAATTCCGTATGAACAATCTCCAAGAACTCTTCAAAATGCACTAGCACTAATTGTCTTCGGTTGCTACGATGATGCATGTAAAATTACAACATGAACTGAATCATAGATATAAATTAAGAATAAAACCTTGTCTATTGGTGTAAGCAATATATGAACTGTGTCTATGTCTATATCATGGTATATTTCTTAACCAAGATGTACATTTTTCAGATGTTCTTTATTCCACTCATCAAAAATACGACCAACAAGAACAAGAAAGAACTACATATGTTACGGAAGAAGCTAGTAGTTTTTGAGGATGGTAAATCATTTCCTTAACTCTTTGGCTTTCTTCTATAGGGCAACATGATGCACACCTCTGTTATATCAGATTATGATCTGGGTGGAGAAGGGGATCTATTCAAAGCTCCAGAACCCATCATAGAGGAACCAATACTTCCACTTGATCCCATGACAGCTGCCATGTCCATTATATCTGCGGCAGATGATGTCATCACAGAAACATTTAAGGTTGGGGACATGGAGTCGATCCAAACTGATCATCTACTGAATGATGTCTTCTATGAGTGCAACAAGGACCTCCTAGAGAAATCTGTAATTGAAGAGTCATTTTCTGAGGTATTAGATGTAAAGATTGCTGCGGTGCAAATAAAAGAAGATTCAAATACAGAGAAAATTAGCTTTGTTGCAGAAGGACCATTGCAGAAAAGTGTAAGCTCTGGGTGTCTAACCTCAATGGAGTGGATCCATGGTAGCACAATTAGACCAAACTTTCTTGATTTTCAGGGACTGGATTTTGAGGCTGCATTTGGGTTGAGGAGAGCATATAGTGAGGGAGATATTCAGGTCAGAATAAATCCATCTGGTTCTTGAGACCGGTTGTTTTTCTTTTTTTCGTATTTCCTGTTTTGTGTTGGCCTTGTTTTCATAAGATACATTAAAGAACAAGAAATCATGGTAATTTCTTTTTAACAAACTCTTTTTTAAAATGAGTGATCCTTGAACTGCCTGCACCACTTTTTGAATTTAAATTTAGGCCCATTGTACAAAGTTCATAAATGCAGAATAATATAATCGAGCTTTGATTGGCTTGTGCAAGCAAAGTCAATGCACAAAGGAACCCATATCAAAAGCTAAGTTCTCCCAAGTCAAAGGGGAAAACAAAAGCTAAGTTCTCAAGATCAGTTTTATAGCAGGGTTCTCTGCTTGAACATTGAAATGAATTATATCAGAACAACTCCATCAAACAGTTTTGTTGTCTTGCATTAGTTCAAACTTGAATATAGTATTTTTGGTTAAAAAAAGTGCACTTGCTTTCAAAAATGCCTGTGATGCCCATTTGCTAAATCTGCATCATATTTCCCTGGAAGTGAGTGCAAACTGAGGTGCCAAGTTGCTGCCATTTTTTCAGTTGGTTCTACAACTCCTATTATTTAAAATGATTTTCATGCGTAGTTTATAAGAAAATAGCACGAGTCATTGCCATGATGGAAATTGATGTGCAGAAAGATTGATGCAGATTTTTCTCAAAAAAGTTGTGAAAAATGATTTTTTTTTCTTGTATAATAATCTGTATAAAACTTATTTTGGAGGCAATATTTTAAGAACTCGTAGCTCCATGGAGCATGGGGACACTTTTCAAGATGCAAAAATCCAACCAACAAGAATATTTCTTTTCAAAAATATGATGCTTTTACCAAGATATGCCATCAATGGGCAAATCTCCAGCATGCCTGACTGCATGCCAGTGAAATAATTGTCTGCTCACAGCCAGGTATTGTTTGGCTTGATGCTACATATACTGAGATGTCTAGATGTGCCTGTAATTTCTACAGGGTGTTGGAGGTCATTGATTTTGAGTTTTTCTGACAGAACCTTGGTGATAATAAGATGAATTTTGGAAGCACAAGTGCTGTTCGTTTGTCATTTGAGCGGCTTTTAACAATCAGCGACCTCAAGAGTGAAGAACGAAGGCAAAAGCTTTCCAGGTATAGAAAGAAGAAGACCAAGAGAAACTTTGGCAGAAAAATCAAGGTAAATGACTACCATCTTTTCAACTTTCCTCCCTTTGTTTGTAGTTTAAAGCTTCAAAATGATGAGTGAGCCAGGGCGGCAAAGTGTATTTGCTTCCATACAGCCATGTTGAAAGTTCTTACTTTGTTACTTTTGACCAATATGACAAGGAGATGATTATAGCAATACAAAAAGAAGGGGAAAAAAAAGAAGACAGACAGAGATGGGTACAATTACTGTCTTGAAGAACAAATTTGTTACTGTTCAGAACTTGTCATGGTTTCTAGGAGCTTATTCATTTCATATGCAAGATTTCTATATCTAAATATTCTATGCAAATTTCATATCTTTTATATATTTATTTAAATATTTGAGAATGAGGATGTAAAAGAAAAAGAGCTTTGAACAATAGGAACCATTAGGAGAAAACCCAACCAACATTTACCACATAAAAACAACTGATTATTTTTTCCTGACAATGTCTTGATGTACAAAGAAAACGTTCCCAGTCATGTTGCTGGTGAGTGTTGACAAGCAGGAGTTCATGTCTTTGGGTCTATTGGATATACCTATGTTGGGGGGAAAAAATATTAAAATGTTTATTTAAACTTTATATCATGTAGATTATGTCCATGGGCAGATTTGAAAAATACATATCTTATTTGATAAAAATTCCATCAGGTTTAAAGATAGTTTGTGCAAGCTGCATAGCCACTATTCCACCCTGATCCACTCTTCCCTAGCTGCTTTAGCACCCACTTCTTCCACTCATAACCACCGCTCCTATTCACATGTTCTTGTTTCTCTTCCTGCTGCTTTGGAGCAGGCAAATAGAAATCCTTCAGCCTCCTCGGTGGCACCTCCAAGATCAACCAACATGGTATGCAATCCGCATGTGAGTTTGCGGAAGAATTACAACATATAAAAGCTTGTGTAAGAACTGCAATCATCTGGAGGTTGAAATGAACTTGCACTGTCCTTTTTCATTATTCACATGTGGCTCTTGTCAATGAAATTACTTGTCACATACTTGCAATGACTACTTGGAGCATTTTCACTTTTCACCTTTTAGAATCCATCTTTTGTTTTGACAAGGATGAACACAATCCTAAATTCTCCCTGCCCCACCAAAAAGAAAAAGGAAAAGAAAAGGTAAGGTACGCAAACGAAGGGCCTCTGTATATTCTTTCTTTCTTTTTCTTTTTTCTATTTTTCTTTTCATGCTGCCTCCTTTTCAAGTAATTTCAGCACTGAAACCTCTTCTTGGTTAGGTCATGTTGACAGGGACTGTAATCCCATTTCATCAAATACCATCATCGACCCATTTGATGACTAATATTTATCGATTACCTCTGTAGCAATTTAATGTCTTCCTAAGAAGCATCACATGATTGTTGTTCGATAATTAATTAGATAATGAAGCCTGCCCCAGCCTAATATATAAGTTGTTGATCAATGAGATCAACTGATTACTTTTATTGCAAATTATCGCATGAGTCCAATTTGGTTCTGGTTACATCTTTTTCTCAAAATTGTTTATGAAACCGTGTAAGGTAGTAAGTTTTGTGTTTTGCAGTATGCTTGCAGGAAGGCCCTGGCAGACAGTCAGCCAAGGGTACGTGGAAGGTTTGCGAAGACCGAAGAATGTGAGGTTTCGAGGCCAAACAAGTAAATGTCTTATCATTCCTCTAGGAAATGGTTAAGTTAGTAGCAGCACGCGGAGCTCTGCAATCTACCAGGATGCGAGCCCCTCAATGGAGAAGATCAAAAACTGTAAGCAGGTCCTGGAATACTGAAGGAAACCTCTTTTGTGGGGATATCTGCTTTTGATGTAATAAAATAAATGTTGCTTGATGGACATGCAGCTGTACTCCTGTAAAAAGTTTTGAATAAAAGGAAATTTGCTACCCTGTGTTGGGCTTGAATGACAGGAATGAAGTCCTTGGCGTTGGAGAGCCATGAAACGTGTCTGTACATAAGCATTATCATCATGTGTTTCTTTGCGATGATTAAATCATCCTCCAGCCCTAAAACAATTGTAACTTGCCAAGCAGGAGTCCAATACTTGTTTCAGACCATCAAATAGGGTAACAATGTGTTTACGTTAATCCGGACGTCTGGGATGCAACACAAAATTGTCAGATTAATGCCAACTCCTGTTATCATCGTTCTTGAGGTTGAGCGAAACCACCAGCCTTCTGCTGGAAGAAGCTAAAGATGAATTTGAGACCGTCTGCTGTGATAAAATATATCGGGAAGTTGGTTCTGCCTCCTCAAAATTGTTTAGCTGGGATACCTTTTCAAGCACTGCCCGGAGGCTCCATCCACCCGACCATAAGATCGGAGAAGCAGCTGCCGCCTTTTTCATGTTATTTCGCGGATCCCTCTTTTCGTTGGGAGATGGGAGCATTCACCCGCTTTCTTCCCTGATTTTATTCCTTTTGTTTAATAAAATTGTTAAGAGTGTCTTTCAGATCAGAAAAACGATCAGATTTTTTCTGGACGCAGCCTGCTTAGCCAACTGAAAGACCTTGCACAGGTTTTGAGATGCTAGGCAGCTGCCTGCTCCTGCGCCACACCAACACGCACTTGGCTGATGCAAGGTGAACAAAATACGCCCACTCACGGTAAAGATGGAGATCCCACCTAAAACCAGGTTCGATGTGATTGTCCTGCCTTGGTATCACCTAGTTAGAGCTTCTCTAATAATATATTAAATTCAAACGACTTTAAACTTCGAGAAAGCCACAACCCAAATATATCCATTAGCTCATGGGCGGAGAGGGGTAGACGGTAGACACCAAGGGTTGCAGGAAAAGATTAAAAAAAAAAAAAAAACAGAGAGAGAGAGAGAGTGTGTGTGTGTGGAGCCCATCTCCCACATCGAGAAAGCCAACAAAAATTGCTACATAAACAATTGAACAAGCAGCAATGCAAAAATAACCACAGATTATGACACTGCTGATCCTTTGTTCATTAAATGCACCACTGGCAAAGGCGGTAACAGGGAAAGACACCTCAGGAAGAACTTGAAATCCACACAAGCTTAGCCCGTCAATGCAATATATACTATCGATGTGCACGCATCGTCTCACAAACCATACAAGAATCCCTAACTCAACACCAGATTCCAGGTCCTAAACACAGCCAAAGAGTTGATCACGAAGCAATGAAGTTCAAGTAATTACAGATTATTTACCGACAGAAATCAACTTAATTAAAGAATTGTAGCACCGTGAAACCACGATTAGCTAGCAACAACCCCTCCTCCATGAGGGTTAAGCTTCCAACATCATGATCTCAATTATTCAGCTTTATCTGCTGCTCAGATATGGTGGTCCGAGTATGAACTAGGAATATACCACTGGGCTTTAAAATATATACTAGAGAGACCCCAAAATAGCTTCATGCAAAACATAGGAACTTACTTCTCAACCATCATTAGAGCTCCAAGAAAACCCAATACAATGCAATTACACAATATGAACCAGGGACACCAAACATTATAGTTTCAGCTGATGCAGCTTTTCTCCCCAAAGTTTTACCACCACCACCACCGGGCAACTGGAAATAGTACCAGTGGCTGAAGGGAACCGACTAGATCCAATCATCCTGATCCATAAATTACAAATCTGAACCAACTGGAACCGATCATTCTGATCCATTAATTACAAATTTCAGTCAAAATTCAAACAAGACAGTCTTATTGACAATTTCTAAAGCATAACAAACTGCATGGCATACTCAAGCAGCTAAAAGTTGCAGAAAATGCAAACACAGAATGACAGTGGGCCTTCCACTTTTCTTCAATGCGACCAACAGTACCTTTTCAAAGGATAAGGTAGCAGACGCATCATCAAGCAGGATACAACGGAAACAGATGAAAGACGTGAACCTATAAAAGGCAATACCATTCCTGTCACTTGACATAGTTTCCAAACCGGCGACCAATGCGACCAGGTGGAGCTCCACCCCTGCCCCGCCACCGGGCAGGATGCCTTGGAGCAGTCTGATTGCCGTTACCATTCATTGTCTGCTGGGACATCACCATCATCCTCAGCTCTTTCATATTTGCAAATAGCGCATCCAAGGTCTGAGGCCTCTGCTTGGAGACCGCCTTATCCTGCATGTATGGTTGTTTAGCAGAATCCATGGACCATCAGGTAGGGACAAACTCTAACTTCCATTTAGATCAGGCATGAATGGAACCAGAACAACAAAGAGAACCAGAAGCTGAAAGACTATTTCCACTATTTATAACCATCAAGTTTTGCACGAAACAAATTAGAAAATCTAGGAGAGGATGTCATTTTTTCACATACATCAGGATGAAACATCACATTTTTCAGCAGGCCGAGTATTTGTGGAGGGAAAATATGTAAAATTATTAAAAATTTTAGTCAATGTCCAGCTTCCAAAAATACTTGAAAACAAATTACCATCTTACTTTCAAATTAATTAAATCACTTTACGAGTTGGTAGTTCAAAAGAATCATAGGACAATTGTAAAACATAATCACAGCCAAAACCAAAGTTCAAAAATTCGTTCAAATTTTCAATTTCGGTTGAGTTTTTTTCGGGGGGGGGGGGGGGGGGGGGGGGGGGGGCAGTGCAGTTTTCATAGTTTAACTTCAAGTTTTAACATAAAAAAGGGCAATTTTTTTTAAAAAAAGGGAAGAAAAAGAAGAGAAGAAAAAATGTTATTATATAACACATAGGAAAGGGCAATGGCAACTGTGTTAGACTTTTACCATGAACATAAATTATAAAATTTTTGCACTTCAATTTTTTGATAGTACACTTTATCAAGCAACTTGTGAAGCTTTTCAGTGTCTAGTGAATTCAAATCTTTATATTTATATTTATAATTTTTCCTTAAGTGGAATTCACAAGTACATTGAATTTTAAAATTTACTCCATCATATTTTTAGGTCAAGTGACTATTTAACAAAATGCATGTAGTTTAGATTGCAGTATTTGTATTACATGAATGGCAGGAACTTCTATTTAGTTATTGGAATCAGTCGAATATAATAAGGCCCTTCCGGAGAACTTCGTCCATCAAGATTATGTTTATGATCTATTGCCCCTTTTAGTTGAAAAAAGAAGGAACACTTCAGAAAATCAATAGTGCTCTATATGCATAAAGAACTCAAGAAATAATCTCAACATTATGAAATAGTAAATACCACAAATAAACACTTTCAAAAATAATCCATATCTAATTTCAGGCAGTTTTTGTTTTGGCTGGCTAAAACCACCAAAAAACGGTCAATTTCAGCCTCAGAATTCACCAGAGCTTCTAATGTTGCTCACAAGTCACAACTATTATAATATTAATGTTGCAACCATAAATACAAGGATAAAGACAGGCACAATGTATGTTCTTATGTGAATCATTATATGTGACTGGAACTAGCCTGCTAGTGAAAAGTTATCACATGCATCATCTAACACATTACCAGACACAGATCAGACTACGAACATGAAACAGGAACATCAATTGCCCATATTATTTTATTGAAGGTAATAGGAAATTCAGGTTTACCTTCCCAGCAAAGCTACCATCACCTGACTTCCTTTGTACTGATGCGACAGCAACTCTGCATAGCAAACAACTGTTACTAATAAAAAAAAAAAGCAGCAAATTCAACATCATTGCTTACAAAAGGCTTGTAACAAAATGGGTGACAATAAAAGCAGATTTTCTCATTGCCACAGACAAAGTCCAAGGTTTACTCACCATCATCATTTAAAATTTAGTTCTAATAAGAGTGTGCATAAACAAACCGATCACTACATGTGCCAGCCAAGAAGCTGAATAACTCTTATTGCCAACATGGTCCAGCTCAATTACATCCACAATTGGCAGTTTGTTGCCATTCACAAATATTGAGGTATGGAGAGTTCTCCAGGAGTCCAAGGTTCAATCTTATTGGCAGCCAAATAGAAACATGCTAATAATGCCGTACCATAGAGTGATAAGTCCATCGTTCATTGCAAAAGCACTTCGAACTCTTGTATGAGGGTTCCTCCAAACCAAATTTCATTAACATGGTAGCACAACCCAGCAATCCAAAGGGTTTCAGATAGATGAATGACTGATGAAGAACTCCTACAAAAAACTAGGAAACTACGTTGTGTAATTAAAAATCCTTGCCTGCATCAACACTGCCAGCAGTTCAGGTGCACTTGAAGGGACAGTACAACTGCCAATCAAAACACTGCACCCCAAATATCCATTGTCATCTATTCGATGATCTTCAAAGTAGGCCTTCACCTATAAGCGTGAACAAATCATTTTCATATTTGTCCACCACCATTCAATGTGGTAGGTTGCTCAAGATACAAGGGGCAAAATTGACTCAAAAAGGATTTGCATGTCTATGTATAGTGACAGCAGATCTATTGCCCTTCGGAAACTTTAAGGACTCAAGTATAACGTCGAAGAACTTCCAATATCAAACTCCTACAACTCCGAGGATGCATGAGATTCAGACAAATTAAACTCATGCAACAAAAATCCTGAGATTCAACTCCTCAAATGAACTAAAGTTGCAGAATCCATGGACGCAGAATGTCTAACCACCATGGAGGTTTACATGAAAGAAACTGATTATATCTGACAGTAGCAAACCTTATAGAACAGTAAGAGATCTGAGAATCCGAGGTAAGCAGAAGTAAGAGAAGCATGCCACGCACAATATACCTGACCTTCAGAAAATGCAAAAAAAAAAACTATGCAACAAAATTCCATACTTCCAAGTTTAGGATCCAAGTGCTTCCTTCCATGTCAATAGATGAAACCATCGGCCAACTGAACTCAACTAAGCCTTAAATCCGAATCTAGTTGGGGTTGACTTCAAGAATCCTTTTACTCCATTCTACTCGGTTTAAGGCTATACATTCTGAGAGATGATGGGATATCAAGTCCTTAAAGATATATGTAACTCTCAAATGCAGAAAAGGATGAATGTAAAAATTCCGATTCATCTTCTATGATTCACTAGTGAAATAGTGAATGCACATCTATTTGTGCAAGAATAGGCTGTATGCACATACACCGATCGTAGTCGTTAAACTAAAGCAGCTACTCGACCAAATTTATTCAGGCAAAGTACTCAAACTGCACATACACCCCCAATATATAGATGAAATACACCCAAAATGAAGCAGCACAAGCATTCTGGGACAAGTGCCATTTCCCAGGGCTAAAATCAACAACAGAACACATCTCATCTTGTATACTGAGAAGTGGAATTCCCCATGGAAAAACTAGCTGCCTCATGTATGCTGAAACCATCTAACACCTGGATGTTCCACTAACAACCATAACAAATCAATGCATGCATGTGGAAGACTTTCGATCATTGACAGAAAGGAACCATTTTTACCTGCAGAAATACAGGTCAAACGAGAAGTTGAGAAAAGAATAATGATGAGAAGAAAAGGAAAATGCTAGCAAGTAGCATACAGAAAAAGTACAAAACATAAGTACCTTTGCCTGTTCCAGTTAACCCCCTTTTTCCGAATAGGCACAACAGCAGCCCTCCTAGAAATCTCTGTTGTTACAGGAAACTGATTTCCATAAAAATTTGACCTTCTTTGTGCAAGCACACCCTGAAAACACAACAAGTATCACAAGAATTAAGAGAACAAACATGAGTTAGTGTTTTGCAGGAAAATATAAAAAGAAAAGAAAAAAAAGATGAATATATTTGAATCTAATTTACCTGTCTAATTGATGACCTAGAATCCATGAATCGCTGAGCCTTAGTGCTACCCTGGGAAGCATTGCCATTCTGGAAACCTCGGCTTTTGATCTAGAAATTCAAAAGTTTTAGCTGCAACAGTTTTATGACAAAGAAGAGCTCTGGCACAGATAGAATCCTTAGAAACACTTTCACTCACCGGCTGCCTTGGAGGTCTTTTCCCTTTAGAATTCTTTTTCTTTGACATTTTTATGATATCATCTACAACCAGCATAAAAGCATGTTATGACACTTGCATGATTTCATGCAAGATGGATGATAGTAACAAGCATACCTAAACTCATGTCCATTTTCTTCTCAGTAAGGGCAATTGCTTCTGTTGTTAGTGGCTTAGCTGCCATCTGGAATTACAAATAGAAGAATAATTCCGAGCAGTATTGAATAAGATCAAGAGGCACAATGCATTACAAGAATAAAAACATATGTTTCAATCATTGACATGTGAGATCAAAGAGGGAACAAAATATACAGCACAATATGTATAAGATCCACTGGCCACGTGAGTTAAACAAGTAAGAACAATCAAGAAAAGGAAATAGAGTTATGTGTTCAGAAACAATCGGTATGGTTGCATACACGAATAGAAAGTACTATGGAATCTTTCTATATGCAAGGTACCATTTCTATTCTTCTTTCTCATAGCCAATTTACTATAGTTAGCCCCCAAAGAAATCCGTCCCCTAGCTCACAAGTTGAAGTACACATAGCCCATTATATTAACATCCCTATCCCCTAGCTCTCTTCCCTATACAGCCACCTTACCCTGCTCACCCGAGAGAAATCAGATTTACCAATCTAGGATTAGTCTAATTGGGATCTGTTGGCGTAGAATCCCTGGATCGGCCAGTCGGAGCCGCTGCGTCGCAGGACCGCTTGCTGGTTCACCTGCAAAACAGGTCCCTTGCCAGAATTGTTCCAGCGGAGGACACTCCGATGCCTAAGTCAGTGGCAGATCCCAGCTACAGAATGGGGAAGGTGTCGAGGGTGGAAGAGAAAAAGGACTTTGGAGATTGTAAGCGTATGTGAGCGGGGATGTTCGCGTACCTCGAGCAATCCTTCTTATCCTTATTTAAAGAAGGCCTCCGGCCTGCGTCCCGCTCTTTTTCCGGTGATCATGGAGAGCCAATCTCTCCCATGATAGGCGATCGTGGGTTGTCATTGAGCGGTTCCAGCCAGATCGGAGGTGTGGCAGCAGGAATTGCGCGCCATGATCATGGCATGATGAGTATCGATTGTAACCGTTGGTTACAGTTGCCTTTCTGAAACAGATTGTGGTCCAAGCTTCGGATTTCCCTTTGCGTGGGCCGAAGACTTGGTATTTTCCCGAGGCCGGAGATCGTGTCCACGGCAAGGACCAAAGTACGTGCCTTCGAAAGTCGATGAGTAGTTCGGTCTTCGACCGGGGCCGAAGACATTACCCGAAGGACCAGCCTCCGGATGTTGTGGTCCAGTATGAAGCCTTGGGTTGCTTGCAGTTGGCTTGTCCCTTGCTTGGTCCAAAGTCCGTAGTCCGGGAAAACGGGCTTCGACCAGTCGAACCGGAGTTCGGTTTATAGCTGAACCGGGATATCCCAACAGTTGCCCCCTACTCTCAGTTTTCGAAGCAGAGATTTGCCTCGAGAAGTGAGAGTATTAATGCCTTGTCGTTTTCCTCCTGAGAGACGGTGCAGTGGATGATTACGGGATCCTTGATTGGACTGTCCATCGCAATCTGATAATCAGATGGTGGACAGGTGTCACTCCCGGATTGGGAAAAAAAGAAAAAGTGGGTGGCCTTGGGGCCATCTTTTCTTTTCCCGTTGCACGGTGGTTGAGGCAATCTTTTGGTTGGGATTTGGATGGTTGTGGTGGCTGTCCTCCGTCCGTTGGATGAAGGATATACCTTATCATGGCGGTCAGCTGCAGGTGGGTTACCTCCCAGGGTAACTTTGAGTTAATTTAACTCCGGCGGGGCTCTAGAGACCCCTACTTTTCTTTTGGGGAAGGGCGAAGGTCCGGCCAAGGAAGCTTCTTCAACCTCGTCTCATCCTTTGCCCAAATTGTTTTGGACTACCCGTCTATTCCTCAGGTAGAATTTTATTTCTGCTCCCTTGCTTCGTTCCTTTGTTATGGAAGAGACCGTAGTGAGTCAGGGGGAAAAGGTTGGGCCCTCGGCGGCCGGAGCATAGTAGGTCCGAAGTCGGTCTCCAGCTCGGTTTCTCAAGACAAGGCAGCCCTTCTTTGGGAAGGCTACCGCATTCCTGAGGAGTTTTCCTTCGTTCTCCCCGCGCCCGAGGAGCAGGTGAACGAACCTCCCCCTGGGTGCCTAGCCGTATACGAAGATCACCTGAAAGCTGGTCTTCGGTTTCCCCTGCACCCTTTCTTCGTCAAGATCTTCCACTTGTACCAAGTGGTGCCAGCGCAGTTGACCCCGAACAGCATCAAAAACATCTACGGGTTCCTGGTTATGTGCAGCGTCGCGAACATAGAGCCTAGGACCAAGTTGTTCATGGCTCTTTTCGTCCTCAAGAGGGATTTCCACATCAACGGATGGTGGGTGATTGGCCCTAGATCAGGCCGTAGAGTTATTAAAGATATGCCCAGTGTCATCCATGGGTGGAAACCCGTTTTTGTGTTTGTGTTGTCTCTTAATTCATGGGGCTTCGATACGGTGTGGAAGAAGCCTCGCCTGACCGCCAATGACGGGAAGGTCTTGGCGGCCGATCAGTCGGACTACGACCTCCTGGTCAACTCCGAAGTTGCCCCCATTCGGGAATTGTTGGAGGAGAGAAATCTCCACCGGGCGGGAATTAGCAGATTCCCCTCATTAGGTATAACTATAAGAATTTCTGCCCCTCTTTCTTGGATTTATTGTAGCCCAATCAATTGAAGTGAAATCCTTTACTTGCAGGTGGCGGGATGAAGCTCGGCTTGAGCTGGCTCCGTCAGACTTCGGAGAAGAGGGTGGCACAGGCCCCTCCTACCAAGTCTACAGTTCGGAAGAGAGCTCGGAGGGATGGTCCCGAAGGGGACCAAAGCACTTCGTCTTCCCAAGGGACCTCAAGAGAAGATATAGTAACTGCGGAAGGGGCTCTGTCAAGATCCCATCCAGTCGAAGCTCCGCTAGCAGCTGTTTCCCCAGTTCGCATAGCGGGGAGCCCGCTTCATGAAGCGGATGTGCCGCCGTTTTGCCCCATACTACTGACAGGGGCGAAGCGCGGCAAGTCGAAGGAGAGTTCGCCTATAGGGCCTCCTCAACCGGAGTCCATTCGACGAACTCCTCGGAGCTTTTGCCTACGGGGAGACTGTTGGTCCTGGCCGTAGCCAGGCAGGCGTTGAAGGGTACGCTCCTGCCTCACAACTTGGTTGTTTTTCGAAACCGGAGCCTTCCCAGAATGTCCGATTCTGCCTTCTCCGCCCTGCAACAGGTATGATCCTGCCACTTTTCTTTGTCTTAAGAATTGTTCGATTCATGATCTCTCTTTTGTTGTAGTTGGTCTACGACCTCACCTTCATAGAGGGCCTAGGGAATGTAGACAGCCTCATCCATGACCTTAAAGAGGAGCTTCAGACCGCTAGGGCTACGAAGGAAGTAGCCGAGGAGCTGAAGCAGTCCATGGAGGACCGTCTTGCCCGGATGAATGATGAAGTTCGCGAACTGAAGGGCGAACTGAAAAGTGCTCATGTAACAATGATGGGGCAAGAGGCAGGGTGGAGGAGGAGCAGGAAGCAAGTCGAATCCCTGGAGCAAGCTGCCAAGAAGGATCAAGAGAAGATAAAGAGCCTGACTAAGGCGGTGGAGGAGGCTTCCAGGAGGGCCGAAGAGGCGATCCTGGAGTCCGAAGCCGCTGAGAGGGAGTCTGCGTCTTTGAAAAAGCAGGTAAACGATGCCGTGGCGAACTTCAAGACGTCTCCGCAATTCCAGGCGGAGATCAATGAAGTAACTTTGTATGGCTACCAGCACGGCTTCAACGACGGACTCTCCAGGGTGAAGGAGGCCTTCCCTCACCTCGACCTTTCCAGCGTTCCATCCTACGATATAGCTGGAGAAGAAGAGGAAGTGGAGGGGGCCAAAGCCGTAGTAGAGGCCAAGGAGGTGCCATGTTTGGAGGAGGAGGCTGCTACCCCAGTTGAAAATCCGGGGGTGACCCCGACTCTGACTCCGGTTCAGGGGGAAACTCAGGCTGGAGGAGTCCAAGCTGAAGGTTCTCCGGTCCCGGCCCAGATTGACGAGGTCCTATCAGAGCAAATTGATAAGGTGCTCCAGTCCTGTGGTGTGGAGCCTTCTCCTGCTGATGTTGAGTGACTTGGGTCGCTCTGGATGTATTTTCCTTCTTTCTTTTTGTTTTATGAATGAGCTTTGTATGACAGCTTTTCTAGATTTTGGAATGAATTTTCCTTCCTTTGCATACGCCATGTCGTGCTTCATGTGTAGCTCGAAACGGTTTTACCGTTCTTTCTTTTGATTAGCCGAACAGTCGCGTCCGAAAGCCATTCAGTCGACAAGACCCGGTTTTACCGTTCTCTTTCCTGTTTGGTTGAGCAGTCATAGCCGAAGGCCATTCAATCGATGAGGACGAACTCCGGAACGGACCAGAACTCCGTTGCTGAAGACCGTCACCTTCTTTCGGATGTTAAGTTTGTCCGTTGGGACGGAGAAGAGTCATTTCCCCGCCAATCCATGATCAGGGAGATTTGATTGTGATTGTTGTCGCCCACGTGGCACGTCGATATTTGTATCGTCGCAATTTCTTGCGCCTTGCGAGCGGCCGGGTCTCCTTTTTCCAAAAAGGAGCCATTAATGATGCCATCGCACGATGAGAATTTCTCCGGATTCGAAGCAATGGCGGTTGTTGTCCTGGGGATGGCTCCGAGCGATTTTCTGGTTCTCGAAGCGTCGTCCGGATACGTGGCACTTTCTGATGCGGCTGGGAAGGCGTGGGGCACGCCTCCCCGCAGTCGATCGTGGGTGCAGGGTTTCTATAAATAGGACCCTGCCCTCCACTGTCAAAGGCCATCATTTCCGTGAGCTTCTTCCCTCCATTAACAATGAGGTTCAACACTTCTGAGCTCCGCCGTGCGGCAAAGAGGAGGGCTATCGACCCGAAAAGGAAACGAAGTTCGGAGTCACCCGGGCCAAAGCACGAAGAGGAGGAGCCTCTCGTGGACCGCCTCGAGAAGAAAGTCCGCCTATTGGAGGCCCGTCTGAGGGAAGCTTGGGCCCAGGTCACGGTGACGACCACGATGGCGGAGGAGGCAAGGAAGGAGGCGGCGGACGCCATCTCAAATTTCAAAGCTTTTGCCGCCTTCAAGGACGAACTCACCGGGGTGGCTCTGGACTCCTTCCGCTAGGGGTTTTGGGAATGTCGGAGGAAGGCCTCCAAGTTTTATAACTTGAAGGGCCTGGACAACATCAAGCCTTCTGTTCCCTTTCCCGGCCACGAATTCGATTCTGACTCCGATGAGGGGTCGGATTCGGATTCGGACGGGAATCTCAAGGGCCCTTCGTTGTCCCACCAGATCTCTCCCCGCTGGTACGGGAAAAATCCGGCGGGGAGTTATTGAAAATTTCCCATATCTCTCTGCTGCTGCTGTTTTTTTTTTCTCTCCTTATGAGAGTTTCTTCCTTTCTTTTTTTTTTTGTGTAAAAATTTGAAAGGAATGAAAAAATCTTTTCTGTTACCTCTTCCCGTGTACTCTTTGTGATGTGTTATATCATGATTTGTCTGTAGTGTAGACTCCACATACCACTTTCGGTCTAAAGGGAAGAAGTGAGGTCAATTGGACCGTTCTGAGAATGTATGTTGTTGACAGAAAGGACGACAGTGGTCCTTTTAGGCACGTGTTCGGGTTTTCCGTATGGTAAGGTGTTTACACCGTCCCTGTGCACTTTCTGTCGTGATTAAGGTAGGCTGTTCAGGCCCGCCTCGGCGTGTGTTCGGATTCACCATAGGGTAGGTTACAAGAACCATCCCTGCGCCTTTGATCTTTTTGGTGGCCTGGTTAGACCATCCATTGCGCTCGTCGGGCATACCGATAAGGTGAGTGAATTAGACTCTCCTTTGCGCAGTTGACCGATTTTTCAGATCAGGTCACTCAAACTGTTGCCGTTCAGTCGATGCAACTAGTCGTTCTGAGTTGAGTAAGGTTGAGAAGCTTTGCACAGGAATTTCAGGAACTCCTTTATTGATAGTATTTGCGAAGGTTTTGTACATTCCATGGCCGAAATAGGGCCTTCCCCTCCAGGGTCTTGAGTCGATATGTCCCTGATCGAATGACTTCCTCGACCTGATATGGACCTTCCCAGTTGGAGGAGAGTTTACCCTGTTCCGTTGGCCTGGACACTTCTGCTCTTCGTAATACTATGTCCCCCGTGCGGAAAGTTTGCTCCTTCACCCTTGAGTTGTAATACTTGGTGACCTTTTGCTGGTATGCCGCCTTCCTTATCTAGGCTTGTAGCCTGGTGCTTGATAGCAAATCCAGATCAATCCTTCTGCGATCGGAATTCTCAGGCTCTTCATAGTTGTCAATTCTCAGGGACTGTAGGGAGACTTCGATAGGTAGTACGGCTTCGGTACCGTAGGCAAAGTTGAACGGAGATTCTCTGGTGGCCGTTCTCGGGATAGTTCGGTACGTCCAAAGAACAGAGGTCAGTTCTTCAGCCCAAAGCCCTTTGGCGGCACTCAACCTTGTCTTCAGACCATGGAGGATGGTCCAGTTGGTGACTTCGGCTTCACCGTTGGACTGTGGATGAGCAACGGATGTCAGCCGATACTGGATATGGTACCGAGCACAGAAGTCCTTGAACTTCGGATTGTCGAACTGTCTCCCGTTGTCCGTGATGTTAACATGTAGGATGCCGAACCTGAATATGATGGAATTTTTTACAAAGCTTTCCACCTTGCCTTCTATGATCTAGGCCAATGGTTCGGCTTCTACCCACTTCGTGAAATAGTCGATGGCCACTAGGAAAAACTTCCTTTGCCCTGATGCTGGTGGGAATGGGCCAAGAATGTCCATCCCCCACTGGGCAAAAGGCCATGAGGCTGCCAGTTGAGTCAGGTGACTCGCAGATTGTCTTTGTACATTGGCATACCTCTGGCATTGGTCGTACTTCCGCACGAAATCAGCTGAGTCCTTCTGGATGGAGGGCCAATAATATCCCTGTCGAATGATCTTGTACGCCAAAGATCTGCCTCCTAAGTGATCACCGCATATGCCCTCGTGGACCTCTCTCAAAGCATAATCTGCATCGATGGGTCATAAGCATTTTAGCAGTGGTTAGGAGAACGATCTCTTGTAGAGGGTTCCGTCTAATTTGACGTACTGGGACGCTATTCAACGGATCTTCTTGGCCTCTGCCTTATCTTTCGGTAGTTCTCCTTCATTCAGGAATCTGATGATGGGATCCATCCAGCTTGGCTCAGTATTGATCTAGCGCACTTCTGCAGCCTCTTCGACTATGCTAGGAATCTCAAGATGTTCAACAAAGGTGCGCCCGAGGGACTCCGATGCTGTAGTTGCCGGTCGAGATAGTGCATCCGCCCGGGAGTTCTCTGATCGTGGAACATGGATAATCTCAAAATGTTCCAGTTGGGAAGATAAAGCCCGTACCTTCTCCAGGTATTACACCATGGTTGGATCTTTGGCTGCATATTCTCCATTGACTTGATTCACAACCAGCTGGGAATCTGAGAAGGCCCGAAGTTGCTGGACTCCCAGATCTTTGGCGATCCAAAGTCCGGCGAGTAGGGCTTCATATTCGGCCTGATTATTGGAGGCGTGGAAGGAGAAACGGAGTGCGTACTCTATGATATGGTCGTCAGGTTCAACCAACATGAGTCCAGCCCCACATCCAGTAACATTGGAAGCTCCGTCCATATGAAGCATCCAAACGGACTTCGTTTCCTTCGGGGCTTCTTCTTCTACCGAAGATGCTTCGTCTTCGGACTTCCAAGTGCACTCAACCAAAAAATCAGAGAGCACCTGGACCTTCATAGCCGCTCGGGGTTGGAAGCTGATATCAAACTCACTTAGCTTCACAGCCCACTTGGCTATCATTCCAGAGGTATCCGGAGATCGAAGAACGGCCTTGAGAGGTTGATCAGTTAGCACCACGATGGTATGGGCCTGAAAGTATGGCCGTAGTCGCTTTGCCGCAATCACTAAGGAGTAGATCAGCTTCTGCATCCTTGCATATCGCGTTTCTGCATCATGCAGGACCTTGCTGATGTAGTAGATCGGCTTGTGAAACCCATCTTCCTCTTTCCGGACAAGAACCGAACTTACTGCTTCATCTGAAGCATAGAGGTATAGGTAGAGGACCTCGCCTTCTTGTGGTTTGGAGAGCAATGACGGGGTCTCCAAATATTTCTTCAGTTCCTCGAAGGCAGCACGACAGTCTTCGGGCCATTCAAAGCCTTTTGATTGCCGGAGTACCTTGAAGAACGGAAGACATTTCTCGACTGACCGAAAGATAAATCTGCTCAGGGAGGCAATCCTCCCTGTCAACTGCTGGACTTCCTTTTTGCAGGAGGGATGTCTCATATCTTTCAAGGCTTGAATTTTCTCAGGGTTCACCTCAATCCCTCGTTTGGTGACAAAGAAGCCCAGGAATTTGCCCGAAGTGACCCCAAAGGCACACTTTGCCGGGTTTAGCTTCATATGATAGTACCGGAGAGCGCTGAATGATTCCTCCAAGTCGCGGATGTGATTTCTCCGGTGGAGGCTCTTGACGATCATGTCATCAACATAGGCCTCCATATTTCTCCCTAGTTGCTTTTCGAACACCTTATTGATAAGTCTTTGAAATGTCGCTCCGGCGTTCTTGAGATCGAACGGCATCATCTTGTAGCAGTAGAAACCTTTATCAGTGATGAAAGCCGTCTTCTCCTCATCTTGTGGATCCATTCTAATTTGATTGTAGCCGGAGAAGGCGTCCATGAAGCTTAGCAACTGGTGGCCGGCGGTAGCGTCGATCAGTTGATCAATCTTTAGGAGAGGAAAGCTATCTTTTGGACAAGCCTTGTTGAGGTCTGTATAGTCGATGCAGATCTTTCACTTGCCACTAGCTTTCTTCACCATCACCACATTGGCCAGCCACTCGGGATAGCGAGCCTCTCTGATGAACCCTGCTTTGAGGAGCTTGCCAACCTCTTCGTCTACAGCTTGCTATCTTTCGGGGGCGAAGCTCTTCTTCTGCCGCACCGGCTTGTACCTAGGGATTACTTCTAGCCGATGAGTAATCACTTCGGCAGGAATCCCAGGCATGTCCAAAGCCGACCAGGCGAAGACATCGACGTTGTCCCTGAGAAAACGGATCAACTCCATTCTGGTTTCCTCGTCAAGTGCGCTCCCGATCTGCACAACTCTGGAGAGATCTTCCTCTTTCAAAGGTACCAGAATTGTCCTCTCCATGGGCTCACTAAGATTTGTAGTTGCATCCCTCGGATCCAGCTGATCCGGAGTTGTCGAATCCTTGAAATGCCTACCTTCAATCATCAGACACTGCAGTGCCGTCCTCTGGTTTTCTCTAACTTCTCCAACACTGTTCTTGGTGGGGAAGTGTACTAAGAGGTAGTGAGAGGAGATCACGGTCCGGAACTTGCTCAAGACAGGCCATCCCAGAATAATATTGTATGCTGAGGGGATCCGGACTACCGTGAAGTTGATCGGCAGTATCTTTTGTCGAGGTTCGGTGCCGAGGGTTACAGGCAGCACTATTTTTCCCTCGGCATAAACTTGGTTGCCCCCAAAACCAGAGAGCGATATGGGGGACCTTTGCAGTTGATGCCTAGGCAAACACATTTTAGAGAATGCATCGTACATCAAGACATCTGTCGAACTTCCATTATCTACAAGGATCCGCTGTACATCATAATTGGCCACTACGGCCGAAATTACAAGAGGATCATCATGTGGGAGCCGAACTCCCGCAAGGTCGTCGTCGGAGAAGAGGATGGCGTTGTTGTCTCTAAGTCGCTTTGGAGCATCGTCCTCATCTCTTCTCCAGTTGGTGGGTCGGTGTATTATCCTTACACCTTCGTTGGTGGGCCTTTGATTTGGCAATTCGGCCTCTTCAGGATATGGCTAGGGAACAGTTGCTTCCGACCGGGGGCCTTGGCGATCGATATACCGCCCCAGGGACCCTCTCTTGATAAGATCCTCAATTGCATCCTTCAGCTGGATGCATTCTTCAGTGTTGTGGCCGTGGTCCCGATGGAATCGGCAGTATTTGTTCCTGTTCCTGACGGAAGAGGAAGCCTTCATGGGACGGGGCCGTTGAAGATAGTTTTCTTTTTCTATCTCCACGAGAAACTTCTCTAGAGGGAGGTTGAGGGGGTGTAGGAGTCGAATCTTCCTCCCAATGCTCTGGGCTTGGGAGGACTTCTTCGGCGGTCTGCATATCTGCCATCATTGTTATTAGAAGTTTGGGGACCTTGTCCTCTGTTATTCTTCTTCTTTGAAGGGGGTTTCCCTTCAATCAATCGTCGATTTGCCGCCTGCTCTTTAGCATCGGCGTATTTCTGAGCCCTTAACAGGAGCTCAGCTAGCTTTTAGGGAACTTCTTATCCAGGGAGGAAGTAAGCCTGGAGGTACGAAGCCCCTTCTTCAGTGCTGACATGGCCACGTATTCGTTGAGATCTGGGATCTCAAGCGTGGCTGTATTAAACCTAGAGATATAATCTCGCAGGCTTTCTCCTTCGTTCTGGTGAAGGAGGAACAGTGTATCCATATTCCGAGGAGTCTTGCGGCAGGTCCTAAAATGCAAGACAAACAGTTTTTCTAACTCGGAAAAGGAATCGATGGTACATGGGCGCAAGCTCGAGTACCACATTCGAGCGGACTTCTTCAAGATATCCAGGAACGCCAAGCAGTACATCGCGTCCGAAGCTCCTTGAATCATCATATGGGCCTTGAAGCTGCCCAAATGATCGAGGGGGTCAGTGGTGCCGTCATAGGGCTCCAACTGGGAAACCCTGAAGTGCCGAGGGATGATCTCGGCCATGATGCGGTCGGTGTAAGGTGGGCGTAAGTCACCCACAATCAGGTCGTCGGGATCCTTAAGATCCCGCATCATGTGCTCTCGCACCTTCGCCATCTTTGATTCGATGGCTCTGAACCTCCCGTCATAATCGGGAGTCTACTTCGGCGCTCTCTCCACAGAAGTGGAGTCTTCGGAGGAGAGTGAGGGAGTTTGCCTAGGCCTTTTTCCTTTGTGCGGGGAATTGGCGGACCTGGGCAATCTCGAAATTCGGCCTTCAGGAGAGGGCCGAGAATGGGGGGAGGGATAAGCGGAGTCCTCCAGTGGAGCTCTCCTTCTTCGGGGTCGAGAGCTATGTCTAGAAACAGCAGGTGGATTTCCCACCGGAAAGGCTCTATCTTGGAATTCTTGAATCATGGCCGTAAGGTTGGCGACCTGGTTCATAAGAGCTTCAAACTGCTGTACTCCCACAGCAATTGTGGGAGGTGGAGCATCGTTCTCCTCCGGGGGTGCACCCTCCTGAGACGGAGCACGAATCCGGCTTATAGAAGCGATTGGAGCTTTTTCTCTTGCCATCAAAAACTTTTTTCTTCCCCTTGTCTGGGAGAGAGCTTAAAAAATGTTAACGCCCCCTACCTGGAGCGCCAATCTGTTGGCATGGAATCCCTAGATCGGCCGGTCGGAGCCGCTGCGTCGCAAGACCGCTCCCTAGTTCACCTGCAAAACAGGTCCCTTGCCGGAGTTGTTCCAGTGGAGGACACTCCGATGCCTAAGTCAATGGCGGATCCTAGCCACAGAATGGGGAAGGTGTCGAGGGTGGAAGAAAAAAAGGGCTTTTGGAAATTGTAAGCGTATGTGAGCGGGGATGTTCGCGTACCTCGAGCAATCCTTCTTATCCTTATTTAAAGAAGGCCTCCGGCCTACGTCCCGCTCTTTTTCCGGTGATCATGGAGAGCCAATCTCTCCCATGATTGGCGATCGTGGATTGTCATTGAGCGGTTCCAGCCAGATCGGAGGTGTGGCAGCAGGAGTTGCGCGCTATGATCATGGCATGATGAGTATCGATTTTAACCGTTGGTTACAGTTGCCTTTCTGGAACAGATTATGGTCCAAGCTTCAGATTTCCCTTTGCGTGGGCCGAAGACTTGGTATTTTCCCGAGGCCGAAGATCGTGTCCACGGCGGGGACCGAAGTACGTAACTTCGAAAGTCGATGAGTAGTTCGGTCTTCGGCCGGGGCCGAAGACGTTACCCGAAGGACCAGCCTCCGGATGTTGTGGTCCGGTATGAAGCCTTGGGTTGCCTGCAGTTGGCCTATCCCTTGCTTGGTCCGAAGTCCGTAGTCCGGAAAAACGGGCTTCGACCAGTCGAACCGGAGTTCGGTTTATAGCTGAATCGGGATATCCCAACAGGATCCATTTTCTTCATCTCCCCATCCCCTAGTTATCTCTCCCCTTTATGGCCTTCTCCTGAAAGAAGGCCATAGACAAGGCAATAAAAGAGGAATGCACCCATCTCTATGATCTCATTATGGCAACATGATTATCACTGATGTTGTCAAATTTTATTTATTTGACCACATGTTCTATGGCAATTTGAGCGGAATGAGGGGAATCCATGAATGGCTATGAGAAGAAAACAGAAAATGGTGATTGTGATGAGATAAATATTTGACCACATGTTCTATAGCAATTTGAGCGGAATGAGGAGAATCCATGAATGGCTATGAGAAGAAAACAGAAAATGGTGATTGTGATGAGATAAATATTTGCCATGATGGAACTTTTATGAAGAGATTGATCATGGGATTCTTCTATTGAGAGAGTGCTTTACGCCATCTCCAGGAGGGATCTCTGCTCCGAAATATCTTTCCTTCTCTCCCTATCCCAGAAGCAAGGTGTGGAGTTGGAGATCAAAGATGAGATTTGTGCATTCAGTATTCACTACAAAATGGATAATGAAAACATGCCTCTGCTTTCCAAACTCTCTCCTTATTTTATCTATTTTAGACTTATAGATACAGAGGTGTATTTATGATTAGCTACATGAATGGTAAGAAACTGAGAGCCGCAGATAACACCAATTAGCTGTTGTTGACATAGACTAACTTTATCTTATCTTTCAAGGATCTAGAAGAATTATGTATTGAACATTCTAATCTCAGACCAACAAAATGCCAAACAGCAGATACAATGAAAGTGATGATTCAGACAGAAGGGAGCTTTTTTTTAAAAAGAAATGTAATTTACTTGATGTTTATTTTTCATAAAGAAAGGAGTTTCCATCAACAGGTTATGATCCACAAGATATTTACCTCACGCATATCAATATAACCAACCAACATTTACCGGAAGCAGTCTTTTTTTTCCCCTAAAAGCTTCAGCACCTCTAGGAAAACTATAATTTCATAAGAATCATCACTTGGCAGTCTTTTTTTTTCCCTGAAAGCTTCAGCACCTCTATGAAAACTATAATTTCATAAGAATCATCTTTTGACAATGGTTTATTGATTGGGAATTCTTAAGAACTACAGAACACAAAATCCCTATTGTACCTTCCTTTACCCTCTTAACAAATCAAAGCTGGTTAGACTATAAAATATTCAATCGATATTTACCTTTCCTGAGCATACTTCACCTGACTATGTATATATCAAGACACTCATATTTGCGGCTCAAAGAATCATATTGATGCCTATTAAAAGGATGACATATGATGAATGCTGAGAAACATTTTATTTTTTTTAACCTTTCATAAATTTTGCTCCATGGTCATCTGAGAATGCCATTATCTATCAAAGCAGCATGTAGTCAACATGCTTTTCCTTCGGTTCAAGTGAAAGGACATGTTCTTAACCGTGAATAGTGTACCAAGAAAACTTTCTTCACCTATGAGAGCACCTCAAAGGCTCAAACAGCACTGAACCACTACTGTTGGGAAATCCACAGGTTTTGAGAGCATATGGCGGCAAAATAAGTATAGGGTTCATCAACACCGTAATCATCATCCAAGCCTTCTACCATCAAACTATCAGGGTAATTCATTTTAAACATTGTTCAAACAACCTCTAAAACTCTCTCTCTTCCAAGAAGCATGGACCAAAATGCCAATCTTTGAAGGAAAACATAAGCACACGTAGTCAGTCAATGTCAAAGAGTTGCATCATTTTGAATCTCAGCATCAAATCACACCCATTTTACTGAAAGCCATTACCAATTAGTTTAAAGTTTTGTTTTCCACACCATCAATCCAAATTATTCCGATTAACTCTCCAATACGCTTAACAATAAACATTGGACCTATGCATACTCTGCGAAAGCTAAAAGGTAATTTGTTACTTCAACAAGATTAAAGCATAATTTAATCTGGTCCTGTGATCTTGAAAGCAAATAAATACTGAAACAAACTCCTTGGGACGCCTTATTTGAGATACATATTTATCTTATCCCTTCGTCAAACCAATAAAACGGATTGGAAAACCAAAAAAACAAAAAAAAAAAAATCAAAACAAGAAACCATCCCACGCTCTGAGGAAATTAAAATACGAAACGCAAGAACATCACACATAGGACCCCATCAATCAACATGCCAATTTTGATGTCTTAAAACAATCATGCTCAAGAAACAAAATCTTAGCGAACTTGGTCAATCTACAATTTCTATCTCTTGATCGAAAAGAAAACCGAGAGAGTCGGTAACAAAACATAGGGCTTCCAAATAAATTCTTGAAAGAAACAAGCTTGTTACATATAAGAGCAATCAAAACTACTGAAAGACAGAATCGGAGAAGAATATGTTCAAATTAATCAAGAAAAATACGGAAAAAATAAAGGAGAATGGCATAGATATTGACGACAACTCACCGGATCCGCAGAAGAAAGATAACTCCTCCCTCAACGACGTAGGGTTTCGAAGAGAGGAACCGGAAAAGTTCCCTCAGCCGATAGGTCTCCCAAGGATGCGAACGGTAAAAGGGGGAAAGAAATTTTTTACAACTCCGCAAATTTTTTTTAAAAAAAAATTAGGGTTTCTTCGAGAGCCCGGAGACCCCCTCACGCGCTCGATCACCTAGTAGCAATTATTTATAGGTGGCCGAAGTCGGCGGAGTTAATATACGCAAGAACTATAATTCACCGACTTTACTAATTACTGATACTAATTTCTTATAATTTTAGATCCGTATAATATTCGCTCCCATTTTAAACAGGTGAAATCCCCTCTGTTACTCCTACGGGAACGAGCGACAGAGACACAAGGGGTACATCTTTGGAAAATGTAGTAGCTTATCATCGCGGTTTCGGACCCCTTGCCTCGGTACCGGCGGTAGCCGGTAGGCTGCGGATGGCTTTCTGGTGGTCCTCCGGGGATTTGAGCTCGCGTTACTGGCTACCACAGGTCACCGGTTGGGCTAGTAGGAGTACGGCGGGACCAGCTGCAAGTGGACTGGGTCTGGATCCGACCCGACACTGGCTTCCGAAAGAAAATAAATCAAATTTATGTTTAGTTTTAGACTCGAATCTAACCTATCATTTGATAGGTCCAAATGTGTAGTCCAGTGTAAGCTAACGGGCTAGACTTAGGGTCTGGTTTGGGATAAGCTATTTGAACAAATATTTGGTGGTTTAGTTGAGACCGTTTGAGTCCACTAAGATTGCTATGGATTATTAAAATATATTATTGAATCAATTGAAGGTTGAGTCTTATCCGGGTTGTACATGTTTAACTTTTAGAATGGCTCAATTTATTAGATGGATTAGAAGCGTGTCAATTGGCTCAGTTGGTAAAGTCATTAGTTGTTGGTATCGGTGACTTGATTTTAAATTATATTATTGTTTGGTTTTATCCGGAAAATAAAAATGTCCGTAAATATATCCAGCTTAATTTGAGATCTATATAAGGTTTATAGGTCTCAACTCTAGGTATGGACCAGGTCCAAGCCGAGTCCTCTAGGAGCTGCCCAAAATGCATCCATATCCATGCACTTTCTGGAAGGGTTGACGGAGAGACAAAGGAATCTTGCAACCTA
Organism: Areca catechu; assembly: GCA_021397845.1. NCBI lineage: Eukaryota > Viridiplantae > Streptophyta > Magnoliopsida > Arecales > Arecaceae > Areca > Areca catechu. Next base: position 32,494,566 of record CM038039.1, read on the forward strand.
AGCAATCCAAGGAAATCTTCCGTGCGGAATCTGCGGATTACGCGTTTTCCGAGTCGTGAGGCTGCGTGGAAACCGAGAAGATAGAACGGACAGAGAAAGTTGCATCCACGTGCTGATGATAATATATATATATATATATATAACACAAAAAAAATTTATTTGTCTGAAGCATTTGCAGTAAAGTAACTGGATAGCGTTGACCAGATTCTTCTACGAAGTCAAGAAGAAATTAAGCAATAGATACTATAAATGTGCGCTAGACACGGCAAAACTAAAAATGATATCAATCAGCAGTCCTCGGGTGCATCACAAGAAGGGTTAAGATTAGAAGTAGCACAGTTTAAAATTGCTACTTGGAGATGTTACTTGGGGGTGGCAAAATTTAATCCAATCCACCGATCTGGTTGCGTTTGATCCATCTTAAATAAATTTGGATTGAGCCTAAACGTAAATGGATCAAACTATTTAATCTATTTAATATAGGGATCAGATTCAGTTTTCAGGTCCTTGACCTGTTTAACCCGTTTAATATATGGGTCTAGATAAATCGGGTCAGGTTGGATTGTTAACATGTTTAATAAAATCTTTATAAGCCATTGGCCCATTATAAATTACTATAGCCGCTGGTTTTGGGCCTAGCCCATTAGTGTGAGCATCGATGCATGGCCTCGCTATCTCTTCGTGTTCGGTCTTCTCGACTTCTTTGTTGAAAAATTTCTGGAAGGTGAAAAAACTAGGATTTACATCTTTGCGATTTGCCTTGCCCTTTGCCCCTTTGGCGTGTGCCTTCCCAGCTCCCCTTGATCTCACGATAGCTCGCCTCCACCTGGTCCCCTCTCCTTTTTCGAGCTTCTAAGCTTCTTCCATCCTCGATCTCATGATGATGCATGGCGTGCCCTTTCCCTGATCTCCTCTCTTTTTTTGGGCTTCTCTTATCCCCGATCTCACGATAGTGCATGGCGCGCACCTCCCCCCGGCCCCCTCTCATTCTTCAGGTTTTTCTCATCCACGATCTCATGTTGGTGCACCCCCTCTCCTTCTTCGGGCTTCTCTCACCCCCAATCTCATTGCGGTGTACCGTGCACAGCATGCATCTCCCTCCCGACCCCCTCACCTTCTTTAGGCTTCTCCTCTCTCTCATGATAATGAGCATCTCTTCGACCCCCTCTTCTTCTTCAGGCTTCTCTAGCCCCTCATCTCACGATGGTGCGCGGTGTGTACCTCCCGTCGGCACCCTCTCCTTCGAGTTTCTCCCCCTATCTCATAGGCAGTGAGTATCCCCCCGACTTCCTCAATCCCTCTCCTTCTTCACCCTTCTCCCTCCCATTTCATGGCGGAGCACGTCCCCCTTAGACCCCTCTCCTTTGGCATTCTCCCATCCATCTCATAGTGGTATGCATCCCTCTCCTTCCCTTCCCCTTCGTCCATTCCTAGATTTTTTCCCTTTCTCTGTCTTCCTTGTGTTTGATGCAGTAACTGCAGTTGGAGTGCAAGCATGTTTGAACTCTGAAAGTAATTTTCTGATCTATTTGTTGAGATTAGCCTTAAGCTCTGATCTGGTTTTTTTATTATTTAATCTTTATTTTTTCAAGGTAAATATTGTTGTCGCCAGGATCGCCGTGGCCTGTAGCTGCCACCGGCACCGGAGTGTGCTCTCCTTGTCGCCTGGTGGTCCTCTGGTTCTGGACCTGCAAAACAGGGGTTAGTGACCCGGGCCGGGATTTCCGGTGGGGGCACTCCGACGATCAAGACAGTGACAATCCAGGGGAACAGATCCTCCGATCGGGCCCCTCTCGATGAACTCCGCATTAGGAGTAAGAGATGTGTGTGAAGACGGGAACGTTGCAGGGGGAGAATAATAGCGGGGACAGAGGGGTTCCCTGTTCCTCCGCCTCTCCTTGTTTCCCTCGCTTCCCGCCTACTGTGGTGGTGGTGGTGACGCTTCGCCCTCTTGGTCGAGTTTGCGCCTGTGTTGGTGGTGCCATGCCCCTCTTCCTCGTGGGGGTTGCACCTCATCCCTTTTTTTTTTGTTCTGGCTTGTGTTTTTACCTGTGTATTGGGGTTGTTGTGTTACCTCCGAGTTTGTTGCAACTAGGTTACCATTGGGCGCTTGTCTCAGGATCCCTGCCGGGCTGTCAGGCGCATGCGGCGGTGTCCCGAAGAGTCTTTCCTGATTCATGATAAGGGGAGTTGTCAGGCGCTCCGACACTCCTCTTGGTCGCCTCATTCCGAAAAACCTGGCAGTGCCTTAAATGGTGGGCCGCCGTTCACGGGATTCGAATCTCCCGGTTGGCTCCCTCTCTTGGATGATCCGGATGGTTGATGAGGAGTGTGGTGCCTCGATCAGCATGCTTCTTTCCTTTCCAGTGTAATTGGTGGTTGCAGGTGGTCAGTATGGCCTGGAAGGCGCTCCAGTGCAGTCCTCGGGCGCTCGCCGGTGTTCTGGGCTGGTGAGGACCTCATCCGAGCTGGGGCTGAGCTGGAATGGCAGGGCTCGCTCCGACCTAGGCGCTCTGAGCTTGCCGGGGTGTCTTGGTGAAAGAGGGCAGAGTGCGGGCCCGGTTCGGAGGGTGCGCGCTCGGAGAGGCTCCATGTTGGCGGGTGAGCGCTGAGCTCGACCTCGACCACAGGGCACTACCTCCGAGGGTCTCGCTCCGGAGGGCAGAAGGCGGACTCGGTCCAGAGGGCGCGCGCTCGAAGAGGCTCCATGTTGGCGGGTGAGCGCTGAGCTCGACCTCGACCACAGGATGCTAACCTCTAAGGGTCTCGCTCTAGAGGGCAGGAGGCAGACCCGGTCTAGAGGGCGCGCGCTCGAAGAGGCTCCACGTTGGCGGGTGAGCGCTGAGCTCAACTTCGACCACAAGGCACTAACCTCCAAGGGTCTTGCTCTGGAGGGTAGGAGGTGGATCCGGTCCAGAGGGCGCGCGCTCGGAGAGGCTCCACGTTGGCGGGTGAGCACTGAACTCGATCTCGACCACAGGGTACTAACCTCCGAGGGTCTCGCTCTGGAGGGCAGGAGGTGGACCCGGTCCAGAGGGCGTGCGCTCGGAGAGGCTCCATGTTGGCGGGTGAGCGCTAAGCTCGACCTCGACCACAGGGCACTAACCTCCGAGGGTCTTGCTCTGGAGAGCAGGAGGCGGACCCGGTCTAGAGGGCACGCGCTCGGAGAGGCTCCACGTTGGCGGGTGAGCGCTGAGCTCGACCTCGACCACAGGGCACTAACCTCCGAGGGTCTCGCTCTGGAGGGCAGGAGGCGGACCTGGTCCAGAGGGCGCGCACTCAGAGAGGCTCCACGTTGATGGGTGAGCGCTGAGCTCGACCTCGACCACAGGGCACTAATCTTCGAGGGTCTCGCTCTGGAGGGCAGGATGCGGCTCCGACCTAGGCATCCCGAGCTCGTGGGCCCGACCTGGCGGAGGATAGAGCTTGGCTCGTTGTCTTGAGGAGCTCAACTCAGCTCGATAGTGGAGTCCGGGCTGGAGAGTTGACGCGGCGTCCGATGTGGCATTAATGCGGGATGGACCCGGATCAAGTTTTATTCTAAGGAGATAGGACCGTTGGTCATTAAGAAATGACCATAGGCTAGGTTAAACCAAAACCAATTTTATTTTTTTTCATTTTTTTATTCAAATAACCTCTCTTTTTTTTAATTTTCTATTTCATTTCTTTCTTTTTTTATTTTTTTATTTTTTCACTCCTTTTTTTTGCCCACGGTTTTTTTTTTCTTCATTTTTCTGGCCTGCACCTAAAGTCGACAAGGGAGGCCAACTATGCCTTCACGATCGTGCAAGCGTGCTTTCACGATCGTGCCGAACAGGGGGGCTTGTGGGGGAGGCCTCGCCGGCGTCGTGCTTGGCGGAGTTGGTCCGGTAGGGCGGCGGCAGCCATGGCGACGGCGACACGGATGGGAGGCATCGTGGGTGGGGCTTCGGCTGCAACGGGTTGCACGGGAGGAGGAGATGGTGGCGGCCATGGAGGTCTGCGGCGTGGGAGGAGATCCGGATGGCCGGGGCAATGGCTTGATTCCGGAGTGAGCGTCGGTGGCCGAAGGTGAGGCTCGGGTGGAAGACTAGCGACTGCATGTCTTGCACTCGAACATACCATCATCATATGGCTTTGTCCTCCTATGGATCTTCTCGGGCATCCCTTCACGAGAGAGCGATAACAGGAGATTGGTCGTCTTCATGGTCTCCATCTCTATATCTCTCAACCAAGAGAAATCCGCTCACAAAGGAAACGAACGAGACAAAGCCCACTTCCAACTATCCTGATGCCCCTAGGGAAGTTATTTATGGTTGGGAGACTGATGGCTGTTTGGTTAAAAACGGAGAGGTCGTGGGGGTGGGGAAAAGAATTAATGCCATGGTGGGAGCTTGATGGGTAGGGTTTTATTTTGTTGACGACTTTGGAAAGAAAGAACACAGGGAAGAGGACTTGTATTTAAGTGATGAGCGGAAGGAATAGAACATAGAAGAAGGGGAAGAGGAGGAGAGGCCAGGGAAGAAAGAATCCAGAGAGAGAAATAGAGAAAGAGAAGAACGGGGAAGAAGTTACAGAAGAGAGAGGAAAGAAAATCCAGAAAGGAGGGGAGAACCAGAAGAGAAAAGAGAGGGGGACAATAAAAGAGTCCAGGAAGAAAAAGCACCGGAGAGAGAATATTCAAAAGAAAGGAAGAAGAAGGAAGGGGGAGGGAGTCGGGACACACCCAGATACTTTTCTCAATAATTCATCATCGCTAATTTTATTCATTAAGAAACATGACCTTAAATAGAATAGACTAATCTAAGATATCCGATATCCTGATCAGATACCCCTAACAAATTCAAACTATTATTTAAAAAAATAAACTAATTCAAGGATAAAGTAAATCCTAAAAACAAATAATCAAACTAGAGAACCGATAAAACTAATCTTAAAATCTCAAGATACCCAATCCTTCGTACACCCATAAAAATATATTTATCCTGTTGTGTACTTCAGGATTTGTGCTACATCAAGATTTAGGCTGCATCGACTTCAGGATCTTGGGCCCCCACGGTTTGGCGCTTCAGGTTCTGGGTTGGCTTCTGGGTTGGGCTGGCTTCAGATTTTAGGCTGGGCTGGGCTTCAAGTTCTGGGCTGGGCTTCAGGTTTGATCTGAGCTGCTTCAGATTCTGGGTCGATGTCCCCATCAGGCACCTGCCGGTTCCTACACATCAGCGATCCCACCACATCATTTGCCTCCCACTCCCGAGGCTCGTTAGTGCGTGGCACTTGGATCGAAGGGAGTAATTGCGGTGCTGACGTGGAAAGGTGGAAATCTGGCACGATGATGGCCATGATTGCTAGCGCTTCGGGGAACGACCCTGCGGACCAATCTGGGAGTGCCATGTGGCCACGTCTGAGAAGCAGTTAATGTTGGCACAGAATTTAGAGTGGCCAGGATGCCATTTTTGCCGATGGGCAGCACGTGGCGAGGATCCGTTGACGGAGGGGTTGAATCGGTACAATCCGTCAGGTCATTTTGAAATGAAAAGAGGGCCTTACCCGAAACATCTATTCTTTTTGAATTCTCCGTGCCTGCTGCTGCTACGCCCAAGCTTCCTTCTTCCTCCCAGTTGCCCCAAGTTTTCTAAAGAACCAGGTTAGTTTCTTCTTCCTCCTCTCCCTGCTAGAATAGGGTTCTTCCTCTGGGTCTGGGGTCTTCCTTGAGTCGAGTCTATTCTTCCATCCTTCGCTTCGAGTTCTTCATTCCTCTTGTTCTTGAGGATGTCCCGTTTTGGTCCGGGCTTCCGCCCCTCCACTGATCAGGGCGAGGCTGGTCCTTCCGAGCGGAGGCCGGCGTCTTCTTCTTCTTCCGACGGGGAGGAAGATGCAACTTGCTTCGAGCTCAGTAGGAGGCGTCCTCCCGATCGGTACTCATTAGGGAACCAGGACCCGGTTCTACTCTCCCTCCTCCTTCTTCTGTTCCCGCTTCTGAGTCCGTCCGGTCCACAGGTCCTGGTGGGGTCGCCTCGACGATCATCGCTGGGGAACTGGGAACCGTTCGGGATGTCTATGGCATCCCCCTTCTGTCCGGCTCATGATCCCTCATCCAAGAGAACGGGTCACTTCCAGTGGCCCGAGCCGTCTTACCTTTTATGAGGGGACCTTCTCTGGGGGTCTCCGATTTTCTTTCCACCCTTTCTTCCTGTCCATCTTGGACAATTACCGTTTGGTCCCTGCTCAGTTAGTGCCAAATGCTATTAGGGTTATTTTTTCTTTCATTGTGCTCTGCCACCTCCACAGGTTTGTTGCCCAGTTTTCCTTGTTCAGGACCTTTTTCGCCCTAAAGCGCCACCCGACTGAGGATGGGCGGTGGTCCTTGTTCTCCCGCCCGAAGGGTATCAAGTTTGAGCTCCCTTCTTCCATCAGGGGATGGAAGAGTAAGTTTTTCTTTGTTGAGGTTGAGGAGATCGACTGGGTCTGGAGAGATCCGGAGAAGTCACCTAACCGAAATTCTGTGGTCGATGCGGCTGACCGGGATGATTACGAGCAGCTCCACACCACCCAGATTCCTCCTCTCGAGGTTCTGTTATCCGAGCAGAACCTCATCGACTCCGAGGTCGACCCAACAAATGGGTTGGGTGAGTTCGACCTGAACTTTCTTCTTTCTTTTTATTTGCATTTCTTGCACTGTTTCGCATGTACTCTAACTGTTGTGTGGCTTGCATGCAGGAATGATTTTCTCCGAGAATGACTTGTTGGCGATTACCCGGAAGAGGCTGCCGACCGAGCTGGCCGGGGAGCCTTCGTCAAGGTGCGTCCAGGGCGAGGGCACTCCTGTGGCTGCCTCTACTGCATCAGTCGGTCCGAGCTCGGCTGCTCCAACTGGTCTGAGTTCGGAGGCGGCTCGGGCTGCTCCAGTACCGATGGAGAGGGCGGCTTCTGCAGCATCGAGGCCAGTCTGGGAGGCCCCTGCTGTGGAGCACGAAGTAGTGGTCCGAGCGAGGGCCGCAGCTGCTGCTGCACCCTACCATCCTCCGAGTCTGCTAGTTGTCGATATCGGGGATAAGGAGGTCTGGGCTGCGACCAGGGCCACGACCGAGGTGCCGCCTGCACCGGCACCAGCTTTTCAGCCTGCCCCCCGCGGCCCTGCAGTTACCAGGACGAGGCCACCCACTCCGGCAGAAGGTCGAAGGGAGGAGGTGTGATGCCATCCCCCCTTCAAGATGGGGCTAAAAAGCTCGTTCCTCCGGAGCCCCGGGCTGGCCGAGCACATGATGGACTTCTCGATCCAGACATGCGACCGGTAGGACATGGCCGGGATGTGGCTGGCCAACATCATCAGTGCCATCTTCCCCCAGCTCTATTCGATGAGCTGTTCCTTCCTCTCTTTTTTTTTTCTTCTTTTTTTTTGGTCTGACCTCTTTTCTTGGTACAGATCGGTGCCGAGGCCCTCTACATCAAGGGCCGCTACCAGAGTTGGGAGCGTCTCGAGCGGCAACAGGCTGCCGAGATCGAGTCCCTGAAAGCCGACTTGAAGGGGAAGGTTGGAGAGAACGGGGCCCTTGAATTGAAGGTCAAGGACCTTGAGGCACAGCTCGCCGACGCCGAGGGGCGAGCGAAGAGACTTCTAGAGGCTCGCGACCTGGAGCGGGGACATGCAAAGAAGGCCATCGATGATCTCTCCATCATCAAGAAAAAGCTGAATTGGTACAGTGCCGAAGCTGATCGGCACAAGGAGGTCTCCCGAGCTGCCCAGGCGGAGTTGGCAGCTGGGAGGGAGAAACATGCCGTAGTCTAGAAGGCGGCAGAGGAGGCGGCCAGGTCGGTGGAGGCTGCTAAGCTGGAGGCCGCCGAGTCGAGGAAGGTGGCTGCTGAGGCCAAGAAGGGCGCTAAGGATGCCGTCGCAAAATTCAAGGCCTCAAAGGAGTTCGTCGCCGAAATTCAGCAGATGGCATCGGACTCCTTCTACAAGGGCTTCATGTTTTTGCATGGTCGAGTCGAGGCACTCGTCCCCGAGGAGAGCCGTAGCTGCCTCAGGTATCCTTCAGCCTCGGACGTAGAGCCCAACGAGGGGGTTACTACGGAAGCCATGGCCTTGGAGCCTCCGACGTCAGCAAAGGCTGGTCCATCCAAGACTAGGGCTGCTCAGCTAGAAGCTCCTGAAGGCGGGAATTCTCAGTCTCCAAGCTCAGCAGGGAAATTGGCCGGCATAGAGTAGCCCTTCCCTTCCTTGCCTCATTTTGTATTTTTGTTTCTTGTACTTAGTCAGGGTCGCCCGACATGTCGGGGGCCTGCAAGACACTTGTAACTTGTGTTTAATCAATGAAACTTGAGTTTCTTTATCATCTATTTTCTTTGCCTGGTTCTTCCCCTTTTTTCTCTTCCCTCCTTCCTCTTTTTTTTTGTGTATGAGTGGGAAGATCAGAGAGAAGGGCCTCGCCTTGCTTGGGGTTGAGTTATGACACTTGAGAGCTGCTGGGCTTGAAGGTGTTGTTGACCGAGAGCCATGCAGCTCGAAGGTCCCTTGGCCGGAGATCTGAGCTCCGGTCTTAGGCTGGCGCCTGGAGCTGGGCTCGAGGGCGTTGGCGACTGAGAGCTATTTGGCTCGAAGTTCTCTTGGCCGGAGATTTGAGCTCCAGTTTTGAGTAGGCATCCTGGAGCTGGGCTCGGGGACGTCGATGACTGAGAGCTACATGGCTCGAAGTTCTCTTGGCCGGAGATCTGAGCCTCGGTCTTGGGTTGGCATCCTGGAGCTAGGCTCAGGGACGTCGATGACTGAGAGCTCCGTGGCTCGAAGTTCCCTTGGTCGGAGATCTGAGCCCCGGTCTTGGGTTGGCGTCCTGGAGCTAGGCTCGGGGACGTCGATGACTGAGAGTTGCGTGGATCGAAGTTCCCTTAGCTGGAGATCTGAGCCCCGGTCTTGGATTGGCGTCCTGGAGCTGGGCTCGGGGATATTGATGACTGAGAAGTGGCAGCTTGTTCCCCTCTCGTTCTCTTTCTTTCATTCCCCCCCTCCTTTTTTCCTTTTTCTTCTTCTTCTTCTTTTTTTTTTTGGAGTGGGGAGATCAGAGAAGAGGGTTCTTGCGTGTTCCCCTCTCGTTCTCTTTCTTTCCTTCCCCTCTCGTCTTCTTCTCGAGTGGAAAGATCAGAGAAAGGGTTCTTGCCATGTTCCCCTCTCGTTCTCTTTCTTTCCTTTCCCTCTCGTCTTCTTTTTGAGTGGGGAGATCAGAGAAGAGGGTCACCGGACTTGATTGCCTTAGAGCTAGGCTCGAGGCCTTCCTAGACGTGGAGCTAGGCTCGGGCCCAGGGGTTGCCTAAGGGCTTGGCTCAGGTCTTTGGCGCCTTGGAGCTAGGCTCGAGGCGTTAATGAGAGCTACTTGGCCCCATGGTCTCTTGGCATCCGAAGCTGGGTTTGGAGATGTTTGAGATTGAGAGCAGCTTGGCTCGATGATTCCTCGACCGGAGATCTGAGCTTCGGTCTTGGGCAGGCATCCTGGAGCTGGGCTCGGGGATGTTGATGACTGAGAGCTGCATGGCTCGAAGATCCTTTGACATCCTGGAGCTGGGCTTGGGGACGCTTGAGATTGGGAGCTGCATGGCTTGAAGATCCCTTGACGTCCTAGAGCTGGGCTCGGGGATGCTTGAGATTGGGAGCTGCATGGCTCGAAGATCCCTTGACATCCTGGAGCTAGGCTCGGGATGCTTGAGATTAGGAGCTGCATGGCTCGAAGATCCCTTGATGTCCTGGAGCTGGGCTCGGGGATGCTTGAGATTGGGAGCTGCATGGCTCGAAGATCCCTTGACATCCTGGAGCTGGGCTCGGAGATGCTTGAGATTGGGAGCTGCATGGCTCGAAGATCCCTTGACGTCTTGGGGCTGGGCTTGGGGACGTCGTTGATTCTTCCCTGCAAGACACATGGATACTCATGCAAGGAAAAATCGTTATCACTATTATCGATAAGAAACCTTACCCTGTTGGTGGCGTCTTCACAGGCCGCGAACCCTCCTCTTTCGGGGGGCTTGACACCGTCGGGATCTTTGAGGTAACAGGCCCCTCGTGATGGAGCTTCGGCCACCTTGTAGGGGCCTGCCAGTGGTGGTTCGCGATCGTCATCCTGACGACCGTGGCATCTTTACTTACCTTTCCCCTTCCAGCATAATGGGGGGTACATTCTCAGGGTCCTGTGTCCCCCCGGTCATCTTGGACGCGTGCGCAGCTCCCCCGATGACCACGCCCACAGGCTTCACGATGGGGTAGCTGTTGATGGTTGGAGCCGGCGGGAGAGCGACAGGAGCCTAGGACCCCACTTGAGGTCTGCCCCCCGCAAACCTTTGGAGGTAACCTTTCTTGATGAGCTTCTCGACCTCCTACTTGAGATTACGACATTCTCCGGTGTCATGGCTGTGATCACAGTGAGGAAGACACTACTTCGTCTCGTCATGGCCGGTGAAGGGCTTCAAGGGTGGCGGGCATCGTAGCCCGGTGTCTCACTGGTTGAGCCTTGCATACCGGCGGACCGGCGGGAAAGCTCCGCCAGCTTGCGTTCATGCTTCTCCAGGCGCGCTTTCACTGCGTACCTAATGGCTTCGTCAGCGGATCCTTTCGTCGAAGGGGACGAAAAAGGTGACGTGGGTACCCTTAGGAAGGGGGAGCCCCTTGCGCGACTGATAGAGACCTTTCAAGCTTGTATTGTCACCATTCTTCCGTGGAGTGTCACCCTGTAAAGAGGCGGAGGACTTGATCATGCCCGTCCTCCCCCTTCCTGGCGTGCCAATCTGTTGCCGCCAGGATCGCCATGGCCTGTAGGTGCCGCCGGCACCGGAGTGCACTCTCCTCGTCGCCTGGTGGTCCTCTGGTCCTGGACTTGCAAAATAGGGGTTAGTGACCCGGGCCGGGGTTTTCGGCGGGGGCACTCCGACGATCAAGTCAGTGACGATCCAGGGGAACAGATCCTCCTGGTCGGGCCCCTCTTGATGGACTCCGTACTAGAAGGAGTAAGAGATGTGCGTGAAGACGGGAACGTTGTAGGGAAGAATGATAGCGGTGATAGAGGGGTTCCCTGTTCCTCTGCCTCTCCTTGTTTCCCTCGCTTCCCGTCTACTGTGGTGGTGGTGGTGACACTTCACCCTCTTGGTCGAGCTTGCGCCTGTGTTGGTGGTGCCATGCCCCTCTTCCTCATGGGGGTTGCACCTCACCCCTTTTTTTTTGTTCTAGCTTGTGTTTTTGCCTGTGTGTTGGGATTGTTGTGTTACCTCCGAGTTTGTTGCAACTAGGTTACTGTTGGGTGCTTGTCTCGGGATCCCCGCCAGGCTGTCAGGCACATGCGGCGGTGTCCCGAGGAGCCTTTCCTGATTCATGATAAGGGAAGTTGTTAGGTGCTCCGACACTCCTCTTGGTCGTCTCATTCCAGAAAACCTGGCAATGCCTTGAATGGTAGGCCGCCGCTCATGGGCTTCGAATCTCCCGGTTGGCTCTCTCTCTTGGGTGATCCGGATGGTTGGTGAGGAGTGTGGCACCTCGATTAGCATGCTTCTTTCCTTTCTAGTGTAACTGGTGGTTACAGGTGGTCAGTATGGCCTGGAAGGCGCTCCAGTGCAGTCCTCGGGCAGCTCGTCGGCGTTCTGGGCTGGTGAGAACCTCATTCGACCTGGGGCTGAGCTGGAACGGCAGGGCTCGCTCCGACCTAGGCGCTCCGAGCTTATGGGGGCGTCTTGATGGAGGAGGGCAGAGTGCGGGCCCGGTCCGGAGGGCGCGCGCTCGGAGAGGCTCCATGTTGGCGGGTGAGCGCTGAGCTCGACCTCGACCATAGGGCACTAACCTTCGAGGGTCTCGCTCCGGAGGGTAGAAGGCGGACCCAGTCCAGAGGGCGTGCGCTCGGAGAGGCTCCATGTTGGTGGTTGAGCGTTGAGCTCGACCTCGACCATAGGGTGCTAACCTCCAAGGGTCTCACTCTGGAGGGCAGGAGGCGCACCCGGTCCAGAGGGCACGTGCTCGGACAGGCTCCACGTTGGCGGGTGAGCTCGATCTCGACCACAGGGCACTAACCTCCGAGGGTCTCGCTCTAGAGGGCAGGAGGCGGACCCGGTCCAGAGGGTGTGAGCTCGGAGAGGCTCAGCGTTGGCGGGTGAGTGCTGAGCTTGACCTCAACCACAAGGCACTAACCTCCGAGGGTCTCGCTCTGGAGGGCAGGAGACGGACCCGGTCCAGAGGGCGTGCGCTCGGAGAGGCTCCATGTTGGCGGGTGAGCGCTGAGCTCGACCTCGACCACAGGACACTAACCTCCGAGGTCTCGCTCTGGAGGGCAGGAGGCGGACCCGGTCTAGAGGGCGCGCACTTGGAGAGGCTCCATGTTGGCGGGTGAGCGCTGAGCTCGACCTCGACCACAGGGCACTAACCTCTGAGGGTCTCGCTCTGGAGGGCAGGAGGTAGACCCGGTCCAGAGGGCGCGCGCTCGGAGAGGCTCCACGTTGACGGGTGAGCGCTGAGCTCGACCTCGACCACAGGGCACTAACCTCCGAGGGTCTCACTCTGGAGGGCAGGATATGGCTCCGACCTAGGCATCTCAAGCTCGCGGGCCCGACCTGACGGAGGACAGAGTTTGGCTCGTTGTCTTGAGGGAGCTCAGCTCAACTCGGTAGTGGAGTCCGGGCTGGAGAGTTGACGCGGCGTCCGACGCGGCGTCTTTTCTTAACGTGGCACCTGTCTGTTTCTCCATGTCAGCGATCCCACCACATCAAATATAATTCTATCTTTTGAAATCATTGTTACTATGTATTGTAAGGTTTTGTTCTAATCTAAAGGCCTTCCAAAATGTAATATTTATTTTGTTACTTTTGTATCAATTTTCTTTGTTGCTCATGATTTATGATTCATGATCTTGTTATTGCTAGTGGTTCTTTCATCATATAGATCTACCTGTTTTGTTGTCTCTTTCTTATCAGGTGTTTGGAGAATAAAGTAGCTTTTTAATCAATTTTTAAATTATTTAAGGTTTGTATATAGAGGCTATGATGATTTTGGGATGTATGTTTTGTTGATTCAACTATTTCTAATGGCAGTAATCTTGGATGGCCTTCTTTTGTAGGCAATCGATTGTAGTCGTTTTGATTTAGTTGCAGAGTAAATAGTAGATCTGAGCCTCCTCTTTATCTTCATTTAGTTATTGTTCTAACTTTTTGGTGATTAAATATTGGATTTGATCTTCTGATATAATTTAAAATTATATGATATAGATGGATAAAGATCTTATTGTTAATATGGATTTGGGAAGTGATGATGATATAATCAATAAATCGATACCCATAGATTCTAATACAGCGTAGTAGCTGATTCTACACAAGTCAAATATAAAAGAAAGCTAACTTCAGTTGTTTATCAATTCTTTCACTTAAATAAAGTAACTAAAAAATGCAAATGCATAAAGTGTGGTATTGAGTATCAATTTGGGGACAATGTTGGGACTAGAAATTTGAAACAATATTTAGAAAGTTGTAAAAAAAATCATGATGTAGGACAAATGATTTTATCACAATCTTATAGATCTATATCTATGCATTCTAGTAAATTTAATCCCGAAAAATTTCGTGAATTGCTAATTTATGCAATTATCAAACATGATCTACCTTTTCAATTTGTTAAGTATGAAGGCACTAGATCTCTGTGTGTTTATGTTTGTGAGGATGTCAAGTTAATATCATGGAATACTATAAAGGCAGATGTATTGAAGATATATAAAAAGAAAAAGAAAAAATTAGAATTATGGTTACCCTTATAGGATAAGCTTAATTTTAGATTTATGGATTTTTATTACTACTAATGGATATTTGTGCTTGACCATCCATTTTATTGATGAAGAATGGGTATTACAAAAGAAAGTTCTCAACTTTCATTTCATGCCTCCTCCACATAATGGTTTATCTTTGTGTGAAATAATTTATGGTTTATTAATTGATTGGGGGATTGAAAAAAATATACTATATGACTTTGGATAATGCATCGATGAATGATGCTTTTGTTGACATGCTAAATATCCAACTTAATTTAAAGGATATACTTTATCAAATGGTGAGTTTTTTCATACCCGATATTATGCTCATATCCTTAATTTAATTATGCAAGAGGGATTGAAGGAGTTAGATGATGCTATTTTCAAGGTTCATGAAAGTGTTAAATATGTAAGAGATTCACAAGTTTAGAAATAAAAGTTTTTGAAATATATTAGACAAGTATCTTTAAAAAACAAAAAATATTTAAAGCAAGATGTTCCTACAAGATAGAATTCAACTTTTTTGATGTTATAGAGTGCTCTTACTTATCGCTGTGCTTTTCTTCATATAAAATTAAGTGATTCTAATTACAAACATTATCCATCTAAAGAAGAGTGGGGCAAAGTTGAAAAGATTAGCAAGTTATTGAGTATATTCTATGATGCTACTCTTGTATTTTCTGGTGTTAAATATTCTATGATAAACTTGTATTTGCCTCATGTTTTTTTGATTGAGCTTACATTAAAATAAAAAATGGAGAGTATAGATGTTTTCATGCAAAGAATGGCATGGCAAATGTATGGAAAATTTAAAAAATATTGGTCAGATCACTGTTTAATCTTAGCCATGGCAGTTATTTTGGATCCTCGATATAATTTTTAGTTTGTTGAATATTGTTATAAGAAGTTATATGTATATAGTTGTACCGAAACCCTATGCATCTATGAGCAATTATTTTTTCTCTTCAATCATTATATGGTTTCATTTTCTAAAGCTTCAAATATTAGCATATCATCAACTCATGAAAATATAAATAGTGGTACTTTTTGTAAGACTTCTGAGCCATGTAGAAAATCATATGCTTTTAAAGTAATATAATTTTTTTATCAAAATAAATTTATTCTTTATTTATGGTATTATTTGATTTATTTATAATAAATAAGATATTTTATTTTCATAATAATGTAATATTTTGAAACATTTGAAAATTTTGATTTTGTTACTGCTACACAAAAGTTTCAATTGAAATTATATTTGGATGAGCCTAGAGTTGATAGGAAGTCCAATTTAGATATCCTTGAATTTTAGAAAGTCAATCAATTTCGATATCCTCAACTTTTTCTAATGGCTCAGGATATTTTAATTATTCCAATATCTACAAGTGCCTCTGAATCAGCTTTTAGTATTGGAGGGTGAGTACATGATAAGCATCGTAGTACACGTATACTAGATATTGTTTGATGGGGACATCAAAATTCATCCGAATTTTTTTTTTTATTCCAAATTTTATTTTTATTTTTTTATAATTTTTTTATTCCACCTATTCCAATTATCCCCACTATTCCCACTTAATCTTTCTTTTATTCCCAACTTATTCCTCCTTATCCCGGTCATCTTCAACCTCAAGACTATTATTAGAACTCCCTTTTTTTTTTTCATCACCGGTCCTGGATCCGCCATGCCCGACCACCGGTGACCCCGACGGCCGTCCACCTTCCCTCGGTGATAATCTCCTCGTGGGAACGTTGGCGAATCCCACTGGAGCCGCCCACGGCCGTCCGCCCCTTGCTGCTTCGCCCATGCCGTGCCGCGCCTCTCTCCCCCGCGCCGCCCTCCGTCCCTATTGCTCTGCCCGTGCCGTGCCACGCCCTTCTCCCCCGTGCTGCCATCCGCCCCTGCTGCTCCGCCGTGCCGTGCCGCGTCCCTCTCTCCCGCGCTGCCGTCCACAACCTATCATGGGAGTGCATGGACAAGGAGCTCGTCAAGCTCTGCAACCCCTTCGGCAAGATCGTCAACACCAAATGCAACGTCGGCCCCAACTGCAACTAGGCTTATGTAGATCTTAATGAAATTACAAATAATAAAAGCTCTGGAGATGTTGCTGTGAATGTCTTACTTGTGAAAATGTTAAGCTTGAAGATGCAGAGTCTTTCTTTGCAAAGCATGGGAAGGAGAAATTTATGCACGGATAACCCTCTTCAAAGCAACACGGATTTCAAAGATGCACCCTCTTCAAAGCAACATGGATTTCAGAACAGGCACTGATCTTGGTGAATCCAGAGTATGCCTAATTTATTAATTATTAAAAAGTTATTTAAAATAGTTTTAGATTAGTTTGATTTTTCATCATATGGGAGGATTGTGTTTAGTTTTCTACCATGTTTTCAGGTTACAAACAAAGTAGGTTTGGAGTATCACTTTTTATGACTGTATGCCTTGTATTCTTTACTTGGGTCCCAAGTTTTTTAAGCCTATATAAAGACACCTCATCTCTTGAATAATATATGAAGAATATGAATTTTTGAAAAGAATGTTCTTGGCTCTACCTCCATTAGAAGTGGGCATGAGGCCCGTCTTTTCTTCACCTGCGGGTGTCGAGGGGTGTGAGACCCCACTACCTTCGCTTTCGAGCGTCGAGGGGCGTGAGGCCCTAGTTATTTTCTTTCTTACCGAGTCCCCTCTATGATCTTGGAGATTCTCCTTCACGGCCCCAGGTAGTAATTTGGGTGGGATGTCCTAGGCTTCGCACGTAGTGAGATGGGTGGATGCCTTAGGCTACATGTAGTAAGGTGGGTGAGATGCCCTAGAGGTGAGAGGTCTCTCCGTGAAGGTAAGTACCAAGTTCATAGAGTATTCATCTTTCTTTTTCCTACATATTTTTTCGCCTTCTTGACCCTAATCACAGGAGACTTCTCAGCTCTCCAATGATCCTTTTAGCCCCACCTTCATCCTGCAACAATTTTGGTATCAGAGCAGGAGAGGATTAGGGTTGAAAAAAAGAAAAACAAAAGAGAAAAAAAGAAGAGAAAAAAATTGCAGCGAGCCTGACTTGGAGTCGAGTTTTTCCCACCCCAGAGAAATGATGGAGACATCAAAACCCATCCGATTTTTTCTTTTTTTATCATAGATTTTATTTTTATTTTTTATAATTTTCTTATTCCACCTATTCCAGTTATCCCCACTATTCTTACTTTATCCCTCTTTTATTCCCAACCTATTCCTCCTTATCCCCGTCATCTTCAACCTCAAGACTATTACCAGAACTTCAATTTTTTTTCCATCGCCGGTCTTGGATTCACCATGCCCGACCACTGACGACCCCCGACGGCCATCCACCTTCCCCTGGTGATAATCTCCTCGTAGGAACGCTGGTGAATTCCACCGGAGCCGCCCATGACCGTTTGCCCCTTGCTGCTCCACCTGTGCCGTGCCGCGCCTCTCAACCCCGTGCCGCCGTCCGCAACCTGCCATGGGAGTGCAGGACGAGGAGCTTGTCGAGCTCTGCAACCCCTTCAGCAAGATCATCAATACTAAATGCAACGTCGGCACCAACCACAACCAGGCTTTTGTGGATCTTAATCAGGCAGGAAATTACAAATAATAAGAGCTCTGGAGATGTTGTTGTGAATGTCTTGCTTGACATTATTGAAGATGTTAAGCTTGAAGATGCAGAGTCTTTTTTGCAAAGCACGTGAAGGAGAAATTTGTGCACGGATAACCATGTTCAAAGTAACACGGATTTCAAAGCTAAACCCTCTTCAAAGCAATACGGATTTTAGAGCAGGCACTGATTTTGGTGAATCTAGAGTATGCATAATTATTTATTTTAAATCTGGATGTATGAACCAGTTAGGAAGTTATTTAAATTAGTTTTAGATTATTTTGATTTTCTATCATATGGGAAGGATTGTGTTTAATTTTCTACCATGTTTTCAAGCTATAAACAAAGCAGGTTTGGGGTGTCACCTTTTATGAGCTGCAACCTTTTATGAGCTGCATGCCTTGTATTCTTTACTGGGATACAAGTTTTGTAAGCCTATATAAAGGCACCTCCTCTCTTGAATAATATATGAAGAATATTAATTTTTGAAAAGAGTGTTTTTGGTTCTACTTCCGTTAGGAGTGGGCATGAGGCCCGTCTTTCCTTCATCTGTGGGTGTTGAGGGGTGTGAGACCCCACTGCCTTCGCTTTCAAGCATCGAGAGACGTGAGGTTCTAGTTATCTTCTTCCTTGCTGAGTCCCGTGAGGTTCTAGTTATCTTCTTCCTTGCCGAGTCCCCTCTATGATTTTGGAGCTTTTCCTTCACGGTCCCAGGTAGCGATTTGGGTGGGATGCTCTAGGCTCCGCATGTAGTGAGATGGGTGGGATGCCCTAGGCTATATGTAGTGTGGTGGGTGAGATGCTCTAAAGATGAGAGGTCTCTCTGTGAATGTAAGTACCAAGTTCATAGAGTATCCATCTTTCTTTTCCCTACATATTTTTTTATCTTCTTGACCCTGATCACAAGAGACTTCTCAACTCTCCAATGATCCTCCTAGTCCCTTTTTCATCCCACAGCAATTTTGGTATCAGAGCAGGAGAGGAATAGGGTTGGAAAAAAAAAGAAAGAAAAAAAAAGAGAGAAAAAAAAGAAGAGAAAAAAAATGCAGCAAGCCTGACTCAACGGAGTCGAGTTTTTCCCATCCCAGGTGAATGATGGGGATATTAAAATCCATCCGGTTTTTCTTTTTTTATCCTAGATTTTATTTTTATTTTTTGTAATTTTTGTATTCCACCTATTCCAATTATCCCCACCATTCCCACTTTATCCCTCTTTTATTCCCAACTTATTCCTCCTTATTCCGGTCATCTTCAATCTCAAGACTATTACCAGAACTTTTTTTTTTTTTCGTCGCTAGTCTCGGATTCGCCACGTCCGACCACCGGCGACCCTCGACGGCCATCCACCTTCCCCCAACGACAATCTCCTCGTGGGAACGCCGGCGAATCCCACCGTGCCGCCCACGGCCGTCCATTCCTTGCTGCTCC
This sequence comes from Areca catechu, assembly GCA_021397845.1. Lineage (NCBI taxonomy): Eukaryota > Viridiplantae > Streptophyta > Magnoliopsida > Arecales > Arecaceae > Areca > Areca catechu. Next base: position 32,513,329 of record CM038039.1, read on the forward strand.
ACCTGTGCCGTAATGCGCCTCTCTCCCCCGCACCGCCGTGCGCAACCTGCCGTGGGAGTGCACGGACGAGTAGCTCGTCGAGCTCTGCAACCCCTTCAGCAAGATCGTCAACACCAAATATAATGTCGGCGCCAACCACAACTAGGCTTTTATGGATCTTAATCAGGCAGGAAATTATAAATAATAAGAGCTCTGGAGATGTTGCTGTGAATGTCTTGCTTATCATTATTGAAGATGTTAAGCTTGAAGATGCAGAGTCTTTCTTTGCAAAGCACGGGAAGGAAAAATTTGTGCATGGATAACCCTCTTCAAAGCAACACGGATTTCAAAGCTACACCCTCTTCAAATCAATATGGATTTCAGAGCAGGCACTGATCTTGGTAAATCCAGAGTATGCCTAATTTATTCATTTTAAATCTGGATGTATGAACCAATTAGGAAGTTATTTAAATTAGTTTTAGATTAGTTTGATTTTCCACCATATGTAAAAGGATTTTATTTGATTTTTTATCATGTTTTCATGCTACAAACAAAGCAGGTTTGGGGTGTCATCTTTTATGAGCTGCATGCCTTGTATTCTTTACTTGGGCCCCAAGTTTTGTAATCCTATATAAAGGCACCTCCTCTCTTGAATAATATATAAGAATATAAATTTTTGAAAAGAGTGTTCTGGGTTCTACTTCCGTTAGGAGTGGGCATGAGGCCCGTCTTTCCTTCATCTACGGATGTTGAGGGGTGTAAGACCCCACTGCCTTCACTTTCGAGCGTTGAGGGGCATGAGTCCCTAGTTATCTTCTTCCTTGCTGAGTTCCCACTATGATCTTGGAGCTCCTCCTTCACGGCCCCATGTAGCGATCTGGGTGGGATGCCCTAGGCTCCGCATGTAGTGAGATGGGTGGGATGCCCTAGGCTACATGTAGTGGGGTGGGTGAGATGCCCTAGAGGTGAGAGGTCTCTCCGTGAAGGTAAGTACCAAGTTCATAGAGTATCCATCTTTCTTTCCCCTACATATTTTTCCGCCTTCTTGACCCTAATCACAGGAGACTTCTCAGCTCTCCAATGATCCTTCTAGCCCCCCCTTCAACCCGCATTATTGTTGAAGCCTTGATTTGCACTCGAGATTAGATATTTGGAAAGAAAGGTATATGTTTTATTAATTAGGCTGCTATTATATTTTAAATATTTCATTATTAACCATTGTAATATTTCTATGTAGATATTCTGGAACTTGGGTTAGATGAATCATGGAAGATGTGATGGGCTCAAGTTCCATCAATGAAGCCCAATCAACTCAAGGTTCGGCCAATATTGATGCAAACCCGTATTAAGATAAATCATGGTCATGGATACATTTTTGGATTATGATACTCATATTATTTAGACATATTATCTTGTTTGTAATTTTTTTTGGTTCTTTTTTGAATATGGATGTTGTTATGTTATAATTTTTCTGGAACTCATTTTAGGTACTTGCTTCATATTAGAATTATTTTAAGGTTTGCATGAGAAGGCTATGATGATTTCGGTATGTGATTTTACTAATTTAACTATTTTTAACGGTAATAATCACGGCCTTTTTTTCATAGGTGACTGATTGTAGTTATTTTAATTTAGCTATAAATTAAATGTTGGATTTGACTTTTGAGCCTCCTCTTTCTTTTCTTATATGGTTTATTGGTTAATGACTTAATACTGATGATTTTGAGTTATCTTTAAGGTTTGTATGTGGAGGTTATGATGATATCGAGATGTCTTTTTGCTGATTCAACTATTTCTGATGGCAACAATCTTGGATGGCCTTTTTTAATAGGCAATTGATTGTAGTCGTTTTAATTTAGTTGCATATTAAATACAAATATGAGCCACATCTTTTTCTTCCTTTCTTTTTTCTTCAAGCAAGTAACCATCTTTTCTATACAGCTTTACATATACTTTTTTTGCGGCTTATTAGTAGATACTGATTGTGATTTCTTTGGTATGCTAACTTATCTGTTGATTGTTATACAAAGAAGGTTTATCTACAATTATGGAGAGTTAGTAGTATAAATGAAGAATATTTTCTTGATATCCTGTATCTCTCTACAAACAAACTTTAAAGCTTTCAAATATGTAGCAAAATTTAATTTGATAAACTCTTGTATCTTTTCATTTTGTAGTACAATATCAATTACTTTTATAAGCTGCTACTTTGTTATATTTAAACAACATAAGTTTCTGTTGTCCATTATAAGGTTAAATGTATTCTATTAATACAGTTCTAGGTTCTAAAAAAAAAAAATCCTTTTCTGCTTTCTATGTGCTGCTTTTACTTTTTATTTTAAACAGTTTAAATGGGTTGAGTCGGGTTAACAGATTAAATATTGGATTTGACTTTTGAACCTCCTCTTTTTTTTCTTGTGCGGCTAGGGGTGCTAATAGGTCGAATCAGATCGAATCATGAGTGACCCCGATTCGACTCGGTTCTTTGATTAGGCCCTAATATTAGATCCAGATTCAACCCACTAGAAAATAGGCCGGGTCGAGTCGGGTTCACTATTAGAATTTTCAATCCAACGGGTCATTCAGGTTGGATTGGATCCATAAATAACCCTGTTCTAATCTAAAAAAAGTTAAATCTAAATATGATCTAGATAAAATATAGATAACCATATTTCAATTATTACATAGTCAACTATTATTAACCATAAAATAGATAACAAATAATATTATTTTAAAAATAAATTAATATATAAAAATAATTATAACATATTTTTATGTTAAAAATAAGTTTCATATAAATTTTAAATTAAATTTAAAGATCTAAATAGATATGATCATAACAGTATTAGTATATTCGAATCGGGTCAGGTCGGGTCCAAATTCAGTAAACCCAGACCCGACCCAGAAAATGGAACGGATCTAATTTCAGGACCTGACCCGGATCCACGGGTCCATAAAAATAGATTGGATCGGGTTTAAACGGGTCAAATTGGGTCGGGTCACGGGTCAACCCGACCCATTTGCACTTTATGTGCAGCTTATTGGTTAATGACTTGATATTGATGATTTTGAGATATCTTTAAGATTTGTATGTGGAGGTTATGATGATTTTGAGATATTTTTTTGCTGATTCAACTATTTTGATGGCAACTGTTGGGATATGCCGGTTCAAGCACCAGACAATTATCGATTCAACCGCCCACCAAATCCTTTTCTTTGGTGCACATTTAAACCGAAGCACCCAGAGAAAGTCACGAGAATGGATGAAGCGACAGCTCGACCCCCATCATGTCGTAGGCCCAGTCTTCGACCTTATCTGAGGACCTTGATCCTGAAGATCAATCTCCTGTGCATTGTTGAAAGAGGCCGACCTGAAGAAGACAAGTCCGAAGACGATGCTAGCTCCGCCCTACGATTCATTTTGAAGGAAAAAGCTTTGTGACAAACGGCCAAAATACCTTCGGACTTCCCCGGCAAGGCAGGGAGAAGACATTTCGGCAACACGACAATAGCCCCTCATAAAGAGGAGGCCAAGAAGCGGATCTCCGATCGACTCCATAATGACGGAAGTGGATATAGCGGTTACAAGCGGTCACCTGACCACTACCTTCAAATCATAACTACTTCGGAATGGCCACGTGGTCGCTCGCTCCAACTCCAACTCCTCTAGCCTGGCCAGTACCCTTGGTAACCGCCTACGGTTATGGGAGGGATGAAATTGATTAGTCTCCGTCTTAATCATAGGGTGGAAATATCTAATGATAGACTGGCCCAACCGCTATAAATACTGGTAAGAGGGGACACTTGAGGTAAGGAGGAAAAATCATGGAAAAAGAACAACTCTTTCTTTCCTTGCCACCATTTTTCTCTTCAGAACTGCTCTCCATTCTGTTACTAGAAGCTGCCCCTGACTTAGGCATCGGAGTGTCCCCCACCGGAGAAAATCTGGTCAGGGACCTGTTTTGTAGGTGAATAGGGGAGCAAACCAGTGATCTAGCAGCTTCGTCCGATCAAGGAAGGTTCTACGCCAATAGCAACAATGTTGGATGGCCTTTTTTAATAGATAATCAATTATAGTCATTTTGATTTAGTTACAAATTAAATATGAATATGAGCCTTCTCTTTTTCTTTCCTTCTTTTATGTTCAAGCAAGTAACTATCTTTTCTATATAGCTTGATACATATATTTTTTTTATAGCTTATTAGTGGATATTGATTATGATTTTTTTAGTATGCTAACTTATTTGTTGATTGTTATGCAAGGAGGGTCTATCTACAATTTTGGAGAGTTAGTTGTATAGATGAAGAATATTTCCTTGATATTTTGTATTTCTTTGCAGACAAACTTTAAAACTTTTAAGTGTATAGCAGAATTTAATTTGATTATCTTTTCACTTTGTAGTGTCATCTCAATTATTTTTGTAAGCCGTTACTTTATTGTATTTAAATATTATAAAGTTCTGTTGTCCGTTATAAGGTTAAATGTATTCTATTAATACAGTTCTAAGTTCTAAAAAAAATTCTTTACTTGCTTTCATGTGCCGCTTCTACTTTTTATTTTAAACAGGTTAAATAGGTTAGATCGGGTTAACAATTTATCTATATATTAAATAGATTAAACGGATTGGATCAAGTTGAGTTATATTAATAGATTATTTATTTATTAAATAGATTAAACAGATCAGGTCAAGTCAAGTTGGCAATTTATCTATTTAATAAATGGATTAAACGTGTCGAATCGGATTACCTATTTATTAAATGAATCAGGTTCAAGTTTTAAATTATAACCCATTTAATAAACATATCGGATTCAAGTTAAGACTTTTCTGATCTGACCCGTATATATCCAGTTCGACCCGATTGCCATCCCTGGTGTTACTAGCCTTTGTATTAATTAAAGATTTTAATCGAGCATGGGCCATTCGAGATAAGATTAGGTTGGTTTTTGGATCCCAACATGGTAATGGACCTTGGAACTATAACGCCACTTCAAACTAGAGCTGTCAATGGATCAGGTCTAGACCCGAGACTTGCGGGTTTGGACCCAACGGGTCCGGGTCTAGATCTAAATCTGGACCCGTTTATCCGGATCCTGACCTGTTTAGTCATAATTAAATGGATCCAGGTTTGGATATACAATATCCAGACCCGAGACCCTATTAAATAAAATAATATTATATATATATATATATTTATATTATATAAATATAGCACGTTGGATCATGATCCAACGGTTCACGATCAATCCTTGGTTTTATTATAAAACTCCTCCATTCGTCGTTACTCGTTCGTGGCTTCATGCGATTGTGCCCTAGCTTTTCTCTCTTCCACCGAACCCCCAAATCCCATCTCCACCTCGACGTCCAGTGCCTCCCCGAACCCCTCCCCTCGAGCCTCGACAGTCGACCCCTCGACGACTGACACCTCCCCCGGACCACCCTTGACGGTTGACCCCTCGACGGCCGATGCTCCTCTCCGCCCCTCGATGGCTCAATAGCCGATGCCTTCCCTCCGCCCCTCAATAGCTCAACGACTCGACGGCCGACGCCTCCCCCCTCCACCCCTCGACGGCTCGACAGCCGATGCCTTTCCCTCCACCCCTCGATAGCCGATTCCTCCCCCTCCGCTCCTCGACAGCTCGACCTCACCTTTTTCCGTGGTAAATCGCATTCCCTCCCCTCTTTCTCCGAGGTAAATCGCGACGGGCCACAGGCATCCCTCCTCTATTTGAGTCCGAGTCCGGATACCCGGGATCCATTCGAGTCAGGATCTAGTACTTCAAAGTTAGACCCTTCGGGTATTCGGGTTCGGGTCTGGATCTAGTAGTTAAAATCGGGTCCGGATCTAGTAGCTAAAATTGGGTCCGGGTCTGAATATCTGGATTCCGATCTGAACCCGACCTGTTGATAGCTCTACTTCAAATAAGGATATATGCCTCGATTATTTTTCGGAAACGGGCAAAATTGAGCGGGATACGAAACCAGTTACCGAGATTAGATTGTCGGCATTTGAAAATTTGAGTTTCTTACGTCGAGGAAGCCGGATGCATAGCCAAAAAATGATTTACACCCCCCCACCCAAAAAAAAAAAAAATAAAAAAAATAAAAACTGAGTGCCGTTTTAAATGAGCATCCTTTTCCTTGGTATATTTGCCTTCTCAATAGCATAAAGCACAAAACAGATTCCAATTTAACGGTCTTGGGCTACATACACCCAAAGACTTATACCTCAGAACTCTGTTACCTCAGAGCTCAACAGAGCTCTTGAGGACACAATCCAGGGGAAACCATAACGAAAAAGAATGCTTCATATTGGCTACTAAACTAAGAGACGCATGCACAGAGATAACCATTAGAAGAACCATGCCACAATTGAGAATCTTAGAATGAGGAATGCCACCACTACAAGCCAAGAGTTGCCTTTTGACTACCAGTAAAGCCAGAAAAGAGCATAGGTATTACCATGAAACTGGTGCCTCATTATAAAGCATGCCCGTTCTTAACTCTGCAATCATGCCACATTAATGAGATACAATAATTCACATAGAAAATGACCTTGAACATAAAATAGCAAAAAAAAAGGGTGACCCAGGACTGAACCTAACTTTCATTAACCAACTACTTCAAATTTATTAACCATGAGAGCACAAAATTTCAATCATGACTAGGACATAACACCAAAATCTTAGCAATTAGCTATAAGAAATAAGCAAGTCTTGGCTATAAAATACCTCACATTACTATAGATTAAATCAGTGCTATAATCTACTGTTCATGTGGTGCTCATGTCACATGAAGTTTTATTCAGCTCACTTCCTAGAAATAGCGGTGTTGATGAGGGTGTCAATGCTCTTCTAATTCAAGACGCAGAACAGAAAGGGGGCCTTATTCACCCAGTAAATGATGAAACAGAACAATCAGTGTTGTTTGAATGATAAAGGTGCAGCTTATCATTGCCACAGTTACATATCCCAGACCACAACCTTATCTCATAATATAATTTATTAATGCCAAGTACTTCCCAGCGGGTGGATTTTGCTCACTATAAAAAGAACAAAAAAATTCAAGTAATGCAACGCCTGGTAATTATCGAGGACCAAAATATACAAAGGAACAAGAAAACTGATTAGTTGACTCCATAGATCCACTTCTCGGCATTGCTGGTATAAGAAACTAACTCGCCAGGTTCAAACCACAGAGCAATTTCATTCCTGGCTGTTTCAGGCCCATCACTTCCATGAATTATGTTTCTGCAATGAAATCATACACAAACTCAGAACTTATGTCTGAAAATATGTAGCACACATTGACAAGTTGTCACAACATGCACTTGCCTAAAAGTCAAGTAGTTGGGAAATCTCTTGAGTTATATAAGCAAAGATTGAAAACCAAAAGATTTTTTGTAAAGCAAGCAGAAAAATAATACTAGGATTTCTAAAGTACACAAAAATACAAGGCTGAATAATCCATGTAAAAGGTGAGGGATTTGTTTTGGCCCTTACCTGACCTGTAGCTGCCAGTGGTAACTAGGTTGCTGGTTATGAATTATTATTCCATACAGACAGTTTACCATACAGACAGGTTTCCACAAGGAGTTCCTAAAAGTTTCCATATTAATTTATTTAAATCTTTAATTTGACAGGTAAAATGGTTAATGTAATATAACATGCAGAGAGTTTGACATGGACAGGCTACCACAAGGAGGTTTGTTGGAAGGCTCTGTTTTCGCATTTTACTGATATTTGATATGGCAGAAATTTCAGGTAAAGAGCAACTAGTACATGTGTTCAAGAACATATATCTTTCTCTAGAAGAAAACATGCCTGACGACCATCTAATCATGGGGTTGTTAGCAAAAGATATTCCACCATAATTTATCATCACCCCTGTTGTTACCACATCCTGCAAATTATTGCCAGAATGTATCCTAATAAGGGCATATTAGGATATTCCTGCAAGATTGGGTTGAAAATCATGTGGGAATCAGGCATGGTCTGTCCAGCACATATTTTCTAAACTATGTGCACAGATTATGTCTAGCATTACAGAATATGAGGCCTGGCCTAGCCCAACATATCAACTAAACCTCTTCCAGTCCATTTCTGTAGGATGGAGAAAAAGGGACTTGGTGAGGTCTTTTTTCTCCCTAAAAGACTCAAGCCAGCCCACTCTAAAAAAATTCCAGTGAATTCTGTGAATAGAGGCCTTGCCTAGCCTGTGTTCCTATAAATCCTATTGGATTGCACAAGATTATCCAAACAGGCCTTAAGTTGTTTCAAAAACTTTCCTTAACCCAACTTTTATGAGTTAGAATTCTGCCTGGTGTATTGAAACAAAAGGCCAAGAAGCACTGGAAACGATATTAGAAAGACCACTCGGATGTAACCTATTTTAACCAATACCAGCATAAAGGACTGAAATTTCAATGCATTGATTCACTTATCCCAGATTATAATTTAAGCTTGATTAGTCAAGTTATAAGCAATGCGCAAGATAATAAAATTGCAAAATGAACTACTTTATTCCATGGTGATGCAGGAGCTCCTTTCTACGTTTGAGTACTGGAAACATATAGTTTATTAGGGTGGGGGACATCTATGATCTTTCTACTCAAGAGAAATTGCTTGCGCTTGAGTGATATAGTCATTGGTTTGGGAGTAGAGGGAGAGAACCATTACAGATTCTAGCTGAGAAGACCAGGAAAATGAGAAGTCGTTTTGACCAGCATCAAATTCATCACCTTCATTCATTCTTTTCAATTAGAATATCATATAGGAACACTTTATTTTTGAAATGTTTCCCAGTTTTTATCTACAAAAGTTATAGAAAAATAAATTGAAATCTTATAATGCTTCATTCACTTCAAAGTTTTTACTTCAGAAAACTTTCAGTCAAACCTAACAAAAAGAAAGGACTATACTATGAAAACAACACTCCAATAAGTTTCAAGGGAATACCTTCCAACAACCACAGCAAAATCTCCTCTAATTGTTCCAGGCTCAGATTTTTGTGGATCTGTGGCACCAATTAGTTTTCGACCATATTTTATAACTCCCTCTCCTTCCCAAACCTGTAAAGAAAAAAAAAGAGAACCACTTTCTTTTGCATGAGCATAGACAACTTTTTTAGGTCAAAATCTTCATAGCACAAGCATATATCCACATTTCTTACCATGGCAAGCACAGGACCAGAGCTAAGAAAGTCACAAAGACCATTAAAAAAAGGTCTATCTTGGAGGTCATGATAGTGTTTCTGAGCGAACTCCTTGGAAGGAACTATCAGCTTGATGGCCACAAGCTTATACCCTTTGCGCTCAAAACGTGATATAATCTTTGCAATCTGAAAAATATAATTCCATTATCAGGTATACTCTAATCAAATGCAAATCAAAAATTCAGTTGTCAGGAACACTGAATGCACACCCCCCAAAATAAAATAAAATAAAATAAAAGTAATAATAATAATATCAAGAGACTAACTTGGCAAGTTAAGAAAGGAGGCCCTTTGATCATTCCAGTAAATGGGTAGATTCTTTAAAACAAAATTACAGTTTTTCCCATTCCAAGAGCTAACACTACAGGAACAGCTCCAAACCATCACTGATGTTTGCCATTTGGTAAAGATGCAACAATCACCATTCCCAAGGAAACACCGAAATAAAATGAAGAAACCTCAATCACATATGGCTTCCCCTCTCCTTTTGTGTTGAAAAAGAGGACAAATCTGAAAAGAGCATTGTTGCAAAGCAATGCTGATGAACAGTGGGTTTATTAGCTAATAGTGAATCTGCAAACACATGGGACAAGCAAGCACAAGATTACAGTAACTGGTAAAATAGAGTAATGGACTACATAAAATGTGCATGACTGGAGAAAAGCACATATCCTTTTAATAGGCAGCAAGAAAAGGAACAGCTCCAAAACCAGCACTGATGTTTGCCATTTGGTAAAGATGCAACAATCACCATTACCAAGGAAACACCAAAATAAAACGAAGAAACCTCAATCACATATGGCTTTCCCCCTCCTTTTTGTGTTGAAAAAGAGGACAAATCTGAAAAGAGCATTGTTGCAAAGCAAATGAACAGTGGGTTTATTAGCTAATAGTGAATCTGCAAACACATGGGACAAGCAAGCACAAGATCACAGTAAGTGGTAAAATAGACTACATAAAATGTACCTGACTGGAGAAAAGCACATATCTTTTTAATGGGCAGTAAGAAAATGGATATGGTCATGCACTTTCTCTTCTATTTACAAAAAAAATGTATCACTTCCTTGAGAAATCAACAGATGCAAACACAAACTAATTCCTTTAAATGCCAAAGACAGCATTGGAGTAATGCAATGAACAATCCAGACTTTGTTGATCGAGCCAATTTTTCGTCTGCCAAACTTGATTTCAACCATATTTGCACTTTCATGTACCAATATATAAAAGAGACATCCCTCAAAACAATATATACAGGAAATAAATATCTTACCAGTCCTCTTTGCACTCCATCAGGCTTAATTGCAATAAATGTACGTTCTAGCTGAAATATATGGACAATAGCCACTCAAAATTGTCATACAAATTTCAGCTGAACAACACATGAAGGAATCTTAACAAGAATTATTTGGTAATATTACCTCTGCAGCATGTGCCTCCTGGTCTTGAAGCATGTATGCTGGCAAAAAAAAGAAAGTTTACACAGACAAATAAAAATGTTCAACAAAAATAAGAAGACAAATTTAGAAGCCAGAATTTTTTTTTAAACAAAAATCCACATTGTTGGCGTGGAGTCCCTGTATCGGCCGGTCGGAGCTGCTGCACCACAGGACCGCTCCCTGGTTCACCTGCAAAACAGGTCCCTTGTCGGAGTCGTTCCGGCGGGGGACACTCCGATGCCTAAGTCAGAGGCGGATCCCAGCCACAGAATGGGGAAGAATATTGGGAACGAGAGGGGAAGGCCCTTAGAGTATGCGTGAGCGTATGAGTATGGGTGTCTGTGTATACCTCTCGAGCAATTCCTCTTACCGTTATTTAAAAGGAGGCCTCCGGGCCGCGGCCCCGCTCTTCTCCCGACGATTACGGAGAGTTAATTTCTCCCCATGATTAGCGATTGGGGTTGTCATTGAGCGGTTCCGGCCAGACCGCAGGCGTGGCAGCTGGAGTTGCGCGCCATGATCGTGGCATGGAGATTGTCGATAGTAACCGTTGGTTACTGTTGCCTATATGGACCAGATTGTGGTCCATCTTCAGATTTCTCCTGTTTAGGAAGATTTTCGGTCGGAAATTTCGTCCTCTGCATGGGTCGAAGACTTGGTGTCTACCCAGAGTCGGAGATTGTGTCTTCGGCAGGGACCGAAGAGCGTGTTTCGGAAGTCGTCGAGAACTTGGTCTTCGGTTAGGACCGAAGACATCATCCGAAGATCTGGCCTTCGATGTCGTAGATCGGTGAGAAGCCTTGGGTTGCTTGTAGTCAGCTTGACCTCTCTTGGTCCGAGCTTGACCTCTCTTGGTCCGAAGTCAGTGTCCGAGAAAAGATCTTTGGCCAGCCGAACTGATGTTCGGTTCGTACCTGGACTGGGATACCCCAATAGTTGCCCCCCTACTCTCAATTTTCGAAGCGAAGGTTTGCCTCGAGAAGTGAGAGTACTAATGCTTTGTCATTTTCCTTCCAGGAAATAGTGTAGTGGATGATTACGGGATCTCTGATTGGACTGCCCATCATGGCTGCTGGGTGATTTGGGTATCAGGTGGTAGACAACTGTCACTCCCTGGTAGGGGGAGAAGGAAAGAGCGAGCGGCCCTAGGACCGTCTCTCTTTTTTCTGTTGCATGATGGTTCAACCAATCTTCTGGTTGAGATTTGGATGGTTGTGGCGGCTTCTCCCTGTCCATTAGATGATGGATGGGCTCGATCCTGGTGGTTAGTTGAAGGCGGGTTACCTCCCTGGGTAACCTTTGGTCAAACCAACCTGGTGGGACTTCAGAGACCTCTGGTTTCCTCTTGGAAAAGGGAGAAGGTCTGGCTAAAGAAGCTTTTTCAACCTCGCCTCATTCTTCGCTCAGCTTTCCTTGTTCTGGACTACCAGTCTATTCCGCAGGTAGAATCTTCCTTCTGCCCCTTTGTTTCATTTTTTTATCATGGAAGAAACCGTAGAAAGCCCAGGGGAACAAGTAGGGCCCTCGGGGGCTGGCGACGTAGTAGGTCCAAGGTCAATCCCTAGTTCGGTTTCTCGAGGGAAGATGGTCCTTCTTTGGGAACGCTATCGCTCCCTTAAGGGATTCCCTTTTGTCCTTCCCGTGCCCGAGGAACGGGTGAACGAACCTCCCACCGGGTGCCTTGCCGTGTACGAAGATCATTTGAAGGCTGGCCTTCGATTTTTCCTGCATCCTTTCTTCATCAAAATCTTCCGTTTGTACCAAGTGGTGCCAGCGCAGTTGACCCCGAACAGCATCCGGAACATCTGCAGATTTCTGGTCCGTGCAGCATTGCAAACATAGAACCTAGGACCAATTTATTCATAGCCCTTTTTGTACTCAAGAGGGACTTTCATAGCAACGGATGGTGGGTAATTGGCCCTCGACCGGGCCGCAAGGTCATCAAAAACATGCCCAGCGCCATCCACGGGTGGAAACCCATTTTTGTGTCCGTACTGTCCTTTGATCCATGGGGCTTCGACACTGTTTGGAAGAAGTCTCGCTTAACTGCCAATGATGGGAAGAAGGTCTTGGCGGCTGATCAGTCGGACTATGATCTCCTGGTTAATTCGGAAGTCGCCCCTATCTGGGAGTTGTTGGAGGAGAGAAATCTTCATCTTGCGGGAATTAGCAAATTCCCCGCATTAGGTATAATGACAAAAATTTCTGTTCCCTTTCCTTCGATTTTGCTGTAGCTCAGTCGACTGAAAGGAGTTCTTCTGCTTGTAGGTGGCGAAATGAAGCCCGGTGTGAGCTGGCTCTGTCAGACTTTTGAGAAGAGGGTAGCACAAGTCCCTCTCACAAGGTCAGTGGTTCGGAAGAAGGCTCGAAGGGACGGTCCTGAGGGGGACCGGAGCACTTCGTCATCCCAGGAAACCTCAGGGAAAGATGTGGCACCCACGGAAGGGGCCCCGTCAAGACCTTGTCCAGTCGAAACTCCACCGGCGGCTACCTCCCCGGCTCGCACAACGGGGAGTCCGCCTCAGGCGGTGGATGTGCCACCGTTTTGCCCCCCTGCGGTTGATAGGGGCAAAGCGCGGCAAGTCAAGGAAGAGTCCGCTCGCGGGACTTCCCCAGCTGGAAGCCGTTCGGCGAACTCTTCGGAGCTTTCACCTACGGGGGGACTACTGGTCCCTGTTGTAGCTAGGCAGGCGCTGAAGAGCACGCTGCTGCCTCATGACTTGGCAATTCTTCGAAATCGGAACCTTCCCAGGGTGTCCGATTCTGCCTTCTCGCCCTGCAATAGGTATGATCCTTGCCATCTCCTTTGTTTTGAGAATTATTCGATCCATGACTCCATGTTTTTGATGCAGTTGGTCTATGACCTTACCTTTATGGAGGAGGGCCTAAGAAATGTTGACGGCCTCATCCATAGCCTCAAGGAGGAGCTCCATACTGCCAGGGCTGCAAAAAAAGTAGCCGAAGAGTTGAGACAATCTATGGAGGACCGTCTTGTCCGGGTGAACGATGAGGTTCATGGATTGAAGGGCGAATTAAAGAGTGCCCATCTGACAATAGCGGAGCAAGGGGCAGGGTGGAGGAAAAGCAGAAAACAAGTTGACTCCTTGGAGCAAGCTGTCGGGAGAATCAGGAGAAGATAGAGAGTTTGACCAAGGCAGCGAAGGAGGCTGCCAGGAGGGCCGAAGTGGTGATTCTGGAGTCCGAAGCGGCCAAGAGAGAGTCCGTATCCCTGAGAAAGCGGGTGGGCGATGCTGTAGCAGACTTCAAGAAGTCTTCACAATTCCAAGAGGAAATGAATGAAGCATCTTTGTACGTCTACCAGCATGGCTTTAATGATGGACTTTCCAAGGTAAGGGAGGCCTTCCCCCACTTTGATCTTTCTGGCATCCCTCCCTTCGACATAGCCGAAGAAGAAGAGGAGAAGGAAGAGAAGGCCGAAGCCACAGTTGAGACCGAAGAGGCGCCATGCCCGGGTGAGGAGGCCTCTGCATCAGTCGAAGATCTGGGGGCGACCCCAATTCCGATCCCGGTTCAGGAGGAGGTTCAGGCTGGGGGAGTCAAGCCGAAGGTTCTCCGGCCCCGGTCCAAATTGACGAGATCCTTTCTACACAGGTTGACAAGTTGCTTCGGTCATGTGGTGTTGGATCTCCTCCTGTTAATGTTGAATAATCTGAGTAGCTTTAGATGCATTTTCTTCCTTTCCTTTTTTGTACTGTCAATGGCTTTTGCATGACAACTTTTCCAAATTTTAAAGTGGCCTCTTTTTTTTTTTTTGCATATGCTGTATTGTGTTTTTAGACGTAACCTAAACAAGTTTCACTTGCTCTTCTTTTGCTTGGTCGAACGGCCGTGGCCGAAGGCCGTTTGATTGATAGTTGACGAAGGCAAACTCCGAAACAGGTTAGAACTCCGTTGCCGAAGACCGTCTACAATTGATTAGGCTGGTGTCACCCTCCTTTTGATACTAAATCTATCCGTTGGGGTAGACAGGCGTCAACTCCCCATCATGCGGTGATTAGGGAAGTTTGATCGCGTTTCTCGTTGTCCACACGGCGTATCGATACTCGCACAGTCGTGATTTCTTACGCCTTGTGTGCTGCCAGGTCTCCTTTTTCCAAAAAGGAGCCATTAATGTTGCCGTCGCATGATGGAGATTTCTCCGGATTCGAAGCGCCGATAGTTGTCCTGGAAATGACCCCCGAGCGGCCTTCTGGTTCTCGAAGCGTCGCTCGGACACGTAGCGCTTTCTGATGCGGCTGGGAAAAGACGTGGAGCACGCCTCCTCGCAGTCGGTCGTGGGTGCAGGGTCTCTATAAATGAGATCTTGCCTTTTTGCTGTCAAGGGCCACTATTCTCGTAGACTCCTTCTAATTGAAAATGAAGTTCAGCACTTCCGAGCTTCGTCGGGCCGCGAAGAAAAGGGCTGTCGACCCAAAGAGGAAGAGGAGTCCGGAGTTCTTCGAGCCGGGGGATGACAATGAGCCTCTCGTGGACCGTTTGGAGAAGAAGGTCCGCCTGTTGGAGGCCTAACTGAGGGAGGCCAGGGCCCAAGTCGCGGCGGCAGTCGCGGAGGTGAAGGAGGCCAAGAAGGAGGCGGCGAATGCCGTCTCGGACTTCAGGGCATCTGCTGCCTTCAAGGAGAAGGTCATCGAGGCGGCTCTGGACTCCTTCCATCAGGGGTTCCGGGAATGCAGGAGGAAGGCCTTCAAGTTCTATGATTTGAAGGGCCTGGACAACATCAAGCCCTCCGTTCCCTTTCCCGAGCATGAATTTGATTCCGACTCCGATGAGGGGTCGGATTCTGGTTCGGATGGGAATCCCGGGGCCCCTTCGTCGTCCCTCCAGATCTTCCCCCGCCGGTACGGGAAAAATCCGGCGAGAGGTTATTGAAAAATTTCCCGCAACCTCTCTGCTACTACCTCTTTTTTTTTTTGCCTCTCTTTTTGAGAGTCTCTTTTTTTGTTCTCTTTATGAGAGTTTCTTCTTTTTTTTTTTTTTTTGTAAAAATCAAAAAATGAAATGAAATATATTTCTCTTACCTCTTCCCATGTGTTTCTTGCGATATGTTATATCATGTTTTGTTTGGAATGTAAATTCCTCGGACATTTTCAGTTTATAGGGAAGAAGTGAGGTCAGTTGGACCGTTCTTGAAATGTCTGTTGTCGACAGAAAGGACGATAGTGGTCCTTTTAGGCACGTTTTCGGATTTATCGTAGGGTAGGATGTCTACACCGTCCTTGTGCACTTCTGTCGTGATCAAGGTAGGCTGTTCAGGCCCGTCCCGGCGCGTCTTTGGGTTTACCATAGGGTAGGTTACAAAAACCATCCCTGCGCCTTTGATCTTCTTGGTGGCCTGACTGGGCCATCCATTGCGCTCGTCGGGCATACCGATAAGGTGAGTGGATCAGACTCTCCTTTGCGCAGTTGATCAATTTTTCAGATCGGACCACTTAGGCTGTTGTCGTTCAGTCGATGCAACAAGCCATTCTGAGTTGAGTAGGATTGAGCAATTTTGCACAGGAAATTTAGGAACTCGTTTATTGATAATACTTGCGAAGGTTTTGTACATTTCACGGCCGGGACAGAATCTTCCCATCCAGGGTCTTGAGTTGATATGCTCCTGGTCGAATAACTTCTTGACTTGATATGGACCTTCCCAGTTGGGGGAGAGTTTACCATGTTCTGCTGCCCTGGATATTTCCGTCCTTTGCAATACCATGTCCCCTGTACGGAAAGTTTGCTCCTTCACTCTTAAGTTGTAGTATTTGGTGACCTTTTGTTGGTACGCCGCCATTCTTATCTGGGCCTGAAGCCTGGCGCTTGGCAGCAGATTCAGGTTGATCCTTTTACGATCGGAGTTCCCAGGCTCTTTGTAGTTGTCAATTCTCAAGGACTGCAGGGAGACTTCAATAGGTAGTACAGCTTCGGTACCATATGCCAAGTTGAACGGAGACTCGCCGGTGGCCGTTCTTGGGGTAGTTTGATATGTCCAGAGAACGGAGGTCAGCTTTTCGGTCCAAAGCCCTTTGGCGGCGTTCAACCTCATCTTCAGACCATGGAGAATGGTCCGATTAGTGGCTTCGGCTTCTCCGTTGGACTGGGGGTGGGCAACGGAGGTCAGCCAATGCTGAACATGATACCGAGTGCAGAAGTCCTTGAACTTCGGATTGTCGAACTGTCTCCCGTTGTCCGTGATTATGACATGTGGGATGCCGAACCTGAATATGATAGAATTTTTTACAAAATTCTTCACCTTGCCCTCCGTGATCTGGACCAATGGTTCGGCTTCTACCCACTTTGTAAAGTAGTCGATGGCCACAAGAAGGAACTTTCTTTGCCCTGATGCCGGCAGGAATGGGCCAAGGATGTCCATTCCCCACTGGGCAAAAGGCCATGGGGCTGCCAGTTGGGTCAGGTGACTTGCAGGCTGTCTCTGAACATTGGCGTACCTCTGGCACTTGTCACACCTTCGCACAAAGTTAGCCGAATCCTTCTGGATGGAGAGCCAGTAATACCCTTGTCGATCTTGTATGCCAGAGACCTACCTCCCAAGTGATCACCGCATATGCCCTAGTAGACCTCTCTCAGGGCATAATCCGCGTCTGTCGGTCCCAAGCATTTTAGCAGTGGATGAGAGAATGATCTCTTGTAGAGGGTCTCGTCTAAGATGACATACTGGGATGCCATCCAGCGGATTTTCTTGGCCTCCGCCTTGTCTTTTGACAGTACACCCTCGTTTAGAAATTTGATGATAGGATCCATCCAGCTTGGCTCAGTGTCGATCTGGCATACCTCCACAGCCTCTTCGGCTATGCTTGGAGTTTCAAGATGTTCAACAAAGGTGCGCCCGAGAGATTCCGGTGTTGTAGTTGCCGGTCGAGACAATGCATCCGTCCAGGAATTCTCTGATCGTGGGACATGGATAATCTCAAAATGTTCCAGTTGAGAGGATAAGGCCCATACTTCTCTAGGTACTGCACCATGGTTGGATTCTTGGCTGCATATTCTCCGTTAACTTGATTTACAACCAGCTGGGAGTCTGAGAAGGTTCGAAGTTGCCGAACTCCCAAGTTTTTGGCATTCGAAGTCTGGCGAGCAAGGCTTCGTATTCAGCCTGGTTGTTAAAAGCATGGAAGGAGAACCGAAGTGCGTATTCTATGGTATGGCCGTCAGGTTCGGCCAGCATAAGTCCAGCCCCGCATCCATTAGCATTGGAAGCTTCGTCTACATGAAGCACCCAAACAGACTTCGTCTCCTTTGGGACTTCATCTTCTACCAAAGATGCTTCGTCTTCGGCCTCCAGGTGCATTCAGCCAAGAAATCAGAGAGCACATGGGCCTTTATAGCCGATCGGGGCTGAAAGCTGATATCGTATTCGCTCAATTTTACAGCCCACTTGGCTATCCTTCCAGAGGTGTCCGGAGACCGGAGAACGGCTTTGAGAGGCTGATCGGTCAGCACCACAATAGCGTGGGCATGGAAGTACGGCCGTAATCGCTTTGCTACAATCACCAGAGAGTAGATCAGCTTCTGCATCTTCGCATATCGCGTTTCAGCATCATGCAGAACTTTGCTGATATAGTAGATCGGCTTGTGGGATCCGTCTTCATCTCTCCGGACAAGGACCGAACTAATTGCTTCATCTGAAGCAGAAAGGTATAAGTAGAGTACCTCGCCTTCTTGAGGTTTGGAGAGTAGTGGCGGGGTTTCCAGGTACTTCTTTAACTCCTCAAAGGCAATGCGACAGTCTTCGGACCATTCAAAGCCCTTTGACTGCCGAAGTACCTTGAAGAATGGGAGACATTTCTCGGCTGACCGAGAAATGAATCTGTTAAGGGAGGCGATTCTCCTTGTTAACTACTGGACCTCCTTTTTGCAGGAGGGATGTCTCATATCCTTCAGGGCTTGGATCTTCTCAAGATTTGTCTCAATCCCCCGTCTGGTGACAAGAAAGTCCAAGAACTTACCCAAAATGATCCCAAAGGCGTACTTTGCCGGGTTTAGCTTCATGCGGTAGCGTCGCAGAGCACTGAATGACTCTTCCAAGTTATGGATATGATCTTTTCAGAGGAGGCTTTTGACGATCATGTTATCAACGTAGGCCTCCATGTTTCTTCCCAGTTGCTTTTCGAATACCTTGTTGATTAACCTTTGAAATGTTGCATCGACGTTCTTGAGGCCGAATAGCATCATCTTGTAGCAGTAGAGACCTTTGTCAGTGACGAAGGCCGTCTTCTCCTCATCTTGCGGATCCATTCTAATCTGGTTATAGCCGGAAAAAGCGTCCATGAAGCTCAGCAACTGGTGGCCGGCAGTAGCGTCGACCAGCTGATCAATCTTCGGGAGAGAGAAGCTATCTTTTGGGCAAGCCTTGTTGAGATCTGTGTAATCGATGCAGATTCTCCACTTGCCGCTAGCTTTCTTTACCATTACCACATTAGCCAACCACTCGGGATAGTGGGCCTCTCGGATGAATCCTGCTTTAAGGAGCTTGCCGACTTCTTCGTCCATGGCTTTCTGTCTTTCAAGAGTGAAACTTCTTTTCTTCTGTTGTACTGGTTTGTACCTAGGGGTAACTTCCAGCCGATGAGTGATCACTTCGGCAGGAATCCCAGGCATATCCGAAGCCGACCAAGCGAAGACATCGGCGTTGTCTCTGAGAAACGGATCAGCTCCGTTCTGGTTTCTTCATCAAGTATACTCCCGATCTGCACAACTCTGGTGGGTCTTTCTTTGTCAAAGGTACCATGACAGTTCTCTCCATGGGTTCACCGGAGCTTGTAGTTGTATCCCTCGGATCCAGCTGATCCGGGGTTGCAGAGTCGTTGAAGTGCCTGTCTTGAATCATCAGGCATTGCCGTGCTGCCCTTTGATCTCCTCTAGCTTCTCGATACCGTTCCTGGTGGGAAAACATACCAGGAGATAATGAGAGGAGATCACGGTTCGAAACCTATTCAAGACGGGCCGCCCCAGAATGATGTTGTAAGCCGAGGGGGTCCGGACCACCGTGAAGTTGATCAGCAGTGTCTTTTGTCGAGATTCAGTGCCAAGGGTCACAAGCAACACTATTTCTCTTTCGACATGAACTTGATTGCCCCCGAAACTAGTGAGCGGTATGGGGGACCTTCGTAGTTGATGTCTAGGCAAATACATTTTAGAGAATGCATCGTAAATCAAGACATCAGTCGAACTTTCATTATCAATAAGGATTCGCTGTACATCATAGTTGGCCACAACGGCCGGATTACAAGGGGATCATCATGTGGGAGCCGAACTCCCGCGAGGTCGTCATCGAGAAAAGAATAGCGTTATTGTCCTTGAGTCGCTTTGGGGCATCGTCCTCGTCCCTTCTTTAGTCGGTAGGCCGGTGTATCATCCCTACATCTCCATTGGTAGGCCTTTGATTTGATAGTTCGGCCTCTTCGAGAGGTGGCTGGGAAATAGTTGCTTCGACCGAAGTCCTTGGCGACCAATGTACCGTCCCAAATACCCTCTCTTGATGAGATCCTCAATCGCATCCTTCAGCTGGATGCACTCTTCGGTGTTGTGGCCGTGGTCCCGATGAAATGGCAATATTTGTTCATATTCCTTACGGAAGAGGAAGCCTTCATGGGATGGGGCCGCTGGAGATAATTTTCTTCTCTATCTCCATGAGGATCTTTTCTCGAGGAAGGTTGAGGGGGTGTAGGAGTCGAATTTCCTCTCGATGCTCTAGGCCTGGGAGGACTTCTTCGGCGGTCTGTATATTTGCCGTTGTTATTATTGGAAATTGGAGGACCTTGTCCCCTGTTGTTCTTCTTTTTTGAAGGGGGCATCCCTTCGATCAGTCTTCAGTTAGCCGCCTGCTCTTCAGCATCGACATATTTCTGAGCCCTTGACAAGAGCTCAGCGTAGCTTTTAGGGAACTTCTTATCCAGGAAAAGGTAAGCCTGGATGTAGAAGCCCCTTCTTCAGGGCAGACATGGCCACATGCTCGTTGAGATCGGGGATCTCGAGTATGGCCGCATTAAACCTGGAGATGTAGTCTCGCAGGCTTTATCCTTCATTCTGATGAAGGAGGAACAGTGTGTCAGTATTCCGGGGAGTCCTGCGGCAGGTCCTGAAATGCAAGACAAACAGTTTTTCTAGCTCGGAAAAAGAATCAATGGTACCTGGGCGCAGGCTCGAGTACCACATCCGAGCAGTTTTCTTCAAAGTAGCCGGGAACACGAGGCAGTACATTGCGTCCGAAGCTCCTTGGATCATCATATGGGCCTTGAAACTGTCCAAGTGGTCGAGAGGATCGGAGGTGCCATCGTAGGATTCCATCTGGGAAACCCTGAAGTACCGAGAAATGACTTCGGCCATAATATGGTCGGTGTAGGGTGGGCGTAGATCACCCACAATCAAATCATCGGGATCCTTCAGATCCCGCATTCTCTGCTCCGGCGCCCTCGCCATTTTCGATTCAATGGCTCTAAATCTCCCGTCGTAGTCGGGAGTCTATTTCGGCGCCCTTTCTACGAAAGTAGTCTTCGGAGGAGGGTCGGAGGAGGGTTAGGGAGTTTGCCTAGGCCTTTTCCCTTTCTGCGCGGAATCGGCGGACCTAGGCAGTCTCAAAGTTCGGCTCCAGGAGAGGGCCGAGAACGGGGGGAGAGATGTGTGGGATCCTCCTGTGGGGCTCTCTTCCTTCGGGATCGAGAGCTATGTCTGGAGGCGGCCGGCGGGTTTCCCACCGGAAAAGCTCTGTTCTGGAAGTCCTGAACCATAGCCGTGAGGTTGGTGACCTGGTTCACAAGGGCTTCAAATTGCTGTAAACCCACAACAATTGTGGGAGGCGGGACGTCGTTCTCTCCCGGGGGTACGCCCCCTTGGGACGGAGCACGACTTCGACTTGTGGAGGCTATCTGAGTCTTTCCTCTCGCCATTAAGAACTTCTTACTTCTCTTGTTTAGGAGGGAGCCCGAAGAGTGCTGTGTTGCCCCCTTACCTGGCGTGCCAATCTGTTGGCGTGGAGTCCCTATATCGGCCGGTCGGAGCTGCTGCACCACAGGACCGCTCCCTGATTCACCTGCAAACAGGTCCCTTGCCGGAGTCGTTCCGGCGGGGGACACTTCCGATGCCTAAGTCAGAGACGGATCCCAGCCACAGAATGGGGAAGAATATTGGGAACGAGAGGGGAAGGCCCTTAGAGTATGCGTGAGTGTATGAGTATGGGTGTCTGTGTGTACCTTTCGAGCAATCCCTCTTACCGTTATTTAAAAGGAGGCCTCCGGGCCGCGGCCCCGCTCTTCTCCCGACGATTACGGAGAGTTAATTTCTCCCATGATTGGCGATCATGGGTTGTCATTGAGCAGTTCCGGCCAGACCGCAGGCGTGGCAGCTGGAGTTGCGCGCCATGATCGTGGCATGAAGATTGTCGATAGTAACTATTGGTTACTGTTGCCTATCTGGGCCAGATTGTGGTCCCATCTTCAGATTTTTCCTGTTTAGGGAGATTATCGGTCGAAAATTTCGTCCTATGCGTGGGTCGAAGACTTGGTGTCTATCCAGAGCCGGAGATTGTGTCTTCGGCAGAGACCGAAGAGCGTGTCTTCGGAAGTCGTCGAGAAGCTTGGTCTTCAGTTAGGACCGAAGACATCATCCGAAGATCTGGCCTTCGGATGTCGTAGACCGGTGAGAAGCCTTGGGTTGCCTGTAGTCGGCCTGACCTTTCCTGATCCAAAGTCAGTGGTCTGGAGAAAAGGTCTTCGGCCTGCCGAACTGGTGTTTGGTTCGTACCTGGACCGGGATACCCCAACACACATAAACATTAAAAGATAAAGAGTTGTACAATATTACTCCCTAAAACAACTGTGTTTGTAAGATCACAACCAAACATTAGCTATCTAAGGAGCAAGGAAAAAAAAGTTCTTTCCATACAACTACAAAAACCATAATCCAAAACCAAGGAGACAACGTGTGGGAGAACCAAGACGCAATGCACAGAATGGGAACCCAAAATTAAAACAGTAAATTGAATGGCAATAGTTTCACTAAAATTATACAGATGTATCAAACCATGTGCAGATAAAATTTTAGAGTTATAGAATCTTAAAATATTAAAACTTTTTAACTTTCAAGTTACCAGAGAAGTGAAAATCTTAAAACCTAACACTGAAACAGAAAATATAGAAGAGATACACCAGGAAATCTAATAGATAAAGAGAAACACCAACCTGCAGCAGGAACAGCAAGAAGACCAGAAACCCATCCCCTTGGTGTATTCTTGCAATCAGCCATCTCATAAAATGAAGATATCGACAGAACCTTTCCTCTGAGCATGGTTATTGCAGCGGCTGCTGCAGTTTTCCCTTCCACATAAAAAAGCATTTCACACAATTAAAGTTGGAATTATTGGCATATGAATAATTTGCAATCCAGCAAAAGGATTGCTAACTGTCTTATGCCATGTATGCAGGTCAGCAAAATTGCATTTTCTTTGAAGTAAACTGCAGGCAGCAGTAAAGTGCGGGAGAACATCCATTCCAGCACATGATGATCCACAAAACATAGTTGATATTTCATGTTGTAATTCAATTCATAATGCAGCAGTAATTACTTGATGATGACAGAATTAAAAATCCAAATATCCTATCAACATGCCTTCTACGGGCCCGTTTGGATATTCCTGCAGGATTCGGGTCTATTGGCCCATTCGACCTGCATCTTTTAAGGGCCAACCTAAGTCACAGCCTAAATCCTAGCTCATGAACCTATTGGTATGTAGGAAGAAAAAAGATCTGAGGAGCTTTTCTTTTCATCCCACAGGATCCCGGTTGAGATGGGTGCCGGGTTCATATGTCCCAGCCAAATTCCTAGCATGTGGACCTGCTGGTCAGCAGGAAGGGGAAAAAAAGAAGAAGACCTATGAAGATCTTTTTTGCTTTCACACAAGATTCGGACCAGAGGTGTTAGGTTGATAATGGCCATGATCAAATAGACTTGTCAGTCCATGAATCCAACAGAAAATTCAGCCCAAATCCTGTTCGATTATCCAAGCATGCCCTAAGGAAAAGAATTACACCAGAAGGCTATAGGTATAATGTTATATTACGACCCAGGATTGTCAACAAAGCATGAACGGGATGATTAGTTGGAGGGAATCCCTGAGAACCTATACAGTTAAAGACCCACCTTGTGCAATGCTGCTAGGTAGTCGGGAGGCTACCATGACAAATGGGAAGAGATGAAGACATTTCAATCTCCTTCAAGTAGAATATTGGTAGTCCCCAGTTAAAAACTACATGACTAGCATCAAAGAAATGAGAGAATTATTGAATGCATCAATGATCCCATCAAGTAATCTATTTACAAGGCTAAGCATAATTGAGTAAACGCTGTTCTAAACACTTTACTTATGATGATATAGAACCCTTCAACATTTTTGATAGTAGAAGAGACCTGCCAAGCGGGCAAGTGGCCCTTCATATAGACAATCTTAGCATGTATCCATTGCGGCAAATCCACAAAGAGCTCCTCCTAGTGGGAAGATGTAAGATTTTAGAAGAGTGGTCATGGACATCATATAGGCTACCAAGGGAGGAAGATAATTTTCTTCCTGGCATGGCTACTTCAATAAGTTATTCCCATGAGGACAAAGGTCTTGGTTGAGTATCGAAACAGAAAAGGACCGCGTTTCTCTATTTTAATAATCTCGGTGCACTTGATGAAGCACAATGTGAACAATTTAATATAAATATAATAAAGGACGATAAAAGAACTAGGTAGGGATGAGGAACAAATCTACTACAGGCCCAGGAGTTGTACCAAACTACCAATAGAATATAAAGTGGTGTACAACGAGAATCCAAGGAAGAAGTGGTAAAGAAAGGTGTTTCAATTTTAGCCTGGCACTCTAAAAGATGTGGAAAATTTACAATGACATGGATAAAAGTTGCATTAAAAGACTTGAAAATGCTTGTAGATACACTATAGTTGGACTTTAACATGAACAGTTTACGAATACAGACTCATAGGACCCACCCACGGTCTTCGATGGCTAGACTTTTAGTCTCTGGTCGAGTAACGCTAAAGAAAAAGTAAGATGCACCACAGTTCTTGTATGATGCTAGATGACATGTTAGATATTCTATATCCACCATCAGATCAGAAGTCCAAATAGCGGACACCATGTTTCAAATTTTCACATCACCAAATCTTTCAAAAATGCAAAACGACTAGCCATTTAACTATTTAGAATTGGAAGAGTGCTTAGACGAATCAATCAGCATAAATAGAAGCCCTTTTGTTTAATTGCTTTGCCGCCCCATGACCACTTAAGCGACAGCTTAATCATCCAGACAACCTCTGGTTTTATTATCAAGGGTACCATCAAACTTTTATCCCTTTCTTTAATAAATAAACCCAGAAAACAACCTACATTTGTTTCTTGTGCTCTATCGTAGCTTGAATTTCCGAAACAAGTTGTCGACTTTTTAGCATAATCGAACTTAGAAATATGAAACATTCCAAAGCGGAATAGATTTAACCACAAAAACCACCACTTGAGTACGGTCAGATAAACATATCTTCTGGCAATGTTGGCCCATCGGTAGCCGTTGGTCAGCGACTCAAGTTCCAATTTGAAACAGCAGTCGATAAAACGTCGAAAATTGAAATCCAGGCACTAGGTAGATTCCAAGAAAGAAGGAAAAGGGGTAAAGAGTCCACAGCTACTCACCGGATAACAGCGGAGAGCTCCGGGAAGCGGCGACGAGAGCCCTCACCGTCCGGGAACCCAATCGGTAGACCTGGGAGCTCATCTTCGATCACAAGGAGTGTCGCCGAGGATAGGATTGGGCTCCCGAGGCTCTCGTCCAGCGGGGCGCATAGGAAACGGATGGGCAGTTTATTACTTTTCTACCCCTTACATTTTTCACAGTTACATATATTTATGGCATGAATGGGGGTAAAGGTAGGGGTATTCAGGTAATTTGAGAAGGAGAGTGGAGCCCTGCGGTCCTCCTCGATTCGCTGGGAAGGAATCGGCACAGTTAAGAATTTAAAGTACCGACTTTGCCAGGTTGGAAAGAGGCGGCCGAATCGATACGCCGGTATCCCAACCTTCCTTCGAACGGCTGCGTAAGGTGCGCTGCCGGTATCTACCGAATCTCGGCAGTTGAGTTGACTTGATATTGAGATGAACCGGGATATAAGCTTATCTGGCCAAAAATAAGTTATATTCCTATCAACAATTAGAAATACCAGGACGGCACTTCTGTTTATTAAAATTCATATCGAAGCATGTATACAGTGATGGGTCGACTCGACATGATAAGGTTGAACTAAGAGTTCATTGATTTACCCTTTCAGCATGGAGAAATGCTGTTTTTTTTTTTTTTTCCCATCATAATGCAGTAATTCTCGTTTTATGTCTCCTATGGAACTTATTTTCTTAAAAAAAAAACACTCTTGTAAAATTATATAGGATAAACTTTTCAAATGCCTCTGGCTAATGAGATATTTAGTAAAATCATAGACTTCACTTGCCAATAAAAGTTAGTTTAGTCATTTTATCGGTGACAACAAGGTGCGTAGATGCCTACAGAAGTTCTATAGTAATGGAAAATTTGTTGCTGCAAGTCAAGAGGATTGAATTATCAGAGAATTGGGCAAAGATCTGAATCCCTGTTTTACATCCAATATTCGAAATGATGAGTCAAAGGATGCAGCCCAACCAGGGCATAAACTTTTCCTGATTGTAGACATTTAAGATGACGATGTCCTTTTAAGCCATTCTCCTTGCAGCCCTCACCTGATAAATTGCAAAAAGGATCATAATACGTCACAATTTAATCATTTTATTAGTAAAAATCATTGGCAATTTTGAAATATGATTTATATTTATATTCTAAATTCTGGGCTAAATTCTATCAGCATTGCCATTGTTGCATGAATTTCATTTTTACCTAATTCAAAGGAATTGGTCCAATTTATTGGAATAATTACCGTTTACAGAACATTTCATGTTTTTGAAAGGGCGCGGTAGGGTGTGAAAAGATTTTACACCCACTGTCAAGATGGATATTGGTGATTGAATAACAGAAATACAAACCATTGGATAGCTTAATAAAATATTTATATATGAAGAATGACATATTTTAGATATCTCTAGTTTGAATATGCATAAGCTGTCTCAGATATATAGATGTCATGGGATGCTATAGTATATTGACTTAGGGACGACTCGATATATGGAATAGGTTAGAGGCCTGGAAAAATATATGATTTTACATGAATGGATATTTTTGACCTTAAAGATCATACATATCCAATAATTTAGATTTTCATTGTTTTATGACTAATATTAAATTTATATGGGGTACAAGGTCTTTTCTTCTTTTGTGCTAATGGCAGAGGGAGAAGCCCTACCAAAATCTAAAGCAAGAACAATCAGAAGCATCAAAAAATCTACCAAAGTACATTCAGAGTGGGAGGGAAGGAAGAAGGCCACGTAATTGAATGTGGAAGAGAAGTTGTGATGCTTGCCAGACAATCTGCATCGGAGTTGCCTTCCCAAAAAAGATGGGTCACCTGGTATCGATACTGATGTTGGTGACTAAGTAAACTCAGAGCATCTGCATCAGACTTGCCTTCCTGGAAAATATGGAGCTGATGCCGGTGACAAAAGTAAACTGAGAGAGCTTCCCTTGGAAGTGGGTGACACGATGATGCAAAAAAGAGAAACACTGTAAACCAGCAGGGACTTTGAAAGACTTCCTGCATAGATACAATCCAAATATCAAACCAGTACACAAACAAACATATGGGCAGAGTATTGAAAGATCCTTGGGTCAACATGTAGAAGCATAAAGCATGCACATTGCATGCATGAAAATTCTGAAAAAGAAAAGACTATAAACCCTAAAATGGTTGTTGACAAAGAAATTGATCACCTCAATTTATTTATTTTTTGAGCATAATGGTGGGAAAAACCACCTCAATTTATCTACTCCCCCCCTGCCCTCCGCCTTCGATTTACCAATTTTGAAATCCTTTAAGCACTCTGTGAGGCTGGACAGAGATTGGGACTTCGCAGCAATCATAAACCGAAACTGAATGAAGGTTTCCAGGTGTTATTCTCTTGCTTTTGTCTAATCAATAATGCATACCCAGGTCTAGCCTGACAAAGCTGTATACAGAACACAGGCTAATGCTTAATCCCTGCTAAAAACGAACCAACTATTAACAAGCAAAATGTAGAGAAATTCTAAACCTCCATCAGCAATGTGAACAAACGTCAACTCCTAGTTGTGGTTACTTTCCATCATTCCATGGTCCCACCGTACATATCTTTGTATATAAAGATTATAAAGATTGGTACGAATGAGCGAATGCAAAGAGACCAATCAGAGGACTTGAAGGATATGCACTGGTTTGTACAAGTAACTATTGATAAAACAGGGCACTTGCCCACTCTTCTCTGAAAACACTTGGCTAATCATATCTCACACAGCTGGTTAGAAAAGGATGTGCTTGCAATAACATAGTGGAACACATCTAGACCATTACATTGCTATGCTTGGTCATGTTTCTCAAAAAATATTGCTATCTTAGTTGTGTAAACACCATTAGTGCACAACAATATAAAACTTGCAGTTAAACTCAAGCTCTCACGAAGTTATTTACAATGATCACAAGATCATATGCACCAGCTATGATTTGACAGTGTCTTGGGAAGTCACATCAGATTCAAACTTGCAGTCAGCTCGTAATGCTGCCAACCATGAATCCACCTGAAAACAGAGAATACTTACAGAATTAAAAGCTGGAAGTAGCAAAGGACAGTTCTGTCTATACAACATTTATGATACTACCATTCTGTATATTAAGGTTAATTTTCCAATAGAACAAATGGTGGCTGCAAATGTGCTGAGGTTTGCCTGATGTGGTTAGCACCTTAAACAAGCCAAAAGAGAAGTTTCTAAAATGTTGAACACTAATATGTTCAGAGTAAATTCACACTAATTTTTTACTTGAACAATGTAATCAAATGGTGATGTAAGCCAGTTACCACAATTAAGGCTTATCAATTTATAACTGATAACATGCAAGACAAGTTATTCTTTCCAAAAAAAGAAAAATGGCCATGATAGCTAGGTTATCGATGAAGGAAAAAGAACAAGGATACAATTGAATAGAAGAAACAATGCGTCTCCATTGGTATGTTAAATTTCAGACGAATTTTAAAGCTAAGAGGTTCTACATAAACACACAAATAATAGATTTTCAGATATTGACATGGAGAGTATGGTTTCAATTTTCAATTTACATTTCATTTTACCCCAATAACAGGATAAAAAGATAGAATGAATATCAATCAACAGCAGAGCTCAAATAAATGCCAAAAGGTGATGACAACAATAGAGCTGTCAATTGATCTAAGCAGCTTCAGTTTGGCTTCATCTTGGCTCCAGAATAAGCTCAATCAGGTTCAGTTCAAAGTTAAGTATCCTGAGTTTAAACTTGATTCTCAGGCTTGATCAGGATCAGCTCAATATGGCTAAAATTTTGTCGATACTAAATGTTTCATTGAAGGACACTACATAAAAACTTTGAGTGATGGCTTGGTTAGTATTATATTTTGGGGAGCAATGATATATTTTACTGCATATTTCACATTTCTTTCCTGAATTTTGATGATTAAGGCTTTGACTGGTGGACTATTTAAATGGTTAGAATCATGTTAAAATTTAATTCAACTTAATACATGCTTGAATTGATTTTAGTATGATTGAAGATCATCAAGTCAATTGAAATATGCCCATACTTGGCTTTGTCCAGGCTTGAATAGGAATGGGGAAAGAAACCTGCTCTTACCTACCATCTTGGCCACCCCGGGCGGGTGGAGAGAAATAAAATCAACACCTTTTATAACAAAGAGAAATATGTATGACATCATGGATGGATTCAATTTACAAATCTAAGCATCATAATACATGTTATTTTACAGGAACCACTAAAAGTTATGCATAATTGTCGCAAGGAGTATGTTATCCTGACCAAATATTGCCAAGTCCAAAAACACAAATACACAGCCAATACATTTTTGTATTCATTTCAATTACTTCTAGATTTGGGAGTCTGAGGTTTATGCCTCATCAATGAAGAACACAAACACCTTTGACAGTTAAAGAAAATCTGGATGTCAAAAAGAAACAGTTGTCAACCGATAGCCTAAAAAATAGGATATACCTGTATTTTGGAAGCACTTGAGCATTCAAATCGCAATCCATGACAGGTCAAAACATAAAATGCATATCTTTTTTGCTCATCTTCTTGTATGAAGCTTGGCAATGACCCGACCTCAACAACATCAGATAATAATGTGGAGTCTTGAGGGCTCAAGTCTACATGAAATGTTTTTTAAATGCACCAGTCAATGAACTGCATCTGGAAATCAATAATGCATATGTTTTTTTTTTTTTTCCCTAGCAGACCAAGGATGTTTTCAATTGCAAGGCTAAAACCACTCCACAACCCACAGATCCCTACTGTCCTATCTGATTGGAGCCTCGATTTTCAGTAACTTAAAGATAACTCCAATCCAACAGAGCAATGCCAATGCAACAATATTGATTCCTAATACCATCAATTGAAAAACTATTATTATCACAAGTCTTCAGTTCAAATATTATTGGATGTGCACCACATTGCATATTTCCTAATTCAAAGTGCTGCACTCACAACTTAGAAGCAATATGGTTTCATGCCAGACCTTTCAACTGCTCTCTCCTTGCCAGCAAAATTTTCCAGAAATAAAAATGGTAGTAGACAACTTCAGTAACATATGAATCATCTGAACTCCTAAAAGGTAACTATATTTTTTTTAGTATGCTCTCTAGTTCCTACACTTATGAATCTTCTGAACTGCTACAAGGCAACTAGTTTTTATATGCCTTCTATGCTCAACACCTTTAAAGATAGCTCAAGATCTTCAAACATGCCTGTCTTACATGCATGAGTTGGAGAAAAATTAACATTTTTGACTAGGAGAAAGATCATACCTGTAGAATTGAGATAATAGAAGATACATGACCCTTGAAGAACAACAAAGCGTGGGAGCCAGTCATCAACTTCTGCATCATCTATTATAGGTGGTTCTCCAGGAAGTTGTGTCCATCTCTACATAAGTAGATGGAAGACACATAATTAGTTACCACACATCAGAGGAATACATATGTAATTGCAGAAAATATGAAAGAGAAATTAGTTGACCAATCTAAGGTTAAGTAGACAGTACAGTTCGAATATAGAGATACCCAGAAAGCCGTGCAGACCTCAAAAGTTCATCAAGATGTTCCAACCTGGACATTATATAAACGTCAACAGAATGAGTGGATAAACTTACAAAAACTGGATATTAGGTTCCAGTTAGGTGCTAAAGTTATAATGGAAAAGATGATGCCTCACAGAAGGAAGCGGCTTCAGGAGCAAAGAGGGAGAGATGGCACAGATAAGGTTCCAGTTAATAAAATACAGAACTGGTAGAAGAGTGATGGTGCTGCAAGGGGATGAGGAATCACAGGCAACATGGGAAGAATCAAGATGACGTGGGATAGTTAGGTCCTGACCCAATATATGGCAAATTAACACCATGGAAGTCCTTGTCAGGGAAGGAAGGGAATGCAAAGTGGAAGGAGAGGATGGGCTGGATCAGGGAAAAACAATAACCACAAGTAGCAAAGAGACTTCAATTCTTCAAGTTTAGTATCTATATTCAAAACATCTAATTAGAATGTTACATAATCCCCATAACCAAAAAAAAGAAAGAAAAAGGGATGGACCAAGTCATTCAAACATAAAATTACGATCTCTTTGCTATCAATGTAGCTTTTCATAGTTGGAAATTTATTTCATGCATTTTGTAAGTGTAGGGTGGTGACCTTAAGGTTAAGCTGCACTCACCTTTCCAAAGTGAATGAAGATAAAATAACAAATGTACAGCAAGTATATCTATGTTTAAAAGTAAGACACCGTGGCTATGTTACCCATCCAGTTTAACTATCATAAAATGCTAAAAATCCTGAACTTAGAGAAAATTTATTCTCAGATTCAAAGCTTGGAACTGAATATTTCTGAGAGAACAGCAATGCTGGTCTTTCCATCTCAAAAAAATCAGATCCAACACCAAATTTCAGAACATTATCATTAGGGCCCACAGGCAAAGATAAAGATCCAGAAAATGCAAAGCAGAATGCTCAACAAAGCCACTGAACATAGACTTTGATCAGATACAAATAGAAATATGTAGTAGATCTTACTGGGCTTTCAGATGAGCTTCTCTTTCTTCAGCATCTGCAATTTCTGATTGAAGTGATTCTACTTCAGCTTTAGTTAGCACAATCTGCAAAATTAAAACCTCCATATCCATGAGAAGACATAAAATAATTAGCAACAAGTAGAAATATATGCATGCATGCATCTGAGCATGCATGCATGTATGTATGCTGTGCACTCAGATAACCTTATCATCATCATCACCGCCAGATGACCAAGGAAGACGTGGTAGAGAAAACAAGTTCAGCAAAGATGCAGCTCCCATCACTCTGTTTACAGCCCAAGAGTGGCTACAAGATCTGTACTAGAAACAGATGCTACAACATCATTGAAGGTGAATAAATCAAAAATATGCTCATGTTATCAGAGATATAACTTAAACCTCAATGAATGATCAGTCCTTGTATTCCTTGTCTGTGGACAGTCATCGGATGCTTTTCTGGCTTGGAAGTATTCTGGGAAAACCTCTATTTTTCCACAAACGTCATCCATTAAGCCAACTCACGTTTGCATAGGGGTGTCTAAATTTGAACGTAAAATCGAGCATCTAAAAGTGTATTGCATTGTCTACAACTGCAGGAGTATCTAACAGGCACAAATCAGTTTTCACACACTTTCCTTCATTAGCAAATACCGATTATCATATGTAACCAAAAAAATTAAACAATGGTTATTGGGGTGACAAATCTACTCTGCGATCTTTCAAGTGACAATACCAACGGAAAAAGGAAGTTTTAGATTAACCATTATATTTGAATGCAAAGACTATTTAATTTTCTGCAAGGTGAGGGACCAATTATTAGTTGAGCAAACACAAAAGTAAAATACTAAAAGTGATATAAACAGTCAGTGTTATCAAGATAAGTAATGTCAAATCAACTAGATCAAAAAGTCAACAAGCATTGATGAAACAAATATGCTAAACTAAATTTCTATGTGCAGATACCAGAATTCATGAAGTTCATTTTTTTTTTTTTTTGGGTGAAATTGCAAATTGCTAAATAATGATCCAAGAGTGTTCTGATTCAATACCTTCAGAAGCAGTAATGGGCTCATATTTTATGAAAATTTGAAACTAACTTTTATACAGATTGCATATCACTGAAATCAGAAACAAACATGATACAGAGATCTGATCCAATTAGACAGAATATCATACAAAATATAATGACCAAAATGGTCTCAGATTAATTTTGATGCATTTTGATGCCCTTCAATAGCCAGGCCGTTGCTATGATCCCTCCAACAACTGATTTTGATCGTTCATCTTGTAGACTATGCAGTCAAAATTCATATATGCTTATTGTCTGGTGCATTAGAATCCATACCATGAGGGAATGTTGGAAGTCTTAAAGCAGTTCAGCTGGAGTGCACATCTCATGCCTTCTCTAAAAAGACTATTAAAATTGCTAATTTGGTTTTCATATCCATTATGATAACCTTTATTTTGGAGATTCCATCCTGATGTAAAATTCAATGAAATGAGCATTTTAAAATAATGATCATCTAGATTTTTTGTAGATGGATCAGCTGCCCAACTTTCATTTGATTGCATGAAAGTGAAATGGTGCAAACTAGAAGATTATTAGATTTTCAGAATTTCAATTTAGGTTATTATCAGTGTTTCTCCACATATTCATTAGAGAGAAAATGATATCAAGATGTTGAAAGAGAAATAGCTCATCCAGAACTATGTCAAATTATAGTACATAGTTTTTGTTAATTTATTCAAAGTGGAAATCAAGATCTTATCATCTTTAAATGTCATATTTGAAGATTGTAAATGTCAAAAGTTACTAAATTGGTCATATGATGGATCAGTTCCAAAGTCACTACAAGTGGATATTTATGCTTTAGAATGGCTTAGTAGCCTCCTTACATTGGCTCTATATTAACCCCTCTCTTTTAAGTCCTTTTATGTCTATCCTCATCTTTTCTCCTCCACTGTTTATAAACAAAGGCAAAACATGTTTTCTTCTTTATGTTCACCATAACTGATTGGCCCAAGTCAAATGCATCTGGAGGAATCAATAAGGTTCGAGGATGCCTTTTCCTTTCTTAAACATAACATAATTACACCATATTACCTCTTCTTTGGCCCCCTTTTTTTTTTAATGTCACACTGTCTTAATACCACCATAAATTATGGTTGTTTATCAAGAACTTACACGGTATAAGGATTGAAATGCAAATTTGGTTGCACCTATCGGAGAAAAAGAAATCAAATATCTTCGCTCTCAACAATAAACAATACTATAAGAATCTCTACTCAGAGATTACCAGGATCGCTCTAATATTTATCAACCATCCTAGCAATGAATTCAATAACATAAATCCGCGCAGTTCCGATTTCCAAAAACTCCCAAGATTAGCAACATCGAGCGGCTCCAAATCAAAACCATAAACACCAAAGGGATCAAAACCAGCACCTAAAATCGTTGCCAGCAATCATGCGCAGCTGCTAATACATGCAATTCAAATTCCGCATCAACACCAAATTCCGCGATCAACGACCTAGAATCCAAACTCAACCCCTAATCCCTAAAGCTAGACAAGCTCATAACAACAGAATGGAATCCCCGTTGACCTCAACAGAAAGCAACAGCAGGGAAAAAGAAAAAAAAAAAAGAAAGCACGGCAAATAAACATTTGACAGTTGATCTATAATAATTTCGATAGCAACGAATTGTAAAAATAAATAAAGGGCCAGACCTGGGCTAGGGTTTTCTTTTGTTTTTTTTTTTGGTTTTTTTGCAGCTGCCGTCGGAGCACTTGGATTCTTCTTCGGGTGCTGCTTTTTAGAGACAAGAGAGGAGGTGCTTCCTAGCGGTCGGTATCGGGCGGGGACGCTTGGCGGGAAAAAGACGGTTATGCCCCGCCCTGTCCACCCCCTCCGGTTCGCTCCAAAGGCCTCGTTGGTGTGACGTACGCGGGTTTTATTAGTGGGGCCGGCTGGAGGAATCGGAAGGATATGAGTGAACGATTATCGGGTGCTCCACAACATGCGGTGCTGTTGGCGGTGCAATGCGAAAGGTTTCCTTTCCATCAAAAAAAAAAAAAAAAAAAAGAAGAAGAAGAAGAAGAAGAAGAAGATAGTTATCGCCCTGGGACCGCTCCTCGGCTAAATCATAACAAGGGTCTCGCAGGTACTTCCACCATAAGAGTTTCATCCCTCATTTCATCTTTATATTGATGGTTGTTTAGTTTTCTCGGTCCTTGATCTACGTGGATAACGGGTTATCATTTCTAACTTCTTAATTTTCATAGTTATCATTAGATTTCTTACGAAAAAAATTAAATGATACTAAATTAATTCAAAAAAAGAATTCTAATTCCTAACCTTGATAGAAACCGAAAATGATTTGCTGATTATAGGAAAACTCAGGTAAATTGATAGTATGAACAGATCTTAAATAGTTTTATCAAAAAAAATATTATCATCTAATTCATGTTCAAATCTTTTTACAATTTATTTTATATTTAAAATATTTAATTAAAAATAAAATATATGTATGTATGTATGCATGCGTTATAATCAGTTATGAATAAATTTGGCATGGAAAGATATTAAAAAACAGGTCCAAGCATGTATAAGCCTAGATGCAATTACGGTTTAAGCATTAAAGATTAAAATGTAAATAAAATATGACTCAAAACAAGTTCTCTTACTGTCAAATCGTAGTCAAAGGCTGAGACGAGATTTTATCCTTTATTATTATTATTATTATTATTATTATTATTATTATTATTATTATTATTTGTTTCTGAAAGGAGAAACCATTATATCTCTCGGTGACATGTTGTCGAAGTTATGTGCATGGATAAATCCGTACTTCTCGCTCCTGCCAAAGAAGCCTGCACTTTTCTGAAACTAAATTTGTCTTCCGGCCTGAGAAGATCCAGCCCCATGGAAATGGAAAGCATAAAGATTAGGACAGGATGCAATAATTGAATAAATAAAAAATGATGTACAATTTATGATTCGCCAGAACAACAAATGTCACATCACAAATGGAGCCAAGGGCGTGCCCTCCTCCGGCTCCGATACCGAGCTGCGGAAAAGGAACAATTAGGATTGCGTTTCTATTACCAAAATCACCCTCGTGGGAGGGAAATTTGTACGTTCAGCTTGTGTTGCAACGAGTCTTCTACCTTTCTTAGGTGCTCCAACAACTTGTCACCTTTGAAACAAAAACTTTCCTTATAAATAAAATCCTATGTCAAACGCCCCTGCACCCTCCGGCATTTCGCCACTCACACGCGCATGTATCATTTTTATTTTTAAATAAAAAACAAAACTCAAATAAATAAAATAATAAATACTAGAATGAAGCCTTCAATTTTATAATTAAAATGAGATAATAATAATAATAATAATAAAAAGAGGTTGCGAGAAGGAATGCCCCGTTATGGGAAAGTAATCGAGAGGCGCCATAAAATACAAAGAAAGGAAAAATGCAGATGACCCGTCATGCATAGCCAATGGCAAATAAAATAAAATAAAAAGTGCACACATCATCTAATTAATCAATGAGACTTTTGAGCACCTAAAGTTTATCAATTTTTCACTTAGCCACTTTGTATGCGCTACTTTAGAGGAATAACAACAAAATCTAAATTCATAGATACCCAACGTAACCTTATCCAAGATAGTCCATCCTTTGACTGAATTTTGAACCAAATTTGAATAAACAAGAATGTTTAATTTTAAGTTTGGACCAAGATAGAATAAATATATATCCAATCTAAATCCAGCACAAACTATTTTAATATTTTAATATATATATTTAATATATTATATTAAACATATTTTATCAATTATTATCTATTAATTTTAAATTTTAAAATATTTAAAATTCTTATCATTATTTTTTTTAAAAAAAATTAAGATGGATCCTAATCAACTGATTTCCTGATTTTCTGATTAAATCATTACTAATAATATAATTGATTATTTTAAAAAATCAGATGAAAAATAGTTTTGTAACTAAAAATTAATCAAAAATTATTTTTTAAATATTTTTAAAACTTAAAATTTAAAACTAAATATATTTTAAAATTATATTTTTATTTTTATTTATTTCAAAGATATTAAACTATATATAATTAAATTTTATTTATTTAATATATATATATAATAATAAATAATTTTAAAATTAATAATAATAATAAAATATTTAATATAACTTAATCGAGAATTACATGATAGATATAATTTTTTTTTAAAAAAAAAATTAATCCCAATAATATTTGAGCTGAATTTGGATAATTTATTAAAAATTAGAATTTAGGTTTGGATGGTTAAAAATCCAATCCATTGCCATCCCTGGGAAGGGACCCGCCACCAGAAGAAAAAGGCTTTCAGGGGGCCGCAACTCGGTATGGAAGCTTCTGCAGTTTTTTTTTTTTCTTGTTGACCCAGCAATTAGACTGGCCGATCCTCGCAATCCGAGGGATGCGGATTTATTATTCCGGATAATTCTCAACAAACTTGTCCCACACAATGTAACCGGTCGCTGGTTTGACTTGCATGTGAGGTCGGACGCGTTGGAAAAGTCTAAAAACAGGCAGCTTCTCATTCAAACAGGTAAGCCCAAATGTCCAATCCCATACGAAGTCCACGTTTAGGGCTTCGGGTGCGTACCTACTCCCCTTCCTCCAATTCCCAAAAGCATCTTTGAAAAGTTTACCCCACAGTGTTTTAGTTTCATTCGATGAATTTCTTCTCATTAAAATGGAAACAAGAGATCTGTACAAGAAGAGCTCGAGGATTGGAAGGGCCACCACCGCTCCTCCATCCGCTTGAGAGAACAACCAAAAAAAAAGATTAAAGAAAGAAACGAAAGAAAACAAACGGGAAACCAAAGATTTAAGGGAGGAAAAATAAGCGAGAAACAGCAAGATGCCAAGCGTAGGACATATTGGAAGGAGAACCACCTCCAAAACAAAAGCATCAGAGACGCTCCACCGTCCGATCTTCGCTTCCTCCCCCCCCCCCCCCCCCCCCTTAACGTTCCCTCATCAGCCCTGGCTTTGGATTCTTATCGTCCTTATTCATCTCCATCACTACTCCGAATCACTGTCCATGCTCTCCATTCCCTTCAACCCTCTCCGCTTCTGCAACCAAAATAAAAAAAAAAAAAAAAAAAAAATTATTGCCACGACCCACAAGATTCCAAAATACAATAAGAACGGGAAAAAAAAAAAAAAATAGGAGAAGATAAAACAGGAGATATCTCAGGCGGAAACCCTTTTGGCCCCAGAGGGAAGGGGAAACCCTAGAGGCAGGAAGGGAAGAAAAAGGGAAACCCTTTTTATTTATTGTGACAATCAATGAAGACAGCACCCACCGAACAGCACGGCCCCACGTGACACGGAAAGCCAACCAATTATTTTCCCCATTTTATTCAATATTATTATTATTATTTTCCCTTTTGCCTTTATCAAAAAAAAAATATTATTATTATTTTAACCATTTTATTTGTCCTCTGGCTTTATTATAAAAAAAAAAAGAAAAAGAAAGAAACCAAAGGGAAAGCAAAAGATATAAAGCATGGACCCATGGGTAAATGGCCGATCGATCAGACGGCCTGCAATAATAGCAAAAAGTTGCGGAGCATCCGGAAAGCTCCAAAAGGCAAGCTTACTCGTTAGGTCACCGGACAGTTATAGTGCTAGACACCAAACGTCCATGTACCCTATTGCTCAGTAATATTATTAGAGTAGTAGTAGTGTAAATAATAAGAAATCAGGAGCAGAATATTCAAGAAAAGAAGGTAAAAAAATGATAATAATAATTAATACCTTCTTGACGCATTTCTTCTCCCTCACTTCGTAGCGTCCTCTCGTCAGGTCCGAAAGCCACATCCCTGGAAAACAATACTGCACCCACCCACCCCATAAACATATAATAATAAATTAGAGAAGACCATAGATACAAATACGTATAAATAAATAACAGAATGCGAAGGCAAAATTTGGTATAGATTCCAATTACAAGAAATAGAAAGGAGGTAATGGAAGGTTTGGAAACCTGGAGGGTTTTATCGACGTTCTTGGCCCGTTTCTTGGGGCGCTGCGGGAGCTTGGTGCCCTTCATGGCCAAAAAGTCGTCTTCTTTCTCCTTTCTCGAGAGGGAGATGTAGATCCTGGGCCACTCGAAGTGCTCCAGGTTCACCTTCTCAGCCGTCGCGGCCGCCGCGTTGCTGCCGCCTGTCTCCTGGTCGGACGGCGGCTTCGAGTCCACCGGGTTGGAGTCCGCGGCGGTGCCGTTGGGGGCCGTCTTGTGGGCCTTGTCCGGCGGCGAAGGCGGGGATCGCTTGTCGGATCGCGACAGGCCGCCCGATCGCTCTTCGACGCCCCTGATCATGGCGAGAAAAGAAGGGGAATTTTTTTTTTAGAGGTCCGAAAGGAAAGCAGGCGAGAAACGGACGGGAAGAGGGGACAGTCGCGATGACCACAAGTGCCTTTGGTTCCACTCAAAAGATACGGAAAGTGGTAATATTTATATAGCCCACAGTAGCTAATCCTTGTTACTGTGCCGAACCGGGACGAGACAAACGGCGCAGGAGATGAGCCCCTCCGCTCATAGCGAACAAATTAAGCTACCAAACTTTCCAAAAAAAAAAAAAAAATCAGGAATAAAAGGAAAAAATTCCGAAATGAAGAAAAGCTAGGGTTTGCTGTAACGAGAAAAGAAGCCCAAAATATTTCCAGAGAGGGGAGAAAGATTGGACCGTATAGATAAGATCAAAATTATTACCCAATAAATAAGGTAAAGGCCCGCTAGTAGGTGAACTGAAAGAAAAATAAATAAATAGGAGGATGGCGTAGGGGCAACAAGGTATTTTTTTGGCCATCATATCCTTCGGATTCTCGCTTTCTATCACATGGAACCTACCGGTATACGACCCAAAGGAGAGAAGGAACATTGCATTACCCAACGAACGAACAAAAAAATATTTTAAAAATACAAAACCCTATCGAATTATCACCTGTCTAAACAAGGTCTGCAGGTAAGAGTATAAGACAGCCAAATTAAAAATTAACAAAGTTTCTATTAGAACTTTACCACTAACCATCAGACACAAAAACACACGGGAAATAAACCGAAACCACAGGTACACGAATCCGAAGCATGTTATCAAACACACTCACTTTTTTTCTCTCCATGTCAAAACACGTACGAGTAGTAAGACCAAAAAGCCAGAAGTTCTTGCCCAACGCTACGTTTGGTACACATGATAACCAAGAAGTTATCTCCCTAAATGGAACGTTATCCCACGAAATATCCCAAAAAAAAAAAAAAAAAAAAACACGAAAAGGAATTATTTAAATAAAACCACTCATCCTGTCAACAAGAAAAAAATATTTCTCTTAGTAACAATTTTTTCTATTTATTTTCAAAGACATACTTTTATTTTTATGATAAAATTTAGATATCATAAAACAATTTCTTCAACCTATCTTTTCAAAACAAAAATTTTAAAAAATATATATTCCACAAAATAGACGACCATCCCAAGTAGAGGGATAGCTTCCAAAAGTTATAAACAAATAACTTTACATGCAGGGGTTTTCGAGACCAAATAAACCAAGATAAAATGAAAAAAGAACGAAAGAAATTACACGACTTAAAAATAAAAAAATCCGATAAGTTAAAAGCCAAAGGAAGAAACGAACTCATACTCTCCGGACTCTCCGGGCATCAGGCACCCAACACAAAAGCAGCATCTGTTCCATCCCCTCTTAACCATAGATTACCATAGACAAAAAAATTTTTTAAAAAAAATTCAGATAAAAAGTATATATATATATTTTTTCTACAAAACAGCGATAGGGGACTAAAAAGAGGAGAGTGGTTGAAAATGGATACCTGTTGAACGAGGATGTCATGGCGTCGCGGGTAGGCAAGCAGGGGCGGAGATTGGCACCACGCGTATAGGACCCGCAGGGCGGGGGCATCGCGGCCGATGCGGCAGCGGCGGCGAGCTTCTCTGGCCCGGAGGCCGCCGATCTCCGCTGGATCTTGATGCGTGAGCGGGCCGAGGAATCGTCCCCGGCCGCCCCCCGACTCTCCGCCCTCGCCCCTCGGGATCTCTTGTTGTGCCCCCACTGAAGCAGAACTTCCCCGCCCCCGGCGACACCCCGTTGATCTCATGGTGGTGGTTCTGGGCCTTTACGGCAGCGGAAGTGGACGCGGCGGCGGCGGCGGAGGAGGGCGGTTGGTTCTCGGAGTGGGAGGGGTCGGAGGGGAAGGAGACGTGGTTATAGTGGTGGTCCTGATGCGCGGTCGATCCCGATCCGGAGCGCCTCAGAGGTTTGCCTTCGAAGGGGGAATAGTTTGGGGTCCGGACACCGTTGTCGGTGTCGTCTTCCTTGCAAGCTCTCAGGCTGTGCTTCCTTCCATTGCTGAGCGGGACGCAATCAGGGCTTACTCTGTATCTGCTAACAAAGAGGAGAAAAATAAGGTCATCAATGGCACCGAAACTAATAATATATGGAGGATCTAATACTACAGCTATCAAAAAAGTCCAGGAATGCAGATCGGAGACGGATTCAAGCAAAGGGCAACGAATCTAGCCTTCAGAGAAGAGAAAAGATTAAGAAATGTGGATACTTTGTACCAAATGGCATCGAGGCCTTTAGATGAGCAAAATCGAGGCTTCTTATCCCCCCCCCCCCCCCCCCCCGTCCCTTTTTTTTTTCACCAAAAAAGAAAAATCGAGGCTTCTTGCTAAAACTACAGCACAGACAGACAGACAGAGAGAGAGAGAGAGAGAGAGAGAGAGAGAGAGAGAGAGAGAGAGGATTTTGCTCGATTTCTTAGGTAATTTCTCAAGAAAAACATTGAAAATCAATTGGATCAATCGAACTCCTAACAGCTCGATCCATACGATCAAAATCTTTGCAAAGAAGAAGAGAAGATAGTAAAAGAGGGGGAGGGGGAAAAAAATGTCTTATATCTTCTGAAAACCAAGGAAGAAGGCCTCTAAGGCTCTAACAGGAGAACAACAAAACTCCTAATAAAACTCTCAGAGATCCTTTAACCACACAAGGAAACGAAGAGGAAACACAGCAGCACCCGCAATAATCTCATCTCTCAACTTCAAATAAAGAGTCTTGTATTAAAAAAAAGCTTAATGAAGGGGGAAAAAAATAAGAGGAAAAGGGTACAAGAGAACCAAAGAAAGCATGAGGACAACCACATCCATGGCCGCCCCGCGAATTCTTAGCCCGGCCACTACCATCGCCGGAGATCTCCGCCAAACATCACTGGAAAACAAATTGGACTAAATCCCAAGAAAAATCAACAAGAAACAAAGGAAAAGAGAAATAAAATAAGGAAAAAATAACTCTGGGCTTCCATCTAAATATTAGCCCGGCTTTCCTTCTAGTCCGAAATTCTCCCAAATGATTCGAGAGAAAGCTGGCACGCCTCTCGGTTAGTCTTCGTGAGAACACCGGAATCCGGCAAAGCTCCGCCGGAAATCCAGAGGAAAAACAATTCCCGAAGGCCATTTGTTCACAGTATAGGGCCGAAATCCAGCGCTAGTCGATCTACAAATTATAAGACCTTCAGGAAAAACCACCAGAAAATCGAGGACAAGAACCGATACAAAGGCGCCAGAGGAGAGCAGCGCGATCCAAAACCCTCACCGGAGATCAGAAAATCCCGCCGACAACCGACGTTTGCTCTCCTCTTCCGGCCAAAAGCCTAAAATGACAAAACCAAAGCCGATAAGAACAACTAAAACAAAGAATGGCAGAGAGTCGAATTGCCGGAATCCCAGAAAAGCCAAGCCGGATTCCGCAAAAGGGGAGCAAACCGACAGACTCTCCGCTCCCAAGACACAGGAAGCTCGATCTGTAACCAAAGACCCGCTGGAATAGAAAGCAATCTTCGACCAGCGAAGCGCTCAAGGTCTCCATCCCCCACAGTCCAGCGATCTCTTTATCAGCAAGAAAAGAAACAAACCATCGAACTCAAGCGAGGAAGCCATAATAGAACGAATCCAAAACCTTCGAAATTAGAACGCCGTAAAAAAAAAACCAAAACAGAGAGACAGACGGAGAGAGAGATCTGAGCAAACCTCATCATGTCCAATGCCGAGGGGATTCACCGAGCGGTCGCCGTTCAAAACTCCCGAAAAATCGCATAGCTTTCTCGAGAGAAGCGCATCAATGGAGTTCTCCAAAGAACAGGAGTTCTCGTCTCTCAACCTCTGGCTCTTGGATGCGAGAAAGATTCGGAGAAGCAAAAGAAATCTATAGGAGATACGAGAAGAATAGCTTTAGAGAAAGAAAGAGGAGTCAGTTGGGAGGGCAGGGGTAGAGAGAGATAGAGAGAGGCCAGGAGGGCGGAAGAGAGGCAGCAGCGAGGACGACGATGGAGAGATGGCGTTAATTGTTAAAATAGCGGCTTTATCGAAAGTGGACTTCCCATAATACCCCCGCTTTTGCCCTCCAATTTCCGAAATGCCCCTTCCCCCGCTCCGCCCTGGTTTCTCCCCGACGCCCGGGGGCGTTTTCGAAATTAGGATGGCTCGCCACGGGCTTTTCTGAAATATGAGAGGTCCCGCTTGCGGTTCGTGAGTGGGGTTACTTATTCCATCCTTCGTCCGGATGATGGTCCCTATGCGATCAGAGATCCGCCATCCATCTCCCGCTGAAACAGATATCACCCTCGATTCGGCATGACTTTTTATGGTGACCGTCAGATGGAAAGCCTGTTACACGCTGTCGCTTACGTGGCAATCATGATATAACTTTCGCTAAACTGGCAAACTATAATATCACACCGGTTATTGGAAAGCCCACTCCTCTTTTCTAGAAGCACCGGGCCGGTAATTCTACGACCACCAATTAAAGCCGGTTTACCATAACGGCCGTTATAACGGTTTAAAACAACGAGTTTTATTTTCTGAAAATGATATAATAACCAAAATTATGCAGATGGCGAATGAGTTTGACCGGTCGTAAACAACCGCATCATACCAGCACGCACAGCCCACGGCCAATTCAAGTCTAGTCAAACTATTACAATAATATTTAAATTTATAATAAGAGATTATTATTATTTTTTTATGAATAAAAAAAAAATAAAAATTAGATCCCGGACGTGGCCATGATTTTTCAATCCTATCTAGAAAATATTTGAGACGTATATTAATTTTTTCATAGCCGTTTTTCATCTGAAGATGACGCTATCATTGATATCAGCTGAGTAAACAGAATTTATTATATATATTTTAAATTTTTTTATTATCACTGATCAACAGAAACTCTAAAATTATTTTATTATTATTTTTAATTTTAATTTTATTTTTTATTTTATTTTTAAATTTTTTTATTAAAATATATCTAAACTAAAATTTGAATCCTGCTAGTTGATTGTGAGACAGTGCACCCCTGACCAGTGGTAACAAGAGATTATTGTCCAACACTCCAATAACATATGACCGGCAGATCCATTAAAAACTAATCACTATTATTTTGTTTTTACGGAAAATCGCAGCTTTGAAACAGCATCCATCCGTTAGTCGCCGAAGGCGTCGTGGCACGTTGGCCAGTGATTAGCAGCGGACTGCCGTGGATCGGCGGGATGCCGGTATAGCAGTATCAGCCATTCTCTACTATTTTATTATTTAATATAAATAAATAAATAAATAAATAAATAAATATAAATAATAAATATTTATATATATATTAAGAAAATAATTATCTATGTATATTGACATCAGCAATAGATATTTTCTTGGTTCA
The DNA here is from genome assembly GCA_021397845.1 of Areca catechu. Classification (NCBI taxonomy): domain Eukaryota; kingdom Viridiplantae; phylum Streptophyta; class Magnoliopsida; order Arecales; family Arecaceae; genus Areca; species Areca catechu. Next base: position 32,558,021 of record CM038039.1, read on the forward strand.
CCCTCTGTACTCGTCGGGGTACATCAAACCACTGGATTTGATTAATATGTTCTATTAATATGCTAAACTTAATTTTCTCGATTACTTATTTCTATTTTAATTTTAAATATTCTGTTTCCTAAATACGTCCCATTCTAGGGTAATCCGAGATCCCATTCCCCACCCGTCCGATCGAAATCCATCACCCCATCCTTTACTTTTTCAGGAACAACTTTTGCACCCTCCGTCCCCCCTTCGTTTCGGGGAAACGGGTTTCTTCCCAAATGACTTCCATCGATAATCACGGAGCGGGCCCATTGACTCCAGTTTCAATTTTTCTTAACAACGCAGGGGAATCTAGCCCGATCGTACGGACAGGGATCGAGATTAGAGATCGATAAAGAACCCAGCAGCGAATCAATCAAATCAGATGGACGGTTATGATGGACGTGGAAGGGTGCGTCGTTATCGGATTACTTTTACCCGCGGGACAGTGTAACCCGGCTTGTTAGTTTCGACGGAAGGCATTAATAGCACGCGACTTCGAAAACACCTGCTCCAAGAGCCGAATACATCATCATACATTGCTAGGGGTTTATTTATTTTTCATCTTTTTTTTTTTTTATCTCCATTTTTTTTTTTAAAAAAAAATTAATATCTAGCAAAAGGGGCATCTTTTTGTCATGCTGACGGATTGGAGGTAGCACGCAAAATGGATGATCTTGACGGTGTTATGAGTATCTTCCTCTCATTGGTGACGCGGTGGAGTGGCCCCACCATTATATCGTCCTACCCGAATGGGAGCCACTTCAAACACCATCCAGTTCCATTTACCTTGGCTTAGAATGAAATACAAGTATTCAAGATTCTGGGCTTGTGGTTGATTGTTGGATCGAAATTATCTTCAATCTCTGCTTGGACTCCACAAGGCCAATCTTTCCATCACGATCTATAATTCGCCTCGAGGTCGTGATTGGATAAGATCAATGACAAATAGAGCAGCGTGCCTCATCTAATTACGGTGGACTCGTCTAATCATAGCCAAGCCAACACGCCAATCGCGAAAAGACCGATTTCGACGGTCTAACTAGAATCCACAAGGTTTAAAAAAATTGAGTCAAAAGATTTTAAAAATTCTTGATTTTTACACAAAATATTATTTATTTTTTTGGACGAAATTTGTGGGGAAAAAAAAAAATCATTTTAAAAAAGTTAAAAACATAGCAGTAAGTTTTTCGGCTTTATCATTTGAAAAACAAATAACCAAACTATTAGATTATTTTTACAAAAGTAAATTTTCTGATCAGAGTTATATGAAAATACGTGCAAGTGTCTGTCAAATACACGCAAGTGTGTTTCCAAAAATTGACACTTTTTTTTTTTTTTTCCGCTTTGCTTTGCAACAACAACCACGCTTCGTATTTTCCACATTCAATATTGCGAGCATGGTTAACATTTCTAGTAAATAAGAGAGCAGAGAATTCTATCTTTTGGTAAACTGGGTAAGATGACCATTTTAAGAAAAATAGAAACCCTTTATATGCGTCGATTAAATGTTTGAAATTAGAACGCATAAATTCGCAATTTCAAACAGCAGCAGATTTAGCAAAAACTATACTTGTTAATTTTTTGCACATAAAAAATTATCGGTCCCCCGAGCCCTATTCGAAAACTATATGATCAGCAGACCCTCGTGTATGGCAATAAATCCGGTAAGTTTGACCAATCCTGCCACATTGCGAGCGAATTATTAATATCTATCATATACAAAAGCTGATGGGGATAAAGACGTTTTTTTTTTATTCCTCCCTTCCAATTGCTCGGAAAGAGATGTTGCATGGAGGACAAAAACACGGTTGTGACCCCGTGGAGACACTAACAAATCTTGGAAGAAATACCAGTCAGGGCTAAGAAACCATGAAAGTATAGACACCACGAACCAATTTTTTTGAAATTTCAGATAGCAGATAAGAAGGGTTGGGAGATTAGCTCGATTCAGAAACAGGTAACCAGATGAAATCAACTCTATAAACTCATTATAGCTTAAAGCCGATCGACATCATTTAACAAAAAAATAATATTCTTCATGCACGTAAATACAAATCTGCAATTCAATTACACTAGATAAAATTAGAAGCAATTTCAGTAAATAATAATATCCTTCTTGACTTGCAGTTCCGAAAAGGGAAATCAAAGTTCAAGTTCGAGGACAGTTGCCAAGAAGGGAAGGACAAAAAAAAAAAAAAAAAAAAAAAAAAAAAAGAGGAAAAGAAAAAGTCAAGTTTAAGCACTAAAATCCTCTTGTGCATCGACGGTAGATTTACCACAACCAACCAGAGACCCCAACAAACAACCAGAATCGTATTTGAACCCAACTGAATTGGACCAAATCCAGAGTTGGTTTGGGTGACAAATCTAGACGCATTTCTGCCTGCCCGGGTCAACTCTGGACCTAACCGCATGGTTGCCTTCGCTACAGTCTTAAACACCACCCAGCCAACTCAACCAACTTCCGTTCCCCACTCACAGGATTAATATGGTCATGCCAGGGTCCACGAGGCTACATAAAAATAAAGCGAGAGAGCCAAATGGACATCAAAAATCACTCGAATACGTCACCACCTTGTGATTGATTGGCTACCCTGTCCGCACGTGCTCCATAAGGGCGAGGATGTATTATTACTCTCTTCATCTAATAGCAGTTGTGTATTAAAGATATGGTCTGATCAAAAGGACCTTGGAATCGCGCTCGAGATGTGTCCATAAAAATTATCACCCTTTTCCCCTTTAGTCACGGGCATCGGCCACACAACTGAGTAACGGACTCGTGAAATAACTTTAATACATCTGATGGCAGTCAAAGATCATTGATTGCATACGAATATATGGGAATTCTTTATACAAAGTATTTATGGATGTAGAGTTGATCAAGATTTCTTGACAATGTTTTTGGACATCCCTACTATATATATATATATATATATAGTAAACAACATATAAGCAAGCTTGTGCCTTCCTCCTCTTAACCCCCTTAAGCTGGAACAGACCCTTCACACAGACATAAATGATGTGCAAAGAGAGGATCCAACATCGACCACCCTTTGTGTTACAAATGTTCAGAGACGGCAAGTCGCCAACTTCATTTTAGTGGCAAAGTGGGTAAAAAAAAGGGAAAGGATGGTAAATATGTTATTATTAGGTGAGTTGGATATTATTATAGTAAACAACCTTTTACAGAAACAATAGAGATTTGACCAAGACAAATTTCCAGTGAAAGATATATTGTCAAGACAAACCAACCCTTGATGGATCATGATAGATGGAAATTATCCTTTACAGCCCCCGATCATGATTCGGATTTCATCAAACTTCAATTGACTCCTGCATGCACCTCTACCTGTGCTTCCCTTCTACACCAATCCATCCACAAGCATCAAATAGTTATTCAAACCACAAGTATCGAGCCTTATCTCAACTACTGGTTGGCTTATAAAAGCCTTGTGCACCAAACTCTACCATGGATGTCACATTGTCACTCCAGCATTACCTCATGTAATGCTGAAACCTTAACAGAATGTCCACCAAACATCAACCCTCCCACCTTTTCAACGAACTACCAGGCACTGGCATACGCCCAGTGAGATGATTTCTCCTCCAACTTCCATATGATAGCCTCTAAAAACGATCCCTCGGATTCTCTAATAATTAGATTTTTCTACATGGATTTCCTTTAATGAAGGTCTCCTCTGACAGAATGCTTGCTGGTTTATTAACTTTACAATTTTATACTGACCCAATATTTTTTTTTCATTGAAAAGCGTGCAAATAGTTGCTCTATTATTAGTATCTCAGCTTGACTAGATATTGTGCAACAACATATCATCGAAAACCTGGTTCAGCCCTCTTCATAGACCGGTTCTTCTGAGCACCATTCTACCACTGGCACTGTTATGCCTTTCTCTAAACATGAAGACATGATGAGATGATGACTAACAAAGTTCAATGTTGCAATCATCATTCATTCTGCAATGTTTGGCATAGAAATGCTGCTGCATTAATAATATCTCAACATGTCACACAATTGAAGTACTTGTTATTATACAGCTGACCATAATAATATGTCTGACTATATAGCCATGTTAAAACACGAAGTCCATGGTGCAGGTTCCATTCAGTTCTCGTTTTTGCCAGAGAAATAGTCATTATTACCATCTTGACAAACCACAGATAACACTTCACAAATAAAATTAGGTACTTCAACACAACTAATTTAACTTCCTTATTACGATGGTTAACCCCAACTCTGTTACAATGGTGCTCAACAAACCGTGCCTTACACAATAACCATTTATCCCATTAGTTCAACAAAAAACTCCAAACATGATGAAATTATGAGATCCAGGTTTTTAACAAGAACCTCCAGCCAAATCTCAATTTAGTTCTCTATTAGTCATTTATGTTATTTTCAATATGCAGGTAAGCTGGAAAGTGACTTTGAGAGCCTATTTCAGCAATATGCAGGAACAAGTTAGAAATTACTTCTGGCAAAACTAATTACAAATTATGCCAAAGTTGAAAGCAAGCACTTCAAAAGGGTCCTCAACCATGGGACCAAAAATTAGTTGATTTGAAGCTTGATTGGAGGTACTACCACAAAGATAGGTCTAAATTATGATCATCTTTAAGCTCTGTTCATCTTCTCTTAATGCAAAGCTAGGTGAGCTTAAGAAACTTTTGGTCAACATTCGAAGAAAAGAAAGCATAATTAAGTCCCATGTAAACCAAGATTTACAAGGATATCTTTGAAGACTAATCCATGTAGGTGAAAGAGGCCTTAAGATCGAGGGTTAAGATTATCACAGTGACTGGCTGAATAACTGAGAATATTAGATGGAATGAGAAATCCACCCCCAAAACTTTGTGAATTATGGGAAGCAGTGTACTTAATCGAGCAAATTAATCAATATATCGGAATGTCCTATGCAATCAAGCAAGAAAGGAATGAAAACATGCACAAGCTCTTTCTTCATATCTGCATGTTTATCACCATCATCTCCTTCTTCCTCCTCCTCACTAAAATCTCAATTGTGATTTATTCTAAAATCGAAAACAAATTGTTCAAAAATGCTTCACAACACTTAAAGATAAACATGAAAACCTGATCAACAATATGAAGAAATATAGGTCCATAGCAGCAAGCACATAGTTGATGACTTGAGCTTCTTTCTCATACATAAAGATGAAATTAGATCAAAGTCAATTTGCATTTTTATTTACTTTTGCTATTTGGACTTACTTAGGTAGAACAAAAAATCAACTACAAAAGCTTGTGAATTCATCAAAAGATGCAATGAGTGATTAAAGGTAAAATCTGTGAATGTCTTAAGATTCAGATCCATCCAAACCTCTCCAGATATAATTCCTACAATCTCAAGGTGTTTTATAATTCAGTCATTCACACATGCACAAGCATTATAGCTAATTATTTGTTATATTATCATGATTATTACCCATGGATAATGCTGAAACATTTTTGGGCAATTTGTTTATATATTTTTTCTTCTAAATCACATGCAAGTGGTTTGCTTTTATATACTTGGGATTTCAATCAATCATACAGGAGAACGATGCAGACTTGGTTAAGTAATTCTATAGTTGATAACTGAAACTTAAATCAAAATCATTTTGCAGACTTATTTACTTCTGCTAATTGGACTTATTTAGCTTCTCATTCCACTAATAATGAAGTAAACAGAAAATTATACTCCTGACATTTGAAAGTGCCTTACCCTTTCCTGCATATGTTTGATTACCTTTCACCACAAATGAAGTGATAGAATTTCGAATGGAGTAAATATGTAATGATCACAACATAAATGCTACATAGAAATTATGCATCGCTAGCTTGCAGTCAAAGAGCAGATCAAATATATAGAAACAGGAGGAAAGAAGTTTTTTTTAAAGAAGTACACAAGGGAACTGGATCAATTGCCTGTACAAGAAATCATTTTGCCAATGAAAACATTATAGAATATCCCTATTTCCTATAGCTATGAGCCACAAAGGATGCACAAAGATAAGTTTCGCATTTTCTGAAACAACATTCAACTAATATTTGGTCTTGCACTTTACTCCGATGGATGTCTGTACGAAGAAATCATCGAACATGGATAAACAAAGCATTTGCAGGCCAATGCTACAAAAGATGTAGCAATCCTTAGCAGAAGCCAACAAGCACAAGCAAATGTAGGTCTGACATTACTTTACAAGAAAGGTCGCTAGACAAAAACATGATAAATCCATTCAATAATGACCTGAACTCCTCTATTGGAAGAGCCTTGAAATCCACTCAAGCTTCAGTCTTCTATATGCTTCCTTGATGCAATAAGGCCTGAGGGATCTTGATGGGGATATCAGGTAAGGGCAAATAAATTTCAAGCTAACTCAATTGCAAACTAGGAGATCAAGTCAGAAGGCCATCTAAATTGAGTCAATGTATTAATGGAGGAAGCAAGAATGTCTCATGAAGCTAGCCATCCTCTTGGAGCAGAGTCAACCAAATTGAGGCGACTCAACCTACTTTCCATGAGCCAACTCAATGCTCACCTCAAGAAGTTAACTCAAGCCCCTACTTGAATGACACTTGGAAGCCTACTTGAAGACCAAGTGGAAGCCTTTCTTAGACAACACTTGGAAGCCTATTTGAGCGCCACTTGGAAGCCTTGCTTGGATGACACTTGGAAGGATCTTTGGACGACACTTGGAAGCATCTTTGGACGCTACTTGGAAGCTCCTCTCAATGACATTTGGATGCCACATAGAAAGCAGTTGTAACCCATTCTTATTAGTAGTTGCAACCAATGTTTGTTAAAACTACTTTTAGTTAGAACTACCCAACCCATTGTTAGCATAACTAATCTAGTTAGAACAAAAGTTAGCTCCCCTCTTTGGCCGAACTACATAAAGCTACTTGGCCTATAAATAGGATCCAAGCTTCCCCTTTGTATTCATGCTATAAGATACTTTGAATGAAATGAAGTTTGTTTGATTCCAATTTTCTTCTAGTCTAGTTCTTTGAGTGTGGAGAGGGTGGGATGCCCTTGTTGTCTTATGGAAAGGGTGGGATGCCCTTTGTTGTGTGTGAAGAGGGTGGGATGCCCTTTGTTGAATTGTGAAGAGGGTGGGACGCCCTTGCTTGTGTTGATCTTAGGATGTGATGCCCTTGTTGTGTTGCTCCAAGTGTGGAGAAGGGTGTGATGCCCATTGCTAGCCGCCAAGCTCCATCTTCCATCTATTTGCTTCCTCTTTGTTTCATTTCCTTCCATGCTTCATTTCCACGCCACTAATCAAGTCCTTTTGCAGGTTCTCTCTTGGATTCCGGGTTGAAGATGAAGGTTCCAAGTCACGAACCAATTGTAAGATAAGCTCTTAAGTATAGGGAGTGCTAGTCTTATAATTCAATCCTCACTCCTACAAGTATTGAAGTACTCCTTCCACTTCTAGACTCTTTAGATATGAGATATTGAAAGTATTTGACCTGGTATAAATGGTTTTTAGCCATTCGATCCATTCTTGCTAATTTGAATTTGATCTACATGCGGGTGTTTGATTTTTGAGTCAACTAGTTTCTTGCTATAAAGTTGTTTCTCTCTCTTATGATTGATTTCGATCCATGTTTGTGCTCCATTGCTCATCTTGATTAACTGATCATTTAGAGTTCATCATCATCCATCCATTTTTTGCATCCCGTCCCGCATCAATTTTGGTATCAGAGCTTAAGGTTTACTGGGTTAAGTTGCTGAAATTTTGTTCATTGCCGAAATTTCTTACCTTCAAGTCCAAAATTCATAATCAAATTTCGAGATTTAAATTTCAAAATTTGAAATCTGAAATCTTAACTTTGAGATCTGATAGTTCCAATTTAAATTTCAAATTTTTGAGATTTTTAAATTTGAATTTCGAATTTCAAATCTAGTTAGTTGGAGATTTGTTAGTTGCTGAAATTTTTTATACCAAGCCTTTAAGAACGAATTTCATAACTATAATTCGAAATTTAAAATTCAAAATCTGAAATCTAAAATCTAAACTTTGAAATCTAAAATCTAAAATTTGAAATCTAAAAATTTTAATTTAAAATTCAAATTCTTGAGAATTTGAAGAAATTTTGGTTAGAAGGTTGTTAGTTGGAAGTTTCTTGCAACCAATTTTAATTACCCACCTCCAAAAAAATGAATTTCCAACCATAATTCGAAATTTAAAATTCAAAATTTGATTTCTGAAATCCGGACTTTAAGATCCGAAATTTCCAATTTAAAATTTGAATTTTTAAATTTTTGAATTTTGAATTTTGAATCATATGTTTGTACTAGCCTAGATATTCTCCTAGTTAATTGTGATTGGTTGTGCATCCATTTCAAAATCTACTTAAGGACGTTCAATATAACATAAGGGAAGGAGGTCATTACCTTTCCTTGGCCCAAAATAACCACCTACATCGTGTATTGACCTAAGCCTAATCTAAAACCGAGTAGGAACCTAAACTAGGGACATCAACAGGTCAAGTTCATGTGCATGATGAGGCAAAGTGTTGATTATATCTGTATTTACTCCTTGATATTGGTATCTAAGGCTAGAGGTCAACGGCAAACGCCTTAGCATACTTGCGGTTTTTAATTAGGATCTCGTGAAAGCGAGGGGAGCCTCCCGCAACCCTACCTCTTACCTGGCCAGTTGAAAGGATAGCTGCAATCTTAATTAGTACCTATTCAAGTCTTGTTACATTGAACTTCTAGATCTAGGAGCCCTAGAAGCTAGGTTTATACTGCATGTCTACTAGGTCAGGAGCACAGTATCAACCTTCACAAGGTGTCACCATGGAATCCACTCTTGAAACCTTGATAGGATCCATGACTGAGCAAATGAGCTAAACCATGACTGAGCAAATGAGGCAAATGAACAATACCGTGATCGAGCAAATAAGGCAAATGAACAATACTCTGACCGAGCAAATGGGGCAAATAAATAATACCCTGACTGAGCAATTTAGGCAAATGAATAATCAATTTAACCAAATAGGAGGGCAAATCGGGTTGACACCCACTGAACCTGAATTACCTAGGCCAACTCCTTTTGGACGAAGAGCCCCTCATCATGAGCTCACCCCTGAATACACTCCAAGACAACCACACCATGACTTTGTAGAAGCCCATAGGACCTATGCTGAGCCTGAACCAATTAGGCCAATTCCCCGTGATCCAAGAGTCCATCATCATGATCTTTCCTATGAATACAATTCCATACGATATCACCATGACTTCGTAGAAGAAGCCCATAGGACCTATGCTGAGCTTGAACCACCTAGGCCAATTCCCCATGGTCCAAGAGTCCATCATCATGATCTCACCTATGAATACAACCCCAGACGAAGTCACCATAACTTGGTAGATTAGGATGAGAGAGCTATAAGGAACATGCATTTAGAGGCACCAAATTTTGATGGAAGTTTAGACCAAAAGTATCATTGACTAGGAAGGAGAAATGGATCAATATTTTGAATAGTACGAGATGTCTGAAGAGAGAAAATATAAGTTTGCCAAGCTAAGGTTAGTCCGCCAGGCTAGATTATACTGGACAAATGTTGAACGTATGATTCAACTAAGAGGAGATATACTCGTAACTACCTGAAAAGCCATGAAGTTTAGGCTTAGAAAAAAAAATCTCTCTCAGTTTTATCAGCAAAGACTTTTAGATCAGTGGCAAAGGTTAAATCAGGACAACAAGACAGTATCTGAATACATCGCTAAGTTTGATGAATATGTTATGAGATGCATTAATGAGCTTGAGGCTTTGACCTTGTCCAGATTTTGAACTGGCCTGCATGAGGATATTCAAAGAGAGTTGTATTTGAGAGAAGTCAATGATCATGAGCAAGGTTATAATATAGCTAGGGATTGTGAAAGATTCCAAAGAAGACCTATAATTCGACGACCTGAACCAAATAGAGTTAGTGTCCCTAGCCAAAAACCAGGGATTAATCAGATGCGTCCGAACCGACCCATTCCTAGTGCCCCATTGAAACAAACTAGTGACAAGGGTAAGGCCCCTGAAGTCCAGAAGAATAGTAACCCAGATATTCAATGCTTTAAATGTCTAAAAATGGGACACTATGCCAGCCAATGCCCTGCCCGATCTTTACACATAAGAGAACCAGTTGAAAAAGATCCTGAATCTGCTAAAGACTTTGAGGAAGAGGTATATGAAGCTAAACCCAATCTAGTGAATGAGTACGAGGCAGATGAAGAAATTGATCAAAATAAAAAATTGGGAGTTGTAAGATGTGTTTCGAATCAAATAAAAGAGATCGAGGATTGGAAAAGGACCAACATACTTCAAACGTTTGTCAAGATAAATGAAAGGGTCTACAAAATCATTATTGACAATGGAAGCTGTGTTAACGCCATTTCTATCAAAGCCATTAAGAATCTAGGCTTGACTATTGTTCCCCATCCCAATCTTCATAAAGTGTCTTGGATAGACTCGACTTCCATCCCCATTGAATCAAGATGTTTAGTTCCAATTCAGACCCAATCCTACCATGAAGAAGTTTGGTGTGACGTGCTTCCCATGAGGGTAAGCAGTATCATTTTGAGTAGACCTTGGTTACATGATCATAATGTAATCCTATATGGCAGATATAATTCTTGTTCATTTACCAACCAAGGTAAGAAGATAGTTATAAATTCGACACCAAACAAGGATAATCAGAAGAAGGGATCTAGTAATCTGAAAGAGAAAGAAGAGAGGTTACACAAAGCTGAGTTAGAACAACTTATCAGTAAAGGATCACCCAAGGAAGTCCAAACCCTTAAAAAACAAACCCAAGAAGTCATAAAGATTTTGAAGGAAATTCAAGATAAACTACCTAGAGATTTTTCTGATCACTTTTCATAATCTAGGGACATCTAGCATGCTATCAATTCAGTCCCACGATATAGGATGAATCCAACTCAGCATTCCAAGATGGCACACTTTTTACCCTGTTCACGAATTTTTGATATTTCTAAAGTGACCAAACCTTCTCTAGAAGAAGTGGTTAGGTTGTAAAGCCTACCAAAACTACTGTCTAATAGGGTTGTCCGAGTTATTAGCTATTTTAGAAAGCCCTATGACATAAATCTGGAGTAAAAACTGAATTCTTCCACCCCCACCCAATATTCAAGCTGAGGGCTAGACCAAAGTTGAAGACCTGTTCAAATTGTCTAGCTAAGAAGAGTATTGGAAATCAGGGACCTCACATTGAATTTGCATATATTAGCTCAGTCAACAGGTCCACCAAGAAAATCCATTTAAGAGTGTACATGGATACACCGAGAAAGCCCATAGACTTTGTCTATGCATACACAAGTATTTGGCCTGTAGAGTCATATGCATAACATGTTAGGGATTTGCATCAAAAAGAAAATAAATTCGAGCAAAGAAACTTACAAGCATATAGCCAATTCCCATAAGAGAGTCAAATAATTTTTCTACTATGGGACAGGTGGGGGGGTGGGATCATTGGCGAGCTAAGAAGTCACCAGGGATTAGGGTACAACAAAATATAAAAAACTTTTATATTTTTTTAATTATTTTTTTTTATGGAGGTGGTGAAGGAAACAACGGGGATGGAAGGTAGGGATTTTGACAGCCACAGACTTGGAAACTCACACTCACGGAGAGATCTCTCACCTTAAGGACATCTCACCCACCTCACTAATAGAGCCGTGAGGGTAACTTTCCAAGGCCGTGGAGGGATAAAGACGATGGACACTCTACGGACTTGAGACTTACATTCACGGAGAGACCTCTCACCTCTAAGGAATCTCACCCACCCCACAACATGTAGCCTAAGGCATCTCACTTATCTCATTACATGCGGAGCCTAGGACATCCCATCCAAATCACTACCTGGGGCCATGAAGGAAAATCTCTAAGACCATAAAGAGGACTCAACGGGGAGGGGATAACTAGGACCTCACATCCCTCGACGCTCGAAAGTGAAGGCATAGGATCTCACATCCCTCGACGCCCGAAGGTGAAGGCAAAATGGACCTCACGCCCACTCCTTTACAGAGGCAGAACGAAGAATCACTCTTCTCAAATCATCATCATTATTATTATCCATTTCAATACAAGAGAGGGGTCCTTATATAGGGACCAATTACTTGGAAAGCAAGTAAAAAAACATGAAAAATATGAGGCACCACAATCCTTCCCGGTTTGCTGAATGAAAACATGGAAGGTGTTATACGATTCCCAAAGAAGCTCAAGAAAAATAAGAAAAGAAGGGGAGACCATATCGGACGCCAAACACCTGCTCCCTTGGGCTTGGGATGGACCACATCTTTCCTTAGTTGCTTGGCATGAATCAAGGGATTTATGTTTATCCACTTGACCTTCCTTTTTTGCTTTAAGGGGGCTTGAAGTGAGGTCCAGTGGCTCTCCTTTTTGACTTGATCAACCAAATAAACTGATGGATAGCTCTCGGGTCCCTATCATTCCCCTGGAGTAGGGAGAACTCGACTCTATCAAGTTTGGGCTCAGACTCCAGCTTTAGCTTGACTTCAAACTTTGGGACTCCACTTGAGATTATTATTTTTTTTTTTTTTGACAATCCTGCTCTAAGATCTGTGAAGCTTTGAGATCCATGTACCTCTGAGATCTAAACGACTTTAAGAAGCGTGCCCTTTGAGGAGCGTGCAGCTTTCACTTTCGTGTGTCCTCTCTGCGGACCGAATGGTGGAACAGGGGAAGAACTTCGAGGGGGATTGATCGCCGGAGGGAAGTCCGGTGGGAGCACGGTCGTTGGATGGTGGCGGAAGGGAGGGGCGGCTCAAACGGTAGTGGAGGCACCGGTCTGGGGCTGGAAGACAGCCGGTTGGGCGGAGGAGGATGGGCGAGGTGTTCGGCATCTCGGCAGCAAGGATGATTGGGTTCCGATCGGCGTCGGTGGTGGCTGGGCGATGGTTGCAGGAGTCATGGCGGCAGGGCCCGATTTCTGGGCGGCTTTCGACCTGAGGCGGAGGGTGGAACGGCAGGGGCTCTCCATCGGTGATGGTGCTGGGGAGGAAGACGGATGGCCAGAGTCTTTCACGGGCAGTGGACAGCGGTGGTGTTCCCGGTGAGATCGGCGACCGGAAGATGGCCGAATGATGCTTGCGGCGTCAATTGGAGGATCGGGTGGACGGCTCGGGCAGAGGTAGACGCAGCTTCTTGCTGGGTTGGTCGACGGTTGTCCAAGGTTGGGAAGGGTTGATCGCTGCAGAAAAGGAAAGTCCATTCGCACAAGGGCTGTCGGTGTCTGGAAGATCTGGAGGCACCGATCTGAGGAACTTTAGCCACAGAGGAAGACGACAGACTGGTGTTCGCGAGGGGCATTGGCCGTATGGGAGGTGGAGGCGGATGGATCAAGGAAGGAGATAATGAGAATAACTCGAAGATAAGTCGGGGATAAGCAGAGAATAGCGGGAATAACAGGAATAAGATGGAAAAAATAGAGGAAATAATGGATACCCTAAACCTCTGGGCTCTGATACCAAGATGATGCGGGATTAAGATGTATGCAAGTGATTCTTTGTTGTTTTTATGTTTTAATGAATTGACCAATTCCCAAAATCAAACTAAGGATAGATCTAGAGACTCGCATAAAGATCAAGAAACTCTAGCATGCAGAAATAGACCCTAAATAATGATAAAGTAGGATCTCGGGATTGAGAAATCCCGGTAAAGACTTAGCTCTAAATCAATAACCCTACTCAGAAGATTAGGGAGTGCAAACCTTTTGAAACTCTGAAGTGCCCGATGCCGAGTTTGCTCACACTCACGGATGCGGCCTGGAAGATCAAACCCTCAACCCTGCGGGTTCGCTGGCTTTCCGTTAGATGGTCTTGAACGCAAGGTAGGCCGATTCCTTTGTCCGTGGCACCTAATGGACCTGCGAGCAACCTAGAACCGAGTTAGAAAATAAGAAGAAATAAGATAGCAAAGAAATGAAGATGGGTGAAGCTGAGGGTGGAAGTCAAGAGGAGATTCTTCTTGTTGGGCGTCTAGGAGGAGCTTCCAGAGGGGCGTCCAGACTTGGGAGGGTTGGTGGCTTGTGTAGGAAGAGGATATCTAGGACCTCACACCCCTCGATGCTCGAAAGCGAAGGCTCACTCTCTCACAGAGTTCCAAGTCACAAAGACGGGCAAGAAAAAATTTCAGAATTTCATTTGATTCAACATTCATCATCGTCCATTACAAGAGGGTTAGGGCCATATCTATAAGCTCCCAAGTCCTCATTTGAATTCAAATTGAAAAAGGGGTTACAAACTTGATTTGGGGAGTGAAATGGGGATGACTGTCTTCATGAATCAAGGGGCGCCTAACTTTGAATTTTGAATTTTCTTTCATAAAGCTTGGCCGACCATGATGCTTGGCTTGATCTTGGTGATGTGGCTTGATTTGTGGAGTGGAGTGAGGATGTTATCTGTTTGGATCAAGGGGGTTAGAGGGCGCTCATCTTGGAGTTTGAATTTGAAATTTCATCATAGACTTGGCTGCCCAAGGTGTTCGACATGGCTTTGGTCATGTGGCGCTCTCATGACATGTGGCATTGGTGATGTGGCATTCTCCATGGCTTGGAAGATGAGTTGGCAGTCCTAACTTAGCGTGGAGGAGAAGTGGCTTGATCAGGCTGGACTTGTTTGCTCACTTGTGGACCCATCTTCAAATTAGCTTGAACCCATCTTCAAATTGACTTGAATTTGTGAACCTACTTGGCTAATTACAAGACCCATTGACCCTAACTTGACCAAATTAACTCACTCCGGTCAAATTACAAGACTAAACCGAAATTGAAACCAACTAGATACTAATTACATGACTCGAATGCAAATTACTCAGGCTTAAATGTCTTAAACCTTATTACAGGACCCAAAAAGACTTAGAATCCTAATTAGAGATCCACAGAGGGTTGAGGAGCCTCTGTCTAATCTTGATGCCCGTACCATTTTCGAATGAGACTGTGTTAATTCTCACCCATGGTGTAGGTCCTTTTCAAATTAATAAAAAAAATTGGACTTAAGGCTATAATTACCATCTGACTTTGGTATCGGTTCCACTTTTCATATTTCATACCTAATAGAGTGTTTGGAACCAACAATGATATCTAGTGAGCTATTTGGACCTGATTCCATTTTTTTTATAGTGAACCAATCCATGAGTGTCCACCAGCCACACGACCAAATCGGTGAGGTAGGATTGAACGAATTCTGGATGATAAGACTATCAATACCCTGAACAAGGACTTTCAAATGCTATTTGGCCCATTGGCAAGGTTGACTTAAATCTGAAGACTCATGGAACACTTGAGAGGAATTGCAAAGGATCAACCCAAACTTGCTAAACCATTACCAAAATCAAGTTAACCCTTACTCAATAGGATCAAGTTCTTTCCACCCAGGAAGAATTGATGGGGACATCAGGCAAGGATAAATAAATTTCAAACTAACTCAATTGCAAGCTAGGAGATTAAGTTAGAAGGCCTTCTAAATTGAGCTAATGTATTAATGGAAAAAACAAGGAAGCCTCATAAAGCTAGCCATCCTCTTGGAGCAGAATCAACCAAATTGAGCCGACTCAATCTACTTCCTATAAGCCAACTCAATGCTCACCTCAAGTAGTTAACTCAAGCCCCTACTTGAATGACACTTGGAAGCCTACTTGAAAGCCAAGTGGAAGCCTTTCTTAGACAACACTTGGAAGCCTATTTGAGCGCCACTTGGAAGCCTTGCTTGGATGACACTTGAAAGGATCTTTGGAGACACTTGGAAACATCTTTGGACGCTACTTGGAAGCTCCTCTTGATGACATTTGGATGCCACATAAAAAGTAGTTGTAATCTATTCTTGTTAGTAGTTGCAACCAAATGTTTGTTAGAACTACTTTTAGTTAGAACCACACAACCCACTAGTTAGCATAACCAATCTAGTTAGAACGAGTTAGCTCCCCTCTTCGGCCGAACTACATAATGCTCCTTGGCCTATAAATAGGACCCAAGCTTCCCCTTTGTATTCATGCTATGAGGTACTTTGAATGAAATGAAGTTTGCTTGATTTCAATTTTCTTCTAGTCTAGTTTTTTAAGTGTGGAGAGGGTGGAATGCCCTTGTTGTGTTGTGGAAAGGGTAGGATGCCCTTTGTTGTGTGTGAAGAGGGTGGGATGCCCTTTGTTGAATTGTGAAGAGGGTGGGACGCCCTTGCTTGTGTTGATCTTAGGATGGGATGCCCTTGTTGTGTTGCTCCAAGTGTGGAGAAGGGTGTGATGCCCATTGCTAGCCGCCAAGCTCCATCTTCCATCTATTTGCTTCCTCTTTGTTTCATTTCCTTCCATGCTTCATTTCCACGCCACTAATCAAAGTCCTTTTGCAGGTTCTCTCTTGGATTCCGGGTTGAAGATGAAGGTTCCAAGCCACGAACCAATTGCAAGATAAGCTCTTAAGTATAGGGAGTGCTAGTCTTATAATTCAATCCTCACTCCTACGAGTATTAAGAGTACTCCTTTCATCTAATATCTTAGCCTTTATTGTTGTTAGGAAACCACTTCTAGACCCTTTATATCTGAGATATTGAAAGTATTTGACCTGGTATAAATGGTTTCTTAGCCATTCGATCCATTCTTGCTAATTTGAATTTGATCTACATGCGGGTGTTTGATTTTTGGATCAACTAATTTCTTGCTATAAAGTTGTTTATCTCTCTTATGATTGATTTCGACCCATATTTGTGTTCCATTGCTCATCTTGATTAACTGATCATTTAGAGTTCATCATCATCCATCCATTTCTTGCATTCTGTCCCGCATCAATTTTGGTATCAAAGCTTAAGGTTTATTAGGTTAAGTTGCTGAAATTTTATTTATTGCTGAAATTTCTTGCCTTTAAGTCCGAAATTCATAATCAAATTTCGAGATTTAAAGTTCAAAATTTGAAATATGAAATCTTAACTCTGAGATATGATAGTTCCAATTTAAATTTCAAATTTTTGAGATTTTTAAATTTGAATTTCGAATTTCAAATCTAATTAGTTGGAGGCTTGTTAGTTGCTGAAATTTTTTGTACCAAGCCTTTAAGAACGAATTTCAAAACTATAATTCAAAATTTAAAATTCAAAATTTGAAATCTGAAAACTAAACTTTGAAATCTAAAAACTTCAATTTAAAATTTGAATTTTTGAGAATTGATAATTTGAATTTCGAAATTTTGGTTAGAGGATTGTTAGTTGGAAGTTTCTTGTAACCAATTTTAGTTACCCACCTCCAAAAAAATGAATTTCCAATCATAATTCAAAATTTAAAATTCAAAATTTGATTTCCGAAATCCGGACTTTAAGATCTGAAATTTCTAATTTAAAATTTGAATTTTTAAATTTTTAAAATTTAAATTTTGAATCATATGTTTGTACTAACCTAGATATTCTCCTAGTTAATTGTGATTGATTGTGCATCCATTTCAAAATCTATTTAAGGACGTTCAATATAACATAAGAGAAGGGGGTCATTACCTTTCTTGGCCCAAAACAACCACCTATATCGTGCATTGACCTAAGCCTAATCTAAAACCGAGTAGGAACCTAAACTAGGGACATCAATGGATCAAGTTCATGTGCATGATGAGGCCAAGTGTTGATTAATTCTGTATTTACTCCTTAATATTGGTGTCTAAGGCTAAAGGTCCACCGGCAAACGTCTTAAGTAAACTTGCGGTTTTTAATTAGGATCTCGTGCAAGAGAGGCGAGCCTCCCGCAACCTCACCTCTTACCTGGCCAGCTGAAAGGATAGCTGCAGTCTTAATTGGTACCTAGTCAAGTCTTGTTACATTGAACTTCTAGATCCAGGAGCCCTAGAAACTAGATTTGTCTTGCATGTCTACTAGGTCAGGAGCATAGTATCAACCTTCACAAGGTGTCACCATGGAATCCACTCTTGAAACCTTGATAGGATCCATGACTGAGCAAATGAGCCAAACCATGACTGAGCAAATGAGACAAATGAACAATATCGTGACCGAGCAAATGGGGCAAATAAATAATACCTTGACTGAGCAATTTAGGCAAATGAACAATCAGTTTAACCAAATAAGAGGGCAAATCGGGTTGACACCCACTGAACTTGAATTACCTAGGCCAACTCCAACTCCTTTTGGATGAAGAGCCCCTCATCACGAGCTCATCCCTGAATACACTCCAAGATGACCACACCATGATTTCGTAGAAGAAGCCCATAGGACCCATGCTGAGCCTGAACCACTTAGGCCAATTACTCGTGGTCCAAGAGTCCATCATCATGATCTTCCCTATGAATACAATCCCATACAATATCACCATGACTTCGTAGAAGAAGCCCATAGGACCTATGCTAAGCCTGAACCACCTAGGCTAATTTTCCATGGTCCAAGAGTCCATCATCATGATCTCACCTATAAATACAATCCCAGACAAAATCACCATAACTTGGTAGATCAGGATGAGAGAGCTATAAGGAACATGCGTTTAGAGGCACCAAATTTTGATAGAAGTTTAGACCCAAAAGTATACGTTGACTGAGAAGGAGAAATGGATCAATATTTTGAATGGTACGAGATGTCTGAAAAAAAAATATAAGTTTGCCAAGCTAAGGTTAGTCCGCCAGGCTAGATTATATAGGCAAATGTTGAACGTATTTTGAATGGAAGCATCTTTGGACGACACTTGGAAGCATCTTTGGACGCTACTTGGAAGCTCCTCTTGATGACATTTGGATGCCACATGAAAAGTAGTTGTAACCTATTCTTGTTAATAGTTGCAACCAATGTTTGTTAGAACTACTTTTAGTTAGAACTACAGAACCTATTAGTTAGCATAACTAATCTAGTTAGAACTAGAGTTAGCTTCTCTTTGGCCGAACTACATAGAGCTCCTTGGCCTATAAATAGGATCCAAGCTTCTCCTTTGTATTCATGCTATGAGATACTTTGAATGAAATGAAGTTTGTTTGATTCCAATTTTCTTTAGTCTAGTTTTTTGAGTGTGGAGAGGGTAGGATGCCCTTATATTGTGGAAAGGGTGGGATGCCCTTTGTTGAATTGTGAAGAGGGTGGGACGCCCTTGCTTATATTGATCTTAGGGTGGGATGCCCTTGTTGTGTTGCTCCAAGTGTGGAGAAGGGTGTGATGCCCATTGCTAACCGCCAAGCTCCATCTTCCATCTATTTGCTTTCCCTTTGTTTCATTTCCTTCCATGCTTCATTTCCACGCCACTAATCAAATCCTTTTGCAGGTTCTCTCTTGAATTCCGGGTTGAAGATGAAGGTTCCAAGTCATAAATCAATTACAAGGTAAGCTCTTAAGTATAGGGAATGCTAGTCTTATAATTCAATCCTCACTCCAATGAGTATTGAGAGTACTCCTTCCACCTAATATCTTAGCCTTCATTGTTGTCAGGAAACCACTTCTAAACCCTTTAGATCTGAGATATTGAAAGTATTTGATCTAGTATAAATGATTTCTTAGCCATTCGATCCATTCTTGCTAATTTGAATTTGATCTACATGCGGATGTTTGGTTTTTGGGTCAACTAGTTTCTTGCTATAAAGTTGTTTGTCTCTCTTACGATTGATTTCAACCCATGTTTGTGTTCCATTGCTCATCTTGATTAACTGATCATTTAGAGTTCATCATCATCCATCCATTTCTTGCATCCTATCCCGCATCAGACCCACTCTCTTTTCTTTCTATCATGACTATTCTAGCTGCAATGTATCGATCTAATACACACATACATGTGTGTCTATATATATATATAGATACCCATATCAGTATCTGTCTATCCATCTATCTATATATACAGAGAGAGAGAGAGAGAGATGGACTACTTTCCTCTCAAGAAGAGAGGGATCTGCAACATCCAAATAACACTACTAAGCAAATTTAATGATATATGAGGAAGAACCAAACAGAATTTTATTGACCCACTACAGATCATGGATGAGGATAATGAATGACATTAGCAATTGAGATGGAAGATCATTAGCAACATTAGAATAAAAAATCCAGCTTATGAATCATGATGATTGAAAATAGATGTCATCATGATTGTAAATATCATCAACAAAGTCAGGTCATTTATACAAACAGTAAAAAAATAAAAAGAGAGAGAAGCGGGCAGCTTCCAGTTTGATGATATTTGTGTCCTACCCACTAGTGATTGCTAAATTGTCAAAATCAAAGGAATTTGTTTGGAACTTAGAAATCAAAATCAAATTTATATAACATTATGTTGATGTTTTATTATAGTAAATGTGATAGATAAATGAACATTCTAATGCATATGAGATGGTCTATTTCCCATGTCAGACTGGTTAGCATACAGACACCACAGGAATAATGTACTTGCACATGCACAGCAATTACCCTAGAAATGTACAAGCAGTAACTTGCTGCCAGTCTCACCAAATTGGTAATATGCACACAATTATAACCTACAGATACCAGCTTGGTTATCATTACAATGCTCACATGCACACATACAAGAATAACATTCAGTACATGTATAAGCACGAATATAACATGAACACAACATAATCATTTACTCAATAGCTTTTTCTAGGTGGTTTGCTTCAACCTGTCAACATAATCCCAAAAACCTATCCTCGCCAAAACCTCCTCGAATACTCATTACATCTGGCCGCACCATCTAAGTTGTCTCTTCTCAGTTCCATGCCCATAAACAATCTGACAGATTTAGAAAATTAGGTGACTACAATCTAGCCATGTGAGGTTGCAAGCCTTATTTTATTGCTAATGGCATCAGTTGATAATGCATCACTTTAGAAGTATCTGTCAACTTGTCCACCTAGCTTTAGGTATACTAGCCATGTCTTTGTTAATCTCTGCATTCTTTCACACAGCAGGCCTCAGATAACGAAAATGATCATACTACAGTACTTTGTGACAATTACATTCTACATACAACTTTCTAAGTAAGATTTTCATCAATCAGTTTCCAACCCAATTTTATCAATCAACACTATATCATCAGCAAACAACAGAGGTGCATTTTCATGGCCATGAACAATAAGTTCATCTAGTACAAGTGTGAACAAAATATAACAAGATCATGTATAAGCTATGCACACATCAGAAGGGAAGAATCAAGATCAGGAACAAGTACATGATGTAAAATAAGACCAGCTGTTTTACATCCTGACCATGTCTCACTAGTTTTATTATCACCTGCAGTCACAATTAGGCTTTGAGGGTTAGTTCTGTTCAAGGCCCCAACTTCAAGCTTGCTTGACAGCTTTGGAAGCCCTCCCTCGATCACTGATAAAATAAAACTTGCCCCAAACGCTATCAAACAGCTACTTGCTTAGTTGAACATCTGTTCAAGAACAAGGATAGTATAATAACTCAGTAATAAAGTTTCAAATGTCCCCTCATAAGATTCATCTTGCAAAAATGATGTAGACTGTTGAAAGAAGTCGGAAAAGACAACTCGTAAACCTGAGACACCCCAACCAGAGCCCCCATGCCATGTAGTGGCCTTCCTAGGAATCAAAACTATTCTTATCATATACAATTAATTCATTTTGATAAGAGGCATGAAACTTTCTCTCATTATTTGAACATTTCCCAAGCATCTATGAAAATCTCCAAATAACCATTCCTTCCACAATTTCTTGAGCGATGCCTACAACCCTTGCAAGTCAGTATAACTTATTCTAGCATTCACACGAATAATTCCACTACTAGCCCAAATTATTGACCATTTGCTAGCAAATGATTTCTAAGTAAAGATTCAACCATAACGATTTGTTGCACATAAATCACCTATGGCTGAGGCTTCGGCGGTTCCAGGCGATCCCGCTTGATCTTTTGGCAAGCGATGAGATCCTGCTCCTAGGAGCTATCCTTGGATGGAGACCTGCAAAAAGTCCCCGGTCCAGGTTTCAGACGAGGGACACTCCGACACTCAAATTAGTGGGATGATCTAGGTAATAACAGAAGTTGAAGAAGAAGATAGCGAGTGCCAAAATGAGCAAAGAGATAGCAAAAAACATACCTCTCGAGGGTCCCCTCTTACTTTTTTTTTAGTTACCAAAGGTAACTGATTTCTGTTAGGAAATAACTTCTTTTGGTTGAGCATAATAACTTTTTATTGAGACTAACTTTTTTAGTTAAAAGTAATAACTTTCTGTTGTGGTAGCTTGTTTTTTTTTATCTACTTAGTAGGACTTCTTTAAATAATCAGCTTCTTTATCTTGCATCCAACTAAGTCATTCAGGCATATTAGTTAGTCAACCAAAGTTAGTAGGCCAAAGTTAGTCGGCCATAGTTAGTCAGCCAAAGTTAGTCGGCCAAAGTTCATCATCAGCCAGCTTTGTCATATTCATTGATTAGTCATCGCCAACTTCATCATCAACCATCTTCGTCATACTTATTGATTAGCCAACTTTGTCATACTCATTGTTGGTTCATCGAGATCAAGTAGTTGAATCATTGTCACAACATTGCCCCCAACTCCCGAGCCCAAAATGCTGCTAATGAAGTGCTTCGACTTTTATTCTTTTTTGGATGAAGGGAGTAGTGTCACCTCTTCGGCCTCGACACTGGCTGATAAATAAGTAATAGCTGATGAACAAACTTTGGCTGATCAATTGAACCTTCTCAAAAGCTTCAACTATCTTTTGATGATCAATTAGTCTTCATAACATTGCCAGGTGCATTGAATGGATTCAACTATCTTTTGGCTGATAAATAACCATTTTGATATTGTCGATCATACTGATTAGCTGGATAATTAAGCCAACTATATTTTTGTCGGACATACTGATCAGCTGGACAATTAACCAAGTATATTTTGTTGGACATATCGATTAGTTGGACAATTAAACCAACTATGTTTTTGTCGAACATACCGATTAACTGGATAATTAAGCCAACTATATTTTTGTCGGACATACCGATTAGTTGGACAAATAAGCCAATTTTATTTTTGTCGGACATACCGATTAGCTGGACATTTAAGCCAACTTTATTTTAGTCAGACATACTGATTAGCTGGGCAATTAAGCCAACTTTATTTTAGTCGAACATACTGATTAGCTGGACAATTAAGCCAACTTTATGACATTATCAGATATATCGATTGATTTTAGATAGTTGGGTGTCAGTTAACTATCTTTGTTAATTCTTTCATTGATTTTCCGATTGAGTATTAGTTAACTGCATATTTTATCACTTTTCTGGCCGAACATTCGTTGGTTATAGATTTTGTTGCTTTTTCGATCAAGTATTCACCAGCCATAGATTTGACATTCTTCATAATTCGTTCCACAGCGATTGACATTATAGCAATACCGGCCATCCATCAATTGCTATCACTTGCGAGCTATTATAGGCCAAACCACAAAGGATCGGCACTAAAATCATAGACTAGCCCTAGGCTATTAGCCTTAGCCGGTTTGACATGACCGGCACCCATGGCAAAGATAGCCTGGAGATTTTACTCGTTTACAATCGACTTTCCACTATGATCCAACATATCGATCGTTGTCAAGATCATTGATTTGGTTGCAGTTGGGGACCAATCTGGATGTCATAACCAGCATTGCAAGCCACTCGAAAGGACATAGAGCTAAAACACTCACTGCTGGACCAATCATGTCTGACTTCAGAATACTTAGGCTGGCTAGGTCCTTTTCAAGAGAATGATGAGATCGCTAGAGCCAGTGATGTCCCGAGGATGGTGCCTTTGAAAATGAACAACGTAGCCGGGTTTGAGGAAGTGTCAATGTAGGATTTTATTTTCATTCCATCGGAGTAACCGACGTAGGATGCTTGGTAGGACATGAAAATCAACAATGGTATGTTGAATTTTGGGCTGTGCCGAGCATTACGATGAAGTTGTCGAACATTGTGACATAATCAATCGTTGGACTCCGGGATGAAGTTTGTTGAGCATCGCGACGTGATTGCCGGCTTCCAAGATGGAGTTTGTTGGGCATCGGCCTCTTATGATCATCAACCTATGGGGGTTGCCAAGCTCCGACGTGATCTCGTCAGAAAGGCCATTACCTTGGAGGAACAGGGTGTCGAAGCTATAGAGGTTACCAATCTCTGGTAGAATCTTGCTCAAGAAGCCGCGATTGACGACGTCGAGGCGAACGAGAGTGGTGATGTTGTAGATAGTTGCCAGAAGGTTTCCCTAGAAGTTGTTGAAGTAACCGATGTAGAGCTCTTGAAGGATTGTAACATTGAAGGAAAAGGAAAGTGCAATCACATTCTTGGCTTCAGCTTTGGCCATATCTCTTGTTATTTGGTATAGTTGGCTATCTCTTGTTACAGAGAGAACACAGGATGAGAGGAAGAGTACTAAAACTATTTAGGTGGAGGAACCAATCAAGACTCAGCTCCTTTGCCATCCTCAGAGGCAACGACCTGGAAACCATCAGGAGACCACTAGAGGTCATCAATATAGTCGGAGAGAAAGTGGAACTGGTTCCTGAGGATGCAATCATCGGAGGTGAAGAGGAAGGCAAGTGTGCGGCTTGAAGGAAAGAGCATCTTTATCTCAATCGCCATGGCTTTTCCAACAGAAAAGCAAATAGCTCTCTTTTTATTTGATGGGAAGAGCTCGAGGGCCATTTTAGAATGAGCTCGAGGGCCATTTTAGAATGACCTTTTCTGAAAGAAGAAAGTGGAGTTCTATTGTTTCTTGAGAAGACTTGATGCTAAATAGCATGATGAAGAGAGTGCACGGTGCGTCATTTCCTTTCTTTATTAAATGGCTGGGGCCAAATGGGTTCGTCTCTATTTTGCTTTGCCTTCTTTTCCTCTCTTCCTCTTCATCCTTTTCTCGGCTATGTACCTACCAAAATTAGGAGTTAGCATTGGGAATGGTCAAGCATTAAAAGAAAATGGTGGCGGAGGAGCCAGTGTCGGGAATAGTGCAGATAAAGAGCTCTGACTGGGCATCAAGCTTGCTTTTGTCCACGAGGCTCTCAAATTGGATCCTGTCCAGTGCATCAGAGGTGTTGCCGATGAGCTCTCAAAGATCTCCTTATCAAGGAGATGGTTAATCTCTGCTTGAAAGGTGAAGATCGTTGCTTCTGCTACCATGGCTCAAAGAATTCAAGAATAGGAGGTCAGAGAAAGAACCAAACCCTTTAGCCATTGTTTTATTAAATAATATGGCAGATTGGGTCAGAAGAGCAGAGCTCTATTATTTAGTTAGAAAGAATAGAGTAGACAGATAGGACAACCCTGCTATTTTATTTGATGGGAGGAGGTTGAGGATGATTTTGGAAGTGAGGAAACCATTTTCACTCCAACTTTTTTGAGAAAAAAAATGAAAAGGAATTTGAATAATAGAATAATGTTTTGGTAACCGATGCTGCCTCCAAGCTTGTAAATGGTTTCTATCGATTTGCTAGTCAAGGAGCAGTAGTTTCTGGTCTTCACTATAATCTTCTCAGTTCTTGAATCTTTTTTTTCTACCCGGCGCATCAATCTGTTACGGATAAATCACTTGTAGCTAAGGCTTTGGCGGTGCCGAACGATCCCGCTTGCTCTTCCGGCTGGATGAGATCGTACTTCCAGGCGCTCTTCTTGGACGGAGACCTACAAAAGATCCCTGGACCGGTTTTCGGCAGGGACACTCCGACGCTCAAGTTAGTGAGATGATTTAAGCAATAGTAGAAGCTGAAGAAGAAAATGATGAGTGTCAAAATGAGCATGGAGTAGCCAAAAATATACCTCGCGAGGGTCCTCTCTTATCTTTTTTATAGTTATCTAGAATAACTGATTTCTGTTGGAAAATAATTTTTTTTATTGAGCATAATAATATTTTGTTGAGACTAACTTTTTTTTAGATAGAAATAATAACTTTGTATTGCGGTAGCTTGTTTCTTTTTCAGAATTTCTTTAGATAGTGGACTTCTTTATCTTGCATCCAACTAAGTTTGGCCAAAGTTCATCATCAGCCAGCTTTGTCATATTTATTGATTAGTCATCGGTCAACTTCTACGTCAGTCATCTTTGTCATACTTATTAATTAGTCAACTTCATCGTACCCATTGTTGGTTGCCAAGTAGCTAAATGTCACAACACGATCCTTACAGTTCCTTAAATAAAAATATAAAAAAATATTGAACGTATCAAAATCTGCGATCCCACATGTAATTGAATGCCCTATGTGGTGGAAAATAAAAGGCAATCGACGAATATCCAGATGATATCAGTCAAAGGGAGCTTATTAACGGTAGGAAAGAAGAATCTTTGTATAAGGAGTAATTCTTATAGGTGGGAACTTACTGCACCTTGGCCATCTTACCGGGGTCACCGCCAGAGGGTAATTTGCCGAGCTCCTCCGTGCTCTCCTCCTCCTCTGCCCTCCCTCCGACGGCAGCTGCGACCGCGCGTCGACCTCCTCATCGTCACCGACGGCGTCCTTCTCCGGAGGGATCGGCGATTCTAGCACAGATTCTTGATCCTCGACGGTGGCTTCGAAAGGATCCATTTTATCGCTTCCCGCGACCAAAACCCTCGTCTTTTCTCGGAATTTTTTTTCTACCCATTCCCTTTCTCCTGCCGGGAGATGACGCCCACGGCCTGGCCCTCGGGCCCAAACTCTACGCCCTTAATCGGGCGTCGGGCCAGATCTATTTAAATTTGAGTAAGTCTTTGATGCCGAAGCCCAGCCCATGATCCGCTCTTGTGACGGGAGCTCGGCAGTTATCTACTAGCGTACTCTACTCCAATTTGAAGTCGGCTAAACATTTATTTATATATTAAATCTCGGGCTGTATTTAATAGCAGATAATTTATCCAGATTACTAGTAATTTAATAGAATCAATCATATTACTATATTCAGTATATTTTTATGGATGGCAATCTATCTTGTTGGTAATCTGGATTATCTCTCAAGAGATAATCCAGATTACCTCTTGAAGGGATAATAATCTATTATAAAATGTTCTCAGCCCTTCCTCTCTTTACTACGACATGCACTGTTACTGTTGCATGCACTACTTAGGTATTTCCTGTCCTTCCAACTCGCAGCTTTGTTATTAAAAAATAAAAAATAAAAAAAAAGCTGCTACGAACTCTAGATGTGGAATGCTCTCTCTTTCTCTCTCTCTATATATATAGTGATGGTAATGGGCCAGATTTTTAACTATCCAAATCCAAACCTGAATACCCAATAAAACTATTTAAATCCGGCCCAAACACTATTAGGACTGGATTTTTTTATCCAAACCCCTCAATCTGATATCGGGTAATTCGGGTTTTCTCGATCCGAAATAATTGAGTCACATTAAATATTTTTTTTAATTTTTATTAATTTTAAAATCATGTACAATTCTATAAATTATACCTACATGAAATAAATAAAATTCAACTATCTTTTTAGTACAACAACTTTTAATTTCGTATTCAATCAAAATAAAATATATTTAATATAATATATATTAATTATATATATTAAAATATTAAAATAATTCGGATCGGATGCATATCTATTCAGTTGCGATCCAAATTCAAAATCAAGTATTCAGGTTTTATTCAAACTTGATCCAAACCCAATCAAAGCATTGGCTACCTGGCTCCATCGAGTTGGACCGGGTCTGGACCCAAATCCAATCAAAGTATTGGCTACCCGGCTCCATTCGAGTTGGATCCCACCCAATCTCCTTTCTCTCTCTATTTTTGAGATATATTTGTCTATCCATAATCCCCTCTCCAATTCCAATTCTATATTGATCTATATGTATTCCACGCTCCCTTTTCTCTTCCTCTCCCCTCCCGAAGACTCTAGCAACATTCTCGATGGCTTTCGTGGAGGTGTCTCATTACCAAATCCTGTTCGGGATTGTCCGTTTAGCTTCTGGTTCTCCGAAATTCCATCTTGTAGTTTATCTGACAAAAGGGTTAGAGATCGTGGAGTTGATCGGGAATAGCTGACGGTGATAGGAGAATATATCAGATTCTACGTATACTTATTGGAGGGACCAGCTTGGTATAAAGTTATTCCTTCTTCCCCGTCTGCCGTATTAATGGATTATTATTAAATAATTGGACGTGGAATATGAGCCGTGCCTTTAATTAATTTTGTATTTGTCGGCATTCTTAGCTAAACCTTAATCATTTCTGATTCTTTAATACTTATTGGGCGATATTGTAATCATTTTGGATTGATTGTATTCTGTGATTTTTTTTTTCCACGTTGACCGGTATTTTTTTAAATATATATATATATGTATATAAATATATATTTGATAGGATTCCCTTAAAAAAAAAAAAAAAAATCTCAGAGAATTGATTTTAAAAATATATTATTTTTTTTGTTAAGCTTTACATAGTAGTCTAATTCAAGTCCATGCAGTATGGACGGGCATCATCCATGCTAGATAGGAGTTACATGTCGACAGAATTTTTATCGAGAATGACTCTACCACCATTATTGCTCCGATCCAGGATAGATCGGAGTAGCTTCAGGTTCTTCCTCGGTTCCATGATATCTGGCATTTTCTTGGACTATCAGTTATTTCAACAATTAGTTATATTTTTAGGAAGGCCAATTTTGTAGCGGATTGTGTTGCTTCTTTTATTGCCGAGTACTTTATGAATTGGTCTTGGCACTACAAAAACTGCATACCTCCATCTCTTCAGGTTTTCTTTCATTTAACCTCAAGGATGGCTCCCCTGCTCGATCCGTCTAAGTGCCCGTTTGTGGTAAAAAAAATAAAAATAAAATAAAAAAGAGAAAGCATATTAGAGTTATGGTGTTAATAGCACCCATTTTGTTAATAACACCATAACTCTAATTGCACCCATTTCGTGTTATTTTAACACGAATCGATGCTTTTATGGAAATTAAAATAACAGTATGCAAAGGGAGCATACTGTAAAAATGCAATTTTTATTGCTATAATCATGGTAATATTTTAGATTGCTTTATTGATATTTGCTCAGAAACCATTTATATATCGTGTATTGCTGCTGTTTCTGTTCTGCCCTTAACCACGCAACATTTTTTTAACTTTATCTGCTTGTGGTATGATGACATTAAATATTTTGTTTGCATGATTCAGAAATTCGCATGGACTGTCAGATGAATGCTGTTTCCTCAGATAGATCATTGCGCAAGAACAGAAAATTGGATCCAATTTCAGAGTGTAATGCTGTTACAATGAGAAATCTGCATCATGGAACTAGAGCTGTGCAGTATCCTATTTCTTGCCCCTGGCCAGGCCCAAGCTAAGTACCTGTTGCGAATCTAGTAGCAACACCAGAGAAAGCATCGAGGAACAAGAAAAGATTGGATGCAGGCAGTCACCAGAGATGCTACTCCTTTCACAACGAAGGATTCATGTCCCCTGCCAGGCCCCGCAAGCCCCTCCTGCCCTGACCTCGAATTCAGAGACATCGACTTCGGTGACCATGTCGACCTCGATGACCAAGAAATCAAGCGATGCAAAGAGATCAGCGAGCGATTCATGTACCTCTGTTGGCCGAGGTAGCACCCATGGTTACAGCTTTTAGGCAGTTGCACCACGGCATCCGTCAAGCGGCACACTGGAAGTGATTCTCGTTGGAAGGCAATCAGGACGGTTAATTCCAAAGATCCCCCTCTTGGCGGCCTAAACCTTTTCAAGCTCCTCGAGCGCCTTGGTTATGGAGACATTGGCAGTGTTTATCACCTATTTTTGCAATGAAGAAGATGGACAAGGCCTCACTTGTTACTAGGAATAAACTAATCCGGGCACAAACTGCCAACTTTAAATTCTCATTCTGAAACGGATAAGTTTTATTGCTTGGTTATGGAGTATCGTAGCGGAGGCGATCTGCACTCTTTTCGGCAGAAGCAGCCTAAAAAGTATTTTAGCGATCAAAAGCTACACGGCGAGCTTCTAACTTCTATTCTGCTGCTTCCATTTACTGCATTTTATGTTAATTGATTTCAGCAACTGTGATAATGTATTATGGTAAGATGCAAGAAAAATTATATATAGCCTTCAAGTGGAAGGCACATCTTAGCATTTAGTCATTCCTTTTTTTTTCTTTGTTTTTTTTTTGGGTCAGCGAAAGGGATGGGGGAGGCGATAAATCCCGGTGTAGCTATCCTGTAGGCCCATGCCCCGTCAAATAATGTTCGATTCAAGATGTTCAGATTTTCGCAGTCTTGACCTACTCAATTTTAGATAGGAAAAGACTGCGAAAATATTTTGGTATTATTTTAGAGCCCATATTAGATCAGGAGTTATATTTTTCAGTTATAACTGTCTCTGCAGATCCTAGTTTGAAATCCTCGAGAATCCAACAATCATACGCATTGCTTTAGGTATTGCATTTGATTATAGAGTTCGGATTAGATCAGGAGTCAATATTATTGCTGAGTTAGAACTGTCCGTGGATCTTAGTTTGGTTCTTCTTCTTCTTGCTGCTGCTTCTGCTTATTCCTTTCCAGGACCAACAATCTGCTTTAGGTCAGGGTAGGCAAGAAAACCTCAAAGCTTGATTACATGGTATATGTGTAAAGCATGTAATTTCTTTTCCCTGGGCGAATGCTGGACCGTTCCGTTCCTCTTTTCTTCCTCTATTATCCCCGGCCATTTTCATTCTTCAAAAACAATCGGATTGTTTATTGTATATTTAAACCACAAACTCAATCATGCTTTCTTTCTAAAGATAATCCCTATTCACAGCTCAATTATCAAGTACCAGCCTTCAGTAAAAAAATAAAAATAAAAATAAAACACTTGTCTCATTCTCTTCGGTCACAAAATTATTCCTCTTTATGGTCACCAGGATCTTAATTTCCTTGCTTGTATACAGGTCTGTCCGAGTCGTTATCGACATATCCTTGGAACCCAAATTATTCAAGAAATCAATCTAACACATGCTGTAGGAAATATACTTTCTTTCTAATTTCTTTCATTTCAAACAATTTGTTCGCACATGTTTTCTGCATTGTTTGGAACATTTTTTTTTTTTTTTTTTTTTTTTTTTTTTTTTTTTTTTTTTTTTGCTTCTGAGGTGTGTTGCTTGCACTATGATTGGTGTTATATATATATATATATATATATATATGGGGACCTGAAACCATAAAATTTGCTTGTTCGAGAAGAGGATCATATTATGCTATCCGACTTTGACCTGTCGCTGCGTTGCTCGGTCAACCCGACCCTTTGTTAATTCCTCCTCTACCCATGCTGACATCGGTGAAAGAATGCTCTGATAGCGAGCATGCAGATTATTTCCTAAGGAGGAACCAGAAATCCAAATCGGACTTTGGCCTTGAAAAAGGGAACCTCCCTGAACTGATGGCGGAGCCAACGAATGCACGCTCGATGTCATTCGTCGGGACCCACGAGTATCTGGCCCCTGAGATCGTCCGAGGAGCGGGCCATGGGAGTGCAGTTTGACTGGTGGACGTTTGGCATCTTTTTAATTTATACGAGCTAATGCATGGGACAACCCCTTTCAAGGGGTCGGGAAATCGAGATACGCTTTTTAATGTAGTAGGTCAGCCATTGAAGTTCCCCAGAGATGCCAGTCGTGAGTGAGTTCGGCTGCCCGAGACCTCATTCTTCGCACCCTCCTGGTGAAAGGACCCGCAGAAAAGAATTGCGCACCGAAGAGTTTTGCTACATAGATTAAGCAACATCCATTTTTTGAGGGGGTGAACGTACTGGGCATTGGTGAGGAGCTCCACACCACCTCATATACCTTGAACCAGTAGACTTCGCATGATTTGCTTGCAGGGAAGTTCATAATGCTGGGAAGAAGGCTGCTGAAAATGGCATTGAAGGTAATGGCATGAGCAAGAGCAATACAAATGATTCTTCTGATCTTGATTTTGAGTATTTTTGACCAAATATTTTGACTAGCTAGTTTTAGTTAAAAGATCAGTAAAATCATTGTTTCACGTACATCCTCCTCCTGGGAATGATTTATCAATGTGGAATTTATCTGTGAGAAAGTGGAAGTTGTGTATTCGGTCAGTGAATTAAAGGTGCCTGGTCTGTTTTGATTCAATGACTTGTGTGGACGGCCTAGTTGCAGCTCTTTTCTCCTTTATTTTCTTCGATATTTTTTCCCTTCGTCTTTTTGTTCGAAGCTCCGACTTGTCATGATTTTTATTTAGAGAATATTATACATAGTAAAAACTGGTCTTTACCGTAAAACAAATTTACCTGTAAAACAAACTGGTCTTTTGCCCCTCCGGTGAGGAAGTGTTTGCCTTGCGAAACCGCCATCTATCCTTTTTTTAAAGTTTCAGATGTCAATCCAATTGGCAAACCAAATTACGTCCCGGTGCACAACCCTCTCACTTCATCTTCTTTTTAACATGCATATATGAACACATGCATGTATGATGGATGATTTGTTTCCTGCCGGTGCCTGTGCACTGCATGCTTTTTTCGTAAGGATCTGACCTGTTACTTTAGGGTTTTTAATATTTTTGAAGGCAAAAGTAGCCTTCGTTGATCAAATAAATCTCTTCATGGCTGACAACAGGAAAACTCTCTTTTCCAACCAAGTGTTAGCTGAAGACAGGGAATGAGTACATTCCTTTTATCCACCAACATCGATCTTTTCTTTTGCATTTTGTGTAGTCTGAATCCAAGGCAGGGATTTACCCCCCATGTATGAGGTAAAAGTATGAGATGGTCCCAGGCAGTAAATCGCTTCCTTACGTGAATCTCTAGGCAATGTCGTCTTTCTGCTGGGTAGTCATAATATCCTGACCATCATTCTTCTCATCATCATCTCCTGTTTTCTTTGCAGCGGTGTCTACAGTGATTGGAGAGGTAAATTTATTTTGGGTGGTAAACCACCAGGTGTTTATGGTTGGACAAACTTGTAGGTCCCAGCTAGAGTTTCGGGCATAAGTTAAAGAACTTGTTTTCTTGTTGTGGCTTAGGCTTTGTTTGGATGTTGTCAAAGTGAAGGAAAAGGAAACAAAATAGAGATCTGAATCCAAGGAACCATGGGATAAAGACCTATTAATCTAAGCAAATAGAATAATGGTTATATCAAAATTAATTACAAACTAATCCAAAAGCAATGAAAGATGATAACTACCTTGTTATCTTATCATATCAGAGGTTTTCTTTGCTTCCCCCCACCCCTGTCATTATATTTGGCGTGCGAGATTTCTATTGGAGGTTACATTACTTGCATCTTGGCCTTTTATAATAGTACCCTTAATCTAGAAGTGCATATAAGCTTTAAACAATTCCAAATAACCTGATATTATCTCATTACATCAGAGTAAAATTTTGATGTTAACTCTTTGTTTCAGTCAAGTTACTGACTCATTCACCAGTGCAATTCGCAAGGGTTGGACAAATCATTAAATGCCACATCAGAAGCACGTTGGTCTCTGAATTGGGGTGAACAGGGCGTCTCTAATGGCACTGATTGTCCTTTTCCATGACCAACTTTAAAACTTGAACCGGGCTCCACTAGGCAATTTAAGTGCTTGCTTTGTCTTGCAAAGTTACTAGCATCTACTGCTCTCCTCCACTAATTACAATGATCAGGTATTGACCGTCGATTTAGCCTTTGACTCTCAATATTCGGGTCTGGAATAATTGTGATTCTTTGGATCATTGATTGCAAACGTAGACCCCTCATGGTCAATGTTGAACAATAGCTCAAGGTCTCTAAAGGGTTTATCAAGACCCCATCTCTTTATATAACTCCTTTCAACAGCCTTTTGACCTCGCAATACTGAATCATAAAAGATTCAGGTTTCAACGGCTGTTCTTTGCCACGATAGGACCGTAAAAATTTTTTTAATTTAAACTAATATTAATTAAAATTTTATTTTATTAAAACTGGATTGATTTTATGATCCATGTTGATAGACATAGGTTGAGTCTATTGTCATGTGATCATTGATTGGGCTCGGAGCACCTCATGTGATTTGGTGTGGTTGAGGCGGTACAGTATAGATCTTAGCCCAACTTGACTCGTGATGGGAGAGTCAGTTAGGATATTTTTATTTTATTGGTTAGGTCCCCTCTCCGCTTCCTCTATTTATATATCACGTATTCGGTGATTTTATGATACGGTGATTTTATGATACGGTGATTTTTCCTATCGAGAGCCACCTTTTTGAGGAAGGCCGGAGAGAAGGACTTTGCCTACGGTATTCGTGTGAGCATAGAGATCAAGGATTATGATGAATCCAGGTAAGTGTTTATTTTCAGATCTAATATATGATTTTTATTTTGATTGATCCTAGAAATTTAGGGATTGTTTTTCCCACATTTGGTATCAGAGCTTGGGATTATAATTATGTTTCAATATTTTAGATCTGATAAAACCTTTCCCACCGATCATCACGGATCTTAGCATGGCGTGTCTGTACTGTGGGGCGACCGGCGGCATCGAGATGATGCTGCCATGGCTGTGGTGATAGGAGAAACCAGCAGTTTGCTGTCTCTGTTTTTTTTTTTTTTTGACAACCCTTAGGAAAAAAAAAAATGGTTTGAAGCCTGCTTGAGGGTGGTGACCGTGGAGGCCACGGTCGGGCCGTCGTCGGCAGTCGTGGTTCTCGATCGGTCCCGTGACCGGAACCCCCCTCCTCTTCCTTCCTAGTGACGACGACCGGTGAGTCGCTGTCTCACCGGTGGTCGATCGTACAAAAAAAAAAGGAACTGGGAAGAACTTATTTTGTCCCGCCGGCCGTCGGAGGCGTTTTGACCTCCGGCGTGCTCACCGGAGTCGGCGACCGGGCCTTCTTAGCCGGTCCCGGCAGTGGTTTCGCTGGCGGTCGGGCTGCTGGAGGTCCTGGAACCAAGGGCGGCGGAGATTGGGTTTCGTGGGAAGGGGGATCTCAGCGGGGAAGAAGATTGGCTTACGGGTTTTAAGTTTTGGGTTCAAACCCAAAATCCAATAACCCGTTAACCAATAACCCTTAAAAAAAAAAGGCATTTTGCACTAAGGCCCTTGGGATTTCTGGAATTAAATATAAACCCTTTTGCAGTTAAGTCCCTCCAACATTTATAATTACTTTTTGGTCCAAAAGATCATTTTGCATTTAGGCCCTTGAGTTTTATGGAATTATAAATTAGTCCTTTTATAATCAAGACCTTGAAAAATTTTTAATTATATTTTGGTCCAAAATAAAATGGAGGGACATGGGCGAATTCTTATGGTTGTTTTTATTGATGATGCACATTTTGGAATACATTGAAATTTGTGAAGTGGATCAGGGGATACATGTTGATTAGTATCCTATTACGACTGATAGTATTGGACATACATATATTTTGACATATCCTTTGTTTTAGCTTGGATATTTATTCCATGTATGCATAATTTTGTGAGTTGTCACAAATATTTATCACCAAAGTGGTTTATTTGTATCAGTCCATCGAATTGTTCATTATGTGAGAGATATTTTCTGGTTATGACATACAACCGCCTACCCAAAGGAGGTTGTTGTATGTTTTAACTAGAAAATGTGGCATGGAGCATTATGTTGCTAAGGTACCCTAGCTTTCTTGGGCCTGTCTGCCCAAAGGGGATAGGTTCAGGAATGCCAGAATATCTGATTAGCTTGTGGCTTCATATGAAGAGCTCTAATACATATTGTATATTATGTCCAAAGAAGAATATATGATATTATGTTTGTACTCTTATTTATTATTATGATATGATATGTTTGTAGTATGTCCGTTAATTGATGTTTGCATTTCTTATTTTGATTGTACAATTACTTTTGGTGTAAACAACAACAATGCTGTTGTTGAGGTGGTTACTGGGTCGAACTATAAGAAATGGAGGCAAGACCTAAAGTTTGCTCTTGAAATTGCTGACATTGATCTTGCATTGCGTGAGGCTAGACCTGATGATTTGAATGATCAAAGCACCATTTGTGCCTAAACCACTAGATGGACTCTTCCTTTTTTGAGGGCTCCATATTTATTTTTAAGTAATGATTCCCTGTATGCTCGTATGCATTTCTAATAGATATGAGGGCTATAATCAATTTATAAGGGCATTGATTTGCCATGTTTGGTCCTTTGTCATCCCTGGTGTTATAGTCATGCTCACAGGATCTTTAATATATTGAGAATGCCATTGAGGTGAAACATCCTATATCTCTGGCATATCTTCTTGTTTGTTAATGTTTCCAGAGATCATGGAGGTCGATATTTGTCTCATTTTCATCGCTTGATGATGGTTGAGCCTTAATATATTGAGAATGACATTGAGGTGAAACATCTTATATCTCTGGCATATCTTCTTGTTTGTTAATGTTTCCAGAGATCATAGAGGTCGATATTTGTCTCATTTTCATCACTCGATGATGGTTGATCCATCATCAAATAGAAAGGGTTGTAAGAGATAAGTTCTGAGTGGACTTTGGATTTAGATTATCAATTTTTGGCCCATTTAAAAACCAAACCATTAATTATGTTGAGCCCAAATTGATAAGTTGGCTGGATCCAATTTCATTGGATCTATTTTAACTTTGGGATTAAGGAAATTTTTTGTAATTAAATCCTTATAAATTAAATATGAATCCATATAAATTTCTGAAATTCATGGATTGGTCCACAGGCTGTTCTCCTTTATGGATGCATTCCCGAGGACGAGGAGCACACCGCCTTCGTCACCGACCAAGGGATATACTGCTACAGGATGATGCCCTTTGGCCTAAAGAATGCTGGGGCCATGTACCAGCATCTGGTCAATAAGGTCTTCAAAGACCAGATTGGTCGAAACATGCAGGTATATGTGGACGACATGCTGGTAATGAGCAAGCCGAGCTCGGACCATGTCTCCAACCTCGCCGAAGCTTTCCACAACCTCCAGAAACATCAGATGAAGCTTAACCCAGCGAAGTGCGCCTTTGAGATGGCAGCCAAGAAGTTCCTCGGCTTCATGGTCACCCAGAGGGGCATCGAGGCAAGCCCGGAGAAAGTCCAGGCAACCATCGACATGGAGCATCCCACGTCTAAGAAGCAAGTCCAACGCCTAATGGGGCGCGTCACTGCCTTGAGCCGGTTCATCTCGAGGTCGGCCGATCGTTGCCTTCCCTTCTTCAAGGTGCTATGCAAGATGCACGACTTCACCTGGACGGAGGAGTGCAGGACGGCCTTCGAGGAGCTGAAGAAGTTTCTTGCCTCTCCCCCGTTGCTCTCCAGGCTGGAAGAGGGGGAGGAGCTCCTGCTCTATCTAGCGGTTACACCCATAGCAATCAGCTCGGTTCTTGTCCGCACAGACGAGGACAAATCTCAAAAGCTGGTATACTACGCCAGTAAAATCCTCCGCGATGCGGAGATCAGGTATACTCACTCCGAAAAACTCATTTTTGCATTGATAATGTCTGCTAAGCACCTCAGGACCTATTTCCAAATGCACCCTATCATGGTCATGATGGATCAGCCGCTGAGGACCATACTTAGCCGCCCCGAGACCTCCTGGAGATTGGACAAGTGGGCCTTGTTGCTCAGCGAGTTCGACATAGTGTATCGGCCAAGGTCTTCACAAAAAGCCCAAGTCCTAGCTGACTTCATGGTCAAATGCACCGAATTCGTCGAGGAACCGGAGCAGACAATGACGGAGCGAGAAACGGAGCTCGAACCAGATGAAGAACCCTGGGTTCTTCATGTGGACAGCGCGTCCAACTCCGGTGGGAGCGAGGCAGGCCTCATCCTTGCCAACAGCGATGGTGTGGTGGCAGAGTGTGCCCTTCGCTTCAAGTTCGCCGCAACAAACAACCAAGCGGAGTATGAGGCGCTCCTCGCGAGTCTGAAAGTCTCCCGCGAGCTGGGTGTCTGGACATTGAAAGTCTTCACCGACTCCCAACTGGTTGTCGAACAGGTCTCCGGAGAAAATGAGGCCAAAGATCCCTAGATGGTGAAGTATCTAGGTCGGGTCCGTTCCAGCATGACAGGCTTCTGGCGCTTTGGCATCTTCCACATCCCCCGAGGTGAGAATGCACGCGCGGATGCACTGTCAAGGCTCGCAACTCTGCCAGACTCATCACTGGAGCCCGCCTACATAGAGTACCTTGACAATCCAAGCATAAAAGCCCGGAGGAGGTGCACCAAGTCACCCCCGAGCCGAGCTGGATGGACAGGTTCATCAGATATATCACTGATGGCACCCTGCCAGAGAACCGCATGGAAGCCAGCCTTGTCAAGAAAAAGGCTTCCCGGTTCATCCTAATGGAAGGCCAACTCTACCGTCGATCTTACTCCTACCCCCTCCTAAAGTGCCTCAGGCCTGTAGAGGCGACTTTCGTCCTCCAGGAGATACATGAAGGCCTCTGTAGGAGTCATATGCGAGGAAGAACATTGGCTTACAAAGCCCTTCGCCAAGGATACTTCTGGAAAACTATGAGGGAAGACGCCGCCGACTTCGTCAAAAGGTACAATAAATGCCAGCGCCACGCACACATACAGCACTAACCGGTGGCGCCGATCTCTCAACTCTCATCCCCTTGGCCCTTTGCTTAGTGGGGAATGGACATCTTAGGGCCATTCCCCTTTGCACCTGGACAACGGAGATTCCTGCTGGTGGCGATCGACTACTTCACCAAATGGGTCGAAGCAGAATCGCTAGCTCGGATCACTGAAGCTAATGTCTGCCAATTCTTCTGGAAGTCAGTCATCTGCCGCTTCGGACTTTCTCATTACATCATCACCGACAACGGGCGATAATTTGACAACCGGGAGTTTGAGGGGTTCTGCGCCGAGCATGGCATCCAACACCGTTTCACCTTAGTAGCTCATCCACAAATAAATAAGGAGGTCGAGGCGACCAATCGAACCATCCTCCAAGGACTCAGAACCCGGTTGGACCAAGCCAATGGTAGATGGGCGGAAGAGCTGCCAAGCATCCTATGGGCCTATTACACAACGCCCAGGACGGCAACCGACGAGACGCCCTTCAACCTTGTCATCGGCACCGAAGCAGTCATCCCAGTTGAACTCGGTGTGCCTACAATACGAGTGCAGCAATGCGACAAAGCGTAGAACTCGGCACATCTCCTGCTCAACCTAGACCTCCTCGAAGAAACAAGGGATAAAGATCGACTCCGAATGGCGGCATATCAGCAACGAGTGGCTTGGTACTACAACACACGAGAGAAGCCAAAGGTCTTTAGGCCTATAGACTTGGTCCTGCACCGAGCAGAAGTGTCGCAGCCTGGGGAGTGCGGCAAGCTCTCGTCGAACTGGGAAGGCCCTTATAAAGTAGCTGAGGCTCTCTTACAAGGGGCTTACTACCTCAAGGACTTGGACGGTGCCAGGTTCTCTCGAACATGGAATGCTTGCAACTTGAGGAGATATTATCAATGACATAAGTTTCTCTCCAATAATAATAAAGATTCACTTTTGCGCATGTCGTTATTTGCCTTGCAGGAAAATCTCAAACAGGTCTTCGAGCCCAGCTCACCGACAAACAGGTCTTCAAGCCCAGCTCCGAGACCCAAACAACTCCAGAGCCCAAGCCCTTCGGCCAAACAGGTCTTTGAGCCCAGCTCCAAGACATCAACATCCCCGGAGCCCAACTCTCTGGCAGGCAGGTCTTCGAGCCCAGCTCCGAGACCCAAATAACCCCGGAGCCCAGCTCTCCAGCAAGCAAGTATTCGAGCCCAGCTCCAAGACATCAACGTCCCCAGAGCCCAACTCTCCGGCAGGCAGGTCTTCGAGCCCAGCTCTAAGACCCAAACAATCCCGGAGCCCAGCTCTCCAACAAGCAAGTCTTCGAACCCAACTCCAAGACATCAACGTCCCCGGAGCCCAGCTCTCCGGCAGGCAGGTCTTCGAGCATAGCTCCGAGACCCAAACAACCCCGGAGCCTAGCTCTCCGGCAAGCAAGTCTTCGAGCCCAGCTCCGAGACCCAAACAACTTCGGAGCCCAAGCCCTCCGGCAGGCAAGTCTTCGAGCCTAGCTCCAAGACATCAACATCCCCGGAGCCCAGCTCTCTGGCAGGCAGGTCTTCGAGCCCAACTTCAAGACATCAACATCCCCGAAGCCCAGCTCTCCGGTAGGCAGGTCTTCGAGCCCAGCTCCGAGACCCAAACAACCTCGGAGCCCAGCTCTCTGGCAGGCAGGTCTTCGAGCCCAGCTCCGAGACCAAAACAACCCCGGAGTCCAGCTCTCTGGCAAGCAAGTCTTCGAGCCCAGCTCTGAGACCCAAACAACTCCGGAGCCCAAGCCCTCCGGCCAAACAAGTCTTCGAGCCCAGCTCCAAGACATCAACATCCCCGGAGCCCAGCTCTCCGGCAAGCAAGTCTTTGAGCCCAGCTCTGAGACCCAAACAACTCCGGAGCCCAAGCCCTCCGGCCAAACAAGTCTTCAAGCCCAGCTCCAAGACATCAACATCCCCGGAGCCCAGCTCTTCGGCAGGCAGGTCTTCGAGCCCAGCTCCAAGACATCAATATCCCCGGAGCCCAGCTCTTCGGCAGGCAAGTCTTCGAGCCCAGCTCCAAGACATCAACATCCCCGGAGCCCAGCTCTCCGGCAGGCAAGTCTTCAAGCCCAGCTCCAAGACATCAACATCCCCAGAGCCCAGCTCTCCGGTAGGCAAGTCTTCGAGCCCAGCTCCAAGACATCAACATCCCCGGAGCCCAGCTCTCCGGTAGGCAGGTCTTCGAGCCCAGCTCCAAAACATCAACATTCCCGGAGCCCAGTTCTCCGGCAGGCAAGCCTCGAGCCTAGCTCCAAGGCATCCAAGACCTGAGAAGCCCTCAGGTACCCAAGCTCGGAGAAAAGTCCTCTGGCACCAAAGCCTCGAGCCCAGCTCCAAGGCATTTAAGACCTGAGCCAGCCCTCAGGCACCTTGGACCGGGGCCAGCTCTCCGACCAAGGGATCTTTGAGCCCGGCTGCTCCTAACTACCCAAGTCTTGAGCCCAACTAGCCGACATTAAAGCCTCCTCACCGGATCCAAGATGAGATGGAATACTTCTCCCTGATCTCATTACATACAAAAAAAAAATAAGAAGAAGAAAAGAGAAAGAAAGAAGAGAAAAGAGGGAGGAAGTGGGAAGCAATGAAGGTACAGGACGAGATAGTTCAAAATCTTACTTTCATTAAATAAGATATCTTTACAAAGCATCTTTGGGCCCCCGACATGCCGGGCGATCCAATTCAAGTATAAAAAAAAAAAAAGAAAAAGGGGGGAGAGAGGAACTACTCCCCAACTGGCCCCCCAGCTGGGCCACAAGGCTGAGAGGTTCCATCCGCAGGGACCTCTGGCTGAGCAGCTCCGGACTCGGGTGGTGCAGCTCCATCCTCAGCTAGCGTAGAAGGTTCGGGAGCGACGGCTTCCCCGGCATCCGTCTCCTGGTCTGAAGCCCCAAGGTAACTGAGGCGGCTACACCCCTCATCAGGAACGAACCCCTCAACTCGGCGGTGCAGATACATGAAGCCCTTATAGAAGGAGTCTGACGTCGTTTGATGGATTTCGACGAGGAACTCCTCTGAGGCCTTGAACCTCATGACCGCCTCCCCAGCCTTCTTCTTCACCTCGGCAGCCTCACATCTGGCGACCTCCGTCGACTTGGTCGCCTCATCCGCCGCCTTCAGGGCCGTGGCTGATTTCTCTTTCTCTGTCGCCAGCTTGGCCTAGAGGGATCGAGCGACCTCTTGCTACCTGGAGGCCTCGGCATTGAACACACCCAGCCCCCTCTCTGCATCGGCGAGCTCCTCCGTCTTCTTCTACAACTGGGCCAGCTCCCGGTCAAGGCCCTCCTGGAGCTCCCTTGCTCACCCCTCAGTGCTGGCGAGTTGCTTCTCGAGGTCCTTCACCCGCCGATCAAGCAGCCTGACGGCGTCAGCCCTCTTCTTCAGGTCGGCCTTCAGCGACTCGACCTCTGCTGCTCGCTGCTGGTCATTACTCTACCAGTTCCGACAGCAGTCCTTGATGAAGAGGATCTCGGCACCGATTTGCATCATGCAAAAGGTCAAAAAAAAAAAGAGAGAAGAAGAAAAGAAGAGAAGTGGGGACACTCACCGAATAAAGCTGGAGAAAGATGCCGCCGATCACATCTCCCAACCGCAGCCCAGCCATATCCTACC
This sequence comes from Areca catechu, assembly GCA_021397845.1. Lineage (NCBI taxonomy): Eukaryota > Viridiplantae > Streptophyta > Magnoliopsida > Arecales > Arecaceae > Areca > Areca catechu. Next base: position 32,600,115 of record CM038039.1, read on the forward strand.
GATTGCATTGCTGGATGGAGAAGTCCATCATGCGCTCGGCCAGGATGAGGTTGCCAAGCAAGGAGCTCTCCGGCCCTAGCTTGAACGGAAGTCGGTGCCATGCCTCTTCCCTCCTGCTCTCTCGAGGAGCAGGCACACCCATCCCATCGACAGAGGAGCCCCTAGGCGCCAGCCGAGGATCCGGCACCCTCGTAGGCGAAGCCCTCATCGTAGGCTTACCTTCAGCTCGAGCTTCCCCCTCCTCGACCTCCACCACAGCCAGGCTCGGGGAGGCGGGGGACTCGGCAGGGGTAGCGGCAGCGGCGGCCCTAGCCCGAACAACCACCTCGGGCTCCAAGGCGGGGGCCACGACCTGTTGACTCAGCCGCTCAGGAACCTTCCGAGCTGCTCGCTGGCTCGGCCCTGGCGTTGCGGATGGCGCGGGAGCGGCTTCAACCTCCCCCCTGCTCGAGGTGGCGACGTGGTGGGAGCGGCCACCGGAACACTCTCGGCCCGACCCATCTCAGAGGAGGCTCGTCGGCTATCCCGGTAGGCGGCCTCTTCCTGGTGATCGACAGTAAGTCACTCTCCGAGAAGATCATCCCTGCACATAGATCAACCACAGGTTAGAAGCCAGAAAGATCAGTGCAAAAAAAATGAAAAAAAAAATGAAATGAATGAAATGATGAAGGAAAGAAAGACCTAAGCCAGACTCACCCGACCCGCTCGTCGGGTCGGCCCTGGCATCAAAGAGGTTCTACTATCGGGCCCTGGCATCAAAGAGGTTCTGCTCCGATAACAGAACCTCGAGAGAAGGGATCTGAGCAGTGCGAAGCTGCTCGTAGTCATCCCGGTCAGCCACATCAACCGCAGAGATTCGGTTGGGAGACTGGTCCGGATCACTCCAGATCCGGTCAACCCCCTCAACGGTGGCGAAGAAGAACTTACTCTTCCTTCCCTTGATGGAAGAGGGGAGCTCAAACTTGATGCCCTTAGGGCGCTAAGACAAGGACCACCACCCGTTCTCGATAGGATGGCATTTCAGGGCAAAGAATGCCCTGAACAAGGATAACCGGGCAACAAACCCGTGGAAGTGGCAGAGGACGATGAAGGAGAAGATGGTCCTAATGGCGTTCGGGACTAACTAGACGGGGACCAGAACGGTAGTTGTCCAGCACGGACATGAAGAAAGGGTGGAAAGGAAAATGAAGCCCTCCCGAGAAGGTCTCCTCATAGAAGGCAATCTGGCCCGGGCTACTTGAAGTAACCCTCTCTCCAGGATGAGGGACCTGGAGCCGGACAGAATATGGGATATCATAAATATCCCGAATGGTCCCCAGCTCCATAGTAGAGATCGTCGAAGCGACCCCACTAGGACCTGTTGACCGGGCAGGTTCGGGTGGAGGAGGAGCATGACAAGGATGAAAGGAAGCGACCCCTAGTTCCCTAATGGACATGGGACGAAGTGGAAGGGCAGGCCTCTTACTGAACTCAAATCGCGCCCTCTCCGACTCCTCATTGGAGGAGGAAGATGATGGTCCCCGTGTAGAAGGGCCGGCTTCATCCTGATTGGAAGGATGGAAACCAGGATTGGGACAAGACATCCTATGAGAAGGGAGGAAAAAGGAAGATGGGAGACCCAGGAAGAAGAAGGACTGGACTCGATTTGCGGAAGGCCCTAAACCCGGAAGATGAACCCTACCACAACGATGGAGGAGGAAGAAGGGAGACCAACTTGGTTCCTTAGGGGAAGGAAGGGCGGAAGCAAATCATGAAGAGGGAAGAGTCCAACCACTGCAGTAGGCGCGAAGGATTTGAAATAATAGAAGTTTTGGATAAAAAATTTCTTTTCACTTCTAAAAGACCCTTCAAATCCGTACTATTACAACCTCTCCGCCAACGGATCCACGACGCGTGTCGCCCATCGGCCGCTCTGAATTATGCACCAGCATTAACTACTCCTCGGACGTGGCCACGCGGTGCTTCTGCAATGGCCTGGGGGACCATCCCGTGAAGCGCCAGTGATCGTGGCCATCATTGCGCCGGATCTTCACCTTTCCATGTCAACAGTGCATTTACTCCCCTCGACTCGAGCGCTGCGCACTAACAAGCCTCGGTAGTGGAGGGCAAATGATGTGGCAGGATCGCTGACATGGAACAGCTGTCAGGCTCCACGACAGGCAAGACTGCCATGTCAGGTCCTTTGACCTGACCCCTTGGCCAGGTCGGGCCCCTTCGGGACAACGAGGTCGACCGTCTCACCGAGCCCTATCCTCCACCAGATCGAGCCCCTTCAGGATCGAGCCCTGTGGTCGGAGTCGAGCTTAGCCCTCACCCATCACGTGGAGTTTCTCTTCGAGGTCGAGCCCTCTGGGCTGGAGCCACCACCTGTCCTCCACCAGATCGAGCCCCTCCGGGATCGAGCCCTGTGGTCGGAGTCAAGCTCAGCCCTCACCCGCCACGTGGAGTCTCTCTCCGAGGTCGAGCCCTCTAGGCCGGAGCCGCCACCTGTCATCCACCAGATCGAGCCCCTCTGGGATCGAGCCCTGTGGTCGAAGTCGAGCTCAGCCCTCACCCGCCACGTGGAGTCTCTCTCCGAGGTCGAGCCCTCTGGACCGGAGCCGCCACCTGTCCTCCACCAGATCGAGCCCCTCCGGGATCGAGCCCTGTGGTCGGAGTCGAGCTCAGCCCTCACCCTCCACGTGAAGTCTCTCTCTGAGGTCAAGCCCTCTAGGCCAGAGCCGCCACCTGTCCTCCTCCAGATCGAGCCCCTCCGAGATCGAGCCCTATGGTCGGAGTCGAGCTCAGCCATCACTCGCCACGTGGAGTCTCTCTCCGAGGTCGAGCCATCTGGACCGGAGCTGCCACCTGTCCTCCACCAGATCGAGCCCTGCCTCCCCTGCTCGGCCTCCAGCTCGGGCAATGGTGACTGCAGAAGGGAGGATAGTACTATCACCCTAGGACATCAGAAAGCCACCCAAGGACCACTAAGCAGTGCCCACTATACCACAATAACTGCTTGCCCGCCATTTATACCAGAAACAAGGGAAACACCTTGATCAAGATGCCACACCCTCCACCGGCTGCCCGTACTGCCAGAGGGATGGGCTAGCCAAAGGGCACGAATCCTGGGGGCGGCGGCCCACGGATCGAGGCTTTGCTAAGCTTTCTGGAACGGGGCGACCGGAGAGAATGTCAGAGTGAATGGAAGTTTTCCCTACCGCATGTCAGGAAAGGCATCCCGTCTATGGCACGGTACCCCGCCGTACGCGCCTGCCAGCCCAGCAGGAATCCCAAGGCAAGCGCTCAACAGTCACCTTGACTACAAAGATCAATCGACATCCCTGAAGGGGGAGGTAACCAAGCTCAACTCAACTCAACTCAAGAAAATACAAGCAACACAAAAAGACCGGGTGCAAGCTCAACCAGAAGGGCGACGCACCACCACCACTCTAAGTAAACAAAGGAGGAACAATTATGCAGAGAATCCCTCTAGCTCCACCGTCGTCCTCCTACACACTTTCATCCTGTTCTCATACCATCAACTCCTCCTAGCATGGAATCCATCAAGATGGGCTCGACCAGGAGGATCTGTTCCCCTGGATCGTCACTGACTTGACCGTCGGAGTGCCCTCGCCGGAATCCCCAACCTAGGTCACTAACCCCATTTTTGTAGGTCTTGCAGGATAAGACCTCCCAGGAGCATCAAGTCATGCACTCCGGCGCCGATAGCAGCTACAGGCCATAGCGATCTTGGCAGCAATAATAATGTTTGGAGGTTTTATTTTATAAAAGGCTTGAAAATAGAATTTAGTGGCATTCTTGGATATACAGGCCAAGTTTGTGGCATGTTACAGTAAAGTCACAATTCATATTGTTTTTATTATAAACTTTATCCTGAGTCTTATAATTTTTGATTATGTCTTAAAACCACTTATAATTTTTATAATCATAGGCAGCTATATTCTTTAAAGGAACAATAAAAGTTTTCATTTTTTCTATTTATGTAAAGATAGAATTTTTATCAGTCAGAGGTTGTAATTGAAAGGAGATATTTTGTACAATATTCAAAGTCAATATTTGTTGATCCCCTAATCAAGAATAAGATCCATAGTTTTTATGAAACATGTCAAGAATATGGACATTTTAGAATCTTTTATTTTTTGGATTAGTGGGAGTTTAATGTATTTATACATTGACTTGATTGATAAATTTTATTTATCATTGATTGCTGGACTGTAATTCAACAACACATAAGTGTCGAGTGCATGTGTATAAAGTCCATGTTGGCTGATCCTTTAACTAAGAATTTTGAAGCCCGCATGCTTTACAAAGCATGTTGAAAATATGGGCATATTGAATTCTTTTATTTTGTTTGGTGAGTGGGAGTGACTTTATGTTTATGCTTTATTATTATAAAGCTTAGTTTTATTTAATTTTCTATCATGTATATTTATATACATTGTTGACATGATAGTTAATGGATTGCATTCCTATATAGTTTTATATGTGCAAATATGGAATAAAGTACAACATAGTATCTCAAGAATATATTTTATCTTGAGAATGACAGTTGTATGGGTATGTCTCATTTTGATAATTATGAGAGCTCATTATGTTTGGAGACATACAGACTTCTTTTGAAGTCGTGAGATTTTTCTAACTTGTAATATAGCATGTGGTTAAAGAGAAATCATGATTGCAGGTACATATATTTAATTTATTTTGATTAAGAGATATCTCTATTGGTTATGTACCTGACTGAGACCTGGTGTCGTATTTCAGATTTGTTATGCTGTCTCGTCATTGATACCATTGTTGAGTATGTGAGACAGGATGGCTTGATGTTTGATGCCATCACGATTTCTCTTGCTTATTTTATTTCTAAGCATGTTGACGATAAATTGGAGGACTGGCAATGAAAAATAATATATTTTATTTGATCACTTTAATGCTATTTTCTTGCTACACTACCACATCAAGACTCATGTCAATGGTGTTTATGATACTGTAACCATGGATAAGTTTTGTATCGGTTAAGTAGTACAACGGCCTCATGATTCGGTATCATGGATATTGTTGGACCGAGTCATTTGTAGGTGCTGTCTATGGATCATATGTTGGCCACATTTTATTTTCAACTCGAGAGCTGTTTTTAAAATAAAATATTTTCAAAATTATAATTAATGTAACCCAAGTGGGAGAATGTAAGAATTTTCTTAATTTGAACTAACATTAATTAAAATTTTGTTTTATTAAAACTGGGTTGATTTTATGGTCCATATTGATAGACGTAGGTTGAGCCCATTGTTATGTGATCATTGATTGGGCTAGGAGCACCTCATGTGATTTGGTGTAGTTGAGGCGGCACAGTGTAGATCTTAGCCCGACTTGACTCATGATGAGAGGGTCAGTTAGGATATTTTTATTTTATTGGCTAGGTCCCCTCTCTGCTTCCTCTATTTATATATCACGTATTCGGTGATTTTATGATATAGTGATTTTCTCCATCGAAAGCTGCCTTTCTGAGGAAGACCGGAGAGAAGGACTTTGCCTACGGTGTTCGTGTGAGCATAGAGATCAAGGATTATGGCGAATCCAAGTAAGTGTTTATTTTCAGATCTAATAATATATGATTCTTATTTTGATTGATCCTAAAAATTTAGAGATTGTTTTTCCTACGAGGACCCCACATTACTCCTAAATCATTAAACTTCAAATCAGAAAAACTTCGATGCATGTAATTAAGCCTTACAAAGACTGAATACAGATTACAGATCTCATGTGGCCTAATAATTCCTCAGTTTGATGCCAACCAAAATGGTTTCATGAGCCTGCATGCTAGCTAAAATAATCTAAAAAATCTAGGAACACCTCAGAAAAAAATAATGACCATTATCTCTATCTGCATGAACAAAGGATAGATTGGCCATCCTTTTATATAAATTAGTACTCGACAGTGCTTTTTTTTTAATTATTATTGAATAAAAATGCTTACATTGGCATAGTGGATGCATGGTAATTCCTCTTGTCATGATTTGGAGGTGTGAACTAAGCTGACCAGTCTTTTGACAGTTCTGCTTTGGCCAGCAATCAAGGAGGGTGTTTCAGGAAATTTCTTCATGCAGAGGGGCTTTCACCACATGGCTCCCTCTGATCCAACGGTCGCTTGGATCCGCTTTTAATACACTCGAGCGCTTTAGCTTTTCCTTTCAAAAAGAAAAAGAAAGAGAGCCGAGGGGCCAAGACCCACATCCATTTTCATTACCACCCAACTCTCGGAGCTTTCCTTGAAGCTGCCTTGCTTTCTCTTTCCCTTCCTCTAACAAATAGAAAGATACAACCTCTGGAGAACCCACCTCCTCTTCCCTCCCACAAAGCTCGCCATGGCTCTCTTCCTCTCTCTCCTCCTCCTCCTCCTCCTCTTCTTCCTCTTATCTCCTTCCTCTGCTTCTCCCACCAATTCCCTGAGTTCATCTCTAAGAAAGCAAGCTTCCATCTTGGTTTCCCTCAAGCAGTCTTTATACACTTCGGACTTCTTACTCGAGAGCTGGAACATGTCAAACCATGCAGCGGTTTGCTCATGGACTGGTGTCCGATGCGACGACACCAAGCGTTTTGTAGTTGAGCTCAATATATCCAACTCAAACATCTCTGGTTTCATCTCCCCGGCAATAGCTGAGCTCAGGAGTCTTCGTTACCTGTCAGTCGCCGGTAACAGCCTCTCGGGCGAGTTCCCACCTGTCATCACTAGGCTCTCGGGCCTCCGACATCTCAACATCTCCAACAACCAGTTTAATGGTACCTTGGCGTGGAAATTCTATACAATGGTGGAACTAGAACTGTTTGATGCCTACAATAATGACTTCTTTGGCTCTCTTCCTCTTGGCCTTTCTATGCTACCGAAGCTTCGGCACCTGGACCTTGGCGGGAATTACTTCTCAGGAGCCATCCCGGCGAGCTATGGTGATTTCAAGGTGCTGAGCTATCTCTCCCTCGCAGGAAATGATCTGAGTGGGTTCATACCCGCCGAGCTTGGTAACCTCAGTAGTCTAGAACAGCTCTACTTGGGTTACTACAATGAGTTCGGTGGCTGGATCCCGGTCGAGCTCGGGAAGCTGGCCAATCTAATCCATCTTGACCTCTCTAGCTGCGGCTTGGAGGGCGAGATACCACCCCAACTGGGCAATCTCAAGAAGCTGGACACTCTCTTCCTGCATGCCAATCAGCTCATTGGCATCATTCCTCCCCAGTTAGGCAACCTGAGCAGTTTGAGATACCTCGACATCTCAAACAACGCTCTCACCGGCGAGATCCCGAAAGAGTTCTCCAAGCTCCAGGAGCTCGTCCTGCTGCATATGTTCATGAACCGGTTTCATGGCGAGATCCCAAGGTTCATGGCAGAGCTGCCCAATTTGGAGACCTTGATGCTCTGGCAGAACAATTTCACCGGGACGATCCCTCCCGAGCTCGGGAGGAACGGGAAGCTCCGGGAGCTCGACCTGTCTAGTAACAAGCTCACCGGAGCGGTACCGAAATCTCTCTGTTACGGTAGGAGGCTGGAGATACTAATTCTTCTCAACAACTTTCTCTTCGGTCCCCTGCCGGATGATCTCGGAGAGTGCACTACACTCTCGAGGGTTCGAATGGGTCAGAACTACTTGAGTGGATCCATTCCCCGGGGATTTCTCTACCTACCGGAGCTGTCACTGATGGAATTGCAGAATAATTATCTTACCGGAGTGATAACAGAGGAGCCGACAAAGAAGCCTGCGAAGCTAGGCCAGCTGAATCTCTCGAACAACAGGTTGTTTGGGCCTATTCCATCTTGTATCGGAAACTTCTTGGCATTGCAGATTCTTCTTCTTGGCGGTAACCAGTTCACGGGGCCGGTGCCGTCTCAGGTGGGCCTTCTGAAGCATGTGCTGAAGATAGATATGAGCAGGAACAACTTCTCTGGTATAATTCCTCCGGAGATAGGGGATTGCTTCTTGCTGACATACTTGGACTTGAGCCAAAACCAGCTCACCGGACCGATCCCAGCTCGAATATCTCAAATTCGTATACTGAACTATCTCAATGTCTCATGGAACCATTTGAACCAGAGCATTCCGAGGGAGATTGGAAGCATGAAGAGTCTTACTTCAGCAGACTTTTCGCACAATGATTTCTCCGGTAGAATACCAGAAACCGGCCAGTTTGCTTACTTCAATGCTTCATCTTATCTCGCCAATCCTCAACTCTGTGGATCTGTTTCAAATCCTTGCAACTTCTCGTCGACATCTCAGTTCCGATCAGACCAACATCTCGGCGCCAAATCACAACTCCCTGGAAAATTTAAGCTCCTCTTTGCTCTAGGCCTCTTAATATGCTCTATTCTTTTTGCCGTTACGGTTGTCATCAAGACCCGGTCAATGATGAGAAGGAACTCCAAGTCATGGAAGCTCACAGCATTCCAAAAGCTAGAGTTTGGGAGCGAAGACATCATAGAATGCCTCAAAGAGAACTACATTATTGGGAGAGGAGGAGCTGGAATTGTCTACAGAGGAACCATGCCAAACGGGGAGCAGGTTGCAGTGAAGCGGTTGCTGGGGATAAGCAATGGCTCTTCACACGATAATGGATTCTCCGCAGAGATACAGACTCTGGGTAAGATCAGGCATCGTTATATTGTCAGGTTGCTCGCATTCTGTACTAATAAAGAGACCAATTTGCTCGTCTACGAGTACATGCCGAACGGAAGCTTGGGAGAAGTACTTCATGGGAAGAGAGGAGGCTATCTCAATTGGCAGATTAGGCTCAGGATTGCAACCGAGGCAGCGAAGGGATTATGCTACTTGCACCATGACTGCTGTCCTCCCATACTTCACAGGGATGTCAAGTCCAACAACATTTTATTGGATGCAGACTTCGAAGCTCATGTTGCAGACTTCGGCCTAGCAAAGTATTTGAGGGACACTGGAGCCTCCGAGTGCATGTCAGCCATCGCTGGTTCTTATGGCTACATTGCTCCAGGTACGTGCTGGAAGCTTGGTTTAGAATTTAGCAGCTTGAACTTAAACCAATTGATCTGAAATTTTCATTTAAGTTTAAATATTTTGATCACAGATCTTCTCTGGTGTTTTATATATGTTCTTGGTAACGAGTAGGAAAGGCAGTGCATGCAACTTGCTCTTCCATGATCTCAACTGAGAGGAACTGCTTGCATATCTATATATATATCTAATTAGTTATTCCTTGAAAAATATATCTTATTAGTTATATATAACAAGGCCTTGAATGGACCGTCAAAACCATGAATATTCTTCCTCTTGCCTTTAGACCAATCATCTCTGATGCTCTGTTATTCTCGAGTTATTCTTTTGATGGAGGAGATATACCCAAGAAAATCCACCACTAGACAGGGCTAAAGCAATGAGCTTTTATCTATAGCAGTCCTAAGAAGGAAAGCATCGAGGACCCGACTCCTCAAAGAAAGAAAGCAGCATCCCTTCCTTTTGCTTTTTCTCTCCTTCCACCATTTGGTGCCACCAACGATCCCTCTCTCTCTCTCCCCACCCCACAATTCCCCTCCTGGCTAGCCTTGGAAAACCAGGCCCAGTTTGCTTTCAACTACTCGATAACCTTACCTTTTTGACCCAACCCCATCATTCCGTCAATAACAAACTCCGGATTCCAAACAGTCTCTTAGGAATCCTGATTGGGATCCATGCTTTATATTTTCTCTAATTCCTGGTAGAGAAAATAATATATGACAACTAAATAAAGTATTGGCAGCACCTTATTTGCTTTTTGCTCCCATACAAGTGTTACATCGTTCGCGTATCACATCATGTTTGTCTCCTTGGAAAATGTTCTCACTTCCGACCTCCATTTCTTGACATAGAATCCAATGTTATCTTACATTTAAAATTTCAACTTTGCCCTTCTCAAAAATATTATTGACATATATTTTTAATCATATCCAGTGATCACGATGTTCTAACATGCATGCTCGGTTATCCATTCTTTTTTATCTGCAAACAGAGTATGCATACACTCTGAAGGTTGATGAGAAGAGCGATGTTTATAGCTTTGGAGTTGTTCTTCTAGAGCTGATCACCGGTAAGCGACCGGTGGGTGACTTTGGAGAGGAAGGACTGGATATCGTCCAGTGGGCAAGGATGAACACAAATTGTTGCAAAGAAGGGGTGGTGAAGATTTTAGACCCAAGGCTGATCAATGTTCCATTGGATGAGGCGATGCAGGTGTTCTTCGTGGGGATGCTCTGCGTCCAAGAGCGGAGCGTCGAGCGACCGACCATGAGAGAGGTTGTCCAGATGCTCGAGCAAACCAAGCAGTCATTCGGGTTTCAGACACGCTGATCTCTTTCGATGTTTTAGAATCACTGCAATTTTGCGAAGAGCTTATGTGCTGTTGCATGGTGGGGATTATAAATTAATGGGGAAGGGGGTCCTCTGCTTGCTAGTTTTTTTTTTTTTTATTTGGTCAAATTAGATGTGCATGCATGGCTTCTAGATGGATGTTAGCTAGTAGTGTACGTGATGGGTGCTGTATGTGTACGCTTTGCCTGGCAAATAAAATATGTTACCTGATAAAATTCCCTTTTGATAAATCCCTTCGTGAGAAGCTCGTTAGATGTCCCTACGGGGTTTGGATACCGGGCCGTTCATTAGCATTCCCATCCGTGGTTGGTTGATTATACCAACCCAATTCCTTGTTCTCAATTTAACATGGGCGTGCTCGTCGACTACCTGAGAAAACCTAAACAGAGACACCTCTGACAACTCCTGCTCTGTTACTATCTCATCTTATTGACAGATGGTAGTATGGTACTGGACGGATTATATTTGTAATGCCAATGATGTGATACAAAGCGGAGCCCAATGTTTTAGCTTGGTTCAGGCATGACTCAATTCCATGGATAGCCCTCGTGGTCCTAAATGCTGTTAGGAGTTGATGATGCAGGTACAGACAGGACCCGTGTGTCTGTGGGGAAGGTACGGGGGTTGCTGTACTCGAGCAGCACAAGGGAGAGGTACGGGGGGTTGCATTATGTGTTAGCGGAACGCTGGAACTACTTACTGGTGACCGCCAACGAACACAGCACCGTCGTGCTATTTTCCTCTACGCATAAAAGGTCCCAAGCGAAATGTCTCCATGGTGGCATGCGAGCACTTAAAACATGTTTCCATCGATTACAATTTAGGAATCAAACCAATGGTTGCACGGCCAGTAAAGGAGATGCTGATCCCTCTCTCGCATGGAAATCCCTCTTTTATATGGGAAGGATTATTCTCATCCGTTATGTTCTCGCTTCCCTTCCTATTTATACTCTTTCGAATGCTCTTATTCTAAGAACTATTATTCTCAAGTTAGAACAGATGATTCATGCTTTTCTCTGGGATTCTTCTACTGCCCGGCGGAGAATTCATTTGATGAGGTGGGAGGTGGTTTGTCGCCGACTTGCTTAGGGGGCTTGGGTATTCATTCTCTTCTATCCAGGCATGAGGCCCTCTTAGCAACGCATGTCACAAGATATTTATTGTCTCCGGACAGTACGTGGTCTTCTTTAATGAGAGCCAAATATGGGGATCTCCCTACTATGGCTGCGAACACTCCTCATCGTCCTCCTAGGTATGGTTCTGCTATTTGGAGGAAAATGGTGGTCATAGCATCTCTGGTTACTCCTCACCTCTCTTGGATGATTGGAGATGGTACTTCCATCAGATTTATGCAGGATCCTTGGATCTCTGATATCTCTCTGATCAGGTGGCCCACCTTCATTTTTGTGCTCATACCTGAGACGACCTCCATCTCTGATGTTTTCATTTCGGGGCACTCCCAGTGGAGTCACAAGAACGTCATCTAGACCTTCGAGAACATTCTTAGTCACAGGGTTCTATCCATTATACTGCCGATCTTCACCTGCTCGAATCTTAGAGTTTGGAGGCACTCGACCTCCTCCCATGTGCCGATGTCGGATCTGCTGACTTTATTCAGTCCGGTGCCTCCCATGTATCGCAACCTTGGTTGAATTTGGTCTTTACCAATTCATCCTAAGGTCTCTCTATTCTTGTGGAAGCTCGTCTGGCATCGTCTCCCCACCCAAGATTTTCTGTTGTTAAGAGGCCTCTCTATGCCTTCGGCTTGCCATGCTTGTGGGTTGGATCGGGAGACGCAGGCCCACGTGCTTTTTCAGTGTACCAGGGCTAGATCTGTGTGGTGGAGAGCAGGTTTCCATACCCAGTTGGTGCAGGATGACGATCCTGAGAGCATCTTTATGACTATTCTGTCCTCGGGTATTGCCCCTTCGACTATCTCCTTTGTAGTTTATCTGGCATATTACATCTAGATTTCCAGGAATGAGCTTGTCTTCAGATCGGCCACCATTTCCCCTAGCATCATCGTTGAGAGAGATCGGGCCCGTGCCAGGGAGTATTGCTGTTCGTCGGTGAGATTTTCGGAGTTCTGGGGTTCCTCTTCTGCTTGTCGAGCATCCCCTTGGATTTTTGTTTCCTGGGAACCCCCTCCTCTGTACTTCTGTACGATCAGCTTCGATGAGAACATTTGAGATAGGTGGGGAGGAGCGGCCTTTGTGATCCGTGACTCTCGTCCAGGATTTCTTGCTGCTGGTTGATCTCTCTCCACGACTTCTCTATTCCTGGAGCTGAGTTGTATGCAGGTGGGGATCAGGTATGCTCGGCAGATCCTTCTGCTAAACCGCTTGATCATCGAGGGAGATTCGACGATAGTTGTATCCTGAATCAGACAGTCTCTACGAGCTACTCCAGCTCATCCTATTATCCGGGATATAGCTTTATTTTTACAGAGCTGCTCAGCTAAGGTAGTCCGTCATGTTTATAGGGAGGCTAACTCAGCTGCTGATTGGATTGTCTCATATGTAGCTTATCATACTGACTTTATTTTGTGGTATGATTGACTCTCTGCTCCTATATAGTTAAAGAATATAATTCTCTCTAACTATCTGGATTGTATTAATTTTCGTTTCTCGAAATGAATACGTCATTTTATCAAGAAGAAGAAGGAGGAGGAGGAGATGCTATCGATGGGTGTCACAGAGAGTCCACATAGAGCCATGACATTGCGAATTTGCTCGTACGACTTTGATGATATGTTAAGATGTACACTCGGGTCGCATTCCTTCGAAAACATGGCTCTTTTTCACTGACCACAACTGAAAATTTGTGGCACGTACGATCGGAGGAATCCTTGAGTCCATGATGTGAATAATGGCACGGAATCCGATACGGAGTGTTGATCATGTAGCTAGTCTTGGAGAGCGAAAGACCTCATGTCGGAAGAGGATATATAGGGGTAATGTTGCAATAGGGGCTAGTGTCCATGTTGAGCATTAATTATTGTCGCACTTCGTACTTATGCAACTTGGTAACATGATCCAAATGACACCATGCAAAGTTTTATATTTATTCTTGTTTTTAATAAAAACTTCAACGTATCAGCTACAACTGGCCCCACCGCATGAGTGGAGAATACTGAAAATTTAAAGTGTAGACTGCTTATATATATCTACCATGCTACCATCTTCTTGCCATCGTGCAGTCCCTTTCACTCCCAACAAAAGCAACAGTGGGATAGAGAACCAAAAAAGAAAAAGGCAAGAAACACTTTTTACATGTGTTTCTAACCAAATGATGAAAAAATAATATAGCCAGCATGCTTGTACCGGTTGGAACAAAATTTATGAAACACAAGGTGACAGGAGAAGAGGACAAAATTTCTTTCCTGAATCATTTATTTTGACCTCGCTTGTCGAATACTGGACTCCGCCATTCTAGCTTGATATCGTGAATATATAAGCATTATCTGACTGAATTCATTATTCAACCGAGAAGAAGAAAAAGATCTAAGCAACGTAGAAGCAAGCGAGAGAATGGAACGAGAGACGGAGAGATTTATTTTTTCTGTTTTTCTTTTGGATTTGCTTATATTTCACACTGTACATACCTTTGCTGCATGTCATCGTACCAGCTTTTAATTATGATGATGATGAAGCTTGAAAAGATTCTCGCGTTTGATGGTATTATATATAGCATGTACGTAATGTGACAACCGAACTGAAAAAAAAAAGAAGCATATATAAAGGAGAAGCTTCTAACTGGTGGTGAGTTTGATACTCATTTCAATTCTGTAGCACGGTGAAGTTGCATCGAAGCCTTCGAGGCCAAAGTGGAAAAATCAAGGATTCGAGTTAGTGAAGAGTCATGGAAGAAAAAGGCATGTCTAATTAATGAAAATGATTTTAAAAATAGATTTTTTTTTTTCTTTTTCTTTTCAATTTTTTAAATATATTTTTTTAAAAATTGCTAGCTAGCTAGCAAATCCAGTATCTTGTGGGTGATTTTGGTGCTGCTGATTCCTTAGGAAAGGGCTGCTTATTTTCTTAGTTAGGTATGTCATGATCTAACATAGGCCACGACCAAAACCTGGACAAAATCCATCCTCCCAAATCTAATGTATGGTACATGAAATTACCTTGTTTTCTTTCCTGGTGTTATTATAGTTTCAATTTTTACCTTGTTTTCTTTCCTGGTGTGATTATAGTTTCAATTTTTACCTTGTTTTCTTTCCTGGTGAGATGGTTGCTAGCTTGGGATTTGATGATGTGCTTACATTGAAGAACGTCTCTCATTGCTATGATTGTTGTTGGAATATGTCGGTTCAAGCATAGATCAACCATCGGATCAACCGGCCGAAGACATCTTTCCTGAACCATGCACCTCGAACCAAAGTGCCTGGAATAAGCCAACCAGATAACGGACAAGCCGAAGCCGAAAGTCTCAACTTCGATCGAAGAGTCAGTCTTCGGCCCCCGTAAAAGACAAGGTTCTCAGTCTCAGCTGAAAACATGGTCTTCACGACTGGCTGAATTCGCAATCTTCGGCCTATACCGAAGACATAATCTTCAGTCTACACCGAAGACATAGCCTTCGGCATGGCCGAAGACGTGACTTTCGACATCAGCCACAAATACTGTCTCCAATTCAGCTATGAACACTCTCAAAGAAGAAGTCTGAAGACAGATCTCCGATCTATCTCAAATCCCTACAAACGTGGCGGATAGCAGTTATCATCGACTCTCTAACTACTCCAAAGCACGACCACGACAAAATGACCACGTGACCATTAATTCCAGCAGCAACGTCTCCGGACTGACCGGAACCGTTTAATAACCACCCACGATTACGAATGGAGGGAAGGGAATTAACTCCTCCATCGTAACCACAGGAAAGAGAACCGAACCATAGGCCGAACGAATCATTATAAATAATGGTAAGAGGGGACACTCCAGATAAGGCACAACATAGTCCTGAAAATCTCAGAGTCCTTTCCTCTCCATTTATCCTCCTCGAAATCTTTCCTATTCTGTGGCTGGAGCCCGCTTCTTACTTAGGCATTAGAGTGTCCCCTGCCAGAGTAACTCGGGCCAGGAATTTGTTTTGCAGGTAAACCAGGGAGCGGACCTGCGATCCAGTAGCTTTGTCGGTCGGGAAAGAGATTCTACGCCAATAGATAGTAGGATGGTAAAAATTGAACGAAGCATCGTACCAATGATATATAACTTGGTAAATTAAAAAGATGCTAATGAAATGCAATCATTACAATTACAATTCCTCGTACATAAAGCACAAAATCGGTTGAAAAATTATTGATAAATTTTATAATCCCCTAATGAGATCAACAATTCAATACTTACAAGCATTTTAAAAGAAGACCAACTCACCGAGAAAGGCATGCCAACAAAATAAATATCAATAAATATCTTATCAAATTCAGCGATGGGATGTTGGATTTTCTTTTCAGTTGTCTTCATATATTATATTATATTATATATATATATATATATATATATATTATTTGATACAGTTGCTAAGGTGGAGTTGAGTTTCACATGATTCTATTATCGAGAGTCAAATCTTGCAAGGCAAAGGAAATAAGAAAGTCCATATATGATAAGAGGTTCTCTGGTAGTGGATTCTATGATAGCTAAGTCAGTCTTCCAAAAAGATAAATATATGAGGCTTGGAGTCCTTGTTTTAGAGTAGAGTAAGGAATGCTGGAGAAGCAAAGAAAAAAAACAAAATAAAATTTGTGGAAGAAGGAGATCTCATTTATATGATATCTATTTTTGGAGAGATAGCATATGAATAAGTGGAGTTGCAGAGGTCAAGATACTTTATAGAAAGTGAAGAGTATATAGGATGGCTTGCAAATGTCTTGATGAATACTCAATTGATGATTAGAGTTCGAAGACTTCAAGAGCTATAAAGAATTCAAAGGTTATCAAGAAGTTTGGAATGTGATTTGAGAGCCACGAGAGAGTTCCTATTGGATGAAAGGAGGGGCTTTTAGGAAAGAGGAATGAAAGCTCTCGCTTTCGCCTCTGCCTTCTCTCCTTATTCTTTTTCTTTCTTACCTCGAGGATTCCAGAAAGAAATTTGCAGGTATGTACTTGATGCCTAGGGACAATATGATATGCATTGCAGAGGAATGGCATTTGATGCCTTAGCCATGGCAGGTATGCCCACCTTAGAGACCATATTGCAGTTGGTAAAATAGGTAGTGAAGATCAGCATGTCTCTGTAATGGTGCATCCCTTAGATGGCATGCTTTAATGGCAATTGTTCTTGGATCATGCATGACTAGGATGGATGGGAGGCATACTTGGTAACGATCAATGTCCAAGCAGGAAGTTGGTAAGCATGCGACTTGATATCTAAGTAGCAAGGTGTTGAGAAATGGCTTGGTCATACAGGTTGGTGATACATGTCTGGCACAAATTGGAGCGCTAGCATTATACTGGACTAATCAAATTCATATATATATATATAAGTTATTGCTCTATTTTAAATAAAAATAAATAATTATTTATTTATAATCAAGTGTTTTTGTCTTTTAAATAATCTACATTATGGTATAATTATTCTTCAAGTTGATTTAGCTGGAAGGGTTAAAAGAATTAAATGGGATCATAAACTTTGACTCTGGTCTTGATTTTGATGATTGACAAAATACTTAAGTATATATTAGTACTAATGTGTGTTAAAAGTATTTATCAGATACAGATACTTATCAATGTTAAAAGATTGAAAAGTTGAAGAAGCCATGGATTTTCAAGTTATAAGGGCTTTGGAATTGATAAGAAAGACTTAGATGGACTTAAAGTTTGATTTTGGAGAAGTTTCAGCACTGACACACTCAAGTGTCGACTCATGAAGAAGTTCAAGTATCGACTCAAGGCCTGCGAACAAGAAAAATATAGAACTATGAAAATCAAGAATTTTTACCTTGAGCTGATCCAAGTGTCGACTCACAGAAATCAAGTGTCGACTCATGAAGAACTTAAGTGTCGACTCACCAGATTCAAGTATCAACACTTAGAGTAACGGTTAGTTTTTTAGAAGTGCAGAATTGATTTCAACTTGCTTCAAATGGCTAGTTTTTCATCCCCAACGGTCATAAATGGTCATCTATGGTTTGGAAAGCTATATAAACACCAAAAGTTAAATGGGGAAGCAATCTTTTGATGAGATTATTGAATATCCTTCAAGGATTCAAGAGTTGAGTGGTTCAAGCTTTTAAGCTTCCAAAGATAAGAGAGTTGATCGAAGTCCACAATATCAAGCTTCATTCAAAGGCTTCAACAAATTGAAGACAAGCTTCTTCAACATCATCCAAGGGCTTCAAAGAGATACTTGCTTTATTTTAGAAAGCTTTATTGTATTCTTTACTTTCATTCTTATATTGTTGTATCAAGATTTTTGATGAGCCTTGGAAAACCAAAGAGGTTGTTGGTTAGCCTTTATGTAAAACCAACATAGGTTGTTGGTGAGCCCATAAAATCATCAGAGGTTGTTGGCTAGCCTAAGTTATAAAACCAACAAGAGGTTTTGACTTGTGAGCTCGAGAAAACAAGTTTGGTTTTGATTAGTAAGCCCAAAAAACTAATCGACTGTAATCTTTGTGATTATAGTGAAATTTCCAATAAGAACTTAGAGAGTGGATGTTGGTGCCTTAGAGTACACCGAACCACTATATATTTTATGTTTGTGATTGCTCTTATTTATTGCTTATTTACTCTTGCGTTTACTTTGTTAATTTCGTTGCATATTTTCATTAAGCACACAAACATTTTGGTAAAACATAAGCACTTAATTATAATTAGCACATACTTGTTGAAATAGTTCAAAAAATTTTATAAAATTCAATTCACCCCCCTCTTGGGTTGCATCATCACTGGGCAACAGTTGGTATCAGAGCCTGAAACCCAAAATTGTTGATTTCTAAACTTGGTGCTTTGCAAAGAATCCAACGATTTTGAGTTAAAAGATCATGGCAGCCCTAGAAAGTGCTTGTTTTGCTATAGGACAGCAACTAATAGACCACCAATATATTTTAATGGCACTAATTACATTTTTTGAAAAACTCGCATGCGCATCTGTATTCAATTTATTAGTTATTATCTTTGGAAAATTATAGTTAATGCTCCTCATATTCCTTCCATTTTGGTTAATTGCATTTCCATTCCAAATCTTGAAAATTATTTGAATGAATATGATATTAAGCAATATAAAATTAATGCTAAAGCAATGAACTTGCTTTATTGTGCATTGAACTTCAATGAATTCAATAGGATCTCCACATACACATCGACGAAGGAGATATGGGACACACTTGAAATTACTCATGATGGTACTCTTCAAGTAAAAAATATTAAAATTAATATGCTTATTCATTCTTTTGAATTGTTTGAAATGCTATATTATAAATCTATATATAATATGTATACTAGATTTATGACTATTGTGATGTGGAATGACTCTAAGATTGCTAAACATGCAGGAAAAATAGTAAACTTTTTTTTTATATTTTTTATAATTTAATTTGCAGGCTATATTCCCAAAATTAAGTAAGAACTAGTAGACAGAGTAGCAATGCAAAGAATCACCATGATCGCAAAATAACTCATGCAAGATAATGAAAGTCAGGACCTAGGAATTGAGAAACTTCCAATTTAGGATAGCTAATCTTCATCAAATTAGATATCAAGAGAAGGGAAAGATGTTACCAATCAGTGATTTGAAGAACTTCCGATGAAGAGAACACACAGCACTCTGATTGGAGCCTGGATGATGAAGCTCGGTTTTCTTAAATTTGATGACTGATTTGGGTGGTCCTGGAGGCAAGAAAAGACTACTCTGAGGAGGTGAAACACCTCGGGGATCTTGCAAGCATCAGGGATCAATCAAAACAGCAACAACAGAATAATAAAAGGAGATTAGGTTTTGTAGAAATATGAAATCAGGGTTTGGACGTGGCGACTTGGAGAAGGATGTTGTTCTTTGCTTTGGGCGGCCTAGGGCACTCTTCCTTTGGGCGTGTGATGGCTTGGATGGCAGCAAGCTAGGGCGTGGAAGGATGCTAGGGCAGCAAGGATGATTAAGGCACACAAAGTAACCAAAGAAACACAAAAACTCCAACACCAACACAAGAACACAAGTTCTTAAAACCAAAATTTCAGCAAAGATTTAATTCATGAGATAAAAGTTGCTTACAAGAGGGGGAGGGGTGAGATATTTATAGATGTTCCCCAAGTCCTCTCCTAGTTAGGATAGGATTACAAAGTTGAGAGGGAGAGGGATTACAAGTTTGCTTAAGACTAGGAGAATATACTTTGAATGCAAATAAAACTAGTGGAGGACAGGTGACCGTTCCGTCCTAGAGGGCTCAACCTCGGAGAGAGACTCCACATGGCGGGTGAGGGCTGAGCTCGACTCTGACCACAGGGCTCGATCTCGAGGGGCTCGATCTGGCAGAGGACAGGTGGCGACTCCGTCCCAGAGGGCTCGACCTCGGAGAGAGACTCCACATGGCGGGTGAGGGCTGAGCTCGACTCTGACTACAGGGCTCGATCTCGAAGGGCTCGATCTGGTGAAGGATAGGTGGCGGCTCCATCCCAGAGGGCTCGACCTCGAAGAGAGACTCCACATGGCGGGTGAGGGCTGAGCTCGACTCCGACCACAGGGCTCGATCTCGAGGGACTCGATCTGGTGAAGGACAGGTGGTGGCTCCATCCTAGAGGGCTCGACCTCAGAGAGAGACTCCACGTGGCGGGTTAGGGCTGAGCTCGACTCTGACCACAGGGCTCGATCTCGAGAGGTTCAATCTGGCGAAGGACAGGTGGCGGCTCCATTCCAGAGGGCTCGACCTCGGAGAGAGACTCCATGTGGCATCTGACAGCTGCTCCATGTCAGCGACCCTGCCACATCACTTGCCCCCCACTCTCAAGGCTCATTAGTGCGCGGTGCTCAGGTCGAAGGCAGTAAATGCACCGCTAACGTGGAAGGGTGAAGATTCGGCACAATGATGGTCATGATCGCCGGCACTTTGCGAAACGGTCCCCCAGGCCATTACGGAGGTGCCACGTGGCACGTCCGATGAGTAGTTAGTGCTGGTGCAAAATTCGGAGTGGCCAGGATGCTTTCCTTATCGATGATCGACACGCGTCGAGGATCCGTTGGCAGAGGGGTCGTAACGGTACGGATTTGACGGGTCTTTTCGAAGTGAAAGGAAGTTCTTTACCCAAAACTCCCATTCTTTCAAATCCTTCATGCCTGCAGCAGTGCTTGGACTCTTCTTCTTCACGATCCACTTCCGCCCTTCCTCCCTCTAGGGAACCAGGTCAGTCCCCCCTTCTTCCTCCTTTTTCTTTATGGTAGGGTTCCTCTTCCGAGCTTAGGGCCTCCGTAAACTGAGTCCGGTCTTTCTTCTCCCTGGGTCTTTCTCATAGGATGTCTCATTCCGGTCCTGGTCTCCGTCCTTCCAACCAGGGCGAAGCCGGTCCTTTCATGCAGAGGCTAGTGTCTTCCTCCTCCGATGAGGAGTCGGAGGGGGCGCGGTTCGAGTTCAGTAGGAGATCGGCCCTTCCACTTCGCCCCGTGTCCATTAGGGAACTGGGGGTCGCTTCTTCTCATCCTTCTCACCCTCCTTCCCCACCCGAACTGGTTTCCGAGCTTGTTCGGTCAACCGGTCCTGGTGGGATCGCTTCAACGATTTCTGCTGTGGAGCTGGGGACCATTCGGGATGTCTATGGCATCCCGCACTCTATCCGGCTTCTGGTCCCCTGACCCGGGGATAGGGTCACTTTGAGTGGCCCAAGCCAGATTGCCTTCTACGAAGAGTCCTTCTCGGGAGGGCTTTGTTTTCCTTTCCACCCCTTCTTCTTGTCCGTGCTGAGCAACTACCACCTAGTCCCTGCTCAGCTAGTCCCTAACACCATTAGAACTATCTTTTCCTTCATCATCCTTTATCATGTCCACGGGTTTGTCACCTGGTTCTCTTTGTTCAGGGCTTTTCTTGCCCTGAAGCGCCATCCCATGGAGAACGGGTGGTGGTCCTTATCTTCCCGCCCGAAGGGCATCAGGTTTGATCTCCTCTCTTCCATCAAGGGATGGAAGAGCAAGTTCTTCTTCGCCACCATCGAGGGGATTGACTGGGTTTGGAGTGATCCAGACTAGTCCCCCAACTGAATCTCTGCGGTTGATGCAGCTAACCGGGATGACTACGAGCAGCTTCGCACTGCCCAGATCCCTTTCCTTGAGGTTTTGCTATCAGAGTAGAACCTCTTTGATGCCAGGATTGACCCGACGAGAGGGTCGGGTGAGTCCAGCCTAAATCTTCCTTTCATACATATGTGTTCCCTCTCTCTCCTTTTTGTTTTGGGCTGACTTTCCTGGCTTCTAACCCGTGGTTGACTTATATGCAGAGATGATCTTCTCGGAGAGTGATTTGTTATCGATCACCAAGAAGAGGCCGCCCACCGGGATGGCCAATGAGCCTCCTTCGAGGCGGGCCCAGGTTGAGGGCGCGTCGGCGGCCGCCCCCGCCGCACCAGTCGCCTCGAGGAGGAGGGAGGCTGAGGAGGCTTCGGCGCCTTCCGCGACACCAGGGCTGAGTCAGCAAGTCGTCTGGAGAGTCGAAGAGCAAACGAGGCCATGGGTTGAGGCCTCAGCTCCAGAGCCTGAGACGGTCGCCCGAGCTAGGGCTACTGCTGCTGTGTCCTCCCACTCCCCGAGCCCGGTGGTGATTAAGGTCAAGGAGGGGGAGGTTCGGGCTGGAGCTCCACCTGCAATCGGATCTCCACCTGCGATGGTGCCGAATCCTCGACTGGTCTCTGGGGGTCCCACTGCTGGTGGGATGGGCGCACCCGCTCCCCCTAAGAGCAGGAGGGATGAGGCGAGGCATCGTCTCCCATTCAAGCTGGGATCGGAGAGCTCCTTGCTTGAGAACCATACCCTGGCCGAGTGTACGATGGATTTCTCCATCCAATCATGCGATCGGCAAGAAATGGCCGGGCTGCGGCTGGGAGATGAGGTTGGTAGCATCTTCCCCCAGCTCTATAGGTGAGTGACTTCATCTTTTTCTTTCTTCTTTTTTTTTTTTGCTAACCTTTTATATGGTGTAGATCTGTGCTGAGGCCCTCTTCATCAGGGATTGCTGTCGAAACTGGGAGTGTGTTGAACAGCAGCAGGTGGCTGAGATTGCATCACTGAAGGTCGATCTGAAGAAGAGGGCTGACTCTGATGAGGTGCTTGACCGACGGGTCAAGGACCTCGAGAAATATCTTGCCGGCTTTGAGGGGCGAGCAAGGGAGCTCCAGGAGAGTCTCGACCGGGAGCAGGGCCAGTCGAGGAAGAGGACCGAGAAACTCGCCGATGCCGAGTGGAGGCTAGGAGTATTCAATGCCGAGGCAACCCGGCAGAAGGGGATCGCTTAGTCCCTCCAGGCTCGGCTAGCAGTGGAGAAGGAGAAGTCTACCGTGGCCCAGAAGGCGGCCAAGGAGGCGGCCAAGTTGGCTGAGGATGTTAGATGCGAGGCTACCGCAGCGAAGAAGGAGGCTGAGGAGGCGGTCGCAAGGTACAAGGCCTCGGAGGAGTTCCTCTCCGAGATCCAGCAAATGGCATCGGACTCCTTATATAAGGGCATCATGTACCTGCGCCGTCAAGTTGAAGGGCTCATCTCGAAAGAGGGCCACAGCTGCCTCAGTTACCCCGGAGCTTCGAACTAGGAGGCGGCTACTGAGGAAGCCGTCGCTCCCGAGCCTTCCATGCCAACTGAGGATGGAGTTGTACTACTTGAAGACAGAGCTGCATAGCCGATGGTCCCCGCGGACAGAATCTCTCAGCCCTGCGGCCCAGCTGAGGGTTTGACCGACGGGTAGTCCTTATTTTCTCTTGTATTTAAGTCAGGTCGCCCGGCATGTCGGGGGCCCGAGGGTGCTTTGTAAAGACTTTTTATTTAATGGAAGTAAATTTCCAAGCTACCTTGTCCTGTGTCTTCATTGCTTCTCTCCTCCTCCTACTTTTCTCCTCTTCTTCTTTTTTCTTTAAGCATATAGTGAGAAGAGTGGGAAGGCTTCTGTCTCGTCTTGGATTTGGTGATAAGGCTTCAACGCCGGCTAGTTGGGCTCGGGACTTGGGTATTAGGGAGCAGCTAGGCTTAGTGGTTCCTTGGCCGGAGAGCTGGGCCCCGGTCCGAGGTGCCTGAGGGCTGGGCTCAGGTCTTGGATGCCTTGAAGCTAGGCTCGAGGCCTTCCTGGCCGGGGCACTGGGCCCCGGTCCAGGGATTGCCTGAGAGCTGGGCTCAGGTCTTTGGTGCCTTGGAGCTAGGCTCGAGGCATTGATGATTGAGAGGATCTTGGCTTGAAGGTCCCTTGGCCGGAGGCCTGAGCTCCGGTCTTGGGTCGCCTGAGAGTTGGGCTCAAGTCTTGTTGCCTCGGAGCTGGGCTCGAAGGTGTTGATGATTGCGAGTGGCTTGGCTCGAAGGTCCCTTGGTCGGAGGTCTGAGCTCCGATCTTGGGTTGGCATCTCGGAGCTGGGCTCGAAGAAGTTGACGGTTGCCAGCGGCGTGGCTCGAAGGTCCCTTGGTCGGAGGTCTGAGCTCCAGTCTTGGATCGCTTGAGAGCTGGGCTCAGGTCTTGGTGCCTCGGAGCTAGGCTCGAAGGCATTGATGATTGCGAGCGGCTTGGCTCGAAGGTCCCTTGGCCGGAGGTCCGGGCTCCGGTCTTGGGTCGCCTGAGAGCTGGGCTCAGGTCTTGGCGCCTCGGAGCTGGGCTCGAAGGTGTAGATGAGGTTTTCCTTTAAGACAGATAAATACTTGCGTAAGGAAAAACCATTGTCATTATTATTGATGGGAAACCTTACACTATGGATAGTATTTCCACAAGTTGCAGGCATTCCATGTTCGAGCGAACCTGACGCTGCCGAGATCTTCGAGGTAATAGGCCCCTTGTGAGAGGGCTTCAGCCACCTTGTAGGGGCCTTCCCAGTTTGGTGAGAAACTGCCGCACTCCTTGGGTTGAGACGCCTCTGCCCGTCGTAGCACCAAGTCTCTAGGTTTGAAAGCTTTTGGCCTGACCCAGCCGGGCGTTGTAGCACCAGGCTACCTATTATCAGTAGGCTGCCATTTACAGCCGGGTTTATCCCTTGATTCTTCGAGAAGATCCAGGTTGAGCAGGAGGTGTGTCGAATTTCGTGCCTCATCATACTGCTGCACTCGTAGCATGGGCACACCGAGCTCAACCGGGATGACCGTCTCGGTACCAAAAACAAGGCTGAAGGGCATCTCATCGGTTGCCATCCTAGGCATTGTGTGGTAGGCCCACAGAACGCTTGGGAGTTCTTCTGCCCACCTGTCCTTAGCTTGGTCCAGCCTGGTCCTAAGTCCTTGGAGGATGGTCCGGTTGGTCACCTCAGCTTCTCCATTTATTTGAGGGTGAGCCACCGAGGTGAATCGGTGTTGGATGCCGTGTTCGGCGCAAAACCCTTCGAACTCCCGATTACCGAACTATCGCCCGTTGTCAGTGATGATACAATGGGAGAGTCCGAAGCGGCAAATGATTGACTTCCAGAAGAACTGGCAGACATTAGCTTCCGTGATCCGGGTTAGCGGCTCTGCCTCGACCCACTTAGTGAAGTAATCGATCGCCACCACCAGGAATCTTCGCTGTCCTGATGCGGGGAGAAACGGCCCCAAGATGTCCATTCCCTACTCGGTGAAAGGCCAAGGGGTTGAGAGTTGGGAGATCGGCGCTGCCAGCTGGCGCTGTATATTTGCGTGGCGTTGGCACTTGTCGCATCTTTTAATGAAGTCGGCGACATCCTCCCTCATGGTCTCCCAGAAGTATCCCTAGCGAAGAGCTTTATAAGCCAGCGTTCTCCCTCCCATGTGGTTCTCGCAGAGGCCTTCGTGTATCTCTTGGAGCATAAAGGTCGCCTCGGTGGGCCTGAGGCACTTCAGGAGCAGATAGGAGTAGGATCGGCGGTAGAGCTTGCCCTCCATCAGAACGAACAGGGAGGCCTTCTTCTTGATGAGGGCAGCTTCTACGCGGTCCTCAGGTAGGGAGCCGTCAGTGATGTACCTGATGTACTTGTCCATCCAGCTCGGCTCGGAGGTGATTTGATGCACCTCCTCCGAGCATTCGTAGCTGGGACTTTCGAGGTACTCGATGTAGGCGCGTCCCAATGATGAGTCCGGCAAGGTCGCAAGCCTAGACAGCGCATCCGCGTGCACATTCTCCCCTCGAGGAATATGGAAGATGCTAAAATGCCAAAGGCTTGTCGTGTTCACACGGACTTGCTCCATGTACTTCATCATCTAAGTGTCCCTTGCTTCATACTCTCTGGAGACTTGTCCGGCAACTAGTTGGGAGTCGGTAAAGACTTTTAGGTCCTGCACACCCAACTCATGGAAGACTCTTAGGCCTGTGAGGAGTGCCTAGTACTCCGCTTGGTTGTTTGTCATGGCGAACTTGAAGCGGAGGGCGCATTTCGCCACAACCCCATCGCTGTTGGTGAGGATGAGGCCTGCTCCGCTCCCGCCGGAATTGGATGCTCCGTCCACATGGAGGATCCAAGGTTCCTCTCTTGGCCCGGGCTCCGTTATTGTCTACTCTGGCTCCTCGGCGAGCCCGGTGCACTCGACCACGAAGTCAGCTAGGACTTGGGCCTTCTGTGAAGACCTCGGTCGGTACACTATGTCGAACTCGCTGAGCAGTAGGGACCACTTGGCCAATCTCCTGGAAGTCTCGGGTCGACTGAGTATGGTCCTCAGTGGCTGGTCTGTCACAACCACTATTGGGTGTGCTTGGAAGTAGGGCCTGAGATGCTTAGCAAACATTATCATTGCAAAAATGAATTTTTCGGAGTGAGTATACCTAATCTTCGCATCGCAGAGGATTTTGCTGATGTAGTATACTGACTTTTGAGATTTGTCCTCGTCCGCACGGATGAGAATCGAGCTGACGGCCCCTGGAGTAACTACTAGATAGAGCAGGAGCTCCTCCCCCTCCTCCGGCCTGGAGAGCAACGGGGGAGAGGCAAGGGACTTATTCAGCTCCTCGAAGGCTGTTCTGCACTCCTCCATCCATGTGAAGTCGTGCATCTTGCGCAGCGCCTTAAAAAATGGAAGGCAATGGTCGACCGACCTCGAGATGAACCTGCTAAGAGCGGTAATATGTCCCGTCAGTCGCTGGACCTGCTTCTTGGAGGTCTGGTGTTCCATGTCGATGATGGCCTAAACCTTTTCCCAGTTCGCTTCGATGCCTCTCTAGGTGACCATAAAGCCGAGGAACTTCCCTGTCGCCACTCCAAAAGTGCACTTCGCCGGGTTCAGCTTCATCTGATATTACCGTAGGTTGTGGAAGGATTTGGCGAGGTCAGCGATGTGGCTTAAGCTCGGCTTGCTCATGACGAGCATGTCATCCACATATACTTGCATATTGTAGCCAATTTGGTCCTCGAAGACCTTATTGACCAGGCGCTGGTATGTAGCTCTTGCATTCTTCCGACCAAAAGGCATCATCCTGTAGTAGTATGTCCCTTGGTCGGTAATGAAGGCGGTGTGCTCCTCGTCTTCTGGATGCTTACAGATCTGGTTGTACTCGAAGAACACATCCATGAAAGAGAGCAGCCTGTGGCCAAAGGTGGCGTCCACCCACTGGTCAATCTTTGATAGAGGGAAGCTGTCTTTTGGACAAGCTTTGTTGAGGTCGGTATAGTCTACATAGATCCTCTACTTGCCATTGTTCTTCCTTACCATCACTACATTCGCCAACTAGCTCAGATACTGGACCTCTCGAACGAAGCCGACAGCCAGGAGTTTATTAACTTCCTCCTTAATAGCTGCTTGCCTCTCCAGGGTGAAACTTCTCTTCTTCTGCCGAACCGATTTGTGCTTTGGGTCAACACTCAATTTGTGAGTAATGATGTCAGGAGGAATACCTGGCATGTCTGTCACTGTCCAGGCGATCACATCTGTGCTTGCCCGTAGGAACTCCAGTAGTTGGGCCCTCTCCTCCTCGGGTAGGAGAGTAGGCGCTCGACCGGGCCTCCCCTGGGGTCTTGGGCCCTTTGGTCGAGATCATCTACCTTGGAATCATCCTCGGAGACCTTAGCCTCAGGGAGGGTCTGGAAGCAATGCTGCACCGGCTGGGGTGCTCCCCTCATTTCCTCGACAGCGTAAGGAGTTGGGAACTGTACAAGTAGCATTTTGGTGGAGACAACGGCGTCGAGCAAGTTGAGCCCGGGCCGGCCTAAGATCACGTTGTAGGTAGAAGGGAGCCTTACAACCATGAAAGTCATCATAACAGTGCTATGCCGAGGTAGGATCCCAGCAGTGACTGGGAGAGCGATTTCTCCTTCCACCCTTATAGAATCACCTATGAAACCAACAAGGGGTGCATGCATAGGCCTAAGCTGATCGGGGAAAAGGTTCATCCTGGAGAAGGCATCATAAAAAAGCACGTCTTTGGAGCTTCCACTATCAACCATGATGTGTTTTACATGGTGCTTCGCGATCGTCATCTCGACGACCACGGCATCATTATTTATATTTTTCCCCCCGTTTTTCCCTTCCCTCATAAAGGAGAGTACATTCTCAAGGTCCCCTGCCCCCCGAGCCCTTTTTGACGCGCGCGCAGCTCCCCAGGAGATCATGCCCACCGGCTTCTCGGTGGGATGGTTATCGATGGTTGGAGCTGGCGGGAGAGCGATGAGCGCCTAGGACTCCACCTAAGGTCTGCCCCCCACGAACCTTTTGAGGTAGCCCCTCTTGATGAGTTCTTCGATTTCCCACTTAAGGTTGCGGCATTCCTCGGTGTCGTGGCCATGGTCATGGTGAAAGCGACAGTACTTTATTTTATCATGGCCGGTGGAGTACTTCATCGGAGGCGGACATCTCAGGTAATCCTCACCTTCGATTTCCATGAGGATTTTTGTCCTCGGGGCGAGCAGGGGGGTATAACTCTCCTTAGGAACGAGAGCCCCTTTCGATCTTGGCCGGTCCCTCCAGGAGTTCGGGGCCTGGGGTGCCGGCTTCCGAGTCCCGGATGTCTCAGTGGGGGCCGGCTTCTTCAGTGGCCTCCCGTCGAGCTCCCGCCTCGTACGATCCACCTCCTCGATGCGGATATACTTCTGGGCTCAGAGGAGGAGCTCGGAATAAGTCTTGGGGGGATTCTTGTCGAGCGAGTAGGTCAAGCGGGAGATCCTGAGCCCTCGCTTTAGCGCCAACATGGCAACCGGCTCATCGAGGTTGTAAATCTCCAGTGCGGCAGCCTTGAAGCGGGCCACGTAGTCCCGTAGGGGCTCGTGGTCCTGCTGTTGGATGGATAAGAGGTTGTCTGCCTCTCATGGCAACTTTTTACAGGCATCGAAGTGGGCCACGAACTTCTGCCCTAACTGGGCAAAAGAGTTGATGCTCTCCAGCTCCAAATGGGTGAACCACACCCGGGCTGCTTTCCGGAGAGTGGCAAGAAAGGCGATGCAGAGAAGAGCGTCGGTAGCCCCCTGGACCCTCATGAGGGTCCGGTAGCTTTCCAGGTGGTCTAGGAGGTTGGTGTTTCCATCGTAGGGATCCACCTGCGGCATCCGGAACCAATTCGGGATCGACTCCGCTTGGATTTCTTAGAAGAATGGGGAATGGGCGTCGTAGCCCGCTGGCTCACTAGCGGAGCCCTGCATGTTGGTGAACCGGTGGGAGAACTCCACCAGCTTGCGCTCATGTTCCTTCAGGCACTTCTTCATCGCACGCCTGATGGCCTCGTCAGTAGACCCCTCCGTTGAAGAAGGCGGAGAAGGTGACATGGATGCGCCGCCTCCATGAGGGAGGGTCTTGCTTTTTCTGCCTCTGTGGGGTTTGGGCACCTCCCGCTCGAGGTTTGGCGAGCGGTTCTCCCTGTCGGCAGGGTCGGCTCGCCGTCTCTTCACCGGAGTTTGACGGCTACCTCGGTTGTCAGTAGTGGCTCGTGACTGCGACGGCCTTCCTTGGAAGGAACGCAGGCTATCGCGGGGAGCTGCGGCATGGGCCGCCGGAGTCCCTGGCTGCTGGTGGATAGCCAAGGACCGGTGTTGGTGCTGGAGCTGGCGCACTGCCGTGGTGAGGATTTGTATCTGCTGGGCGAGCGCGGCCAGCTGGGACTCCGATGGAGGTGGTTGGACAGGAGCGGGGGCCCGCTCCTCCTGGTGGCGCGGGTTCCCCCGGATGGGGAGTCCCCCACACGACTGGTGGAAGCCTCCCTCGCTTGCGTTGTCACCATCCTTCCGTGGAACTGCTAATGAGAAGAATGGGGAACGGCTTAGGTTGGACCCATCGTCCTGCGGCGGGCCTTGCTTCGTTTCACCCCCTACCTGGCATGCTAATCTGTTACCGCCAAGATCGTCGTGGCCGATAGTTGCTACCGGCACTAGAGTGCGCTCCCTTCACTGCCTGGCGGTCCTCTGGTCCTGGACCTACAAAATAGGGATTAGTGACTCAGGCCGAGGTTTCCGGTGGTGGGCACTCCGACGGTCAAGTCAGTGACGATCAAGGGGAACAGATCCTCCTGGTCGAGCCCCTTTTTGATGGACTCCATGCTAGGATGAGTGAATGGTTTGAGAATGAAAATGAAAACGTAGCAGGGGAGAATGACGGCGGAGACAGAGGGGTTCTCTGCTTGGCCGCTTCTCCTTGTTCCCCTGCTTTGTTTCTTTAGTGGTGATGGTGGTGGTGCTCCACCCTCCTGATTGAGCTGCACCGGTGATGCCTTCTTTTTTTTGTGTTGTTGTCATTGTAGTTGTTACCTTCCCCCTTCCGGGGGCATCGATCGTTCTTTGTAGTCGAAAGATGACCATTGGACGCTTGCCTTGGGATCCTCGTTGGGCTGGCAGGCGCGTGCGATGGGATACCATGCCGTAGATGGGACGTTTTTCCTGACATGCGATGGGAAAAACTTCTATTCGCTTTGACATCCTCTCCAGTCGCCCCATTCCAAAAAGCCTGGCAGAGACTCGATCCGGGGGCCACCGCTCCCGGGGTTCGTGCTCTCTGACTGGCCCATTCTCCTAGTTGTATGGGCGGACAGGCAGTTATTGCGATATGGTGGGAGCTGCCCCGTAGTCCTTGGGATGATGGTACCGTCCTTCCACCTTTATTCGAGCTGGAGGTCGAGCAGGGGAGGCAGCGCCCGATCTGGTGAAGGATAGGTGGCGGCTTCATCTCAGAGGGCTCAACCTCGGAGAGAGACTCCACGTCGCGGGTGAGGGTTGAGCTCAACTCCGATCACAGGGCTCGATCTGGTGGAGGACAGGTGGCGGCTCCGTCCCAGAGGGCTCGACCTCGGAGAGAGACTCCATGTGGCAGGTGAGGGCTGAGCTCGACTCTGACCACAGGGCTCGATCTCGAGGGGCTCGATCTGGTGGAGGACAGGTGGCGGCTCCATCCCAGAGGGCTCGACCTCGAAGAGAGACTCCACGTGGTGGGTGAGGGCTAAGCTCGACTCCGACCACAGGACTCGATCTCGAGGGGCTCGATCTGGCGGAGGACAGATGGCTCGACCTCGGAGAGAGACTCCACGTGATGGGTGAGGGCTGAGCTCGACTTCGACCACAGGGCTCAATCTTGAGGGGCTCGATCTGGCGGAGGACAGGTGGCGGCTCTGTCCCAGAGGGCTCGACCTCGGAGAGAGACTCCACGTAGCGGGTGAGTGCTGAGCTCGACTCCAACCATAGGGCTCGATCTCGAGGGGCTCGATCTGGCGGAGGACAGGTGGCGGCTTCGTCCTAGAGGGCTCGGCCTCGGAGAGGGACTCCACGTGGTGGGTGAGGGCTGAGCTCGACTCCGACCATAGGGCTCGTTCTAGCGGAGGACAGGTGGCGGCTTCATCCCAGAGGGCCTCGGAGAGAGACTCCACATGGAGGGTGAGGGCTGAGCTCGACTCTGACCACAGGGCTCGATCTCGAGGGGCTCGATCTGGCGGAGGACAGGTGGCGGCTCCGTCCCAGAGGGCTCGACCTCGGAGAGAGACTCCACGTGGCATATGACAGCTGCTCTATGTCAGCGACCCTACCACATCAGTTATGATCATGAACTTTTTGATGTTGATGAATTTCATGCTATCATGATTAAACTTGTGATTATAAGACTTTCACTTGATTTTGATTAATATATCTTAAATTACTTCATGAAAAATATTTTTAAAGTTGCATATTACTTTGAAAATTATTTTAATTGATTAATTAGAATCAAGTTTAGACTAGTAGTCATTTGTTGTGATCATGAACTTTTGATGTTGATGGATTTCATGCTCTCATAATTAATCTTGTGATTATTAGACTTTCACTTCATTTTAATCAATATAGTTTTAAACTATTTCAAGTGAAATGTTATGATTTATGTGTTTTTCTTTTTGGCATCTATGAGTTAGAAATGATTTAGATCAAGTTTAGAACTGGTTGTTAAGGGTTATATTTAAGAAGAAGGTATGCATATTGATAAACCCTTAATCCAATAGCTAAACTTGATATCATATTACTTCTAGCATTTGCATGGATATCAAATCATTTCAAATGGATTTTAAATCATGCTAAAAGTTTTTAAATAATCAATCTCTTATTTTTTGAAGATAATGTATATCTTGAAAATTCAAATCTTTGCTTTCAGACTTAGTATTTATGTTCATATCTGAAATTGTCTGAAATTATGATATGCTTGTGCTTTCATGTTTTATTCCTCAATAAATGTATATTTTTAAGGGGGAATAATATTTAGGGGGAGCATCCAAAGATTTGTTGTCATATATGATGCTTTCAATATTTTCTTGATATCATGCTTTACTTATATTGCTCTGATACTCCTCATTATTTTCAAATCTAATCGTTTGAGGGGAGTTACATTCAATTGGTATCAAGATTTATTAAGAATCTTAAAAAATGGAGAGAGAAGAGCTCCTAGTAACTGTTTCGGATTGGGTTAGTCACCATAGCCATCCGGTCATAGGAGCTAAGTAGAGTTTAAAGACCTTCTCTTCCATTCAATGGGATCTCTTATGACGTGTTGGGGTGCCACTGTGGCCTTATCCCATGAACAAGTGAGGTGAATGGATTGTTGTCTTGCAATCAGTTATGCATATTAGAGGTAATATACATTGAATTATTTTTTGCATGTGCTTATCATTTTTTGGTATCATGTTTAATTAGTATCATATTTAATTGGTATCATGATTAATTGATTTTATGTATTGATTTTGATGATCTCTTGCTATTCTTTCCACCTTCATTCCCATATTACCTTTCACCCTTTTTCATGATGACAAAAAAGGGGAGAAATATGTTGCGTATGAAAAGGGGAAAGATATGATAAACATGAAAAAATTATAAGAGAAATGAAAAAAAGTACAAAAGGGAAAGAAGAAAGCAAAATGTTATAATCTTGAGAGAAGAATTAGTAAGGGAGAGAAAATTGAAAATTTTTGCATACTTTGAAAAATATTTTGAAATCATATTTTGAAGGGGAGCTTGATACTTATTGATTTTGAGCTTACATGTTTATATTATTGTTAATCTTTTTAAGCTTACCCTATTTATATACTTAAAGATTTTGTCATCGTCAAAAATGGGGAGATTGTTGACTCTGGTCTTGATTTTGATGATTGACAAAATACTTAAGTATATATGAGTACTAATGTGTATTAAAAGTATTTATTAGATACAGGTACTCATCAATGTTAAAAGATTGAAAATATTGTCATTTAGTTGAAGAAGTCATGGATTTTCAAGTTATAAGGGCTTTGGAATTGATAAAAAAGACTTAAAAGGATTTAAAGTTTGATTTTAGAGAAGTTTCAGCACTGGCACACTCAAGTGTCGACTTATGAAGAAGTTCAAGTGTCGACTCAAGTCCTGGGAACAAGAAAAATACAGAACTATGAAAATCCAGAATTTTTGCCTTGAGCTGATCCAAGTGTCGACTCACAGAAATCAAGTGTCGACTCATGAAGTGCTCAAGTGTCGACTCACTAAATTCAAGTGTCAACACTTGAAGTAACGGCTAGATTTTCAAAAGTATAGAATTGATTCCAACTTGCTTCAAATGGCTAGTTTTTTATCCCAACGGTCATAAATGGTCATCTATGATTTGGAAAGCTAAATAAATACCAAAAATTAAATGGGGAAGCAATCCTTTGGTGAGATTATTGAATATCCTTCAAGGATTCAAGAGTTGAGTGGTTCAAGCCTTCAAGCTTTCAAAGATAAGAGAGTTGATCCAAGCCCACAACATCAAGATTCATTCAAAGGCTTCAACAAATTGAAGACAAGCTTCTTCAACATCATCCAAGGACTTCAAAGAGATACTTGCTTTATTTTAGAAAGCTTTATTGTATTCTTTACTTTCATTCTTACATTGTTGTATCAAGGTTTTTGGTGAGCCTTGGAAAATCAATGAGGTTGTTGGTTAGCCTTTGTGTAAAATCAATATAGGTTGTTGGTGAGCCCGTAAAACCATCGGAGGTTGTTGGTTAACCTAAGTTATAAAACCAACAAGGGATTTTGACTTGTGAGCCCGAGAAAACAAGTTGGGTTTTGATTAGTGAACCCGAAAAATTAATCGATTATAATCTTGGTGATTATAGTGAAATTCCTAAGAGAAACTTGGGAAATGGATGTAGGTGCCTTAAAGTGCACCGAACCACTATATATTCTTAGGTTTATGATTATTTTTATTTATTGCTTATTTACTCTTGCATTTACTTTATTAATTCTGTTGCATATTTTTATTAAGCACACAAACACTTTGGCAAAACACAAGCACTTAATTGCAATTAGTACATACTTGTTGAAATAATTCAAAAGGTTTTATAAAATCTAATTTACCCCCCCTCTTGGGTTGCATCATCACTGGGCAACATAAACATATTGGTGGGGGGCACCAGGATCAGACACGGATTACTGGGCCCTATTTGGTTTACCTAGCCATGTGTCAAATTTTGTAATCAACTAGAATTGAGTCCTGTAATAAGTTGAGGTTAGTTGATTTATCTCAACCCTCAACCTAGTCCAGTACATTGAGTCTTGTATACCAGTATAAGTCTAGTATGAGTTCACTTCTTGTACAAGAGAGGAGGCTACGCCATTTTGAAGTTCCACCATACCTCATTCTGAAGCTAGAAGCAGTTACACCAGCTTAGGGGAGCTCAATCGACACCCAGGTGCCCTGATTGTACCATGATTTTCTCTGGGTGCCATTTTAGATGCCAAATCCCCTCCAGATGCTTCCGAGATATTTTATATGCCAGAAGCCCATGTTTTCCAGGTTATTCCAGCACTCCAGGCCTTAAAACCAAGCCCAGGGCCAAGCCCAAGCCCTTAAGAAGCAAGATTCCAGCCAGATTCCCTGGAATATGCCAGCCCATGCGCCCAACCCCTGGAAGCCCACCTGGACCCATCAAATTTTCATCCAAGCCTATGAAGGAGGCGTCCTTGCTGCTGCCCCAAGGTCCAAAAATGAATTTGAGAAGTTTGACCAAGTCCAAGCCAAGTTGGGAGAAGAGAAGACGAGGTCAAAATTCTAACCCAGTTGGGATTTCTAGTCCTTTTAAAACTTTATAATTCTAACCTAGCTAGGAAAGGACTTGTATTCCAATTTGGAAGAGGACTTGTAACCCAAATGTAACCATGGTTAGTGAGGGTATGGGAACTCTATAAATACCCCACCCCTCCCCCTCTTGTAAGCATCTCTTTCTTATGAATACAATTTGTTGAAATTTGAGTTACTACCTTGTGTTGGTATTTTGTTTTGGTTCTTTGGTTTGTGTTCTTGTGTTTGGACGAATTCCTTACTGCCCTAGCTTCCTTCCACACCTTAACTCACTGCCATCCAAGCCTCCACACGTCCAAGGAGGAGACCCGCTCCTCTTGTATCTTCCTCTTACCTTTTTTACCTTATGCCTTGTGCGATGGCCCAGACCGGATCTGGAGCTTCGTCCCGGTGTCCTTCTTAGTGTGCCCTCTCGTGGTGTATTCCCAGGAGGGGGCCTGCCGCTACTCGCGGCTTCTCATTCTTTCCCCCTCTCCGACCAGTCCTTCTTCTCCTCCTCTGTTTTTGTTTTTTTTCTGGACCTCTTTGCTCGCTTTTTTGTATTGACTGGCATGGTGCCATCGAGCCCCGAGCCATGGTGGGTCGCTTTTATTTCGGGAGGGTCCGTCCGAGAGTTGCAGGGCCTGTGGCTTTTGCAAAATTTCCTTTTCGGAGAAACTCCAAGCCTCGTGTCATGGGGACTGACGTTCCCCAGTTGCACGAGGGTAGACGTGGTGGCACGTTAAAGGGCCGGGCATCTGGTAGCGCACGTGCTGTACAGGTGCGGCAGGCGACGGGGAGTCAGGAGGCTCCATGATTTGAATTTCTGTCAGTATTCTCTCCCTTCGCAGTTGGCGGGAACTTGGACTCCCGCTGGATGGGGGACAAAGTCCTACTCTGGGGACCAACCCTTGGAAGCATGAGCCCGACCCCGGCCGGGTGTTGACCTCAGTCGGAGGGCTCGCTCCATGAGCCCGACCCCTGCTAGGAGTTGACATTGATAGGAGAGCTTGTCTTGGAAGCATGAGCTCGATTCCGGTCGGGAACTGACATTGGCAAGAGGGCTCACTTTGGAGGCATGAGCTCGATCCTAACTGGGAGCTGATCTCGATAGGAGGGCTTACCTTGAGAGTAATTGAGTGCCACCCTTAAATGGCCCTCGAAAAAAAAAAAAAAAAAAAAATTAATCTCTCATTCATATCCGTCATCGTGGATTTGAAAAAAAAAAAATTTTTGGATACCTCTGGTCTTTCACCCTTGCGCGCAGGAACCGGGATTGAGGCCTTCTTGTACCCACGAAAGAACACACAAGTTTGACGTGGATTTTCAAGCAAAATGGCACGGCCTACATATTCTCTAACATCCATAGCATTTTTTTTGCGGCACGGTACAAGTTTATATTCCCAAAAAAAAAAAAAAAAAGAAAACCACGAACTATAGAAAAATAGAGTCCTCGGCAGCAAAGTGCAGGGTCATTGTCGCCGAACCGCGGCAGCTAAACGACACCGCTTCCTCTGATTCCCTCGTCCTCTTCCCCGGCCTTAAATTTTGTGGGCCGGACTCGTACGTGCCACGCGACGAGATGGGTTGCGTGGTTATGATGGTTGTATGGGGAGCCGAGTAGGGGATCTGGCTTCTTTTTTTTCTTTTTTTTTTTTGGTAATTCAAAAGGGATCTGGCTTCTGTTCCTGTGGTCCTGCGGAGGCTGTTTACCGTAGCAATGTCAGGCGAATAAGGACAAATCGGGGAAGCGCCGGTCGGTCGCGCTGTCGTGCGTGACGTGATGGGTGAGTGCATGGACCGACGCAGGGATCCCTACGAGTCTGCCGGTCCGGTCGGAGCCGAGGGTTTGGTGGGGATTGAAGAAGGCTGCGGGTACAGTGAGGAGGTACATCGCGGCCGAGGAAGAGCTTTTGAAAGGATCCAAAGTGACCGATGGAAATAATCTTTCGCTTCAGCCAGCGGTCGATTCCTCTCGCTGTTGAAACGCATGCTCGCTCACCGTCGTCCTGGTCGGTTCCTTATAGAAGAAATAGCCAGCCCCCGTATTAGTATGAGAGGGAGAGATATGGACATGATGCATGAGATGCCTACATCTTCATTGCAGTCATATTTGCTACTATTGACACACCAAACCCCACCAACTTCTTCTTTCTTTCTTTTTTTTTTTTTTTTTTTGACTCTTGACACTGCATACGTACGAATATATGGTACCAGACCTGCAAGTTGATTTTTTTAAATAATATTTTTTATTAAATATTTATTAAAAAGGTACCGTTCAAAATATATTTATAGAAATTTTTTTTTTTTTTCGACTTGGAATGTACCGACATAAAAATGAAGGGACGAGATGTACGTAAAGAAATTGCATATCGTACCTGTAATTTTTTATTAAGAAATAACAGATACAATATATAATTTATTAATTTAAAATAAAATATTTTTTTAAAAAAAAAATTAAAAAAATCATTAAAAATCATTAAAAAAATTTAAAAAATGATATAATAATAATATATTTGATATTATAATAAATATTTTATATTTTTAAAATATAATAAATATATTATAATATATTAAATTATAAATTATAAATTATAATATAATATATTTGTTGATGTATGCATACCGATCGTGATGATGGTGGCGTCGCATCGAGTATCATCGGTGCAGCATAACAGGTTGGAATATCGAACGACGAGGTCAGAGATGATGGGATGCAAGACCGGCAGTATTCGTGCGAGCCCGGGCACCTACATGACTGTGCCCCCGAGATCTGATCGTGCCACGCGACGGATTCAACTGCCAGCATGACGTACAACTCCATCGTATGCAGCATCCGTCGGTGCAATAAGACTAACAGAGGCTACTAGGATAGCAACAATCTATTGGTAGTATCAAGTCTTGTATATGTGCAACCATCTGATCGTACCATATGGACGTTCCTGGTGATCACGTCGTACGACGGGTCTGGCCACTACAGATGCACATGGACTCCACCCAGGTGATGCCTGTCCGATTCGCATGTATCGACAAATATACTATATTATAATATATAATATATAATTTAATATATTATAATATATTTATTATATCTAGAACTTAAAATATTTATTATAATATAAAATATATTAAAATATATTATTATGATATCAGGTTATCATATTTTTTTTATTTTTAAAATTTTTATTTTTAATTTTTTTATTAATTTTTACATATTTTTATTAATTTTTATTTATTATTTTTTTAAAAAATATTTATTTATTTATTTTTTTTGATGCTGGAACAAGCAGCTGGCCGTAGTCGAAGCAAATCGGAGAAGGCGCGATCGCAATGAAGAGGAACAAGCGGGTCGAGAAGTTGAAACCGATAAACGAACGCGCGTTGTTCTTTGCCTTTAAAAAACCAGCAGTGCACAGGGAATGGGAGTCATCGAGCCATCGAGCCTTTCCACGCCACCCTTTTTTTTTTTTTTTTTTTTGGTAAACAAAAGAGGGGGTGTGTGGAAGAGTTAGACCCCGGGCGAACCGCGCCACCTTTCAGCTCTATCCCATCTTCCTTTCATAAGCTATCGAACCCTTACCCATTCACCATTCTCCCCTTCCATAAAACTTTCTCCAAGGCGATAGCCTGTTGCCATTCTCTTCCCTCTTCCGCTACTTCACCTCTTATTTGGTCGTTCATCACCAGACTGCCAGACACCACAGTTCCAGATGGAATCATATTTTTATGTTATTCATGTTGTTATATATTCTTTTTACAGGATAAATAAAAAAGTAAATATATTTTCAATTCAATATTTATTTATTTTTATTTGTGTTTTTAAAGAATTATTTTGAAACAACCTAGGTTTTATAAAACAAGCTGTGATCTACCGGTACGGTTCGTACTCAAAAAAAATAAAATAAAATAAATCTCAAGATACGATCTTTTATTATTAAAGTTTTGGAGGATTGTTTACATAATTTTCATCGTGAAAGGACAGGCTGTGATCTAAGGATAGAGTTCATATTCTTCAAAGATAGATTATTGTATAACGCTAATCATAAACATAATTATGTAAAAGGAATATCAAGCTTGATCATTTTTAGTATAGGTAGTTTTGTTTAATCTTAGACCTTTCATCGGTAATTTTTTTAGAGCATATTTTCTGACCTTCATTCTTTTGATTTTTGAAATAACCATCCAAAATTTCTATGAAATCGATCTCACCGCTTCTAAATTATTAATAAATTAATTTAATGATTTTTAATCATTTCACGACAAGACAGATCATATATGGTGCAAGATCTTTCACTCCCACTCTCATAAAGTCGTAAAATATTGAATTGGATTATAACTTTGATTATCCAGCTCGGTGAACGTGTCCCAAGTCCGAATCCTGCAGGATCTAACTCAACAAGATCCATTCAGAGATGGTGAGTTAGAGGCTATTTCACCCTCTTAGCTTAAGTAATGGACTCAAACCAAGCCAAACTTAAAAATGCCCGATCGCCGGATCGAAACCTCAGCCGCTCGAATCAAGAACCAGCTTGATTCTTGGATTTGAGAAATTGTGGCACAGGGTTTAGATTTTAGAAGGGGGCACACGAATAGATCCAGGTTTCGATCGAAAGGTATCCCCTATCAAGAGCAGTAATGATAGTTATCGATGCAGTACTGTACCAGTAGTGTAATCTATGTTCTGCGATATGACTGCCTTATCGGCTTATCCAAACCAACAAGTTGGCATCAAACCCGCATGGGCTCGGCGACTTTATCGAAGGTGACATGGGTTCCGTCCTGCTGACCTGGGCCCACCCTATTTACCCATGGCAAAAGTCCCTGCTCATCCCATCTTCCTTTTGCTCTCTCTCTCTCTCTCTATATATATATATATATATTATTTTTATTTTTATTTTGGGGGGTGGGGCCGGGGGGTAATTGTAAGGAGGCGAAGAGCCACCCATGAGTTTTTTTGGTAAATATATAATTGGGATTGTTACAGGATGAGAATCAAACAAGATTAACACGGTGCGGTAGATGGTGCAACCAAAAAAAAAACAGAAAATATGCTCTACAGCGAAAATATCCTCGTTGTAGATCGGACAGCAACTTCGTGAATGGCAGGAACTTGGGTCATCTTCTGAAGAGAGTACACCAGCCACCGTAGCAAAACGGTAATGTTGTATCTCATTACAGAGAATGGATCGATCCTCGGTAGAACAGTTTCGTGTAGAATTTTTTATGATGCTCCTAAATTTTAGAGTGATTTAGAAGACCATGACAGGGATGCTAGAGACTCATGGAGCTTGAAGGCGTGTCCCAAACTATCATGTAGGTATTCCAGGGTTTTCTGGAATTTTTTCCATGATCCCTTTTGAGTCATGTTAGGTCGGGGGTTTGATCCAAAGATTATTAATTTTATGTTGGCTTTGAAAGGGAGAGTTTTTTGAGAGATTGTAACGTAACCCAATCGGGTTATGAGGTTGGGTCCAGGTTTGTTAAATTGGTTAGGAGGTTAGCCAATTGGTTGGTTAGTTGGTTGGTTGTAATCAATTAGGAAGCCCAACCATGTGAGGTATCCTAATCAATTTGTTATTGGCCCAAGACAAGTCCTAATCGTCCATGTGATTGAATCCTAACAAGATTCAAGAGGTAGTTGCAGTCCAACAAAAAGTCCAATATCAGACGCCCAATCCAAGAAGGCTTCAACGTCCCCCATGTGTTATAAATATGAGAAGATGGGGTGTACGGTTGAAGAGGGTCCAAGAGGCCGACCCCTTTGGGGTCTCACGGTCATGTGAAAACCGTGGAGAGATCAGCGGGTCTTACGGTCATGTAAAGACCGTGGAGAGATCAGAGTGAAGGCCTTGGTCCGTGGGGCTTGGCTTATGGTTCCAAGGTGGAGGCTTCTTGGAGACCACAAGTGAGGGAGTCCGCATGGGAGACCATAGTGATGGACTGCAGAGAGGCGCACGTGAGGGAGATATCACGTGGAAGACTTGTGCCGTGATGGTGTTCACTGGGCTTTGGAGAAGGACGCACGTTGAGGTATTGTCCGTGCGTGGCGTACGTGGATTCTTGGGGCATGAGGCCTGCAAAAGAGAAGACGTGCGGAGCAGCGAGAAGCTTCTGGGTTTTCAGAAAGGCTGTCAAGTGTTATCTTGTTTGTTATAACAAGATTTTTTTTCCAAAGGAATAAAGCAATCTCTCTTTTTCTCCTACATCTCTTCCCAGGTACTTGTTCCCTTTTCGCCATGATAGTATCAAGTTGGATCCGGGTATTCTGTGGAACGAGTTTGCTCTACAACAACTGGTATCAGAGCCGATCTTGATGCGGTGACGTGAAGGATGCAGG
The DNA here is from genome assembly GCA_021397845.1 of Areca catechu. Lineage (NCBI taxonomy): Eukaryota > Viridiplantae > Streptophyta > Magnoliopsida > Arecales > Arecaceae > Areca > Areca catechu. The sequence goes on from CM038039.1 coordinate 32,641,360, forward strand.
AAAGAGGACTCGCGGTGGTGGTGCAGATCTCTGGTTATGAGATCTGGAGGTGAGGGCTCGTTTCCCTCCCTGGAGATACGGAGAAGAACTGGATCTGGAGGTGCAGATCCAGATCTGGGCGATGCACGGAGTCGCGTGCGGATGTGGCTCAGGGCGTCGGCCGCAGCAGAGCGGCGCGGGGCATCACGGGAAGACGCACGGACCAGCGCGTCGCAGGGCATGGCCGCAGGTACGGACGCGGCACACGGCGTCGGTCGCAGGACAGCGGTGCAAGGGCGACGCACGGCGGCTCGGGCGAGAAGGCGCAAGGGCGACACACGGTCACAGGCCCGGAGCAGGGCCGCGGGTGCGGACGTGGCGCAGAGCGACGCGGAGGAGTCGCAGCGGGCTGTCGTGGGCGCGGCGCAGCCGCGGGCACGGCGTAGGGAGTGGACTTGCCGGTCGCACGGAGGCGCGGGGCATCGCGGGCGCTGGCTCGGCTGCAGCATCGCAGGAGTAGCGCGGGGCATCGCGGGAGCGTCGCGGGGCCGGTGTGGGTGCGCGGATGGTGCATGGCCGGTCGTCGGTGGCTCGGCATCGTCGCGAGAGGTCGCCGGAGGCGACGGCTACGGCCGGAGGGCGACGGCGCGGCAGGGAGAGGCTGCGGTCCATGGTTCCCTGCTGTGGACCGGCAGCCTTGGCAGCCCGTGCACCGGCGGGCTGGTTCACAGTGAACCGGGCAATCAAGATTTCAAGTCACTCTATGCTCTGAAAATTGTGCAGATGGATTTTCGACGATTCCGGGCTCAATTGAACTCCGATTTGAGCCCCGTCTATGCCGTTGGACTCCATTTTTCGAGCTCTTCGTGTTGAGCTAGGTTGGATCCAATGATGAAGTCAGATCATAGGGTTTGTGGAGATCGCGGTGCAGTGGCTGTGTGTGCGGGCAGCACGTGCAGGTTGGTTCCATTTTCGGCTCTCCCAGGCGGACAGAGGTTCGTGGTGCTGGGAGCAATGTGGAGGTTTGATGATTGTGTGGATCTCGTCAAGGATGATGGATCCTGTGGTGCAGGAGTTCGCGATGGTGGTGTAGAGCTGCAGGTTCTGTGCTGTGGAGCATTGACAGGTCGGGTGATCTGTGGTTCAGCATAGGTGGAGCGACACATACCAGAGATCTTCAGAGCAGCATGAGTGGTAGCTTCATCAGTAGTAGACCAGGCTTTTGGTCACTATGGAGGAGAGCGATCGGTAGTACTCCAGCTTCCTTGATCGTGATGGAGCTGAACGTTTGTGGTATCTTGCATGGTTGGAGAGGAGTCTTGGGAGATGGATATCTCAGGGAGACTGAGTACATCAGCAGAGGCGGTGCCAGGAGCAGCTCAGGAAGATAGGAGACAATCTCAGGGAGCGCCGTAGGTATCGGACAATCGGGAGTGTCCCGGTATGGCGGGATTGGTCTAGGGACAGAGACTGGAACTGATGGAGATGGCAGCTCAGGAAGACCATAGATAGGTCTCAGGGAGCGCCAGGGACATCATGCAGCCGGAAGACAGGCTGGGACTTGATGGAGCAGCCACTGGAGATGGTTGCTAGGTTTAGTCGCTGGATTAGCAGAGGAGTTGGGATGAGCTCCTGAGTTTCGAAGGTTCCTGCGGGGATGCAGAGTATCCAAAACGGTCTCGGAGAGGTCCGCGTGATGCGGAGGATCCGAGGAGGTAGCGATGGTGTTCGAGGTGCAGCGACAAGCTCAGCAGGGCAGCGTTGAGTAGCTGGCCTCGGGGTTTCTTTCTGTGGCATCAGTGGGACTTTAGTTTCAGGTAGAGCACCCAAGAGAGGTGGCTTCACGGGTGGAGCAGGATTCGACACGAGTTCAGAGCGGGAGATGCAGGGATACTGGCCATATCCTAGCACGAGCGTCAGTGGTACACTTAGCCAGGTGGAGCAGAGTGTGCAGAGATTGGCGTAGCTCTGAGAAGATGGTGTCAGGTAGAGCTCCAGTTACAGCAAGTGCTGGTTCAGGTTCGCTATGTTCTCTCCAGGAAAGTCCAAGAAAAAGTCCAATGCAGCTGCCAGGCAGAAGGAAGGCTACAATCGTGGTGCCAAGGTACAAGCAAGGACTTCGGCTGTGGAGGCGATCATCCCAAAGGTCTCCAGGTGTATGCAGCAGCTGAAGGGTGTTGGCAAAGGCAAGGAGATCCGTACAAGGAGCTGTCAGGACACGCAGTTACAGTCGGGTTGTGCATGGAGGACATTGCCAGGTTTGCCAAGGCTTGGGGCACCAAGATGGAGATTGTAGGGTTTTTTGTGGTGCTCCCAAGCCTTGGAGAGACTTGGAAGACCATGGCAGGAATGCTAGAGGCGATCCCTGGAGCTTGGAGGAGTGTCCCAAGCTATCCTAGAGGTATTCCAGGGTTTTCTGGGGTTTTTCCTCAGGATCCCTTTTGAGTCATGTTGGGTCAGGGGGTTTGACCCAAGGATTATTAATTTTATATTGGCTTTGAAAGGGGGGAGTTTTTTGAGAGATTGTAACATAACCCAATTGGGTTATGGGGTTGGGTCCAGGTTTGTTAAATTGGTTAGGAGGTTAGCCAATTGGTTGGTTAGTTGGTTGGTTGTAACCAATTAAGAAGCCCAACCATGTGAGGTATCCTAATCAGTTTGTTATTGGCCCAAGACAAGTCCTAACCGCCCATGTGATTGAATCCTAACAAGATTCAAGAGGTAGTTGCAGTCCAACAAGAAATCCAATATTAGACGCCCAATCCAAGAAAGCTTCAACGTCCCCCATGTGCTATAAATATGAGAAGATGGAGTGTGCGGTTGGAGAGGGTCAAGAGGCCGACCCCTTTGGGATCTCACGGTCATGTAAAGACCATGGAGAGATCAGCGGGTCTTACGGTCATGTGAAGACCGTGGAGAGATCAGCGTGAAGGCCTTGGTCCATGGGACTTGGCTCATGGTTCCAAGATGGAGGCTTCTTGGAGACCACACGTGAGGGAGTCCGCATGGGAGACCATGGTGATGGACTGTAGAGAGGCGCACGTGAGGGAGATATCACGTGGAAGACTTGTACCGTGATGGTGTTCACGGGGCTTTGGAGAAGGACGCACGTTGAGGTATTATCCGTGCGTGGCGTACATGGATTCTTGGGGCATGAGGCCTGCAAGAGAGAAGACGTGCGGGGCAGCAAAAAGCTTCTGGGTTTTCAGAAGGGCTGTCGAGTGTTATCTTGTTTGTTGTAACAAGATTTTTTCTTCAAAGGAATAAAATAATCTCTCTTTTTCTCCTACATCTCTTTCCTAGTAATTGTTTCCTTTTCGTCATGACAGTATCAAGTTGGATCCGGGTATTCCGTGAAACGAGTTTGTTCCACAACACTTCGGCACCTCCCAAATTAAACCATATTCTCTCCGGTTGAGCTATTATCAATTATGGAACATTCTTGAGTTCCTTTCCACCTTGCAACACCACTATAGAATGAGAATTGAGAATATATAGCCAGCCAAAGAACTGGTTTCAAATATTGCTGACACCAAGAAGAGCATACTTCATCTGCTAGGCTTTGAGGAACGAAAGGAATAATCTAAGTCATCACAAAACTAATTAAGTCCAAACATGAGAGCCGAAGGGTATGCAATAAATATATGAGATCACATGATTCACCGGTATCAACACGTAAAACACAAAGCTTCCTTTCAAGGAGCTCCTTGTATATTATATTCGACTTATTTTTTTATATAAAAAAAAAAATGGAGGGAGGAAAATTTTCATTGTAGCTGTTTTTACTGGATCCCGTCTCGTCAAGCCATGTTAGATTCGGATAGCAATTTTTTCGTAATATCCTTCCCATCCGAAGATAAGTATGTCAGCCTGTTTTCACTAAGCTACTAAAATATAATGCTTCATCTCGATCCTAATCATGTATTTTAAAAAAAAATTTAAATTTAATTGAATCACCGTATAAATTACATCTCGAATCTATGACAGGAAAAACATGATCATACACGTCCACGAAATATCAACTTAGTGGTTATATTCGATTTATTTATTAGGAGCAGCTCCAGCCACCGTACAGGGGGCCAGGGCCAGAGGCTCCTACCTATCTTTCAGACCAATTTAGCTAGCCATGGGCCGCATCACATATCTCCTGAAAGGGACAAAAAGTAAGATTTTTTTACCGTAGCACAAGTGATTTTCCCTGCTACGACGAACAGACCCGTCATTTCATGTTGCAAGCCAAAAACCGAAGTCAAAGGTTTATTTTGCAAGCAAAAGCAAGTTGGCTAGCCCAAGGTTAAATTTCTTTTTTTAAAAAAAATATATAAAATATTTTATTATTTTTACTTGCATAAAAATTCATACAAAATTACATATCAAACCAGCAATCTCATTTTTAGCTTGCATCATAATTTAAATAAAGAAATCATAGATTTATTTTTAGCTTGCATCATAATTTAAATAAAGAAACCATAGATAAAACCTATGATTTCTTGATAAAATGATAGATTTCATTATAATTTTGTAATGCACCATAATTTTAGATATGTGAGGAACATGGAAAGAACTCGTAGACCTTATCTTTAAATTTATTTTAAATTAATATAAAAAAATAATTTTTAAAAATTAATTAAAAAAATAAATTATGATAATAAATATATTTAAGAAAATATAAATTTAACTTACAATTTATTTCAAATAAAAATATAAATAAAATCTTAAAAATAAAAAAATATAAAAATATATATTTAAGAGAACTCGCAGATCAAGCCTACAAGTTATGTTGAAATATATATTTCTAATAACATAATATTTGATATGTTATATTAAACATATTATAATATTTTTTTATATTAAAAATATATAATAAATATATTATATTACATTCAATATATTATTTGTTATATTATAGTTTACTTTATAATAATGTAATATGTTATATTATATTATAATGTAATATGTTATATTACATTATAATACATTATAAAATATATTTACTATAACATGACATGTTATATTAAATATATCATAGTAATTATTTTATATTAAAAAGTAGTAATTAAATTAATATATATAATATAAATTATTATGTTATAATAGTGTAATATGTTTTATTATATTATAATACATTATAATATATTTATTATAAAATGTTATATTATAACAAAATTATTTTAATAATTATTTTATTTTAAAAATATAAAAATTATAGTAATATAATATAATATAACATAATATAAAATTATGCTATAATATATTAATATAAATATTATAATAATATATTGAAATATATTATTATAATAATTATAATAATTGCACCAGGTGGTAGGAGGTGGCTGGGCTAGGGTTTGTTGTTGTATGGGACCGGGCTCATGTTTAATATATTTTTCTTGCACTTTCATGTATTTTAATAATTTAATATTTTATTTGCTTATATTTTATTTTATTTTATTTTATTATAAAATAAGTAAAATATATTATTAATGATTAGTATTTTTTATATCTTTTTATCATTATGTATTTAGATTATGTTAGATGTTAACTTCCAAATCTCATCGAGCATGCTTATAATATTATATTATAATAATTTTATATAATAATTTTAAATTTTTATCATAATAATATAATATATTATAATAAGATGATATATTATTGTTAGTATCTGAAATATTATATTATATTATTATATGATAATAACTATATTATTATATAAAAAGTACCTAAGTATTATTAGATTTGAACAAGTCTCGTCTAATAAAAGACATACTAATATAAAAATAAAATGATATGTAATTAACGATATTTGATTTTAAGAGTACACTTTAAATTTCAATAATCTAATTAAAAATAAATTTCATGAGTATTAAATATATAAATAAAAACTTTAAAATAAAAAAAAACTTAAATTTGTTATAAAAATATAAATTTAAAGCGACATCAATCCATAAATGTAAAACATAAATAGATACTAAAGATATATCTTACATCCTACAAGGTGGTTGTCTCCTTTTGCATGTAGATTGCGTCCTACGAGGCATTGGTAGGGATGGCAACGGGTCGGGTTTGGGTCGGGTCGGGTCATCCAAAATCCATACCCGCTCCACTAAAAAATTATCCGTCCTATATCCGTCTCGGGTCGGGTATAAAAAAATCACGTATGGATCGGGTCAGGTCGGCTATACCCGGTCTCATAAAACTTAGTTTATTTAAAAGCTAAACGGGTCAGTTCGAGTTGGGTCGGGTCGGGTATATCTGTCCCATATCCAATTTACTTAAATATTTTATAAATATAATTTTTTTATATATAAACAGGTCGGGTTCGGGTCGGGGCGTACTACTACCCATACCCGACTCGAACCCGAGTCGAATTTTTTTTTATATAATCCATATCCGTTTATAAATTAAGCGGGTCTGATTTTACCATCCCCATTAGGGTCGGGTCGGGTCGGATATCCATCGGATCGGTAAAAATTACCATCCATAGGCATTGGTTCTATTTTATGCCTTTACTCGGTTCCTGATGCTCTATCGGATGTTCTACATGAGTGAACACCTCCTATGTAGCTACCTGTTATGATCCCTTGCCTATATACTCACCTTATGGTATAAGTATTCCTGATGTATCATGTAGTCTAGCACAGCAGCATAGTCAAAATGCACGGTAGCATCCTTAGCAGACATGATATGTCTCATGTTCTCATGAAGATAACTGACCATAGATATATACGGAGTAAACTCTAGCATCAAATATGGAGAGGTACTATATAATAAATGCATCCTATCATCAACTAATAAGTAAAGATCCTATCGGATTCAGGAATTATATTAATTCTATATATCAATTACAGTAATCAAACAAAATATAATAGGAGTTGAAAAAAATTTTGATAGTATTTCTTCTTAGTTCTTCCTATATAAATATTTATGTACGAGGAGAACTAAAAAAAATATTATCCAACATTTCCTTCGATCTTTATTGCACATTATTTAGTTATTGTAACTGACCTATAGAATTAATAACAATTCCTAAACTATCTAAACTGGACAATCAATTAATTAATATACATAATTTTTCCATCCTTACAAAAATATATAAATGTATAAATGCTATAGAATATATACATTAATCAATTGATAGGTCTATAGCTCCATGCAATGCAAATTTTGTAAATATAAATATCTAATTAATTAGTTAAATTAATATGTAATTACAAAACATTAACATACCAATAAAAATAATTTATATGTCTTAAAACTATAAACATGGATGCTATATATTTTTATTAAAGCTAGAGCAAACATAAAAGAAGAAGCAAAAACTTATCTGATCTGAACAAAATAAATGTTACATCATATTTTATATTCTTTTTTTATAAAAAAAAGGGATGGGAGGAGGACAATCCCCGCTGTAGCTGTCCCCACTGGGCCCCCGCCTCGCCAACCATGTTCGATTCGGATAGCATTTTTTTGGTAATACCCTCCCCATCCAAAGGTGAGTACGTCAGCCTGACCCCACTAAGTTACTAAGTTGCCAGAGTAGAATGCTCCCTCCTGTCCCCAAAGGTAAGTACGTCAGCCCGACCCCACTAAGTTACTAAGTTGCCAGAGTAGAATGCTCCCTCCTGTCCCCAGTCATGTGCCCCAGAAAAAATTCCTGGATTTAATCGAGTCACCGCATGGATCACGCCTCGAATCTATGATCGGAGAGACGTGAGCGTGAGCACCCACCAACTATGCTACTACCTTAGTGGTCAAATTTTATATTCAATGTGCTGAGTTTAAAATGACTTACAGAATAAATATATCTTATCACCAACTAATAGGTAAAGGTTTTATCCCATTCAGTAATTGCATTAATTCTATTGATTAATAATGGTAATCAAATAATATGTAATAAGGGCCGAAAGAAATTTCAACAGATTTTTTGTTAATTCTTTCCACACAAATATTTATGTATGAGAAGAACTAAAGAAAAATATTATCCAAAATTTTTTTCAATCCCTATTATACATCATTTGATTATTGTAATTGACCTATAAAATTAATTACAATTTTTAAACTGGACAATCAATTGACCAATGTATATAATTCTTCCATCCATATAAAAATATATAAATATACAAATACCCCAAAATATATATATAATCAATTAACGGGTCTATAGTTCTATGCAATACAAATTTTGTAAATATAAACATCAGCCAAAAGCTAAATTTCCTTATTTTTAATATCTTGGTCTGATTTTGGATCTTAAATCTTTTAGGTACTTTTAATTCTCGTTCAACTTTTTTTTTCCTCCATTAATTCAACTTTATTTTTTCTCCACTAATTTTTTCTCAATTAATCAATTTCGAATACTTTATTTTCCCTCCACTATTTTTTACACATTATATTATTAATGAATTAAAATTGAGAATAAATTATAATAATTTATTTTATATTAAATGTCATGATATTATACATATACAATATATTCATAATATAAGTAAAATGTATTATTAATTATTAGTATTTTTTATTTTTTTTTATCATTATGTATTTAGATGTTGTTAGATGTTAACTTCCAAATCTCGTCAACCATGATCTGCACTATAGTGCAACCAATATATTATTATAATATTTATATTATAATAATTTTATATAATAATATTATATTATTACCATAATAATATAATATATTATAATAATATGATATATTATTATTAGTATGTGAAACATAATATTATATTATTATATGATATTAAGTATTATATTATATAAAAAGTATCTAAGTATTATTAGATTTGGACAAGTCTCGTCTAATAAAAAACATACTAACATAAAAACAAAATGATCTATAATTAATTATATTTAATTTTAAGAGTACACTTTAAATTTTAATAATCTAATTTAAAATAAATCTCATGAGTATCAAATATATAAATAAAAGAATTTAAAATAAAAAAACTAAAATTTATTACATAAACATAATCTTAAAATGTCATCAATACATAAATAGATATTAAAGATATATCTTACATCCCACAGAGTGATTGTCTCCTCCTGCATGTAAATTGCATCCGACAATACATTGGTTCTACTTTACATCCTTACTCAGTCCCTGATGCTCCATCGGATATTCTACATGAGTGAACACCTCCTATGTAGCTACCTGTTATGATCCCTCACCCATATACTCACCTTATAGTATGAGTATCCATGATATATCATATAGTCTAGCACATTAGCATAGTCAAAATGCACAGCAGTATCCTTAGCAGACATGATATGTCTCATGCTTCATGAAGATAACTAACTGTAGATATGTATGGAGTAAACTCTGGCCTCATATATGGAGATGTACTATATAATAAATGCATCATATCACCAACTAATAAGTAAATGTCTTATCCAATTCAGGAATTATATGAATTCTATATATTAATTACAGTAATCAAATGAAATACAATGGGGCTGAAAAAAATTTTACAGTATTTTTTCTTAGTTCTTTCCGTATAAATATTTATGTATAAGAAAAACTAAAGAAAAATGCTATTCGAAATTTCCTTCGATCTCTATTGCACATTGTTTGGTTATTGTAATTGACCTATAGAATTAATTATAATTTATAAACTATCCAAACTGGATAATCAATTAATTAATTTACATAATTTTTTCACCTGTACAAAAATATATAAATATATGGATGCTATAGAATATATATATTAATCAATTGATGGCTTTATAGCTCCATGCAATACAAATTTTGTAAATATAAACATCTAATTAATTAGTTAAATCAATATGTAATTACGAAACATTAACATACCAATAAAAATAATTATATGTATTAAAACTACAAACATGGATGCCACATGTTTTTATCAAAATTAGAGTAAGTATAAAAGAAGAAACAAAAACTTACCGGTCTGAACAAGGTAAACGTTACATTATATTTTATATTCAATATGCTGAGTTTAAAATGACTTACATAATAAATATATTCTATCATCAACTAATAGGTAAAAGTTTTATCCCATTTAGCAATTGCATTACTTCTATAGGTCAATAACAGTAATCAAATAATATATAATAGGGGCCGAAAGAAATTTCTACAGATTTTTTCTTAGTTTTTTTTACATAAATATTTATATATGAAAAGAACTAAAGAAACATATTGTCTGAGATTTCTTTTGATCTCTATAGTACATCATTTAATTACTATAGTTGATCTATAGAATTAATTACAATTTTCAAACTATCAAAACAGGATAATCACTTGATTAATATACATAATTTTTCCATCCATATAAAAATATATAAATGTATAAATGCCAATATATATATATATATATATATTAATTGATGGGTCTATAGTTCCATGAAATACAAATTTTGTGAATATAAATATCAGTGAGAAGCTAGATTTTCTTATTTTTAATGTCTTGGTCCGATTTTGGATCTTAAATCTTTTGGGTACCTTTAATTTTCATTCAACTTTATTTTTCCTCTACTAATTCAACTTTATTTTTTCTCCACTAGTTTTTTTCCATTAATCAATTTCGGATACTTTATTTTCCCTCCACTAATTTTTATACATTATATTATTAATGAATTAAAATTGAGAATAAATTATAATAATTTATTTTATATTAAATGTCATGATATTATACATATACAATATATTAATAATATATATTATATTTATGCCATATTATTATTATATTGTTATTGTTAATGTTAATGTTTAATACTTTTATATTATATATTTATTATTTATAATATTAATATCTTATCACATTATATTAAACGATTGATATAATTCATCTACGGTTCTATAATTAAAGCATCATTCTGATTTTTTATTAAATATAATTTGTTATCATAAGTTTTTTACATTATTTTTCTCATAATAATTAATATTAATATTTATAATAATAATATCATATATAATTATATTAAGTTAATATAATTTATATTAATTATATTATGATATTATAAAATATTAAAGTATTTAATTATAATAACCGACAAATGCTGTGATGCTCAAAAAAATTATAATTATTAATTTTATTTAAAATTTAATTTATTATTTTATTAAGAATCTAGTACCGACAACTCTTCTGAGTACAAGCTTAGCATCTTAGAAAATATTAAGAAAGATCTTAGCAACATGCTCCAAGATAATATAGAGTAATATATTATGCATGATTGAGATCAATAATTGAGATTAATAATGAAAATCAATATACTTCCTAGAGATTGAAAATATTTATCATAAAAATCTATCAACAAGAGAAAGTATCATGATAATACCAAACTTTCTGATATACGATCGCACGGGGGTTCTAGGGGTTGGAAATCATCCGAAGAGGATAGGTGAGGCTGGAGGAGGCCGAGGGGGCCAAAAAATGATCGATGCGGTCCCGAGAGGGCTGAAAAATTATTAGGATGTCCGGGGGGCAGAAAAATGCTTGGTAGGGAGGGGGCCACGAAAACTCTCTATTGAACATAGGAGGGGGACCGAAAATTGCTTGGAGAGGATAGGTAGGGCCGGAGCGGGACGGGAAAACGATCGAGAAGTCTCAAGGGGGTCGAAAAATGCTCGATGGGAGGCTACAAAAGCTTTCTGTTAGATATGAGGGGTTGCCCGGTGGGTTCCAGAAAAGGGATCTCTGTCGAAGCAGGGAGGCAAACTTATCTCAAAAAAATTGTAGATGGAGGCTACAATTTCACTAAGAAATCTTGTATTCCAGGTATGATTTCACTAAGAAATTGCATCTTCCGCCTGGTTTCTCCACCGTACACCCACTAGTGCAACATGTTAACTTGAGTTGCCACATAAGCCAAAAGAGGGTAGTTTGATAAATAAGCTTCAGACAGGGGTAATTTCATAGATAAATAATAAAATAAAATTATATAAAAAAAATCCAAGGTTGCATTCCTTTAGGGTGGAAATTTTTAACTCAAATTTGGTAACCCATTCAATCCTGATTGGAATTAACTTTTTTTTTTTTCCTGTGGAATGGAATTAATAGGATTACGTGAGGGTTTGTATAATTTACTTCAGTTCACCTGGGATCAACAAGCTATGAATGAATTTACTTCAGGTTTAGTAGCCCCTGGACCACAACAAGGTTCATCATGAATAGATTTGGCAAATCCTCAAAACGTAGCCCCGCTTGTCCCTGGTTTGTAATACAATAAGACTCTATAAGTCTTGCTAGGATGATTGGGAAGAACAAGTCGAAGATGACATACAAAATTTTAGTCCCACACGGAATAATTAATGTGAGAGAGTATTGTTATATATGATTTGAGTTCAAAGCCTAAGATGGTTGAGGTTTTTGGTGAAATTAGGTTCATTATATTTAGACATGCAATTGATGTTTCTAACCGTACCAGTGGATTGGACATGGACCTGACTCCACCTGTTGCTATCCAATGTGACTTCCCTACTACTGCAATGAAAGTTCCTATTAAGCATTTGATCCTCATATCAAAATTTATATTTGGAATTATGTCCTCAAAAATCCAACTCTTTAAATCCGTTTTTTATCATGCATTTGAATTTGGATCATGCCCTTCATAATGGAACTTGTCATTAAATATCTACGACCATAAACTTCTTTGAATTATCTTTGCTCAATGACTAGCATGTATTGAAGTTTTGAAGTCAACCATGATTTCAGTTACAACCAGCAAAATTATAGATTTACGGGCTAGGCTTTTTCTCCCTATAAACTCATTATAATGGCCCAATCCAAAAATCCACTAGGATTTCCAGCAAATCATCCAAAAAGTCCCAAAATAGAAGAGGGTTTCACTCTGGATAAAGGATCTGATGTTGGTTTTTCGTAACATATATCCATATAAATATTAGTGGTTTCGTTTTCGTCTTGTGCTTCAACTTGAAAAGGCGGCGGCTCGAACCCTGTTCTCTCGGGCCCAAAGAGAAGCCTTATGCGTGCCATGTTTGATATCTCCTTATAGGCCCATTCGGGTGTACCCAAAAAAGATGGCCCATTCGGGCATTTCGGAGCAATCCTCCAACTGGATTCTTTGAATTATTCGTACACATATTTTTGCCTCTTCTAGGAATGTTTTTTGAGCGGGGTCCAGAACTTGAGACTCTCTCTTTATTATTAGTGAATTTTGAGATTCCATGCGAAAAAAATTATACTCTTTTTTTTTTTTTTTTTCATTGTCCTTATTCCCTTCCATTAATAGTGAGCTTTTCTCCAAATATCATCTTCATTTATGGATGCAAGTCATAGACTAAACCACCTAAATCTCCATAACTCTTTCATGTTCTTTATCTGCTTTGCTTATTCTATACTTAAAATATTTTTGTGTAACGTACTCGATAATTTTTGAAAGTTTATACCATTTAAACTTTCCTGCATATCCTTGTAAATAGCTTTTTTTATAAAAAAAGCAGTTATGCCATGTAGATAAGTAGAATGTTAAAAAATTACTTTAGGACCCCTCCAAAAGTACAACTGGATGAGTACGTCAGTCTAGCTCCACTACGGTGTCGGAGTTTCGGTCGCTCAGCCTCCAGTCACGTGTCATGGATTTAATCTGGAATTTAATCGAGTCACCAGCAGGATCATTTCTCGAATCCGTGACTAGTGAATTATACACAAGAACTAAGTCACGTCTTAACCAACCGCGCTACTATCGTAGTAATACCATCATGGTAGTACTGTCTCTTGGTTAATCTCGACAGTATTGTTGTTGTTGCGCTACTACTTATCTGGCCAGTCCGCTGTCATGAATTATTTCATGCTTACGTTGATGATGGTTAACATCATGTGATGTGATGAAAGAAAAAAATAAATTACGATCTACGTCATTATTTTTATCGGTATTATTAAAAAGATCGTCCTTAATTGCCTTTTGATTTCTAGCCACCACATGTCGTTTCAGTCATGGTGAGGAACCTTAAATTCATTCCTTTCCACTCATCCAATGCGTGATGAGGGTGCTCAAAGAGGAAAAAGAGCTCGGGATAAACCATGATGATGACCCATCACAATTTATACTTTTTAAAGCGGTGATGGGAAATGATATGCCAGTATTTTCTATTTGCATGCTGTTACTTCTTTTACATATTAAATTTGGACCATGATCACATCAGTCCCCACTGTTAATTAACTGTCGAGATTATGGATCACCACAACGTTATATTTTATAACGAATAAATGATCGATGGTCCCCTATGCCAGCGTCCCCGATGATATCACGACACCAGATGCTAAACTATTTTAGAATTTGATTTGATTCCATTCACTAAGCTTTTTGATGTTGGGTGCTGGAAACTATTCGAAATGATAAAATTATAGATGGTAATGAGATGTGAAATAATTAGTGGGTAATTATATATATATATATATATATATATATATATATATATATATATGGCGCACGTGCATTCGGTCATGATTTGAGTCTAATTTAAAAATAAAATTTACCAAAAATCTCCCGATCTTTAATTCCCTTGTTCAGTTTGTCGATGGAAATAATTAGTCTGACTTTTATCTTAGTTTAAAGTTCGAAAGCTATATTTGCATTTATTATTCGGTTTTTAGATTAATTTGATCATCAGTTCATTCAAGTTATGATGCAACAAGAAAGTAAACAAAAATTAATTTAAATCCGTTCTCGATTATTATTGTAATATAATTGGATTGGGTTATCAACTATTGGGATATCAAAGCTAACAGAAGATGATGCGCACGTACACCAATGCAAGCCCCCAGGACGTTTAATATTATCTCGATCCGGTTCTTTTGGAAGGCGACGAGCACAGACCCCTAAGTTTAAAAAGAAGAAAGAAGAAGATTTTCTTTTAAAAAATTAAAATCAAATCTTCTGCCACAAATAAAGTGAAAACCCGAATCTAATCACAAAGCTGGCCTTTTTTCTTTTTTTAACGACGTGGAAGCCACCGCGGGCGCTTGAAGATGGGATGAGAACGGTGACCGGATCCCGTTTCTTTATTCGGATGGGCCAGGCCTGCTTTTAGCTTACCTCCTCCTCCTCTCTCTCTCTCTCTCTCTCTCTCTCTCTCTCTCTCTCTTAATATATATATATATATTAACATTACTATCCAAATTTTTAATTATAGAAGTACATTGGATTGGCTCACAGGCTGTTGGACTTGGGAGGATTTATTGTAGGGTTCGGATCCTCCCGGTAGATATATTATATTGGAGAGTCCATTGCTTTTTCGGATCACATCGCCGTCTCACCTAGGATCCAGCGCCTCTCAGCAAGAATAAAGTAACACATTTTGTTATATCTCCACTGTCTCCCATCGAACATAAGAAAGAAATGATCATGGCCATAACACGATAACTTTTCTCAAATTCTATTATATCCCAAGCAAAAGGACGGTCCTGGCAATGCACATACCAAAGTCAAGACAGCAATTTTAGACCTATGATGATGCCACGAATAACCTAAATAGCTGATTAAGTTCCTGGACCAATCAACAATAGAATCATGTATATATATTTACGCTATATTCAGATCGATAGCTACGGTATAAAGATCGACCAGCACATCAAAAAAAAGTAGGAGCTGAAACATCAAGAGTAATCGAACGAATATGCATGATGCAAGTAGGAGCTGAAACATCAAAAGTAGTTGAACGAATATGGTGCAGATCGATGAAGATAAGAACTATCAAGATAAAGCTTTTGTGGAGCATAATATCAAGGAAAGTAGTTGGCCAATGGTCACCACCATATATCTATAGGAATGAGATGGCACAGCTGATTTACCACTACCATAAACATGATGGAGGAGTGGATAGTGACCCCTATCTTACTTCTATTTATATGACTTTCAATAATATTGTGGTAATTCGGTTTAATATAAAATAATTACCGGTTTATCAGTTGGGTCGATTTTATTTGGACCGGTCAACCAAATCAGTGCACTTAAAAATGATATTTTCTTAATTTAATAAGGGCTACAATCTGTCACAATAAAAATAATATATTATTATTACTTCATTAATATATTAATATTTCATTCGGCTTCATGTCTTCAGCCTAGTTCGAAGAAGACGTTTTTAGAATATAGTACTATTTCATTCGGTTTCATGTTTTCAGCCTGGTCCGAAGAAGACGTTTCTGGAATATATTACTATTTCATTCGGCTTCATATCTTCAACCTGGTCTGAAGAAGACGTTTCTGGAATATATTACTATTTCATTCGGCTTCATGTCTTCAGCCTTGTCCGAAGAAGACGTTTTTGGAATATATTACTATTTAATTCGGCTTCATGTCTTCAGCCTGGTCCGAAGAGACACTTCTGGGATATATTATTTATCCCTTTAGCTCCATGGTAAGCAGTTCTTTATTTTCTGGTTCACTCCGAAGGAGATAAATCCGAAGTATATAGCTAGCACGTCTTCGGACCATTCCAAGGAAGATAGTCCGAAGAGATAGTTAGACTCTTTTCGGATCTCCTCTAAAGAGAGTGTATCCGAAGCACGTGAACGATCTTTCAGCCTGAAATAGTTGAAGGTTGTTCTGGTTGTTATAACCACCCACATGGTCGATAGCTCCGTCTTCGATAACCATGGAATAACTAATTTCCGACCGCCACTACTTACTATTATGAGAAAGTTACATTGACTAATTTTCATAACCGTAAGTAGTTACACTCACGCCTATAAATATCGATAAAAGGGGACACTCGAGAAAAGCCAACTCCAGGCAAGCTAGAGCCAGTCCACAACTAGCTCTTGCAATGCCACTCTACTCATTTTTCCCTTGTCATTTTTCTCACTTCATCTGCTCTCAAGTTCTCCATTCTGCTACCTAAATTCTTGCTGACTTTAGTATCAAAGTGTCCCCCATCAGAGAAATTCCGGTCAGGGAATTTATTTTGCAGGCTTCCATCAAAGGTGAACTAGCAGGCATATTGCTCCGTCCGGTCCGCGGGGATTTAGCATCAACAGATTAGTGCACCAGGTAGCGGGAGAATTTTCTATAGTTAAGAAGAACCTTGAAAAGGCAAGAATGGTGAAAGGAAAGATCCAGAATACTTCTATGAGCAGGGAGCACCCTGCTCCTCTGGTGAATAACCCTCCGGTGGAAAATGATATGCCACCTCCTATGGTGACTATGGGGCAACAGCAATTCGAGGCCCTTTTGAGTCGAGTCAATGCCCTGATAGCTTTAGTCCAGACTCTTCAAGAAACTGCCATTTAAAGGCAGTGCCCTCCAGCCACCTCTCAGCCCAATCATCGAGCTAGGAAAAGGGAAGATCGATGCCGGGGATCCACCCCAAGTTCTTCACAAATCCAATTTTCTCGTGAGCATTACAGCTCCCAGCCAAGCAGGTATATGGAGGATTACCATGGCAAGAAAAGAACTAGACATTTCCTTTCTGTTTCTTCTGGAGATTCTATACCTGGAGGAGTCAGGCAAAGAGAAATGAACTTCGATTTTGAAGAGAAGTTCAAGTTATCAGAGTCACAGATAGCCAGGCTCACTGATCAATGAAGAGGTGATGAAGTTATGACTTTCAATTTATAACCTCCTTTCTCCGATCGGATTATGGTCGAAGTCATCCCTTGGCATTTTAAGATTCCTCAACTAGAGGTTTATGATGGAACTACCGATCCCCTTGATCATTTGGAAAGTTACAAAGCTCATATAATGGTACAAGGGCCATCCGATGCATTATATTGCCTCACTTTCCTTGCTACCTTAAGGAAAACTGCTTGAATATGGTATTCAAGCATACCGCCAGGCACGATTCATTCTTCTGCTAAGCTGGAGTGGCTATTATTTCATATTTCAGAACATTTCAAAAAATACCGCGTAACACAGACAATTTGTTCCTCCTTCAACAGAATGAAGGAAAAAGTCTTAAAAAATTTGTTATTCAATTCAATTCAGCCACTCTGGAGATCCCAGATCTTAATGAGCACGTGGCCATGTCAGCCTTGAAGAAAGGTCTCAGATTGTCCAGGTTCACTTTCTCCCTGGACAAAAGGTTCTCCACGAGCTATGCCGAACTACTGGCAAGAGCTCAGAAATATGCTGCTGCTAAAGAGTAAGCCGCGAGTCGTAGACTTATCAAAGGGAGACACCCTTCTAAGAAAAAGAGCACAAGGGATCAAATGTGTCCATATCTTTCAACAATGCATCAGTTCTTATACGCAGTCCCAAGTCCAAGCAATAGGGCAATGGGTTCAACTCCTACACTCCCCTCAACCTTCCAAGAGAGAAGATTTTATTGGAGATAGAAAAAGAAAACTACTTGTAAAGGCCACGTCCCCTGAAAACCTCCGCTAAAGCGAGAGACAAAAATAAATATTGCTGATTCCATCGGGACCACGATCATAATACTGAGGAATGTTTTCAGCTCCGGGATGCTATCGAGGACTTAATCAAAAGAATATATCTGGAGAAGTATGTTAGCTATCCAGAACCTCAAGCTGAAGCAACCACCCTTCAAAGAGCTACTGATGAAGCCAAACTGCCTCACCAAAGGCTGATCGATGGGAGGGTCGGCATGCTTCATCGGTCAATCGATTAGAGAAATGAAGCTGAAGAAGATAACCCCAAGAGACTTAAAGGCAAGAACTCCATTAGCTTCTCAGATGAGGATCTCCAAGGAGTTCAACTCCCATATGATAACCCTATTATGGTTTCAGCTATAATTGCAAAATATGATGTAAGAAGAATTCTGATTGATAATGGAAGTTCTGTCGATGTTTTACTATATGATGCATTTTTTAGAATTGGCTTATCTAGAAGTAAGCTGCAAAGGTCTCTTATTCCTCTGATTGGGTTCGGAGGAAATCAAGTTGGAGTTGAAGGAGAAATAGTTCTACCCATAACTCTTGGTACTGAACCATGCCAAAAGACACTTCCCATCAACTTCATAATAGTACAAACACCTTCAGCTTATAATGTAATTTTGGGATGGCCTATTTTAAATAAATTATGAGCTATAGTATCGACCTACTATCTTTTGGTATGATTTTCCACCATACATGGCATTGGAGAAATAAAAGGGGATCAAAGGGTTGCTCGTCAATGCCTAATGATCCAGGATAAACAATCAGCTAATCCCTTAACACTTGATCAGTTAGATCCAAGAGACATAACTGAAGACTATGGAGAACCAGTGGAAAAGACCCTCTCTGTGCCTTTGTCTGAAGATGACCCGACAAAATTTATACAAATTGGCAGTCTGTTAGATGAAGAGACAAAAGTAAGGTTGATTAGCTTTCTCCAAAGTAATGCCGATATTTTTGCTTGGGCAGCTTCGGATATGCCCAGAATTCCATCTGAAGTAATTACATACTGGTTGGAAGTAACCCCCAACTATAAGCCAGTTCAATAGAAGAAGAGGAACTTTGCTTCGAAGAGACAGAGGGTTATTGACGAAGAAGTCAGCAAACTTCTTGAAGCCAAATTTATAAGGAAAGTACAATATCCAAATTAATTGGCCAATGTTGTGATGGTGAAGAAGTCTAATGGCAAGTGGAGGATTTGCATTGATTTTATGGATCTTAATAAGGCTTGCCCAAAAGACAGCTTCCCTTTGTCGAAGATAGATCAGTTAGTTGATGCCACTGCTGGTCATCAGCTGTTGAGCTTCATGGATGCTTTCTTTAAATATAACCAAATACAAATGAATCTTGAAGATGAAGAAAAGATCGCTTTCATCATAGAAAAAGGGCTTTACTATTATAAAGTGATGCCATTTGGGTTAAAAAATGTTGGAGCAACTTTCCAAAGATTGATCAACAAAGTGTTCAAGAATCAGATAGGAAGAAATATGGAAGCTTATATTGATGATATTATTGTAAAGAGTCTTCATAGGTCCGACCATATTGAAGACTTAAGAGAGTCCTTTGACACTCTTAGACGCCATCAGATGAAGCTGAATCCGACTAGTGCACTTTTGGTGTAACATCAGAAAAGTTCTTAGGATTTTTAGTCATCAAGCGAGGGATTGAAGTTAATCCAGAAAAGATCCAAGCCATTCAGACCATGAGACATCCCTCTTGCAAAAAAGAAGTACAGCGGCTGACAGGAAGAATCGCTTCTTTGAGGCAATTTATTTCCCGATCAGTAGAAAGATGTCTTCCTTTTTTCAAAGTTCTCCATCAAACTCAAAGTTTCGAATGGTTAGATGACTGCAAGATTGCTTTTGAAAAGTTGAAAGGATACCTGGAAAACCCTCATTTACTTTCTAAACCTTGTGAAGGGGAACTCTTTATTTGTACCTTTCTGGCTCGGATGAAGCGGTTAGTTTGGTACTTGTCCAAAAAGATGCCGAACACTTGCAGAAGCCGATCAACTATACTAGTAAAGTATTGTATAAGATGGAAGTACGATATCCTAGAATACAAAAACTCATTTTCTCATTGATAGTTGCAGTGAAGCAATTACGACCCTATTTCCAAGCTCACACCTTTGTGGTTTTGATGGATCAGCCCCTGAAGGCCATTCTGCGCTGCCCCAACACTTCAGGAATGATAGCTAAATAAGTCATTAAGTTAGGGGAGTTTGATATTGACTCCAACCTAGATCAGTAATGAAGGTGCAAGTCTTGGCTGATTTTATAACCGAATGCACTTGGAGATCATATGAGAGTCAACTAAGGACCAAAGAGGAAGAGACCACCGAAGAAGATCCAAAATTCATATGGATGCTTCATGTGGATGGGGCCTCCAATGCCAATGGCAGTGGAGCTAGTCTTATTTTGGTTAGTTCGAATGGTCAAGTCATAGAATATGCTCTTCATTTTTCTTTCCAAGCTTCGAATAATCAGGCAAAGTACGAAGTTCTCATTGCCGAACTCAGAATTGCCCAAAAACTAGATATTAGAAAGATTAAAGTCTTTTCGGATTTACAGTTAGTGGTGAATCAAGTAAAAGCTGAATTCGAAGCTTAGAATCCCATCATGATTCAGTATCTGGAGAAGGTGCGAAGCCTAATATCCCAACTGAAATATTTTGAAATTCTTCACGTGCCCCAAACAGAAAATTCTCGGGTCGATGCTCTTTCACGTCTTAAAACCACTGCCCCAGACTCCCTTGGCTGAATATATGTGGAATATCTTGAAGACCCCAGCATATCCGAATCCATAGTGGAAGTATATCCGATCGAACATGAGCTCTCATGGATGGATCCTATTGTCACCTAGAATGCCGTGGCCTGCAGCTGAAGATGACCTCGGACCGTGCCCTTGTTGCTCGGGATCCTGCTCGCGCGGTCGAACCTGTAAAATAGAGGATACCTGGGCCGATGATCCCGGCAGGGGTACTCCGATGCTCAAGTCAGTGACAATCCAGGAGAACAAATCCTCCTGGTCGAGCCCCATAGGTGGATCCTCATTAGGAGGAGAAAAATATATGCTTGGAGAGTATGAACTGGTTGAGAGTAGAGCGAGGAAAGTGACAGCGGAGGAGAGCTCAAACTAATTGGCTGTATGTCGAGACCTTTTCGGTGGGTCTTCGGTAGCCTAGAGCACTTGGTCTTCTAGATACCCTCCTGTATGCCGCCCCTTTCGCCCCATTGTGACTTACCTTCTTCTTGGAACCTTGGAAAACTTCCTTTAAGCCAGGAAGGCAGCCTGTCGCCTGCCTTAGGATCCTCCCCTTGCTTGTAGGCATGTGCGGTGATGTTCCTTACCGTGCACGTGGTGCCTTTCCTCATTTATGATAAGGAACATCACTGTGCGCTCTGACTCTCCTTCTAGTCGCTCCATTTTGGAAAACCTGACAGAGCTTCGATCAGGGGGCAGCTGCCTCCTGGATTCGAATCTCCTGGATTGACTTACTCTTTTGGATGGCTCAGACAGTTGGTCGGGAGCGCAGCGCCTCGATCGAGGGATCCCTTCCCTTTCGGTGTAAGTGGTAGCTGGGGCAATTATTGTGGCCTGATGAGTGCCTCTCCATGGTCCTTGGGTGGCTTGGCAGCGTCCTTCAGCTGTTGGTCCCTTCGTCCGAAGTGGGACCGGCTCAGGGAAGAAGACCTCGACTTCGACCATGGCATCTCGACCTCGAGGGAGCCGCCTAGCAAAGGAGTCCGGAGAGAGGCGGAGCTTGACTTCGGCCATAGTGTCTCGACCTCAAGGGAGCCACCTGGCAAAGGAGTCCAGAGAGAGGCGGAGCTTGACTTCGGCCACGGCGTCTCGACCTCGAGGGAGCCACCTCGTGAAGGAGTCTGGAGAGAGGTGGAGCTCGACTTTGGTCATGGCATCTCGGCCTCGAGGGATCCGCCTGGCAAAGGAGTCCAGAGAGAGGCAGAGCTCGACTTCGGCCACGGCATCTCGACCTTGAGGGAGCACGTAGCGAAGGAGTCCGGAGAGAGGTAGAGCTCATCTTCGACCATGATGTCTCAACCTCGAGGGAGCTTCCTGGCGAAGGAGTCCGAAGAGAAACGTCCAACTTGGCAACTTCCTTCAACGTGGCATCTGACTATGTCTGACATGGGTTCCACGTCAATAATCTTGCCACATCATTTGCCCTCCACTCTCAAGTCCCGTTGGTGCATGGTGCTTGGGACGAAGAGAGTAAATACGGTGCTGACATGGAAAGACCAAAATCCAGTGCCATTATTGCCATGATCGCCGGCGCCTCGCGAGGCAGACCTCTGAGCCAATGTGGTGATGATACATGGACCCATCCGAGGAGGCATTATTGCTGATGCAGAATTCAAAATGGTCGTGGGCATACTGAAGAATCGCCGTTTGCCAATCGCTGACACGTGGTGCAGATCTGACGGTGGTAGCTCTGGAACGGTACTATTGTGATTGGTCATTTCAAAAGAAAAGACAGTTTCACGAAAATACTTCCTCTTTCAAACTTCTCATACCCGCTAGCGAACCAGAGTCCCCTCTCTTCCCCCGGCCGTCCTTTTCCTCCAAGGCTAGTCAGGTTCATCCTTTTTATTCTTCTTCTTCTTTTTTCGGTTGGGTAGAGCTCTCCTTTAGGGTCAGGACCTTTCCGGGCTTCGTCCATCTCCTTTCTTCTCCTTCTCTACTCCTTCTCCTTCGTCTTCTTCTTTGGGATGCCTCGCTGGGGTCGGAACTTTCACCCTTCGACCAATCCTAATGAGGTGGGCCTTCTCAACCAAGGACTCCATCTTTCTTCGATGAGAAGGAAGAGGTCCACTTTGAGATTTGTAGAAGGCCTCGCCCCATAGGAATCGTCATAGAGAAACCTAGGGTTCGCCCCTCGTCTCTTCCTCCTGAACCTTCTCTGAAACCTCCACAGTCGACTGGTCCCAATGGTATTGCTTTGGTGATAACCGACGAGGAGCTTTCGATCATCCGGGAGATCTTCGATGTCCTGAATTTCTGTCCGACTCTCGGTTCCATGACCGGGGGAATGGGTCACCTCCAGTGGCCTGGGCTGGATTGCAAAACCTCATAGGGGGCCTCCGATTTCCACTTCATTCCTTTGTCCTTTCTATGCTGAGCCACTATCGTCTAGTTCTGGCTCGGTTGGCCCCGAACGCAGTCAGGATGATTTTCTGCTTCATCGTCCTCTGCCATTTTCATGGGATTGTGGTGGGGGCACCAGGTTCAGAAAGAAGCTTCAACTAATATCAAGTTTTTTATGGATTGAGACTAGGAACTCAAGTCTCGTATGAGTCCTGTACGTTTATTGAGTCCTGTTTTATTTTCTTTTGGGGTTTTAAAGTTCAATTAGAGTCAATTAGGCTTTATACTGAGTCAAGTTCAAGAGCTACTTGAAATTGGGCCAGACCAGCTTTACTTGGAGCGCCACATCATCATGAACCACCTATGCCAACTCATCACCAAAGAATGCCACATCACCTTTTTGCCAAGTCATCTCCAAGGGGTGCCATGGAGAAGGATGCGCCATGTCACCATGCCATTTCACCTTGCCACATCATTGGATTTGGAAACCACCTCGCCATGCCAACTCACTTTGCCAAGTCATCACCAAGTGGTGCCACATCAAAACAACTTCAAAGTGGGGACCTCACCATGCCAACTCACCTTGCCAAGTAATCACCAAGAGGCGCCAACTTCAAGTGGGGACCAAGGATTCAAATCCTCCACATTCCATGTAACTCTCCACCAAATCCTCCACATTCCATGTAACCCTCCACCAAATCCTCCACATTTCATGTAACCCCCCCTAATATTTCTCCATGATATGGGGAATTTCAAATTGATTGAAAGGCCAATAAAAGCCTCTTGTATGCCCATGGTAAAGGGAGCTTTTGGATGATGAAACAAGGAGTAGTTTTTTTTTATGAAGCAAGTGTTTTGTAGTGTGGTTGTGTTTCAATCTTGGCGTGTGATCTTCTACATCCCAAGCCAACGACTTCTCCAAGGATCCCATCTTCCCTCAACGACCACTTGTTTTCTTAATTCCTTCCTCCAACTTTGATTTGGTATTCCTTCAAATCAGCTTAGTCCTAATTCCTTCATTGCGCAGGGTTCCTTTTACGATCCGGAGTTCAAGAAGGGAGTCATTGCCATCAGATCAAGTATGGTGAGAACTTGTTTCGATGGAAGAGTCATCTTTTCATCCAGGGCTTGTTTATTTGATTGCTTCAACGAATCTACACCAACAAGGAGTGCTCATCATGGTAACAATTCCCTTCTAATATTCTTAAGTCTGGGTTATTGAAGACAGTTTTCCTAGGTTTAGATTCCATAATCATTAGCCCTAATCTTCTCTAGAATTTAAATAACTACATCGCGGCGTAAGTTCCAAATTTCCGTGCTTCTTCCATAGCTTTACCTTAATACTTTTGATCTGAAATTTAGTACATGTTAATAGGCTTCATTGCTCTCATTTCTCAATTCATCATTTAGATTGCATTCTCATCATCGTGCCGCATCAGATTGTTGCCAGTTTCTCCCTGTTCAGGGTCTTCTTTACCTTGAAATGCCACCCAATCGAGGAGGGGTAGTGATTCTGTTGCCCAGATATGGTGCCCAAGAGGGAGGGTGAATTAGGTCTTTTTTTTTAAAAAAAAAAATAAAGCAATATATGTGCTATCAATTTCAAATATGAAGAGTGATTGTGCTCAAGTAATTATGCAACGGAAGTAATGAAAGATAACAATAATTAAAGAGCAATAGAGAGTAAAGCAATGCAAACACACAAAACGTATAGTGGTTCGGTGCACCTAGCACCTACATCCACTCCCCAAGCTCCACTTGGGAATTTCCACTATAATCTTCTCTAGATTACAGCCGACTTGTTTTACAAGGCTCACAAGTCAAAATCTAAGTTGGTTTTGTTACCTAGGCTCACCAACAAACCTTACACACTTGTTTTGGTTCGGGCTTACAAGCAACCCTAGTTGATTTTATCAATTGGCTCACCAACAAACCTCACACTAGTTTCAAATTCCCTTGAAACTAGACTAGCACAAATAGAGTATGAATACAATGAATAAAAACAAGACAAACTCCTTTTTGAGCAAAAAATAATTCGATGTAGCTCTTGTTGGAGACTCTTCAAGTCTTTCTCTTGGAATCTTAGACCTTACTAAATGCCAAAGACTTGAAAGCTGGATTCCTCAAAAATGGAAAGCTTTTGGCTAAGGAATCTCTTGGATTTTCTCTCTTTTTGGCTTAGGATTGATTGAAAGCTTTGTACTTTTACTCTTTTCTTTTTCACTTTGTCTCCTTAATTTTTTGAAGTTATGTGGAGGTTAAATACTTCATTCAAGCTGAAACAACTCCACAAGACCGTTAGAATCAAAAATATGGCCGTTTATGGCCGTTAGAAGTCAAATCAAAAGTTCAAAAAAACTAGCCGTTATGCCATGAGTCAACCTCATGAGTCGACCTCTGGGTCAAGTGTCGACCTCATGAGTCGACCTCCAGTTTATCTTAGGCAAAAATCCAGAAAACCATAGTTCTGTCTAGTTTGAATTCTCAGGCGATGAGTCGACCTCTGGTGTCGACCTCTGGACAGGTATCGACCTCAGGTGGTGACCTTTGAAGCGTGCCACTGAAATTTTGCCGTGCCGGCCTTGCTGAACTTTTCTTTTCTTCATGAGTCGACCTCTGGTGGTCGACCTTTGGCAAGGTGTCGACCTCTGGTCTGAAATTTTTTGATACTCTGGAGAGGTGCGTGCCATGCTTGAGTTTCTCTAGGCCTTTGTTTCTTTTGTCAATTACTTCTTAATATGAAGGTCCAATATGAGAAATTTGATCTTGTTTAAGGTAGAAGAGCTCTTTCCCAAATCAAGCAAGCTTGGTTTCATCATTGTACTCTTGATACTCTTTTTGAATAACCTAAGGCCTGAAACTTTATCTTGAAATGAAACATTAGTCCAAACATATACTCAACCTTTTGTTAATCATCAAAACTAAAGAGCCAAAGCCAACAATCTTTCCCTTTTTGATGATGACAAAACCTTGAGTATATATGCAATTAAGTCCAAAAGCAAAATATAGCATTAAAAAATTTTCAAGGAAACCTCACATATATGAGTATATCATAAAAATTTACTTTTCATCTACTCTCCCTTTTCTGTGAAAACATTCTCATGAGTCAAAAAGTTAAGAACCATACAAGCTTTACTCTACTCTATGATAGAGTCATAAGAACCATATATACTTTACTATACTCACCTTTTTTGTCAAGAATCAAAAAGTGCATTCTTTGTAGTAAAAGATATACTAAAGAAAATTATGTTCCATTGCAATGAAGTACTTAGTTGCATAAAATACATGCTCCCCCTCAATTTGTGCATTCGATATAGCAAAGACATTCTAACTTGAGGGTTTAAAAAAATAAATGCTAAGAGATGGCATCAGACAGTAAAATACCATAATGTAGATAAATATATAAATGAATGTATTCAGTTACAAAATTGCTTACATAGTAAGCACAAAACACTGATACATCAGAACATACAAAGCAAACTAGTACCTCAGTAAACATCATATATCAAGCAAATCTATGAGGCTACTCCTCATCAGAAGGTACATCAAAAGAGATAGGAGCCGAGATCCTAGATGAGGATTTTGGAGTCCTATGAGTGAGACTCCGAGTCCTTAGAGAGCGACCAGACCTAGGGGTAGTCCTACGAGATCTATAGGTCCGTAGAAAAGACTCTGAAGGTGTCCTAACAGAAGTAGTAGCAGTAGGAGTAGGTGGATCAGTATGCTGAGTAGACTAAGCTGGAGTGTGCCTGCTGACAAGCTCATAAGCAGTGGGATCATCAATATCAGTCTCTGTATGCTCATCTCTATCATCTGGAATGCCTGTAATAGACTCAAAGAGTGACTCAGTAATCTCAGTATCTACTGGCACATCTATAGCTGGAGGATCAGTACTAGGAAGATCAGTAGAAGGAGGATTAGCAGAAGGGGGAATCTCTGGAATCGGATCAGCAGGTGGAACATCAGAGCTACCTGCTCCAGGCTGATCTCCATCACTGTCACTGTAGCCACTAGAGTCATCATCATCATCATCATCAGAATGTGGAGAGGCACTGTCGGATCTACAGTCCCTGGTGGCAATGCCAATCTCAGTAAGCTGAGGATCTGTCAGAATCCTACATCAACAGTAGCTGAGAGAGCTCCAATGCGCATGTCTGTGTGGATCCGTAGACCATGTAGCTCCTGTCGTACACCAGCAATCTCTGTCCGAACCTCTGAAATGTGATCAGTCACTCTCTGCTCAAAGTCTGATATGCTCGCTGTAGTCCTCTGTGGTGTAGCAGTAGCAGAAGGTGCTGGAGCTGATGAGGGTGGTGGCGTGAATGGCTCAGGTTCCGCAGTCTCTGGCTTTGGTGCTGGATGAGGAGGTGTACCATGATCAGTAGGCTCTGAAGGCCCTGCCTCAGCTGCTCGAATCTCCTCCTCCTCATCTGGCTCCTGGCCAGACTCCCGTCGCACCCAACGATCACCAATCAGTCGAAATCCCATCCTATGCAGGGATTTCTCTCCGTATGTGTCAGTATGCTACAGCTGACTGAAGGGTATACCATCAAATGATACTCCATACTCCCTGAATAACTGTGTCAGTCCCATGCCATATGGCTGAACTAGTCTCCTATGAGATGCTGCCTCTCCCATCTGCTGAAGCATGATCCTGGGAAGGTTGATGGGAGTCCGCTGTCTCAGGGACACCATCAATACTAGCTCACGCTCAGTAATAAAGTCGAACCTCCCACTCTTTGGAATCAAGTTGTGGGCGATGATATGATATAGCACTCTCATCTCCAATGATAGTTGGTTAGCGGCTACTATGGAAATGCCGCTAACATCCTCGCGCTCTAAGATACATCTGAATGCGCGCTCTCGATCGCTGATAGTCGGCTGTGCCATGAAGTGGAATCCTCCAAACACGACTGATGACCTCCGGTGTTACTGGAATCTCGATCCCACGAATAGTAGCAGACCATCCAATGCCATCAGTGGCCATGGATGCATAGAACTCCCTGATGAGGTCTGGGTAGAATCTCTCAGTCTTCGTGCAGAAGTGAACTAGACCTGCATCTCTCAGTACATCTCCTATAAAAAAGTGATGCTGATCCCAGAAGGGTATATCCACACGTCTCCCGCTCGCAATGCTCTTCCGTACTAAGCTGGCTGGCACTGGTGTAGGTTCCTCTGGGGATGGCTCACGCTCATGTCTGGCCTTTCTTCGTCGCTCAGTACTACCTTGGCCTTGTTTCATTT
Organism: Areca catechu; assembly: GCA_021397845.1. Classification (NCBI taxonomy): domain Eukaryota; kingdom Viridiplantae; phylum Streptophyta; class Magnoliopsida; order Arecales; family Arecaceae; genus Areca; species Areca catechu. Next base: position 32,669,996 of record CM038039.1, read on the forward strand.
TCCTTTTCCTTACAGCCAACTGCTTCCTTGGACCCATATGGATGGAAGAGGGTAATTTAGGGAGAAGTAGGATAATGCAATGCTAAGAAAAAGAAGAACCAAGAATTTGGATAGGAGAAAAGGAATTCACGGTTGAGCAAATGAAGGAACCGTGAAAAGGTAAGTGAGGGTTTGTAAAATTGAAAAAAAAGAGAGCAAATAGAGGAAATGCACGAAATGGAGGGAAGAAATGAGTGTTTTCAATCGAATATCAACCGATAATTGAGGGTAAATAGAGGCAAAAACCTACGGTTGCCCAAAAATGAGGAACACGGTAAAAACCGGTTCGGTCCAAGAGAAACCATGAGGGGAGGAGAAGATTACCCAAAAAGAGGAGGAAAAGGGTTGGAAATCCACTATTCAGAGCTTAGGAACGTTGGAGGGGGACCACACGAAGGAGAAAAAGAAAAGAAATGGAGGAAATAGGGCTCGCGGACGGGTTTTAAAAGTAGGTTTTCCGACCAAGTGTCGACCTCCAAAATTTTAAGTGTCGACCTCCGAAAATAAACTAGTCAAAATAAAATTTGGTAAAATTAAAAAAAAAATTGATAAAATTTAGAATGAATTCTTAGAGAAGCTTTAAATATATTTGAGAATTTATAAATCATTTTTGAGGAATTTTGAAGGAAATTGAAGAGTTTCAAGCAAAAGGGTCAATGACTCCCAATTCTCTTCTGATCATGCAAAATCTATCTTCATTCAATGGTTTTGTGAATATATCAGCCAATTAATAATCAGTACAAATAAATTCTAACAACACATTAGAGTTTTGAATGTGATCTCTTATGAAGTGATGTCTTATTTCAATATGTTTACTTCTTGAATGTTGTACAGGATTTTTCATTAAATTGATTGCACTAGTATTATCACATCTTATGGGTGTCTTAGTTAGTTTGATGCCAAAGTCCTCGAGTTGTTGTTTGATCCATAGAATCTGAGCACAACAGCTTTCGGCTGCTATATATTCGGCTTCCGCCGTAGATAGAGCAACCGAATTCTGTTTATTGCTGCTTTATGAAATCAAATTAACTCCTAGGAATTGACAAGATCCACTAGTACTTTTATGATCAAGTTTACACCCAGCAAAATCAGCATTAGAATAAGCAATCAATTCATATGATGACTCTCTAGAGTACCAAAGATCAATTTCAATTGACCCAGATAAGTATCTAAATATACGTTTTACAGCTAAGAGATGTGATTCTTTAGGAGCAGACTGAAAACGTGCACACATACAAACACTAAACATTATATCTGGTCTACTGGCAGTTAGATATAGCAATGAACCAATCATGCCTCTATATAATTTTTGGTCTACTGATTTACCACATTCATCTTTGTCTAATTTACATGAAGAGCTCATAGGGGTACCTATTGGTTTGGTAGTCTCCATCCCAAACTTTTTCAATATTTTTCTTGTGTACTTGGCTTGGTTGATGAAGATCCCCTCTTTGGTTTGCTTAATTTGGAGTCCGAGGAAGAAGTTGAGTTCTCCCATCATGCTCATCTTGAACTCACTCTGCATTAACTTTGCAAACTCTTGATAAAGACATTCGTTAGTAGCACCAAAAATAATATCATCTACATAGATTTGTACTACTAAGAGATCATCATTTTTCTTTTTTAAAAACAATGTATTATCTACATTACCTTTAGAAAAATCATTCTTCATCAAAAATGAAGTTAATCTATCATACCAAACTCTAGGAGCTTGCTTTAAACCATACAATGCTTTCTGCAATTTAAAAACATGGTTAGAAAATTCATGATTTTCAAAACCAGGAGGTTGTTCAACATAAACTTCCTCTTCAATAAATCCATTTAAAAAGACACTTTTAACATCCATTTGAAATAACTTAAAATCCATAAAATAAGCAAAAGCAAGTAAAAGTCTAATTACTTCCAGCCTAGCAACAGGAGCAAAGGTTTCATCAAAGTCAATCCCTTCTTCCTGGTTGTAGCCTTTAACAACAAGTCTAGCTTTGTTTCTAGTTACAATACCATGTTCATCAAGTTTATTTCTAAAAACCCATTTTGTGCCAATTACAGAAACATTAGGGGGTCTTTCAGTTAAAGTCCAAACGTTATTTCTTTTAAATTGATTTAGTTCGTCTTGCATGGCATTAATCCAGTTACAATTTTTTTCAGCTTCTTCAATTGACTTAGGCTCTATTTGAAAAACAAAAGCTAAATAATCACAAACATTTCTGATAGAAGAGCGTGTACTTACTCCCTTTGACGGATCACCAACAATTAGCTCTTTGGGGTGTCCGTGTGCATACCTCCACTCTTTAGGTAAAGGTTTTGGTAAAGTTGCATTGATCTCTTGAATTTGATCTTCATTTTCTTGATCATCATCTCCTTTGGGCACATCTTCATTGATTATCAATTGTTCAAGCTTCTTTGTACCTGTTTCATCATCAATAGAATATTCTTTTCTAGAAGATTTTTCGTTAGTTTCATCAAACACTACATGAATTGATTCTTCAACTAGAAGAGTTCTTCTATTGAAGACCCTGTATGCCTTGTTAGAAATAGAGTATCCTAAGATGATACCCTCATCTGACTTGGCATCAAATTTACTGATATTGTCTTTGCCATTGTTTAATATGAAACAGCGGCAACGAAATACACGAAAATATTTAAGATTATGTTTTCGATTTTTCCAAAGCTCATATGGTGTTTTCTTCAAAATAGGTCGAATTAAAACATGATTTAAAATGTAACAGGAAGTATTAATGGCTTCTGCCCAAAAATATCTAGGTAAATCGTTTTCGCAAAGCATTGTGCGTGCCATTTCTTCAAGAGTCCTGTTTTTTCTTTCTACCACCCCATTTTGTTGAGGTGTCCTAGGTACAGAAAAATTATGACTAATGCCATTATCATTACAAAAAACTTCAAAATCATAATTGTCAAATTCAATTCCATGATCACTACGCAAAGAAACAATAGTGAGATCTTTTTCGTTTGAAACCCTTTTATAAAATTTAACAAAAGCTGAAAACGTTTCATCTTTATGAGCTAAAAACATTATCCAAGTAAATCGTGAGTAATCATCTACAATTACTAGCCCATATTTCTTACCTCCCAAACTAGTTGTTCTGGTTGGTCCAAAGAGGTCCATATGCAATAATTCAAGGGGTCTAGTAGTAGATACTACTCCTTTAGGTTTGAAAGTAGATTTAGTTTGTTTTCCAAATTGACATGCAGCACAAATCTTATCTTTTTCAAATGTGAGTTTTGGCAATTCTTTTACAAGATTCTTTTTGCTTAATTTTGAAATCAAATGCATACTAGCATGCCCTAGCTTGCGATGCCAAAGCCAACTAGTTTCACTTGCCTTGGCTTCCCTAGCCACTAGGCATTGACCACTTTCCATGACTAGATCATCAAGATCAACCATGTAAATGTTTCCATGCCTATGACCAGTAAACTTGATGCCATCGACATCTAGACTAGACACCATGCACAAAGATGATTCAAAAAATATTTTAAAACCCTTATCACAAAACTGACTAATGCTGAAAAGATTATGCTTCAAGCCATCAACAAATAATACATTATCTACATAAGCATTAGGGATGATATGGATTTTACCAATTTCGACGATTTTACCTTTTCCATTATCACCAAAAGTAAGGTTTCTACCATTTATAGCTACTAGTGATGAGAATTGCTTCACATCCCCAGTCATGTGCCTTGAGCAACCACTGTCCAGATACCACATTCTTCTTTTATTTTTGGTTGCAAGACACACCTGCAGAAATTGATCAAGTTGAAACTTTAGGTACCCAAGTCATCTTGGGTCCTTTAGGGTTAGACAAATTGGTTCCTTTTGGAACCCAAATCTTTCCAAAGGTACTTGATTTTCTTCTATTACAAATATATGATTTATGTCCTAACTTACCACATGCATAGCAGGTAATATTAGAAGATGTAGGTAAGAAAAAGTTTTTAAAAAGTTTTTGCTGATTCTGTGACTTAAATCCAAGTCCAGCTTTGTTAAAAACTGCATGTTGACTGTTTAAAAGCATACTTAATTTTTCTGAACTATAAGTAAACTTTTTTACAAAAGGTTTCACTTTTTCTAACTCTTCTTTGTAATTCTTGTTTTGAAGCAACAGTTCTTTGTTTTGTTTTTCAATTTTCTCATTAGTTTCAAAACTTCTATTATTCTTCAAAGAATCCTTTTTCTTTTATAAGATTGTCCTTATCATTTTTCAAGGTCTTTACATGTTCAGTTAATTTCTTGTTTTCTTGAATTAAATCTTCAATTTCAGTTGAAAACTTGTCTGAATTTTTGGTAAGCTCTTAATTTAGCTTTCTTAATTTCTTATTTTTCAGTTTTAGTTTTTCATATTCCATAACTAAATCATCAAAAGCATCATGTAGTTCATTAAAAGTAAATTCATTTTCAGGTTCAGAATTTACCTCATCATCTTCATTGGCTATGAAACACAGGTTGGCGACTTCTTGCTGCTCTTCATCACTACTGGAGTCCTCACTCTCACTCCAGGTAGCCATCATGGCTTTCTTTCTCAACATCCTTCGACTCTTTTTAAGCAAAGGACAATCCATTTTATAATGTCCAGGCTTCTTGCACTCGAAGCAGATGGGTGGATCCCTTTCTTTTTCTTTCTCTTTATCTTTATTGTAATCACCTTTTTGTGGCCTTTTCTTGTAGAAGCCCTTCTTCTTTCTCATGAATCTTCTGAATTTTCTTGTAATGAGGGCTGTCTCATCATCATCAGCTTCTTCTTCTGATTCATCACTTGACTCTTCCTTTGTAGTGGACTTGAAGGCTATGGCTTTCTTTTTCTTGTCATTGTCCACTGTCTTCTGTTTTAGTGAAAGCTCATAAGTCATCAGTGATCCAAGAAGCTGCTCAAGAGGTAGAGTATTGACATCCTTGGCTTCTTATATGGCCGTTACTTTCGCATCCCATGAAGCCGGAAGAGACCTGAGAAGTTTGTTAACAAGTTCACCATTAGATATAATCTTTCCCAAACTCCTCATACCATTTACTATATTGGTAAATCTAGTATACATCTCACTAATACTTTCAGTTGGTTCCATCTTGAACATCTCATACGTATGAATGAGCATGTTCACCTTTGTGGTCTTCACTTGGTGTGTACCCTCATGGGTAACCTCAAGTGTATCCCAAATTTCTTTGGCGGAAATACAATTTGATATTCTGTTAAATTCACTTGGGTCAAGTGCACAGAATAGCAAATTCATCGTCTTTGCATTTAACTCAGCTTGTTTGATGTCATTGTCATCCCATTCTTCTTCAGATTTTGGGATGATAATGCCATTAACCAAGTGAGTGGGCCGATGAGGCCCTTTAGTAATTACTCTCCATATATTATAATCTACAGCTTGTCAATAAATGTGCATACGAGTTTTCCAGTATGTGTAGTTTGTGCCATTAAAGAAAGAAGAGTGATTTGATGCTTGACCTTCAACTACACCCATTCCAATTGGGGCGGCCATGATCTTTCACTCAAGATCGTTGGACCTACAAGAGAGTACCGGTGCTCTGATACCACTTGTTGTCCAGATATGGTGCCCAAGAGTGGGGGTGAATTGGGTCTTTTTTTTAAAAAAAAAAAATAAAGCAATATATGTGCTATCAATTTCAAATGTGAAGAGTGATTGTGCTCAAGTAATTGTGCAATGGAAGCAATGAAAGATAACAACAATTAAAGAGCAATAGAGAGTAAAGCAATGCAAATACACAAAACGTATAGTGGTTCGGTGCACCTAGCACCTACATCCACTCCCCAACCTCTACTTGGGAATTTCCACTATAATCTTCTCTAGATTACAGCCGACTTGTTTTACAAGGCTCATAAGTCAAAACCTAAGTTGGTTTTGTTACCTAGGCTCACCAACAAACCTTACACACTTGTTTTAGCTTCGGGCTTACAAGCAACCCTAGTTGGTTTTATCAATTAGCTCACCAACAAACCTCACACTAGTTTCAAATTTCTTGAAACTAGGCTAGCACAAATAGAGTATGAATACAATGAATAAAAACAAGATAAACTCTTTTTTGAGCAAAAAACAATTCGATGTAGTTCTTGTTGGAGACTCTTCAAGTCTTCCTCTTGGAATCTTGGACCTCACTAAATGTCAAAAACTTGAAAGCTGGATTCCTCAAAAATGGAAAGCTTTTGGCTAAGGAATCTCTTGGATTTTCTCTCTTTTTGGCTTAGGATTGATTGAAAGCTTTGTACTTTTACTCTCTTCTTTTTCACTTTGTCTCCTTTATTTTTTGAAGTTAGGTGGAGGTTAAATACTTCATTCAAGCTGAAACAACTCCATAAGACCGTTAGAATCAAAAATATGGCTGTTAGAAATCAAATCAAAAGTTCAGAAAAACTAGCCGTTATGCCATGAGTCGACCTCATGAGTCGACCTCTGGGTCAAGTGTCGACCTCATGAGTCGACCTCCAGTTTATCTTAGGAAAAATCCAGAAAACCATAGTTCTGCCCAGTTTGAATTCTCAGGCGATAAGTCGACCTCTTGTGTCGACCTCTGGACAGGTGTCGACCTCAGGTGGTGACCTTTGAAGCGTGCCACTGAAATTTTGCCGTGCCGGCCTTGCTGAACTTTTCTTTTCTTCATGAGTCGACCTCTGGTGGTCGACCTTTGGCAAGGTGTCGACCTCTGGTCTGAAATTTTCTGAAACTCTGGAGAGGTGCGTGCCATGCTTGAGTTTCTCTAGGTCTTTGTTTCTTTTGTCAATTACTTCTTAATATGGAGGTCCAATATGAGAAATTTGATCTTGTTTAAGGTAGAAGAGCTGTTTTCCAAATCAAGCAAGCTTGGTTTCATCATTGTACTCTTGATACTCTTTTTGAATAACCTAAGGCTTGAAACTTTATCTTGAAATGAAACATTAGTCCAAACATATACTCAACCTTTTGTTAATCATCAAAACTAAGGAGCCAAAGCCAACAGATTCATTTCTCCGCATTCGAAGGGCATCAAGTTCGAGCTCCCCTCTTCCATCAAAGGATGGAAGAGTAAATACTTCTTTTTTTCCATCAAGGGAGTTGATTGGGTTTGGAGCGACCCAGACCGAATCCCGAACCAGAATGCTACTGTAAAGGCAACTGATAGGGAAGTTTATGACCAGCTCCGCACCAACCAAATACCTTCTCTAGAGGTTCTGTTGTCAGAGCAGAACCTGTACGAAGCTGGGGTCAGGCCAATGCGGGAGTTGGGTGAGTTTGCCACGATCTTTACTTGTTTCTATTTTCTGCTTGTCTCTTCGAGTTTAGAACTGACCTTGTTTTCCTTCATGCAAACATGAAGTACTCCGTAGACGAACTCCTTGCACTATCCAGGAAGAGGGGTGCACCGATGGGGGTTAGAGAGTCCCCGTCGAAGCGGGCTTGGAATGAGGAGAGCACAAGGGCTGCACTCGCCGTGCCATCCGAGCCGAGCAGGATGACGGTCGAACCCGTCCCTGAGCCACCGAGGTAGCGGGACCTGCCCCTGGTCCAAGCGATAGAAGTGGTAGTCCGGGCCAGGTCCGCTACCGCTGCCATTGTTGTGGCGCCCCTACCTCATGAAGTTATTGAGGTGGAGGTGGAAGAGGAGCAGGAGAGGAGGGAGCTGCCGCTAGCGGTGCCGTCCGGAGTGGTGGCGAGCCCCCACAAAGGCTCCGAAGCATCCTCGGCTAGTCACGGGGGTGACCCCGAGGTAGCGGCGAAGAAGAAGAATACTTCCTGCAAGCTGCCCTTCAAGGTGGCACAAGATGCCTCCTTGGTCCGGGATCGGGCTCTCGCCGAGCGCATGATGGACTTTGCTGTCCAACCATGCGGGAGAAGGTGGGAAGGCTCCTGGTCGATGCCATCCTCGGCACGTTCTCGTAGCTCTTCTCCGTAAGTACTTCTAACTTTCCCTTTCTCTTCTTTTATTTCTTTTGGCTGACATCTTCCTTGGTGTAGCTTGGGATGGATTTTCTGCTGATATGGGACTACTGCAAGAGCTGAGCCAAGAGGGACCAGCAGAAGGCGCTGCAGCTTGACTCACTGAAGGCCGAGGTCAAGCTGAAGACAGACAAGGCCTGGGAGGCCGAGCAGAAAAACAGGGAACTGAGGGCCGAGGTGACGGGCGCTGAGAGGCACCTCAAGGGCCTGGAGGAGTCCCTGGATCAAGAGTGGAACCAGGCCTGAATCCAGGTCGAGGAGCTCAAGGCCAGGGAGGCCAAGGTGGAAGAGCTCAGCACCGTGGTGGCCCGGGAGAGAGAGCAGGCTCGAACCCTTTGGACTTAGCTAGAGGCAGTGAAGGGACGGGCCACTACCGCCGTAAGGAAGGCCACAGCTACCGAAGAGAAGGCCGCAGCAGCAGTTGACTTGATGGAGGCTACGAAGAAAGAGGCCGCCGAGATAGTGGCCAATTACAAGGCCTCGCCGGAGTTCGACACAGAGTTCCATGAGCTGTTCATGGACTCTTTCTTTAAAGGGTTCGTGTTCTGCCGGACCAGGGTGGCGGAGCTCCTCCTGGACATGAACCTGGATGGGTTCGCCTTCCCGGCTGCTCCATGCGGGAGACTGACCTAGGCCTTGGTCGGATCGGAGGAGCCCGCGGCTACCGTCGATGTAGCCCCACCACCGGAGGTCCCAGAAGATGATGTCCCAATTGTACACCATCCTAGGAAGGAGCCACCTGAGTAGCTTAGGAACCTCCTTTCTCTGTACTTCTTCTTTTCCTTTTTATTTCTGTTCGGGCTGCCTGACTTGTCGGGGACCAAAGAAAGTGTAAGGACTTAAAGAAGTTTCAATGAAGTTTTCTTCTTTCACTTGTTTGCTTGCTTCCTTCTGAATTATCAATACACTAGTAATTTTCCTTCTTTTTCTTCTCAACTGCCCATGTATACGTCTTTGCCGAGGCATCTTTCCTTGAGGCTTTAAGTCCCTGGGCTCTTTCCTGCCGAGCTCCGAGTATGCGAGCGGTTGGGAGGAAGTCTTTGACTTGCTGAGTCATTCCCACCTTACGAGCAGCATGGCGATGGGGCTTCGCATGCTTCCTCAGATGAGGTTTGTTCGACCTCGAATGGAACCTTCTCAAAGCATGCACGTCGCGACTGAGCCAGGGTGCTGTGCTCGGTGGGCCCGCCAGGTGACTATGAGGTGCCGGGCTTCGAGAGTTTCTGGGCTTGAAGTGCCGGGCTTCAGGAGTTGTCGGGCTTGAAGTACCGTGCTTCAGGAGTTTCCAGGCTTGGAGTGCCGGGCTTCAGGAGTTTCCGGGCTTAGAATGCCGGGCTTCGGGAGTTTTCGAGCTTGGAGTACCGGGCTTCAGGAGTTTCCGAGCTTGGAGTTCCGGGCTTCAGGAGTTTCTGGGCTTGGAGTTCCGGGCTTCCGGAGTTTTCGGGCTTGGAGTGCTGTGCTTCAGGAGTTTTCGGGCTTGAAGTGCTAGGCTTCAGGAGTTTCCGGGCTTAGAGTGCCAGACCTGGAGTCGGGCAGCAACATTCCTGCAAAGGAAAAGTGATTTACACAAAGATGATCTTTATCATTAATGGAGGAAGGCCTTACATTACTGATAATACATTCTCAGATTGTTGGCATTCCAAGTCTGCGGGAATCTGGAGCCGTCCAGCTCCGCTAAGTAATAGGCTCCATGGAAAAGAGCTTCGACCACCTTGTAGGGGCCCTCCCAGTTTAGCAAGAGCTTGTCGCACTCCCGGGATTACGAGGCTTCAGCTCGGTGCAACACCAGGTCGCCTGGGCCGAAGATCTTTGATCTCACCCGTGCGTTGTAGTACCGAGCTACCCACTACCGGTAGGCCGTCATTTGGAGTTGAGCCTTGTCTCTGATTTTCTCTAGGAGGTCCAAGTTAAGAAGAAGGCGAGCCAAATTTTTTGCTTCATCATATTGTTCCACCTGCAGTGTGGGCACACCAAGTTTGACAGGGACAACGGCTTCCGCACCGAAGACAAGGCTAAAAGGCATCTTATCCGTGGTTGTCCGGGTATTGTGTGGTAGGCCCAAAGAATGCTAGGAAGTTCTTCTACCCACCTACCCTTGGCCTGGTCTAGCCTAGTCCGGAGTTCTTGGAGGATTGTTCGGTTGGTCACCTCAGCCTCTCCGTTGGTCTGGGGGTGAGCCACCGAGGTGAAGCGATGTTGAATGCCAAGATCGACATAGAACTCTTCGAACTCTCGATTATCGAACCGCCGTCCATTATTGGAGATGATGTTGTGGGGGAGTCCGAAGCGGAAGATTATCAACTTCAAAAAGAACTGGCGGATCTTGGCTTCGATAATCTGTGCTAGCGGCTCTGCCTCCACCCATTTGGTGAAGTAATCAAAAGCCACTATCAGGAACTTTCATTGTCCGGATGCAAGAGGGAATGGACCAAGGATGTCCATCCCCCACTATGCGAAGGGCCAGGGTGAGGAGAGTTGGGAGAGTGGCACCGCTGGTTGATGTTGTATGTGGGTGTGGCGCTGGCAGCGTCGCACTTCTTCACGAAGTCGGCAGTGCCCACCCTCATAGTTTCTCATTAGTACCCCTAATGGAGGGCCTTGTATGCTAGCATCCTCCCTTTGACATGATTCCTGCAGAGGCCTTCGATATTTCTTGGAGCACAAAGGATGCCTCTGTGGGTCTCAGGCACTTCAGGAGCGGATAGGAGTAGGATCTGTGATAGAGCTGTTCGTCCATCAAGACAAATCGCGCGGCCTTATTCTTGACAAGGCCGGCCTCCGTTCGATCTTCTAGTAGGGTACTATCGATGATGTACCTGATGTACTGGTCCATCCAGCTAGGCTCCGGGGTAACCTGCTGGACTTCTCCTAGAGCTTCGTAGCTTGGACTTTCCAGGTACTCAATATGGGCACGCCCCAGTGATGAGTCTGGGAGGGTCGCGAGCCTTGACAAGGCATCGGTGCGAGCATTCTCTCCACGAGGGATGTGGGAGATGCTGAAGCACCGAAAACCCATCGTGCTCGAACGGACTCACTCCAGGTACTTCATCATCTGAGGATCACGAGCCTCATACTGTCCTGATACCTATCCGGACACCAGTTGGAAGTCGGTGAAGACCTTCAGGTTGGGTACACCTAGCTCGCGGGAGACTCTTAGCCCTGCGAGGAGTGCCTCATACTCTGCCTGGTTGTTGGTCGCCGTGAATCGGAAGCCTATCCCGCTCCTGCCTACATTGGACGTGCCATCCATATGGAAGACCCAAGACTCCTCCTCGGCCTCGGACTCCACTTGAAACTCCGGGGTGGTCTACTCTGGCTCTTCGGCAAGTCCCGCGCACTTGACCAGGAAATCGGCTAACACCTGGACCTTCTGAGATAACCTTAGCCGGTATGCAATGTCGAATTCACCGAGCTTCAACGCCCACTTGGCCAAGCATCCAGATGTGTCAGGGCGACTAAGCACGATCCTCAGTGGTTGGTCCGTCAAGATCACGATCGGGTGTGCTTGGAAGTACAGCCTGAGACGCTGGGCAGACATTATAAGAGCAAAAATTAACTTTTCTAAATGAGTGTACCTAATCTCCACATCTCGAAGAATTTTGCTGGTGTAGTACATTAATTTCTAAGATCCATCCTCATCTGTGCAAACAAGGACCGAGCTGACGGCCCCCGGGGTGACCGCCAGATATAGTTGGAGCTCCTCTCCTTCCTTTTGCCTAGAGAGTAGGGGTGGTGACACCAAGAAATTCTTCAACTCCTCAAAGGTTGCTTTGCATTCTTCGGTCTAGTCGAAGTCGTGAACTTTGCGCAGCACCTTAAAGAAAGGTAAGCAGTGGTTGGCCGACCTCGAGATGAACCGGCTCAAGGCTGCAATCTGGCCCGTCAGGCACTGGACCTGCTTCTTCGAGGTTAGGTGCTCCATGTCGATGATTGCCTGGACCTTCTTCGGGTTTGCTTCAATTCCCCTCTGGGTGACCATGAGCCAAGGAACTTCCCTGCCGCTATGTCGAAGGCGTACTTCATCGAATTTAGCTTTATCTTGTGCATTCGGAGGTTGTGGAAGGCCTCCACCAGGTCGGCGACGTGGTCTGACTTTGGCTTGCTCATAACGAGCATGTCATCCACGTATACTTGCATATTTCATCTAATTTGATCCTTGAAAACCCAGTTGACCAGTCGCTGGTACGTGGCACCAGCATTCTTCAAGCCAAAAGGCATCATCCGATAGCAGTATGTCCCTCACTCGGTGATAAAGGCAGTGTGCTCCTCGTCCTCCGGATGCATCCGGATTTGATTGTATCTTGAGAATACATCCATAAAGGAGAGCAAGCGGTGCCCTAAGGTGGCATCCACCAACTGGTCGATCTTTGGCAGATGGAAGCTATCCTTTGGACATGCTCGATTGAGATCGGTGTAGTCCATATAGATCCTCCACTTCCCATTGTTCGTCTTGACCATGACTACATTTGCCAGCTAGCTGGTGTGTTGTACTTCATGGATAAAGCCGACCGCAAGGAGCTTGTCCACCTCCTCATTGATCACCTGTTGCCTCTCCAGGTCGAAACTTTTCTTCTTTTGTCGAACAGGACGACACTTCGGGTCAATGCTCAACTTGTGTATGATGATATCAGGAGGAATCCCGGGCATATTGGCCACCGTCTATGCAAACACGTCTGTATTCGCTCAAAGAAATTCTAGCAGGTGGGCCCTCTACTCCTATTATAGCTGGGCCCCAATTTGCACCGTCTTCGCCGAGTCGGCTACTAGTTGATACAACAGCAGGCGCTCGACCGGGCCACCTCTGGGGTCATGCATCCTTTGATCGAGGTCATCGGCACTGGGGTCTTCCTCGAAGGTTTTGGCCCCAGGAATGGCTTGGAGACAATGTTGGATCGGCTGAGGTACACCCCTAATTTCTCCAACACCATAAGGAGTGGAAAACTGCACTAATAGCCACCTGGTGGAAATGACCGCGTCGAGCAGATTGAGCTCGGGTGGCTAAGAATCACATTGTAGGTCGAGGGAAGCCTAATAACTGTGAAGGTCATCATGACGGTGCTCTGCCGAGGTAGCAGCCTAGCAGTAACAGGAAGAGTAATTTCTCCCTCGACTCCCACAGAGTCCCCTGTGAAATCGACGAGGGGAGTGTGCACAGGCCTAAGTTAAGCAGAGGACATATTCATCCTGGATAAAGCATCGTAAAAAAGGATATTAGTCAAACTTCTACTATCGACCATAATCCATTTTACAGGATGCTTGACGATCGTCATCTCGACAACCACGATATCCTTATTTACATTTCCATTCCCGGATTCCCTCTCCCTCATAAAGGGAAGTACATTTTTCAAATTTTCTCCTCCCCGGGCCCTCTTGGGGGTGCACTCGATTCCCCAACAAATCATCCCCACAAGCTTCTCGGTGGATGGGTTGTCAACTGCATGAATTGGAGGGAGAGTAGCGAGCACCTGAGGTTTCGCCGGGGTCTTTCCCCCTATAAACTTTTCGAGGTAGCCTCTCCTTATGAGGTCTTCAATCTCCCACTTGAGGTGGCATCATTCCTCGGTGTCGTGGCCGTGGTCACGGTGGAATTGGTAGTACTTTGTCTTATCGTGACCATTAGACGGCCTCAGTGAGGGGGGCGATGTAGGTAGCGCTCGCCCTCAATCTCCATAAGGATCTTCATCCTTGGGGCTAGGAGAGGTGTGTATCTTTCTTTGGTAATGGGACCACTCTTCGGCTTCGACCCCTGATGGAAGTTCGGGGTAGTCGATCTAGGCTTCCGCACCCCAGACATCTCCCCGGGAGATGGCTTCTTTGGTGGCTTCCTATCTAGCTCCATCCTTGTATGGTCTGCCTCCTCGGCGCGAATATACTTGTGAACATAGAGGAGGAGTTTGGAGTACATTTTCGAGGGCTTCTTGTTTAGGGTATAGGTCAAGCAGGAAGTCCTGAGCTCTCTCTTTAGCGCCAGCATGGCAACTGGTTCGTCCAGGTTGTAAATCTCTAGTATGGCAACCTTGAAGCAGGCCACGTAGCCCCGCAGGAGCTCATGGTCTTGCTACCTGATAGAGAAGAGGCTGTCCGCCTCCTATGGCACTTTTCGACAGGCATCAAAGTGGGCCACAAACTTATGCTTCAGCTGAGCGAAAGAGCTCATGCTTTCAGGCTCGAGGCGGGTAAATCAAACCCGAGCTACCTTCCGGAGGGTGGCTAGAAAAGCGATGCAGAGGAGAGCGTCGGTTGCCTCTTGGACCCTCATGAGGGTCTTGTAGCTCTCAAGGTGGTCTAGGGGGTCGGTGATCCCATCGTAGGGATCCATCTGCGGCATGCAAAATCGACCCGGGATCGGTTCTTCTTGGATCTTCCAGGAGAAAAGAGGACAGGTGTTGTAGCCCGTAGGCTCACCAGAGGAGCCCTGCAAATTTGCAAACTGGTAGGAAAGCTCCGCTAGCTTGCGCTCTTGTTCTTCCAGGCACCTTTCTGCCATGTGCCGATGGTCTTATCGATTGAACCCTCCATTGAGGCCAGTGGAGGAGGTGAAGGTGGTAGCTGACGGGGGTCATGATGGGGGGCCTTGCTCCTGTGACCTCGACGGTGCTTGACAGCAACCTGCTCGAAGGTCGAGGATCGGCTCTCCTAGTTGGCTGACCCGGTCCACTATCTCTTTGCCAGGGTCTGGTGGCTTCCCGGCGATCTGTTGTGGCTTGCAGCAGCGAAGGCCTTCCTTGAAAGGATCGTAGGCTGTCGCGGGGTGCGGTGGCTTGGGCCGCAGGAGTCCCTGGCTGTTGGTGGTTGACCAGGGATCGGTGCTGATGCTGCAACTAGCGCACTGTTGCAATCAGGAGCTGCATTTGCTGGACGAGTGCAGCCAGCTTAGCATCCGCTGGAGACGATTGCGGTGGAGCGGGGAGCTCTCTTTCTGGACTGTGTAGATCTCCACGGGAAGGGGGATCCCCTGCATGGCTGGTGGAGACCTCCCTCGCACGGGTCATCACCATGCTCGTGGAGGGTTTGCTTGCAAGGGGATTAGCTTGGATCAAAATGTGTCCTACCCCCCTACCTGGTGCACCAATTTGTTACCGCCTAGAACGTCGTGGCCTATAGCTGAAGATGACCTTGGACCGTGCCCTTATCGCTCGGGATCCTGCTCGTACGGCCGAACCTACAAAACAGAGGAGACCCAAGCCGGTGATCCCAGTGGGGACACTCCGACGCTCAAGTCAGTGACAATCCAGGGAAACAGATCCTCCTGGTCGAGCCCCGTAGGTGGACTCCATACTAAGAGGAGAAAAATATGTGCTTGGAGAGTATGAACTGGTTGAGAGTAGAGCGAGGAAAGTGACAGTGGAGGAGAGCTCAGACTAATTAGCTGTGTTCGTCGAGACCTTTCCGGTGCGTCTCCGATAGCCTAGAGCACTTATTCTTCTGGATGCCCTCCTGTATGCTGCCCCTTTTGCCCCCTTGTGACTTACCTTCTTCTTGGAACCTTGGAAAATTTCCTTTAATCCAGGATGGCAGCCTGTTGCATGCCTTGGGATCCTCCCCTCGCTTGCAGGCACGTGCGGTAACGTTCCTTGCCGTGCGCGAGGTGCCTTTCCCATTTGTGATAGGGAATATCACCGTGCACTCTTACCCTCCTTCTGGTCATTCCATTTTGGAAAACCTGGCAGAGCCTCGATCGGGGGGCAGCCATCCCCTGGATTCGAATCTCATGGGTTGACTTCCTCTTTTAGGTGGCTCAGACGGTTGGTCGGGAGTGCAGCACCTCGATCGGGGGACCCCTTCCCTTTCGGTGTAAGTGGTAGCTGGACCAATTATTGCGGCCTGGTGGGTGCCACTCCGTGGTCCTTGGATGGCTTGGCGGCGTCCTTTAGCTATTGGTCCCTTCGTTCGAAGTGGGGTCGACTCAGGGAAGAAGATCTTGACTTTGGCCACGGTATCTCGACCTCGAGGAAGCCGCCTAGCGAAGGAGTCCGGAGAGAGGCAGAGCTCGACTTCGGCCATGGCATCTCGACCCTGAGGGAGCCTCCTGGTGAAGAAGTCTGGAGAGAGGCGAAGCTCGACTTCGGCCATGATATCTCGACCTCGAGGGAGCTGCCTGGCGAAGGAGTCCGAAGAGAAATGTCTGATGTGGCAGCTTCCTCCAACGTGACATCTGACTGGGTCTGACATGGGTCTATGTCAACGATCCTGCCATATCAGATCCCATCCTTAAATTTTTGAATGAAGGCACATTACCTGAAAACAAGCTTGAAGCTAAACGACTTCATTGGATTGCTTCCCAGTATGTGATCTTAGATGGGATCTTATATAAAAGATCCTTTACACAACCTTTGTTGAAATGCTTGGGACCTTCAGATGCTGATTATACTCTCAGGAAAGTGCATGAAGGTACATGTGGGGATCACCTAAGGGGCAGATCCTTAGCTTACAAAATAATTCGCCAAGGCTATTATTTGGCCAACCATCCAAAAATATTTTATAGAATTTGTTCGAAGGTGTGATCAGTGTCAGAGGTATTCTAATATACAAAGATGGCCTGCAAATCAACTGACCCTGTTGATAGGTCTTTGGCCTTTTGCTCAGTGGGGAATGGATATTCTTGGTCCATTTTCTCCAGCTTCCGGATAACGAAAATTCCTTATAGTGATAATTGATTACTTCACCAAGTGGGTCAAAGCTAAACCACTGGCACAAATTACTGAGACAAAAATTGAAAATTTTATAAGAAACTTTATCATTTTCCGTTTTGGGATTCCTTATGCCATTATTATCGATAACGGAAGGCAATTTGATAATCCAAGGTTCTAAAACTTCTGTTCCCAATATCATATACTCCATAAGCTAACTTCCATGGGCCATCCTCAGTCTAACGGAGAAGCTGAAGTGACCAATAGAACTATTCTTCATGGTCTCAAATCCAGGTTAAATAATGCTAAGGGACTATGGACTGATGAATTGAATTCAGTTCTTTGGGCATACCAAACTACTCCTAGAATAGCCACCGGCGAATCTCCATTTCACTTAGCTTATGGCACTGAGGCAGTCCTTCCTGTAGAGGTCTCCTTACAATCTTTACGGATAGATCATTATAAAGAACCTAAAAACTCAGAATGCCGAAGAGTTGATTTGGATTTGTTACAAGGCACTCGGGTCCATGCTCAGCTAAAGATGGCTACATATCACCAAAAGGTTACCAAATATCACAACTCTCGCATGAAAGAACAAACTTTTCATCCCGAGGACTTGGTCTTGCGAATATCTGAAGTGTCCAAGCCAACTGAGTAAGGCAAACTCTCTCCTACTTAGGAAGGTTCCTATTGAATCAAAGAGGTCATCCGTCCTGGAACTTATCGACTTGAAACTTTGGAAAGTACTTTGTTACCTCGGCCTTGGAATGTAGAAAATCTTTCTCAAATATTATCAATAAAAATCCTTATTCAATGTTATATCGAAGTATCGAGATGGATCTAGTCACTCTGTCTTATTCTTTATTAAAAGGTACAAGAAAGATCTACGTGATCTACCCTACGAAGTATTGAGGTGGGCTTGATCAGCCTGTGTTATTCTTTATTGAAAGGTATAAGGGTAATCTACGTAATATACCTTACGAAGTACCGAGATGGGCTTGAACAGCCTGTCTTATTATTTATTAAAAGGCATAAGGATGATCTACATGATCTACCCTACGAAGTACTGAGGTTGGCTTGATCAGCCTGTCTTATTTTTTATTAAAAGGCATAAGGATGATCTACGTGATCTATCCCACGAAGAGCCGATGTGGGCTTGATCCGCCTGTCTTATTCTTTATTAAAAGGCAAAAGGATGATCTACGTGATCTATCCTATGAAGTACCAAGGTGGGCTTGATCAGCCTGTTTTATTCTTTATTAAAACATATAAGGATAATCTACGTGATCTATCATATGAAATGCCGAGGTGGGCTTGATTAGCCTGTCTTATTGTTTATTGAAAGGCATAAGGATGATCTACGTGATCTACCCTATGAAATACCGAGGTGGACTTAATCAGCTTATCTTATTCTTTATTAAAAGATATAAAGATAATCTAAATGATCTACCCTATGAAATACCAAGGATGGCTTAACCAGCCTGTTTCATTTTCTGTTAAAAAAATGGACGACCTACGCGGTCTATTCTATGATAAATTCAATGAAGTACAAAATAAATCCGGTGACATGCCGAGGTATATCTACTTGATGTGGCGAGATCGCTGACGTGGAGAGCTGACAGGCACCACGTCAAAGGAGACCGCCGCGTCAGACGCCAAGGCAACACTTCAGCCCAGACCGCTCTACCGAGCTAAGCTGAGCTCCCTCGAGACGGTGAGCCGAGCTCCATCCTCTGCCAGGTTAGGCCCGCGAGCTCGGGATGCCTAGGCCGGAGCCGCACTCCGCCCTCCAGAGCGAGACCCTTGGAGGTTGAGCCCTGTGGTCGGAGTCGAGCTCAGCACTCCTCCGCCACATGGAGCCTCTCCAAGCGTGAGCCCTCTAGACCGGACCCACACTCTGCCCTCCAAAGTGAGACCCTCGGAGGTTGAGCCCTGTGGTCGAAGTCGAGCTCAGCGCTCCTCCGCCACGTGGAGCCTCTCCGAGGACGAGCCCTCTGGACCGGGCCTGCACTCCGCCCTCCAAAGCGAGACCCTCGGAGGTTGAGCCCTATGGTCGAAGTCGAGCTCAGCGCTCCTCCGCCACGTGGAGCCTCTCCGAGCAGGAGCCCTCTGGACCGAGCCTGCACTCCGCCCACCAGAGCGAGACCCTTGGAGGTTGAGTGCTCTGGTCGGAGTCGAGCTTAGCACTCCACCACATGGAGCCTCTCCGAGCGCAAGCCCTCCGGACCGGGCCTGCACTCCGCCCTCCTGAGCGAGACCCTCGGAGGTTGAGCCCTGTGGCCGGAGTCGAGCTCAGCACTCCTCCGCCACGTGGAGCCTCTCCGAGCGTGAGCTCTCTGGACCGGGCCCGCACTCTGCCCTCCGGAGTGAGACCCTCGGAGGTTGAGCCCTGTGGTCGGAGTCGAGCTCAGCACTCCACCACGTGGAGCCTCTCCGAGTGCGAGCCCTCTAGACCGGGCTCGCACTCCGCCCTCCCGAGCGAGACCCTCGGAGGTTGAGCCCTGTGGTTGGAATCGAGCTCAGCACTCCTCCGCCATGTGGAGCCTCTCCGAGCGAGAGCCCTCTGGACCGGGCCCTCGCTCCGCCCTCCGAAGCGAGACCCTCGGAGGTTGAGCCTTGTGGTCAGAGTCGAGCTCAGCACTCCTCCGCCACGTGGAGCCTCTTCGAGTGCGGCCCCCGGACCGAGCCCGCATTCTGTCCTCCTCCACCAAGGCGACCCTACAAGCTCGGAGCATATAGATCGGAGCAAGCCCTGCCATCCCGGGACACTGGCGAGCCACCCAAGGACTATGGAACAGCGCCCCCCATACCGCCATAACTGCCTGTCTGCCCGTACTTTCAAGGAGATGGGCCAGCCAGAGAGCATGAACCCCTAGGGCAGCGACCCCCGGATTGAGGTTCTGCCAAGCTTCCCGGAATGGGATGACCGGAGAGGATGTCAGAATGAATGGAAGCTTTCCCTACCATATG
Source organism: Areca catechu (assembly GCA_021397845.1). Classification (NCBI taxonomy): domain Eukaryota; kingdom Viridiplantae; phylum Streptophyta; class Magnoliopsida; order Arecales; family Arecaceae; genus Areca; species Areca catechu. The sequence goes on from CM038039.1 coordinate 32,689,582, forward strand.
TCAGGAAAGATATCCTGTCTACGGCATGGAATCCCACCGCACGTGCCTGCCAGCCCAGCAAGGATCCCGAGGCAAGAGTCCAACGGCCATTTTTTCAACTACAAAGAACAATCGACACCCCCGGAAGGGAGAAGGTAACAACAACTCAATACCAACACAAGTGCAAGCTCAATCAAGAGGGCAAAGCACCACCACCACCACTACCAAAGAAAAATGAGGGACACAAGGAGAGGCGGTGGAACAGGGAACCCCTCTGTCCCCATCGTTATTCTCCCCCTGCTATGTTTTTGTCTTCATTCTCATATCCTTTACTCCTCCTTGTGCAGAGTCCATCAAGAGGGGCCCGACCAGGAGGATCTGTTCCCCTGGATCGTCACTGACTTGACCGTCAGAGTGCCCCCATCGGAAATCCCGGCCCGGGTCACTAATCCTTGTTTCGCAGGTCCAGGAGTAGAGGACCGCCAGGCAGCAAAGGGAGCGCACTCCGGCACCGGCAGCAGCTACAGGCCACGGCGATCTTGGCGGCAACAGATTGGCACGCCAGGAAGGGGAGGGCAGTGACATTGTGAACGACCTTTGATCCAAGCCGAGCCCTCCATCTCTTCACAGGCAAGCCAGGCAGGAGGATGGTGACAACAAGGGCAAGGGAGGCTTCCACCAGTCGTGCGGGGGACTCCCCCTCTCGGGGGAACCCACACCGCCAAGAAGCGAAGCCATCCATTCTGGTCCAGCCACCCCCGCTGGAAGCCCAACTGGCTACGCTCGCCCAGCAGATGCAAGTCCTCGCCATGGCAGTGCACCAGCTTTAGCACCAGCGCCGGTCCTTAGCTACCCACCCGCCGCTAGGGACTCCGGTGGCCCACGCTGCAGCTCCCCGTGATAGCCTGCGCTCCTTCCAAGGAGGTCGTCGAAGCCACGGGCAACCACAGACAACCGGGGTAGCCATCAAGCTCCAGCGAAAAGACAACGAGCCGGCTCTGCCGACAAAGAGAGCTGCTCACCAGACCTCGGGTAGGAGGTGCCCAGAACCCACCGAGGTAGAAGAGGCAAGACCCCCCGCCACGGGTGCCATGCATCCATGTCACATTCTCCGTCTCCTTCGGTGGAGGGGTCCATTGATGAAGCCGTCAGGCACGCGGTGGAAAGGCGCCCGGAAGAACATGAACGCAAGCTGGCAGAGTTTTCCCACCGGTTTGCCAACATGCGGGGCTCCGCTTGTGAGCTAGCGGGCTATGATGCCTGTCCCCCATTCTTCTAAGAAACCCAAGCAGAGCCAATTCCGCACCAGTTCTGGATGCCGTAGGTGGATCCTTACGATGGGACCACCGACCCCTTGGACCACCTGGAAAGCTACCGGACCCTCATGAGGGTCCAGGGAGCCACCGACGCTCTCCTCTGCATCGCTTTTCCTACTACTCTTTGGAAAGCAGCCCGGGTGTGGTTCATCCATTTGGAGCCGGAGAGCATCAGCTCTTTCACTCAGCTAGGACAGAAGTTCGTGACTCACTTCGATGCTTGTAGGAAGTTGCCACGAGAGGCAGACAGCCTCTTCTCCATCCGGCAGCAGGATCACGAGCCCCTGCGGGACTATGTGGCCCGCTTTAAGACCACCGTGTTGGAGATTTATAATCTCGATGAGCTAGTCACCATGCTAGCACTGAAGCGAGGACTCAGGACCTCCCGCCTGACCTACTCGCTGGATAAGAAGCCCCCCAAGACCTACTCTGAGCTCCTTCTCCAGGCCCAAAAGTATATCCGCATCGAGGAGGCGGATCGCACGAGGCGAGAGCTCGATGGAGGGCCATTGAAGAAGCCGACCCCCACCGAGATGCCCGGGACCTGGAAGCCAGCACCCCAGGCTCCGAGCTCCCGGAGGGACCGGCCAAGGCCAAGATGGGCTCCCATTCCCAAGAAGAGTTACACCCATCTCCTCGCCCCGAGGACAAAAATCCTCATGGAGATCGAAGGCTAGGATTACCTGAGGCGCCCGCCTCCATTGAAGCCCTTCACCGGCCGTGACAAGACAAAGTACTGTCACTTTCACCGCGACCACGACCACGATACCGAGGAATGCCGCAACCTCAAGTGGAAGATTGAGGAACTCATCAAGAGAGGCTACCTCAAAAGGTTGGTGGGGGGCAGACCTCAAGTGGAGTCCTAGGCGCTCGTCGCTCTCCCGCCAACTCCAACCATCGACAACCATCCTACTGAGAAGCTGGTGGGCATGATTTCCTGGGGAGCTGCGCACGTGTCCAAGAGGACCCGGAGGATAGAGGACTTTGAGAATGTACTCTCCTTTATGAGGGAAGGGGAAGATGGAGAAAAAAATATAAATAATGATGTCGTGGTCATCGAGATGACGATCACGAAGCATCCTGTAAAACGTATCATGGTTGATAGTGGAAGCTCCACAGACATGCTTTTTTATGATGCCTTCTCCAGGATGAATCTTTCTCCCGATCAGCTTAGGCCTGTGCATGCACCCCTCGTTGGTTTCACAGGTGATTCCGTAAGGGTAAAAGGAGAAATCACTCTCCCGGTTACTGCCGAAACCTCACCTCGGTAGAGCACCGTCATGATGACTTTCACGGTTGTAAGGCTTCCTTCCGCTTACAACGTGATATTGGGTCAGCCCGGGCTAAACTTGCTTGACACCGTTGTCTCCACCAAGAGGCTACTTGTATAGTTCCCTACTCCCTACAGTGTCGGGGAAATGAGGGGAGCACCCCAGCCGGTGCAGCATTGCTTCCAAACCCTCCCTGGGGCCAAGGTCCCCGAGGACGACCCCAGTGTAGATGACCTCGACCAAAGGGCCCAAGACCCTAGGGGAGGCCCGGTCGAGCGCCTACTTTCTTATCCGCTCGGAGACAATCCCACGAAGACAGTGCAGATCGGAGCCCAGCTACCCAAAGAGGAGATGGTCCAATTGCTGGGGTTCCTGCGGGCAAACACAGATGTGTTCGCCTGGACGGTGGTGGACATGCCAGGTATCCCTCCTGACATCATTACTCATAAATTGAGTGTTGACCCGAAGCACAAGCCAATTCGGCAGAAGAAGAGAAGTTTCATCCCGGAGAGACAAGCAGCTATCAAGGAGGAAGTCGATAAACTCCTGGCTGCCGGTTTCGTTCGAGATGTCCAGTATCCGAGCTAGCTGGCAAATGTGGTCATGGTAAGGAAGAACAACGGCAAGTGGAGGATCTGTGTAGATTACATCGACCTCAACAAAGCTTGCCCGAAGGACAGCTTTCCTTTACCGAAGATCGACCAGTTGGTGGATGCCACCTCTGGCCACAGGCTGCTCTCCTTCATGGATGCATTCTCTAGGTATAACCAGATCCGCATGCATCCAGAAGATGAGGAGCACACCACCTTCATCACCGACCAAGGGACATACTGCTACAGGATGATGCATTTTGGTCTGAAGAACGCAGGAGCCACCTATCAGCGCCTGGTCAGTAAAGTCTTCAAGGACCAAATCGGTCGCAATATGCAAGTGTATGTGGATGACATGCTCGTCATGAGCAGGCCGAGCTTGAGCCACGTCGTTGACCTCGTCGAATCCTTCCACAACCTACGGCAACATCAAATGAAGCTGAACATGGCAAAGTATGCCTTTGGGATGGTGACAGGAAAATTTCTCGACTTCAAGGTTATCTAGAGGGGCATCGAAGCAAACCCGAAAAAGGTTCAGGCCATCATCGACATGGAACACCCGACCTCCAAGAAGCAGGTCCAGTGCCTGACAGGGCGTATCGCTGCCCTCAGCAGATTCATCTCGAGGTCAGTCGACCGTCGCCTGCCATTCTTCAAGGCACTGCACAAGATGCATGACTTCACCGGGATCGAGAAGTGCAGAACAGCCTTCGAGGAGCTGAAGAACTTCCTCGCCTCTCCCCCGCTGCTATCTAGGCTGGAGGAGGGGGAGGAGCTTCTGCTGTACCTGGCAGTTACACCGGGAACTGTCAGCTTGGTTCTTGTCCGTGTAGACGAGGACAAATATCAAAAGTCGGTGTACTATACCAGCAAAATCCTCCACGATGCAGAGATCAGGTATACTCGCTCCGAGAAACTCATTTTTGCACTAATAATATCTGCTAAGCGCCTCAAGCCCTACTTCCAAGCACACCCAATAGTGGTCGTGACGGATCATCAGCTGAGGACCATACTCAGCCGACCCGAGACTTATGGGAGGTTGGCTAAGTGGTCCCTGCTGCTCAGCGAATTCAACATAATGTACTGACCGAGGTCCTCATAGAAGGCCAAAGTCCTAGCCGACTTCATGGTTGAGTGTACCGGGTTCACCGAGGAGCCAGAGCAGATAGTAACGGAGCCTGGGCCAGGAGAAGAGCCTTGGATCCTCCACGTGGATGGAGCATCCAATACCGGCGGGAGAGGAGCAGGCCTCATCCTAACTAACAGCGATGGGGTTGTGGCGGAATGCGCCCTCCGCTTCAAGTTCGCCGTGACCAACAACCAGGAGGAGTACGAGGCACTCCTCGCGGGCCTAAGAGTCTCTCGCGAGCTGGGTGTGCAGGACTTGAAGGTCTTCACCGACTCCCAAATAATTGCCAGACAGGTCTCCAGAGAATATGAAGCAACAGACACCCAGATGATGAAGTACCTGGAGTAGGACCGTGTAAGCATGGTAGGCCTCCGACGCTTCAGCATTTTCCACATCCCCCGAGGAAAGAATGCGCGCGCGGATGCACTGTCTAGGCTTGTGACCTTGCCGGACTCATCGTCGGGACGTGCCTACATTGAGTACCTTGAAAGTCCCAGCTATGAGAGCTTGGCGGGGGTACATCAAATCACCCCCGAGCCGAGCTGGATGGACAAGTACATCTGGTACATCACTGACGGCTCCTTGCCCAAAGATCGCGCAGAAGCTGCCCTTGTCAAGAAGAAGGCCTCCCAGTTCATTCTGATGGAGGGCCATCTCTACCGCCGATCTTACTCCTACCCTCTCTTGAGATGCCTTAGGCCCGCCGAGGCAACCTTCGTGCTCCAAGAAATACATGAAGGCCTCTGCGGGAACCACGTTGGAGGGAGAACACTGGCTTACAAAGCTCTTCTCCAGGGGTACTTCTGAGAGACCATGAGGGAGGACACCACCGACTTCATTAAAAGGTACGACAAGTGCCAACGCCATGCAAATATACAGCATCAGCCGGCGGCGCCGATCTCCCAACTCTCAGTCCCTTGGCCTTTTGCCCAGTGAGGAATGGACATCTTGGGACCGTTTCCCCTAGCACCAGGGTAGCGAAGGTTCCTGCTGGTGGCGATCGACTACTTCACTAAGTGGGTCGAAGCAGAACCACTGGCTCGAATCGCAGAAGCTAATGTCTGCCAGTTCTTCTGGAAGTCAATCATTTGTTGCTTCGGACTCCTCATTGTATCATCACCGACAATGGATGACAGTTCAACAATCATGAGTTCGAAGGATTCTGCACCGAGCATGGCATCCAACACCGATTCACCTCAGTGGCTCATCCTCAAACAAATGGAGAAGCCGAGGTGACCAACCGGACCATCCTTCAAGGACTCAGGACCAGGCTGGATCAAGCTAAGGGCAGGTGGGCAGAAGAACTCCCAAGCATCCTATGGGCCTACCACACAACATCCAGGACGGCAACCAACGACATGCCCTTCAACCTTATTTTCGGTGCCGAAGTGGTCATCCCGATCGAGCTCGGTGTGCCCATGTTGTGGGTGCAGCAGTATGACGAAGCACGGAATTCGACACACCTCTTGCTCAACCTAGACCTCCTCGAAGAAGCGAGGGATAAAGCCCGGCTATGAATGGTGGCCTAACGGCAACGGGTAGCCCGGTACTATAACGCCCGCGTCAGGCCAAAATCTTTCAAGCCCGGAGACTTGGTGCTATGGCGGGCGAGGCGTCTCAGCTCAGGGAGTGCGGCAAGCTTTCACCAAACTGGGAAGGCCCCTATAAAGTAGCTGAAGCCCTCTCTCAAGGGGCCTATTATCTCGAAGATCTTGGCAGCGTCAAGTTCTCTCGAACGTGGAATGCCTATAATTTGTGGAAATACTATCAATGATGTAAGGTTTCCCAGCAATAATAATGATAATGATTTTTCCTGCACAAGTATTTATCTGTCTTGTGGGAAAATCCCATCAACATCCCCGAGCCTAGCACTAGGACTCCAGCCCAAGACCGGAGCTCAGATCTCCAGCCAAGGGACCTTCGAGCCACGTAGCTCTCAGTCATCAACATCCCCGAGCCTAGCTCCAGGATGTCGGCCCGAGATCGGAGCTCAGATCTCCGGCCAAGAAACCTTCGAGCCATGCAGCTCTCAGTCATCAACGTCCCCGAGCCTAGCTCCAGGATGCTGGTCCAAGATCGGAGCTCAGATCTCCGGCCAAGGGACCTTCGAGCCACACAGCACTCAATCATCAACATCCCCGAGCCTAGCTCCAGGGCACCGATCCAAGACTGGAGCTCAGATCTCTGGCCAAGGGACCTTCGAGCCATGCAGCTCTCAGTCATCAACATCCCCGAGCCTAGCTCCAGGATGCCGACCCAAGACCGGAGCTCAGATCTCTGGCCAAGGAACCTTCGAGCCATGCAGCTCTCAGTCATCAACATCCCTGAGCCTAGATTTAGGACGCCGACCCAAGACCGGAGTTCAGATCTCCAACCAAGGGACCTTCGAGCCAAGCCGCTCTCAATCTCAAACATCTCTGAGCCCAGCTCCGAGACGCCAAGGAATTTTGGAGCCAAGCAGCTCCTATTAATGCCTCGAGCCCAGCTCCAAGGCACCAAAGACCTGAGCTGAGCCCTCAGGCAACCCTTGGACTGGAGCTCAGCTCTCTGACTAGGAAGGCCTCGAGCCTAGCTCCAAGGCAATTAAATCCTATGACCCTCTTCTCTGATCTCCCCACCCCCCAAAAAAAAGAGAGAGAGAGAGAAGGGAGGGGAAGGAAAGAAAGAGAACAAGAGGGAAATACAGCAACAAAACTCTTATCTTATCACCTTGGACCAGGGCCCAGCTCCCTGGCCAAGGAACCATCGAGCTCAGCAGCTCGCAACTGCCAGAACCTTGCATCCGACTTGCCAACAATGAAGCCCGGTGATTCAACCCCGGGCGAGGTGAAACCCTCTTCTCTGATCTCCCCACTCAAAAAAAAAAAAGGGAGAAAAAGAAGAGAAGAGGGAGTGAAAGAAAGAGAAAAGAAAGAGGGGAGAGCCAAACAGAAAGCAGGTTGCAAGAAAGTCTGAAATTTATTAATTGAATCCAAGTTACAAACATTCTGCGAGCCCCCGACATGCTGGGTGGCCCAGCCAAGTATAGAAAGAAAGCAAAATACAAAAGAAGTAGAAAGGGACTACCCTCCAGCTGGATCGCGGGGCTGGGAGTTTCCGCCTGCAGGGACCTCTGGCTGTGCGGCTCCGGTTTCAGGCGGTACGGTCCCGACCTCGGCTGGCATAGAAGACTTGGGAGCGACGGCCTCCTCAGCACCTGCCTCCTAGTCCGAAGTACCGGGATAGTCGAGGCTGCTACGGCCCTTAACCGAGACGAACCCCTCAACTAGGCGATGCAGGTACATGAAGCCCCTAAAGGAGTCCGACGTCGTTTGTTGGATCTCGGCAAGGAACACCTCCGAGGCCCTATACCTCACGATCGCCTCCTCAGCTTCCTTCTTCGCTGCGACCACCTCATGCTTGACATCCCCAGCTGACCTGGCCGCCTCCTCGACCGCCCTCTGGGCCACGGCCGACTTCTCCTTCTCCGCCGCTAGCCGGGCCTGGAGAGACTGGGCGATCCCCATTTGCCGGGCCACCTCGGCGTTGAGCTCGCCCAACCTCCGCTCGGCGTCGGCGAGCTCCTCGGCCTTCTTCCTCGACTGCCCTTGCTCTCGGTCGAGGCTCTCTTGAAGCTCTTTTACTCATCCCTCAGAGTCGGCGAGTTGCTTCTCGAGGTCCTTGACCCGTCGGTCAAGCACCCCTTCAGAGTCGGCCCTCCCCTTCAGGTCAGCCTTCAGCGACACGATCTCAACCGCCTATTACTGTTCAGCTCGCTCCCAGTTTCGGCAGCTGCTCCTGATGAAAAGGGCCTTGACACCGATCTGCACCATATGAAAAGTTAAAAAAAAAAGAAAGAAAAGAGGAAGACGAAGGAAAAAATGAAATTGCTTACCGTATAGAGCTGAGAAAAAATGCTATAAATCACATCTCCCAACCGTAGCCCAGCCATCTCCTCCCGATCACATGGTTGGATAGAGAAATCCATCATGCGAGCAGCTAGGGCATGGTTGTCAGCCAAGGAGCTCTCCGGCCCCAGCTTGAATGGGAGACGATGCCTCGCCTCGTCCCTCCTGCTCTCTCAGGGAATGGGTACGCCCGTCCCTCCGGCGGCGGGACCCCCAGGGACCGGTCGGGGACCCAGCACCATCGCAGCCGGAGCCCCCATCGTAGGAGGAGCTCCAGTACGGGCCTCTCCCCCCATGGCCTCGATCATTGTCAGACCTAGAGAGCGGGAGGGCGCGGCAGCGACTGCAGCACCAGCCCGGGCGATCACCTCGGGCCCCAGAACGGGGACCTCGGCCTGTGGCCTCGACAGCCCTTCGGCTCCTCGAACCACCCACCGGCTCGGTCCTAGCACCGCGGATGGTGTAGGGGCTTCCTCGGCCTCCCTCCTCCTCGAGGCGACTGGCACGGTGGGGGCAGCCATCGATACTCCCTCAACTCGGGCCCACCTCGGGGGAGGCTCAGTGGCCATCCCGGTGGCAGCCTCTTCTTGGTAATTAACAACAGGTCACCCTCTGAGAAGATCATCCCTGCGCAGAGAAGCCAAGAAGGTTAGCCTAAGATGAAGAGAAGAGAAAACATGTGTGGAGGAAAGAACCGGACTCACTCGGCCCCCTCGATGGGTCGATCCTGGCATCAGAGAGGTTCTGCTCTGACAGCAGGACCTCAAGAGAGGGGATCTGGGCGGTGCGAAGCTGCTCATAGTCATCCTATCTGTTGCATCAACCGCGAAGATCCAATTAGGGGACTGATCCGGCTCGCTTCAAGCCTAGTCGACCCCCTCGATTGCCGCGAAGAAGAATTTGCTCTTCCATCCTTTGATGGAAGAGGGGAGCTCGAATCTGATGCCCTTTGGGTGAGAGGACAAGGACCACCACCCATCCTCAGTCGGGTGGCGTTTCAGGATAAAAAATACCTTGAACAAGGAAAATCGAGTGACGAATCCATGGACATGGTAGGGGACGATGAAGGAGAAGATGACCTTGATGGCATTCGGCACCAACTGTGCAGGGACCAAACGGCAGTTGTCCAAGACAGACAGGAAAAAGGGATGAAAAAAAATCGGAGAACTCCGGAGAAGGTCTCCTCATAAAAAGCGAGGCGACCCGGGCCACTGGAAGTGACCCGTTCCCCAGCACGAGGGATCATGAGCCGAACAGAAGGTGGGATGCCATAGACATCCCAGATGGCCCCTAGCTCCATGACGGAAATCATCGAGCGACCCCGCCCAGACCTATTGACCGGATAGACTCAGAAACTGGTTCGGGTAGGGGAGGAAGGCGGGAAGGACAAGAAGGAGCAGCCCCCGGCTCCCTAATGGACACGGGGCGAACTAGAAGGGCTGGTCTCCTACTAAACTCGAATCGAGCCCCCTCCGACTCCTCATCGGAGGAGGAAAGCACCAGCCCCTGTACAGAAGGATCGGGACGAGACATCCTACAAAAATAACCCAAGGAGAAGGAAGACTGGACTCGGAAGAAGAACCTTATCCCAAAGGGAAAGGAGGAAGAAGAGTAGGACCGATCTGTTTCTTTAGAAAAGAGAAGGGCGGAAGTGGATCAAGGAGAAGGAAGGGTCCGAGTACTGCAACAAGCACGAAAGGTTTGAAAGAATAGAAGTTTTGGATAAAAAAATTTTTCTTTTCACTTTGAAAAGATCCATCAAATCCGTGTCGTTATGACCCCCTCGTCAACGGATCCACGCCAAGTGTTGCCCATCGATAAAAAGGGGCATCCCGGTCGCTTCGAATTATGTGCCAACATTAGCTGATCCTCGGACGTGGCCACGTGGCACCCCCGTACTGGCCCATAGGACCATCTCACGAAGCGGCAGCAATCATGGCCATCATTGCACCGGATCTCTGCCTTTCCATGCCAGCATCATAATTACTCCCTTCAGCCCAAGCACCGTGCACTCACGAGCCTCGGGAGTGGGGGACAAATGATGTGGTGAGACCGCTGACATGGAGAGCTGACAGGCACCACGTCAAAGGAGACCGCCGCATCGGACGCCAAGGCAACACTTCAGCCCAGACCGCTTTGCCGAGCTAAGCTGAGCTCCCTCGAGATGGCGAGCCGAGCTCCGTCCTCTGCCAGGTTGGGCCTGCAATCTCGGGACACCTAGGCCAGAGCCGCACTCCGCCCACCATAGCGAGATGCTCGGAGGTTGAGCCCTGTGGTCGGAGTCGAGCTCAGCGCTCCTCCACCACGTGGAGCCTCTTCGAGCGCGAGCCCTCTGGACCGGGCCCACACTCCACCCTTCAGAGCGAGACCCTCGGAGGTTGAGCCCTGTGGTCGGAGTCGAGCTCAGTGCTCCTCCGTCATGTGGAGCCTCTCCGAGTGCGAACCCTCTGGACCGGGCCCGCACTCTACCCTCCATAGCGAGACCCTCGGAGGTTGAGCCCTGTGGTCTGAGTCGAGCTCAGCTCTCCTCCGCCATGTGAAGCCTCTCCAAGTACGAGCCCTCTGGACCGAGCCCGCACTCCACCCTCCAAAGCGAGACCCTCGGAGGTTGAGCCCTGTGATCGGAGTTGAACTCAGCACTCCTCCGCCACGTGGAGCCTCTACGAGTGCAAGCCCTCTGGACCGGGCCCGCACTCCACCCTCCGGAGCGAGACCCTCGGAGGTTGAGCCCTGTGGTCGGAGTCGAGCTCAGCACTCCTCCGCCATGTGGAGCCTCTCCGAGCGCGAGCCCTTCGGACCGGGCTTGCACTCCGCCCTCCAGAGCGAGACCCTCGAAGGTTGAGCCCTGTGGTCAGAGTCGAGCTTAGCACTCCTCCACCACGTGGAGCCTCTTCGAGCACAAACCCTCTGGACTGAGCCCACGCTCCGCCCTCCGGAGCGAGACCCTCAGAGGTTGAGCCCTATGGTCGGAGTCGAGCTCAGCACTCCTCCGCCACGTGGAGCCTCTCCGAGCGCGAGCCCTCCGGACCAGGCCCGCATTCTGCCCTCCTCCACCAAGGCGACCCCACAAGCTCGAAGCGTTTAGACCGGAGCAAGCCCTGCCATCCCGGGACACCGGCGAGCCGCCCAAGGACTATAGAATGGCGCCCTCCATACCGCCATAACTGCCTCTCCGCTTGTACTTCCAGGAAAATGGGCCAGCCAGAGATCATGAACTCCTAGGGCAGCGACCCTCGGATCGAGGTTCTACCAAGCTTCCCGGAATGGGGCGACCGGAGAGGATGTCAGAAAGAATGGAAGCTTCCCCTACCATATGTCAGGAAAGACATCCCGTCCATGGCACGGAATCCCGTCGCACGTGCCTGCCAGCCTAGCAAGGATCCCGAGGCAAGCGTCCAACGACCATTTTTCTAACTACAAAGAACAATCGACACCCTCGAAAGGGGGAAGGTAACAACAACTCAATACCAACACAAGTGCAAGCTCAATCAAGAGGGCAAAGCACCACCACCACTACCAAAGGAAAATGAGGGACACAAGGAGAGGCGGTGGAACAGGGAACCCCTCTGTCCCCGCCGTTATTCTCCTCCTGCTACATTTTCGTCTTCATTCTCATATCCTTTACTCCTCCTTGCATGGAGTCCATCAAGAGGGACCTGACCAAGAGGATCTGTTCTCCTGGATCATCATTGACTTGACCGTCGAAGTGCCCCCACTGGAAATCCTGGCTCGGATCACTAACCCTTGTTTCGCAGGTCCAGGAGTAGAAGACCGCCAGTAATAATCTAAGCAGCCAATCCAAGCAGAGGAGTTAGTGAAATGACATATTTAATTACTTTAGATCTTCTCATTTCTTAAAAAAAGAAGAAACAAGGTTATGGTATCTCATTTACATGATTATTTTATTATATCTTCTTGGAAGAAGGGAATGGTTTCACATATCAAGTTCTCTTATTCGAAATATTAATAGCAAAATTATTCAAAGCTTGATTTTCTATCCAGCCGATTCTATTTAATATAATTTGAATAATCCGAATTCTGAAATTAAAAAAATCACTTATATGATGAGCTAACTTGTTTGGATCCTTTGAAGCTCATGATTACATTATGACGAAGTCCGAAGACTTGGTATATTATTTTGAATCCGAAGACTTGATATTATTTTAAATCCGAAGACTTGGTATTATCATAAATCCGAAGACTTGGTATTATTCTGAATCCAAAGTCTCAGTATTTTTTGAGTCCGAAGACTTGGTATTATTTTGAGTCTGAAGACTTGGTATTATCTTAAATCCGAAGACTTGGTATTATTCTGAACTCGAAGTCTCGATATTATTTTAAGTCCGAAGACTTGGTATTATTTTGAGTCTAAAGACTTGGTATTATTTTAAATCCGAAGACTTGGTATTATTTTGAGTTTGAAGTCTTAGTGTTATTTTTAAGTCCGAAGACTTTATCCTTAAACAAATTTTCGTTCGAAACTTCAGGGTTGAAAGTTAATATACTTGTCAGAAAAGTTGCTTATTCACAAACTCTTTATGATCAATAAGATCATCATTCAACATCTTACCTCTGATGAGTTTATACTTAGTAAATATCTCATTGAAGCATAATTCATTTGGAAAGAAAGTTTTATTCATAAAAAGTAGTACATGTACATTATCTTTCAAAAAAAAAAAATCCTACGGATTGGTTTCAACTTGAGTAAGATCAATTGGGTCGGCAACTACCGGTGTCTCCTCTCCAGCTACTTCTTTAGTTACGACATGGACTTCTTCAGAAGGACCTTTTGATGATCCAGGCTCTTCTGTTTCTTCAAGACTGAATAGTTGAATATTTGAAATGTTGAGATTTGGGTAAGATTTTTGTACTTCATTTATCCTATCATTGAAACCTGCTCGGCAGTTGAAGGTTCCTGCTTCGGTTATTTCATCATCAAAAATCAAAGACTTTTTATAGTCCTCGACCCCCCTATTTACTTGATCTTTTAAGGTCTTTATTTTTTCAACCACTACTTCAGCTCTTTTGACCACTTCATCGACTTTTTGACTGCTCTTTAGTCTTCTGTTGAGCTTCTTTGGTTGAATTTTCTAAAGATCGAATCTTCTTCTTCTTCTTAAGCTTTGCCTCTTTTTCAGAATTCTTTGATTAATCCTTTTCTAGTTCAGCCTTTAGATTCTGAACTGCAGCATCGCTTAGAGCAAGCTTTTCTTCCATGGCCTTCTTCAACTCCTCGACTACTCTCTCGGCCTTAACCGTTTGGAGTTTTTTTTTCATTCCCTTATGGTAGTCTCTGAATTCAATGATGCTCTCTTCCATAAGGATGACATCGTGAACCAACTGCATTGAGCATATGGAATATGAAGTTAGCAAAGTCGAACATTATAATGAAAGGAAGAAAAAAAGAAATGATATTTACCTTTAGCATAGATAAAAATGCTGAATCAGATATATCCTCGATGCATCAGGTTTTGTTGACTTCCTAATCTCGAGGGAGGAGAGTATGCTTCAGTACTCCCTAGCTAATTCAGGATTCACCAAGCCCCGTCCATCATAAAATGTTGAAAAATCTACATGATTCTCCTTATGTATTGGAGCATTCCTCCCTGCACCCTCTTCAATTTGGGGAGCCTTTCCTTTTGCTTTTCTTTTATCTTTCAAAGAAGCAAGGAGCGGCTCTTCGATAGTCGGAGTTGGGATAGATCATTCCGGGGAGGACAAGGGGGGTGAACTCCTTGAAGGAGGCCCCATTGAAGGGGCATTGTCTTCATTAGATGTGACCCTTGTTGGAATTATCCTGGAAGTTCTTTCGGTCCTAGCCTTCTTTTGGACTTCGGATTCTTTTTGATGAACCAGTACTGCTCTCTTTCTAGATGCTTGCTGAAGTCTTTCAAGGTTTGGCTTCATCGATTCACCTGCAATCAAAGAAAAAGGAATTCTTAGGTCAATCATCGGAAGAACATAGTAGTTTTGAAAAAAAAACTAAAGATGACTACTTCTATACCTAATGTTGGAACCTCGCTAATATAAGCGAGATGAAGATTTTGTTCTCATAACAGTTCCTTGGCCAGAGGAACTCCCGGACTTAATAATGTCTCTAAGTCCTTCTGATCAGCCTTCAAGACTCTTTTCCCGGCATTTGCATCTAAACGTGGAGTCTTCCATTCAATATTAAAGCCCCAGGATAGATAATAAATGAAAAAAAAATAGGATTTCCATCCATGTATGGCACTAGGAGTCCCCTTAATTAGTCTTCGACCAGGATGAGGGCCGATGACCCACCATCCTTCACTATAAAAGTCTTTTTTCAGTATGAAAAGGGAGGTAAACAAAGAAGTTTTGGGCTCTATCTTACGAAGTTTACAAAGAACTAAAAACCCGCAGATGTTTCAAAAACTATTCGACGTTAGTTGGGCTGGGACTACTTGGTACAGATTAAAAACCTTTACAAAGAAGGGATGAAAAGGAAACCTAAGGCCATCCTTCAAATGATCTTCGCATATGGCAATTGATCCGAGAGGAGGATGGATATCCTCTCATCTGGATTGGGAACAAATAACTTAAAAGTCCTAGTATTGACTATGGTCTTGATTTTGATGATTGACAAAATATTTAAGTATATATGAGTACTAATGCATGTTAAAAGTGTTTATCAGTTTTAGGTATCATTAAATGTTGAAAGATTGAAAATATTGTCATTCAGTTGAAGAAGCCATGAAATTTCAAGTTATGGACCTTCGAACATATATTGAAGACCTTGAAGGACTCAAATATTAAATTTGGACAAGTTTCGACACTGGTCAAGTCAAGTGTCGATACTTGGAAGTGTTGATACTTGGAGTGTCAACTTACAAAAAGGCTTGGGCTGATACGTAGAGAAAATTTCGACCGGTATGCTGAAGTGTCAACACATGGATATGATGTGTCGACTCAAAGTGTCGATACATGGATCAACTCATCACCTGAGATTTTTGTGTCACAGAACTTGCTGAAGTTGAAGACTTGCCTGAAGTGTCGACACATGGATGACAAGTGTCGACTCAAAATGTCGACTCATCAGATGAAGTATCGGCTCACCAGTGCAGAACAGAAGATTTTAGAAGATATTTTTTGGTCAAGTGTCGACTCACTATTCTAAATGTCGACCCTAAGTGTTGACTAATGACCTGAAGTGTTGACACTTGAACGGACGACAGCTCTATAACGGCTAGTTTTCTGAAGAGCAGAACTTTCCCAAAACATTTGTAACAGCTAGTTTTTCCTCTCCAACAGTCTCTAATGGTCATTTAAGGTTTGGAGAGCTATATAATCAACACAAATCAAATGGGAAGATAATCCTTTGGTGAGATTATTGAATATCCTTCAAGGATTCAAGAGTTGAGTGATTCAAGCCTTCGAGCTTCCAAAGATAAGATAGTGCATCTAAGTTCACATCATCAAGCTACAATCAAAGGCTTCAATAACTTGAAGACAAGATCTTCATCAACATTCAAAGAGCTTCAAAGAGATATTTGCTTTATTTTAAAAGCTTTATTGTATTTTTTACTTTCATTCTTTCTTTATTGTAAAGTTTCTTGATTAGTCCAGAAAACCAAGGGAGGTTATCGGTGAGCCTTTGAAAACCAATTAGATTTTTGGTTAGCCCGCAAAATCAAGGGAGGTTGGTAATGAGCCTTAAAACTATTTAGATTCTTGGTTAACCCGTAAAATCAAGTGAGGTTTTGACTTGTGAGCCTTGTGAAAACAAATCAGGTTTTGATTAGTGAGCCCAGAAAACTAATCGGCTGTAATCGGTTGAGATTATAGTGAATTTCCAAGTGGGTCTTGGAAAGTGGATGTAGGTGCATTGGATAGCACCGAACCACAATACTTATTTTGTGTTTGTGATTGCTTGTCTCTTCAATCCTTTCTTCTACTTGCTCTTACTTTTATTGCTTTATATTTCTGCTGCACACTTACTTAAGAGCACTTCATTTGTATTCATAGTACTTAGTTTAATTGTTGGATTAGTTCACACACTCTTGCATTCCATCAAATAATTTTTAGAGATCCAATTTACCCCCCTCTTGGATTGCTTACTGGGCAACAAGTGGTATCAGAGCCAAGTACTCTGTTTGAAAATCTAATGATTTTGAGTAAAAGATCATGGCAACCCTTGTAGGTATTAGTGTTAGACCATCATTTTTCAATGGCACTAATTACATATATTGGAAAACACGCATGCGCATTTATATTCAATCTATATATTATTATCTTTAGAAAATGATTGTTAATGGTCCATATATTCCTTCAATATTGGTTAATGGCATTTCCATTCCAAAACTCGAAGAGAATTGGGATGAAAAAATGACATCAAGCAATATGAGCTTAATGCTAAAGCAATGAACTTGCTTTATTGTGCATTGGACCTTAATGAATTCAATAGAATCTCCACATGCGAAATAGCGAAGAAAATATGGGACACACTTGAGGTTACTCATAAGGGTACTCTTCAAGTAAAAAATACTAAGATTAATATGCTTGTACATACTTATGAAATATTTAAAATGGAACATTATGAATCTATATCTAATATGTATACTAAATTTATAATATTGTTAATAAAATAAAAAGTCTTGGCAAAGCAATGACTAATGTTGATTTGGTTAGTAAAATTCTTAGGCCTTTGCCACTATCATAGGATCCAAAGGTGACGGTGATTCAAGAAACTAAAGATATAGAATCCTTACCTTTGGAGGAGCTCATCGGTTCACTCATAACCTATGAGTTGAACTTATGGCAAAAGGAAGTAGATGCTGATGAAAAGAAGAAAATAATCATCTTTAAATCCATTACACAAGATAAGTCTTCAAGTGAGGAGTCGGAAGACAGTGAACATGAAGATGAGATAGAATTTTGACTCATAAATTTCAAAGATTCATGTAAAAAAGGGCCAAAAAGAAATACATAAAGAAGGCAATGATGGCTACATGGAGCGAAAGTGAAGATTCTAGTTCAGAAGAAGAACAAATTCAAAAATTAGTCAATCTTTGCTTTATGGCAAATGAGATAAATTCTAAAGCTGAAAATGATTTTACTTTCGATGAGTTACATGGTGCTTTTAAAGATCTTGTGCATAAATATAAATTATTAAAATTTGAGCACAAGAAATTAAAGAAACGTGCTAATTCATTCTCTTTTGAAAATAACAATCTTGGAATTAAAAATAAAGAATTAAGAGCCAAGATTGCTATCTTGCAAAATGAAAAGAATGACTTTTCTAAAGAAAAAGAGATTTTGGAAAAAGAAATAATTGATTTGAAAATTTATGCAATAAGTTTTCAAATGAGAAAATTGATTTATTAAATGAATTAGAAATTTTAAGAAGATCCAAAATTTTGTATCAAATGATGACCTTTTAAAGAAAAATCTTGAGTTGAAAAACAAGAATTTCTTTATTAATGGACCTTCCAATCTGACTTGTTTTAATTATGAAAAATTTAAAATTAATGCATATCCTTATAGATTAAGAAAAATTTGTATTCCAAAAGGAACCATATTTACTAACCCTAAAGGATCCAAGAAAATTTGGGTACCAAAAATTATTCAATTAGTATGTTTTGCAAGAATGTCTTGCAGTCCAACAAGAAGAAAGAAAGTTTTTTTTAAAAAAAAAGCTGTACAAGATAATTTAAAGAAGTGGACCTAGTACATTTTGAACTAAATGGCAAAGGAAGGATTATATATATTGGTAAATTCTGAATATTTCCTTCCATAATTGAAAATGTAGTTGAATATTTATTATAAATGTCGCATCAATTGCTTTGAAAGTTATTTTAAATATTTAATTAGAATCAAGTTTAGACTAATAGTCATTTGTTGTGATCATGAACTTTTTGATATTAATGGATGTCATGCTCTCATGATTAAACTTGTGATTATTAGACTTTCACTTGATTTTGATTAATATAGTTTTAAACTATTTCAAGTGAAATGTTATGATTTATGTGCTTTCATTTTTTATATCTATGCTTAAGTTAGAAATGATCTGGATCAAGACTAGAACTGGTAGTTAATGATTATATTTAAGAATAAGGTATGCATATTGATAAATCCTTGCTCTAGTAGCTAAACTTGATACTAGATTACTTCTAATATTTGTATGGATAATCAAAATCATTTCAAATCATATGATTTTTATGAAATATATTCTATTTTGTATCCATGCTTAGACTAGAAATAATTTGGAACAAGTATAAAACTGGCAGTTAAGAGTTACATTTAAGAAGAAGGTATGCACATAGATAAATCCTTAATCCAGTAGCTAGACTTTGTATCATATTACTTCTAGCATTTGTATGGATATTAAATTATTTCAAATGAATTTGAAATCATGCTAAAAGTTTTTAAATGATCAATCTCTTGTATTTTAAAAATCATATATATCTTAAAAATTCAAATCTTGATGCTTGTGCTTTCATGTTCTGTTCCTCAAATGAAGGCATATTTTTAAGAAAAAATAATATTTAGGGGGAGCATCTAAAGATTTGTTGTCATTATATATATGTATGATGCTTTCAAAGTTTTCTTAATATCATACTTATATTGTTCTGATACTCCTTGTTTTTCAAATCTATTTTTCTTTTAGGAGAGTTACATTCAATTGGTATCAAGATTTATTTTCATTAAGAATCTTTAAAAAAAAGGGAAGAGGTCCTAGTAACTGCTTCGGATTGGGTTAAGTCACCATGGCCGTCCGGTCATAGGAGCTAAGTAGGGTTTAAAGACCCTCTCTTTCCATTCAATGGGATCTCTTATGATATGTTGGGGTGCCAATGTGGTCTTATCCCATGAACAAGTGAAGTGAATGGATGTTGTCTTAATCATACCTTGGTTATGATATTATAGCTAATATACATTGAAATTATTTCTTGCATGTGCTTATCATTTTGTGGTATCATGTTCAATTAGTATCATATTTAATTGATATCATATTCATTTTGATGATCTACTTGCTATTCTTTCCACCTTCATTCCTATTTTGTATTGCCTTTCACCCTTTTTCATGATAACAAAAAGGGGAAGAAAAATATTAGTATGAAAAAGGAAGAATTAGCAAAGGGGTGAATGTTAAAAAATTTTGAATGATTTTTGAAAATATTTTTGAAATCATATTTTGAGGGGGTGCTTGATACTCATTGATTTTGAGGTTACATATTTATCTTATTGTTAATCTTTTTAAGCTTATCCTATTTATATACTTAAAGATTTTGTCATCATCAAAAAGGGGAAGATTGTTGACTCTGGTCTTGATTTTGATGATTGACAAAAAATTTAAGTACATATGAGTACTAATACATGGTAAAAGTGTTTATCAGTTTCAGATAATTATTAAATATTGAAAGATTGAAAAGATTGTCATTCAGTTGAAGAAACCATGAAATCTCAAGTTATGGACCTTGGAACATATATTGAAGACCTTGAAGGACTCAAATATTAAATTTGGACAAATTTCGATACTTGAAAGTGTCGACACTTGGGGTGTCGACTCACAAAAAGGCTTGGGCTATACGTAGAGAAAATTTCGACCGGCATGCTGAAGTGTCAACACATGGATATGATGTGTCAACTCAAAGTATCGACACATTGATCAGCTCATCGTCTGAGATTTTTATATCACAGAACTTGCTGAAGTTGAATACTTGCCTGAAGTATCGATATATGGATGACAAGTGTCGACTCATCAGATGAAGTGTCGGCTCACCAGTGCAGAACATAAGACTTCAGATGATATTTTTTGGTCAAGTGTCGACTCACTATTTCAAGTGTCGATCCTAAGTGTCGACTCATAACTGAAGTGTCGACAATTGAACGGATGACAACTCTACAACGGCTAGTTTTATAAAGAGCAGAACTTCTCCAAAACATTTGTAATGGCTAGTTTTTCCTCTCCAACGATCTCTAATGGTCATTTAAGATTTGGAGAGCTATATAATCAACACAAATCAAATGGGGAGGTAATCCTTTGGTGAGATAATTGAATATCCTTCAAGAATTCAAGAGTTGAGTGATTCAAGCCTTCAAGCTTCCAAAGATAAGAGAGTGCATCCAAGTTCACATTAGAGATGGGCACTAGGTCGGGCCGTCCATGGGCCGGCACGGCCTGGCACGAAGCGGGCCATGCCTGGCATGACCTGCTTGCTACAGTAACGGGCCATGCCAGGCCTGGCCCATAATAGGGTATCGGGCCGGGTTTAGGATTTCTGGCCTGCTGGCCAAGCCCGACACGGCCCATAAGGGCCTGGGCTGGCACGATTCGTGGGCCAGGCATAGCATGGCCCACAGGCCAGCACGGCACGGCCCATAAGGGGGGCAAGGCTAGGCACGGCCCGGTCCCCTTAAAATAAATAGAAATAAGATTTTTAATTTATAATTTTTTTTAATAAATTAAAAAAATGTTGGGAACTAAGAATTTATTAATATAAAGCCACCTTAATGGTAGGGGGTTTGGCATAGACCCCTACTAATTTATTAATTTAAATCAAAATAGTACATGAAAGGAGGGGGTTAAGCCTGTCCTCCATAATATAATAAGAAAGAAGAAAAAAAATAGAGATGACTCACTTTAACAATTAAAAAAATAAAAATGTATAATTATAAAAAATTAAGAATAAAATTAAATGATCAAAATTTTACTAATCATCAGTAGTATTTGTATCATCATCATCATCAAAGGATGTTGTATCATGTCCACCTTTATCATGAAGTCTCGCCTCAGCATCCAACTAACCTTTGAAGTAGAGAAGCATCTCAACTGTGTCACCAGTCATCCTACTTCTCTTTTCGTCAAGAACACGCCGACCTGCACTAAAAATGGATTTCGATGCTACTATGGACATCGACACAACTAAAATATCACGTGCAATGGTGACATAACAAGATATTGATTTTTAACACTCTTCCACCAAGCTAATACATCTAGACTCTCTATTTGATTTTCATCATATGCAGACTAAAGATCATTTCATAAATAAAATTATAGTTCGCTACTTAAATATGAAGAAGATGAAGATGAACTTGAAGCATGTGTTTGTTTTCTCTATGCAATGAATGAAAAAATAGATGATGAACGAGAACTACTAGAAGAATAAATAGAGCTTTGTGCGGGTAATCTAGATCCACAAGTTTTTTAATCATATAAAGCATAAATATCATAAAGAAGTTGTGTTACCTCAATTTTAGCAGGTTCAGGATCTTGAATCATTTTTCACAATATCCATCAAGTAAAATTAATACGCTACTTAATTTAACTTTTTGATCAAATACAGCAGCTAAGTTATGCATGGGACATGTCCCAATACTCATTCCATTTAGATTCCATTTGTTCAATAATAGGCATTAAAATATCATCATATTTATATTTTATAAATTTTTGACTAATCATATATGCTTGTTATAAAAAATGAACATGAAGTTGGATAATAAATACCAGAAAGAATATTAGTAGCATTAAAAAACTAACAAAAAAATCTTTCAAAGTTTTATCTTTATTCCAATTAATTTCAGTTAATGTAAAGCCTAATCCACGATCATTAATATATGCACTTAATAATTTTTTATATGGGTATGCATCATGTATCATGCTATATGTTGAGTTCTAACAAGTAATTACGTCAAGTTTAAATTTTTAAAATGTTTACCATGATCTATACATAGTTGCTTAAATTCTTGAAGTCTTGATCTTGAAGCATGAATAAAAGAAACTATATTTCTAACTTTTGAAATGACATGTTGAATCATGCTCATGCTATCTTGAACAGGAAGATTAAGATATGACATGCACATCTAATATGCAATAAATTTTATTTAACATGGGATGCAATGAGTCCTTCAATAATGCAATAGTAGAATTATTATTAGATGCATTATCAAAAGTAATAGACATGATTTATCATTAATATTATATGAACATGCAGTTTGATAAATGGCATTTAAAATTTGTTGCCCAGAATGTGGAAAATCAAAAGCACGAAAATCTATACATAGTTGCTTAAATTCTTGAAGTCTTGATCTTGAAGCATGAATAAAAGAAACTTATTTCTAACTTTTGAAATGACATGTTGAATCATGCTCATGCTATCTTGAACAGGAAGATTTAAGATATGACATGCACA
This sequence comes from Areca catechu, assembly GCA_021397845.1. NCBI lineage: Eukaryota > Viridiplantae > Streptophyta > Magnoliopsida > Arecales > Arecaceae > Areca > Areca catechu. Next base: position 32,711,907 of record CM038039.1, read on the forward strand.
TCTAATATGCAATAATTTTTATTTAACATGGGATGCAATGAGTCCTTCAATAATGCAATAGTAGAATTATTATTAGATGCATTATCAAAAGTAATAGACATGATTTTATCATTAATATTATATGAACATGCAGTTTGATAAATGGCATTTAAAATTTGTTGCCCAGAATGTGGAAAATCAAAAGCACGAAAAGCAAGAATATGTTTATTTAATTGCCAATCATTATTAATATAATGAGCAGTAATAGAAATAAAATAATTACTACCTACAGATGTTGACCAAATATCAGAAGTTAATAAAATTTTGTATTTAAAATAGAAAGTGTTTCAATTAAATTTTGTCTCGTTGCCAAAAAGTTAGTCATAGCTACTCTTCTAAATGTACGTCTACTAGTTCTTCTGTAAGCAGGTTGTAGGGCTAATTGAACATATTCTTCAAAATTAAAAGATTCACATAAACTAAAAGGTAATTCATCCTTAACTATCCATTTTACAAGTGATTTTCTTTGATTTTCATGATTATATGCAAAATTACCTACAAGTGATCCCCTTATATATTAAGGGTACTTTGAAGATGAGAATCATGCATCCTATAACTCTCTTGATGTCTTTTTAAATAGCCTATTCCCCCACTACTACTATAACTATAAAGTTTAGCACATTTTTTACACTTTGCTTTCTAGTCTCCATCAACCATAATTCTATCAAATTCATTCCATACAGTACTAGTCCTCTTACGAGAAGAGGTTTGACCTTTACTTGGTTCACTGGTTCTAGAGGGATTAGAAATTTGGGGATTAGTTTCTTCTCCCTCAGAAACAGGAGGAATGCCAAAAGGACTTTCATCATAAGATGCCATATCTAAATTGATGAATGCAAAAAATAAAAACTAACCACAGGTAGAATTGAGTAGAGGACCAGAGGCAGAGGTAGAGCTGATATTTGTGAGCTTCCTCTTATGCTCTTAACAAGGAGTGACCTTCTCTTTCTTTTGCACTTCTAACTTCTCAACAAGAACCTCCTCTTGTATAGCACTTGAACATTTGCTAAATGCAAACTAAAAATTAAATTGCTAGAAGCCTAAAGCACTTGCTAAATATTGCTAGAAGAGAGAAATAGTATAGTGGAGAATGAGAGAAGAGATTGTTTGGTGTGGTGAGAATGGAGGAGGAAAGGGATATTTATAGGACTTCAAAAAAATTGTTTTTTCCAAAATACCCCTCAAATTAGCCATTTTATGATAGTTGGGAGGGTTAAAATAGTAAAAAATAAAAAAAATAACCATTTTTGTAAACAAGATCCATTCGGCCCTGACACGCATCCTCCTTGGAGGCTGGCGTGGCCACGCACTTCTCCATCTTGGCCCAGTTCGGCCACATATTCTGCCACCTCGGCCCTGCATCGGCTAGGTACTTTTCCATCTCGGCCAGGTGCTTCTCCACCTCGGCCTCACTTCGGCCATGAGAAGTCCAACTTCGGCCATTCAGTTCAGCTCGACAAGTCCGTGGCACGCCCAGGTCAGCTCTAGCTCAGCACACCCACAGCACGCGCCCAGTTCCAGCTCGGCATGCCCATGGCACGTGCCCAGTTCCAGCTCGCCACCACCTGCGTGGAGTCTGGCTCGGTCTTCTCTGGCTTCGCCGAAGCTCTGCACCCATGGTCATCCTCTTCCGCCCTCGGTCCAGCCTCCTCCACCTGCAGCACGCCCAGCTCTAGCTCGGCACGTCCAAGGGAAGGCTTCCACCCGTGCCAGGGTCTCCCCCGCGCCCGGTCCGCCTCGGCCCCCCTGCGACGGTCCGCTCCCGAGCCGGCGTCTTCCCTGGTGCGGAAGCTCACCTCGGCCAGCACGGATCCGCACGTGTCCAGCGGCGCCCAGTCCGGCCCAGCCACCGGAGAGCAAAGCTCGCTGGGACGACGCTTTCCAGCCCTTCCTCCCCTCAGCTTCAACCGTCGGGTCGAGGCTCTCCAGATCCGTCCACGCGACGGCGCCCCTGGAGCAGCTTGCTCGAGCCGGTTCAGCAGCCCGGCGTCCTGTGCCGGTTCAGCTCCGCTCGCACAGAGCCCCGTTCCGAAGTAGAGCTCTCTAGTCTAGCACGCCTGCAGCAGATCGACCCCAGTCCGGCTCATGCCCCCGGCATGCTGAGCCTATACCAAGAAGAACGTGCCCCTCTAAACACCAAGAGCTGCTCATCTACATAAGGACAGCAGGAAGAGGTGAGAAGCGATAAGAGGCAACACACTCTCTTCATTCTTACATTATCTGTCACCCTCTGGCAGCAGAGAGTCCCCCAAGCTCTCTGCCTCAGAGGTCTCTTATCTCCTTCGATCGTCCTACTGACTTGATCATCGGAGTGTCTTTGCCAGAATCCCCGGTGCAGGTCTTCCTTGTTTTGCAGGTATCGTCCAACGGAGGAACGATATGGAAGAAGAAGACTCCTCATCGGAGAGGCCCATAGGAGGACCACCACAGTACCAAGCCCCTTTCATCCCAACTACTACTATGTTCTCCTTGATCGTCTCCGACCGACGAGCCCGGTGATGCTGGCGGGGAGTCCACTCACTTAGGCCACGTAAGAGCTACTGGCCACGGCGATCTAGGCAGCAACACTAACCACGGGAGGAATTGAGTAGAGAACCAGAGGCAGAGGTAGAGCTGATATTTGTGAGCTTCCTCTTATGCTCTTAACAAGGAGTGACCTTCTCTTTCTTTCGCACTTCTAACTTCTCAACAAGAACCTCCTCTTGTGTAGCACTTGAATTGCTAAATGCAAACTAAAAATTAAATTGCTAGAAGCCTAGAGCACTTACTAAATATTGCTAGAAGAGAGAAATAGTATAGTGGAGAAGGAGAGAAGAGATGGTTTGATGTGGTGAGAATGGGGGAGGAAAGGGATATTTACAGGACTTCAAAAAAATTGTTTTCCCAAAATACCCCTCAAATTAGCCATTTTATGATAGTTAGGAGGGTTAAAATAGTAAAAAATCAAAAAATAACCATTTTTTAGTTGTTATGGGCCAAATGGGCCATGCCTGGCCCAGCCCATAATGACCCCAAACGGGTCGTGCCTGGCCCAGCCCGTAACGACCCCTAACGGGCCGTGCCTGGCCCGGCCTGTAACGGCCCCAAAGGGTCATGCCAAGCTTGGCCCATTTTTTAAAAAAAACTTTTAAAAAAAGGTGGGCTGATGGTCCCAACCCCCGGGCCTAGGGCCATGCCGGGCCCGGACTTCAAGTTAAGCGGGCCGGGCCAAGCACGGCCCGTTTAGCCAGTGGTCCGGTGGGCCTGGGCCGGGCCGGGCTCGGCATGGCCCAATGCCCACCTCTAGTTCACATCATCAAGCTGCAATCAAAGGCTTCAACAACTTGAAGACAAGATCCTCATGAACATTCAAAGAGCTTCAAAGAGATATTTGCTTTATTTTAGAAAGCTTTATCGTATTCTTTACTTTCATTCTTACTTTATTGTAAAGGTTCTTGGTTAGCCCAAAAAATCAAGGAAGGTTATTGGTGAGCCTTTGAAAACTAATTAGGTTCTTGGTTAGCCCGCAAAATCAAGGAAGGTTGGTGGTGAGCCTTAAAACTATTTAGATTCTTGGTTAGCCCGTAAAACCAAGTGAGGTTTTGACTTGTGAGCCTTATGAAAACAAGTCGGGTTTTAATTAGTGAGCCCGGAAAATAATCGGCTGTAATCGATTGAGATTATAGTAAATTTCCAAGTGGGTCTTGGGGAGTGGATGTAGGTGCATTGGATAGCACCGAACCACTATACTTCATTTGTGTTTGTGATTGCTTGTCTCTTCAATCCTCTCTTTTACTTACTCTTACTTTTATTGCTTTATATTTCTGCTGCACACTTACTTAAGAGCACTTCATTTGCATTCATAGTACTTAGTTTAATTGTTAGATTGGTTCACACACTCTTGCATTCCATCAAATAATTTTTAGAGATCCAATTTATCCCCCTCTTGGGTTGCTTACTGGGAAACACCTAGGAAAATGATAATGATTTCGAAGACTCTCTACCTTAGTATGAGACAGAAAACTAACAACGATTTCTGGAGAAAGTTTGGAACCTCTCCTTTTGACAGGGCCTCCACTCCCAAAGGGTTCGTCTCTTGTTGAACCCTTGCTATTGGCTGGGTTATCAAGCGACTCAGACATTATGAAAGAAAAAGGAGAAGGACCTCTACCTCCAGGTAAAGACAAGATAACTTGCAGAAGGAGAATGATGGTGCAGGATGAAAGGAGGAAGAAGAAGGTTTCAGAGAAAATGTGGAAGTTCGTTTTGTGGGATCACCCCCTTTTTTATATGTGCGGGATGATAGAGTTTTTCTCAGAAAACTAATGATCTTCTCAGTCACAATGTATCGGTGACATCGATCATGGGTACGAATTACTAAGGGACGTCAATTAATGGATTGTCAGTTACGATCGCGAGAAATGCCATAGATGGCTTAGATGAGTTTTCAGCATGATAACTAAGGCTCAAGATGTCGCCAAGTATACTTTCTCGATCAAATAAAAGTCCCATAAAAGTCTTTTTAATGAAGGGATTTTATCAGGTTTTAAGTCTGCGCCATCTTTTTGAAGCATCAATAAGGGGCTGACACCTGTCCTCAGCACGATCTCCAAACCGTAAATTAGTTATTATAAACGACAAAACTGGAGATCTGCCATCATTGGTTATTTTCTTTTCATTCATAAATGACAAACTCTAATTACTCCTATTTTTTGAAATTGGGAGTGGAGGGCAGCTGTTGTAGTAATCCGGTTTAATATAAAATAATTGCCGATTCATCAGTTAGGTCGATTTTATTTAAACCAGTCAACCAAATCAGTGTACTTAAAGATGATATTTTCTTAATTTAATGAGGGCTATAATCTATCTCAATGAAAAGAATATATATTATTACTTCATTAATATATTACTATTTTATTCGACTTTATGTCTTCAGCCTAGTCCGAACAAGATATTTCTGGAATATATTACTATTTTATTCGACTTCATGTTTTTAGCCTGATCCAAAGAAGACGTTTCTGGAATATATTACTATTTTATTTGGCTTCATGTCTTCAACCTGGTCTGAAGAGGACACTTCTGGAATTTGTTACTATTTTTTTTGGCTCATGTCTTCAGCCTGGTCCGAAGAGGACACTTCTGGGATGTATTATTTATCCCTTTGGCTCCATGATAAGCAGTTCTTTATTTTTTGGTTCATTCCGAAGGAGATAAATCCGAAGCATATAGCTAGCACATCTTCGGACCATTCCAAGGAAGATAGTCCAAAGAGGTAGTTAGACTCTTTTCGGATCTCCTCTAAAGAGAGTATATCTAAAGCATGTGAATGATCTTTCAGCCTGAAATAGTTGAAGGTTGTTCTAGTTGTTATAACCATCCACATGGTCGATAGATCCAGCTTGAATAACTAATTTCCAACCGCCACTACTTACTGTTATGAGGAAGTTACATTAACTAATTCCCATAACCGTAAGTAGTTACACTCACGCCTATAAATATCGGTAAAAGGGGACACTCGAGAAAAGCCAACTCCAGGAATGCTAGAGCCACTCCACAACTAGCTCTTGCAATGCCACTCTGCTCATTTTTCCCTTTCCATTTTTCTCATTTCATTCTGCTCTCAAGTTCTTCGTTCTGCTGCCTAAATTCTTACTAACTTTGGCATCGGAATGTCCCCAACCGGAGAAATTCTAGTCAGGGGATTTGTTTTACAGGCTTCCATCAAAGGTAAACTAGCAGGCAGATTGCTCCGTCTGGTCCGCGGGGATTTAGCATCAACAAATAATATGAAAAAAATGATATAATTTGTTGGAGTTCTTCCAGGAATAGAAAATTGCAAACGATCAGGCATCAACAGCCTGTCATAGCGAAAGCAGATATAAAAATAATTTATATCTAAAGATATAATTAATAAATAAATCTAATTTATTTATAATAAATTTTTAACATGCTGAAATATATAAGAAAAATATCAGATCTGAAATAAAATTATTTTAAGCATAAAATACTTACCTGGATCGCTATCCTGGATTGCTCTGAAAAGCATTATGATCCGCTATTGAAATTGGGATTCTATCAGGGCCGTGCAATCGCCCGGCCTCTGCTGGTATCCACATAGAGCTCTCATAATCGGGTCATAGAGAGCATCGGACTGCTAGATCCTTGTAGCCCTCTCCTCTTTCAGCAAATCACCTGCTTTAAAAACTGTGCTAATCCATAACTGGACCGGCTTATAGCTTCTATCTTGCAAATCAGAGATTTGCAAGATCTTGGACCCTTTTCTCTTTTCTTTCCTTTTGTAGAATAACTCTCTGGATCTCTCAGAAGGAAGAAGAAATCACATAAGATGGAGAAGAAAACTAGGTGCCAGGAGAGAGACTCTCTGGAGTTCATGGCTAAGAGAAGAAAAATGCCTAGGAGGAGGACATTCATGAACTATTTCAAAACAGACATTAATCCAACTCAATTAGGATCAATTAACTGAGTCTAACTCAATTAAATTAAATCTAATTTAATTTAATTAATAATTAATCCATAATTAATTAATTGTAACATTTATAATTAGGTCTAATCTTATTGTAATACTTACAATTAGGTCCAAATTGATTTATTCATTGGTTATTTAAGCTCCTAATGTATGTGACCCCTCAGGTCTTATCCTGTCTGGTAATGAGACATGCTATAATCTTAATTATATATCATCAAAACTTCTTTCAATGGACTGAAACAATTTAAGCTCAACCCTAATCAGGATCATTGATCCGAAAATGATCCTAATGGGCTCTCACAATCTACCAGTGATACCTAGCAGTATGTAGTGGCAACCCAGCAGAATAAGATTGGAACCCATAGGTGTAGTTACCATGTGATTCGGTTCCTCTATCAAAAATTTCGACATGATGTTGGTTACGGAAACTCGTCAAACCCATCAGTCATATGCTTAACTTAATCGACTCGAGTCCAATTGTGATACTAATGAAAACACCTTTTCATTATCACCCTGCTATGGCGAAGACTTCTGGACTTAGTCACATTAAGCTGCATAGGATTATACCTTACTACTAAGACTGATGGATCCCTACAAGTGAACACCCTACTTCTACAATTAACTTACTGCAGCAACGAACACCGCAAGGTCTCATATGGATAGGAACCATGTGATTGTGCTATCAAACTACAGCAACCTTATTATGAGTAGCTGAGATACTCTAGGTCAAAGAACTATTCATAAAACTATAGCATCAGGAAGTTATCGACGAGTGAGTAGTCATCCATATAACTTCCTATACTTGGTCACACTCAGTATCGTTGATCTCTATCAACCACATGCACTCTCACTCCAGTGTCACCATACTGTAAGTCAGAGACTCATCTACCCTGAAAGGGAAGTGATTTGTGCACCGATTTTAACGGATCAATCACCGTCCTCGTGATATTCCAACAATCGGGAGCTTTTAGGAGTTAATCTATAAAGACACATGCCTCAGATTCTCAACTCTTGAGAATATGTGTCATTGTCCATTAACTCCATGGATGATTCATAGACACATCAATATGAACGAAACTAATGCCCTTTTATTAATAAAAAAGATTAAGTACAAAGTCCATGCCCTAAAATTTATAATGTATCAAGACAACTTGGTTTTTAGGACATACATCTAACATAATTATCCATAATATAAGAGCAACGGAAGAAAGATAACTACAATGCATCACTATAATAATCTTAGTGGTCATGATACCAAAGACAAGTGTTAAGGTTAGATACTAAAAAGAGACATTTTCGTAAATCAATGAAATCAGTTTCACTACAGTAAAAAGGGGTAAGGCCGACACTTTTCTCCCGACGCTTCTTGGAAGCATCGAGAACAACCCAGAACCCGCCGACACTTTTGAAAAGCATCGACAAGTACCGACGCTTAAAAGTGTCGGCATCCTGAACCCGTCGACACTTTTAAGCATCGGCAAAAAAGCATCACCGAATTTCCAAAACCCATTTTCCCCCGCCCGAGCCCTAGATCCCGCCGATCCCCCCCCCCCGTCGCTCGAGCGCCCTCCCCCTCCCCCCCGCCTCCCGAGCCCGCCTGACCCCCCTCGGCCGCCCGAGCATGCCTGAGCCGCCGAGCCTCCTCCTCCTCTTTCTCCTCCTCCTCCTCCACCACCTTCGCTCGATCCACCGATGCAACACCTCCTCCTCCCCCCCCACCCCTCCGCCCGAGCCTTAGATCCCGCCCGACCCCCTCCCCCCCCACCTGAGCCGCCAAACCTCCTCTCCTGAGGCTCCTCATCCTCCTCCTCTTTCGCTCGATCCGCTGACGCAGCACCTCCTCCCCCCACCCCCCCGCCCGAACCGCGAACCTCCTCCTCCTCCTCCTATGCTTGATCCACGGACGCAGCACCTCCTCCTCCTCCTTCTCATCCGGCCGGTAGCTCCTCCACCGATCCGTGCCGTAGATCCCACGATCAATTCGCCCGGTGCAACCCTCGTCCACCGATCCCTCCCTCCTCCGGCCGGTAGCTATTCCGTCTCTTCCGTCAACTCCTCGCCCGGCCACCTCAATCGGTATTTATTTTGTTTTAAGATTATGGATTTTAATTGGTCAGGGTACTAATGCTTTGAAGATTATGAAATTATGGGTAAAACTATTTCAAATTTCAGGTCACTAATATTTCCATAACTTATCCAACTGAAGCTAATATATTTTGTATGTTGGTATAAATTATAGGTTTTTGTTTTGAATAATGACACTGTTCCAATTGTAAGCTAAAATTTTTTATGTCATGTTATCTCATATTGGTCCTTTAGATCCTTGAATGTGAATGAAAAGAAATTATTTTGGATGTTGAGGTCTAGGTATGCATGGATAATGGAAAGGCAAGGAACTTGTTGATGGGCTGAGAGAAACAAGCAATGTTATTTTTGATGTGAAGGTTAAGGATTGAATAATCTGGGGGCGGCAATGGATTGGGTTCCATTGGGATCGGTCTCCTGTATGAATACGATATTAACTTGACTTGAAACTAAAGCGACCTCCTAGAGGATCAGCCATGAATGTTGTGAACCAGACTAGAATCAGCCTGGTTGACATTGTCTGATTTATTTATCTAAGAGATAGTGATAGTGAATAGTTGCATGCCAGCCAGATCTAGTGATTGTTGGTCACAGATGGTGATAAGGCAGCTGACATGGGTCCTAAAATATAAATCCACATCCAATTGGATCAGGTACAAATATCATAATATTGGACCTAACACAATCAGACACAAACAGAGCCAATTTAACCCGCAAGAAACTACTTCAAAAATCTAGGTCCACCCTTAACTAAGACCCGGATTGGACTGGATTAACCAAGATCTCCAAAGTTTTCTGGAACTTCTATTACGTATCATTTGGTTACTGTAAATGACATATATAATTAATACAATTCTTGAATGGGATAGGATCTCTTTACCTATTAATTGGTGATATGGTGTATTTAATAATACTGTAATTGATCTATTGAATAAACTTATTTTAAATTTATTATGTTCTTATAAATATTTATTTATTTCAGTTAGTTTTATCTTACAATGGATAAGAGTTGGATAATAAAACCAAGGAATAGCAAAGAATATCTGGATGGAGTATAGAATTTCATTAAATTTTGTAGGGAGATAAGTAGTATAAATGAAAAGATTTTATGTCCATGTCGAAAATGTGTAAATTCCAGTTCTCTATATCTAAATATTGTTGAAGAACATTTGGTATGGAATGGTTTTTTAAGAGGTTATACATAGTGGTTTTTTCATGGAGAGTCAAGGTTATAATTCATGTAACCAAATCTCTAACATGGAATATATACCTAATTTTGGATCCAGTAACCAACAAAAAAATTTTGCAAGAGATGATGATATCAGGGGTTTGCTCAGAGATGCTTTTGAATAAGGTGCTCAACATCCTGGAGATTGCAGTGGAGGACAAGTAATAGCTGGGTTACCTGAGGATCCTATATTTACTGAATCTATACATGATGGAGAGCCGATACCCCCAACTAATGTTGGAACAGATCGTTATCAAAAGCTGATAAAAGATGTAGATTAAGAATTATATGCCGGTTGCAAGAACTTTTCAAAAATTTCTTTTCTTGTACATTTGTTTCATATAAAATATTTGAATAGATGGTCTGGCAAGAGTTTTACTATGTTGCTGAAGTTGTTAAATGATACATTTCCTGAAGGTACTAATTTACCAATATCTTGTTACGAAGCCAAAAATTAGTAAAGGAATTAGATCTTGGATACAAAAAGATTCATAGCTGTCCAAATGATTGTATATTATATCGGGAAGAACATGTCGATCAAGAGTCATGCCATGTATATAGATGTTTATGATGGACGAAGCAAAAAGAAAATGAGAGTGAGGGATTATATGAATTGGATGCAACACAAATTAAACAAAAGCCGACAAAGGTATTACGCTATTTTTTCTTTTACTTAGATTGAAAAGGATCTATGCATCATCAAAGACAGCTTCATCAATGAGATGGCATGATGAAAGCCGTACAAAAGAAGGAATGTTGAGACACCCATCGGATAGTTTAGCATGGAAAGTATTTGATGATAGACATCCTGATTTTGCATCTGATGCTCGTAATGTCAGGCTGAGTTTAGCTAGTGATGGGTTCAATCCATTTCGGACCTTAAGTTCTATCTATTGCACCTGACCAGTTATTCTGATTTTTTATAATTTGTCACCATGGATATGCATGAAACAGTCTTCACTTATTTTATCAATGATCATTCCAGGTGATAAGGGTCCAGGCAATGTTATTGATATTTTCTTACAACCTTTAATAGATGAATTGAAACAATTGTGGAAGGGTATCAGTGTAATTGATGCTTCGAATAGCCAAACTTCAATCGTGGGCAGCTCTATTATGGACTGTTAATGATTTTCCTGTATATGCTAATTTATCTGGCTGGAGCACTAAGGGACGAGTAGCATGTCCTTCTTGTGGTGAATCAACCCATTCAATTTGGTTAAAACATGGAGGAAAGTTCTATTATATGGGACATCGTCGATGGTTGGAGGCAAATCATCCATTTCGATTTCAGAAGGATTTATTTGATGGTTCTATAGAGTTGAGATCTGCTCCAATTCTACCTTCTGGTTCTGATATTCACAGACAAATGCTTGGTATCAGACATAGTTATGGCAAGATGACAAAGTTCTCTAAAAAGCGAGGAAGAGATAATGTTGAGACTTCAGCACAAGAAGAAGTATTGGAGGAAGTCAATACTTGCACCTTAGATACAGCAATGTTCGAGGATCCAGATAATTTCTTTGAAGTTGAAAATGATGATGATATAATCACAGCATCTATCCATCAGCATACTAAATAATTATGGAAGAAAAGAAGCATATTCTTTGACTTATCTTATTGGAAGCATAATATACTCCGGCATAATCTTGATGTTATGCATATAGAAAAGAATGTGTGTGATAATTTGATCGGAACAATATTAAATCTTGATGGAAAGACTAAAGATAACATGAAGGCGCGTCTTGATTTAAAAGAAATGGGTATCCGACATGAACTTCATCCACAAGTTCTTGCAAATGATAGAACTTATATCCCTCATACATGTTATATAATGTCTAGTCGAGAAAAAGATCTCTTTGTGATAGTTTTAAAGAATATCAAGATTCCTGATAGATATGCATCAAATATTTCATGATATGTGAATTTGAAAGAGCGAAAAATTTCAAATCTTAAAAGTCATGATGGACATATACTAATGCAAGATATTCTTCCATTGGCTTTAAGGTCGTCAATGCCGAAATAAGTTATTATGGTTATTTTTAGTTATCATCATTCTTCAAAGCATTATGTTCTAAGATTCTTGATCCTCAGGAGCTTGATCAGTTACAGTCTCAAGTCATACTTACATTATGTCAGATAGAAAAAATTTTTCTCCTAGATTTTTATGATTATGGTTCATCTACTCATTCACTAGCTTTGGAAGCTAAACTTGATGGATCGGTTCAGTACAAATGGATGTACATTATCGAGAGGTAATGATGTAAAACTAAAATTTTATAATTTAGATATATTTTTATTATTTAATGTGATATAAATATCATATTTTTTGAAGGTATCTTGTACATTTGAAGAATTATGTACGAAACAAAGCCCATCCAGAGGGCTCAATAGCAGAGGGATATATTGCTAAATAGTGTTTAACATTTTATTCAAGATATCTCGAAGGTGTAGAGACTGTATTCAATCAACCTCAACGTCATAGTGATACTATGGAGAATACAGATCTATACAAATTTGCATCATTCAGAAGATTTATAGAAAAAGCTGAAAGTATTGTTCTTGACCATAAATCCTTGTCACAAGCACACCGTTATGTATTGCTACATAGTGACATAATATCTGACTATCGCAGGTTAGTCTATCTACACATGGATAATACTAAATATTAGACATGTTGTTGTCAAACTTATATTTAATTGTCATGCAGTGAACTTTTAGCTGTACAATGACAAGCCAATCTTTCCACTCGTCCTAATCCAAGGATTAAACAAAAGATGGTTGGTTGAGTTATTCCCTAATTAGCTTGCCAATCAGGTTAGTATATATAAGTTGTATAATAATTTTATATACATTTAAGTGAATAAGTGATCAATAATTGATATTATATTTTCTAGGTACCGGTATTGATGGAGAAAAATAGTTCAGCAGAACTAATAGCACTTACCAAATATCCAAATTATATTATGAACAAATATAATGGTTTTATTATAAATGGCTTTAAATTTCATACCAAGGAGTGTGAGAAACTTAGAAAAACTCAGAACAATGATGTTATGATAGAAGCAGATGGAAAATCTTATTATGGTATACTTAAAGATATTTTGGAGTTGGATTGTTATGGAAATTTTAAAGTTATATTATTTCGATGCGATAGGATGGATATAAATATATCGAGAGGCTTGAAAAATGACTCAAACGGATTCATACTTGTCAATTTTTCAAGATTGGTACATACAGGTATGTTATTGAAGGATGATCCATTTATTTTTTTATCTTAAGCTCGACAAGTTTTTTATGTACAAGACTCGAATGATAAAAAATGGGTTACTATTATTAAGACAAAACTCAAAGACTTGTATGACATGAAAAAAAGGATGGAAGAAGATGATGATGATACTTACACTCAGTGTATGCCTTATAATATTGTGCCGGATGATGATATAAATGATACGACCATTTTGGTTAGGTTGGATTATGAAGAAGGTACAACTAGTTGATTATGACAAGTAAGTAGTTTATAAGATGGTTTACATTTTTGCATGAATGATTATGTTATCTTTTAAATTGCAATTCATTTTCGTTATAATTTAATTATAATGTTGACTGACTTGTTTTTAAATAATGCATGTTAGGTACACCATGCCTCGAAGGAAATGATTATCAGATGTACAGTTTCAGTTTTCCAGATCGAGGCTGGTACTTCTTCAGCACAGCAGCCCGAGGGCAGTCGATCATCTTTACATCGGTCTAATGCTAGTTCCTCTATTTCTGCACATCCGGCCGATGCTAATACCTCTCCACCTCAGGACAATGCCATTCCCTCCGAGTTCGCACATCACGATCCTCCTATAATCATTCTGATGACAAGCCTGTGGTCGATGATATACAGATATAAGGTAATTTAATAATTTCATTACATTTCAATTCATACATATGCAATAGTTTTGATATATAATTTTCTGTATTTTTTTTGTAGATGGATCCGGGAGACTTAGGCGGAGGCGAGGAGCCACACTAGTCCGTGATGTGTGGCAGTTACCTGAGGGCGAGAGGATAGTCATTGAGTGTAACAAGCTATGGCAGCCTATTAAGAAAGCTGCTAGCTTATTGACTAGTTTTCTGGGGATAGTGGCATGCCGGGGTCAGCTATGTCTCCTGAATTATTTGAAGTGGAACGACATGCTTCCTGCATATAAAATAGAGATGCTATGAGTTGTACAGATAAAAAATTGATATCTTATTTTATATCTTACGTTTTTAACAATTGAATTACTTATTTCATTTAATAATTATTTTATTGTTTATTTAAATTGTAGAGCAAGTTCGTTCTTCCTTCAGATTCTTCTGATTTTGTTCTTAAGTCTCTCAATCGCAAGTGAAAAGAATATAGAGCGAAGTTGAAGAGGGACTACATACGAGAGGGTAGGACAGAGGAGCAGGTTGTAGCTACCTATCCTCCTGATGTTCACCCTCATAATGGATAGAGGTGGTGCACTATTGGTTCTCCAAGAGGGCACAGGTTGTGTAGCATCATCAAATACTTCAAAATTTATTAATTTTGTTCGTCATAATTATATTTATACAATATATAACATAGTTTTAATTTTATTTTGTAGACATATTCTGCTATTGGTGGAGCTGCACGAGCAGCTCAGTCTGTTCCTCACACAGCGAGGTCCAAGAGTTATGCACGGCTTAGGCATGAGTTTGTATGTTTCTCATCCTATAATACTTTTAGTACACTTTTAGTTTTAACATCATGTATCATCATGTATCATGATACGAGGGTATAAGATGTGTTATTTTGGATTTTTTTTGTAATATTTATTCTTTATGTAGGCTGATCAGCAGAGGAGGGAGCCTGGTAAGGTGGAGTTCTATCGGATGACTCACGTTCACCAGGATGGCAGTTTTGTTCGAGAGGAGTCTAGAGATATATATGTATTTTTTATTTATATTATATTATGATTTATATTTTTATTTTTATTAAGTATTGATATATGTGTTTTTTATAAAACATAGGATAGGGCTACCTCTATGATCTTCGAGCATGCTGGCGAGGGTACATCATCTACTCAGAGCAGTCGCATCGAGGCCAAGGTATTCTCGGAGTTGATGGGACCAGAGCGTCCTGGACGAGTGAGGGGTTATGGGATTTGAGTTACCCCTACTCAGTTATCTGATGTGAGTAGATATACTCGGGATGCTAGAGAGAGTCATGATCAGTCACATATTCGTCGACTCCAGGAGGAGATAGCAGAGCTCCAACAGACACGTGATGCAAACAAAGCAGAGATGCAGACCATTAGGTCTCAGCTATAGCATGTTACATATGTGCTGCATATGTTCATGTCATCTCAGGTAAGTAATTATTTATTAATTTTGTATGTATCTAATAATTTAGAATATATATAATGTATGTATCATAATTCCTTATGTATATCTTGTAGGTTCCTAGTGCATCTGCGAGTTGCAGACCTGACGACGACCAGCCTCCCGCAGATCAGTGATGCCAGCTATTTTTTTTATTATTTTTGTATGCCTTTTTATTTATTTGAACTTGGATTGATTCTTTTATAAATATAAAAAAAAACTCTTTATGATTGGTTTGTTTTTGTGTTTGTGTATGTTGGGTGTGATACAGGTTTGAATGTTTTCATTTGTTTGTGTATGTTGGATGTGATACAAGTTTGAATGTTTTCATTTGTTTGTGTATGTTGGATGTGATACTGAATGTTTTCTTTTAATAATGTATACAGGTATGTATTTCAGGTATAGGTATAGTTATTTATTTTTTAAAAAAATAAATAAATATGCCGACGCTTTAAAGCGTCGCCAGGTCCAAACCTGGCGACACTTTAAAGCATCGCTAGGTTTGAATTTGGCGACGCTTTAAAGCATCGCTAGACTTAAAACCTAGAGATGCTTTAAAGCGTCGCTAACTGCCGACGCTTTTAAAAAGCATCGCTAGGTTTATAACCTAGCGACGCTTTAAAGCATCGACAAATTAAAATATTCCGATGCTTTAAAGCATCGGCAATTGGCATCCCCACACTTACATAGCCGACGCTTTAGCGACGCTTTAAGAAGCGTCGGGAGGTTACTTGGCGATGCTTAAAAGCATCGAAAAAGGTCAAAAAAAGTATCGGTAGAGGCTGTTTCACTGTAGTGTTTATTGTTATGTTATCATTGTTTTTATCTTCTTAAAGTCCTTGCTTTAAATTTTTCAAAAGAACTCTAATTTTCAATTAGAAGTACTAGTAAATGTCTTGATTGCAGCCTCAACAATTATCCTATCATTCTTCTTCCAAATAGCCCACATGACAATGTATAGTTAAAGTTCTTTAAGGCCTTCCAAATAGCCCACATGACAATGTATAGTTAAAGTTCTTTAAGGCCAAAACATTTGAATTCATGCTATTCCCATCATTATCATTTTATTATCCTATTTCTAACTAATCAAATGCCGGCGATATGTCCATGTATAACCTAGTTGCAAGACTTGTTACCTTTCTTGGTCAACAGCTTGTCAAACAAATTCAAATGGAGAGTCCAAGCAATTCATGTTAGATTTGAGTTTATTTTTCTTGCTCGGTAAACAAGCTAAGTTAGAGATAGTTTTAGCACCCCCTAATTCAACTTGGTTGAGTTTGAAAGTATATATATATATATATGTTGCCGTCAAGATCGTCGTGGTCTGTAGCTGTTGTCAGCGTCGGAACGCGCTTCCTTCGCTGTCTCGTCGTCCGGTGATCCTGGACCTGCAAAATAGGGATTAGTGACCCAGGCCAGGATTTCCGGCGGGGGCACTTCGACGGTCAAGTCAGTGACGATCCAGGGGAACAGATCCTTCTGGTCGAGCCTCTCTTGATGGACTTCACACTAGGAGGAGTGAGTAGTATGAGAGTGGAATGCAAGTGTGTCGGGGGAAGAGTGGCCTGGCTAGAGGGAGTCTCTGTGTGACCTTTCCGCCCACCCTTGCTTGGGTTTTCTTGTAATGCTGTGCTCTCCAGTTGAGCTTGCACTTGTATTAGAGTGGTATGGCTTATGTCTCTCATGTATTGTGGTTGTTACCTCCGAGTTTTGTAGGCTAAGTTACCGTTGGACGTCCATCTTGGGATCTCCGTCGGGCTGTCAGGCACGTGCGGCGGTGTCTCGAGGAGCCTTTCCCAATCCATGATAAGGGAAGCTGTCATGTGCTCTGACATTTCTTCTGGTCGCCTCATTCCGGGAAACTTGACAGTACCTCGATTAGTGGGCCACCGCCCCTGGGATTCGAATCTCCTGATTGACTTCCTCTTTTAGGTGATTCAGGCAGCTGGTGCGGAGCATGGCGCCTCGATAAGTGGGCCTCTCCCCTTTCTGGTATAACTGGTGGCTGCAGGCGGTCATTGCGGTCTGGCAGGTGTCTCAGTGCAGTCCCCGAGCGGCTCGTCGGTGTCCTGGGATGGCCGTGTTTACGCCTGAGCTGGGGGCTGAGCTGGAATGGCGGGGCTCTCTCCGACCTAGACGCTCCGAGCTTGTGGGGTCACCTCGGTGGAGGAGGGCAGAGTGCGGGCCCGGTCTAGGGAGGCCTCGAAGAGGCTCCATGTGGCGAAGAGGCTCCTGAGCTCGACTCTGATCACGGGGCTCAATCTCCGAGGGTCTCGCTCCGAAGGGCAGAGTGCGGGCACGGTCCAGAGGGCTTAGTCTCGAAGAGGCTCTATGTGGCGGAGGAGGGCTGAGTTCGACTCCGACCACGGGGCTCGATCTCTGAGGGTCTCGCTCTGGAGGGCAGAGTGCGGGCCCGGTCCAGAGAGCTCAGCCTCGAAGAGGCTCCACGTGGCGGAGGAGGGCTGAGCTCGACTCCAACCACGGGGCTCGATCTCCGAGGGTCTCGCTCTGGAGGGCAGAGTATAGGCCCGGTCCAGAGGGCTCAGCCTCGAAAAGGCTCCACGTGGCAGAGGAGGGCTGAGCTCGACTCCGATCACGGGGCTCGATCTCCGAGGGTATCGCTTTGGAGGGCAGAGTGCGGCTCTGGCCTAGGCATCCCGAGCTCGCGGGGTCCGACCTGGCGGAGGACGGAGCTCGACTTTGACAAGCGGTCCCGTTGTCATGGAGGAACTCAGCTCGGCAGAGGAGTCCGAGCAGGAAAATTATCGTGGCGTCTGACACGGCGACCTCCTCTGGCATGGTACCTATCAGCTATTCCACATCAGCGATCTTGCCACATCAATATATATATATATATATACTTGACAAATAGCTAAAAAAAAAAAAATATTAATCCATGATATGGATGTAGAAGACTGAATGAGTTCTCGTTCTTAATTACTGCATAAACAAACAGATGGTAAGTAGTTCAAGTTTAGCATAAAACTAAAATTTCGATCTGCGACTATCCAATGCTATTACTCTTTCCAGAAGAAAAAAAATATTATACAATTTTTTAAAAAAAGTTTGTGAGTATTCGAACTCTACGAATTGCAGGGGATTCATGGCCCAGCATTAATTGGTTTACTTCCATGTAAATCTGAATCGACTGCTGGTCCCGTCCTTTTCAGTACCTCGAACCAAATGAGCTTAGAGCCACATATCAATGAAGAAAGAAGTATTTGTATATATAGAGAGAGACATATACGCAAAGGAGCGCGTAGGCCAGGTCGGACGGTATCCGAAGGATTCCACGACACGAAGATGAGTGCCAATGACCCGGATGCCTCGAACAAATATCTGGCATTAAATAATGGAGCTTCGGTGACTTCCCTGCGTTGTTACCAAGTCAAGGAATCTCCGAGAAGACTTCAAGTGGACTTTTTTTTTCTTGTGACAAGACGATATATATATATATATATATATATATATATATATGTGTGTGTATGTATAAAGTAGTGCATGCAACCTAACTTAATCGACCCACAATGGATTCGTACTATAATGAAGAGACTAAAAAGCGCATAAGAACAAATATGAGCACGGATTGGCACATTGGGTAGTCGCATTTAAAGGCACCACGAAACTCGAGTCAAACCTTCGAAGAGAATTATTAATTTTTTTGCTGTGGAAGTTATCGTTCACATCACCTTGTTGACAACATAAGTAACATATAGATCTTTTGATAAATTTTTTTTTAAAAAAAAAAAATCTATATGTAGTTTCTCATCCTGCAAGGTCTTCTTTTATCCATGGATGGTGACTACACAGGAAAGTACAGACCTCAACCCCAAATGCCTTGACTTCTGAAATGTGAAGACAAAATTTGCATCCAAGACCCTGACATATATAACTATCCAGAAACATAGTAGTCTCGTGACTCGTGAGATGAGGATTAGTAATTTTTGTTGTGGAAGTTATCCTTGTCAACAGCTTATTGACAACGCAACAAGTTATCCTTCATATCTGAAACCATGGTGAAGCCAAATTTTGCATCCAATATCACCCTGACATATATATATATATATATATTGTGTGATGACCAGCAAAAAAAAAAAAGTAGTAGTCTCGTGACTCGTACGAGAACAGAGGATTGTTAATTTTTTGTTATGGAAGTTATCCTTCACATCAGCCTTATTGGCAACATAACAAGTTTCTATAGATTTTTTTTTTTGATAAGAAAGAAAGTTAAAAAAAAAAAAAAATCTAAATTTAGTTTCTCGTTCTGCAATTAAGGTATTTTTTAATCCAAAGATGGTGACTACACACCAAAGTATAGACCTCACCCCCAGCTGCGCGCCTTGACCTCTGATATCATGGTGAAAGACAAAATTTGTATCCAAGAACCTGACATATATGACTATCCAAGAAACATTGCAGTCTCGTGAGCTCGTACCTTTTTCTTATTTGAACTATACTTGGTCTCCATAAAAAAAATTATTTGGATATTCTTTTCTTTTATAATTAAATTGACCTCAAACGGCGGCTCATGGAACGATAGCTGCGAGTATATCCTCCAATAATTTGTTTGGATTCTTTTTCTCTAATAATTTGATTAATTAATTCCATGGGTGAGCCTCCATCGATCGATCCCATGGGCATTTTGAAATAAGAAAATCTACCCCCCTTAGTTAGACTTAGAGAGCCGGTTCATGAGTCGAACGCAATTCCCACCACAATTCTTCATACCAAATGCAATCCACTCATGCCTGAATGGCACGCATTAATTCCATGTTAAACAATGAGTGATGTTTTTATTTAAAAAAAAAAAAAAAAAAAAAAAAAAAAAAAAAAAAAAAAAAAAAAAAACAATGAGTGATGTGCTTTGAGAGGAAAGAGACATGCCCCCACTCACCTCCATCCAAAGTGTCAATCAATCCAAGCACTTGTCATTAAAATGCTTAGCCGCACAAGAGAAAGGCGACAAAAAACAATGGACTCCGATATTTTATGTGGATGCCATGCCAAAATACGAAACACTAACCCGGGAGAGTTGCAAATAATATTATAGCTCTCATCATCAAATAATCCCACGGCAACCAACTTTCAAAGGTTGTTAATATATATACCATTCGAAGTTGGCCAACCAACAAGCACTGGAATAATTAATGGCATGATTCAGAATTAGAAAAACATCAAACACAAGACCTAACATGATCGAGTACACATAACATACATCCATCTTTTATTCTATAAGATGCTTGTCTATTTATCTTAATCGATTCATCTTTCCAGCAACGAACTTTAAAGCCAACTCACCCTTTCCTTTTTTTTGCAGCCAATCAAAACCTCCAACCTGAAAGAAACCACCCTCTTTTATTTATTTATTTATTTATTTATTTTTTATTTTTTTTGTTGTGATAAGGAAAAACCATTTTTACCCAACCCCATTTAGCACTACAAACAAAGCGAAAACAAGAACAAAACAAAACAAAGAAAAAGACAACCTTAAACCGCTCAGAGATTACAATCCCCATCTCCACTACTCCCGCCGCCCAACCTCTCCTTGTCCGCTTCCTCCACCACCACCACCACCACCTCCCCTTTCGCACGCTCCTGTTCCTTGTCCTTCTTCTTCTTATACTCCCCATGGAGATATGAAGAGAAACCCCACAAGCACAATGCCAGCGCCACCGCCTTCTGCCCGCCGAACACGTCTCCGAACGCCACCACTCCCCCGACGACGTTCACCGCCAGGAGCGCCGTCATGCATATCCCGCTGTTGAGCGACGAAGTCAAGAACACCATCCCGGCGGTGCCCATGAAGCACAGTTGCCAGCTCACCACCGTCGCCGTGATCGTCACCCAGTACCCGGGCTTCCCCAAATCCCACCGCTCCTCCACCCTCCACCTCCCTCCGGCCGCCAACCCAGCCGCAGCCAGCGCCGCCGCCGCCGCCTCCATCACCACCTGCACCTCCATCACCATCCGGTACCCGTCCACCTTTCTGTACACCAACTCCATGACCGGGAGGTAGGCGGCGAAGAGGCCAGCGGCGCCCAGGGTTGCGGCGAAGCCGAGGAAGAAGCGCCCGCGGGAAACGCCGGCGGGCCGGTCGGAATCGGAGCCGATGGCAAGGAGGATGGAAGAGAGCGTAAGAAGAACGACGCAGTTGAGATTCGAGAAGGTTAGTGGCTGGCGAAGGAGAAGAGAGGTGAGCACAAGAATGAAGGCAAGCTGAGACGAGAGAATAAGAGAATTAGTGGAGACCGGAAGGTAAGATTGGCCGAAGGAGATGAGGAGGTTGTTGACACCCAGGAGGAGGCCAAGGAAGACGCATAGAGCGAAAAGGCGAGGAGTGAAGCGAGAGAAGGGGGGAGAAGAAGAGGGAGCGAGATAGATGGGGACGAGAAGGAGAGGGAAGCCCGCCGACTGGACAAGGGTGGCGACCCACCGCTTCGAACCGCCGTGGACGAAGTAGAACCGGGAGAGGAGCGTGGAAGCGAGGGTGCCCACGAAGAGAGCCACGTAGTTGACCGCCAGAAGGCCGTAGTATGACCGCCTGTCCGATGCCCCGCGTAGCATCCTACTCGCTTGGGTTTGATCTCCTCCTCCGCCTCCGCTCCCTCCTCCGACTTGGGCGAGGCTGGTGGCCATGAGAAAGCGGAAGCAGTGGTGGGAGAGGAGCGGCTCGTACGTGGCTTTATACGTGGAGGTTTCGGCAATATTTTTCCTCCTGAGCTCATGAACTGTTTATGTTTTAGTTTGTCACTCCTACGTCGGCAAACCGAGTCGACGACACGTGTGAGAATTTCTTTGTCTTTTATGGTTGGAGCGTTATGTATATTGTTCACCTGAGGAATATCGGAACGTGACCCTGTGAGAAGCGCGTGAAGAGGGGCTTTCTCTCATGCATGTTACGCTTCGCGAGGATCTGGTATTTATCCGGTCGACCCATCCGGTGCGAGTCCAGCACGCTGAAAACATATGGACTTCCCCGACGATAAAACTAGATATATAGGGGCGTAAAAGATATAGATCACTGGACCGCTCAACCCGGATCGAACCAAATATTATGATGGGATAGTTTAATCGATCCAATTTAATTTAATAAAATAAAAAAATTGAAATATTAATTTGATTATTAATTTATTGATTGATGTAATTTTTTAAAATCAAAATAAATAAATTAATCAATATCATTTTATATATTTATATATACAAAGATGGACGTATATTACATATTTTATATATATTATCATTTCTAGAAATTGTATAGGTGATAAGTCTACTACTTTTATTTTCTTGTTCATGATATTTTTCTTTTCGATGCCATACTCGTTGCTGGCTTCTTAATTTTTTTTTTTTTTTTTTAATTTTTTTAAAAAATCAAACCACCAATTCATTCGAATAAAAAAAAAAAAAATCGTTCGAACCATTCAAATATTTAAAAATACTACTAAACAAACTGAACCGATATAAAATCGAATCGAAAAATAATTATATTTAATCAAATATTTAATTTTAAAAATCTTCTAAATCGAAATGTCGATTTAATTTTTAAAAAATTATTTAAAGCCGGACACGTACGGACCGAACCATTTTCGGCCCTAAAACTAGATAACCATGGAAAGTGTCATCCGGTATGAGTCCGGCACACTGGAAACATAAGGAGTAACCAAGGTAACGCTATGTATAGGAAGTGGTAACGATTATAAAATTAAAGTTTGGCCTCAGCACACCAGAAAACATAGGGATCGAGTTACAGGAGTGATGATGATACATATGGCAAGCGGTGTTGTAGATTTATAGAGTGAGCGAGGCTATAAAGGGTGGTGGCTGTGGAAGGAGAGGGCACTGGTTTTTACGTGGAGGACAGCTAAGGAAACGAGGAAGAGATAGTATAGGATAGAAAGGACGTTCATATATAGGAAGAGAGAATTAATGAAGAGCGGGACAGGTGTGAAGTATTCTTGGTTACAGTCTCTCTGACTCGACTGGAAACAGCTAGAAACGGCTCGACAGAGAAAAAGATGATAGAGAGAGAAAGATGTCCATCTGGTGCTGTTCTTGCAAAGAGGCGAGGAGGGTGGTCCAAATGGCAAGGCTAGGGTACTTAATGAAGGGAACTCATGCCCTTCCCCCGTGCGTTGGTCTTCGTTGTCTTCAGGAAAGACTCCTAGCTAGCTAGCTAATTCCTTTAATTCATATATATATATATATATATATACATGACCGAAGGTGTGTATCGATCGCATAGGGAAGCACGCCTCGTTCCCACCGTAGGCCTGAGTGGTTGGGTATCCAGAATAAGGTTAATTAACTATGGAGAGGGGATGGGATATCGGGATGGGGATGCACTTTGGGGGCTGGTGCCTCGATACAATTTAGATGAGACTCTGACAGAATGGCTTTGGTCTTTTGTTTGTCGTTTCAAACTTTCAACACAATGGAGAGAGAGCACGCCGAGACAAGGGGACTTAAACTTTCCTTTGAAGCATGATTCTATGGCAAAGCTGTTAATTAGAGTACCTGGATGTGGTCAAGCACCATTCATTAATCTAAGCTTGTTGCGCATTCCACTTTGCTACCAACTTGTAACACATCAAACCCAGTATCTGGCACAAAATTTATATATTCTTTCGTAGTGGTGTTTTGCTGAACTCTTCTTGGACACTAGTTTGGTGCTGAAATGACGCAACTGGCTTCACCTGATGTATCTAAAACCAATTTCATTAAATACTAGAATTATCATTTTTCTTGAGTATATATGTAACGCATCATGGGGGCACCGTCATGTCTGTCAAATCTGTGCCATATTTAGATTCACCGGAATACTTCGTCATACTGAAAGCTAACATGATTATGTAACCCACTTCAATATTCTTCTGGTACCCATGCATATAGAAATTTATATATACCGGATTCACGATATAATATGCCAGCAGAACCCATGCATTTCGCTTGTCAAATACCAAAAATTATCATTTCTTCGTATGGCATCATGGACCTGGGAGATCGAGCAGGATACTTCAAGAGCAAAAGCTGATATGAAGTTCCAGTACATGAACGAACACCCTTGTAAAAAAAAAAAAGAAAAAGGAAAGAAAGAAAGAAGAACAAAGTTCGTACCCATGAAAAGTTTTCCCCCTTCAGAATTAGGTAGAGGTTAAGCGGGCCACATCTCTGCTAGTTAAGAAAATATATTCCTCTTTTTGTGTTGGATATTGCCAAAGGACGTCGATCGACCCTGGCTTCCTTCTGAATCCTTGTTTTGTAGCATTGCAGTTCCGAGAGTATTGGACTCGGTTTGCTCGGGGATTTGGATTTAAGGTCAAATAGAGGGATACGGTCATGGTCAGGATCCCTCGTCATTCAGAAAGGAAAAAAAAATTTAAAATAAAAAATAATAATAATAATAAAGATGCAAGGCTACCTTTAATGAATCAGGGAACGCACAGCCTTTTCCCCTCTTCCCCGTGCTTGGTTTGTCTTCGGGGCTGAAAAAGCCTTGCTTTCTTTTATATATGGGTCGAAGGTGTATCGTATAGGGAGGGAAGTACGTCTCATTCCCCAGGGACCGGCACCAGGCCGGGTATCTGGAACGAGGCTAATTAACCTCGGTGCAGAGGGATGGCTGGGATTGGGTCGTGGGGATGCGCTCGAGGTCGGTCGCAACGCAAAGACCTAGAAATCTTGATGGAGTCGATCAAGCACCATTCATGAATCCGAGTTTGCTGTGTGCCGCGCCGTTTGGTGGCGATGCAATCCCGCATGTTTCTTGAATCATGAGGCGATTGGCTGTAATTAAGAATCATCAAGTATTTTCACAATGCAGCTAAAACCCATTTCATTTGTCAAATCTAGAAACTATCATTTCCTGGGAATGATATATCCTGTCAAATT
The DNA here is from genome assembly GCA_021397845.1 of Areca catechu. NCBI lineage: Eukaryota > Viridiplantae > Streptophyta > Magnoliopsida > Arecales > Arecaceae > Areca > Areca catechu. The sequence continues at coordinate 32,736,986 of CM038039.1, forward strand.
TGTGCCAGCCATATTTAGATTCACCTACTATTTTTCATACTAAAATCCAGTATAATACTATATAATACAATATAATATTATAATAATAATATAGTAATGATTAGAAGAAAAAAAATGCAAAACATGGTTAAATTAGCATGCAAGTAGGAAGTGATTTAGGAAATAGGAAGCCCTTTTATCCTCTCTCAAGAACCAAGTCCAACTCCAAATTCTTCAAGCTATCCCAATTGGAAAGTCATAGCCAAGATTGGATTTTTTTTTTTTTTTGTCAAGCCCGATATATTGTTGATGTATTTTTCGTTACATTAAGCAATTATTGTTATGTGATTAGTTGACATGATACCAGAGTTCAAAGCTAGTAAATTAAGGTTACAATTTCAAATCTTCATCGAGTTAATTTATTTATGACATGGCTGTCGTATTAATAGTTTTTAATTGTTCTGTTAATTCCTGTTTATCCAGAGTGTGATCCAAAATTCAATCTTTTGGAATCAATCTGTTAATTAACGTGTTTTTAAGTAATTTTGGACTGAAAAAATGGAACAATTTTCTTTAGGCATAAAACCCATGAGATTCCATGGATCCCCTCTATGTCCATAGACGCATCTATAGATACCCTCGTTCCTGTTGATGTTCTTGTTTCCTAAAAAGAGAGAAAAAAATAGATATGCATCACGGAAGCATGATTATCCATTTATTACATTATATAGGTATTGAGATTTTTTTTAACAAACACAACCATTAGAGTTAGAATGGATGAATTTTTTTCTCCTATGATACGTTTACTTAGTGCTATGATATCCCTATTTTATTTTAATTAATTAATCATTCTTTATTTTATAAGGTTATATCAGATGGCAAGAGGAGTCTTCGATTTTACACTGTTATCTTCTCGTTACTGATCCTAAGTTTTCGGCTTCGTATCATTATTTCAGTCCGAGAACGATGCTTGATTGTTTGGGAAATAAATTGATTACTATCTTCGGTTTCGTGTATTCACATTAATCCGAAGACTATGCCTAAAGTATACGGTTTCGCATCCATGATCCATGATGCATTCTCTGTCTTCGGATTCATATTATTATTCTTGTCTGGAGTCCGTACTTATTATCTTTGGCCTATTGTCTAAAAAAGATTATATTCTGAGTCTTCGACTTCGTATTTTTATCTCAGTCCGAAAACGATGTTGAATGTCTTCAGTTCCGTGCAACTGTCTTGATCCGAAGACTTGATCTCTCGGGCAAATATCTTCGATTTTACTTCTTCAACCTAAAGATTGTAAGTGTTTATTTTTATCGTCTAAGAAAGATCCGAAGTGTAAAGCTGACATTCCCTTCAGGAGTACTACTAAAGCGAATGTAAAGATCACTTCGGATCTATGCTTAAAGAGGAGGATTCTGGAATACGTGAGGTTCTTTGATAAACGGTTGAAATCTGTTTAGGTTATTGCAACCACCCACGTGGTCCGAAACCTCAGAATAAACAAACCCCGGGTATAACGGCTTTTCCGACAGCCACTATTTGCAATTAAGAAATGGTTGTGCTTGACAATCTCTGTAACCGTAAGTAGTTACGTTGGAGCCTATAAATACTGGTAAGAGGGGACGCTCTGGGGATCCGGACTCTGGGCTTGGATATCATTTTCGATTCCTTTCTTCCCCATCCTTGCTTCTATAAGCTTTCCATTCTGCTGTTGCTTGGATCTCTTCTGACTTTGGCATCGAAGTGTCCCTCGCCAGAAAACCTCCAGTCAGGGATCTGTGTTGCAAGTTCTGGTTCGCGATGGCCCAGCGGAAGGATCACTCCATTCGGTCGACGGAGATTCAGTGTCAACAGATTGGCGCGCCAGGTAGGGAGAGGGATTTTTTTTCCCTTGATCAAAGGAAAGCTTTATTCAGAAACAGAAATGGTGAAAGGGAAAGTCCAAAATGCTTCCACAAGTCATGAGCAACCAGGAAATGACCTTCCGACAAGTAATTTCCTGGCAGATCAAGGAGGGCCTCCCATGATAATGGTGGGCCAGCAACAGTTTGAAGATCTCCAGAACAAAATTGAAGCCCTGACAGCCTTGGTCCAGCATCTACATGAGGCTGCTGCTCAAAGGCAGCCACCACCTCCAACAGTTTCGCCCTCCGGCCGACAATCTTTGAGAGAGGGTCGACATCAGGAAATCACTCCCAGCTTTTCACAAGTCCAGTCATCTCGTGGTCACTATGCTTCTCCATCAGATCGGCAAACCTGGGATCACAATGAGAAGAAAAGAGTTCGGAGATCTCCCTCTGTTTCTTCTAGAAATCTTGCTTTGAAAGAGGATAGGCAGAAGGAGATCAATTGTGAATTTGAAGAGAGGTTCAAATCCATGCAAGCACAGATTGTAAGAGTCATGGATCTAAGAAGAAGCGATGAGGTCACATCTTTCAACTCACAACCCCCCTTTTTCTGATCATATAATGGCGGAAGTTATTCCGAGGCATTTTAAGATTCCACAGTTGGAAGCTTACGATGGGACCTCGGATCCTCTTGACCATTTGGGGAGCTATAAGGCTCATATGATGGTCCAAGGAGCTACGGATACTCTTTATTGCCTTGCCTTTCCTGCCACTTTGAAGAGGTCTGCTTGAATGTGGTACTCAAGCCTCCCGTCGAAGACAATTCATTCTTTCTCTGAGTTAGAGCGGCAGTTAGTCTCGCACTTCAGGACGTGCCAGAAAATGCCACGGAATACCGATAGCTTGTTTCTTCTACAGCAGCAGGAGGAAGAAAATTTGAAAGATTTTATTCACCGTTTCAACTCAGCCACATTGGAGATCCCTAATCTGAATGAGCATGTGGCAATGTCTGCCTTGAAAAAAAGCTTGAAATTATCCAGGTTTACTTTTTCCCTGGATAAGAGATTTCCACAGAGCTATGCCGAACTGTTGGCAAGAGTCCAAAAATATGCAGCCGTTGAGGAGCAGGGAGCGTGCTGAAGAATGGCAGAAGGAAGATTCCCTTCTAAAAAGAAGAATACTAAAGGATCCAATATGCCTAGTTCCTCTAATAACTCTTCGGCCCCTAGGTGTAGTCATAGGCCCAGGCAGCAGAACAATCGCTTTGATACTTATACTCCCCTTAACTTACCTAGGAAAAAGATTCTGCTGGAAATAGAAAAAGAAAAGTATTTCCAGATGCCACGTCCCTTGAAGACACCAGCAAAAACAATGGACAGAAGCAAATACTGCAAATTCCACTGGGATCATGGCCATAACACTGAGAATTGCTTTCAGCTTCGGGACACCATTGAAGATCTCATAAAGAGAGGCTATTTGGGAAAGTATGTCAACTGCCCTGAGCCTCAAGCTAAAGCCATTACTGTTCCTAGAATATCTGATGAAGCTGACCTGCCACACTAAAATCCTACTAGTGGGGATGTTAGAATGCTCCATCGGCCGTCAACCTGGAGTGCCGAAGTTGAAGAGAATGTTCCGAAGAGATTGAAGGGAAAGAACTCCATCATATTTTCTGATGAGGATATTCAGGGAGTTCAACTCCCCCATGATGATCCTGTGGTCTCGGCAGTCATTGCCAACTTTGATGTAAAACGAATTTTGATTGATAATGGAAGCTCGGTTGATGTTTTGCTGTATGATGCATTTGTTCGAATGGGGTTGTCTGGGCATAAATTGCGAAACTCTCTTATTCCAATTACGGGCTTCGGCGGAAATCAAGTTGGCGTGGAAGGAGAAACAATTTTACCCGTGACTTTTGGGTCTGCTGAACCACACCAAAAAACCCTTCCCATCAATTTTATTGTGGCTAGAACCTCTTTGGCTTATAATGCAATATTGGGGCGTCCGGCATTAAACAAATTCCGGGCTATTGTTTCCACATACCATCTCTTGGTACGATTTCCCACCAGAACGGGCATCGGGGAAGTAAGAGGAGATCAAAGGGTTGCACATCAATGTTTGACCATTCAAGATAAACAACTGGCTAAATCGCTAACACTTGATCAGCTGGATCCTCGAGATGAATCCGAAGATGGCGGAGAACCGGTGGAAAAAATACTCTTCATACCTTTATCCGAAGACGATCCTACCAAGCAGCTATAAATCGGCAGTTTGCTCAATGAAGAATCGAAGGTAAAATTAATTGCCTTTCTCCGGGATAATGCTGATATTTTTGCTTGGACAGCTTCGGATATGCCTGGAATCCCATCCAATGTAATTACGCATTGCCTAGAAGTCTCTCCTAATTATAAACCCGTTCGACAGAAGAAGAGAAATTTTGCTCCAGAAAGGCAGAGGGTTAATGATGAAGAGGTTGACAAATTATTAAAAGCTAACTTTATAAGAGAAGTTCAGTACCCAACTTGGCTGTCCAATGTAGTCATGGTAAAGAAGTCAAACGGCAAGTGGAGAATTTGCATAGACTACACTGATCTCAACAAAGCATGCCCAAATGATAGTTTTCCATTGCAAAAAATTGATCAGCTGGTTGACACTACTGCCGATCATCAATTGTTGAGTTTCATGGATGCTTTCTCAGGTTATAATCAGATCCAAATGAACCATGAAGATGAAGAGAAAACGGCTTTTATCACTGAAAAAGGACTTTACTGCTATATTGTAATGCCATTTGGTTTAAAGAATGCTGGGGCAACTTTTCAAAGGCTCATCAACAAAGTTTTCAAGAACCAGATTAGGAGAAATATGGAAGCTTATATTGATGATATGATTGTGAAAAGTCTTCATGACTCCGATCATATCTCATATCTAAAAGAGTCTTTTGATGCTCTAAGGTGCCATCAGATGAGGCTAAACCCAACCAAATGCGTCTTCGGTGTGACCTCAGGAAAGTTCCTCGGATACTTAGTTACCAAGCGAGGAATAGAGGCTAACCCAAAAAATATGCAAGCTCTTCGGACTGTGATGCATCCTACTTGCAAGAAAGAAGTTCAAAGGCCGACAGGAAGAATTGCTCTCTGAGTCGTTTTATTTCTCGCTCTGCAGAAAGGTGTTTACCCTTCTTCAAAGTTCTATACCAGACTCAGAATTTTGAGTGGACAGAAGACAGCAAAGTCGCCTTTGACAAATTAAAGGAATATTTGGAAAGCCCGCCGTTGCTTTCTAAGCCCTGTGAAGGAGAAACACTCTACTTATATATATCCGTCACTGATGAGGCAATTAGTTCAGTTTTGGTGCAGAAATACACTAAGCATGTGCATAAACCAATCTACTACACTAGTAAAGTATTACATGAGGCAGAGGTCCGATACCCTAGAGTGCAAAAGATTATCTCTTCGCTTGTGGTAGCAGCAAAGCGTCTTCGGCCTTATTTTCAAGCTCATTCTATCGTGGTTTTGACGGATCAGCCTTTGAAGGCCATTCTTCGCTGTCCCGATACTTCTGGGAGGATAACCAAGTGGGCTGTTAAATTGGGGGAGTTTGATATTGATTATCAACCTAGATCAGCAATGAAAGCACAAGTTTTGGCTGATTTTATAGCTGAGTGCATATGGGAATTTGAAGAAGGTCAATCAAAGGCCGAAGAGGAAAAATTCGAAGACAGTCCAGAGTTCATTTGGATGTTACATGTTGATGGTGCTTCAAACGCTGATGGTTGTGGTGCAGGTTTAATTCTTGCTGGTCCGAATAGGCAGGTCATTGAATATGCTCTTCGATTTTCTTTCCAAGCATCGAATAATCAGGCAAAGTATGAAGCACTCATTGCCGAGCTTAGAATCACCAAAAAATTAGAGATCAAAAGGATTAAAGTTTTTTCCGATTCACAACGGTAGTGAATCAAGTGAAAGGTGATTTTGAAGCCTGAAATCCAAATATGATTCAATACCTTGAAAAGGTCCGAAGCCTGATATCTGAATTAAAGCACTTTGAAATTCTCCATGTGCCAAGAACAGAGAATTCTCGGGCAGATGCTCTTTCAAGACTTGCAACCACAGCACCGGATTCTCTTGGGAGAACCTATGTGGAATATCTTGAAGATCCCAGTATATCGGAATCCCTAGCTAAAGTTTGTCAGGTCGAACATGAACCTTCATGGATGGATCCGATCCTCAAATTCTTAAAGGATGGTGTCTTGCTTGAAGACAAGTTAGAAGCTAAACGGCTTCGGTGGGCAGCCTCATAATATGTCATCCTGAATGAAGCATTATATAAAAGGTCTTTTATACAACCTTTGCTAAAATGCTTAGGCCCATCCGATGTGGATTATGCACTTAGGGAAGTGCATGAAGGGATATGTAGAGATCATCTGGGGGGTAGGTTTTTGCCGTACAAAATAATCCGTCAAGGTTATTATTGGCCAACTATCCAGAAGGATTATGCAGATTTTGTGCGAAGATGTGATCATTGCCAGAGATATGCCAATATACAAAAACGGCCTGCTAGTCAATTGACTCTGATGACAGCTCCTTGGCCTTTTACACAGTGGGGAATGGACATTCTTGGACCATTTCCTCCGGCTTTTGGGCAGTGGAAGTTTCTCATTGTGGCTATTGATTATTTCATAAAATGGGTCGAGGCCGAAGCATTAGAACAAATTACAAAGGCAAAAGTTGAAAATTTTGTAAGGAACTTCATTATCTTCCATTTCGGAATTCCATATTCTATCATAACTGATAATGGAAGGCAGTTTGATAATCCGAAGTTCAAAGGTTTTTGCACTCAGTATCATATTCATCATAAACTTACTTTGGTGGGGCATCCTCAATGCAACGGAGAGGCTGAAGTAACAAACAGGACTATCCTTCATGGTCTAAAGACCAGACTAAATGATACTAAGGGATCCTGGGTTGATGAGTTGAACTCAATTCTCTGGGCATACCGGACCACTCCTCAAACAGCCACTGGTGAATCTCCCTTTCACCTATCCTATGGCACCAAAGCGGTTCTTCCCTTAAAAGTTTCTTTACATTCTCTTCGGATTGATCGGTTTAAAGAGCCTGAAAATTCTGAACGCCGAAGAATTGACATGGATTTATTGCAAGGCACACGGCTTCGGGCACAGCTAAAAATAGCTATGTATCAACAAAAAGTTGCGGGATACTACAATTCTCGTATAAAAGAACGGGTCTTTATTCCAGAAGATTTAGTTCTACAAAAGTCCGAAGTCTCAAAGCCAACAGAACAGGGTAAACTTTCACCCACCTGGAAAGGGCCATACCGGATCAAAGAGGTTGTTATACTTGGAACTTATCGGCTTGAAACTTTAGAAGGATCTTTATTACCCCGACCATAAAATATACAGAACCTCCGAAAGTATTATCAACAAAAGTTTCATTCAAGTTCATTTATGCATATTCAATCTATTTCTTTTCACTCTATTTTTCTTAAAGGCATTGAAATGATCTCCGGATCTACCTCACGAAGTGCCAAGTTGGACCCAAAATGGTCCATCTTAATCTAAAAGGCATTGAAATGATCTCCGGATCTACCTCACGAAGTGCCGAGTTGGACCCAAAATGGTCCATCTTAACCTAAAAGGCATTGAGATGATCTCCGGATCTACCTCACGAAGTGCCGAGTTGGATCCAAAATGGTCCATCTTAATCTAAAAGGCATTGAGATGATCTCCGGATCTACCTCACGAAGTGCCGAGTTGGATCCAAAATGGTCCATCTTAATCTAAAAGGCATGGAGATGATCTCAGGATCTACTTCCCGAAATACCGAGGTGGGCATGATTAGCCTGTCTTAACTATTAATACAAAATGACATAAGGATGATCTCTGGATCTACCTTACAAATTGCCGAGATAGGTCCGATCAGCCTATCTTAACCTCCAACAGATTCAAGGGAATCTTATATCCTAAGTCCAAAGACTTAGTGTAAATTCGAGCCTATATCCTAAGTCCAAAGACTTAGTGTAAATTCGAGCCCAAGAGACTCGATTATTTTCTGGATTTCTTATATCCTAAGTCCGAAGACTTAGTGTAAATTCGAGTCCAAGAGACTCGATTATTCTCTGGATTTCTTATATCCTAAGTCGGAAGACTTAGTGTAAACTCGAGTCCAAGAGACTCGATTATTCTCTGGATTTCTTATATCCTAAGTCCGAAGACTTAGTGTAAACTCGAGTCCAAGAGACTCGATTATTCTCTGGATTTCTTATATCCTAAGTCCGAAGACTTAATATAAATTCGAGTCCAGGAGACTCGATTATTTTCTGGACTTGATTATTCTTTGGATTTCTTTTATCTTAAGACTGAAGACTTTGTGCTTGAGAAAATTTCCATTCTATTACATGCAAGTGAAAATTCCAAAAAGAGTTTTCATTGATAATGATTTTCTTACATTTCAAAAAAAAAAAATTATTACAAATTTCCTAAAGGAGCTTCACCAGCTAAATCAGTCGGACCCGTGGTTTCTTCGGCCAGTACTGGTGCTTCGGAGTCCGCTTGGAGTTCAGGTGCAATTGGACTTTCAAGATCAAATAACTGGATGCTTGAAATATCCAAGTCCGGATAAAGTTTTTGTACTTCCTCTACTCCGTCATTGAAGCCTCCTCGATAGCCATGAGTCCCGGCCTCAACCATTTCAGCTTCGAAGGCCGGAGATGCCTTATAGTCTTCTACGGCTCTCTCTAAACGATCCTTTAGAGATCGGTTTTTCTCAATAGCCTCTTCTTTTCTTTTGGAAGCTTCTTCGGAGCGTTTGTTCGCTTCCTTAAGAGAGGCCTCCAAGGACCGAATCTTGGCCTTCTTTTTCTTGGATCTCGTCTCTTGTTCGGCACGTTCCGATCGGAGTTTATCCACTTTGGTTTTCAGACTTTGAACCAAAGCATCATTTCGGGCGAGTTTTTCCTCCATAGCTTGTCTTTGCTCCTCGGCTATGATTTTTTCGGCTTTGGCCGTTTTCATCTCTTCCTTCATCTTCCTGTAAGTTACTCAGAAATCGAAGATGCACTCCTCCATGTGAGTAATGTCATGCATCATCTGCCAGAACAAAGGGAAAGATTAGTAATTGTAAACCTAAGTATAATACAGTATGAGTATTTACCTTCAAAGCAGAGGAGAACACCGTGTCCAAGATTTCTTCGATGCATCGGGACTTGACGTTGTCCCGGTCCTTTGGAAGAAGAGTGCGCTTTAATAATTCTCTTGCTAGTTCGGGATTTTTTAAACCTTCTCGATCCGAGAAGGTAGTGAATCCATGTTGCACCCCCCCTCCGAAGTAGCATTCCACCTGGGGTCCTCTTCAGATCGGTATTTTGCCCTCTCTTGACTTCTGTCTTCTGGAAGGGCAATCACGGATTCTTTATTGAAATTTATGTCTCACTGGCTCATGGATGGTGCGTGTTGAGGGCTCTTCGAAGGGGATGTCCTCGGAGGCAAGCTCCTGGTGGAACCAGCTGGTGCCGGAGAAGCAGAGGGACTGTCCTCATCTAGTACGGGCCTCATCGGAGATGTACTAGAACCTTCTTCTGCCCTTCTTTTTTTTCGAGCTTCGGTTGTTGCGGGAGAGGCTACCCCCCATTTTCTAGAAGCCTGCCTAACCTTATCAAGTTGAGGCTTCATTTTCTTGCCTGCAAGTGAAAACAAGAAGATTGTAATGCGTATACGAATGAAGAAGAGAGGCAAGAAAAATCCGAAGACCACTTATTCTATACCTAATATTGGGACTATCTGATACAAGTTAAAGATTTTCACAAAGAAAGGATGAAAAGGAAGCCGAAGACCTGCTTTAAGATGGTCTTCGTATATGGTTATGGATCGAATGGGAGGCTTATCTACCCTCTCTTCGGGTTGTGGAAGGATCATGTTGAAGGTGCATGAAATGTGGTAACATTGTTTTATTTCTTCTATTTTGGCAAGGGTAAAGGAACTCTGAACGGAATCCGGTAACCGTTCCGGACTCCGTTTCCTACGGAAAATTCTCCCCCTACTGGATTCACCCTGAAGGTCCCTACTGACACCACCTCCCGATGGGATCCTAACGGCCTCTCGTTCGGGTAGAACCCTACCCGTTTCACTTACCGGCGAACCATTGCGGGAAGTGAAGGAAGAATTCCCAAAGGACCCCGACATTGAAAAGAGTAAGGAAACAGAAGAGAAGAAGGACCTCTAACCTGTAAAAGGACAAAGATGGTGGACTGGACCACTAGGGAAGACGAAGGACTACAGTAAGAACTGGAAATCTAAGGGCACGAACGCAAAAGAAAGTCTCTCTCAAATTCGCCTCTCTTTTTATAGGTGAAGAAGGAGGAGACCTTCGAGATGGTTCGAAAGACTAAACGGTTGTGCGCCGTATTGGCGGTTTCGATCCTTGATACAGTTCACTAATGGGACAACTCGTGGCGATCCGCGTTAAACTGTGGTATTGGCTGAGATCATGCCAACGAGATCTCCACGTTCAGGATGACCACCACGTATCCAATCCCTGTTAATTTTAAACCCCTTTTCTAGGAATTTTTCGAGATTTTTCATATCGAGGCGTTTTCTTTTGAGGCCGCCTATGGTAGAGTGACGCGTGTCCTTGCCACGTTTTGTTGCGCCACCAGACAGTTATGTTGAAAAGACGCGTCAGGATTTTGCCATCATTATTTGACGGTTATCGATAAAAGACAAAACTGAAATACTCCCATTTTTCGAAATATAATCATTTCGGAACTGGGAGTGGGGAACAGCTGTTATGATATCCCTATTTTATTTCAATTAATTAATCATTATTTATTTTATAAGGTTATATCAGATGGCAAGAGGAGTCTTCGGCTTCACGTTGTTATCTTCTCGTTACTGGCCCTAAGTCTTCGGCTTCGTATCATTATTTCAGTCCGAGGACGATGCTTGATTGTTTGGGAAACAAATTGATTACTATCTTCGATTTCGTGCATCCACATTAATCCGAAGACTATGCCTAAAGTATACGGTTTCGCATCTATGATCCAGAATGCTTTCTCTATCTTCGGATTCATATTATTATTCTTGTCCGGAGACCGTACTTATTATCTTCGGCCTATTGTCTAAAGGAGATTATACTCTGAGTCTTCGGCTTCTTATTTTTATCTCAGTCCGAAGATGATATTGAATATCTTCAGCTCCGTGCAACTGTCTTGATCCGAAGACTGGATCTCTCGGGCAAATATCTTCGACTTTACTTCTTCAACCTAAAGATTATAAATGTTTATTTTTATCGTCTAAGAAAGATCCGAAGTGTAAAGCTAGCATTCCCTTCAGGAGTACTACTAAAGAGAATGTAAAGATCACTTCGGATCTATGCTTAAAGAGGAGGATTCTGGAACACGTGGGGTTCTTGGATAAACGGTTGAAATCTGTTTAGGTTGTTGCAACCATCCACGTGGTCCGAAACCTCATATTAAACAAATCCCGGATATAACGGCTTTTCCAACAGCCACTACATGCAGTTAAGAAATGGTTGCGCTTGACAACCTCTATAACCGTAAGTAATTACGTTGGAACCTATAAATACTGATAAGAGGGGACGCTCTGGGGATCCGGACTCTGGGCTTGGATATCATTTTCGATTCCTTTCTTCCCCATCCTTGCTTCTATAAGCTTTCCATTCTGCTGTTGCTTGGATCTCTTCTGACTTTAGCATCGGAATGTCCCCCGCCGAAAAACTTCGGTCAGGGATCTGTGTTGCAGGTTCTGGTTCGCGGCAGCCTAGCGGAATGATCACTCCATCCGGTCGACGAAGATTCAGCATCAACACTTAGGGATATTCTAGCATGAAAAAATCTATTTCATATCATATAAAAAATAATAAAAAAATTATATATTTTTTTTTAAATAAAATAAAATAAATATTATTAAAAAATTATATTTGATAAACTTTTGAATAATGATAATCCATATTTTGACAAAGATATCTCTAATAAAATACATTTACAATAATTAAATTTATTATCTTCCAATATTCATTTAATATTTTTTTGGCAAAATAATTAAAAATATAAATGACAATATACAAAAAAATTATATAATTATAATCATTCTATAAAAATTAATTATAAATAACAATACTATCTTAATATTAAAAAAAAATTATTGATGAATATATTTATAAATTTAAATATATTTATTACCTTCCATCAACTATAGTAATATTTTTTAAATATCATTTTATAGAAAGATTTTTTTTACCAAACATAATAAAACTTCTTTTTTTCAAAAATAATAGATAAATAAGTTTTAATAATTATTAGATTATTTCGTAATCTAATATATCCAACTAAACGAACCCTTTAAGTTTTTAGTCTGCCAGCATTTGAAAAGGCCTTAGGCTGAAAAAAAGATTTCGACCATAAAACATCCCATCATGGGCTCAATCCATGATCACCTGCAGTTCATAGTTGTTGGGTCGTTTCACTACATGCCATAGGGTCCATGCCAAATAGCATCCATGTTTAATCGCCCGGCCCAAGCCGAGGTTGGCCTAAGACCAACCTAAGTTTGAGGACTTGTTAAGCCGGCTAGAACCCAAATTGGCTATAATCTATCCCTGCCAGGTTCCAATTCCAAAGATCCCTAAACATCGAGCCCCGGTTCTCATGCATGCCACGCCTCAGGCTGGTTCCTTGCCCTAAAATCCAGCCCTCTATTTCTTGATAAACACCAGATCATTGTTATAGTCCCACATCGACTGATTACGGGTACAACTTGGGTTTGTAAACATGGACTAGCTACAACTCCATGAAACGAAAAAGAGACGATAAAAAAATAGAAAGAAAATATTTCAATTTTTTTTCTTTTTTTCAATTCTTTCTTTACCCCTTTTTTTTTTTTTTTTTCCCTCCCTCTTCTTTCCCCCAACATTGTATTATTCATGAGCTTCAATTTGGAAAGCTCTAGTCTAGCAACCTGCAAGACCCACCACCTACTACCCATCCACCCACCCCACCACAAGTGGGAAACAACCACCTAAAACCTTCACCACCAAAACAGATGCCCCAGAAAACATTAGAGAGAAAAATAAGAACAACTAATTCCCTTCAGGGAGAAGAAAAGCTGAGGTAAGATTCTACAGAATCTGTTGGAATCGGACCTGTCAGTGCCGGCAGCACTGGCCTGGGCTTGCTACGAACAGCCATCGGATCTCTCCCCGATCATTGTAAACTTGCTCATGGGGAGTTAACTTTCAGAGGCAATACCATTTTTTTTTTAAAAAAAAAATTTTAAATGCCAGATGCCCAACAGATTTGACCATTCTACGATTCCAAACTTGCATTACCTACCCAATGAACCAGCATTTAATCTTCGTTATGGCTTGCGCCGAATTTAGACCGGCATCCTCCCACTGTTGCTTCGCTGCAACCACCACTGTCTGCTCTTCCTTGGTCTTGCCAGCAGCAATCTCCATTGACCGAGGACTTAAAATTTGAACTTTTGATCCCCTTGCTTTGCAAATTGGGCCAACTCATCAGCTTTTGGCTGGAAAAGGTACAAATAAAAACATTAGTGATGGCCTAATGCTGTCCGTAAAATACTTAAATGATTGGCATTCTAACGAGGGAATAGATTCACAAAACATACAGCACAGAGCAACTCATAATATTATCAACTATGAAGTTCTGATGCCCATCAATAATGCCAAGAAATACAAAACTTCATGCGGTATATAGACATTATATTTGGTTATTGAACTGGCTAGCAACTGACTACATCTTTTCCTAACATCCATGGCTAAGTTCTAGTTAATACAGTTCATTAGAAAATGGACCCACAGCTGAAGCAATGAACCAAAAAATTTTCTAGGTGCCACCAGAATTTGCCAAGATGCCAAACCAATTGGATCTGTTCAACTGGTGGCGGTTAGCACTCAGGTCCATAGCAAATCCAAGAAATTTCACATTAACAATGTCAGATCCAAGATTCCAGGAGATAATTCTTTTGCAGTAAATACATGACTTATTCACTAGATGTGCATAATGCCCAACCACTTTATCAGGATACTTTTTCCCTTGCTTCAAATAATAGCATAATAACCTCCACGGTCAAAAAATGAACAGCCAACAATAGGCATGCAATTAGCTGATTGAATCAGAGAAAAATAAGATCCATGATACAGGTGTGAAGGAAAACATTACCATTGAACGAGACAAATTTGGAGTAGGTTGCTTGCTCCTTTTCTCCTGCATTACTTTCTGCCGATTCTCATAAAAGCCAAAGTCATCCAGTATGGAAGTCTTCAAAGAATAGCTCTTAAAAATGTTCAACATCTCTGTACCTTGGGGATATTTTACCTGACATAAATGCATCACACACACAAGTTACATGCACCTTCCTAACATGCTGACTTAACATGGTAAGAATGATAGCAACCAATAGCTTACAATAATTAATATTTATGGCAAACCAGAACTGATTGAAAGAATTTAAATAATGCATGAGTTAACATCAATCTAAGAAGTGTCATTTATATCAAAAGCATTATAAGCTGCATCTTTACCAAGGGGTAAAATTAAGGTCACTAAAGAAGTTCATACACTCTCATTACGTCTAAAAACTTTACAATTAGAATGATAAAATTCTCTTTAAGAATACCAGGCATTTCATTGCTATCAAATTTGATGTCTAAAGAGGGTAATTGTCATTTCAGCATTACCAATTTTTCATTTTTTGGGAAAAATTATTAGTCATTTACCAAAGTTCATAATGTTCAAAGCAGAATTAATTAAAATATATAATAAAACCAAAGTTCATGTTTAATCAAATTTTGCAGAATCAGACATGAACAGGACTGGCCATCTAGGCATTTTGATAAATCTGGTGATTGCACAAATTATCGAGCAGTTACATTATAGTTTATGAAAGGTACCTCTTGTGCATCTCTGCTATTTGTAACAGGCTTGTTGTCGTTGTTCTCCAATATTATACGACGGAACTGTGGATTTGGAACATCCTTTATTATGTGCCACTTTACTGGGAAAAACCCATTCCACTTGTCTTGTTGCCAAAAATCCATATTCTTGCTAAAATCTACTCGACCAATCATTTCAGCTACACCACAAAACTGACCACTTGCATTAACCTAAGCATTAGAAAACAAAAATTAAAAGATGAAAGTAACCAAAAGGATAAGCTGAATATTGATAATATTTGCAACGGAATTCTTTAAATGAAAAACTGCATTATGGTTAAGTTACTAATATTCTCTTAGTGATTCCGTGAGTGGAAAAAAAGAAATTTAGAATGGTAAAACTAGCAATCTAAGCCAGACAAACCTCAATATCAGAAGTTCAATCCAAAATCTTGCTGTAGCTGGAACATACCACATATCACCAGGACAAATTTGAAGTAGCTACAAAGTTACTTAAAATCAAAAGCTATAATGCAGTTGGATTACTATGGTCTAAACACTGCTTGATATTTTAGACAAAATGGCAATGGCATTTAGAACAAAAAGGAAAAAAATACTAGATCCTACAGATCTCGATGTCTTCATGCAAATTCCAACTTGTTACTGAATACCACAAAAGTTTAAGCAAGAGCATGCATCTAAAAAAGAAAACTGACAAACATGATTAAGCATGTCTTAATCAAAATAATTGTAACAATTCACTAGTACGGATCTAAGACATGGGTGCATCAGAGTCAAGTAAATGTCAGCACCATCTTATAGTAAAAAACATGTCTCCTCCATAACAAGTTTGTTTTCTTGTTAGATACAAACATTTATGTGAATGTTACAAATACAAAAAAAAGGTGCAACTTTATTCAATTGATTGTAAATCATATCCTGATGCTGGTGCCTAGAAAATCATAGCCCATACTAGTTAATAGTAATGAGTATATCAGCTTACATCTACAATTAAGCCAGTAAAAGGATTAGTATACATACAGAAAAGAAAAGAAACACAGGACACTTGCTACCCTTTTCTGCCATCTTCTCCTGTGCAACTTGAAAAGCATTGTCAAGCCTTTGATTTCCACTTGGAGTGCTTGCCCACACATTATACTTAATACTCTTGTGAATGTCATCTTCACTGTATGATTTTATCACATAGAACAATGCATGATCATACTTTGTCGGAAAATCAGGATGGTTAAAGTCATCTTTATTTATAATAGCAGAAATTGAGACACTACTATTCTGATTCTTCTCAGCAGTGAGAGATCCAACAGGTTCAACCTCAGAGTTCCAAGAACTTTTGGAGCTATTTGTTTTTGGACCACGGTTCTGTTCATTTAGCAAATCAAAATCGCCAAGGCTATTCAGCTTGTTTCTTGGTTTCAGCATCTCGCTGCCAACCAAACTTCTTCCATTTTCTTTCAAATTAATGGAGCTGCTTGGATGCAGCAGGCCACCTTTCCCTTGGTTAGTGTAGGGGAAAAACTTGTTTATGGGAACGTAACCTTTGGAGGCAGCCACCTGAACATTAAGAATGCCAAAAGATAATGCAAAATTCACATGCAGGCAAAGGTTCTGAAGTTATTCAATATGTATAAAATGCATTACCTTATTCATAGGCTTCAAAGGTTGACCCCGTACTGCAGGAGTTAGTGGCACATCTGATGCTGGTGAGGATCCTTTTGTTTCTGAGGCAGACATTGAGGTTGGTGAAGCTTTTGAATGAGCAAATGTGTGGCTGTGGGAAGAGAAATTGGGCTTGCTACCTAGATTTGACTGATCTTCATTTATTGTTTTTACTTGGATCACACCTGGAAAAAGAAGAGATGGATCCCATGGGTATGCAGGAACCAGCTCAGAACCATATGCAACTGGTTGAGAGAAAGGTCCTGGAGACACGAGTGGTTGAGGGACTATTGGAGTAGGGTAATATGGCTGTTGACCCAAGTATTGTCCATCAACACCAACCACAGCTCCAGGTAAGAATGTACTGTAAGAAGTATATCCAGGTTGAATGCCTGGTAAATGGTATACAAAGGATCCATTATCTGCTTGAATGGCCTGAGATAAAGCATAAACAAATGTTAGTGCAGCCCAATATCACATAATCAGCTAGTATGTTACAAAAGCATAAGTCATTACCCATACGATCATTTATCTATCCATGACTATAATCATAAACAAAGACACCAAAATCAGAGGGAAATGCTTAGATGAGAAGACAAACTGTGTGATGATTTAGCAATTACAGTTAATCAGAAAGATAAGAAATAAAGTATCTTTAAATGAGGTATTTCCTGCTCATTTCACCTGTTATTCATCTCAATGTTTATCCATTAGTCAAGAAAAGGAAAAAACTGAGATGTGCAAGCTTATCATTTCCAATGAGCTCCTACACATAGTAGGATGCCATGGCAAAGGAATTAGACACATCATACTCCACAAAAGGTTGTTTATTTAACTAGTACATAAACTTCACTAGAATAGTTATTGGAATAAAAAAAGTAGAGAAACTATAGCTGACATGACCAATGCCCATTAGAATGCTATTGAAGTTTCTTGTTATTCAATAAGAAAAACCTTCCAACCCATATCGACAGTTTAAGAAAAATCAAATTTAAGAAAAGTTAGAGAGTAAAGAAATACCAGAACATCCCTTGACAAGATATAAGACAACATCCACCTTGGAAAAGGTGAAAATCAGAACTTTTATATAATTTACATCCTATATTATGTCCACAAAGATTGAATAATAGAAATAACGAAAATCATAATAGTAGTAATACTAGCAAAATTAATAGTAAAAGTAACTTGACAACAAGAAAAGAAAAGCAACAGTAACATTAAAAATTAACAGTATAAAGCAATAGAGTCACGGAGAAATTTTTAAAAAAGGGACAAACGAAATTAGTTTTCTGGTGTCCTATGAGCTGCACACGTATTATGGCTTGCCCCAGACAAGAAATAAATACAAAAACTAAAACTGACTTCAAAGTAACAGAATAAATATACCATAATGTGAATAAGGAAACTTACAGTAGGCTGGAGTTCCAAGCCATCAGATCCCAAAAAGTAACTTTGGTCACCCCATTCTCCAAATGAACCATTAAACCCTGCTCCTGCTCTACCGTCAGACATGGGAAAGATATATTTCTCAAAAGCAGATAAAATACACAGGATAAGAGATAAACCTGGATAGTAGTATCCATAGCAATACATGTACTGATCACCGACCAGAACCTCCGGCTCCACACCACTTTCTTTGATACTGCTCGTTGCATCCCCTGAGGAGATGCAAGATGTTGAATCATAGGGGCTTGCATCTTTAAGAACGGACTAAAGATAAACATAGAATCAGAAATATCGAAGTGTTAAAAATCAACCCAAGTCAGGACTCAGTTGCATCCAAGAGTGCAAGAAATAGGAACACAGAAAAATGGAAGACCAAGTGAAAAATAAAGGGGGAATTTTTATTATTATAAAATCAATCAAATAAGAACAAAGCATACCATCTTGACATTGCTGGCTTTTGATGGTAGGTCTATCTTCAGATTTTTCATAGCATCTTTAATAGCTGGAAAAGTCAATGCTCACAAATTCGAACAAAGAAGAGCCGGACCCAAAAACCAATATAAATAAGCTAATATAACCACTAAATAACACGACCTTGATCAATCTCGGATCTACCGAACAAGAAACTATTGGACAGAACGAGATGTAAACATTTTTATCATTCTTATAAGAATCCTCGCGGATCCAAGGTCTAGAAACTGATTCCATAAATCCATCGATCAAAGAAAAGAGAAAAAAAGGAGAAAAGAGATACAAGGCAACTGATAAGAAACGTTCAAAAGCATGAAATTCCAAAAGAATCCAGTCCATGAAGCGAGAAAACGAGAAAAAATTGAATAACCAATATATAAAACGATCACTAAGTTTCTTACACCTAAGGACAGTAATCGACACGACATAAGCCCCGTAAGAACCAGAGCGTTACTCAAACTTTTGACTCAAATCATCCAAAAATTTCTGAACTTGAAACCCGACAAGACCATTAGAAGATAAGACATCCAATACGAGTATACGACAACATCTAACCTTTAAAACTGCTCAAATTTCTGTGTAACAGACATCCACAATAATTCAATAAACGCCGTCGCAACAGCTAATCTAAGCCAAATCCAAATATTTTTGTCATAAAAGATTCATTGCTGATCTGAACTCGGACGAAAAAAAAAAAGCAGAGGAAACCCAAATCAGGAACAACGGATGGGGGGCCATTAAAACATCGATTAAAAATTCGCTACCAAGAGCCAAACTCACGATATATCAAAGAAATACTTTTTATTAACGGCACGAATCCACGAAATTATATAGGAACGAAAGAATAAAGCAAAAAAAAAAAGACTTATTAAGAATTAAGGATACCGTTCTCTGGTTTGGCTGCTGCGTCCATTAGATCACACCACAAATCGCCGCAAAAGAACCCTAGGCTTGTTCTTCCTTCCTCCAGCTCGAAGACCGAACCAAGAACCCCCTGCCGAAGCCCTAACCCGATCGGCGGGCAAAATGACCTCCGCGATCGGTGGCGTAAGTAGCCGGGGCTGAGAACCGTCTCCGCGGAATGGAGAACGAAGAGAGGAGGGCGGAGGGATAGGGGGAAAAACAGGAACGGCGGGGAGGCACCCACGTCACCGCTCACAGGCGATCCTACCGTCCACGCCGCTTCGCGCTCCACAACAGCTGGGGGCTCTCGTCCGTCCGATACTCCGAGAACCGGCAGCCAGTGGCATCTAAATAGAAAATCCACACGACGGCTTTCCAGTGTTCCGCAGAAATCTTCTAGATTAACCATCCTGATTGACAAAACGACGTAGTAGTTTTGTCGTCGAAGGTGTTAACTTTGTTTTCTTCGATGGTCGTCGTTAAGATAAAAGACTTGTGAAGATATCTGTATTGCAGTCAACATTTGAGGCAGGTATCGTATTATGGGCAATACCAAATGTGGCATGCGTGCTAATTATGTAATTTCCGATTACCACCAGTGAGCTCACCGGGGAACTGGCCCACGCACAAGTGGGCAACCCTGGCCTGGCGATTTGGACATGGAATATTGCTAGTGGCACGCCACCCGGTCAAAGATACCCGGGAGCGTACGGAAACCCTGAACCCCATGAGCTTGTCGTACATCCATCAGTAATGTTTGGATGGTAAAAAATTATTTTAAAAATAAAAATAAATATTTTTAAAAATAATTTAAAACTTTTTTTTAAAAAAAAATTTATTTAGATCAAAAATTGGTATTCTGGTATAATTAATACGGTATTATTCTAAATGGTATCTGGATGAGAGGAAAGTAGGCCTGCATCCCATCAAGAATATGGAAGAATTTTTTAAAATCTCAAAAATATCCCTGCTCAAATAATAAAATAAAATGATTTATAAAATTCATTTTTAATTTTATATTTAAGTAAATATATTTTTATATTAATAATAATTTATTGATACGATCTATTAAAAACATATTATACCAAATAATTTATTAGTATCGTATTTTTAAATATAAAATTAAAAATAAATTTATTAACATTAATTTAAAATTATGATGTATTAAAATGATGTTATACAAATTAATTAATTATTACAACATATTAAATTAATATCGCTACAACAATAGATATTATTTAATTTATTATTATGATCCAGTTAACCTTCATTATCCTATTTGAATTATTTTTTTTATCTATGAAAAGCATTAATAAATCTATTTAAATCAGATTAATTAGATAATTTAGTAGTGGACATTGTTAAAAAACAGGTTCATCAAGAACAATACAAATTTATGATCTATATGAAAATAACTAATAAATCTATTTAATTCAGATTAATTTGACTATTTAGCAGTGGACATTATTAAAGAAAAGATTTATTATTGACAGAACAAATACATGAATTAAAAAAATCCCTGCTATAATAAATATTTGACTCCTGATTTTTTAAATTAAATTACGTATGAAAGGACAGATATACAATTCAGATATCTTATAATACAAGTATAAAATATCATGTGACACGAGCAAACTACGTAATATCCACATCAAAAGTACCTATTTTATTATTAATCTGAATTATCATAATAAATCTATACAAGATGAGTACATTTTATAAAAACACGAATATAATATGCATGCCTAGATAATACATAAATGAACCTGAGTTCCCACAAGCCCAAAAAAAAATGATACAATTAACTAGCAAAACAGTTTATGTTCCACATGCTGCACTTCAATCCTTAATCATCAGCACCAACCCGTAATAAACTATGGTTGTACAAACTGCTCTACGGACCATTTTGAAGCATTATATCCCCTGTAACAAAAGATAAATAGTTACCTTTAACAATAAATACTCGTCAGTAGTGCAAAATATACAATTCACATAAACTACCTGAATTCAGATATATGAAATATCAAACCTATGCAATAAAATTTCAATTATAACAATTGATAAAAGTAACATGAAATTTGACATGGTAACATAACAGTCATGGTTAGAAGATGAAAACCAACAAAATACAGGTATCCCTTCAAATTACAATTTTCGTAATGTTATCAATACAAGATGTCAATATCCTAGAACATTAAGGGCTGCCAAGAATATAAGCATAGCACACAATAACTGCCAAAATTTAAACTAGTACAAACATATATTTCAGAAAAATAGCTCAGGACAGCGAATATAATCTCACTTGAGCATCACAGCAACAAAAGGAAAACAACAAATGTGTAATTCCACTCTTGCTTCCAAGCAATGCTCAATCAATAAGCTGCCTATCATCATTGCTACACAAATAATATATAACTTATAGAAACAAAGAACTTGAATGATACATAGTCACTTAAACATTATAGAAGCACACTTGGACCTATCTAGCAAGTATCAAATATACGACCATCATAAACCATGGTATCAAAAAGCGAAATAATGCACTGTATGCCTAACAAATCATAAACCATACTATCAAGAAGCGAAATAATGAACTGCGTTCCACTCCTACCTCCAAGCAATGCTCAATCAATAGGCAGCCCATCATCAACGCCACACATGTAACATGACTCTTACTAAATCAAAGAACAATGAATGGCACGTTTATCGAATTCCAGGAACAATCCACCCATAAGTAATCCAAATGTACCACATGAAGTAAGAATGGCATGTTGAGTCGATACGAAGTTTAATTAAAACAGCAACATAAAGTATTTTAAATATTTTGGTTGCCTATGTGTAAAAAAATTATCAATTATGAGTGTAAATAATATATATAAAAAAAGAAGTTTGTCAGGGTAGTAGTAATATAGAATTTGCAATAAAGCAATGAAGAGCATTTTTATAAGATCATATCAAGATATATTTGCAAATAACATCACAACAATGTAAGAACAATGCACATCAGAAAGCACAAATGTAAGAACAAAGCCCATCAGATTGCACAAATGTAAGAACAATGCCCATCATATGCTGCTCCTGCTGTATTGTTGCTGCTGCTACTGCTGCTGCTGCTAGTGCTTTCATTTCACAAAACCATTGCACAATGACAACCAATAAGTTATTGGAAGTATAAAAAACAAGCAACCAAGAAGTCAGTTAAATGAGTAAAGCACCAAACACTCCAAACTTTTGACAAGCATCAAACACTCTTGTATCCGAAATGAGTAAAGCACAATAATCCATTGTGTATTGAAAATCAATTCAAGAAGAACATCATATAAAAGAACTTTGTTTTGTGTAAAATAAAACTGCTAAAAAATCTTGAGCCAGATTATCTCGCACGATTCATGCTATACGTAATTATACAAGAGCAAGTCACTATTTGGCAAATAAAAGAACTTTCGCCAAATATACTTCAATGGAGATATAATAGCATGAGTATGGGCTGCCGTATTAAAAACATATTTCAAAACATACATTCACATCATAAACCATGGGCAGCATCATGCATAGTTTAACAATTCCCAGATACACCATAGAAATGAAGCCATGAAAATAAGAAGGAAGAAAAAAGTAAGGGTTGCCACCAATATAAACATTCACATGTGCAGCCATATTTAGTAATTGAGCTCATAACATTACTGTTATAGCATAAGATAGCTTAATAACCAAAACATGATGAAAGGCTGCAACCATCTAAATTCAGATGCAACATCATTGCCTTAATTTAAAAAATAGATATATATTTATAATTGAACAATACAACAAAGCCCATCAGATTGCATAAATGTAAGAACAATACCCATCAGAAAGTACAAATTTAAGAACAAAGCCCATCAGTTGCTGCACCTGCTGCTGATGTTGCTACTGTTACTACTACTACTGCTGCAGCAACTATTGCTATTAGTGACTAAATTAACTCAGGCACCAAAAAATGCACCATATGGTTCAGGAAACCTAAATAGGGCTCAATATCAAAGAAAGAAAACAGAATTCCTCCAAATAGAAAAAAAAATTCCTTGCAATCACGTATGAATGCAAACTATAATAATGTCACCATCCATTAAGGCCAGAACAAATATTAAAATAGGATCTGGAAGAAGAAAGAAACATATACTTCATCAAGATATTAAGGATCAAAGAAAGAAAACAACCACAAGCACTCCAAAATCCACAAGAAAGCATAAAGAAAAGGTATAAAACTCCAAACAAATCTATAATCCATATAGAAAAAAGAAATCTATAATTCATATAGAACAAACAAACGCTTTCATGGCTCTTACAATCAATAACAGTAACCTGAAATTTGAGATCGCAACATAATACTCCTGGTAGAAGATGAAAATCAACAAAATACAGGCATTTCATCAAACTACCAGTTTCCTATTGTTGTCCATACGAGATGTCATTTTCCTGAAATAATAAGGGCTGCCAGGAATATAAGCATAGCATATAACAGCTACTATTATTATTAGTACAAATATAAATTTAAGAAAAATAGCTCAGGACAGCGAATGTAATTCACTCGAGCATCACGGCTACAAGAGGAAAACAACAAATATGTAATTCTACTCCTACCTCCCAGCAATGCTCAATCAATAGGCAGCCCATCATCATTGCCTTATTTAAAAAAACAGGTACATATTTACAATCAAACAATACAAGGAAGCCCATCAGATTGCATAAATGTTCAAGATCAGCCAATTACAATGTTTGTTCCAGGAGAGTCATGAAACAGGTTTTTATATGGATGCATATGGACAACAACATAAATCATAAGTGAGAGAAATGAAAGGTTGCAATCTAAATACCACAGTCCAGGACCACAAAATCTCCACAACAACATCTAAATGCCAGCAGGCATCCCTCAAATGACAAAGAAAACTCACAAGTTCTCGATCTAAACTGAATAGAAGAATATATATATGTTGGCAGCCTTAGGAAAGCTAGCATATCAAAGCAGATTTCCAGAGAAAATTTGTACAGGTTATCATTAGCCGCACCTGTTGCCGCCTATATCGCCGTGGCCGGTAGCTCTTACATGGCCTAGGTGAGTGGGCTCCGTGCCAGCGTCACCGGGCTCGTTGGTCGAAGACGATCAAGGGAAACATTGTTGTAGTTGGGATGAAAGGGGCTTGGTACTATAGTGGCCCTCCTGTGGGCCTCTCCGATGAGGAGTAATCTTCCTCCTTATCATCCGTCCGTTGGATGATACCTGCAAGACAGGGGAGACCTGCGCTGGGGATTCCGGCAAAGGCACTCCGACGATCAAGTCAGCGGGACGATCGAAGGAAATAAGGGATCTCTGAGACGGAGAGCTTGGGGTACTCTCCACTACCAGAGGGTGATAGGCAATGCAAGAATCAAGAGAGTGTGTTGTCCCTTACCCCTCTTACCTCTTCTCGCTGCTCTTATGTAGACGAGTGGCTCTTGGTGTTCAGAGGGGCACGTTCTTCTTGGTATAGGCCTGTGAAGCTTCTGCAGGCCTGGGAGGCTTGGGTAGGTTGGTCAACTTCCCCTTTCTTGATGGTTCAGGAGGTTGGTGGAGGAGCACAGCGTCTCGAATGTGGCGTTATTCACTAGTTAGTGTAAAACGGTAGCTTAGGAAACTTAAATGCAAACCTTTCTTTGCAGGCGGCGTGTCAGGCGGCGTATTATAGGACCCACGTGGAGGGGGATCCATGGAAAGAGCGCCGGGCCCATGTAGATGGGCCCCTCGGGAAACGCGCTGGGCCTACGTGAGTGAGACCGAACTGCATGGTGCTCCCAGCGACCGAGCCGGGCTGTGATGCCGAAGTGCCGGGCTAGCCGGGACGCTGCTTCAAGTTGCCATGCGGGCACGCGCACCGAGAGAAGGCCCGTGGGGGCCTTCATGCACGCTGATCGAGGCGACGTGCGAGGCCCCATGCACGTAGGCGCGGACCCATGCGTGCAGGTGAGGTCGCGTCGGATCGGAGCCGGGGGAACCGGGCTGCAGGAGCCGGATCGCTGCGGGCGTGCCACGAGCGAACTGCGAGCGTGCCGAGCTTGGCCAGAACTGGAGGAGCCGGGGCTCGGGGGGGCCTCTGCCCTGGACGTGCTGCGATGCCGAGCTCAGAGGTGCCGAGCCGGGGCACGCCGGGGAGGTCGGTGGAGCCTCGCGGGGCACCACCGGGGTGCCGGTGCATGGCCGGAGCCGGATCGGGCGAAGTCAGGGGGACCGAACCCTTGCTGGACGGGATCTCTCGGAGCCGGAGATGGAGCTTGGGCGGTGCGGAGGTCGGCTAGAAACCGGAGGAGCCGGGGGACCCGTCACCGGGCTCGGAGGCGCCGGGGTACCCGCGCCGGGCCTGGAGTCGTCGAGCCCGTCGCGCCGGAGAAGCCGGAGGCGTCGGGTGCACTGGTGCGTGCCGCGCCGGAGAAGCAGAAGGCGCCGGGTGCACCGGGGCGTGCCGCGCCGGAGAAGCAGAAGGCGCCGGGTGCACGCCATGCCGGCACAGGGGCGCCGGAGCGGCGAGCTAGGGGGCGCCAGGGCGCTGTGCCGGGCTCGGAGGTGCTGAGCGTGCCGCCACCGAGCTCGGAGGCGTCGAGCGTGCCGTTGCCGGGCTCGGAGGCGCCGGGGGGACCGCGTCGCGCCGGGCATGGAGGCGTCGGGCGGTGCAGGGCCGGAGCCGAAGCGTGGGGTGGTGCAAAGCTGGGCTGGGGGCCGGCCTTCGTGCCGTGGGCGAGGTCTGGCGGAGCCGCGCGGAACGTTGCCAAGGTGCCGGTCGGACCGACCCGGAGACACGCAGAGCACTGCCTTGCCTGCGGTCGTGCCGAGCCATTCCCCAAACCGGGCGAAGCTGAACTGGGGTGAGGCGGAGGCCTCTCACGGGCGAGCTGGGAGCCGAACGGAAGCACGTGGGGCCGGAGATGGAGCTTGGGCGGTGCGGAGGTCGGCTGGAAGCCGGAGGAGAGCTGGGTCGTGCCCTAGCACGGGCGGATCCATGCCGGACCGTGCAGGGTCGTAGCAAGCCGGAGTCGCGCTGCCCTGGGTGTGCTGCGCCGGGCTCAATGGCGACGAACCGGACGCTGGTGGAGCTGGGGCACGGCGGTGAGGTCGGACGGGCGGACTCCTCTCCTGCTGCTGGAGCGTGCAGGCAAGGGAGCCAGTCCATCGTGCGGGCAGTGACCGGACCTGGGACCCCTATCTCGGAGCCGGTGGGGACGCGCGGGTGACTGGGTCACGCGGAGCCGGACGTGTGCCGTGCCGGGCTCGGAGGCTCCCGGACTGTGCCGTGCTGGGCACGGAGGTTCTTGGACGGTGTAGTGCCGGAGCTGGATTCGACGGTCGAAGTGAGGCCGAGGTACTGAGGTTCCCCGCCGAGGTGGGGCCGAGCCGAGCTGGGGTGAACCGCCACGTGGCCGAGGTGGGGCCGAGCCGGGCTGGGGTGAACCGCCACATGGCCGAAGTGGGGCCGAGCCGAGCTGGGCTGAACCGCCACATGGTCGAAGTGGGGCCGAGCCGAGCTGGGGTGAACCGCCACGTGGCCGAAGTGGGGCCGAGCCGAGCTGGGTCGAGGTGGAGAAGTACGTGGCTGCGCCAGCCCCTAAGGAGGATGCGTGTCAGGGCCGAATGGATCTTGTTTACTACTGTAACAGATGCCCCCACTCCCTGAGTCCAAAACGTCTTCGTTTTGGATAAGGGGAGTATTATCACCCATTCGGCTCTGCACCTTAGCGGGCTCTGTACCGACTGCAAGAAGTTAGTCGCTAAATGAAACTGAACTTACCAGAGGTTAGCTGTTGGTCTTTGAAGGCCTAGGTGAAGGCATCAAGTCTGGCTGTCCTTTTCACGAACAGGGAACATCCTGCAACACAACTTAAAAGGTGTTGTCTTCGAAACTCACTTGCCTGTAGGTGTTTTACCTTGAGTTAGGTGTTTCATGACGATGCCAGCTCTCCCTTGACCAGGTAGAAGGTGGTACCATGGAGGCATAGGTTGGTGAGGTGTATAACTTGGGTGCTCACATATATGACCGGGCATATAGTTCAGGTGGCCGAGCTTAGAATATCTGTCGGAACCTTTGATGAAGGTATTGAAGTCGCCAGAAGATAGGAAACTGTTGCCGGATGAGGAAGCCCAAGGAGCGAAATCGACTCCGGTCAGACGCTCGACCATGAGGGAGACGTCCTGGCGGAGAAACTCAAGGGAGCACGAGTTCGACTCAGGCCAGATGCTCGATCTCGAGGGAGCAACGCTCGACCACGGGGGAGCTAGCATGGCGGAGGAACTCAAGGGAGCAGGAGTTTGACTCAGGCCAGATGCTCGACCTCGAGGGAGCAACGCTCGACCACGGGAGAGCCAGCCTGGCGGAGGAACTCAAGGGAGCAGGAGTTCGACTCAGGCTAGATGCTCGACCTCGAGGGAGCAACGCTCGACCACAGGGGAGCCATCCTGGCGGAGGAACTCAAGGGAGAACACGCGGACTAAAGTCCGAGCCTTCACGCTGGAACTGGGTTCCGCGCCACCTTCCAGACCGAAGTCCAGGATCACATGGGGGAACTTGGTTCCGCGCCACCTTCCAGACAGAAGTCCAGGATCACGTGGGGGAACTGGGTTCCGCGCCACCTTCCAGACCGAAGTCCAGGATCACGTGGGGGAACTGGGTTCCGTTATGCCGGAACTGGGATCCAGGCTTCCTTCGTCAGACTCGGAGTCGGACAGATGAGCTCCTGTAATGATGAAGAGCAGAGTTGCACCAAAGATGAACTTTAATTTTTGAGGAGAGATTCTTACATCCTCCGTAAGGTGGCATAGCTGTTTGGCATGCTAGGAGGCGAGCCACAAATGGTTGGACCTTCAGAGCTACCTATGGACATCTCCGGACTATGGTCAGGAGGTAGATGCGGGGCTCAGTGGGGAGCTTGGCTTCAGCTCGGCTGAATTAAGAGGCATGACTCCGGCTCGGCTCTATTTGATTTCAGCTTGGCTGAGCTGAGGAGCTTGACTTCAGCTCTGAACTTCGCCGGACTTGGAGTCGGACGGATGAGTCCCTGTGCTGGTGAAGGACAAAGTTGCACTAGAAATGAACTTTAATGATTGAGGAGGGATCCTTACCTCCTTCTTGGGATGGCAGAGCCGCTGGTTTGCTATATTAAGAGGCTAGCCATAAACGACTGGAACTCTAGAGCTTCCCATGGACATCTCCGGACTTTGAGCACAGCAAATGCCAAACTGTCAGTTTTCTCGGTAGATGGCGGGACTTCTTTGAGTCTCCGCGAACATCTCCGGACTGTGAGTAAGGCAAGCGCTAAACTGAGAGTCATGCGGTAGATGTGGGGCTCGGTGAGGAGCTGCAGCTTGGCTTTATTGAGTTCAGCTCGGCTGAACTGAGGAGCTTGACTTCAGCTCTGAACTTCGCCGGACTTGGAGTCGGACGGATGAGTCCCTGTGCTGGTGAAGGACAAAGTTGCACCAGAAATGAACTTTAATGATTGAGGAGGGATCCTTACCTCCTTCTTGGGATGGCAGAGCCGCTGGTTTGCTATATTAAGAGGCTAGCCGTAAATGACTGGAACTCCAGAGCTTCCCATGGATATCTCCGGACTTTGAGCATAGCAAATGCCAAACTGTCAGTTTTCTCGGTAGATGGCAGGACTTCTTTGAGTCTCCGCGGATATCTCCGGACTGTGAGTAAGGCAAGCACTAAACTGAGAGTCATGCGGTAGATGTGGGGCTCGATAAGGAGCTGCGGCTTGGCTTTATTGAGTTCAGCTCGGCTGAACTGAGGAGCTTGACTTCAGCTCTGAACTTCGCCGGACTTGGAGTCGGACGGATGAGTCCCTGTGCTGGTGAAGGACAAAGTTGCACCAGAAAGGAACTTTAACGATTGAGGAGGGATCCTTACCTCCTTCTTGGGATGGCAGAGCCGCTGGTTTGCTATATTAGGAGGCTAGCCGTAAACGACTGGAACTCCAGAGCTTTCCCTAGACATCTCCGGACTTTGAGCACTGCAAATGCCAAACTGTCAGTTTTCTCGGTAGATGGCGGGACTTCTTTGAGTCTCCACGGACATCTCCGGACTGTGAATAAGGCAAGCACTGAACTGAGAGTCATGCGGTAGATGTGGGATTCAGCTCTTTGGTGCCGGAGAGCGTGGGATCCGGGCTTTGATCAAGAATTCTTGCGCCAGGCTATGACCGGCTCTGGCAAGTCGTAATGCTTGCCCTTGATAGTGGTACAGGAGCCCTTCCTGTAAAACTGAAACACAGTTTTTTATTTTATAAAGGTAGCGCGGAAGGAGTTACCTGTTGAGCTCCGGTTATATGAATAAACAAAGACATATTTCTTCCTTATGCAGGCCGGAATTAGGTTCACCGATCGCCATCTTGGGAGAGAGCGAGACTCCTTTGCACGTAAGAATACAACTCGGTTGCATGAGGGAGCAAGGCTCTGTTGCATGGGGAGCTTCGTGGCTTGGGGAGAAGCTCCATTGCACGGGAGTATAAGACTCCCGTCGCTTGGGAGGAAAGAGGCTCCTGTTATATGGGAGGGAGTTTCGTTGCATGGGAGCATAAGGCCCCTATTGCATAGGAGGGTGGACCTCCACTGCCTGGGAGAAAGTGAGACCTCTGTTGCATGAGGGAAATAACTCCGTCGCATGGAAGGAGAAGGCCTCGTTGCATGGAGGAGGAAGAGACTCCTGCTGCGTGAGGGAGTAAGCTTCGTCGCATGGGAGGAAACTCCGTTGCATGTTGCATGGGAGAGGAAGAGACTCCTGTTGCATGAGGGAGGAAGCTTCGTTGCATGGGAGCAAACTCCGTTGCATGTTGCATGGGAGAGGAAGAGACTCTCGTTGCATGAGGGAGGAAGCTCCGTTGCATGGGAGCAAACTCCGTTGCATGGGAAGGAACTTCATGGCATGGGGGGGAGACTTCGGTGCATGGGAGGAGGCTCCGTTGCATGTTGCATGGGAGAGGAAGAGACTCCCGTTGCATGAGGGAGTAAGCTCCGTTGCATGAGAGCAAACTCCGTTGCATGGGAAGGAACTTCATGGCATGGGGGGGAGACTCCGCTGCATAGGAGGAGGCTCCGTTGCATATTGCATGGGAGAGGAAGAGACTCCCGTTGCATGAGGGAGCAAGCTCTGTTGCATGGGAGCAAACTCCGTTGCATGGGAAGGAACTTCATGGCATGGGGGGAGACTCCGGTGCATGGGAGGAGGCTCCGTTGCATGTTGCATGGGAGAGGAAGGGACTCCCGTTGCATGAGGGAGTAAGCTCCGTTGCATGGGAGCAAACTCCGTTGCATGGGAAGGAACTTCATGGCATGGGGGGGGAGACGGATTTCTTTCTTCTTCCCGATGGCCAGACCCTCTCTTCTTTTTCCCTTCTTCTCTCTTTTCTTTTCTCTCTCCCTTTTCTTCTCTTCTTCTTTTTTTTTTAGTGGGGCTCCTGGATGGTGGTACCGCTGGGAGGTGGCTCCATCCTTAGCCTGATGCCAGGTGCCCCGTCAAGGGTGGCGATGCACCTTCACAGCTCAAGATTTTTGGTCGAGGCCGCTCCTTGGAGCCTCGAGAGAGAGGGAGAAGTTCTCGCGCCCCCATCGCCGTACCCCCGGTCTACCCCCCAGGGACTAAGGACAAAGGTGGAAACCATCATCCCACCTTATTGAGGAGCATGGATCTGCCCTCCTTCCTAGCACGCCAATCTGTTGCCGCCTAGATCGCCGTGGCCGGTAGCTCTTACGTGGCCTAGGTGAGTGGGCTCCGTGCCAGCATCACCGAGCTCGTTGGTCGGAGACGATCAAGGGGAACATCATTGTAGTTGGGATGAAAGGGGCTTGGTACTGTAGTGGCCCTCCTGTGGGCCTCTCCGGTGAGGAGTAATCTTCCTCCTTATCGTCCGTCCGCTGGGCAATACCTGCAAGACAGGGGAGACCTGCGCCGGAGATTCCGGCAAAGGCACTCCGACGATCAAGTCAGCGGGACGATCGAAGGAAATAAGGGACCTCTGAGACGGAGAACTTGGGGGACTCTCCGCTACTAGAGGGTGATAGGCAATGCAAGAATCAAGAGAGTGTGTTGTCCCTTACCCCTCTTACCTCTTCTCGCTGCTCTTATGTAGACGAGTGGCTCTTGGTATTCAGAGGGGCACGTTCTTCTTGGTATAGGCCTGTGAAGCTTCTGCAGGCCTGGGAGGCTTGGGTAGGTTGGTCAACTTCCCCTTTCTTGATGGTTCAGGAGGTTGGTGGAGGAGCACAGCGCCTCGGATGTGGCGCTATTCACTGGTTAGTGTAAAACGGTAGCTTAGGAAACTTAAATGCAAACCTTTTTTTGCAGGCGGCGTGTCAAGCGGCATATCATAGGACACACGTGGAGGGGGATCCATGGAAAGAGCGCCGGGCCCATGTGGATGGGCCCCTCGGGAAACGCACAGGGCCCACGTGAGTGAGACCGAACTGCGTGGTGCTCCCAGCGACCGAGCCGGGCTGTGATGCCGAAGTGCCAGGCTAGCCGGGACGCCGCTTCAAGTTGCCATGCGGGCACGTGGACCGAGAGAAGGCCCACGGGGGTCTTCATGCACGCTGATCGAGCCGACGTGTGAGGCCCCATGCACGTAGGTGCGGACCCATGTGTGCGGGTGAGGTCGCGTCGGATCGGAGCCGGGGGAACCAAGCCGCAGGAGCCGGACCGCTGCGGGCGTGCCGCAAGCGCACTACGAGCGTGCCGAGCTTGGCCAGAACTGGAGGAGCCGGGGCTCGGAGGGGGCCTCTGCCCTGGACGTGCTGCGATGCCGAGCTTGGAGGTGCCGAGCCGGGGCGTGCCGGGGAGGTCGATGGAGCCTCGCGGGGCACCGCCGGGGTGCCGATGCAGGGCCGGAGCCGGATCGGGCGAAGTCAGGGGGACCGAACCCTTGCTGGATAGGAGCACGAGGAACCGGAGATGGAGCTTGGGCGGTGCAGAGGTCGGCTGGAAGCCGGAGGAGCCGGGGGACCCGTCACCGGGCTCGGAGGCGCCGGGGTACCCGCGCCAGGCCTGGAGGCGCCGAGCCCGTCGCGCCGGAGAAGCCGGAGGCGTCGGGTGCACTGGGGCGTGCCGCGCCGGAGAAGCAGAAGGCGCCAGGTGCACCGGGGCACGCCATGCCGGCACAGGGGCGCTAGAGCGGTGAGCTCGGGGGTGCCGGGCTCGGAGGTGCTGAGCGTGCCGCCGCCGAGCTCGGAGGCGTCGGGCATGCCGCTGCCGGGCTCGGAGGCACCAGGGGGACCGCGCCGCGCCGGGCATGGAGGCGTCGGGCGTTGCTCGGGCGGTGCAGGGCAGGAGCCGAAGCCTGGGGCGGTGCAGAGCTGGGCTAGGGGCCAGCCTTCGCGCCGTGGGCGAGGTCGGGCGGAGCCGCACGGAACTTTGCCAGGGTGCCGGTCGAACCGAGCCAGAGACATGCAGAGTGCTGCCTTGCCTGCGGTCGTGCCGAACCATTCCCCAAACTGGGCGGAGCCGAACTGGGGTGAGGCGGAGGCCTCTCACGGGCGAGCCAGGAGCCGGACGGAAGCACGCGAGGCCGGAGATGGAGCTTGGGTGGTGCGGAGGTCGGCTGGAAGCCGGAGGAGAGCTGGGTCGTGCCCTAGCGCTGGCGGATCCGAGCCGGATCACGCAGGGCCGGAGCAAGCTGGAGTCGCGCTGCCCTGGGCGTGCTACGCCGGGCTCAGTGGCGACGAACCGGACGCTGGCAGAGCTGGGGCGCGGCGGCGAGGTCGGACAGGCGGACTCCTCCCCTGCTGCTGGAGCGTGCAGGCGAGGGAGCCAGTCCATCGTGCGGGCAGTGACTGGACCTGGGAGCCCTATCTTGGAGCCGGTGGGGACGTGCGGGTGACTGGGTCACGCGGAGCTGGACATGTGCCGCGCCGGGCTCGGAGGCTCCCGGACCGTGCCGCGCTGGGCACGGAGGTTCTTGGATGGTGTAGTGTCGGAGCTGGATTCAACGGCCGAAGTGAGGCCGAGGTACTGAGGTTCCCCGCCGAGGTAGGGCCGAGCCGAGCTTGGGTGAACCGCCACGTGGCTGAGGTGGGGCCGAGCCAAGCTGGGGTGAACCGCCACATGGCCGAATTGGGGCCGAGCCGAGCTGGGCTAAACCGTCACATGGCCGAAGTGGGGCCGAGCCAAGCTGGGGTGAACCGCCACGTGGCCGAAGTGGGGCCGAGCTGAGCTGGGCCGAGGTGGAGAAGTACGTGGCCGCGCCAGCCCCCAAGGAGGACGCGTGTCAGGGCCGAATGGATCTTGTTTACTACTGTAACAGCACCCAAAAAGGTTGCAATCTAAGAACCATCGTGAAAGAAAGATGTATATCCCTGACTCAGTGCTCAGCATATGAAGTTAGGGTTGCTTCTTTCATATACTAGTTGCACCCATAGCCAAAATTAGTTCACCACATGGAGAAATTAAGCCATCTCACTTCACCAAAATTATAGACATTTCACCTCACATACAAGAAACTCTAGATCGGTCAAGTGTCCATGGCCGATTTTTTTCTTCCAAGCCCCCTCAACGCCATTCCTCTCCCTCGAAACCAACCTTTTTTAGCTTTAGCAATGGCGAGGATAAGCCGGATAGAGATGCATAGAGAGAGAGGAAGGTAACAAGAGAGAAATCGGAAGCTGGAACAGGGGAATCAAGTTGGAGAACCTACCTTTCCGAAGACGAATTGCCTATGGAGACCGAACCAACCAATCGGAGACATCTGTAACAGGATTTCGACAAACCCTAGCTAAGGGGAAGAGGGATCGGGATGATCGGGACGAAGAGCCAGCCGCCGTTTAAGATGTTTAGATTTCTTTTTTAAATCCCACACATCCTTGGAATACAAAAAATGGGAATAATACTATTCCATGGGGTATCATGGAATATCAATTCGAGAATAGGGGCTGTTGACTGGAATCGGTGTTTTAGTGGGACCCACGTCGCTTTTAACCGATGTTTGGAGGAATAGAGTAGAATAATGCCCAGTCCCAGCCAAGAATAGGGCATCCAAACACAGCCATTGTTAATTTTCGATGCCATATCCTTGGGATTTCAAGTTATCTGGCATTTTAACATAACAAATATCGTAAGTAATCTCCAAAGCTTTCAGACTCTTCGGTGTATCGGGGGCCAAAGTGGTGGGCTCTCCCTTTCTTTCTCTTTCTTCAATTGCTTAATGGAGAGCTTTGGGCAAGTTGGAGCTTCACTCCTCGAAGGCTCGAACCTTTCTTAAAGGAAGTGGTAAGAAAGTTAGGAATATATATAGCAACCTTGGCGTCCCTGTTGGCTGGTGGTAGTGAAAAAGTTAGGGATATATATAATAAATATCGTTCACTTAGCTGACGTCAGTGGTAGTCAGGTTGACGTACTCACTTTCGGATGGGGAACGGCTGCGAAAAATTAATATGTATCGTGTATCAAATATTTTTTGGCTGGAATTGGAAGATCATGTAGGAGTGACCATGTCCAGGATCTAACGCCTCCCTTCTTTTTTTCATCATAAAAAAAAAAGAAAAAAAAAAAAAAAAAAAAAAGGAAGCGGTGAGGGTAGAGGTCCGGCAAGGTGGACACACGTCATTGGTGATGCGGATCATTTTTGTCAAGCAACGAGAAGGCGTGCAGATTGCTTAGAGTATGGAGGCCATGGCCAGTAAGTGTTGGACACGTCACCCGAACAAAAAAAAAAAAAATTATGACAAACAAAGAATTTTTAAATAAGGCGGCACAATCTCTTTACATGAGTTGCCGACTCCATGCCCAAGCGTCCCCACTAAATTTTTCTTTTTTTTGAAAAAAAAAAAAATAAAATAAATTCCCGTAGCTATCCCACTGGACCCCCTTCCTACCAGACCATATACGATGCGGGCCTCATTTTTTGCTCGCCCTTCCTACTTAATTTTCATGGTGCTCTTTTTTAATCACTCTTCTTTCTTTTCTTTTCTTTTTTTCTTTTCTTCTTCTTCTTCTTCATTCTTTCTTTCTTTTTTTTTTTTTTTTTTTTTTTTTTTTTTTTTTTTTTTTTTTTTTTGGAGTGGGTGGGTGGGGCGGTTAAAAAAAAAAAACCTTTCTTAGCATCGGGTCTGCAATCCGGCTTTTGCATGCGAGGCCATCTAGCATGTTCGCTTCTACCAGCTTTCCAACAAAGATATGTGAGACATGTCGCAATTCATAGGCAGAGTGGATGGAAAAAAAATGTGGCTAGCTCTAAAATTCCATATCATTCACGCTACTAATTTAAAAATGGTACATATTATACATAACCTATGTAGACGAACATTATATATATATATATAAAGGATAGCGGGGTTAAACTCGGTGTAGCTATCTCCGCAGGCTCTGGTCCCGCTAGGTAATGTTCAATACAAGATACTTAAATTTTTGCAGCTTTTTTTCATCTATAGGTGAGTAGGTCAACCTGGCACTACTAAGACGCTGGCTGATAGAACGAAAATAAAGAGGGAGAATCCTGATCTCTCATTCAATCCAATCCATCACAGGTTCCAGAAAACAGTTCCTAGATTTAATTGAATCACTGCACATAGATCATATCTCGAATCCGTGATCGATTGGATGTGAGGCAAAACCTCTACTAACCAGTCTACCACCTTAGTGGTAGATTAACACTATATTTATAGCATGGAAGTACCTTATCATGGCTTCAGGGGTGATGGTCAGAAGATTTCTCAAACAAGTCGCTCCTAACGTTGCCTAGGGAAAGTTTATGTAGCATTATTGGTTGCAAGGTGATGCGGTGACATCTTCAATCATGCAAGGTACCCTGCTCTTTTTTATTCCTAGAGGTGGTT
Source organism: Areca catechu (assembly GCA_021397845.1). Lineage (NCBI taxonomy): Eukaryota > Viridiplantae > Streptophyta > Magnoliopsida > Arecales > Arecaceae > Areca > Areca catechu. The sequence continues at coordinate 32,773,063 of CM038039.1, forward strand.
AGCTTATGATGTTTCTATACGTAAAGGAGAGGGAGCATTGGGGTGCTGTGGTTTTTCTTTGGTCTTCTTTAATGGGAATTCAGGGAATCTAATCAATTCACCGTATAACCCTGTCTTCAACTTGGGGTGTTTGGAATCTTTGGATTACACGTCATGCCTTCTAACTGTAGCTGGAATCAAAGAGTTTTATTATGCAATGAAGGTATCTATTGCTTGTTCTTCTTTTGGAAAAGAAATGGAGAAGATTCTTGACTCTTACTTCCCTCCATGAGTTAGAATTATTCATCTAAACAAGAAGACATAAAGATTGAACATAGTGGCCTTGGAACCGAATAAAAAAATTTCTTAAAAAAATTATATTGCAATCAAGATTAGACCTTATCATGTGTTCATCCCAAAAAATATCTTGGAAGGGATGTGTTATGTGTTGCCGCCCGGATCGTCATGGTCCGTAGCTGCTGATGGCATCGGGTGGGTCACGTCCGCCCGCCTGGTAACGCCTCCGGTGCCTCGGGACATGCAAGGAAGCAACGTCAGTGATCCGGACCGGGAATTCCGGCGGGGGCACTCCTACGGTCAAGTCAATGGCGATCCAGGATAACAGGTCCTCCTGGTCGAGCCCCTCTGGATGAGCTCCACGCTAGGAGGAGTGAATATAGTGTGAGTGGAAGATGAGGACGAGCTGGGAATGGTGTTGGCCGAGGTGGTCTTGCCCTCCACTCTGGCCTTCTTCCCTTGTGTCGCTCTGGTTCCTCTCTTCAATTGAGAGTATGATATGAATCCCTCCCCTTGAGGTTAGATGCAGATACCTTTTTGTTTAGTCTTTTGGCGGGAGTTTCTACCTTAGTTTGCTTCGGGATCCCCCTGCTGTCGTGTGTGGCGAGGTACCAGGACATGGACGGGACATCTCTCCTGTTGTGACAGTCGGGGAAGCCTCCGTAGATTTCTGACATTCCTTCCGCTTATCCCTCTCCTAGGAGTCTGTTAGGGTCTCGATCTGCAGGCCGCCAGTCTTGGGATCAGCGCTCTCCGGTATGGTCTTTTCTCCGGTTGTACGACAGATCGGTGGAATGTATGGCGCCTAGATTGCGGCATGGTTGGTGTCGTACGGCCCTCGGGAGCGTCGCCACTGTCCTTGGAGGAGAGGTAGGGCTCTCTTGGTGACTAGCATATTGGCTTGAACAAGGGGCCGAGCTGGAGAGGCAGGGCCTGTCTGCGGTAGACTTGCCTGGGTGCTGCACGACAGGACGGAGGCGGACCGAGCTCGGTCGCGGAGGGGCACCTCGTGGTGGAGGAGGCTGAGCTTGACTCCTGACCACGGGGCCCGACCTCAGACGAGCTCGGTGTCGGGGTGCCACCCATCCCAGGGGACCTGAGCTCGGAGGGGCACCTCGTGGCGGAGGAGGCTGAGCTCGACTCCTAACCACGGGGCCCGATCTCGAGGGGTCCGCCTTAGGTGGGAACTCGGACTCGGCTCCGGCCTAAGTGTTCCGGGCTTGCAGGAACGGACCTGGCGGAGGACGGAGCTTGCTTTCGGCGAGCAGAGGTGTTGCTTCAGGGGAGCTCAGCTCGGCAAAGGCACTCATGTTGAAAGCTTGTCGTGGCGTCTGATGGGGACTCCACGTCCGCTGCCTCGTACCACGTCAGCGTTCTGGCCACATCATTTGCCCCCCATGCCCGAGGCCCATTGACGCGCGGTGCTTGGGGCAAAGAGTGTAATTATAGTGTTGACGTGGAAAGGCGAAGAAATCGGGTGCAATAGTGGCTAAAATCAGCGACGCCTCGCTCTGCGGTCCTACGAGCTTGTGGGGGGACGCCACGTGGCCACGCAGGAGGGGGGCCATCGAGGCGGGCGTGGAAGTCAGAGCGACCACGGTCGGATGGGCGCCCGAGCCCAATGGATGGTCGACACGCGACGGGCGCCTTCTGGGGGGCCGCAAAGGTATGGTTGGGCATAGGCAGCTTGGGAAGGAGGGGTAAGTTTCTTTCAAGCTTACCCTCATTCGAACTTTGCACGCCCAACATTCTGCAGGAGTATTCTCCCTTCTCTTCCTCCCTTCCGGTCGCCGGCGACTCCCTAGGGTTCTTGCAGGTTAGCCTCCTATTCTCGTCTCATAGGAGCCACTTTAGGGTCCCTCTTATCCTTTTTCTTCTTCCTTCTTGTCTCTTCTCTCCATGGATCGCTTTGGTCCGGAGTTCTGTCCTTCTTGCCAAGCCGAAGCCAAATCCTCCAGGCCGAGGACTCCCTCCTCCTCCGATGAGGAGATGGAGGTGGCGAGGTTTGAGTTTAGCAGGCGGCCCGCCCAAGGCCCGGTGATCATTAGGGAACCCGGGTCTTCCCCTCCTATTTCTCGAGTCCTTCCTGAGCCTGAGCCTTCTTGGTCGACAGGTCCCGGAGGGATTGCTTCGGCGATCACCGCTGAGGACCTGGTGTCCATCCGAGAAGCTTATGGCATCCCCGAGTCCATCCGGCTCTCCGTTCCTCATCCCGGGAAGCGGGTTACCTCCAGTGGCCCTCGACGGATCGCCTTCTATGAGGAGACCTTTGCCAGGGGTCTCCGCTTCCCTATACATCCTTTCTTCCTTTCCTTCTTGGCCAACTACAGGCTTGTTCCTGCCTAGTTGGTCCCTAACGCCATCAGAACGGTATTTTGTTTTATTATTCTATGCCACTTCCACGGGATTGTTGCCTGTTTTTCCCTGTTAAGGGCCTTCTTCACCCTGAAACGCCACCCCACCGAGGACGGGTGGTGGTCCCTCTCTTCCCGCTCTCGGGGCATCAAGTTTGTACTCCCCTCTTCCATCAAAGGATGGAAGAGTAGATTCTTCTTTGCCTCCGTAGAGGGGATCGACTGGGTTTGGAGTGACCCGGATCGATCTCTGAATAGGAATTCTTCTGTAGAAGCCGCCGACCTCGACCTGTATGACCTGCTCAAGTCGGCTAAGATCCCTTCGCTCGAGGTCTTGCTGTCAGAGCAGAACCTTCGCGAGGCCGGGGTCAGCTCGGCGCAGGAGTCGGGTGAGTTCGACTTGGCCACTTCCTTATCATTTCTTATTCATTTTTACTTTTTTCTCTATTTTTTTTTGCTGCTGTTGGGCTGACCTCATTCCATTTGGTGCAGAAATGAAGTTTTCGATGGACGAGCTACTCTCGTTCTCGGAGGAGCGGGAGCAGACCACCGAGGCCACCGAGCCGGCACCGAAGAGAGCCCAAACTGATGACGGGGCGAGGCCGATGCAGGCTGGGGCGGACGTGCCGGTGCAGGCGGAGACGAATGCGCCGGCACAGGAGCGCAGGTGGAAGAGGGCGGCCGAGCTCGTCTCGGAGCCTCTCATAGCGGCATCTGAGCCCGAAGTGGTTGTCCACGCGAGGTCAGCCACCGCTGCTGCCAGGTCGGCGCCCTCCACCTCGAAGGTCGCCAGCACGGAGGAGGACGGTGGGGCGCAAGAAGTCAGGCCGACGCCCCAAGTCCTGTCCGATGCGGTGCCGATCTCTCAATTGGCACCGAGGGAGCCTTCCGCCGTCGAAGGAGCTGAGTCGGCGGGAACACGGGAGAGGGACTATCGTCGAGTCCCTTTCCGGCTAGGCCCAAATGTGTCCTTGATGAAGGACACCAGCCTAGCGGAGCGCATGATGGACTTCTCGGTCCAATCATGCGATAGGCACAAGGGGAGCGGGCGACTCCTCGGTGATGTCATCACGGCATCGTTCGCCCAGCTATATGCTGTAAGTAACTTCTCCCCACCTTGATATCTTTTTGCCTTCTTTTGTTGCTAATCCTGGATCTTCTCACTGCATCAAGGGCAAGAGCTGATCCTCATAAGGGATTACTGCCGCAACTGGGCAAGGAGGGACAGAGAGCAAGGAGCCGAGCTCGCGTCCCTCAAAGCTGAAGTAAGTCACAAGGATGCGGAGGTTCGGGAGGCTAGCCAGAAGGTGAAGAGCCTCCAGGCCGAAGCTGCTGAAGCGGCCAGAATAAGGAAGGAGCTCGACAACAAGCTCGAGTCCAAGCAGGCCCGACTGAAGGAGCTCCGGGCCGAGTCGGAGGCGGCCATAGAGAGGGCCACCTGCGCTGAGAAAAAGGTGGCTGCGACCGAGAAGAGAGCTGTCGATGCAGAGGAGAAGGCCACTCTTTCCCACTGCTCCACTGAAGCTGCCGAGAAGGCGCTAACGACGGCCGTCCGTCTGTCCGAGCATCTGAAGGCGAAGCTGGAAGAGGTCTGGCGTCGAGCCAAGGCTGCGGAGAAGGTAGCCTCTGATGCTGTGGCTACCTTCAAGGCGACCCCGGAGTACCTCAAGGACTTCTGGGAAGTGGCAACGGACTCCTTCGCCAAGGGTTCGTGTACTGCCAGTCCCAGCTATGGGGAGTTCTATTCGAGGAGCAGCTGGCCGTGCTTCGAGTCCCAGGGAAGAAGGCTTCCTCCGCAATGACGACGGTGGTGGCAAGGCAGGGAGCTGCGCCAACTGAGGCTCGGGCTCCAGCGACCTCAGAGGCGCCTAGCCCTGGGGAACCGGCACCGACAGCGATGAGGGCGGCACCTGCACCGCGACCGGAGGCAGCCGGTCCGACCCCAGTGGCCTCAGCGGCTGAACCTGCTCCTCCTGCAGAGGTGGAGGAGGGAGAGGTCCCAATAGTGCGCCGCCCGGGGATGGAGCCGACCCCTTAGGATAGGATTTTCCTTCTTTTTTATACTTGTGTTTTTTTTCATTTCTCGACTGGGTCATCCCGGCTGTCGGGGCCCGGAAGATAGTGTAATCGGTTCTTCCAGCAATGAAATGCATCTTTGTAATCATGGTGTCTCCGTTGTCTGCAATGTGGAATGTCCCCTCTCTCCCTTCTTCTCCCTTTCTTTGCTACTTCTTTCTTTTCGGTGCAGGGAGGTCCGAGATGGGAGTCAGGAACTTCGACTGGCACTGACCCGGTGTTGAGCTTGAGGTCATGCCGGTGAAGGATGTTGACCTTGGACTCAGCTGCTTGGAGACATGATCCAGCGGTTGCCATCTCGGAGCTGGGCTCGGGGGCGTCGGAGGCTGAGAACCTTGGTGCTGGAAGTTTGGGTCTTGAACCTTAGTGTCTCGGAGCCAGTCTCGAGGACGTTGACGCTTAAGAAGTGCAGCGCTAGAAATCTGAGTTCTAGGCCTTGGCATTCTGGAGTTGGGCTCGGAGGCACTAAGTGCCTGGGGGTTTCCCAGGTCCTTTGCCGGGGAGCTGGGCTCATCGGTGCTGGAGGGTCGTCCGGTCTTTGAGGCCGGGGTGCTAGGCTCGCCGGTGCCTGGGGGCTTCCCAGGTCTTTGTGCCAGAGCCCTCTTCTCTGGGCTTTGATGCCGGGGAGCTAGGCTCGCCGGTGCCTGGGAGCTTCCCAGGTCTTTGTGCCAGAGCTCTCTTTTCTGGGCTTTGATGCCGGGGAGCTAGGCTCGCCGGTGCCTGGGAGCTTCCCAGGTCTTGGTGCCAGAGCCCTCTTCTCTGGGCTTTGATGCCGGGGAGCTAGGCTCACCGGTGCCTGGGGGCTTCCCAGGTCTTTGGTTAGCGACGATGCTGTCCAGCCCAGGGGACCAGAGCTGAAGGGGCGCCTCGCGGCGAAGGAGGCTGAGCTCGACTCCTGACCACGGGGCCCGATCTTGAGGGGCCCGACTTGGGTGGAAGCTCGGGCTTGGCTCCAGCCTAAGCATCCCGAGCTTGCGGGAGCGGACCTGGCGGAGGATGGGGCCCGGCTCCGGCTGTCATCATGAGGCCGGGCCTGGACATGTTGATGATGACAAGTTGCATGGTTCCAAAGCATCCTTGACCGGAGGTCTGAGCTCCGGTCTTGTGCAAGCATCCTGGAGCTAGGCTCGAAGATGATGGGAGCTTGAGACGGCGCCTAGGAGTTGGGCTCATAGGCGCGTTGGTTAAGAGAATTCCCTTGGCCAGAGATCTGAGCTCCGATCTTAGGCTGGCATCCTGGAGCTAGGCTCGGGGACGGTGATGTTGGAGAGCCACGAGGCTCGGAGGTGCCCTTGGCCGAAGATCTGAGCTCCGGTCTTGAGCAGATGTCCTGGAGCTGGGCTCGAAGACGTGTTGTGTGCTTGGGGGCTTCCCAGGTCTTTCATCGGGGAGTCGGGCTTGTCGGTGCCTGGGGGCTTCCCAGGTCTTTTATATCGGAGAGCTGGGCTCGTCGGTGCCGGTGGTCGTCGGTCTTTCGATGTCGGAGAGCTGGGCTCGTCGGTGCCAGAGGTCGTTCGGTCTTTCGATGCCGGAGAGCTGGGCTCGCCAGTGCCGGAGGTCGTCCGGTCTTTGGTGCCGGAGAGCTGGGCTCGCCGGTGCCGGAGGTCGTCCGGTCTTTCGATGCCGGAGAGCTGGGCTCGCCGATGCCGGAGGTCATCCGGTCTTTCGATGCCGGAGAGCTGGGCTCGCCGGTGCCGGAGGTCATCCGGTCTTTCGATGCCGGAGAGCTGGGTTCGCCGGTGCCGGAGGTCGTCCGGTCTTTCGATACCAGAGAGCTGGGCTCGGCGGTGCCGGAGATCATCCGGTCTTTCGATGCCGGAGAGCTGGGCTCGCCGGTGCCGGAGGTCGTCCGGTCTTTTGATGCCGGAGAGCTGGGCTCGCCGGTGCCGGAGGTCGTCTGGTCTTTTGATGCCGGAGAGCTGGGCTCGCCGGTGCCGGAGGTCATCTGGTCTTTTGATGCCGGGGAGGTAGGCTCGCCGGTGCCTGGGGACTTCCTAGTTTTTTGATTCCTGCAAGGCAGATAAACTGTTGCACAGGAAAAGGACTTTTATTGCAAATGGAGGGAGAACTTACATGTTGGTAGTAACTCCCTGGATTGCAAGTGTTCCATGTCCAGGGGGAGTCTGGTTCCCTCCAAGTCCCCGAGATAGTGGGCTCTCTACGGGAGGGTCTCGGCCACTTTGTAGGGGCCTTCCCCATTCGGCGGGGGTTTACCGCGCTCTCGGAGTTGAGACGCCTCAACTTAGCACAACACCAGGTTGCCGAGTCGGAAAATCTTCAACCTCACCTGGGTGCTATGATGTCGGGTGACCCGTTACTGGTATGCTGCCATCCAAGGCCAGGCTTTGACCCTCGTTTCTTCGAGGAGGTCCCGGTTGAGGGGGTGCGCCAAGCTCAACTGGGATCACTATCTCCATGCCGAAGATAAGGTTGAATGGCGCTTTGCCCCTGGCTGCTCTGGGCGCTGTGTGGCAGGCCCACAGGATGCTCGGGAGCTTTTCGCTCCTTGCCCCCCCAGGCCTTCTCGGAGGTGCACCCAATCCCCCAGTGTATCATCCCCACCGGCTTCTGGGTGGGGCGATTATCGACCGCTGGGACTGGTGGAGGGGCAACGAGTGCCTGGGATTCCAACTGGGATCTGCCCCCCACATATCTTCTGAGGTAGCCTCTCTTGATGAGCTCCTCAATCTCCCACTTGAGGTCGCGCCATTCCTCGGTATCGTGACCATGGTCGTGATGGAAGCGACGGTACTTTGACTTGTCACAGGTGGCAGACGACTTCAATGGCAGTGGGCATCGCAAATAGGTCTCGCCCTCGACCTCCATGAGGATCTTCATCCTCGGGGCGAGGAGAGGGGTGTAGGCCTCCGCAGGAACAGGAGTCCCCCTCGGTCTTGGCCGGTCCCTTCGGGAGCTTTGAGCTTGGGGCGTTGGCTTCTGTGCCCCAAGCTCCTCGGCAGGCGCGGGCCTCTTCGATGGCCTCCCGTCTAGCTCCCGTCGAGTATGATCCGCCTCCTCGGTGCAGATGTACTTCTGAGCACGGATGAGGAGCTCGGAGTAAGACTTTGGAGGCTTTTGTCAAGCGAGTACGTCAAGCGGAAAGTCTTGAGCCCTCGTTTCAAGGCCAGTATGGCGACCAGCTCCTCCAAACAGTAGATCTCCAGGGAGGCAGCCTTGAAATGAGCCACGTAACTCTGCAGTGACTCCTGATCCTGTTGCACGATGGAGAAGAGGCTGTCCGCCTCGCGTGGCATCTTCCGGCAAGCATCGAAATGAGCCCCAAACTTCTACCCCAACTGGGCGAAGGAGCTGATGCTCTCCGGTTCGAGACGAGAGAACCATACTCGAGCCGCCTTCCAGAGAGTGGCGGGGAAGGCGATGCACAGCAAAGCGTCGGTGGCTCCGTGGACCCTCATGAGGGCCCGATACCTTTCCAAGTGGTCCAGGAGGTCTGTGGTCCCGTTGTAAGGGTCCACCTGCGGTATCCGGAACCGGTACAGGATCGGCTCTGCTTGGATTTCTTGGAAGAATGGGGGACGGGCGTCGTAGCCCGCTGGCTCACTAGCAGAGCCCGGCATGCTGGCGAACTAGCGATCGAACTCCGCCAGCTTGCGTTCATGCTCCTCCAGGCGCCTACCCGTCGTGTGCCTGGCGGCTTCGTCAGGAAACCCCTCCGTCGAAGGAGACGGAGAAGGTGACATGGATGCGCGGCACCCGTGGCGGGGGATCTTACTTTTCCTGCCTCGGTGGGGTCTGGGTGCCTCCCACCCGAGGTTTCGTGAGTGGTTCTCTCCATCGGCAGAGCCGGTTCGTTGTCTTTTCGTCGGAGCTTGATAGCTGCCTCGGTTATCAGTGGTGGCCCGCAGCTGCGACGACCTTCCTCGGGAAGAGCGCGGGCTGTCACGGAGAGTTGCGGCATGGGCCGCCAGGGTCCCTGACTGTTGGTGGGTAGCCACGGACCAGTGCTGGTGCTGAAACTGGCGCACTGCCGCAGTGAGAGTGTACATCTGCTGGGCGAGTGCGGTCGGCTCGGTTTCCAGTGGGGGTGGCTGAATCGGGGCAGGCACTTCCATCTCTGGTCCGTGCGGGTTCCCGTGAGAAGGGGATGTCTCCGCGCGACCGGGAGAAGCTCCCCTTGCCCGGGTGGTCACCATCCTCCCAATAGACTGGCCAAGCAAGACTTGAACAGGAGGAAGTGTTGTTCTCCCCCCTACTGGCACGCTAATCTATTACCGCCCGGATCGTCATGGCCCGTAGCTGCTGATGGCATCGAGTGGGTCACGTTCGCCTGCTTGGTAATGCCTCCGGTGCCTCGGGACCTACAAGGAAGCAACGTCAGTGACCCGGGCCGGGGATTCCGGCGGGGGCACTCCGACGGTCAAGTCAGTGGCGATCCAGGAGAACAGGTCCTCCTGGTCGAGCCCCTCTGGATGAGCTCCACGCTAGGAGGAGTGAATATAGTATGAGTGGAAGATGAGGACGAGCTGGGAATGGTGTTAGCCGAGGTGGTCTTGCCCTCCTCTCTGGCCTTCTTCTCTTGTGTCGCTCTGGTTCCTCTCTTCAATTGAGAGTATGATATGAATCCCTCCCTTGAGGTTAGATGACGATACCTTTTTGCTTAGTTTTTTTGCGGGAGTTTCTACCTTAGTTTGCTTCGGGATCTCCCCCTGCTGTCGTGTGTGGCGAGGTACCGTGACGTGGACGGGACGTCTCTCCTGTTGTGACAGTCGAGGAAGCCTCCGTAGATTTATAACATTCCTTCCGCTTATCCCTCTCCTGGGAGTCTGTCAGGGTCTCGATCGGCGGGCCGCCAGTCTTGGGATCCGTGCTCTCCGGTTGTACAGCAGATCGGCGGAAGGTATGGCACCTTGATTGTGGCATGGTTGGTGTCGTACGGCCCTTGAGAGCATCGCCACTGTCCTTGGAGGAGAGGTAGGGCTCCCTTGCCGACCAGCGTATTGGCTTGAACAGGGGGCCGAGCTGGAGAGGCAGGGCCTATCTATGGTAGACTTGCCTGGGTGCTGCTCGGCAGGATGGAGGCGGACCGAGCTCGGTCACGGAGGGGCCTCATGGCGGAGGAGGCTGAGCTCGACTCCTGAACACGGGGCCCGACCTCAGACGAGCTTGATGCCGGGGTGCCACCCAGCCTAGGGGACCTGAGCTCGGAGGGGCGCCTCATGGCGGAGGAGGCTGAGCTCGACTCCTAACCACGGGGCCCGATCTCAAGGGATCCGCCTTAGGTGGGAACTCAGACTCGGGTCCGTTCTAGATGTTCCGGGCTTGTGGGAACGGACCTGGCGGAGGACGGAGCTTGCCTTCGGCGAGCAGAGGTGTTGCTTCAGGGGAGCTCAGCTTGGCAAAGGCGCTCATGTTGAAAGCTTGTCGTGGCGTCTGATGGAGACTCCACGTCCACTACCTCGTGTCACGTCAGCGTTCTGGCCACATCATTATGATATCCTAATTTTATTTCAATTAATTATTGGGTCATTCTTTGAACCAATTTCAAATTTTGGTTTATTGGTCAAATCAATATACAAAGAAAAATGTCTACTGGGTTTTGATCTACAATAAGATGTTCTGTCTTCGACTTCGTATCTTTATCTTGGTCCGAAGACCATGCCTAATATCTTAACATCTATGGCTTCGTATCCTTATTTTGATTCAGAAGCCAAGCTTATTAATTATATATCTTCGGCTTCGTATCTTTATCTTGGTCCAAAGACCATGCCTAATATTTTAACATTTATGGCTTTGTATCCTTATTTTGATCCAGAAGCCAAGCTTATTAATTCTATCTTCGGCTTCGTATTGTTACCTTGGTCCGAAGACCATGTCTAAATATCTTAATATCTATGGCTTCATATCCTTATTTTGATCTAGAAGCCAAGCTTATTAATTCTGTGTCTTCGGCTTCGTATCTTTATCTTGGTCCGAAGACCACGCTCAATATCTTTATGTCCACGACTTCGTATCCTTATTTTGGTCCAAAAGTCATGTTTATTAGCCTTATGTCTTTGACTTCGTATTGTTACCTTGGTCCGAAAACCCAACCTTTCAATTGGATATCTTTGGCTTTATTCCTTCATAATCCGAAGAGCATATTATCTCATATTCAAGACTGTAAGTGTTTATCTTTCTTTATTATTTCCAAGGAAATGTCTATGAAGTGTATAACGAATATTCCCTTTAGGAGCATTACTAAAGAGAATGTTAAGCTCACTTCGGATCTATTCTTGAAAATTGAGGCATATTGAATATATGGATTTTTTCCAACCCCAGAACGGTTGAAGTCTGTCCTGGTTGCTGCAAGAATCCACATGGTCGAAATCCTCATAAAAGATAAGCTCCGAAATAACTGATTCTCCGACCGCCACTACTTACGATTATGAGGAGGTTGCGTTTGCCAACTTTCATAACTGTAAGTAGTTACGATTGGAGCCTATAAATACTGGAAGAGGAGACACTCAAGGTAAGTTTTGGCACACTCCCAGAAATTTGAATTCTCTCCTTTCTCTCTCTATTTTCAGACTCTCCAATCTGCTGCCTGAGTTCCTTCTGATTTTGGCATCGAAGTGTCCTCCGCTGGAAATTTCCAATCAAGGGGATCTATTTTGCAGGTTCCAGTCGATGGCGGTCCGGCGGACGAACCACTCCATTCGGTCGACGGGGATTCAGTGTCAATAGATTGGCATGCCAGGAAGGGGAAGAAATCCATTTTCTCTGTTCTGAAGGAGAGCTTTGAGAAGCAGAAATGGTGAGAGGAAAAGTTCGAAATGTCTCTACATGCCAGGAGCAACTAGCTCCTCCATCAAACGGTCCTCCAGCAAATGATCTTTCAGCAGATTAGGGAGTGCAGCCTCCCATGATAATGGCGGGGCAACAGCAATTCGAAATCTTATTAAACAGGGTGGAAGCTTTGACAACACTAGTACAAAATTTGCAAGAAGCTACTGCCCAAAGGCAGCATCCACCACCGGTTCTGCAGTCCATCCATCAACCTGAAAAGGAAGAAGGTCAGCACCAAGAAATCACCCCAATTTCTCACAGATCCGGTCATCTCATGACCGCTATGCGTCTCCACCAGATCGATAAGTAGGAGATCATGGTGGAAAGAAGAGGGTCCGGTGTTCTCCTTCTGTTTCTTTTAGAAGTTTTTTGCTAGAAGGGGCTAGGCAAAGAGAGATCAACTATGAATTTGAGAAAAAATTCAGATCCATGCAAGCAGAAATAACCAGAATCGCAGATCTAAAAAGAAATGATGAGGTTATCACTTTCAACTCTCAGCCTCTATTTTCTGACCGTATTATGGATGAAGTTATCCCTAGGCACTTCAAGATCCCACAGTTAGAAGCCTGTGATGGGACTTCAGATCCTCTCGGCCACCTGGGGAGCTACAAAGCTCATATGATGATGCAAGGAGCAACCGATGCTCTTTATTGCCTTACTTTTCTTGCTACACTGAGGAGATCCGCTCGAATATGGTATTCGAGCATACCACCAAAGATAATTCACTCTTTTACTGAGTTAGAGCGGCAGTTTGTCTCTCATTTCAGAACATGCCAGAAGATGCCGTGCAACACCGACAGTTTATTTCTTCTCCAGCAACAAGAAGGAGAAAATTTGAAGGAATTTGTACATCGATTCAATTCAACCACATTGAAAATCCCTAATCTGAATAAGCATGTGGTCATGTCTACCTTGAAGAAAGGCTTGAAATCATCCAGGTTTACTTTTTTCCTGGACAAAAGGTTTCCACTGAACTATTTTGAACTGCTGGTAATGGCTCAGAAGTATGCTGCCGCTGAGGAGCAAGCGACAAGCCGAAGACTTGTAAAAGGGAGGTACCCTTCTAAGAAGAAAAATGCCAGAGGACCGAATATGCCAACATCCTCCAACAATGCTTTGGTCCCTAGGCGCAGCCCCAGATCCAAGCAGTAGAACAACCTGTTTGATGCCTACACACCCCTCAACTTGCCTAGGGAGAAGATTCTGCTGGAGATTGAGAAAGAAAAATATTTTCAAAGGCTATGTCCCCTGAAGACATCTGCAAAAGCAAAGGACAAAAGCAAATACTGTCGATTCAACCGTGATCATAGCCATAACACAGATATGTATTTTCAGCTTCAGGACGCCATCGAAGACCTGATAAAAAGGGGATACCTAGGAAAGTACATCAACCACCCTGAGTCTCAAGCCGAAGCAATAACTCTCCCAAGAATATTCGATGAAGCCGATCTGCCTCATCAAAATCCAACTGGTGGGGATGTTGGTATGCTTCATCGTCATCGGCATGGGATATTGAAGCTGAGGAGAATATCCCAAAGAGGTTCAAGGGGAAGAACTCTATTACTTTTTCTGATGAAGATATCCAAGGAATCCAACTTCCACATGATGATTCTATTATGGTCTCGGCTGTTATTGCCAACTTTAATGTAAAAAAAATTTGATTGATAATGGAAGTTCAGTTGATGTGTTGATGTATGATGCTTTTCTTCGGATGGGATTATCTGGACATGAATTGCGGAGATCTCCCATTCCTATAATAGGTTTTGGTGGAAATCAAATTGGAGTGGAGGGTGAAACAGTCTTACCTTTGACCTTTGGGTCCGTACCACTACAAAGAACCCTCCCTATCAATTTTATTGTGGCAAAAACATCTTCAGCTTATAATGTAATTTTGGGACGTCCAGCCTTAAATAAATTCAGGGCCATTGTTTCAACGTACCACCTTTTGGTCCGATTTCCTACTAGGACAGGCATTGGAAAAGTAAGGGGAGATCAAAGGATAGCTCACCAATGTTTGATGATTCAGAACAAACAAGTGGCCAAGTCTTTAACACTTGAACAGTTAGATCCAAGAGATGAATCCGAAGATTGTGGAGAGCCAGTAGAGAAAACACTTTTCATACCTTTATCCGAAGACGACCCAACCAAACTTTTACAAATTGGCAGCTTGCTTGATGAGGAGTCCAAGGTAAAATTAATTTTCTTTCTTCGAGATAATGCTGATATTTTTGCTTGGACAGCTTTGGACATGCCTGGAATTCTACCTGATGTGATCACGCATCGTCTGGAAGTTTCCCCCAACTATAAGCTCGTTCGGTAGAAGAAGAGAAATTTTGCTCCTAAAAGGCAAAAGGTTATTAATGAAGAAGTTAATAAGCTACTTGAAGCTAAGTTCATAAGAGAAGTCCAGTATCTGAGTTGGCTGGCAAATGTAGTTATGGTGAAGAAATCAAATGGCAAATGGAAAATTTGTATAGATTATACAGATCTCAACAAGGCATGTCCAAAGGACAGTTTCTCTTTACCAAAAATTGATCAACTAGTTGACGCCATGGCTGGTCATCAGTTACTGAGTTTTATAGATGCCTTCTCGGGCTATAACCAGATCTGAATGAATCCTGAAGATAAAGAAAAGACTTCTTTTGTTACAAAGAAAGGGCTTTACTGTTATAAAGTGATGCCGTTCGGTTTGAAGAATGCTGGGGCAACTTTTCAGAGATCCATCAATAAAGTTTTCAAAAATCAGATTGGAAGAAATATGGAAGCTTACGTAGATGATATGATTGTGAAAAGTCTTTGTAAATATGATCATATTACAGATCTAAAGGAGTCCTTTGATGCTCTCAGATATCATCGGATGAGATTGAATCCAACCAAGTGTATCTTCGGAGTAATTTCTGGAAAATTCCTGGGATACTTGGTTACCAAGCGAGTAATTGAAATTAACCCAAAAAAAAAATGCAAGCACTTTGGACAATGAGGCATTCCACCTGCAAGAAGGAAGTTCAGAGGTTAACAGGAACAGTTACTTCTCTGAGTCGATTTATCTCTCGTTCTGTAGAAAGATGTCTACCATTTTTTAAAGTTCTTCGCCAAACTCAAAATTTTGAGTGGACAAAAGATTGCAGAATTGCTTTTGATAAGCTGAACGAATATTTAGAAAATCCTCCTTTGCTTTCCAAGCCATGCGAAGGAGAGACACTTTACTTATACTTGTCAGCCACCGATGAGGCAGTTAGTTCGGTGTTGGTACAAAAAGATGCCAATCATTTACAGAAGCCGATTTACTACACCAGTAAAGTATTGCATGAAGCAGAATTCCAGTATCCCAGAGTGTAAAAGATTATATTTTTTCTAGTAGTAGTAGCGAAACATCTTCGGCCTTAATTCCAAGCCCACTCCTTTGTGGTTTTAACAGATCAGCCCTTAAAGGCCATTCTTTGTTGTCCCGATACCTCAGGAAGGATAGCTAAGTGGGCTGTTAAATTGGAGGAATTTGATATTGACTATCAGCCTATGTCAGAAATGAAAGCACAAGTTTTGGCTGACTTCATAGCAGAATCTACATGGAAATCTAAAGAGGAAATCTAGGAAAGTATATCAACCACCCTGAGTCTCAAGCTGAAGCAACAACTCTCCCAAGAATATTCGATGAAGTCGATCTGCCTCATCAAAAATCAACTGGTGGGGACGTTGGTATGCTTCATCCGTCATCGGCATGGGATATTGAAGCTGAGGAGAATATCTCAAAGAGATTCAAGGGAAAGAACTCTATTACTTTTTCTGATGAAGATGTCCAAGGAATCCAACTTCCATATGATGACCCTATTGTGGTCTCGACTGTTATTATCAACTTTGATGTAAAAAGAATTTTGATTGATAATGGAAGTTCGGTTGATGTATTGATGTATGATGCTTTTCTTCGGATGGGATTGTCTGGACATGAATTGCGAAGATCTCCCATTCCTATAATGGGTTTTGGTGGAAATCAAATTGGAGTGGAGGGTGAAACAGTTTTACCTTTGACCTTTGGGTCTGAACCATTACAAAGAACCCTCCCCGTCAATTTTATTGTGGCAAGAACATCTTCAGCTTATAATGTAATTTTGGGATGTCTAGCCTTAAATAAATTCAGGGCCATTGTTTCAACGTACCACCTTTTGGTTCGGTTTCCTACCAGGACAGGCGTTGGAGAAGCAAGAGGAGATCAAAGGATAGCTCACCAGTGTTTGATGATTCAGAACAAACAAGTGGCCAGGTCTTTAACACTTGAACAGTTAGATCCAAGAGATGAATCTGAAGACTGTGGAGAGCAGTGGAGAAAATACTTTTCATACCTTTATCCGAAGACGACCCAACCAAACTTTTATAAATTAGCAGCTTGCTTGATGAGGAGTCCAAGGTAAAATTAATTTTCTTTCTTCGAGATAACGCTAATATTTTTGCTTGGATAGCTTTGGACATGCCTTAAATTCCACCTGATGTGATCACATATCGTCTGGAAGTTTCCCCCAGCTATAAGCCTGTTCAGCAGAAGAAGAGAAATTTTGTTCCTGAAAGGTAAAAGGTTATTGATGAAGAAGTTAATAAGCTACTTGAAGCTAAGTTCATAAGAGAAGTCCAGTATCCGAGTTTGCTGGCAAATGTAGTCATTATGAGAAATCAAATAGCAAATGAAGAATTTGTATAGATTATATAGATCTCAACAAGGCATGTCCAAAAGACAGTTTTCTTTTGCCGAAAATTGATCAACTAGTTGACGCCACGACTGGTCATCAGTTGCTGAGTTTTATGGATGCCTTCTCAGGCTATAACCAGATCCGAATGAATCCTGAAGATGAAGAAAACACTGCTTTTATTATAGAGAAAGGGCTTTACTATTATAAAGTGATGCCGTTCGATTTGAAGAATGCTGGGGCAACTTTTCAGAGGCTCATCAACAAAGTTTTCAAAAATCAGATTGGAAGAAATATGGAAGCTTACGTAAATGATATGATTATGAAAAGTCTTCATAAATATGATCATATTGTAGATCTAAAGGAGTCCTTTGATGCTCTCAGACATCATCGGATGAGATTGAATCCAACCAAGTGTGTCTTCGGAGTAACTTCTGGAAAATTCCTGGGATACTTGGTTACCAAGCGAGGAATTGAAGTTAACCCAAAAAAAAATCCAAGCACTTCGGATAATGAGGCATCCCACCTGCAAGAAGGAAGTTCAGAGGTTAACAGGAAGAGTTGCTTCTCTGAGTTGATTTATCTCTCATTCTGCAGAAATATGTCTACCATTTTTTAAAGTTCTTCGCCAAACTCAAAATTTTGAGTGGACAGAAGATTGTATAATTGCTTTTGATAAGCTGAAGGAATACTTAGAAAATCCTCCTTTGCTTTCCAAGCCTTGCGAAGGAGACAATTTACTTATACTTGTCAGTCATCGATGAGGCAGTTAGTTCGGTGTTGGTACGAAAAGATGCCAATCATTTGCAGAAGCCAATTTACTACACCAATAAAGTGTTGCATAAAGCATAAATCTGGTACCCTAGAGTGCAAAAGATTATCTTTTTTCTAGCAGTGGTAGCGAAGCGTCTTCGGCCTTATTTCTAGGCCCACTCCATTGTGGTTTTAACAGATCAGCCCTTAAAGGCCATTCTTCGTTATCCGATATCTCAGGAAGATAGCTAAGTGGGCTATTAAATTAGAGAAATTTGATATTGACTATCAGCCTAGGTCAGCAATGAAGGCACAGGTTTTGGCTGACTTCATAGCAGAATGTACATGGAAATCCGAAGATGACCAGCCAATAATCGAAGAGGAAATCACCGAAGATAATCCAAAATTTATTTGGACGTTGCATGTAGATGGTGCTTCGAATGCCAACGGTTGCGGTGCATGTCTAATTTTGGCTGGTCCAAATGGGCAGGCTATTGAATATGCTCTTCAGTTTTCTTTCCAAACTTCGAATAATCAGGCAGAGTACGAAGCACATATTGCTGGGCTCAAAATCTCCCAAAAATTGGAAATAAAAAGGGTCAAAGTTTTTTCCGATTCACAACTGGTGGTGAATCAGGTAAAAGGTGATTTCAAAGCTCGGAATACAAATATGATCCAATACTTGGAAAAAGTTCGAAGCATGACATCTGGTTTGGAACATTTTGAGATTGTTCATGTGCCAAGGATGAAAATTCTCGGGCAATTGCTCTTTCAAGACTTGCAACCACTATACCGGATTCTCTTGGAAAAATATATGTGGAATATCTTGAAGACCCCTGCATATCAGAATCGACAGTTGAAATCTGTCAAGTTGAATATGAACCTTCATCGATGGACCCAATTCTCAAGTTTTTAAGAGAATGCACCTTATCTGAAGACAAGTTGGAAGCTAAGCGGCTTCGGTGGACGGCCTCTCAATACATGATCTTAAATGAAGCATTGTATAAGAGGTCCTTCACGCAACCTTTGCTGAAATGTTTAGGTCCATCCGATGCTGATTATGCATTCAGGGAAGTGCATGAAGGAATATGTAGAGATCATTTGGAGGGCAGATCCTTGGCATACAAAATAATTCAAGAAGGTTATTATTGGCCAACTATTTAAAAGGATTTCACAGAATTTGTCCGAAGATGTAATCACTGTCAACGATACTCCAATGTACAAAGGTAGCCAACAAATTAGTTAACTCCATTGACAGCTTCCTGGCCTTTGGTACAATGGGAAAATGGACATCCTTGGTCCGTTTCCTCCGGCTTTTGGGCAGCGGAAGTTTCTTATTGTGGCTATCGATTATTTCACAAAGTGAGTCGAAGCTGAAGCGTTGGCACAGATCACTGAAGCAAAGGTTGAAAATTTTGTAAAAATTTCATCATCTTCCATTTTGGAATTCCTTATTCTATAATAACTAACAACGGAAGATAATTAGACAATCCGAAATTCAAGAGCTTCTACACTTAATATCACATTCTTTACAAGCTTACTTCAGTGGGACATTCTCAATGCAATAGAAAAGCTGAAGTGATAAACAGGACTATTCTTCATGGTCTTAAAACTAGATTGAATGATGCTAAGGGGTCATGGGCTAATGAGCTAAACTTAGTTCTTTGGGCATACCAGACCACTCCTATAACAGTTACTGGTGAATCTCCATTTCAACTATCTTATGGCACTGAAGCAGTTCTTCCTATAAAGGTCTCTTTACAATCTTTGCGGATTGATCAGTATAAAGAGCCCGAAAATTCTAAACGCCGAAGAGTTGACATGGATTTACTACAAAGTATACGCTTTCAGGCACAGTTGAAAATGGCTATATATCAGTAGAAGGTTGCAAGATACTACAACTCTCGTATTAAAGAACAGGCCTTTCATCCAGAAGATCTAGTTCTACAAAAGTCTGAAGTATCCAAACCTACCGAACAGGATAAGCTTTCTCCTACATGGGAAGGATCATACCGAATCAGAGAGGTCATCCGATCCAGAACTTATCGGTTGGAAACTTTAGAAGGTATTTTACTGCCTTGATCTTGGAATGTACAAAACCTCCTCAAGTATTATTAATAAAGGTTTTTATTCAAGGCTACCAAAGGTAGATTTAATTATTCTATCTTCATCTCTTCAAAAAGGCATAAGGATGATCAACGTGATCTAACCTACGAAGTGTCGAGGTAGGTTTAACCAACCTATCTTAATTTTCTTTTTCTTAAAAGGCATAAAGATGATCTCCATGATCTATCCTACAAAGTGCCGAGTTGGGCTTAACCTGTCCATCTTAATCAAAAAGGTATGAGGATGATCTCCGTGATCTACCTTACGAAGTGCCGAGGTGGGCATGATCAGCCTGTCTTAATTCCATCTCAAAAAGGTATGAGAATGATCTTCGTGATCTACTCTATGAAGTGCCGAGGTAGGCCCAATCAGCCTATCTTAATCCTTGATCGAGGGGCATAAGGGTGATCCAAGCGATCTATCCCATAAAAATGACAAAGGTTAATCAACCTTTTCTTCATAATGAAGATACAGGTGACCCACACAGTCTATTTTATTCTAAGTCCGAAGACTTAGTGAATTTTCAAGTCCGAAGACTTGGTATTCTCATTTAAGAGATTCTTTTTTATTTAATTATCTAAAATTTTTTCAAGTCCGAAGACTTGGCTCTTATTTGGAGATTTGGTATTCTCTTATCTCAATTCTATGAAATTCTTCTAAGTCCAAAGACTCAGTGCATCTTCAAGTTTGAAAGCTTGGAGCCTCAAAATTATTCTTATTCCGGTATTATTATCCATCATGATGTAACCTTGAATCGGATCTTGGAATTCTGTTTAAAAAGATTATATTAATCCGGGTCCAAGGACTTAGAGTTATAATGTACTTCGGAGGTTTCAATTATGTTCTACTCTGAAGACTTTTTACTTGGAACAATTTCCATTCATATATATACATTCACAAAGAAACATCTTACTGAAATAGATCTTCATTAATGGGGCGTTTACATTTCCAAAAAGAAAAGAGGAAAAAGTTACAAATTCTTCATTGTTGGAGTGTCTTCGATCTGAGTAAGTTCGACTTGATTGGCCATTTCTTCAGCTATCAATGGATCTTCGAGACCCTCTTGTGATTCGGTCTCATTCGGACCTTCGGGGTCAAATAGTTAAATCCCCAAAATGTCCAAGTATGGGTAAAGGTTTTGCACCTCCTTCACCCCCTCATTGAAACCCCCCTTGTAACTATGGGTCCCGGCTTCAATCATCTCGCTCTCAAAAGCTAGAGATGCCTTGTAATTTTTTATTGCCTCTCCCAGTCGATCTTTCAATGATTGAATTTCTTCAGTGACCTTATCAGATTTTTTGGTGGCCTCTTTGGACTTCTGATGAGCTTCTTTAAGTAAAGCTTCCAAAGATCGGACTTTATTCTTTCTCTTTTTAAGTCTCGCCTCCTGTTTAGAGTTCTTCGATTGAATCTTCTCTATATCAGCTTTCAAGCTCTGAACTAAGGCATCGCTTTGGACAAGCTTCTCATCCATAGCCTACCCCTGCTCTTCGGTTATTGCCTTCTCAATTTCAGCTACTTTCAACTTCTCCTTCATTCTTTTATAGTTATCTCTGAAGTCGAAGATACTTTCCTCCATGACAGTAATGTCATGCATCATCTGCATTAATAGATTAAAGAGTTAGCAACAATAAATTTATGCTTCGAAAATACAATCAGATATTTACCTTCAGTGCTGATGAGAACATTGAGTCGGAGACTTCTTCAATGCATCAGGACTTAGTTTTGTCCCAATCTTTCAGAAGAAGCATGCGCTTCATCAGCTCCCTAGCTAGATCAGGATTCTCTAAGCCCTCTCTATCCGAAAAGACAGTAAAGTTTATGTTACATCCTCCTTATGAAGAGGCATTCCACTTAGGTTCATTTTCGGATCGAAACTTTGATCTTTTCTTTCTTTTCTCCTTTGGAGGTGCAATTAGGGATTCCCTATCAAATATCAAATCACATTGATTTGGAGGGGGTATCGGACGAGGACTCTTCAGAGGAGGCCTCCTCAGAGATGGACTCCTGGCAGGTTCAGGTGGATTTGGTGAAACAGGCGGTATCTCTTTATCCGATGTGTGTCTCATCGAAGGAGTGCTCGAACCCTCTTCGACCCTTCTCTTCTTTCGGACTTCGGATGTTGCTGGAATAGCCACTGCCCTTTTCCGGGAAGCCTGCCGAACTTTCTCAAGTTGAGGCTTCATTCTTTCACCTGCAATCAAAAGATTTCATCATATAAAAAGAAAAAAGAGGAAAAGAAAGATGGAGAGAATGAAAATCCGAAGACCACTATTTCTATACCTAATGCTGGGACTTCACTGATATGGGCTCGATGAAGGTTTTCTTCCTTCAACAATTCTTTAAATGAGAGGATCTCCGGCTCTGATAGAGTCTCAAAGTCTTTGAGATTGGCTTTCAGAACTTTTTTTTCAGTATTTGCAACCAAACGCAAAGCCTTCCAGTCAGCATTGAACCCCCAATTAGTATAATATATAAAGAAAAAGCAAGGTTTCCATCCATGTGTTGCACTGGGGGTCCCTTTTATTAATCTTTGGCCAGGCCGAGGACCTATAACCTACCATCCTTTACCATGGAAATCTCTCTTCAACATAAACAAAGAGGTGAATAAGGATGTCTTCAGCTCTATATTCCTAAGTTTGCAAAGGACCAGGAAACCACATATGTTTATAAAGTTGTTGGGGGTTAACTGAGCCGGAACTATTTAGTAAAGGTAAATGATTTTTGTAAAGAATGGGTGAAGTGGAAGCCGAAGACCAGCCTTGAAGTGGTCTTCATATATGGCAATTGAATGCATGGGGGGTTTATCTACCCTCTCTTCAGGTTTCGGAAGGATCATTTTGAAAGTCCGTGGAATATGAAAACGTCGCCTAACATCTTCTATTCTAGCAAGTGAAAAAGAACTAGCGACGGAATCAGGTGATCTTTTCGGGCTTCTCTTCCTACCGGAACTTCTCCCCCTACTGGTTTCACCTCCCGGCGAACCCCTACTAGTCCCGCCTCCCGGCAAACTTCTATCGATTTCCCTTTCTGATGGTTCCCTAATGGTTTCACCCTCTGGTGAACCTCTATTAGGAGAAGGGCTCCTAGCGAACTCTAATATTGTAAAGAAGAAGAAAGGAGAACAGGAAGAAGGGCCTCTAACCTTTGAAAGCACAAAAATGGCGGACTGTAGAATGGGATGAAAGGAAGATGGAGCATGAATGCGAGGAAAGTTCTTCTTCTGAAACTCCTCTTTTTATAGCTGAGATTGCAGAGTTTGAGATGCTTCGGAAATCTTCTCGATCGTGCACCGTATCAACAGCCTCGATCGTGGGTACGATTTCCTGAAAATCATCCATTAATGAAGCGGTGGCTGCGATCCGTGTAAAGTGACGTGAATGGCTATGATGACTTCTCAATTATGACCAACCTCCAGATGATTGCCAAGTGTCCTGCCTTAGTAAAATTAAAACTCTTTTCTAAAAAGATTTTTCAGAAGTTTTCCAGATTCGAGATGTTTCTTTTGAAATGGCGAATGAGATGATGACACGTGTCTTCTCCTTGTCTCTTGCGCCACCAAGCAGTTTTGCAAAAAGACATGCCAGGGTTTAACACCATCATGGTATGTCAGTTATCGCTAAACGACATATTTCAAGTACTCCCATTTTTCGAAATTAAATCATTTTGAACTCAGGAGTGGGGGGCAGCTGTTATGATATCCCAATTTTATTTTAATTAATTATTGGGTCATTCTTTGAACCAATTTCAATTTTTGGTTTATTGGTCAAATCAATATACAAAGAAAAATGTCTACTCGGTTTTGATCTACAATAAGATGTTTTGTCTTCGGCTTCGTATCTTTATCTTGGTCCGAAGACCATGCCTAATATCTTAACATCTATGGCTTTGTATCCTTATTTTGATCCAGAAGCCAAGCTTATTAATTCTATGTCTTTGGCTTCGTATCTTTATCCTGGTCCAAAGACCATGCCTAATATCTTAACATCTATGGCTTCGTATCCTTATTTTGATCCAGAAGCCAAGCTTATTAATTCTGTCTTCGGCTTCATATTGTTACCTTTGTCCGAAGACCACGTCTAAATATCTTAATATCTTGGCTTCGTATCCTTATTTTGATCCAGAAGCCAAGCTTATTAATTCTATGTCTTCAGCTTCATATCTTTACCTTGGTCCGAAGACCACGCCCGATGTCTTTATGTCCACTACTTCGTATCCTTATTTTGGTCCAAAAGTCATGTTTATTAGCCTTATATCTTCGGCTTCGTATTGTTACCTTGGTTCAAAGACCCAGCCTTTCAATTGGATATCTTCGGCTTTATTTATTCATAATCCGAAGAGCATATTATCTTATATTCAAAACTGTAAGTATTTATCTTTTTTTATTATTTCCAATGAAACGTCTATGAAGTGTATAACTAACATTCCCTTTAAGAGCATTACTAAAGAGAATGTTAAGCTCACTTCGGATCTATTCTTGAAAATCAAGGCATATTAAACATGTGGGTTTTTTCCAACCCTAGAACGGTTGAAGTCTGTCCTGGTTGCTGCAAGAATCCACATGGTCGAAATCCTTATAAAAGATAAGCTTCGAAATAACTGATTCTCCGACCGCCACTACTTACGGTTTTGAGGAGGTTGCGTTTGCCAACTTTCATAACCGTAAGTAGTTACGATTGGAGCCTATAAATACTGGTAAGATGGAACACTCGAGGTAAGTTTTGGCACACTCCCAGAAATTCGAATTCTCTCCTTTCCCTCTCTGTTTTCAGACTCTCCATTCTGCTGCCTGAGTTCCTTCTGACTTTGGCATCAGAGTGTCCCCCGCCGGAAAATTTCCGGTCAAGGAGATCTGTTTTGCAGGTTCCGGTCGACGGCGGTCCGACGGACGAACCACTCCATCCAGTCGACGGGGATTCAGCATCAACAGGATATAATGAGTTGATTCCTTGTATTATCCATCTGTAGCTAAGTGATTTTGTTCCTACCTGATGAGAGGCACCTCATTGGGAGGAAATCTGTTTTGCAGTCAAGTAGATCTGTTTTGCAGGTTCCGGTCGACGGCGATCCGACGGACGAACCACTCCATCCGATCGATGGGGATTCAGCGTCAACAGGATGTAATGAGTTGATTCCTTGTATTATCCATCTGTAGCTAAGTGATTTTGTTCCTACCTGATGAGAGGCACCTCATTGGGAGGAAAACAATGATTTCCTTATATAAATCAGTATTCTCCTCGACTCATAATCAATATGAAAATAAAAAAGTTCCCAACCTTATATCTACAATATAATCCTCCTAGAGCCCTTAACTAAAAAAGTCTCCTACCTTATATTCATGACAGAATCCATCAACATTAATTACTTCTAGTGTCAACTCCTGAATAATTAATCAAAAATTTATATTTTTTTGATAAAAAAAAATTTCGCGTTCTACCAGCCGACGTTTTAGTAGTGTCAGGTTGACGTACTCATCTAATGATGAAAAAGTCTACAAAAATCTAAGCATCTTGAATCGAACGTTACCTGATGGGATAGGAAACTATGAGGGTAGCTATACCGAGTTTAACCCCCCCCCCTCCCTTTTTCTTAAAAAAAAGAAAACAACAAAAACTGATGATTATGTTGTTGATTATAATTTATAAGGCAAAAAAAAAAGTTGATTGTAATTTATATGTTGCTGTCATTCAAATGCTATGCGAAGCAGGTTAATTTGTTAATAATGTTTAGACAATGTTTTGGTTGTTATGTACAATCATAAGATATAATTAACTAATTTATTACCATATGTCATCCGGAGTTTACATGTGAATCATTCTTGAAACAGTTTGATAAGAATTAGCTGATGGGTTTGATAAAATAAATCCCAACTCCAATCCCATCTAACTTTAATAAAATGGGTTAAGCACAGTTCAATTGTTAGATTGGATCTGGGTTGAGCCAATCCCATATTCAACCAAATCCGCTTGCATCATTAACGCGATTCTCACATGCCAGAAATCAAGACGACCATGAGTCCCGGCAATCGGGCAATCAAAAATGTACAATACACACTATTCCTGCTGTCAACGCCTTTTGATTGTATCTGGTATATTACCGGACAATTTTGAAAGATAATATTGATTGCATATAGACAGGAGTGGACCGCCGGGGGGGGGGCCTTGGCCCCCCAAATTTTTCGGGTTTTTTATATTTCTTTATAATTTTTTTTATAATCTTTTAATTTTTTTAAAATTTTAGATATTTGAAACCTTAAAATTTTTCTTTTCATCTCAAAAAAATATTAAAAAATTGGTAAAAAAATTTTCAAAAAAAAAATTGAATCCCATGAATCTTATAAAAAATCAGTTCCAAAGAATTTAAAAAAAAAAAAAAATCAGTGAAGAACTCACCTACAGCAACCCAATCCCAAATTCCATCCATCGTGCTCCTGCACTGAAGCCTTCCTCAATCTTCAAACCCCACTCGTCGGCTGCCGCCGACTGGCTCCTCCTCTCTTCCTCAACCGCCAACCTTTTCACGCCGTCTCCTTCCCCTCTCTTCCTCGTCGAGTCATCAACTTTTCCTCTCTTCCCCAACCGGCAATCATCGCGATGCTGCCTCCACCCGTCGCTGCCCCTGACAGGCCACCTGCCACCGATGGCCAACCCCACCCGCTGTCTCCTTCACGGCTTCACCTCTTTTACAGTCAACTCCTCCTCTCTTCCCCAACTAGCAACCACCGCTCCTATCCGGCTACCTGTCGTCGACTCCTTTTCTGTTCAGAACTCCTACCCATGGCTCGATGCTGGAGCTCTATGTCTCCACTTGTTTTATCTATATTTGGCTTGGTAGGTATCATAGTATGTTTCCGAACTTCCTATGATATGGTATCATATTTGTTGGCCCCCTGGAAAACTTGGTGTGGTCCACCCCTGCATATGGAAACTAGAAATATAAATTACAGATAATGTAGATTATTGTGTTTGATACATACAGGTAATGTTGTATAATATAAAATCAAATCTTCAAAATATTCCTAAATTAAATTTATATTTTATTTATAAAAATATATTTTATATATTTTATCTATTTATTAAAATATAATTTTTTATATTTTACATTCAAAATATATAAAATATAAAATATTTTATATTTTTATATAAAAATAAAAATATTTTTAATACTAAATAAATTTAATATAAAAAATTTATATATGAAATAGATGATATATTTAATATATTATTGAAATATATTAAATAACATATTAAATTAATATATTATATTATTAAATATAATGTAATATAATATATTTATATTTGATGTGGCTAGATCGCTGACGTGGCACGGACAGACTGACGTGGAGCCCTCATCGGGTCCCACGGTGGATTTCCACAATGAGCCCCTTCGCCGAGCTGAGCACCCCTGAAGCAATGGGGCCGCCCGCCGAAGTCAAGCTCCGTCCTCCGCCAGGTCGGTCCCCGTCAAGTCGGGATGCCTAGGCTGGAGCCGAGCACAAGCCACCGTTCGAGGCGGACCCCTCAAGGTCGGGCCCCGTGGTCAGGAATCGAGCTCAAGTCTATTCCGCCATGAGGAGCCCCTCCGAGGTTAGATCCCCCAGGCTGGTCGGCCCCCGTCCATCTCAGTCAGGTCGAGCTCGTCCGAAGTCGAGCCCCGCGGTCCAGAGTTGAGCTCGGCCCTCCACCACCCAGCCGAGCCACCTTGAAGCGAGCCCACCAAAGGCGGGCCCCATCTTTCCAGCTCGGTCCCCGACCCAGACAGAGACACCAGCCGCCAAGAGAGCAATGCTTCTCCTCCGAGGACAATGGCGGTCCCCCCAAGGGCCCTACAGCAGCACCAGGCATGCCGCCATTAATGCCCACGGTCGTCACTCACACCGGAAAGAAAGAAAGCTTGCATCAAGGTGCCATGCCCTCCACCGACCTGCCGTACGACTAGGAAAAAGACCCAACCGAAGGGTGCAGGCCCCGAGAACGGCGGCCCGCCAACCAAGGCCATACCAGGCTCCCAACAGAAGGAATGTCAGAAGCAGAAGCTTCCCTAATTATCTGACAGAAAAGGCGTCCCGTCTATGGCACGATACCTCGTCGCACACGCCTGATAGCATGAGGAGATCCCAAGGCAAGCCAAAGTAAAAGACCCAGCCAGGGTAAGCAAAAGGGAGGTAACACAACAAACCAAAAAAAAGAACAATAAGAGCAAGCACTGAAAAAGTGAGAGAGAGGCCAGACAAGAGGGCAAGATCACCTCGGCCATCACCTCTCCCAGCTCACATATACTCTTATTTTCCATACACTCTACACTCTCCTCCTAGCATGGAGCTCATCTAGAAGGGCTCGACCAGGAGGATCTGTTCCCCTGGATCGTCACTAACTTGACCGTCAAAGTGCCCCCGCTGGAATCCCTGCCCAGGTCACTGACGCTGTTCCTTGCAGGTCTCGAGGCACAGGAGGCATCCCCAGTAGGCGGTCGCGCGACTCCCAACACCACAAGCAGCTACAGGCCACGGTGATCCGGGCGGCAACATATGGCACGCCAGGAAGGGGGCCCGTAATGAACGACTTCTGATCTAGTTCAGGCCCTGTTCAGACAGTTTGAAGCGAGGATGGTGACCACTCGGGCGAAGGGAGCCTCTCCCAGCCATGTGGAAGTGTCCCCTTCCCACGGGAACCCACACGGTCCGGAGACAGAGCCACCTGCTCTAGTTCAACCTCCCACGCTAGAGACCCAGCTGACCGCACTTGCTCAGCAGATGCACACTCTTACTGCAGCGGTGCGCCAGCTCCAGCATCAGCATCGGTCCCAGGCCACTCACCAGCAACCGGAAACCCCTGCGGCCTATGCCGTAGCTCCCCACGATAGCCTGCGTTCCTTCTACGAGAGGCCTTCGCAGCCGCGGGCCATTATGGACCCTCGAGGTAGTCGTCAAGCCCCGATGAAGTGACGACGGGCTGGGTCCATCGACGAAGAGAGCTGCTCACCGTACCTTGACCGGGGGGCATCTAAACCCCGCCTAGGCAGGAACGGCAAAGCCCCTCGTCGTGATCACCAAGCACCGGCGTCGCCTTCCCCGTCTCACTCGGCAGAGGGGTCAACGAATGAAGCAATCAGGCGCATGGCGGAGAAGCGCCTGGAGGAGCATGACTGCAAACTGGCAGAGCATTCCCACCAGTTTGCCAATTTGCCTGGCTCCGCTAGCGAGCCGGCCGGCTATGACATCCGCCCTCCATTATCCCAGGAGATTCAAGTGGAGCCGATTCCCCGTCAGTTTGCATGCCGTAGGTGGATCCTTACGACGGGACCACCGACCCCCTGGACCACCTGGAAAGTTACCGGACCCTCATGAGGGTCCAGGGGGCTACTGACGCCCTTCTGTGCATCGCCTTTCCTGCTACTCTCTGGAATGTGGCTCAGGTGTGGTTTACCCGTCTCGAGCCCGAAAGCATCAACTTTTTTGCCCAACTGGGGCAGAAGTTTGTGGCTCATTTTGATGCATGTCAGAAGATGCCACGTGAGGCAGACAGTCTCTTCTCCATCAGGCAGCAAGACCGCGAGCTGCTACGAGACTACATGGCTCGCTTCAAGGCAGCTATGCTGGAGATCTACAGCCTAGAGGAGCCGGTCGCAATGCTGGCTCTGAAGCGAGGGCTCAGGACTTCTCGCCTGACCTACTCGCTTGACAAGAAGCCTTCGAAGACTTATGCCGAGCTCCTCTTTCGAGATCAGAAGTACATCCACGCCGAGGAGGTGGATCGTACAAGGCGGGAGCTTGATGGGCAGCCATTGAAAAGACCTGCACCCGCCAAGGCGCCTGGAGCACGGAGGCCGGGACCGCCAGCTCAGAGCTCCCGACCTGGACCAAGGCCCAGGAGCACTCTCGTCCTTGAGGGGAATTTCACCCCCCTCCTCGTCCCGAGGATGAAGATCCTCATAGAGATCAAGGGTGAGACCTATTTGAGGTGCCCGCCATCGCTGAAGTCGTCCGCCCGCCGTAACATGACGAAGTACTATTGTTTCCATCGCGACCACGGCCACGACACCGAGGAATGCCGCAACCTCAAGTGGGAGATCGAAGTGCTAATCAAGAGGGGCTACCTCGAAAGATATGTGGGGGGCAGACCTCAACCAGAATCCCAGGCGCTCGTCGCCCTCCCACCAATCCCGGTGGTCGGCAATCGCCCTACCGAGAAGCCAGTGGGGATCATATGCTGTGAAGCCGAGCACGCCTCAAAGAGGGCCCGGGGGGCAGGGCATCCTGAGGTTGTACTCCCCTTTATGAGGGAAGGGGAAAATGGAGAGAGGAGTGTAAATAATGATGCTATGGTCGTCGAAATGACGATCGCAAAGCATCCTGTAAAATGCATCATGGTAGATAGTGGAAGCTCCACAGATGTGCTTTTCTACGATGCATTCTCCAGGATGAATCTTTCCCTTGCTTAGCTCAAGCCTGTGCATACCCCCCTTGTTGGTTTCACAAGAGATTCAGTAAGGGTGAAGGGAGAAATCACTCTCCCAGTTACTGCCAGGACCCCACCTTGGCAGAGTACCGTCATAATGGCGTTCACGGTTGTAAGGCTTCCCTCACCATACAACGTGATTTTGGGCCGACCTGGGCTCAACCTCCTTGTTGCGGTTGTCTCTACCAAGAGATTGCTTGTACAGTTCCTGACCCCTTGTGGCGTGGGGGAAATGAGGGGTACATCCCAACCGGTGCAGCACTGCTTTCAAACCCTCCCCGGGGCCCGGGTGCCCGAGGAGGGCTCCAAGCCGGACGAGCTCGACCAGAGGGCTCAGGACCCTAGGGGAGGCCCAGCCGAACGTCTGCTTCTTTACCAGCTCGGGGCCGACCAGACGAAGACTGTGCAGATCGAAGCCCAGTTGCCCGAGGAGGAGAAGGCTCCGTTGTTGGAATTCTTGTGAGCGAATGCAGACGTGTTCGCCTGGATGGCCACGGACATGCCAGGTATTCTCCCTGAAGTCATCACCCACAAGCTCAACGTTGATCCGAAGCACAGACCGGTTCGACAGAAGAAGAGAAGCTTCACCACAGAAAGGCAGGCGACCGTCAACGAAGAAGTTGAGAAACTTTTAGCCGCCGGCTTCGTCCGAGAGGTGTAGTACCCGAGCTGGCTGGCGAACGTGATGATGGTGAAGAAGAACAACGGCAAGTGGAGGATCTGTGTAGATTACACCGACCTCAATAAGGCATGCCCAAAGGACAGCTTCCCTTTGCCGAGGATAGATCAGTTGGTGGATGCCACCTCAGGGCATCGGCTGCTCTCCTTCATGGATGCATTCTCTGGGTACAATCAGATCCAGATGCACCTAGGGGACGAGGAGCACACTGCCTTTATTACCGACCGAGGGACATACTGCTACAGGATGATGCCCTTTGGTCTGAAGAATGCTAGAGCCACGTACCAACGTTTGGTCAACAAGGTCTTCAAAGATCAGATCGGCCGAAACGTGCAAGTGTACGTGGATGACATGCTCATCATGAGCAAGCAGAGCTCGGACCACATCGCCGACCTTGCCAAAGCCTTTCACACCTCCGGAAGCACCAAATGAAGCTCAACCCAGTGAAGTGCACCTTCGAGGTTGCGGCCGAAAAATCTTAGGCTTCATGGTCATCCATAGAGGCATCAAAGCAAACCCGGAGAAGGTCCGTGCGATCCTTGACATGGAGCACCCAACATCTAAGAAGCAAGTTCAACATCTGACGGGGAGGGTCGCAGTCCTAAGCCAGTTCATCTCGAGATCGGCAGATCGCTGCCTCCTCTTCTTCAAGGCATTGCGCAAGATGCATGACTTCACCTGGACCGAAGAGTGTAGGGCGGCCTTCGAGGAGCTGAAGGAGTTCCTAGCCTCCCCACCTCTGCTATCCAAACCAGAGGAAGGGGAAGAGCTCCTACTCTACTTGTCTATCACACCCGGGGCCGTCAGCTCAGTCCTCGTGACTACGGGTCTCAGAAGCCAATGTACTACATTAGCAAAATCCTCCGTGACGCGGAGGTCAGGTATACTCGCTCCGAAAAACTCATTTTTGTACTAATCATGTCTGCTAAGCGCCTCAGGCCCTATTTTCAAGCGCATCCCATTGCGGTTGTGAGCGACCAGCCGCTGAGGATCATACTAAATCACCCCAAGACTTCTGGGAGACTGGCTAAATGGTCCCTGATGCTGAGCGAGTTCGACATCGCTTATCGGCCGAGGTCATCGCAGAAGACCCAGGTCCTAGCTGACTTTGTGGTCGAATGTACAGGGCCCCCCGAGGAACCAGAACAGACGGTCCCGGAGAGCCAAACCGAGTCCGGACTGCTAGAGGACCTTTGGATCCTCCACGTGGACGGTGCCTCCAATTCCTGCAGGAGCGGAGCGAGCCTCATCCTCATCAATGCCGATGGAGTGGTGACGGAGTGCGCCCTTCGCTTCAAGTTCGCGGCTACAAACAACCAGGCGAAGTACGAAGCGCTCCTCGCCGGCCTAAAAGTGTCCCGCGAGCTAGGAGTACAAAGCCTGAAGGTTTTCATCGACTCCCAACTGATTGCCGGAAAAGTCTCGGGAAATACGAAGCCGGAGATCCCCAGATGGTGAAGTACTTGGAGAAGGTCCGTTCGAGCACGGCAAGCTTCCGTTACTTCTGCATTTTTCATATCCCTCATGGAGAAAATGCTCAGGCGGATACACTGTCGAGGCTCGCAACCCTACCGAACTCATCCCTGGGGCGTGCTTACACGAGTATCTCGAGAGTCCAAGCTACGAGAGACCAGAGGAGGTGTAACAAGTAGCCCATGAGCCGAGCTGGATGGACAAGTATGTCAGGTACATCCAGGACGGCCTTCTACCAGAAGACCACAAAGAAGCCGGCCTCATCAGAAGGAAGGCCACCTGCTTTGTCTTAATGGACGGTCACCTCTACCGCCGATCTTATTCCTACCCACTCATAAAATGTCTCAGGTCCACGGAGGCAGCCTTCGTGCTCCAAGAGATACACGAGGGCCTCTGTGGAAATCATGTAGGAGGGAGGACTCTGGCATACAAGGCCCATCACCAGAGGTACTTCTGGGAGACGATGAGGGAGGACGCCGCCGACTTCGTCAAGAAGTGTGATAAATGTCAATGCCATTCCCACATACAGCGTCTACTGGCTGCGCCGATCTCGCAGTTGTCATCCCCTTAGCCCTTTGCACAATGGGGGATGGACATCCTGGGACCATTCCCTACCACGCCAGGGCAGCGCAAGTTCCTGCTAGTGGCGATCTACTACTTCACCAAGTGGGTCGAAGCAGAGCCGCTAGCTCGGATTACAGAAGCCAATGTTCGGCAATTCTTCTAGAAGTCTGTCATCTACCGCTTCGGACTCCCCAACTGTGTCATCATCGACAACGGGCAACAGTTTGACAGTCGGGAGTTCGAAGGATTCTGTGCCGAGCACGGCATTCAACACCGGTTCACCTCGGTTGCTCATCCCCAGGTAAATAGGAAAGGCAAGGTAACTAATCGAACCATCCTTCAAGGACTTCGCACTAGGCTGGACAGGCTAAAGGTAGATGGGCAGAAGAACTCCCAAGCATCCTGTGGGCCTACCACACAACGTCCAGAATGGCAATGGGTGAAACATCCTTCAACCTCGTCTTCGGAGCTGAAGCAGTGATCCCAATCGAGCTCGGTGTGCCCACACTCCGGGTGCAGCGGTACGACGAGACACAAAACTCGGCACACCTCCTGCTCAACCTAGACCTCCTCCAAGAAATGAGGGACAAAGCCTGGCTTCGGATGGCAGCATATCGACAACGGGTCACTCGATATTACAATACGCGGGTGAAGCTGAAAACTTTTCGACCTGGCGACCTGGTATTGCACCGGACCGAAGCGTCTCAACCCCGAGAGTGCGGCAAGCTCTCACCGAACTGGGAAGGCCCCTATAAGGTGGCAGAGGCCCTCTTACATGGGGCCTACTATCTCGAGGACCTAGATGGCGCCAGATTCCCTCGAACGTGGAATGCTTGTAATTTAAGGAGATACTATCAGTAATGTAAGTTTTTCCTCTACTAGAAATAAAGACTTTCTTCTGCACAACGGTTTATTTGCCTTGCAGGAGTGTCAAGCCTCGAGCCCAGCTCCTCAGCATTCAAGCCCGGAGAAAAGTCCTCCGGCACAAAGACCTGGGAAGCCCCCAGGCACTCAAGCCTCGAGCCTAGCTCCTCGGCATTCAAGCCCGGAGAAAAGTCCTCCGGCACAAAGACCTGGGAAGCCTCCAGGCACTCAAGCCTCGAGCCTAGCTCCTCGGCAATCAAGCCCGGAGCTCAGATCTCCGACCAGCACGTCTCCGAGCCCAGCTCCAGGATGCCAGCCCAAGATCGGAGCTCAGATCTCCGGCCAAGGGACCTTCGAGCCACGCAGCTCTCATCCAGCAACGTCCCCGAGCCCAACTCCAGAATGCCAGCCCAAGATCGAAGATCAAATCTCCGGCCAAGGAACCTTCGAGCCACTCAACTCTCATCCAGCAACATCCCCCAGCCCAGCTCCAGGATGCTAGTCCAAGACTGGAGCTCAGATCTCCACCCAAGGGACCTTTGAGCCATGCAGCTCTCATCCAGCAACGTTCCCGAGCCCAGCTCCAGGATGCCAGCCTAAGATCGGAGCTCAGATATCTGGCCAAGGGACCTTCGAGCTACGTAGCTCTCATCCAGCAATGTCTCCGAGCCCAGCTCCAGGACGCCAGCCCAAGACTGGAGCTCAGATCTCCGGCCAAGGGACCATCGAGCCACGCAGCTCTCATCCAGCAACGTTCCCGAGCCTAGCTCTAGGACGCCAGGCCAAGCCCAAAGAAAAGTCCTCCGGTTCAAAGACCTGGGAAGCCCCCAGGCACTCATGCCTCGAGCCTAGCTCCTCGGCATCCAAGCCCGGAGAAAAGTCCTCCGGCACAAAGACCTGGGAAGCCCCCAGGCACTCATGCCTCGAGCCTAGCTCCTCGGCATCCAAGCCCGGAGAAAAGTCCTCCGGCACAAAGACCTGGGAAGCCCCCAGGCACTTAAACCTCGAGCCTAGCTCCTTGGCACCAAGTCCCGGAGACCAGCTCTCCACCAGCACATCTCCGAGCTCAGCTCCAAGGCGTTTAACCTCTTGAGCCATGTTCTCAGGCTGGTACGTCTCCGGGCCCAGATCCAAGGCGTTCAACCTCATGAGTCATGTCCTCAGGCCGGCACGTCTCCGAGCCCAGCTCCAAGGCGTTCAACCTCCTGAGCCATGCCCTCAGGCCAGCACGTCCTCGAGCCTGGCTCCAAGGCGTTCAATCTCCTGAGCCATATCCTCAGGCAACCAAGTCCTGGAGATCAGCTCTCCGGCCAACACGTCTTCGAGCCCAGCTCCAAGATGTCCGAGTTTCTAAGCCCAACCTCCGAAGGCCAAGCCCCGAGCCTAGCTCCAAGGCATTTCAGGTCTGAGAGGCCTTCGAGCACTCCAATCCGAAGCCAACCTTCTCCGGCACCAGAGTCTCGAGTCCCGTGCCAAGACGATGAAGCTTAAGCCCCTACAGAGCTCAACTCTCCTCCCCGACCTCCCTACACTGAAAGAAAAAAAAAAGAGAGAGAAGAGGAGAGGGGGAAAGAAGACATTCATACCACAAAAAAGAAAAAGGGGAGCCACACTTGCAGAACTGCTTTTCATTACTTAAAGGAGATGTTTTACATTGCCTCCCGGGCCTTGACAAGCCAGGTAGCCCGGTCTAAAAGAAGAAAAAAGCAAAAAATCTATACAAGGGGTCCTATCCTATGGGGCCGGCTCCTTCTCTGGATGGTGTTCGGTCAGGACTTCTCCCTCCTCCACCTCCGTCACGGGGGCGCCTTCCTGGGCAGCCTCAGCTTGAGGGACAGCTTCAGTTGCCAACGCAGCCAGAATTGACTCGACCGTCTCCGCAAGCGGCACGGGCTCGGCCGTCGCCACCCTCGATTCTCGGCTCAACCAGTCCGAGCACCCCCGAGGTCGCCTCAGGATGAGCCTCGGTTGGGGCAGCCCCCTACCCTGCTGTAGATGCCGCCGGAGCTGGAGCCTTCTTCCCTGGGGCCCGGAGCGCTGCCAGCCGCTCCTCGGAGAGGATCCCCCGCAGTTGCTGGCAGCAGTAGGCAAACCCCTTGGCGAAGGAGTCCGTTGTCGCCTCCTTGAAGTCCTTGATGTACTGGGGGAGGCCTTGAAAGCAGCCACCGCGCTGGCAACCTCCTTCCTTGCGAGCTCCGCCCGGCGCTCCACTTCCTCCAACTGCTTTCTGGAGTGTTCCATCTGACGGACCGCCATCGCCATCCCCTTCTCGGTGGTCTTCGCGGAGCGATCGGCAGCGGTGGCCCTCTCTTCCACCTCGCAGCCCTCTTCTCCACGGTCACCACCTTCTTCTCGGCAAAGGTGGCCCGCTCCTTTGCCGCCTCCGCCTCGACCCAAAGCTTTTTTAGCCGGGTCCTCTTCGACTTGAGCTCTTCCTCTAGCTCTTTCTTGGCCCGAATGGCATCAGCGATCTCGGCCTGGAGGCCCTTAGCCTTCAGGTTGGCCTCCCGGACCTCGGCATCCTTCCGACCTGCCTCAACCTTCAGGGACTCAAGCTCTGCTTGTTGCTTCTTGTCCCTTTTTGCCCAATTACAGTAGTAGTCTCTGATAAGAATTAGTTCTCTGCCTTGCTGCATCGAAAGAAATATGTTGGCCACGGTGCTGAAAGGCTTAGAAGAAATCAAGAAAAGTTGAAGAGAACTTACGGCGTACAGGTTTGCGAACAACAAGCTGACGACGTCGCTCAGGAGCCTCCCGCTCCCTTCCTGCTGATCGTAAGACTAGATCAAGAAATCCATCATCCGCTCTGCAAGTTTTGGGTCCTTCACCAGGGAGACGTTGGGCCCCAACCGGAAGGGGACTCGACGGTAATCCCTGTCCTGCTTCTCTGTCGGCTCGGATCCCTCGACAGCAGGAGGGTTCTCGACACCAGTTGCGAGCTCCGTACCGCTTTGGGCCATGCCGGGGCGTCGGCCTTGCTTCTTTTGGCCCCCCATCCTCCTCGACATCGACAACTTTCGGAATGGGGACTTCTACCCTAACGGCTGCAGCGGCCAACCTGGCATGGACGACCACCTCGGGCTCGGGAGCCAAGATGAGGTCGCGCTGCTCGAAGGCTCGTGGACGGGCTCGGCTGCCCTCTTTCGCCTTTGCTCTGTGATCGGTGCGTCCGCCCCGGCCTGCATTGGCCTCGCACCATCTTTGACCCGAGCCCTTTTTGGAGCAGGTTCTCCAGTCTCGACTACCTGCTCTCGTTCCTCAAAAAATGAGAGCAGCTCATCCATAGAGAACTTCATCTCTGCATCAGAAAAGACATGGTCAGTCCAAAAAAAAAAGAAGAAGAAAGAAAAAAGAAAAAGGTGGCCAAGTCGAACTCACCCGACTCCTGCGCCGAACCGACCCCAGCCTCGCGAAGATTCTGCTCCGATAGCAAGACCTCAAGTGAAGGGATCTTAGCTGATCTGACAACTCGTACAAGTCGAGGTCGGCCGCTTCGACGAAGGAGTTCCTATTCGGAGACCGATCTAGGTCGCTCCAAACCCAGTCGATCCCCTCGACCGAGGCAAAGAAGTACCTACTCTTCCATCCCTTGATGGAAAATGGGAGCTCAAACCTGATACCCCGAGGATGAGAAGAAAGGGACCACCAGCCCTCCTCGGTGGGATGGCGTTTCAGGGTGAAAAAGTCCTGAATAAGGAGAAATGGGTAACAATTCCGTGGAAGTGACACAGGACGATGAAGCAGAAGATCGTCCTAATAGTATTGGGGACTAACTAGGCTGGGACAAGTCGATAGTTGGCCAAAAAAGAAAGAAAGAAGGGGTGTACAAGAAAGCGAAGGCCCTCGGCAAAGGTATCCTCGTAGAAGGCGATCCGTCGAGGACCACTGGATGTAACCCACTCCCTCGGGCGAGGAACGGAGAGATGAATGGACTCGGGAATACTATAAGCTTCCGGATGGCCACAAGATCCTCGGCAGTGATCACCAAAGCAATCCCACCGGGACTTGTCGACCGAGAAGGTTCGGGTTCGGGAATGGGAGCAGGAGGGGGAGCGGGGAGAAGAGCCAAGCGAGGTGGAGGAGAAGACCCGGGTTCCCTAACGGCTACCATGCCATGGAAAGGTCTCCTACTAAACTCATACCTTGCCGCCTCCATCTCCTCGTCGGAGGAAGAAGGAGTCCTCGACTGGGAAGGTCTGGCCTCAACTTGGCAGGAAGGATGAAAGTTTGGACCAAAACGATCCATGGAAGAAAGAAAGAAGGATGGGAAGACCTACGACGGCTCCTAATCAACGAAAAGAGAGGGGAAGAAAGAGCTAACCTGCTAAAGTTCTAGGAGGACGTTGACAGCCGGAGGAGAAGGAGGCTCCTATATGATGTCGGGCACGAAAGGATTCAAAGGACGTAAGTTTCGAAATGACTTACCCCTCTCTTCGAGGCAGCCTATGCCCGACCGTACCGTTACGGCTTCCCCAAGAGACTCGCCACGTGTCGCTGATCAACGGGGCCAGCGCCCCAATCCGATCACGATCGCTCTGACTTCCGTGTCCGTCATAACTGCTCCTCAGACATGGCCACGTGGTGCCCCCGCATAGGCCCAAAGGACCGCCGAGCGAGGCACCGCCGATTTCGATCATTATTGCACCAGATTTCTCCACATTTCCATGTCAGCACCGTAATTACTCCTTTCGCCCCGAGCACCGCGCGCCAACGGACCTTGGGAGTAGGGGACAAATGATGTTGCTAGATCGCTGACTTGGCACGGACAGACTGACGTTGAGCCCTCACCGAGCCCCATGGTGGATTCCCACAATGAGCCCCTTCGCCGGGCTAAGCACCCCTGAAGCAATGGGGCCGCCCACCGACACCAAGCTCCATCCTCCGCCAGGTCGGTGCCCGCCAAGTCGGGATGCCTAGGCCAGAGCCGAGCATAAGCCACCGTTCGAGGCGGACCCCTCGAGGTTGGGCCTCGTGGTCAGGAATCGAGCTCATGCCTCTTCCGCCACGAGGATCCCCTCCGAGGTCAGATCCACCAGGCTAGTCGGCCCCCATCCATCTCAGTCAGGTCGAGCTCGTCCAAAGCCGAGTCCCGCTGGTCTGGAGTTGAGCTCGGCCCTCCACCACCCAACCGAGCCACCTTGAAGCAAGCCCACCGAAGGCGGGCCCCATCTTTCCAGCTCGGTCCCCGACCTAGACAGAGACACCAGCCGCCAAGAGAGCAACGCTTCTCCTCCGAGGACAATGGCGGTCCCCCCAAGGGCCGTACAGCAGCACCAGCCATGCCGCCATTAATGCCCATGGCCATCACTCACACCGGAAAGAAAGAAAGCTCACATCAAGGCGCCATGCCTTCCACTGACCTACCGTACGACCAGGAAAAAGATCCAACCGAAGGACGCGGGCCCCGAGAATGGTGGCCCGCCAACCAAGGCCTTGCCAGGCTTCCAACAGAAGGAATGTCAGAAGCAGAAGCTTCCCCAATTATCTGACAGAAAATACATCCCGTCTATGGCATGATACCTCATCGCACATGCCTGACAGCATGAGGAGATTCCAAGGCAAGCCAAAGTAAAAGACCCAGCCAGGGTAAGTAAAAGGGAGGTAACACAACAAACCAAAAAAAAAAACAACAAGAGCAAGCACTGAAAAAGGGAGAGAGAGGCCAGACAAGATGGCAAGATCACCCGACCATCACCTCTCCCAGCTCACATATACTCTTATTTTCCATACACTCTACACTCTCCTCCTAGCATGGAGCTCATCCAGAGGGGCTCGACCAGGAGGATTTGTTTCCCTGGATTGTCACTGACTTGACCGTCGGAGCGCCCCCACCGGAATCCCTGGCCCGGATCACTGACGCTGTTCCTTGCAGGTCCTGAGGCACCGGAGGTATCCCAGCAGGCGGTCACGCGACTCCTGACACCACCAGCAGCTACGGGCCACGGCGATCCGGGTGGCAACAATATTATATATAAATTTTCTCTTCCTCTGCCACCAACCACCGGAACAGGTCCGTGTCGACCTCTCCTCGAGCCGCCATCAATCCCAGCCCCGTCGCCGGAGAGCCCACCAGCGAAGTCTACTGGATTTCCTCGCCCGAAGTCGATCCCCTGTTCCACCTTGCATCGGACCAAGAGAAGAAGATGTGCACGATCATGAAAGCAATTCACGACCCTGCTACCGACTTCAGAACTACACGGATCTCAAAGCAGTTTCGAAGATCTGTGAAACACTGTTTTCAGAGTAGATTAAAACTACATCATGGATCTCATAGCATTGGGTTTACTTGTTTTTATTTATCTTATTTGATTTGGAATTGATAATATTGTTTGTTTTTGGTGATCCAGGTCTGACGGTTTCTGATCCACCTCGCTCGTGAACCGCTGGTCCGGGATTTTGACCACCTCTAGACGATCTAATTCGTGATATTCCACATTTCAGGTGAGACCACTTCGATAACTTAATATAGATCTAATCAATTGCTGGATTGATACTAATTGTTCTATCTTTTATTTAATTAGATCTAATTTTATTGGAATTGGATAGTCCTAACCTAGTGGTCATTCCCTAACGATCAACGGTCCAATATCTTGAATATTTTGATTGTGCGTGCCGATCGGTTCAATTTCTAAGTTGGATCTTGATTTGATTAGGATCATTTCTTAGTTTAAATTCTTAATTGCATTGATTATCTGCTAGTCTTTATCTTTAATTACTTTATTATTTATTTCACTGATCTTTTAAAGTCCTTAGATCTAGAATTTATTGATCCGTCCCGCATCATATATAAAATATAAATATTTTTTATATTTTATATTTTAAATATAAATTATAAAATTATATTTTTATAAATAAAATATAAATTTAATTTAAAAATAATTTGAAATCTTAATTTAATATTATATAACATTTTTTTTTTTTTTGTTGAATCGATATATTTAGGAAATGATGCGAAAGTGAATATAATTTAGAAAATCAGAAAAAAAAAAATCACCATAGATCTTCATGGCATCCTCGAGGATGTTCATAAAATTTTATCCATATGATGGACAATATAGAAAGCAATCCAACCCATTACCAAGTTTGCTTCTCCATACATATATGGGATAATTGTGCTATAACGTTACTTTTGACCCATCTTACTCGCAATCTAAGTAATCCAGGTTACGGGCAATCCACGTTACCATTTGTTTCAAGTTTGTCCGGCAATGCAGCAGACGGAACCTTACGTATCGGACGGCTGTGATCGATGCACGGGCCGTCAGGGTCCTCGCTCGCTCCTAAAACCCTAATCGTTTAAGGAGGAGACGGCGGCCCAGCGCGCGGTCCTCTCGTCTGCTCCCAGGGTTTTTACGAGCCTTCGGCGTTCCGAGCAAGACCGCGTCCCCGGCCGCCGACGTCATGGTACGCTTCGGCCCCCTTCTGCACTCCATTCCTAGAGTTTCTTTATCTAAGAATCGGACTGAGGATTTCCGTACAAAACTTTGATTATTCTATGATCTATCTCGGTTTTCTGTAGATATTAGGATTCGTTCATGTTCTTTTCGAATGTTTAGATGAGTTTCTTCTTTAGGTTAGACTCTCAATTTTTGTGATGATTTGGAAAGGAAGTATATCTGTCGTAAGTTTGGTTAGGGTTTTGGTAAACAAAGATTCGAGGTTGAAGACTGGAGTGATCCTCTTAAAGTTCTGAGATGTTATTTGGGAATGTATTGTTTCGACTTTTTTTTGTGGTTTAGAAAGCTTGGTAAATTCTGGTACCTCTTTGTGCCTCCATTCGTGATTGCCATTTTGTGAAATATATTCTGGTATTGGTACTGAGATGGCTTGAGAGACCCAGGTTGCAGGTGCAGTTGATGGTAACAAATGGGTAGCAAGTCATGCTTAACAGGTTTTTTTGGGAATTTCTGATACCAAAATCACAAATGTCGATTCATTGGATTATTGTTTAAGTTGCATCAGTATCAGTTTTTAAGTAACCGTGCGAATCAACATTTTAAGGCTGTGCACGTAAAGGTGGGTGATTCTTTAGTGGACAAACGCCTATAACCTTATTGAAGGATCTTACGAGGTTACTGATTTATTCTTTGCTTCTAAAAGAAGCTTATGTTACACATCAAGTTATCAATTAGGGAAAAGTTGAAGGTTTCTAATGACGATTTATTTCTTTTAGGCATAGGCTTATGTTTGGAGTTAACATCACAAAGAGGGAATTTTATGAGTGGCACTTTCTATTAATTAGTGCAAAATAGGTTTTGGAATTGAATTTCCTATTGGTTTTATCCTATATATCGCATGTATTGGAAATCTGTAATTTGATTGAAGTGAGAATGATGTTCTTATAATTATTCAGTTACTTTAGTCCTATCGACATATGCATTTGTCTCTTCTTTTCTTGATGCAGACGAAGCGCACCAAGAAGGCTGGAATTGTTGGCAAATATGGTAACCGGATAGCTGCTTTGTTTTTCTTGTCTCTCTCTCTTAGTGCATTAGCTATTGCCTATTTTCACTCTCATTATTATCTCTTGGGATCCAGGTACCAGATATGGTGCTAGTTTGCGAAAGCAAATCAAGAAAATGGAAGTCTCTCAACATGCAAAGTATTTCTGTGAGTTCTGTGGAAAGGTATCGCCTCTTGTGTGGAGATTATCTCAGTATCAATTATTTTTCTATATGCTAATTGGAAAATGTTTTTTTTTGCTTTTTATGGAATAAGGAAATTTTGCTTAAACCTTACTCTTACATCAATTTGAAGTGGTTTGAAGTCATTCAAAAATTAGTTGTGCATGGACTTTATGAATGAATAAAATTAAAGGGCCATTAGTTGAATCAGTATATGTTTTCCTGCCTCTAAAATTCCATGATCCAAATGTAAGTTCCTGAAGTTTTTTCTAACCCTTTCATCAAAAAAATAAAGGAGAAAAGAAAACATGAGGGTATGAATTGTTATATCTTTCACGGATGGATATTTCAATTCAAGCTTGCAAACCAATTAAGATTTACACATATATGGAGTTTTAAAGACCCAAGAGTCAAAAATATGTTAGTCAATTATTTTTAAAAACATAAATATGGTGATGGTGGCGGAGATAATGGTAATAGCGATGGAGATAATGGAGGTGCCTATGGTGTTGGTGGTGGGGTGGTAGTGATATGGTGGAGGTGGTGACGATGGCGGTGGCGGTGCTAGTAGGGTAGTGGTGATGTGGAGGCAACAATAATAGTGATAATGGTATGGTGGAAGCTGTGGCAGCCATGATGGTGGTAGGTGCCGGTTATGTGGTGGAGACCACAACCATGATGGTGGTGGGCAATGGTGATGGCATCGGTACTAGCAATATTGGGGAGGTGATGATGATGGCAGAAGGTGTGGCGAAGGTGGCAATAGGGTTGGCAGCAGATGTGGAGGTGATGACTTGATGGTGGTGAAGATGGCAAAAATGGTAGTGGAGGTGGTGCTGGTAAAAACACACAAGTTTCTTATTTTTGAAATTATTGAAAGTCACGGGTTCTTACTTTTGTTTATTTAGAAATAATAAATATGACATTTGAAAAACATAAAAATATAATAGAACCAAACATGCTTTTTGCCTTGGTTTCTGTGATTTTATTTTTTAAAATAGAAAACAAGAGATGAAGCGATGCAGAATAAGTCCTTAAAGTTCTACTTTTCTGTAGTTTCCAGAGTTTGTTTCTGCAATCCACTGGTTTTATTTAGTGTGTATTTATGAATAATCTCATGTTTAGGGATAAATTCCTTTTTGCAGTTCCATGAGAGGCTATACTTGACTTTGACCTGAAGGAGATAATTATGTTGCTCATCCCTTGTGTGCATTAATTTACAAGCCCCCTTTTTGGGGTTGATGGGAGGATATCGTAAATACAGTCTCAGGGTTGACGTTGTGGTTATTGCTCGTCATTTTTATTAGGGCAATGCGTGGAGAGGGATGTGTTTGACCTTTGTATGTCATTCATCTCAAAGTTTATATCTAGATAAACCCTGGATTTGTAAAAAAATGTGTTACTTCCTCAAATTGTTTTCATTTCTATCCTAACAGGTTTTTCATTTGGCCTTTTTTTTTTTATTTAATGCTTTGTTCTGTCAAAGACCCTGCTCGATAGATATGCATGTTTTGGAAAATTTTTTATGTTTTCACAGTATGCTGTGAAGAGAAAGGCAGTTGGAATTTGGGGGTGCAAGGATTGTGGCAAGGTGAAGGCCGGGGGTGCTTACACATTGAAGTGAGTGCTGCACTATTTTTCTGCTTTCTGCTTAGCAGTGTTGATGTCTATCATTTTCTTTGGTTGTAATTTCATATTTTGTGATGTTTACAGTACTGCTAGTGCCGTTACCGTGCGAAGCACAATTCGTCGGTTGAGAGAAGCAACTGAAGGTTGATTGGCAATTGGGGAATGTGCAATTGTGCGATTTTAGTAGAGTGAAGTGTGTTATGGGTGGATTTTATATGTTGATTTTAAATCTAGTAACTTGAATTTGACTATCGATGATAAAGACAATCTGTTCCAAGTTTAATCATATTCAGGCAATTGAATTATTAGACTGCTTGTTTGTCACATATGGCCTTCGTGACTTTTGTTCCCAAAGTAAAAGTCAGACCTTTTTGGAAGCAACTCTGTAATGTTTCTTATGATTGCGTTTCTGCTTGAAGAGCAATGCTGGATGCTTCTGGTTCGTTTAGATTTCTCTGGATTATTTCGTGTCTGGATCACGATGTATGATGGCTGTGATTGGCAAATAGGTTTGTCCTTTTCTCCTGCGGGACATCTTTCGTGCAGCCTTCGGGTTATTGGTAAAAAAGTAGGTTGGTCTTGTAAGGTGATCGGACTCTTGGTAATGCGGTAATGCTTCTGATGCTCCAGGTCTTCCACAGGCATCGCAAAATTCTTGCAACCGTGGAGATCTAAGCTGCAGTTGCTCTCTCGAATACGATCTCTCATGCTATCATTGGAAGGCTAATGATAAAAAATAACCACCCCGTTATGAACAATTGAAGTGACGAAACCCACAAGTTTGATTAGACATCTACTGATCCCCTGCTTTTCGTTTAATACGCAGATGTTAGCAGTATTCGTTTAGATGCAGACTCTCATCCGGTCAACCTCCTTTTGGAGTGTTATACAGGATTGCGTCCATCCATCATATACTCTTTTTTTATATAATATCGTTTGCACATGCCTGGTTGTAGGCAACATATAATATGTGAATATCGTAGCATTCTTTTCTATTGTTTTAGCCTACATGCTAACCCATCCCCTACAACATGGAGCTGGAACCATATGGACGCTTGATTTGATTTGTTGTTGGTCCATCTCAGACCTGCTTCCCAGCAATGGTAGAACGTCAAAACCACCCAGCTTTTGGCTTGGATCAGCGAACCGCATCCTCTCATCAGGCTTGTTAAACCATGACGAAGGTTTAAATAATGGCTGACAAACCGTTATAAAAGTGACCATGCTGATTATAGGTTTAACTTTTTTTTTTTTTTTGGCTATCATGACAATTTTTTCACTTCTAACGTAAAATCAAATCTCGGCACTAATTCAAATGATGTATCTTATTCCATAAGTAATTCATATACATCATTGTTCTTTTTTGTCATTATTAATAAAGCAGATACTTGGGACAGTAGAATAATATTTTTTTTCAGAATGACTCATAACGACAACAA
Source organism: Areca catechu (assembly GCA_021397845.1). Lineage (NCBI taxonomy): Eukaryota > Viridiplantae > Streptophyta > Magnoliopsida > Arecales > Arecaceae > Areca > Areca catechu. The sequence goes on from CM038039.1 coordinate 32,817,819, forward strand.
TAATTATTAAAGATAAGTATTTTTGTTCTAACGGTAAAAAGCTCCATTTCATTTAAGCCAAAAACTTGAGTCGCATCAAATATTTATGTCAAATCTTCTTAAGCAGTGCTTTGAGATGCGGTTGAAGGGTGGTCAGATGCGTGGCCATCTGAACAACGTAAGAGAGATTACCATCGGCCACTCTAAAATCCCTGGTAATTTCCTTCACCTGCCAGGAGAAAAGATTGCTTAATAACAATAATCTTGTTCAACATGACTGGTTAGCCCGGAAGAACAAATGCTATGATACTTGAAAGCCATAAGCATTTGATGGAAAAAATTTGAGTAAATTTGATAAGTTTCAACATAGTTGCATAGCCCAAGGCAGAAGAATCACTCTTGACACAACGATGGTTGGTAATGACTTCCACAATATGTTTTGCACAAGGAAAACACCAGAGAACTGTGAATTAGGGATCTAGCAAATATTTTAGCGTGGAAGAAGGTCAATAGCTGCAAGTCACATGCTATTGAGATCAATGGAATCAAGGAAACACAAACCATTAAAATGTATATGGCAACAACAATTTTACATGATAATGCTGTGGTAAAATGACTGCTTCTGACTACGTTCGGAGGGAAAATTACTTTGGTTTTCTTTTCTGCTAATTGTATCAGTGCTGATCAACATCTCAAAACTTCCCCTTTTTGATTGTACATCTGTATTTGTTAGTCTTTGGCTATAAACTCTGAACTATTTTCAAATTTTTGTTGTATGTAACAGAGGTAAAGCAAGAGTTTTTTTTTTTTCCCTTTTTGCTAGTTCGTCATTGAGGGCAGACATCTCTCATAATTATTGGATGTCTTTACAGAGGCAACAGTTTTCTCTTACCTTTGGTATATCGGGGTCGAGGAGCATGGTGAAATGATTCTATTTTGCCACGGAGCTATGATCCAGGAAAAGATTATCAGGCGGGAATTGAACATGAAAGTGAGCAACATATGCATGCACCAAGGAGTAATTTATTCCTCAAGGAGCAAAGTTCCACACTATATTGTAGATATTTCTATTTACTCCATTCAATCCTTGTCTTCCTATCAGTTCTACCTTTTCAAGTGTCATTTTTTGAAATATGGAAAGCATTGGATCGCAAGTACATAGGAAGGAAAAATCAGAAAAAAAAAAAAAAAAAGAGGAAAGAAAACAGACTTCTTTCCTTAGATAAAGCTAAATGCACAATTTATTATGACGAATATGCTAAACACGAGACATGAAAAAAAAAAAATGCAAGGACAAATAACTTTTCCCACAAAGTGCAGTCTGAAAAATGCAGTCATATAGCCAGCAAGAAGTAGATTGATGTACTTATTATTCACTAGAGCATAAAGAAGAACAAATGGTTGCATAGTTTCATATCAATGTGTTTCCAACAAAAGTACCTTTGCAGCATTCCCAACTAGTTCACTTTGAAGTGTCACAATCTTATGATTGGCATCGTAGGAACCCTTCTGCAAATTCATAAAACAGAAAAGAATGTCAATATGGAACAACATACATCACTAAATAAAGCTTTTGGTAATGCAAACTATAGCAAGAAATCAAGGTCATCAAATAATTAACACAAGCTTTTACGTATGCTTGATTATTTTTTTGGTAGGAAGCATGCTTGATTAAGCATTAATCTTTATCAATATCTATCCTCAATAAACATATTAAAAATCTCATTCTAAACACAAGCTTTACTTTGTATATATGGTGCTAGCTGGCATTTGCCAAACCAAACAATTTTGGGAATGCCAAGCCGTACTGGCAGCCAACCAGTGCAATTTAGCCATTTGATCTGGAACACCAGTGATAAATGGACAAGAGAGAAGTTAAGAGAAGAGAGAGAGAGAGAGAGAGAGAGAGAGAGAGAGAGAGAGAGAGGAGGGGAGGTGATGGGAAGGCCTGCTAAGGTCGCCAAGGCCTTTGGGGCTCCTCGTCCTCTGCTAGAGTGATTGGAGGAGAGAAGAGGAAGAGAAGCGGAGGGAGGGGAAGGTGGCGAAGAGGTTACTGAGTAAGTGAAGCTAGTAAATTCATTGCCAAATTCATTGCTCATTATGTTTTTTTAAAAAAATATGATGAACAGGGATGACCACCCTTATACCGAAGCCATGGCTCCACGAGGGCCATTTCAGCTGTCCGGTGGCCATTGTGGTCACCCGACCGCCTCTTCGCCACCTTTCCCTCCCTCCCCCCCCCCCCTCTCTCTCTCTCTCTCTCTCTCTCTAATAGCCTTAGCGGAGGACACAGAGGCTCGAAAGCCTTTGTAGCCCTTTAGTGGCCACTGCTGGTGCCCCCCCCCCCCTCTTTTCCTCCCCGGTTCTCATCTTTTCATGTCGGTACGATCTGATATGAGAACGTATTGACTTGTACCACTAACTGGCTGGCATGAGTCAGGTTCCAAGTTAGCGAACCTTGGTGCTAGCTTTATGAATTCGAAACAGATGAATCAAGGATTGAGAAATTTCTACAGGTACACCTCAAATGCAACATGAATCAGACAACTGAATTCTTAGCCATGGCAACATCATTCCAAGAGGGGCCTGCATTTAAACGAGGAAGACCAGTGAATGAGAAGGAAAATCTAAATTTCAGGCTTCATTATCTATTGTGAGCATCCATTAAAAAGCATTGTTTACCCGAATTCTTCATTAGACAGCATGTATCAACGTCACAACCCATTTGATCGACCAAAACAATCTCTTTTGTTTTGTTCTCATGGGCAAAAATTGCCAAGAGATGCCATTGATAGGCTATCATAGTGACGCTCCATGGTAGCTGATATTTCCCTTCAAGTTGCCTGATAGCATTATAGGGTTAGGCCTTGAATACTAGTTGATGTTTTCTATTTGTCTTCTCTTTGTCCGTGAATTCTCCCTTTTTGGTGTCAATTGTCATGCAACTCCTCGTCAATAGATTCTCTTTCGGATCTTTGTTCGTTCCTTATATATATATATATATATATGGAACAATTTGGGGGGAAAAAAAAAATCGTGCGAGGCTCATTAACATATATATGTGGAACAATTTGGGGGGGGGGGGGGGGGAAATCGTGCGAGGCTCATTAACTTGGTAAGAATATTGCTTCATAATCATAACCCAAATATCATGCCATAAATGAATGAACCCTTTTAAAAAGTAAAAACAGGGGAAGATTACCAATTGGGACGGATTTATTAAATAGAGAGGATAGAAGAGGAAGAAGAGTACCTGGACCTCCACAAGACCGGTGCTTTGGGCAATTACGACTTCGATGGAGCCGTCGGGTTTAGGCCGCCAGTAGCCACTTTCGGCATGCATCGGCTCGCCGGAGGTCAGCTTCCATGTCTTCTGGGAGTATGCTATCACTGGCTGTGCTCCACCCCATACCACACACCAGAGAAATCAAAAGATGACATAATAATAACAATAATCAAACGAAGACATGGGGATTATAGTTTAGAACCTTTCCGGAGTGGGAAAATTGGAGCTCTTCGCCATAGCGGAAGGAGTTGATAGTCGGGAAACCGCCCTCTCCTTCCCCTCTCCACCTCCCGAGTAGAAACGAAAGAGAGGCTATCGCCGGATGAAGCGGCGGCGGTGCCGGCGGCGAAGGACTGGAACCCACAGCTCCCCCTTCCATCTCTGTCCCTCGCCCGATCGCTCCGAAATGGGATAATCTCTGGTCCCTCCGTTGACGCAAGGGAACGCCGCGAGGGCAAAGGATCGAGGAGGCCGCCGCCTTCGCTCCGTTTAGTCGCTCGGCCGGCTGACTTTTCTGGTGTGTTGCCCATCACTCGGCACACCACAGCTAACCAATCATGGACCTAAACGTTGAAACTTGACTTTTACCCGTTTAAGCTTTTTCGAATAAATAAAAGATTTTGCTACGATACTTCAAAACTTTTTTTATATTGTTGTTGTTGTTGTTGTTGTTGTTGTTGTTGTTGTTGTTGTTGCCGTCAGAATCGTTGTGGCCTGTAGCTGTTGGAGGCATCGGATTGCCGACCATCTTCCCGGGAGCTCTTCATTTTTCAGGACCTGCATGGAAACAAAGTTAGAGACCCGGGCCGGAAATTCCAGCAGGGGCGCTCTGACGGTAAGTCTATAATGATCCAGGAAACAGATCCTCCTGGTCGAGCCTCTCTTGATGGACTCCATGTTAGGAGGAGTGAGTGTGATGTGTATAGAAGTGAGAACGGACTGGGAGAGATGATAGTCGAGGAGGTCCGGTCTCCCTTTGTGGCCCTTTTGCTCCCTTCTCTTTCGTTGCCCTGCCTTTTGCTTACTCTTGGTGGGTTCTTTTTTAGTTTGGCCTGCCTCGGGATCTCCTCTATGCGGATAGGTGCGTGCGGCGAGGTACCGTGCCATGGACAGGACGTCTTTTCTGACATGCGGTAGGGAAAGCTTCCATGCGCCCTGACATTCCCTCCGGTCACCCCATTCCGGGGAACTTGGCTGGGCCTTGATCAGCGAGCCACTTCCCTTGGGATTCGTGCTTTCTGACTGGCTCCCCTCTTCTGGTGGTACGGGTAGTTGGTGAAGGGCATGGTGCCTTGGTCATGGAGCTTCCTTCCTTTATGGTGTAAGTGACAGCGGTGGATAGTTATTGCGGTATGGTGGGTACTGCTTCGTGGCACTCGGGTGACCCGCCGGCGTCTTTGGAGGGGAGGTGCCGCTTCCTTAGTGGTTGGCGCCCTGGCTGAGGTGGTGGCCGAGCTGGAGGGCAGGACTAGGCTCCGCCGGGCTCGATCTCGAGGGATCTGACCTGGCGGAGGAGGGCGGCACGCGACCCCAGATCGGAGGGCCCGACCTCTAAGGGGCTCCACGTGGCGGAGGAGGGTTGAGCTTGACTCCAGACCGCGAAACTCGGCTTCGGGGTGCTCGATCTGGGGAAGTCGCTCAGCTCCGGCCTAGGCATCTTGTTCTCACGGGAGCCGACCTGGCGGAGGACGGTGCTCAATCTCGGCAGGCGGCCCCGGTGCTTTAGGGAGCTCGGCCCGACAAGGAAGCTCGGCCCGGGAAAGGAGCCCGGGAGGTGATATCCATCGTGGCAGCGTACTCTGACATGGCATCTGATAGGTGTTCCACATCAGTGGTCCTGCCACATCATTTGCCCCCGACTCTCGAGGCTAGTTAGTGCGGGTCGCTCGGGGTGAAGGGAGTAATTGTAGTGCTGACGTGGAAAGGTGAGGATCCGGCATAGTAATAACTGCGATCGACGGTGCTGTGTGAGGTGGTCCCTTGGGCTAGTGCGATGTCGCCACGTGGCCACGTCCGAGGAGCAGTTATTACAGGCACGGGATTCAGAGCAGCTACAGTCGGAATAAGGTGCCTGCCCCGTCGATCAACGACACGTGGTAAGCATCCATCGATGGGGGAGCCATAACGGTACGGTCGGGCACCGGTCACTTCGAAAAGAAAGGTAACTTTTCCAAAACCCATCTTCTTTCGAATTTTTCGCGCCTGCAGTCGTATAAAGGCTCTTCTTCTGTCACCCCCGGCCGTCTCTGTCCTCCCAAGCTCTTAGCAGGTTAGTCTCCTTCCTTCTCCCACTTGTCGACTAGGGATCCCCTTAGATTTTCCTTCACCTTCTTCTTCCCTTACCATGACTCGTTTCGGTCCGAACTTCCGTCCTTCTTGCCAGGCTGAGGCCGGGCCTTCTAGGCCAAAAACTCCTTCTTCTGACGAGGAAAGGGAGGCGGCACACTAAGAGTTTAGCAGATGGCGTCCCCCTAGTCCCGTAGCTATTAGGGAACCCGGGTCAGTTCCTCCACCTCATCCGCCCTCTCTTCCTGCTCCTGTCTTCGAACCCCCTCGGTCAACAGGTCCCGGAGGGATTGCTTTGGTGATCACCGCCATAGAGCTCGTGACCATCCGGGATAATTATGATATCCCGAAGTCCGTCCGACTTTCGGTCCTTCGTCTGAGGGAATGAGTCACTTCTAATGGCCCTCGTTGGATAGCTTTTTATGAGGAGACCTTCGCCGGGGGCCTCCGATTTCCTTTCCATCTATTTTTTCTCTCTGTTCTAACCAACTACCGTCTCGTTCCTACCCAGCTTGTTCCGAATGCCATCAGGACGATCTTTTGTTTCATCGGGATAGTCGCCGACTTTTCTCTGTTCAGGGTTTTCTTCATCTTGAAGCACCACCCCTCTGAGGAGGGGTGGTGGTCTCTTTCTTCCTACCCTCGGGATATTAGGTTTGAGCTCCCCTCTTCCATCAAAGGGTGAAAGAGTAGGTACTTCTTCGCCTCGGTCGAGGGGATAGACTAGGCTTCGAGCGACCCAGACCGATCTCCCAATCGGGACTCCTCGGTCGAAGCGATCGATCTCGATCTGTACGAGCAGCTTCGCTCTTCCGAGATCCCTCCACTCAAGGTCCTGTTGTCGGAGCAGAGTCTCCACGAGGCCGGGGTGGCTCGACGTAGGAGTCGGGTGAGTTCGGCTCAACCAAGCTTTTCTTCATCTCTTTCCTCCCCCCTTTCTTTTTCTTTTTTTTTTTGAGCTTAGAGCTGACTGTGTCTTCCTTGGTGCAGGCATGAAGTTCTCGATGGACCAACTGCTCACCTTCACTGAGGAGCGGAATCAATCGGTGGAGGCTGGCGAGCTCGCTCTGAAGAGTGCTCGCGTGGATGACTGTATGGGGTCGGCACGGCCCGAGCCAGCCGCATCCATTTCTGAGCGGAGGCAGAAAAGGGCAGCAGAGCCCGTCCCGGAGCCTCTGAGGCAGCACGATCCGACTCTGGCGCTCGAGTCCGAGGTGGTGGCCCAAGCCAGGTCGGCCGCGGCTGCTGCTGCGGTGGCCACCCCTCCTCCGAAGATCATTGAAGTCGAGGAGGGCGGGGAGTCAGAAGGTACAAGGCCGGCATCAGTGGCGCGGCCCAAATTGGTGCCGAGCTCGTAAATTGCATCGAGAGCTTCTCCCGTCGTGGAGGAGTCCGCATCGGCGGCGGGCCAGAGAGATAGGGACTATCGCCAGGTCCCTTTCAAATTGGGGCCCAACGTCTCCCTTGTGAAGGACCCGAACCTCGTCGAGCGGATGATGGACTTCTCCATCCAGTCCTCTGACCAGCGAGAAGGGAGTGGGAGACTCCTCGGTGACATCATCAGCATGTCCTTCTCCAACCTCTACGCCGTAAGTTTCCTCTCGCCCTGCTTCATTACTCTCGATGTTCCCTGATGTTGCGACTAACACTTTCTCTGATGCAGCAAGGTAGGGAGCTCGTCCTTATCCGGGACTTCTGCTGCAACTGGGCCAGGAGGGACAAGGAACAGCTGGCGAAGCTCGAGTCCCTGAGGATCGAGGTGAGGTGGAAGAACGACGAGGCCTAGGAGGCCAATATAAAGGTTAAGAGCCTCACGGGTGAAGTCACCACCGCCGAGCGGCGCAAGAGAGAGGTCGAGGGGGAGCTTGATGCGAACAGGACTAGGCTGAAGGAGCTCCGAGTCGAGTCAGAGGTGGCGAAAGAACAGGCTGTCTCTGCTGAGAAGAAGGCCGCGGCTGCTGAACAAAGGGCTGCGGAGGCGGAAGCGAGGGTTTCCGCCGCCACCAGCTCGGTCGAGGCAGCGTAGAGGGGGATGGCTGAGGTGATCCGTCGGGCTGAACGCTCGGAGGAGAGGTTATCTGAGGTGTCCCGCCAAGCAGAGGCCGCAAGGAAGGAGATCGTTGATGCGGTGGCCAGTTTCAAGGCCGCCCCGGAGTACTTGGCGGACTTCAAGGAAGCGGTGATGGACTCTTTTTACAAGGGGTTTGTCTACTGCCAGTCCCAGTTGCACGGCATCATCTCGGATAAGTGGATGGCCGCGCTCCAACTCCCGGGCGTGAGGATTCCATTCCCGTCGCCGGCCCCGGTGGAGGAAAGTGCTGAACCGACCCCGCATACGATGATGGTTGAACCGGCCCCGCAGGTGGCAGCAACCGAACCGGCTCCGACAGCGATAGCAGCTAAGGCAGCTCCAAGGGCGGTAGCGGCTGAGGGAGTCCCTCCAACAGTAGTCACCGAAGAACGCGCCCCGACGGCGAAGGATGAGGAGGGAGAGATCTAGGTTGGGTGCCATTTAGGTAAGGCACCGACTGAGTAGAGTAGGACCCTTAGGTCCTTTGTAATTTTTCCTTTTTGTTGGTCTGGGCAGCCTGGCATGTCAGGGCCCGGGGAATAATGTAATACTTTTCATGAAGTAATGAAGGGTACTTTTATCAGTCCAATCCCCTTTTTTTTTGTACAGGGGGGTTAGTGAGGAGGGCTTCACTTCATCTGGGCTCGGGTCTTTGAAGCCAGAGAGCTGAGCTCGAGGATTTGCCTTCCAGAGAGCCGGGCCCCGGGTTTTGAAGGCCTGAGAGCTGGGCTCGGGTTTTGGATGCCTGAGAGCTGGGCTCAGGTCTTGGATGCTTTGGAGCTAGGCTCGAGGCTTTGGTACCAGAGAACTGGGCCCCGGGCTTGAATGCCTGAGAGCTGGGCTCAGATCTTGGATGCCTTGGAGCTAAGCTCGAGGCTTTGGTGCCGGAGAGCTAGGCTCAAGCTGGGCCCCGGGCTTGAATGCCTGAGAGCTGGGCTCAGGTCTTGGATGCCTTGGAGCTAGGCTCGAGGCTTTGGTGCCGGAGAGCTGGGCCCCAGGCTTGAATGCCTGAGAGCTAGGCTCAGGTCTTGGATGCCTTGGAGCTAGGCTCGAGGCTTGTCTTCCGGAGAGCTCGGTTCCGAGTCTTGGTTGCCTGAGAGCCGAACCCAGGAGTTGGTGTCTTGGAGCTGGGCTCGAAGACATCTTGGCCGGAGAGCTGGGCACCGGAGGTGTTGGTGTCTCAGAGCTAGGCTCGAAGACATCTTGGCCAGAGAGCTGGGCTCCGGAGGTGTTGGTGTCTTGGAGCTGGGCTTGAAGACATCTTGGCCAAAGAGCTGGGCTCTGAAGGCGTTGGTGTCTCGAAGCTCGGCTCGAAGACATCTTGGCCGGAGAGCTGGGCTCTGGAGGTGTTGGTGTCTCGGAGCTGGGCTCGAAGACATCTTGGCCAGAGAGCTGGGCTTCGGAGGCGTTGGTGTCTCGGAGCTGGGCTCGAAGACATCTTGGCCAGAGAGCTGGGCTCCAGAGGTGTTGGTGTCTCAGAGTTGGGCTCGAAGACATCTTGGCCGAAGAGCTGGGCTCCGGAGGTGTTGGTGCCTCGGAGCTGGGCTCGAAGACATCTTGGCCGGAGAGCTGGGCTCTGGAGGCGTTGGTGTCTCGGAGCTAGGCTCGAAGACATCTTGGCCGGAGAGCTGGGCTCCGGAAGTGTTGGTGTCTCAGAGTTGGACTCGAAGATATCTTGGCCGGAGAGCTAGGCTCCGAAGGTGTTGGTGTCTTGGAACTGGGCTCGAAGACATCTTAGCCAGAGAGCTGGGCTCCGAATCTTGGTCACCTGAGAGCTGAGCTCAGGAGTTGGTGTCTTGGGGCTGGACTCGAAGACATCTTGGCTGGAGAGCTAGGCTCCGGAGGTGTTGGTGTCTTGGAGCTGGGCTCGAAGACATCTAGGCCGGAGAGCTGGGCTCCAGAGGTGTTGATGTCTTGGAGCTGGGCTCGAAGACATCTTGGCCGGAGAGCTGGGCTCCGGAGGTGTTGGTGTCTCGGAGCTAGGCTCGAAGACATATTAGAAATTTTCCTGCAAGGCAGACAACTATTTGTGCAAAAGAAAATCTTCATTATTACTGGAAGAAAACGTTACATTACTTATAGTATCTTCTCAGGTTGCAGGCATTCCACGTTCGAGGGAACCTGACGTCGTCGAGATCCTCGAGATAGTAGGCCCAATATGAGAGGACCTCAGCCACCTTGTAGGGGCCCTCCCATTTTGGTGAGAGTTTGCTGCACTCCCGAGGCTGAGACGCTTCAGCTCGGCGCAGCACCAAATCCCTGTGCCTGAAGATTTTCGGCCTCACCCGTGCGTTGTAGTACCGGGCCACTCGTTACCGGTATGCCGCCATCCGGAGCTGGGCTTTGTCCCTTGATTCTTTGAGGAGGTCTAGGTTGAGTAGGAGGTGTGCCAAATTCTGTGCTTCATTGTATTGCTGCACTCGTAGTGTGGGCACGCTGAGCTCAACCGGAATGACTACCTCGGATCCGAAGACAAGGCTGAAGGGCGTCTCATTAGTCATCGTCCTGGGCGTGGTGTGGTAGGCCCACAGGATCTCGGAAGTTCTTCCGCCTATCTGCCTTTAGCTTGATCCACCATGGTTTTGAGCCCTTGGAGGACGGTCCAATTGGTCACCTCGGCCTCCCCATTTATTTGGGGATGAGCTACCGAGGTGAAGTGATGTTGAATACCATGCTCGGCATAGAACCCTTTGAGCTACCGATTCTCAAATTGTCGCCCGTTGTCGGTGATGATGCAGTGGGGGAGTCCGAAGCGGCAAATAATCGATTTCCAGAAGAATTGGCGGATATTGGCTTCGGTGATCCGAGCTAGCGGTTCTGCTTTGACCCACTTAGTGAAGTAGTCAATTGCCACTAGCAAGAACTTTCGTTGTCTAGATGCAGGGGGAAATGGCCCTAAGATGTCCATTCCCCACTAAGCAAAGGGCCAGGGAGATGAGAGCTGGGAGATCGGTGCTGCCGGTTGGCACTGTATGTGGGCGTGGTGCTAGCATTTAGCGTACTTTCTGACAAAGTTGGTTGCATCCTCCCTCATGGTCTCCCAGAAGTACTCCTGGCGAAGTGCTTTATAAGCCAGTGTTCTCCCCCCCACATGGTTCCCACAGAGGCCTTCATGTATCTCCTGGAGCACGAAGGTTGCCTCTACGAGCCTGAGGCATTTTAGGAGCGGATAAGAATGAGACCGGCGATAGAGCTGGCCTTCCATCAGAATGAACCAGGAGGACTTCTTCTTGACGAGGCCGGCTTCCACGTGGTCCTCTGGCAGGGTTCCATCAATAATGTACCAACGTACCTGTCCATCCAGCTCGACTCGAGGGTGACCTGGTGCACCTCCTCTGAGCTTTCATAGCTTGGATTATCGAGGTACTCGATGTAGGCGCGCCCTAGTGATGGGTCCGGAAGGGTTGCAAGCCTTGACAGCGCATCCGCGCGTGCATTCTCCCCTCAGGAGACATGGAAGATGGTAAAGCGTCGGAAGCCTACCATGCTAGAGCAGACTCGATCCAGGTACTTCATCATCTAGGGGTCTCTGGCCTCATATTCCCCAGAGACTTGCCCGGCAACCAGTTGGGAGTCGGTAAAGACTTTCAGATTCTTCATGCCCAGCTCGCGGGAGACTTTCAGACCCGCGAGGAGCGCCTCGTACTTCGCCCGGTTGTTTGTCACGGCGAACTTGAAGTAGAGGGCACACTCTGCCACCACCCCATCGCCGTTGGCGAGGATGAGGCATGCTCCACTTCCGTTGGAATTAGACGCGCCATCCACATTGAGGATCCAGGGTTCCTCCCCCAGTCCGAGCTCTATTCGGTGCTCCATTGTTGTCTACTCTGGTTCCTCGATGAGCCCAGTGCATTTGACCACGAAGTCGGCTAGGACTTGGGCCTTCTGTGAAGACCTTGGCCGATACGCTATGTCGAACTCGTCGAGCAGCAGGGACCACTTGGCCAGCCTCCCGGAGGTTTCGGGGTGGCTAAGTATGGTCCTCAACGGTTGATCCATCACGACCATGATAGGGTGTGCTTGGAAATAGGGCCTAAAGTGCTTAGCAGACATTATTAGTGCAAAAATAAGTTTCTCAGAGTAAGTATACCTGATCTCCGTATCATGGAGGATTTTGCTGGTATAGTACACCGGCTTTTGAGATCCATCCTCGTCTACGCGGATGAGAACCGAGCTGACGGCTCCAGGCGTGATTGCCAGGTAGAGTAGGAGTTCTTTCCCTTCTTCCGGTCTGGAGAGCTGAGGAGAGGCCAGGAACTCCTTCAGTTCTTCAAAGGATGTCCTGCACTCCTCCGTCCAGGTGAAGTCGTGCGTCTTGTACAGCGCCTTGAAGAAGGGAAGGCAGCGATCGGCCGACCTCGAGATGAACCAGCTCAGGATGGTGATATGCCCCGTCAAGCGCTGAACCTTCTTCTTGGACATCGGGTGCTCCATGTCGACGATCGCCTGGACCTTCTCCGGGTTGGCTTCAATCCCCCTCTGAGTGACCATGAAGCCCAGGAATTTTCTCGCCGCCACTCCGAAGGTGCACTTCGCGGGATTCTACTTCATTCGATGCTCTCGGAGGTTGTGGAAGGCGAGGTCGGTGATGTGGTCCGAGCTTGGTTTGCTCATGATAAGCATGTCATCCACGTACACCTACATGTTCCGGCCGATCTGGTCTTTAAAAATCCTGTTGACCAGGCGCTGGTACGTGGCTCAACGTTCTTCAAACCAAAGGGCATCATCCAGTAACAGTATGTCCCTTGGTCGATGATGAAGGCGGTGTGCTCCTCGTTCTCAGGATGCATCCGGATCTGATTATATCCAGAGAATGCATCCATAAACAAAAGCAGATTATGCACCAACGTGGCGTCTACTAGCTGATCGATCTTCGGCAGGGGAAAGCTATCTTTCGGGCATGCTTTGTTGAGGTCGGTGTAGTCCACACAGATCCTTTACTTGCTATTGTTCTTCTTCACCATCACCAAATTCGCCAGCCAGCTCGGATATTGCACCTCTCGAATGAAACTAGCGGCGAGGAGTTTGCCTACCTCCTCATTGATGGCCGCCTGCCTTTCCGGGACGAAGCTTTTTTTCTTCTGCCGAACTGGCTTATACTTTGGGTCAATACTCAGCTTGTGAGTGATGACGTCGGGGGCAATACCTGGCATGTCCGCCACCGTCCAGGCGAACACATCCATGTTCTTTCGCAGAAACTCCAAAAGGTGGGTCTTCTCCTCGTCCTGCAGCTGGGCTCCAATCTGCACCATTCTTGCAGGGTCGTCTCCGAGCGGATAGGAGAGCAGGCGCTCGACCAGGCCTCCGCTGGGGTCTTAAGCCCTTTGGTCAAGGACGTCTGCCATGGGATCACCCTCGGAAGACTTGGCCCCACGGAAGGTTTGGAAACAATGCTGCACCGGCTAGGGTGCTCCCCTCATCTCCCAGATGCCGTAGAGAGTTGGGAACTGCACAAGAAGTCTCCTAGTGGAGACGATGGCATCGAGCAGATTGAGCCCGGGGTGACCTAGAATCACGTTGTAGGCCGAAGGGAGCCTGACAACCGTGAAAGTTACCATCACGGTGCTCTGCCGAGGTAGGGTCCTGGCAGTAACTGGGAGGGTAATTTCTCCCTCCACCCTCACAGAATCACATGTGAAACCAACAAGGGGGGTGTACACAGGTCTGAGTTGAGCAGAAGAAAGATTCATCCTGGTGAAAGCATCGTAGAAAAGCAAATCTGTGGAACTATCACTATCAACCATGATGCATTTTACAGGATGCTTCGCGATCGTCATCTCGACGACCACGGCATCATTATTTATATTTTTTCTCCCGTCTTCTCCCTCTCTCATAAAGGGGAGTACATTTTCAGAATGCCCTACCCCCCGGGCCTTCTTGGATGCATGCTCGGCTCCCCAGCATGTCATCCCTACCGGCTTCTCGGTAGGGTAGTTGTCGACCGCCAGAACTGGCAGGAGAGCGATGAGCACCTGGGGCTCTGCTTAAGTTCTGCCCCCCACAAACCTTCCGAAGTAGCCCCTCTTGATGAGCTATTCGATTTTCTACTTGAGATTGCGGCATTCCTCGGTGTCGTGGTCGTGATCACGGTGGAAGCGGCAATACCGCGTTTTGTCACGGCCGATGGACGAGTTCATCGGAGGTGGGTGCCTCAGATAGTTCTCGCCTTCAATCTTCATAAGGATCTTTGTCCTCGAGGCGAGGAGGGGGTGTAACTCTTTTCAGGAATGGGAGCGCCCCTAGGGCCTCAGGCCTTGCCGGGAGTTCAGAGCAGGTGATCCCGGCTTGTGCATCCCGGACGCTTCGGTGAGGGTCGGCTTCTTCAGTGGCCTCCCGTCGAGCTCCCGCATCGTACAATCCGCCTCCTCGGCGTGGATGTATTTCTGAGCTCGGAGGAGAAGCTCGGAGTAGGTCTTCGAGGACTTCTTGTCGAGCGAGTAGGTCAGGCGGGAGGTCCTGAGCCCTCGCTTCAGAGCCAGCATCGCAACCGGCTCCTCAAGGTTGTAGATCTCCAATGCGACAGGCTTGAAGCGGGCCACGTAGTCCCGCAATGGCTCGTGGTCCTGCTACCTGATGGAGAAGAGGCTGTCTACCTCTTGTGGCATCTTCTGACAGGCATCGAAGTGGGCCACGAACCTCTGCCCTAGTTGGGCGAAGGAGTTGACGCTCTCCGACTCTAGGTAGGTGAACCACACCAGGGTTGCCTTTCGGAGAGTAGCAGGAAAAGCGATGCAGAGGAGGGCGTCGGTGGCTTCCTGGACCCTCATGAGGGCCCGGTAACTTTTCAAGTGGTCCAGGGGGTCAGTGGTCCCATCGTAAGGATCCACCTGCGGCATATGAAACCGACGCGGGATCGGCTCCCTTTGGATCTCTTGGAAGAATGGGGGACGGGCGTCGTAGCCCACTGACTCACTAGCGGAGCCCGATAGATTATCAAATCGGTGGGATAATTTTGCCAGCTTGCGATCATGTTCTTCCAGGCGCTTCTCTGCCATGCACCTGACGGCTTCATTAGTGGACCCCTTCGCCGAAAGAGACAGAGAACGTGGCACGGGTGCATGGTGTCCGTGACGGGGGGTCCTGCTCTTTCGGCTTTGGCAGGGTTTAGATGCCCCTCGCTCGAGGTTTGGCGAGCGGCTCTCCCTGTCGGCAGACTAGGCTCATTGCTTTTTCGCATGAGTTTGGTGGCTACCCCTGTTGTAAGTAATGGCTCGCGGCTATGAAGTTCTTCCTTGGAAGGAACGCAGGCTGTCACGGGAGGCTGCGGCATGGGCTGCGGGAGTTCCTGGCTGCTGGTGAGTAGCCAAGGACCGGTGATGGTACTAAAGCTGGCGTATTGCCGTGGCAAGGATATGCACCTGCTGGGCGAGTGCAGCCAGCTGAGATTCCGGCGGAGGCGGTTGAGATGGAGCGGATGGTTCCATCTCTGGGTCGTGCGGGTTCTCCCGGGAGGGAGAGTCTCCCACATGGCTGGTGGAAACCACTCTCGCCCTTGTCGTCACCATCCTTCCGTCGGACTGCTTGTAAAGGTGGGTTAAAGGTGGATCAAAGATCGCTTCGCTCTCTCTTCCTGGCGCGCCAATCTGTTGCCGCCAGGATCGCCGTGGCCTGTAGCTGTTGGGGGCGTTGGATTGCCGACCGTCTTTCCGGGAGCTCTTCGTTCTTTAGGACCTGCAGGAAAACAACGTTAGAGACCCGGGCCGGGGATTTCGATGGGGGTGCTTCAACGATCAAGTCAGTGACGATCCAGGAGAACAGATCCTCCTGGTCGAGCCCCTCTTGATGGACTCCACGCTAGGAGGAGTAAGTGTGATGTGTATAAAAGTGAGAACGGGTTAGGAGAGATGATAGCCGAGGAGGTCCGGTCCCCCTTTGTGGCCCTTTTTCTCCCTTCTCTTTCGTTGCCCTGCCTTTTGCTTACTCTTGGTGGGTTCTTTTCTTGTTTGGCTTGCCTCGAGATCTCCCCTGTGCGGACAGGTGCGTGCGGCGAGGTACCGTGCCACGGATGGGACATCTTTTCTGACATGTGATAGGGGAAGCTTCCATGCACCCTGACATTCCCTCCGGTCGTCCCATTCCGGGAAACTTGGCTGGGCCTTGATCGGCAGGCCGCCACCCCCGAGATTCGTGCTTTCTGACTGGCTCCCCTCTTCTGGTGGTACGGGTGATTGGTGGAGGGCATGGTGCCTTGGTCAGGGAGCTTTCTTCCTTTCTGGTGTAAGTAGCAGTGGCGGACAATTATTGCGGTATGGTGGGTACGGTTTCATGGCCCTTGGGTGACCCGCCGGCGTCCTTGGAGGGGAGGTGTCGTTTCCTTGGTGGTTGGCGCCCTGGCTGAGGTGGTGGCCGAGCTGGAGGGTAGGACTAGGCTCTGCCGGGCTCGACCTCGAGGGATCTGACCTGGCGAAGGAGGGCGGCACACGATCCCAGATCGAAAGGCCCGACCTCGAAGGGGCTCCACGTGACGGAGGAGGGTTGAGCTCGACTCTGGACCACGGAACTCGGCTTTGGGGGGCTCAATCTAGGAAAGTCGCTCAGCTTCGGCCTAGGCATCCTGTTCTCATGAGAGCCAACCTGGTGAAAGACGGTGCTCGATCTCGGCAGGCGGTCCAACGCTTTAAGGAGCTCGGCCTGACGAGGGAGCTCAGCCCGGGAAAGGAGCCCGGGAGGTGATATCCATCATGGCAACATACTCTGACATGGCATCTGACTAGTGTTCCACGTCAGTGATCCCGCCACATCATCATCATCATCATCATCATCATCATCATCATCATCATCATCATCATCATCATCATCATCATCATCATCATCATCATCATCATCATACCTTTCAATTTAAAATAGATGGTACCAATTTACCCATCAGCTATCAGTTGTAATCGGACATGATGCACTAAATAATTTATATTATGAAAATGATTAGAAGATAATAAAAATAATTTAGTACCGTAAATAATTAGAAGTTATTTTTTTTTCTTTTTTTTCTTTTTCACGGTGCATTATATAAGACCATCTCTTTTCCTTCCAAGAAAATTTTACCGTACCTTCACTTTCCTCAACCACTGGTAGCCACTACTACTATTTGACAATATCCAACTGATTTACCGTAATCTTGTCCCTTTGCTATATGATCCTTGCTTGTGCCCCGCTGTCTCGGCCTTCTCATTCTTAATCGATCAAGTTATATCCCATCCTTCGCTCCTTTCTTTTTATTGTCTTTAATTATTATGATTGTCTCGATCATTTCTTTTTTGATCTCCAATCGATGATCAAGTCGCATCCCCCCTCCATTTCTTCTTTTTCTTTGATCACCGCAGTCACCTCTTCCCCCAAGTAGAGGAAGGGAAAGAAGGGGGAGGGGGGGGGGGGCGAATGGCTGCGAGGAGATGGGTGTGGCATAAATATAGTGATACAAAAATATGACAAAAAATAATTTAAAAAGAATATAATTATTTTAAAAAATAATAAAATATATAAGAAAGAGGAGGGTGATATTATTGTAATATTTTTATTATTTTAATAATAAAAGTATTATAAAAAATATGGAAGCAATAAATATAAATAAAATATGTCGGCTGCAAAAAAAAATAAATTTTTGAAAAAAAATACTAATCAGCCATCATATCAATATGTCCCTGTTTTGATCATCAATCCAATTTTGTAACTCATGACACCATCTACATCAACATGTCTATGCATTGCATCAATTTTGAAAGATGTTATATGGTTGAGCTGGGTACTACAAGAAAAAGGATAAAAAACAACTCTTTTCTGCCGACGCTAATGGAGAGCGTCAGAAAAAATTATAGATTTTCCGACGCTTTTTTATTAGCGTTGGGATAAACATGCTTTAACGACGAATTTTAGCGTGGGAATGCTCTCCTCCCTGCTTCCGCTCGAACCGCCGCCTCCCTTCTCCTTCATCTCCTCCTCCTCCTCCTCCATCTCCTTCATTCGTACCGGCTCGCTCGAGATTTTTTGTCTTCGAGACTTCTCTGATCACCGGGGCTTCAACGAGATCCCATCCCTTTGGAGCTCTATATAAGCCCCTCCCTCTTACCCCGTCCGAAAATAGAATGACGATATCTCAGAGTAAAAGAGAAGAGAGCAGCGCGCGCTCTCTCTGTCTCTTCCTCTTTCTCTCGCTAGTTCTCCGAAGTCCAAGCAATGCAGTTCGGCAAAACCCTGGCGCTCACCGGTTCTTCAAAGCCGCCAAGTCCTCCCCCGCCGGCACCCTCCTCCCTGCCCTCCTCCGCGCCACCAAGCTGTCCTCTTACTTCCGGCACCTCCTTTCGGACTACAGCGATGAGCGGGGGCTCCTCCGCCCGTTCCTCCAGTGGCGGGCCCTCTTCCAGTCGGCGGAGCGGCTTCCCCTCCCTGTCGGTGATGCCCTGGCCGATTGTATCCGGCAGCTGAACCGGGAACGCCTCCACCTCGACGGCAACTCCCTTCCCCCCTCCCTCCCTTCCCATTATCCAATCCCTTCCGATCGATCCCTAGCCCTATTGATCTGGCCGCGGCACCTCCCTCTCCCTCCCTCCCTCCATTCTCGGGCGATTCTGGCATTGCTTCCCGCGAATGGCAACTCCCTTCCTTTCTCCCTCCCTTCCCATTATCCGATCCCTTCCGATCGATCCCTAACCCTATTGATCTGGCCGCGGCACCTCCCTCTCCCTCCCTCCCTCCATTCTCGGGCGATTCCGGCGCTGCTTCCCGCGAATGGCAACTCCCTTCCTCCCTCCCTCCCTTCCCATTATCCGCTCCCTTCCGATCGATCCCTAAGACCCCAACCCCATGGTCAGCTGTGTGATCGTTAAGGATGGAGAGATCGTTGGCGAAGGTTTCCATCCCAAGGCTGGGTAGCCTCACGCCGAGGTATCTCAAAATTCCCCTTCGCCTCATGCATTGAGCCACCCCCTTTTTCAATTGTGTTGTATAATTTATTTGGTGTTTAGAATCTTGAACAAAAGAATAACTTCAATGATCCATAGCTCTTCTATAAATGATAAGATAATTTCTCCACTATCCACCGAGGTTGTTTTGTTCTATTTGCCGAATTTCTTTTCTATCATGCGATAAATATTTTTAGCATTTTATAATTTCTCATCTGGACTAATAAGTGCTAAATGTTTAGGTATCTAGTAAAAGTCTTTGTTATTAACAAGGGTACGATGCAGAAATACTATATTTATATTTGTGGTAAGTAGCCTTATATTGCTTTTTCCTCCCATTACACTCCCTCTTATATATTTTGTTGAGTTTCATAGTGTTTTTATTTATATGTGTATCTTGTAAGCTTATGTTAGGTTCTATTGATTTTTCTTAACCTTCTGATGTTAGATAAAATTTTATGTAATTGTTGTTTATATTTATTGACACCTTCCCCATTATAGTCAAAATTACAAAAAGAAATTGGTAATGCGTTCCAGTGATAACCTATTCATTAACTTGATAAAAATGAATTCTTTTAGCACAAGTATCTCATGCTGACATTTTATAAGTGACTTTTAGTTATGTAAGTATCTCTCTCTGTGTCTCACTCACACATATACATATTTTCTTATCTCTAATACATGGGTGTTCCAAACTACTGCAGAAATTGGAATGGGAAATCTCTTGCTTTTCAATTAAATCCTATCAAATCAGAGGAATTTGGAAGAAGGGATGACATAGGTTATTATTGAAGGAAGGAAAACATTTCTTCCTACATGATCATGTGTTGCTGGCAGGCTCCATTGTCTTGGACTTAGAGAGTCAGAAAGATGACCAATTCATATATCAGAAGGGTTGCCTTTTGGTCTCTCTGCTTGACAAGATTTTGCAGCTATGCTTTGATATCCTTGTTCTGTTGATCAAAAAGCGGCACTGAGCCAAATCTCAAAGCAACAACATACGTTGAAGGCTGTCATCCTTCGAAAATCTAGGGCTTACATCTTTTTTCAGTTTGAACAATGCTAAGCAAGTAATTGAAACTCAAACCTAGAATGCACCACATAGGGTCAACATTCATGGTAAGGATTTTGTTGATGCATAACAAAGTGTAAGATAAAGAAACCATTGGCATTGTAAGGTAGACCTTGCATTGGTCATCTGTGTTGTCGACTGGATCCTCTACTGCATGAGATTAAGTTGGACATTACTTGTTAGAACACCAGAGAATGAAGTTAGGAGTTCAAATCTCAACTTTTGAATTCATATCGGATTGTAAATAACATTTCAACTGAACTTACTTATTTTCACACCACAGAGAATAAAAAAAGAGTCGTTGACTATACATTTTTTTTTAAAACACACTTGGGGAATACTACCAGAAACATTAATTAAAAAAATACTTTTTTTTATAAAAGCGTCAGGGTTTCTCCGACACTTTAAAGCGTCGAGAATAAAGTTATTTCATGTGATTTTGAATAGCATCAGGAATAATATTATTCCCGATGCTTAAAAGCATCGGGAAAATCCTGACTTTTTACGGCGCTTTGAAAATTCGTCGGGAAAAGTTTTTTTCCACCCTTGCCTACGCGACGCTTTTTCCACATTTTTTAAAGCGTTGGAAAGGTTTTTCTCGATGCTTAAAAGCATCGAGAAAAGCCTAAAAAACGTCGGGAAATCAATTTTTTTTTGTAGTGGAGGATTAGATGAATATATGAACAAATGGTTAATTATTGGTAATACTCAAGAAAAATGCGAAAGCAGAATGTTATAAATGATATATGAAAGAAATAATTATATAAAAAAATCAAAGAGTATTATTATGATGAAATAATCAGATTGATTGATAAAGAGCCAAAAATAAAAGATCGATAATGTAAAAGTCCAATCAACTCATCTTTGAGGTATAATGTAAAAGTTTGACCATCTCGATTATGGGATATGGGATGAACGATTGACGAGCAAATCGACGATCAAATTTCATTGACCGATTAAGAGAAAATATCTAATAAATTTGACGGACAAAAAAGATAGCTATCATAACTAGAATATTGTTATAGCAGATGTCCATTACAATAAGAATAAGTAAATCTCAACAAAATATCGTTGAGGTTAACATAAAGAAGTTTCATCTAATAGAATTCAGTTACAACAAATACTATAAATATGGATAAGAGTGGACATCCGAAAAAAAGAAAATAAATTTTATACCAAGACTTTTCTATGATTTTCCTGTTTACTGAACCCTACTGTCTTAAGCATCGAAGGGTCCCCATCGAAAAATCTCCGATCTGGAACTTGTTTTGCAGGGATCCAAGGTAGCCAACAGGTGATTCCTGTAGGCAAAAGTCAATCATCATGATTCAACGTCAACAAGCATAGATCTCAAAGCATCCCAAATTTTATTATTCATCCACCTGAATATACATCAATGTATGACCAAACAGTGGATCCAACCGTAAGAAGGTGATTCCTACTCTCTCTCCCCCCCCCCCGGAACCAACAAATCTGGCTCCGTAAGGGAGACTTACATGTGGAGCCGAGCTAAAAACCAATTTCACCTTAGATTATAGGAGAAATTAATTCCCACTCCCCATTTTGACCCTACTATAACAAATCATTCATATTGACTAAAATTCTAACTTTCGGTCCTTCGTTAAAGATTTACCGTAAAACGACATCCTTTATGATATCATATTTTTCTAAAAAATATCCAAAATATCCTTTATCATATTCTGTTTTCTCCTCCACTCTATAATTCTATAATTTAAACACTTTCTCATATTCCATTTGTTGTTTCTGCACACAATTAACTAAATATGGTACGCAGTTAATTTAGTTCTACACATAATTAACTAAACCACGTACATAGTTAAATTACCACTACACATAATTAAATTGAGCCAGCTCATAGTTAATTTAACATTGCACATAGTTAATTTAATAGTACACAATTAAATTGAACGTACATATAATTAACTAAACATAGCACACGGTTATTTTACTACTGTACACAGTTATTTAATATTACATAGTTAAATTGAGCCTGTACATAATAAACTAAACGTAGCACACAATTATTTTATTACTGTATACAGTTATTTAATAGTACATAGTTAAATTGAACCTGCACATAATTAACTAAACGTAGTACATAGTTATTTTACTACTATACATAGTTATTTAATAATACACAGTTAAATTGAGCATACACATAATTAATTAAACAGAGCACACATGCAGTTATTTTACTACCGTACACAATTATTTTAGTTCGACACACAATTAAATGGTACACGGTTAATTTAGTTATGCACATAATTACCATTACACATAAAAGAAAAAAAAATTGAAATATGAATATTTTTGTTTTTTAAAAACTTAAAAATAAATATAAATCGAAAGTTATAGTTTGAGCCAACAAGGATAGAAAGTTTTAGTCCGATCTACGAATGGACGGGATGTTAAGTACCTTTGGATTATATAGCGACCGTAGAAAACATGGATGACCAGGTGAACGTGCCAACCTTGCAACGAATTAAAAATGGCTGGCAATCAAGCTCAACTTGGTGCAGCAGTTGGTTTTTTTCTATTCGTACTCATCATGAGGGTTCCATGCTTCCGCAAATGATTGGATCATTGCACGGTCCCTTATGCAGGACCAGTGGTATTTATAATTTTCTGTATTACTTTAAGCCTCCGAGATCGAGTTTGCTCGAGGGGAGATTCAGAAGTTTTCCATTACATGGATTGTTTCTTCCAAGACTTCCAAGTTCTCCCATTCACCATTGTTTTAGAGTTTGCTTACACGGTGATTATTGGCTACCGATGCAGCTCATGTTTCTTTTCCTAGACATGCTTGACATTCTATTCTATCTCCAGTTTTCTTCTATCTTATCTTACCAGGACCTCCAGATCGTGTCCTTTCTTGGATCTTCATGATCTGCTCGACCTCCTTGCAACTGTGTTGGTGTGCTCGATCTTGCTATGAGCCAGCCTATCTGATGATCTGTTTCAAAAATCACAGGAGCTATATATTGGTCTTCTCTCGGGCTACGTATCATGCATCAATCTTACTTGGTTTCAAGATGGTATCTTCTTTCATGCAGTTTTCAGTACAGAGGAGAAGATTATCGCTCTTGTTAGCATATTTCTTCTTACAGGGGGAATGTATATGGTTTTCGCTACTTATTTTATATTCATCACTCTTTCAGTTTTATATGCTCTTCTCTTATGTTTTTCACTATTCATTTTCTATTCTGCCATGATGTTCTTCCTTTTGCTGCTACGAGGGACGCTCGACACTCTTGGCCTTCTCCACGACTTCGGTGGCCTCGGGCCATCACTTTGTTGCAGTTATATATATCATCAGTTCTTTGTTCTTTCTATTAATTAAAGCTCTTCATGTTGGAAGCTCTGACAGGATATTTGGCACTACGATGGGAGTTTTATGATTGTCGCTTTACTTGGATCTCTCTATATTTCAACATGTGAGAAGCTGGGATTTTACCGTTGCATTGGCTGCGAAGCTGGGATTTTACCTCTCCTTTGCCTTTGTGTTTGTTTCATGTATTTACGTCTCTTACCTTGTGGTGGTCATTTTTGGTGTTTACCGACTACGAGGAATTATGTACTGGTTACAGCTCCATGCATCTCGGTAATATATATAGTTTACTATATATTTTCCATCAAAAAAAAAAAAAAAAAAATTTCAAGTTCAACTTGAAATGAATCCATATAGCAGTTTTGTTATATTTTGATTGTGATGAGATGAGATGAGTATGATTGCAGTCGATCTCTCTATGCTTCGTTTCTGAAGGAGGACGGAATATATGGACATATACTAAAAGTTCCGCCGGTCAAAACTTGCATACAATTCTCTATACCTTCCATGTCTCTTACCTATGAGATCATGACCTTGGTTCGAACAATCGAAATTGCTAGAGTAAATGGGCAAAACCTACTCTCCGATTCAACAAATCATACTACCAAAAATAACAAGTCCGCAAATTACTACCAATTATCGAACCATCACTCTGATCGGTTTGCCTTGATTGCCAGGCAGCTGCTTCCATCTTCATCCTCATAAAATAGGTTATCTTCGTGTGGAACGAATCGAGCTCCATCTTCAAATTCAAATGCCATTCTAGGAATTTGGATTCCAACAAACTCAGCAGCCAAAGAATTAAAGCATACATCTGAGTTGGTTACCGTTACATTGTTGTATGGTTGAAAGAACTCTGCATATAAAGCATGCATGGCATGAAATGCAACTTCGTAAACGTTGATCCGGCCGGTATCTAAGATCACACCACTGGACTCATTTTCAGCATCAAATTTCCAAACCCACTCAGGGATATCTAGCAGCACATCATTGAATAACAAGCCAGAGACTTCGACATGAAAGAAATATGGGTTGGTCCGTATTAACCTTGTGTACTGCATTTGCTCGGGGTCGAATTAGCTCATTCCAGATCTCTCTGTTTCTTCCAAAGACTAGTAGATTTTTGGTTGATACTCTTTTGTTGCTTGCAAGAAAGTAAGAGAACATGTACCCAAATTTTGGTGCCAAGTGGCTGGTGAAGGAAGGGAGTTTAGGAGACGATCCAAGGATTCCATCAGCATCATCGAGGTTGATGAAATCCTGTGAGCTGCATCCGAACATCACGCCATGGAATTTTAGGTCCAATCTTCGCTTTTTGGATTTAATTGTCACAGTGTCGGTGGCCCAATAACCTGTCGTCACCGTTCCATCGACGTATTCGTGAGTATAATTGCAGAGATCTCCGGTGGAGGAGCATCGTTCGGTGCTAGTGCAAACAGCTGATGAACAATACATGGAAGCAAATGTGGAAGAGCGAGAATAATTAAAGATGTGAATTGAGAAGTTATTGTTATGGAGGAATGGGAGGTGATCGCAGTAGACCCAAGTGGCATCACTGCCAGTATCAGGTATTAAATATAGGGTTTGTGGGGGCTCATCAAGCTGAATTGGCACAAGGAGAACTTTGGATGAAACCATGCCTGTAGAGATCGAATATAGGGATCTCGATGGATTGGTTCAATTCATGGTTCTCATTCCATTGGGGAGGACTTGGTGGTAGACTTCTTTGAAAAGATGATGGAATAAGGAGGCATGGTATCAAAAGACAGAGTGAGAGATGAACAAGAAATGAGGTCATTATGGGTTGCAACATTGATGAGTAGGGGATTAAAGCTAATAATATGAACTTGCTGTGGTTTGCTCGAGATTGCATTACAGAAGCAAAAATGATGTCGTTCAAATATTAGAAAGAAGAGTGAGGTTTTATTAATCCAAGCTTAGAAAGGAAAGAGGGGGCTACCATTCCACGAGCACGCTTTCTACGTAGGCTACTTTCGAGTGCACGCGTTCATGACTTGCCCCATGCAAATAGCGTGAAAAAGAAACGGTTTGCTCTTTAATTAATATGAGCATTGGCATTAGCATGAACCGATGGGCAGTTGGGAGGGCGAGTTTGGATGCGTGGGAGTATTAAAAAAAAAAAAGCAATTGTGAACAAAAATATGTGGGCAAAGAGGGATGCCATCGCAACATAGCTTTAAAATATTGTCCTTCAATGAGAATTTTGTCCTTGGAGGGGTTCCTTCAAGTGAATGTTGGTAAATCACAGAAGAATACTATCAGATTACACGGGTGAAAAAAAAAGTTCAGAAATCAACTTGTTCGAGATCCAAATTAACTTTGGAGGCGGTTGGTGGGTTGCGGTGGTAGCTGATCGAAAATGATTTCCCCAGGTCGAAACCTTAGTTCCAATAGTATTGCGGCAACTCCTCCTGGACCGGATCCGGTTGGCTTCACTGGAACGCTCCTCTATCGGTCGACCTGTAACAAAGTTTCCAGGATACCAGTGGTATTCCGGGGGACACTCTGATGCTTAAGTTAGCAGGAGCTTGTAGGCAACAGAATGGAGGAATCAGAGATGATGCAGCGTAAGGAGAGGGAAGATAGAACTTAGCTTAAAACATGGTCCCCCGGGTACCTGATATAGGTGCCGAACAATCCAAAAGTCATTACGGGGTAGGCCAAAGATGACCGATTTGCCCCTAGGAGGATCTGGAAAGTGACCACATGGCACCGGAAAAAGGACGGCGTCGTGGGAGTAGTGGAGCAGTACCGCTGATGTGGCAGGAGTTTGTTGAAACAGAAAATATTTCCGGAATTCGCCAGGTCCCCGAAATGAGTTGGTCGGGTGTCGACTGGAAGGGCCATCAGGCTGTCCGAAGGGAAATGCCCGTTGGACCATTAATGAGCCGGACCTTGACAGGAGTGGGCCGTCGGACCCCTGCTCCGGTAGATCGGCAAGGTGGAAGAGATCAATAAGCCGGACCTCGACAGGAGTGGGACGTCGGATCCCTGCTCCGGTGGGTCGGCAGGCTGGAAGAGATCAATAAGCCGGACCTCGATAGGAGTGGACCGTCGGACCCCTGCTCCGGTGGGTCGGCAGGCTGGAAGAGATCAATAAGCCGGACCTCGACAGGAGTGGGCCGTCGGACCCTTGCTCTGGTGGGTCGGCAGGCTGGATGAGATCAATAAGCCGGACCTCGACAGGAGTAGGCCGTCGGACCTCACCAAAGGCCAGTCGGGTCGGATCGCAAAGAGAAGTCGGCGCGGTTTGGTGGTGAGCCGGATGGGTACAACAGTTACCCCCCTTGCCCTTGGGCTTCGAGCGGTTCTGCGGTCTCGCAGTACGAGGGCAATATCCGGTACTAAATGCGTCAATCCTCAGAATGATGACGAACCTGATTTAGCGTGCTGCGATGGGTGCTCTTCCGCTCGAAAGCCCCACCCTTGGATAGGTGTCAATACCACGCTGGTGCCGGCAAAGGAGGCAGTTACCGCCAGTACGACACCATAATTAATTACCAGTCTGAAACACTAGCACAACGCGTTTTCTACACGGCATGGGCCACGCGGCAGGATCCAAGTGATCGGCACGATGCACAAGGCAGCTTATCCACCGGCGGCCGGGCGGTCACACGGATCGTGATCGGAGTCGATCCGGCACGCCCCTCGGCTACCCCATCCAATCAATGTGTCGCGTCATCTTCCATAGATCGCGGTGCTCGAGGGACATCGGGAGGCGACCCCTCAGTGCCTATAAAAGGAGGAGCGGACATTCGAAGGGAGTCTGTTGCTGTGCCTGGGGTTTGGAGTGAGAGAGAGCACTTCCTTCTTCTCCTACCCTTGTCCTTGCTAGGAACTTCGCTCACAAGGTTAGTTTTGCCTCCATCTTCCTCTTCTCTTGCCTCCACTAAAATGGCCACCGGAGGAAATAGGGAACCCGGCCCGTATGACATCGCCACTACCATGACCAGGGAGAGGGTAGAGAACCTCAGGATTGTCTACAGCATTCCGACCACCCTACACCTCACCATTCCTAGTAGGGAAGGGAGAGTAAACGGCCCACTGAACTTAGGTGCACTTCCCCTGTATGAAGATCACCTTAAGGCAGGTCTTCGATTTCCTCTCCATCGTTTTTTCATCCAAATCTTCAATAGCTATAGGATTACCCCTTCTCAACTGACCCCGAACAGCATTCGGGTCATCTGTGGCTTCCTGGTCGTCTGCCGGAAAGCCGAAATAGAACCAAGATTATCCTTGTTTTCGAACTTCTTCCTCTTGAAACAGGACTTTCGAAGTAAGTAGTGGTGGGTTTTTAGTCCTCGTCCAAACCGAAAGATATTGGGGGGACTTCCGTCGGCTATCCACGGATGGAAGTCCCGATTTTTCTTTGTAGACAGCCTGGAACCATGGAGGTTCGAGCCGGCGTGGAGAGAGCCGAGGCCGAATGCCATAAATGGGAGGAAGGTATTGAGGGCCAACGAGGCCGACTTCCTCAAGCTAAACGACAAAGACCCGAAATTCGTTGGCTTCATGCTCCAAGAGGACAGCCTCCGTTGGGCTGGAATCAGCCGACATCCGATGCTGGGTAGGGCGGAGGCCATTGAGGGGAACCTACCGTTCTTTCAATTCCTGACTTCAATGTTGTCATTAACTCTAACCTTGTTTGCTGGCAGGTGGTAAGATGAGACCAGATCGAGCGGTTCTTTCAGCAAGGTCGGCATAAAGGAGAGCCGTCCGCATTTCAGAGCCAACCTCCCAGGAGCCGAAGAGACACCGGGCGCTAGAGCCGGCACCCGAGAGCTCGAAGAAGCAACGGGCGGAGGAGCCGTCCGCAATGATTGTCTCGGTGGAGTCCGAAGATGACATGCCACTGGCAGACCGCCAAAGGGCGATAGCACTAGAGTGCTCGTCATCTGCTGGGCCATCAATTGCCCGATCCAGAGAGAGGCGTTCGGCGCCGATCGAGGTGGGGATGACACCATCCTTTCCACCACTGGACCTGACGAAGGAGACTTCTACGGGCGCCCGGGGAAGACAGACAACAAATGAGCCATCGGCCATCGAGGGGAGGGCCAACGACGCTGGCGGTGATGCGGACCACCAAGGATGGTAGGCAGACACCGAACAGGCCAAAGAACAGCTACAGAAGGCTATCGTCAGCCCTGACGGGCGGTCGGTAAACGAAGCTATCAGGAGTCTTCTTCATCATGTGTTGGAGGTGAGTTTCAGGTCCAAACCCTTAGCCCTTATTCTCTAGTTTATAATCTTCTAACTGTATATTTGTCGGTAGCTCGTTCGGGACTCATTGCTGGTGGACGACGGCTTGGGCGAGTTGCTCCAACTGAAGGAGCACTTGACCAAAAGGGTCGAGGCAGCCGAGATGGCAAGGGACACTGCATGGGTGGCGCTGACAGCCGCCAGAGCAGAGCTGACCGTCCTTCGGGCATCCAAGGGAGAATTATCTGTTGTTCGGGCTGAGTCCGAGGTCCAAAAGAAGCGGCTTGAAGACCTACTGACCCGGGAGGCTGACCGAAAGGTGAAACTAAAAAATAACAGATGGAAGGTCAAAGCTCTGACGCGTCAACTGGCGGAGGAGGAAGAGCGCCTGGCCGAATCCGAAAGGCGCTCGAGGGGCCACCAATTGGCAGTGGAGCGTTACAAGGGTCTACTGAAGGCAACCCAAGACTTGATGAAGACGGGAGCAGAGACAGCCGTCAAGGAGTATAAGGCCTCCGGAGATTTTCAGGAGGAGATGAACGAAGCTGGGACGGTCGACTTCAACTATGGGTACGAGGAATGCTATCACAAGGTCAGCGCCGCATTCCTGGAACTTGATTTCTCCTTCCTCCAGTTCTCGAAACCGATGGAGGAGACGGACGCGGAGACGACGGGTCCGACAGAAGGTGCGACCGAGACACCAGTTGGAGTCGCCACCACGTAGGTCGGGTCAACGTCCGAGCTGAGGCCGATGCGAGAGCGGCAACCCTTCCTGCCGGAATCTCAGGGGGAGTTGAGGAGGCCGAAGTCGATGTTGTATCTGTACCTCCAGAGGGTCAGACCTAGATGTTTGTAAAGGTCTGACCTTCCATTTTGTAAAGAACCTTTTAAAGCAATAGAATTTTTTATAACATCTTGTGTATATCTGCTTTAGAGATTTTTCTAAGTATGGGCCCGTTGGCTTGTATAAGCGGACGGTCGAGCCACTGGAGTAGATGTAAGTTAGTAGCCCAAGCCGAGTCAAGCAACTTTAGGATTTCCACTATAAGTGTTGACCCGTCGGTTCGTCTGAACTAGGAGACATTGAGGCAGATGACAGACGGTAGCTCAGGCTGGACTCATTTGCTTAGAAAATTTCTTCCCAAGTATCGGTTCGTCGGCTTATCTGAACTAGGCGATGTTGAGGTAGATGACGGACGGTAGCTCAGGCCGGACTCATTTGCTTAGAAAATTTCTTTCCAAGTATCGGTCTGTCGGCTTATCCGAACTAGGAGGCTTTGTCGACCGGAGTCAGACTTTCGGAAGTGGGCTGCCTTAGAGCCTTTGTCGACTGGAGTCGAACTTTCAGAAGTGGGCTGCCCTAGAGCCTTTGCCGATCGGAAGTCGGACTTTTGGAAGTGGGCTACCCTAGAGCCTTTGCCGACCGGAGTCGGACTTTCGGAAGTGGGCTGCCCTAGAGCCTTTGCTGACCGGAGTCAGACTTTCAAAAGTTGGCTGCCCTAGAGCCTTTACCGACCGGAGTCAGACTTTCGGAAGTGGGCTGCAGAGTAAATGGTGGACTTTTTAGTGATAATACTTGCGAAGGTTTCTACATTCCATGGACGAGCTATCTACCGTCCGTCCAGGTGCTGATTCAGTACGTTCCAACCCGAACCACTTCAATGACCCGGTAAGGACCCTCCCAATTGGGGGAGAGTTTTCCTTGCTCTGCCGGTCTCGAAATCTCTGCCTTTCACAAGACCTGATCTTCGACTCGGAATGTCCTCACCTTGACCCGCGAGTTATAATACTTAGACATCTTCTAGCAGTAGGTCACCATCTTCAAGCTTGCTCGAAGTCTGATTTCTTCAAGCAAGTCCAGGTCAGCCCTTCGCTGCTCAGAGTTGGTTGGCTCGGCACAGTGATCAATCATTAAGGATTGCAAAGAGATTTCAACAGGGATGACAGCCTCACTCCCATAGGTCAGGTTGAACGGGGTCTCCCCGGTTGTTGTCCTGGTGGTTGTCCGATAAGCCCAAAGTACTAAGTGGAGTTCTTCTGCCCAAAGTCCTTTGGCGTCGTTCAATCGTGTCTTCAGTACATTTAAAATGGTCCGATTAGTGACTTTGGCCTCCCCATTGCACTGGGGGTGGCCGACCGACAAAAGCCGATGGATGATGTAATACTGTTGGCAGAATTTGAAATTTAGGGTTGTCAAACTGCCTTCCATTATCAGTGATGATTGTCTGGGGGATGCCGAATCTAAAAATGATGCAGTTCCGAACAAAATTTTGGCCTTGGCCTCAGTGATCTGCGCTAGTGGTTCAGCCTCCATCCATTTGTGAAGTAATCAATCACCACAATAAGGAACATACGCTGGCCGGATGCCAGAGGGAAGGGTCCCAGTATGTCCATTCCCCACTGTGCAAATGGCCAAGGCACGGAGATTGGAGTCAGCTGGCTGGTCGGCCTTCTTTGGATATTGGAATATCTCTGGCATGCATCGCACCTTCAAACGAAGTCCGACGCATCTTTCTAGATAGTGGGCCAATAATATCCCTGTCGGATTATCTTATAGGCCAGGGATCTTCCTCCAAGATGGTCACCACAGATGCCTTCGTGGACTTCTCTGAGGGCGTAGTCCGCGTCGGTCATACCCAAGCACTTCAGTAGAGGTTGTGAAAATGACCGTTTGTATAGGACATCATTGAGGACGACGTATCTTGACGCTGCCCATCGTATCCACTTGGCTTCGGCAGGGTCCTCCGGTAGGACTTCTTGGGTGAGGAAGGCAAGGATCGAATCTATCCATGAAGCTTCCTGTCCCACTTGGTGGACTTCAACTGGCTCTTCACTGATACTTGTGTGTGACAAATGCTCCACAAAGGTTCGGTCAGAAGTATGTGTGACAGCCGTAGCCAATCGTGAAAGGGCGTCCGCCCCGGAGTTTAGCAGATGAGGTATATGGAGGATTTCAAATAATTTAAGCCGGCATATGAGGTTTTGTACCTCGTTCAGATACTTGGCTAGAGTTGGGTCTCGTGCTTCAAATTCTCCTTCACTTGGTTGACCACCAACTGAGAATCGAAGAAAGCTCTCACTCGGCTGATGCCTAGATCAGCGGCGATTCGCAATCCCACAAGGAGAGCTTCGTACTCCGCCTGATTATTTGACACCTGAAATGAGAAATGCAATCATACTCCAGGCTTTCTCCATCCGGGTCGGCCAAGATCAGGCCGGCCCCACAGCCTGCAAGGTTGGATGCTCCATCCATGTGGAGGGTCCAGGCTGGTTCGGCCTCATAGACAGCATCAGTTTCAGGTACTTCGATCATCTGAGGGGTCACCTCTTGCTTCCATGTGCACTCTGCAATGAAATCAGCAATTATCTAGGCCTTCAAAGTAGACCATGGCTAAAAGGAGACGTCGAACTTGCCAAGTTTAACGATCCACTTGGCAAGCTGACTGGATGTGTCCGGACTCCGAAGGATTGCTTTAAGAGTTTGGTCAGTCATCACCACTATCGGATGTGCCTGGAAATACGACCGGAGCCGCTTGGCAGATATGATCAAAGAATACACTAGCTTCTGTATCTTGGGATACCTTGTTTCGGCATCGTGAAGGACCTTATTGATGTAGTAAATGGGCTTCTGCCGACCGTCCTCTCTGACCCGCACGAGGACAACGCTGACCGCCTCGTCCAAAGCCGACAGGTAGAGATACAAAGGCCCCCCCTCCCTCAGCTTGGCTAACAACGGGGGTTCTTCAAATACTCTTTCAGGGCTTCGAAAGCCGACCGACCTTGTCAGTCCAAATGAAACCTTCCGCCCGGTGCAAGGTCTTGAAGAATGGCAAGGACTTTTTGGTCGAATGGGAGATGAAACGATTGAGGAAGGCAATTCGGCCTGTGAGCTCTTGCACCTGCTTCTTGTTGGTCGGATGTGCCATCTCAACGATAGCTCTTATCTTGTCGAGGTTTACTTCAATCCCTCTTTGTGTAACTAGGAAGCCGAGGAACTTATCGGAAGTTATCCAAAAGTGCACTTCGTAGGATTCAGTTTCATCCGGTGATGTCTGAGCGCATCAAAGGATTCCCGCAAGTCGTTGATGTGGTCGGTCTCATTGAGGCTTTTTACTATCATATCATCCACATAAGCCTCCATATTTCTGCCCAGCTGCCCTTCGAACACTTGGTTGATCAGTCTTTGGAAGGTGGCACGGCATTCTTCAAGCCGAAGGGCATCATTCTGTAACAATATAGGCCTTTATTGGTGACAAAGGCGGTTTTCTCCTCATCCTCCAGATGCATCTTAACCTGGTTATAACCGGAAAAAGCATCCATGAAGCTAAGGAGTTGATGGCCGGCCGTAGCATCCACCAGTTGATCAATCTTCGACACTGGAAAGCTATCCTTCGGACAAGCCTTGTTGAGATCGGTGTAGTCCACACAGATTCTCCACTTTCCATTGGCCTTCTTCACCATAACGATATTTGCCAGCCACTCAGGGTAATGGACTTCCCTAATAAAGGTGGCATCCATGGGCTTTCTCACTTCTTCATCAATGGCTTTCTGCCTTTCGACGATAAAGCTCCTCTTTTTCTACCGGATGAGCCTATAGGTCGGATCCACCTTGAGCTGGTGAGTGATGACATCCGACGGGATACCTGGCATGTCCGAAGCCGACCAGGCAAAGACGTCAGCATTACTTCTAAGGAAGTCGACCATCTCTGACTTGATGTCTTCACTGAGGGAGCTTCCTATCTGGAGGACTTTAGTGGGATCGTCCTCCCGAAGAGGAACAAACAGGATTCTCTCATCCGGCTAATCGCGGCCGTCGGCCTCAACCCTTGGGTCGAGTTACTCCAGCGTAGGACTGCCATCCGACTATTGGTTAAGGATAGTTAAACATTGCCTGGCCATCCGACGGTCTCCCCTCATTATTCCAAGCTCGCTCCTGGTTGGAAACTTTGCCACCATATGATAAGTGGACACAATGGCCCGGAACTTGTTGAGGGCCGGTCAACCTAAAATGGCATTGTATGCCGAGCTTGTCCGGACGATCACAAAGTTGATGGGGAGAGTTTTCTGGAAAGGCTCCGTCCCGATCGTCATGGCAGGGTGATTTCCCCTTCGACCCCGACGGAGTTGCCCCCGAAGCCAGTCAGCGGCATGGGAAATTCTTGCAGCATGGACCTGGATAAATTCATCCTTACAAAAATATCATACAGTAATACCTCCATGGAGCTTCCATTATCTATAAGTATTCTTTTTACATTGTAATTGGCAATAACTATCGATACAACTACAGGGTCATTCTCAAAAGCATGGGACTCTAAGAGATCATCGTCGGAGAAGGTGATTGCACTGGAGCCCCTGGGTTTCTTGACAATGTCCGGACCATCTTCATGGCTCCACTCGGATCGCCGATGCAGCATGCCGACGTCCCCACCCGTTGGCCATTGGTTGGGGAATTCCGCCTCCTCCGGAGGGTTTCTAGCGCCTGAGGCTTCGGCCCGATTCCGATGGGGTCAGATATACTTGCGCAGGTACACCCTTCGGATGAGGTCTTCAATGGCATCTTCCAGCTGCAGGCATTCTTCAGTGCTATGCCCATGGTCCTTATGGAATCGACATAATTTATCTTTGTTTCTGTATGCCACAGGGTCCCTCATCGGTCGAGGCATCTGAAGGAAGGTCTCGTTCTCAATTTCCAGTAAGATTTTCTCCCTCGAATGGGAGAGGGGTGCATAGGTCTCAAACCTCCTAGAAAGTCCTTTGGCTTCAGACTCCGGTGCTGGACCGACTGGTTACGGTCATTCGGAGGTCGAACTTCAGGAGCCTTGTCGCTCTGCTTACTGGGGGCCGGCCTCCCCTCCGCTTGGCGCCGGCTAGCTGCTTGTTCTTCCGCCAGGATGTATTTCTGCGCCCTGGCCAGTAGCTCACTGTAGCTTGTCGGAACCTCTTATTCAGGGAGAAGGTAAGCCTGGACGAGCAGAGCCCTCGCTTGAAGGCTGACATAGCTACAGCTTCGTTCAGGTCCGGGACTTCCATGGTCGCTAAATTAAACCGGGCCATGTAATCCCGGAGGGTCTCCCCCTCCTTTTGTAGTACAAGGAAGAGGCAGTCGGTGTTCTTCGGGGTCCGACTGCACATCCTGAAATGGGAGAGAAAAAGATTTTCGAGCTGAGAGAAAGAATAGATCGTACCTGGTCGGATGGCGTTGAACTACATCCGAGCTGTCTTCTTCAGAGTAGCTGGAAATGCGATACAGTGAAAGGCATCGGAGGCGTCCTGTACCATCATGTAGGCCTTGTAAGTGCCCAGATGGTCCAGCGGATTGGTGGTGCCGTCGTAAGGGTCCACCTTGGGGATTTTGAAATGTCGGGGGATGGGCTCGCCTAAGATCTCAGCGAAAAAAGGTGGGCGGGTGTCGTACGCCTGCCCCCCTGGCCTTCTGCCTTTCAAGGATTTCAGCCATGCGCTCTTTCAAGCACAAAATTTTGCTCGCATAGTATTTCGGGGTTTCGACAGTAGACCGGACACCAGCAGGGACGGATTCAGCATAAGAAGGCGAGGCAGATCTCGCCCTCTTGCTGTCGGTGTGAGCCCCCAGAGACCTTCGGGGCTCTGCAGCGGGATGAGAACAATGTTGAGGAACTTCTGGCTGTCGGTTCCCGCCAGCAACAGGTTGATGGTCGGTACAGGACATGGCAGGCGGTTGTTGCTGGTTATCGGCCGCCTCCTGGAAATGCTGAACCGCTGCGGTGAGAGTTTCAATACGATTTACCAATATCTGGAACTGCTGCAGTCCCAGAGTGATGGTGGGCTCCACGGCAGCGACGGAGACAGCGACATCGGCGACGTTTTCCCTCGGAGGTTCTTCGGACCTGGACGGGGAAAAACCTCTAGCGGAGATGTTTTGTGCTCTTCCCTTAGCCATTGCTCTGTGGGTAAGCGGATTCCTCCTTTTAGAGAAGGGAGTAACCCTTCCTCTAGCGCCAATCTGTTGCGGCAACTCCTCCTGGACTGGGTCCGGTTGGCTTCACTGGAGCGCTCTTCTACCAGTCGACCTGCAACAAAGTTCCCAGGGTGCCGGTGATGTTCCGACGGGGGACACTCGGATGCCTAAGTTAGCAGGAGCTTGTAGGCAACAGAATGGAGGAATCAGAGATGATGCAGCATAAGGAGAGGGAAGAGAGAACTTAGTTTAAAACGGGATCCCCCGAGTACCTTATATAGGCACGGAATAATCCAAAAGTCGTTACGGGGTAGGCCGAAGATGATCGATTTGCTCCTAGGAGGATCTAGAGAGTGGCCACATGGCACCGGAAAAAGGGCGGCATCATGAAAGTAGTGGAGCAGTACCGCTGATGTGGCAAGAGTTTGTTGAAACAGAAGATATTTCTGGAGTTCGCCAGGTCCCCGAAATGAGTTGGTCGGGCGCCGACTGGAAGGGCCATCAGGCTGTCTGAAGGGGAATGTCCGTTGGACCATTAATGACCCGAACCTTGACAGGAGTGGGCCATCGGACCCCTACTCCGGTGGATCGGCAGGCTGGAAGAGATCAATAGGCCAGACCTCGACAAGATTGGGCCGTCGGACCCCCGCTCCGATGGGTCGGCTGGCTGTAAGAGATCAATAAACCGGACCTCGACAGGAGTGGGCTGTCGGACCCCTGTTCCGATGGGTCGGCAGGCTGGAAGAGATCAATAAGCCGGACCTCGACAAGAGTGGGCCATCGAACCCCTGCTCCGGTGGGTCGGTAGGCTGGAAGAGATCAATAAGCCAGACCTCGACAGGAGTGGGCCGTCGGACCTCATCAAAGGCCGATCGGGTCGGACCGCAAAGAGAAGCCGACGCGGTTTGGTGGTGAGCCGGATGGGTAGAACAAATAGCAATTCCTTAATTTTTATTTTTTATTTTTTTGGAATGAAATGGAGATAGAGATAACCAACCGGCTTTTATTGAGATTATTAAAAAAAAAAAAGACAGTAGAGGGGGGAGAGAAGATTTAAAGAATTTATATTAGAGCAGGTAGATGGGACAAGAAACAAAAAAAAAAGAATAAGATGAAAGAAGGAAGAACCAAACATCCTCGTATGCCAACCTTCTTAAAGATTTCAAAATCTTCATCCAAACTCCCCCAAATTCTGACAAGGGATCTTGATCACATAATATAGGCCAATCATTGGAGATGCAAAGTCCTTCCGAGGCCATGGCTACAATAGGTGAATTTTTTTTTTTTTTTGTTCAGCACATCCACCCAATAGCCGCGGGAAACATGAGAACAATTAGATGTATCTTTTTGTAAAAATTCCCTTGAATCCAGTTGGGACAAAGGTAATCAAAAGAGAATCGAGGATGTAGCATTCTAAGAGCCAAGTACGCAACCTTTCGAATAGATCAGAAAAAAGTTACGATAAGAAAAAAGATGAGAACTTAGGACGGCATAGTGGTCTTAATGATAAAATCCTTCTAGCCTGGCAATCTTAATCATAATTACGCCAAAGTTTTCTTCTTTTCTAGTAGAAAAGTGTTATTCTTTATGTTCATCTATGAGGACTTAATTAGGACAGCCAAATATCGAAATTATGGGCATCCAATTAACATTACATTAGAAGATGGGTGCATTGTATTTTTCTCATTTGGTTCTCCTTGATGGATAGCATCCAGACATCCAGCTAGCCCCTGGCCACCACAGAATAGTACGTTTACGTTTCTATGAGGACTGGTCGATCTCAATAAATACATCTCATTTGAAGTAAATTAAATCCGACTGAATCCTGGTGGTCCTTGCTTCTATATATATATATATGTATATATATAGGAAGCTCCTAGGGTTGGGTTCCATAGAAACCATGACCTAGGCCCCATTCCAGCCCGTGCATCTTATCTAGACACTACTTGGTGCACCATGCACTCATCAATAGATCTTTATTAAATCTACCGTAATCCTAGTTGATGAAATCGCTGCTGTTCATCAAATGCTCCCTTTTTTACATGGATCGCATGCATTGTACTGCAGGTGTTCGTCATCTCTGTTAGGGAAAAGCCAACAACAACTAGGGGGTTTGTATGGAAGTTGCTATTGGAATACTCAAAAAGGTTACATTAATTGTCCTGCAATTGTTGGAGCACTATATAGTGGTAGAGCAAGAATTTTACTTCATGGGGCCAGCAACTGCAACGATCAACAGTTCAACTTGCTCAGGTAAAAGGGAAAAAAAAAAAAAACAATGTTAGTATTATTTTCTATGCTTCCAATTCACTGTAATCATAATATCCTTATAGAAGAAATATTTCCTCAAATATATATAATCTTTCTCCAATTTTTTTTTTCTATTGCAACCTTCGCTAGTTACCTCGTTCTCATATATTGTTCAGCATATCTTTAATTTTTGGATTGTGTTTTGGCATCATAACTCATGCGGCATTAAAACAATAAAACTAATGAGAAATGAAAAGAGAGAGAGAGAGAGATAGAGAGATGCGGTTTCAAAGAAGTTTAGCAAGCTACTCATATATTATACGGACATCGTCATTGTCTCCCTAGCTCTTCTTTCCTTC
This sequence comes from Areca catechu, assembly GCA_021397845.1. NCBI lineage: Eukaryota > Viridiplantae > Streptophyta > Magnoliopsida > Arecales > Arecaceae > Areca > Areca catechu. The sequence continues at coordinate 32,855,523 of CM038039.1, forward strand.
AAGGCTAGCTATTTCCCCTTCCACCACCCACGTCCTACCCATGCTTCATTTTCCTTTATTTCTTTATCTTTTGCATTAATAACTTAAATTAAATAAGGCTTGTACACGAGGGAATGGATGTGGATCGAATACATACAGAAGCTGTTTGCATAGGCATATAAAAACCGAGAGTCGTTGTTACCTGGGAGGCAATATTATTAACTAAAATACGCATTTAATCATAGCCTGCATTCCATGCAGCGGATTTTAGCTTCATGATTAGAGAAGGGCATTCCCATTCGGATTTGCCACAACCTATTACAAGATACTTTGGGAAGCATTTTTCTTCTAACAAAAAGCAAGCTAACCAAACCCACCCCAATGTCACCGGGAGGAGAAGGTGGCCTGCTATAAATTTAATACTTGCATCACCACGGAAAGCAAGTCGTTGGACACTCTCTTCTACATTCCGCCAGCAACCAAATATGCGAGAAATGCCCTACGACGTGACAACCTAAACCGTAGTGCTCGACTGGTGGATGGCAAGCGGCTGGATTGGCAAGAAAGTGAAGAACAGCCCATAGCTTTTTGTTGCGTAGTCGGCTGGCCATACGTTTAGGCGTTCAAGACCGGGCAACTTCGTTTTCCACAGCGAGCGTGATTGCGATTTGTGATGCACTTTGAGCCCGTATCATGTGCGACAGGGCACAAAATACGGGCAGGAGCTGTCCGCTAGTGCATGGGAACGTGATCATGTCCACTAATCTGCAACCAAACTACATCCTCTATGTCCTTTTTTTTTTTTTTTTTTTCCCCCCTAATTCTTGTAATTCATAAAGAAAAAATAAATCGATCCCTGGCTAGTCGTCATGCCGTGGCTGATATGTAGATTTATCACCGATCTGGTAATCTATTTCTGAGATGGGATTGCCGAGGAATGAGAGTAGGTCTCGGGTATTATGAAGTGGTGCAAATTTTTATAGAGAAAATAATGGGATCTACTTTGTGGATGACTGTGATAGATTTTTTTCTTTTAAAAACAAAATGTTAAATATATTTTTTTATCGGATGTATCTATTCTGAATTGATTTATAAATTGAATTTATTATTAAAAAAAAAAGAAAAAGAAAAAAAGGGATACGTCGATCGAATTGATTCTCTCTTCTGCCGAGATTTTTATGCCCTTTTTTTGAAGCGGGTGGTGGTTATTCATAAATAGCCTTTGGGTGCCGATTAAAGCATGCGAGAAACTTGTGCTAGAATAGAAAAAATTATTATGGTGGAGAGATGTAGTTGACCGCACTATCCTAGTTTTTGGAATGATTAATAAAATCTAATAAAAGGTTGCTTTACCTTATCCCGTAATTTTGGAAAATATGAATGCCGTGGCTCTTCTCGATCTATAGGATTCTCCTTAAGGTGCGGTCTTCATCGTACCCTACCTCTCGAGTTGCATGGATTATCTATATATAGTCAAAACAAGCATCTAGATTGTCCTTCAAGTCAATAAATCATTTCTATTTTTAAGAGAAAATTTTCTTAATCAATTGATCAACAAATCCGTTATCTTTTACCATATTTTTGTGAGCAGGCTACATGCGACCAAACGAAGAATATATATATCGTTATTGTTTCATCCATACTTCTCTTGTTATAATTTAGAAAGAAAGAAAAAATAAATAAAATGGATGGAGATAGGTAGAGAGAATTCTAGCTAGGAAGGAAAAAAAAAAACAAAAAAGCTTGGCCTTAATATTTTAGTGAGAGACAGTTTTAATGTTTAACGGGAGCAATTTGAGAAACCTGCTACTAGCTGGTTGGAAATATCCACCCGAGTGAAAAGATTCAAGGTGCAAATCTTGGTAGTCAAGAATAACCATTGTTGGCGTGGAGTTCCTGTATCGACCGGTCGGAGCTGCTGCACCACAAGATCACTCCCTGGTTCACCTGCAAAACAGGTTTCTTGTCGGAGTCATTCCGGCGGGGAACACTCCGATGCCTAAGTCAGAGGCGGATCCCAGCCACAGAATGGGGAAGAATATTGGAAACGAGAGAGGAAGGCTCTCAGAGTATGCGTGAGTGTATGTATGCGTGCATCTCTCCTCAAGCAATTTCTCTTACCGTTATTTAAAAGGAGGCCTCCGGGCCGCGGCCTCGTTCTTCTCCCGGTGATTACGGAGAGTTAATTTCTTTCCATGATCGGCGACCGTGGGTTGTCATCGAGCGGTTCCGGCCAGACCGGAGGCGTGGTAGCTGGAGTTGCGCGCTATGATCGTGGCATGGAGATTGTCGATGGTAACCGTTGGTTACTGTTGCCTATCTGGGCCACATTGTGGTCCCATTTTCAGATTTCTCCTGTTTTGGAAGATTCTTGGTCGGAGATTTCGTCCTCTGCGTGGGTCGAAGACTTGGTGTCTACCCAGAGCCGGAGATTGTGTCTTCGGTAGGGACCGAAGAGTGTGTCTTCAAAAGTTGTCGAGAAGCTTGGTCTTCGGTTAGGGCCGAAGACATCATCCGAAAATCTGGCCTTCGGATGTCGTGGACCAATGAGAAGCCTTGGGTCGCCTGTAATTGGCCTGTCCTTTCCTGGTCCGAAATCATTAGTCCGGAGAAGAGGTCTTCGGCCAGCCGAATCTGTGTTCAGTTCGTACCTGGACTGGGATACCCTAGCAGTTGCCTCCCTACTCTCAGTTTTTGAAACAAAGGTTTGCCTCGAGAAGTGAGAGTACTAATGCTTTGTCGTTTTCTTCTCAGGGAATAGTGTAGTGGATGATTACGGGATCTCTGATTGGACTGCCCATCATGGCTGCTGGACGATTTGGGAATCAGGTGATGGACAGCTGTCACTCCCTGGTTGGGGGAGAGGGAAGCTATCTTTTGGGCAAGTCTTGTTGAGGTCTGTGTAATCGATGTAGATCCTCCACTTGTGCTAGCTTTCTATACCATTACCACATTGGCCAACCATTCGGGGTAGTGGGCCTCTCGGATGAACCCTGCTTTAAGGAGTTTGCTGACCTCTTCGTCCACGGCTTTCTGTCTTTCAGGAGCGAAGCTCCTTTTCATCTGCCGCACCGGCTTGTATCCAGGGTAACTTCCAGCCGATGAGTGATTACTTTGGCAGGAATCCCCGGCATGTCCGAAGCTGACCAAGCGAAAATATCGGCGTTGTCTCTGAGGAAACGGATTAGCTCCGTTCTGGTTTCCTCATCGAGTGTACTCCCGATCTGCACAACTCTGGTGGGGTCCTTCTTTGTCAAAGGTACCGGGACAGTCCTCTCCATGGGTTCACCAGAGCTTGTAGTTGTATCCCTCGGATCCAGCTGATCCGGAGTTGCAGAATCGTTGAAGTGTCTGTCTTGAATCATCAGACACTGCCGTGCTGCTCTCTGATCTCCTCTAACTTCTCCGACACCATTCCTGATGGGAAAACGTACCATGAGATAATGAGAGGAAATCACGGTTCAAAATTTGTTCAAGACAGGCCGCTCCAGAATGATGTTGTAAGCTGAGGGAGTCCGGACCACCATGAAGTTGATCGGCAGCATCTTCTGTCGAGGTTCAGTGCCAAGGGTCACAGGCAACACTATTTCTTCCTCGGCATGAACTTGGTTGCCCCCGAAACCGGTGAGCGGTATGGGGGATCTTCGTAGTTGATGTCTAGGCAAACACATTTTAGAGAATACATCGTAAATTAAGACATCAGTCGAACTTTCATTATCAACAAAGATTCGATGTACATCATAGTTGGCCACAACGATCGAGATTACAAGGGGATCATCATGCAGGAGCCGGACTCTCGCAAGGTCATCGTCGGAGAAGAGAATAGCATTATTGTCCTTGAGTTGTTTTGGGGCATCAACCTCGTCCATTCTCCAGTCGATAGGTTGATGTATCATCCCTACACCTCCGTTGGTGGGCCTTTGATTTGGCAGTTCAGCCTCTTCAGGAGGTGGCTGAGGAACAGTAGCTTCCGATCGAGGTTCTTGATGACCAATGTACCACCCCAAATACCCTCTCTTGATAAGATCCTCAATCGCATCCTTCAATTGGATGCACTCTTCAGTGTTGTGGCCGTGGTCCCGGTGGAATCGACAATATTTGTTCCTATTCCTTACGGAAGATGAAGCCTTCATGGGATGGGGCCGTTGGAGGTAGTTCTCCTTCTCTATCTCCATAAGGATCTTTTCTCGAGGGAGGTTGAGGGGGGTATAGGAGTCGAATCTTCCTCTCGATGCTCTAGGCCTGGGAGGACTTCTTCGGCGGTCTGTATATTTGCCGTTATTGTTATTGGAAGTTGGGGGACCTTGTCTCCTGTTGTTCTTCTTTTTTGAAGGGGGCTTCCCTTCAATCAGTCGTCGGTTAGCCGCTTGCTCTTCAGTATCGGCGTATTTCTGAGCCCTTGATAAGAGCTCAGCATAGCTTTTAGGGAACTTCTTATCCAGGAAAAAGGTAAGCCTGGATGTACAAAGTCCCTTCTTCAGCGCAGACATGGCCACATGCTCGTTGAGATCGGGGATCTCAAGTGTGGCCGCATTAAACGTGGACATGTAGTCTCGCAGGCTTTCTCCTTCATTCTGGTGAAGGAGGAACAGTGTGTCCGTATTCCGGGGAGTCTTGCGGCAGATCCTAAATGCAAGACAAACAATTTTTCTGACTCGAAAAAAGAATCAATGGTACCTGGACGCAGGCTAGAGTACCACATCCGAGCGGCTTTCTTCAAGGTAGTCGGGAATGCGAGGCAGTACATCATGTCTGAAGCTCCTTGGATCATCATATGGGCCTTGAAACTGCCCAAGTGGTCGAGGGAATCGGAGGTGCCGTCGTAGGATTCCATCTGCAGAACCCTGAAGTGTCGAGGAATAACTTCGGCCATGATACGGTCAGTGTAGGGTGGGCATAGATCACCCACAATCAAATCGTCGGGATCCTTTAGATCTCACATTCTCTGCTCCCGCGCCCTCGCCATCTCCGATTCGATGGCTCTGAATCTCCCATCGTAATCGGGAGTCTGCTTCGACGCCCTCTCCACGGAAGTGGAATCTTCGAAGGAGGGTGAGGGAGTTTGCCTAGGCCTTTTCCCTTTCTGCAAGGAATCAGCAAACCTAGGCAGTCTCGAAAGTTCGGCCTTCAGGAGAGGGCCGAGAACGGGGGGAGAGATGTGTGGGATCCTCCCGTGGGGCTCTCTTCCTTCGGGACCGAGAGTTATGTCTGGAGACGGCCGGCGGATTTCCCACCGGAAAAGCTCTGTTCTGGAAGTCCTGAACCATGGCTGTGAGGTTGGTGACCTGGTTCACAAGGGCTTCAAACTGCTGTAATCCAACAACAATTGTGGGAGGTGGGACGTCGTTCTCCCCCGGGGATGCGCCCCCTTAGGATGGAGCACGACTTCGACTTGTGGAACTTATCTGAGTCTTTCCTCTCGCCATCAGGTACCTCTTACTTTCCCTTGTTTAGGAGGGAGCCTAATGAGTGCTGTATTGCCCCCTTCCTGATGCACCAATCTGTTGGCATAGAGTCCCTGTATCGGCCGGTCGGAGCTGCTGCACCACAGGATCGCTCCCTGGTTCACCTGCAAAACAGGTCCCTTGCCGGAGTCGTTCTGGCGGGAGACACTCCGATGCCTAAGTCAGAGACGGATCCCAGCCACAGAATGGGGAAGAATATTGGGAGCGAGAGGGAAAGGCTCTCAGAGTATGCGTGAGTGTATGTATGTGTGCATCCCTCCTCGAGCAATTCCTCTTACCGTTATTTAAAATGCAGCCTCCGGGCCGCGGCCCCGTTCTTCTCCCGGTAATTACAGAGAGTTAATTTCTTCCCATGATCGGCGATCGTGGGTTGTCATCGAGCGGTTCCGGCCAGACCGGAGGCGTGGCAGCTAGAGTTGCATGCCATGATCGTGGCATGGAGATTGTCGATGGTAACCGTTGGTCACTGTTGCCTATGTGGACCAGATTGTGGTCCCATTTTCAGATTTTTTCTGTTTTGGAAGATTCTCGATCGAAGATTTCGTTCTCTGCGTGGATCGAAGACTTTGTGTCTATCCAAAGACGGAGATTGTGTCTTCCGCAGGGACCAAAGGACGTATCTTTGGAAGTCATCGAGAAACTTGATCTTCAGTTAGGATCGAAGACATCATCCGAAGATCCGACCTTCGGATATCGTGGATCAATAAGAAACCTTGGATCGCCTGGCATGTTCTTTCCTGATCCGAAATCATTAATTCAGAAAAGAGATCTTCGATCAGCCGAACCTAAATTCGATTCGTACCCGGACCAGGATACCCAACAACCATCATAAATTAATAGAGCAGCGGAGACATTTTTGACGAGCGAGTTCGCGTTACGCAGCGGAAGTAGAACTACAATTTGCTCGATTAGCACGCTGCAGACCCTGATCATGCTTCTTGCCAATGTGAAAGACCCGCCAAACAAACAAAACAAAACCTCCCACTCCCTTGGTCTTTAGATCTCCATAGATATTTTACGCACGCGTCACCATCAACCGCTGGCCATCATCACATACATCTCAAACCTTACGGTGTACCAATCCCTTTCAAATCACGGGCCGTTTGCATGATACCATGGCCGATGCTTGGCCAGAGAGCCACGGTGGACCCCACCTCTAATCATTCACAATTAAAACACGATCTCTGCAACCCATCTTATTGGTACATCACACATACATCATCTAATGGAACGAAGAGGAAAAAGAAATTTAAATCTACATGCACAGAAATAAAAAAAAACAAAATCAGAGATATCCATCTAATCAGTAGGGAGAACACGTCGATCGCTGAAATCTCAGCCGTCGATTCTTTATATCAAACTCCCAGAGGTGGTCCTGCTGTAGGATATTCCCTATCGTCGACACGCCCGGCCACGGCGCCGAAGTGAAGCCGATGCACTTCACGCCGTCCGCCACGTCGATCACGTAGCTCTTAGCCGGCGGCTCGAGCCGCGCCGGACCCTGGAGATGGACCACCAGTTTGGGGATCCTCACCTTTTCACCGGCCGTCCAATTGTAGCAGTACTCGAAGGGATCGATGTCCACCCTCGGGGCCCCAGCGAGCCGCCGGCTCAAAGCCCACATCACGGCCTCGTACGCCGGCTCGACTAACACCGTCAAGCTCGTGCCGGAGTCCAATATCGCCCCTCCACGTCTCCCCACGTCCCACACGCTCGCGGGTATCTTTAGCACCTCGCCATCGACGGATATGCCGGAGACCCCGACGGAGTAGAACGGCGCGAGCCGCGGCTCCATGAGGAGCTCGGTTTGGCGCGCCGCGGAGGGGACCAGCGCGCCGTTGGGGCCGAAGGTGAGGTAGCTGGAGACGTTCCTGGGGCTAAGGTGGTCGACCAGGCAGTAGGAGAACTTCCCCCCGAAGCGTGCGGTGGCTCGCGAGGCAAACGAGATACCGCTGTAGCCCAGCCCCAACACGCCGTCCGATGCGCGGAAGCTCGATCCGGAGAACGAGGACGTGCATCCGATGATCAGCCCCTTAAGCTTCGCCTTCTGGCCGTTGGATAACATCACCGTCGCCGATTCGGTCGCGAAGATGCCCTGCGCCACCGATCCGTCCGAGTACCTGTGACCAGACCCGGTTAGTTAAATACAAACAGCAGGGACATCTTATGTATCAGCCGGACTAAACAACGGAAGGAGCTGTGGCACGAATGGTTTCGGAATCGGAGGACAGATCACCCCGGCGGTAACCCTTGTCGTGGTAGTACAAGAGTCGACAATTTCGTTGCCCCTAACGTTCGGTTCGGACGAATGGTGTCAGAATTCGAAACTCGCGAAAAAAAAAAAAAAAACTGGAAATACGTGATCATCCGATCGTAGGATAGTTCTTGATACATAAACCAACTTAGACAGCAGACAGCAGACAGCAATTCTCTGAGCAAGTAGAGTTATGACACGTACAGTTCCTAAAGGATAGCTCAGAGGTCAGAAGGGGGCGTTAATGTCAACGACCATGCTACGGGGGCGGTGAAAATCGACCTACCGTTCAACCTCCTCCGAACAACTTGAGAGTATACCGGAATAAATTCACGACTTTTGAAATAATTTTCATAAAATACTAAAAATTTGGTGGGGATGGGATTGATGGTAGCGCACTGCTCTTACCCGTAACTGTAAGCGCAGGGGCTCGCCGGAGAGGGACACGTGGTGAGCGAGAAGGGAAGGGAGGTCTTGCACATGTCCGACGAACACCAAATCGGATCGAACGACACAGAATTCTCAGGGAGGAATAGTCTCTCGCCGCCACCGACGGGGCAGTGCTGACATCTGCGCGGCCTGAAACGGCATTTGACCCACGTGAGGTCGCTGCCGGTGTCGGCGACGAGAATGAATCTCTGCGCCGGCGTGCCGAGGCGGAACCGGACGAAATACTGCCCCGTGTGGGTGTACGCGCCGGACGTCAGCGGCATTGCGAACGACTCCCCCGCCGCCACTGCCGTGGTATCGTTCTCGCAAGCCCTCCAGGGCTGCCGGTAGCGACGCCCCCCGGTGGTGCCGGCGATCATCCGCTGCCGGAGGTGGTCGCTCTTGACGAGCTCCCTGACGTAGTCGAGGCGGGTCACAGCGGCGAGGGGCTGGGGGCTGCGGTGGAGAGGGACGCGGAGGGAGGTAGAGTGGGATTCGGCGATCACCGGCGCGGCAAGGAGTGCATCGAAGCCAATGAGGAGGCAGAGGAGCAGGAGTGGAGGCATTAGGTTCGGAATGGAGAGCCAATGGAAGAGAGCAGGGGATAGAGACGGAGAGGGGGGAGGTGAGGGCTAGAGTAAGAATATTTCTACGAAAATCTCATCCTCTCCTCTCTCTCTCTCTTCCTCTCTTCTTATTCTTCTCTTCTCTCTGCTCGTGGCTTGAAAGCTTTCCATCAGCTTCCATCCTTCTATTTATCTTCTGCTCGCCCTGTAAGATTGTTGTCAGCAAAAGGACGCGGTTTTTGTCGCCTTCTAATTGTTTTTAATTAAGAATCAATAGAGTATAATTTATAGCTAAAAATAAAAGGCAATAACTGCGCTCAGTATTTTTTATAGGTGGGTGGCATGTTGTGTCTGTTGGGAAGTGCAATAAAGATAGAGAATGGATAAACGGGGGTTGGTGTAGAGAGAGAAAGAGGGACAGAGATATGAACCTGGGGCACATCATGATGGATTGTTGGACGTGGAGGGGAGAAATAGAGAAGCGTAAACAGGGGCGGAGGAAATGTCCAGAATAATGGTTGTTTACAGTTGTGGCGCTTCGCAGGGGGAACAAGCTAACGTGCGCCGCCAACGTTACATTGCGTGCCCTTTGTTCCTTTTATCGTGTATGTGTGATAAATGCACACCCTTCACCCTGATCATCCCTCCAGATTTCTAAAAACATGTTTGAGTAGATAGAAAATTCAACCTGCACTCCTCCTTGATGCTACTCATCTTATACATGGAGTTCAAACAAAAGGTGACGCATGGGTCCTCAACGTGGACTTTGATCCCGACGATGATGTATGGATTCTTTTTTATCAATAAAGCTAGAGTAATCGATCCTGATTAGTTGATTATTGTGTAAAGTACATGTTTACTTTTCAAAAGTTATGAAAGCACCTTGACCTTCCTTGCAAGCAATAATACTATTTTTATAACTTACCTTGAGATGCATACTGAGATGTCTTAATATACGCATGGGTTATCTACATGCAACTTATATGCATTTTAATGTAGACATTGCATCTATGTCCGATAGAGTTAAAGGCGTGGCATTTGATTGTAGAATGGTAATTAAGTAGATTACTTGACGACATAAACTATCATCCATCTTTTTTTAAGTTATTCTTTACTTCTTGGTTAGTAAATCATAGTGTATATCCGATTGAAGTTTGCAAGACTAGCCGGTAAAATAAATGGACTTCAAGTGGGGTAGACGAGATAATGTCGGAGCCGCGTTACTTGCCGGTGAAATGGAACGGACGGACATGGAAGGTGCAGCATGGATAAGGAAGGAGTGAGTTTAGGAGTGGGGTTTGCGGTCGTGTTGACCGGGGGATTGCGGTCTGGCGGACAGCTGGCGAGCAGTAGTGGGGTTTCCGAAAAATAATTTAAAAGGCGCTCACATGGGCGGGGGCGGCCGGGCTTCAGAGGATTATGGCGTCGCAGGAGCCGTACGATGGGGCATCGACGGATGAAAACGCACGTTTCCCAGATTAGGTATTTTATACCTCCTCCACCATGGGTCCCGTCACACCATGTTCTGGTGGCCTTCGGCATCTCGTGGCCATGGAGGCTGTGAGTCACCCACACCGGAGGAGCTGGTGCGGCAGATCGGATGGCCCCACTTTCTCGTCTCTGATAGCCGAGAGGATGATGACTCAATCGAAATCTTTGGAATCCAAGGAATATTGTAACTTGCAACGAGAGGCAAGAAAGATTGCAAATATATATATATATATATATATATATATATATAGAGAGAGAGAGAGAGAGAGAGAGAGAGAGAGACTATGAACTATGAAGGATGGTTGATTAAAAGATGAAGGGATTGTGGAGTTTTATTCACTGCTTGTCCCTCGTGTTTAAAGAATTTTTTCGTAATCTTGTCACTTGCTTGATAAGCTAAAGCTTCCATAAATTCATGCATTTGGAGCTGTATATTAACTGATCATTGTAGGCATGCTATCTTAGCACGATGGCATTTTGTCACTGCTTAGGAAAGTACCCTACAAATTATTGCAAACAATTAGACCGTCATATATGCATATTTCTAAAATATAGCTTTGTGGGTTCTATGCATGATAAAATTTTTTATCTTTGCATAATTTATTCTTCCGGTTGGCCGCTTAATGATCGTGGATGACCCTTTTATTATTGTAAACTAGTTTTAGTACAATGCCAGGAAAATTACTATTCATCTTTTATTACATAATATTTTTATATTATTACGAAGGACTCCTTCACTAAAGATTCATCATGTCTATCATGAAATAAATTCTGTTATTGATTGGATTGCCTTTTATATTATCCAATACTATGAAAAAGTGCTATGCATTGATCCGAATTTCATTCCATGCAAGTTGAAAAATATTTTATTTTCTGACATTTGTTGTTGTATCCATATTGGGATTGCATGGGTTCACCAACTTATTAAAAAAACTTATTTAATATTTTTATAATTAATTCATTATTTTATTTTTCAGATATATAAGAATAATTCGTAGAATCCTGGCTGTCTATTATTGTCTCTGTCATGCAATTTTTTTTTTTTTTTTTCCACATGTATAAAAACACCCAAATTCGTAAACTTTACAATTTATTTACTTTCGTTTTCTTCTATGTTTTAATAAACCGAATCCCTGCGCGCGCGCGCAACTTTCTGGCGGGAACGAGGTCTATACAATGATGGCCACTTGATCCACCCTGAACTGGAGTAGCCCGCAGGGCCTATCTGCGACGTCAAGGAGTTCAATTATTAGATGGACAAAGGTCCAACGGACCCATCCGGTAGTCACCGGCCGCATTACCCCCTTGTATAATTAAACAATTCAAACTAAACTAAACATGAGAGGTGCCCATCATCAACCGTACATGTTCCCGGGGATTTGGATCGGTCCACTGCACCTGATCCATTCAATAATTTCTCGTTCCGGGTTCCTTGCATTAGATTTGGACTTTGATGAGATTAATTTCGGAAGCCTCATGCGAGAGGATTAGATCTTTTTTTTCTTGCAGAAGACTGCACCACGTCCTTCTCAAGAATATATCGCAGTCCCGCTAGTCCAGCTATATTGCAATCATAGGACACTAGAATCCTTTTCCTCCAACGAGGAAGCGCTATCCACAACACAAGGACATAATACTACAGTTAGGGACTACTTGTCAGCGAAAATAAACTTGCCTTTCAACTCTCCACCGACGGAAAAAAACATGGAAAGCAATCGACGACCATTAGCCTGCATCACATGGGACAGCCGTGCCCCTCAATCCAGAACTATTTTACTAGCTTCGTATATGGGACAGCTGATAGCATAAGTTTTTGAGTTCCAAAAGGGGTAAGTGAGATACCACATGCTAGAAATTGACGGTGATCCGAATCCTTTCATAAAATAACCAAGGATTCTGTAAGCAAGTAGGCAGATTTTGCATCGCTGGACGAGACTTCCAAGACACCAGACCAGCATGATGTGATTGCAATCGTACAACGACATGCTTCCATTCCTTCGTTTGTTCAAATTGATGTTGGTGAGACAGGTTAGGTATGCTCCATTCAAACCGCAATACGCGCCATCAGGCAAAATAGGGGTTCTAAGAGCCCCGAAGATTTCATCAAGACAAGGAAAAAAAGAGGCATCGGGCAACCAGGGCTACGGTTATCGGCAACCCGCATGTCTCCAAAATATCTTTGGAAGGACAAAATTAAGAAAGCACCCGTCCAAACTTGATTGCACCCTACATTGATGAGACAAGGCTCATAATCATATATATATATATATATATATTAAAAAAAAAGCAGCTAGGAACCAACCCGAATCCCTAATGTCATGCCTCCAGACAACACGACGGGATTGGTGTGATGTGTAAACTGCCATAAGGCCCCAGCCTCTTTCTAAATTTACATAAAACCATCGAGTCCATAGATATGACCGCTTAAATCTTCCAAGGAGAGAATACAAATCAGTCTAAACTTATCATAGCATGAGCTGTGCTCACAGCCTGAGCTAAGCCAGATTTGGCTCAGGAAAATAGCTTTTTAATGGGCAAGGAAATTTTTATTTTTAGTTAGAATGATTGTATCCCTGACAGTCAAAAGCCCCCATCCCTGTTGGCTTGAAAGGACTCCACTGTATGACGCTGTGGCCTTGGAATGCACAAAAGAAAACAATATATCGAGAAAGATCAGCTTGAAAACTATATTTTCAATTCTTTTACAGTATCTCCTATGCTGGTTTATAACCTTTCAAGTCAGGCAAACAATGGTGAACAAAAATAATTACTGCCGGGGAACATTAGTCTGCCATTCTGCAAGATGGTTGGCAGTACTTTAACATGTTGGACAGGAAGGAAGAGAATTAGATAGAACCTGTGATGTTCTCCATCGATCGAGTGCAGCAGCACCAAATGTTGGAAAAACTGGCAATTCATTTTCAGACAGTTCCTGCAAACACCGATGCACACGAGGTGAATCAAAGTGAAATTAATTATATCTTCTTTCATTCATTCCGTGGACTTTTTTTCTTATTATTTTTTTATCAGACCCGAATGATAGAAATAGAAGATGATTAGACCACAAGAACAATATAAACAGAAAAGAAACAATCATGCTGGCTGGTGGAAAGAACCGTTCATGTACTACCAATGATCTTAATTGCTGCCACCACATCAATATATATCAGATGGAAAGGTGGTGAACCAACCAGCATTGAATATTACAAAGATGCACGAGTGGACACATGATGTAAACACAGCATGAAAAGAATAAAATAACCGCGAATCAGACATGCCCAAGCATGATACGAAGATTATAGAAACATTCTATTGATTTAGTGAAGCAGATACTTTATGCTAAATGGAATCGATCTTTCAGAGTCCCACATTTGGGATGAAATTAGGATGCTACTTCAGTCCAGCATGCTGCATTAACAAATAAGGAGATCACTGTTGAGATATTTCAATAAGCCATATTTGCTTCCGTCCAAAATTATAAATTTTTTTTTTTTTTTTTAATAATGTTTGCATGATGAGTTTCTTATCCGACCTGACCCTTCTTGTCTACCCAACCGGACTGACCCTTCTTATCTACCTAACCGGACTTGCACCATTACTTGACCTGAACTGACCCGACCCGAGCCGGGTACAAGGCGAGTATGCATATGGGATTTTTTATTATGGGGTGGGTATGGATATTGGCCAACCCGACCGATTGCCATCCTTACTTGCCATCATCCTAGCATCCCGATTGACACATCTTGGAACATCCTTTGTTCCAAGTGTCGGAATGAGGCGGGACGGCTCCCATATTATGGAAAAACCAATACAACCCCATTTCATGGGATTTAAAATCTTACTCAAGAATACAATAACTAGTGAGCTATTTTTTGACTTTTCTTACCACAGACTCCACATCACACTGGAAAAATAAGCACTAACACCATCATACATAAGATTGGCAGCTAACAAAACCTCTACATTAAATCAAGAGGGAAGAAAAATTATAAATTAGCATCTGCACAAATTTTGTCAAAAAACCACTCTAATGTAGGTCGTCTTTCTTTTCTGGGTGAATTCTAATGCAGGAACGTGACAGCAAGCTTGAGTAATTTACTCACGCTTGTTACCTTAACTATAGTATTTGTAGTTGGCCTTATGTTTAGGGTTATAGAGAGTTGTCAACATTCTACCATGAGAAATGAGATGATCCTGATGATGATATTCAGTGTAAGCAAATATCGTGTCTCAAACTCCAAACCCCACCCCCCACGCCAACACGGTGCACCCAAAAAAACAAAAAAAAAAAAAACAACAACAACAACAACAACACTTATGAGAAACCAGCATAATTCAGTATCTTGATGAATCATACAGCTTGACAAAAATGATGAATATCTATCAAGCATCAAGCATGAAATATGAAATAATTGGACTTTTAGCAATTAATAGAGTACTTCAACGAAGGAATAAACAAATATCATTGGCTTCCAACATTAGAATTTGTACCAAATGTTAAGATTAGGGACCTGGATAAAATGTGTGATTAGTAAGTTAAATGCTTCATCTTCATAAAAAACTGATTATAGCTTATGAAGTGTAACCTTCTAAGACTACTTCCATAGAATTTCTAAAAAGGATGACAAAAACCTAAATCAGAGCATTTATGAAAAGCCATGAGAAAAGATTTACCAGAAAGGACTTATAAAATTGAAGAATACAAAAAGAAATTAAGGTATGCTATGCAAACATATCACGGGCTCTGAAAGAAGTTTGCATTGGATATTCATAAGAAAACTGACTGAACAGGGAGCATGGTTGGAAAACGCAATGCATGGTGGTAGCACACCTAAAAGGAATCTCAATTGAAAACATTTTTCCAAAATAAATCAGTTTGTGCATATCCAAGAGTCATGCAACTAGCACTTGGGATCGCATGGGCCATGTGTACTAGATCAAACATTTTAACCAGGCAAGCCTTTTCCCATCTATAAGTAGTCAACTTCATGGAACAAACTACAACCAATCAAGTTCCGAGAACTTCTTTAGCAATCAATATAAAACTTAATATGCATGTAATGGTAAAAAAGTGTATCCTAATTAATGTATGTCTCCTATATTAAAATGTTTCTCAACATGTTTCTGAAACATTTTTCAATCCTCTCATGGTTATCTGAATCGCTGCTTATACATATGAGCTGTCCCATCTATAACCTATTTCACGCTTCCAATCTGTAAAAAAAAAATCATTTTCTAATTCATTGCATCTAATCAGCAAGATCAAGCATCAAGAGTAGGCATTTTCGGAAAATCAAGAAAATTGAAATTCAATAACAATCTAAGATGCATGGCATGGAATAATTCCTTCGGGTAGAACAAGTCATTACACAATCCACCTCAAATGGACATCCATTCTTAATAAACGATCTGAATATCCTATATGCCTCTTGTCCATATCTTCTTGAGACAAGTGCCTCTACCTGAAACAAAAATTTAAAAAAAAATAAAGAAAAAGAAAGAAGAACAATGTAAATAGTTCAGGGAATAATCCTCACCTCTCCTGAAAGAAACAAAAAAAGACTTGTCCAGAACTTATGTGCCTCATCATTCCGATGGGTTATTTATGATGCATTTCAAATCTACATCAAGCATGACAAATGGACAGAGTCAAAGGTCAGGTAAGCATGGCTTGCAGGAGCGTCATACATTATTGCATGATCGACAATGCAGTTGGTCAAGGATTACTCTTATATGTTTGGAATGTTCCGATGTCATAGATATCAGGCTTCGCTCTAATGCCTTCTAAAATGCTATCCATTTTTGCTCTAACTAATTATTTCAAAGACATTGTATAAGTGGCTTTAAATGAAACTTTACCATGAAACACAAGAGAAAAGATGTTTAAATACCAATTCCTGCAGCATATTTTAACAATGCAAAATATTCATATTTATGAATGAATATTTTCCAAACATCATGAAAATGCGGCGACTTTTGGCGATTGTACGATCAATGACATATCTCCAGCAACCCCCACAAACATAAAGAAGCAAACTTCTAGAATACTAGTACAAGTGATGCATAGATCTATATTTTGAGAAAATTAGGTTTACTTAGTGCTGCAGCTGTAGTAATTTGGATGTCCAATTACTCACATTAATCCATAGTTTTGAGTATATATTTGAAACAAAATGCAAACTAATATTTTATCTTTATGAAAAAATACATGAGTGGAGACAGCAAGAGATAATCATATACAATATGTCATAAGAATCTTGACACGGAAGCATTATAAATGTATTGTCCCATACTTAACGGAAAAATCTCTAGAGATCTATCTGCTATTTTACGAACCTTCATCCTCAATAAATCAAGGAAGGGTGAATTTTACCCCAGTGATTCAACTTCGGGGATTGGCCCTGATTTGGTTCCGGGTTGGGATTGGGAGGTGAACACGCGTTTGCCGATCCACACCACCTGACCTAGGGATGGCAATGGCCTGGTTCACAGCCCGATTCCTGACTATCCAAATTTAAAATTTAATACTTGATAAATTATCTAAATTCAATTTAAATATTATCAGATTTATTTTTTTTTATTTAAATCTAATTCAATCGGATATCGAGTAATTAGAATTTATCCGATCCGAACCTAATTAAGTCATATTGAATTTTTTTTTATTTTTATCAATTATAAAATCATTTATCATTTCATAAATCTATATATATTAAACAAATAAAATTCAACTACATTTTTAGTCCAATAATACTTAGTTTTATATTCAATCAAAATAAAATTTAAATTATCTTAGATAAAAAAATTCAACAATGCTTAGTTCAATATCTTTGAAGTAAAAAGATATAAACATAATTTAAAAGTACATCTAAGTTCCATGTTCCAAAAAGACTTAAAAGGACAGTTCTCAATTAATCCTTGGCTGTAATATCATTCTTCATCCGATCCACCTATAAAAAATTAATCATCATTAGTAATGATTGAATTAAGGGATTAACGAAGAATCGGGGGATTAGCCGATTAGGATCATTTCCAATCCTTTTTTTTTTTGAAGAATAATGATAAGGATTTAAGTATTTTAAGATTTAATAACTAATAGATAATAATTAATAATATATATATTAAAATAGTTTGGATCGAGTGCATATCTATCCAGTTTCGGTCGAAATCCAAAATCAAGCATTCGGGTTTTATCCAAATTCAGTCCAAATCCAATCAAAGCGTTAACTACCCAACCTAATCGAGTCGAGCCGGGTCGGGTATCCATGGGTTTGGATTTTGTTGCCACCCTAACTTGACCAGGTGAAACCAGTCAATTTTTCTGAGTTGATCCTAGAATTAAATTGGGAGGTCGTTCCATCCCAATCCTTAACCCGGTTGATATGGTACGGAGCATGCCACTTGATTCGAGAGACAATATTGGTTCTTGGTACTAGGCTAAGCATAAAAAAGTGCCAACATAATGCTAAAATAGATGGAATATAGAGATTGTAAAATTCATGTATGACAAATATTGAAAGTGGAATAAAAAAAAGGGGATAAGATCATTATTTGCCGAACCATCCAGTTTGAGACATGCCAAACCATGCCGGCTACCAACCAAGACTATTCTGATGTTCAAAATAAGAAACCATCAAGGAAGGAGAGAGGGAAAAAAGAAAGAGAGAAGGGAGAGAGAAGGAGAGAGAGAGGAAGAGAGAATCTCTAGAGGCCACCGGAGGATAGCCAAGCTCGCTATGTCGCTGTTAGGATTAGCAGAACCTAGAGGAGGTACCGAAAATCCCCAAAAAATTTAAAAACTAGTGAAGTTGGTAACTGTGTTACCGATGTCATGCGATAAATCTAAAAAAAAATTAAAACAAGGACCAAAGCCTTCATTTTTCACCAAGAGGAAGGCAAAGACTCTCCATTGACCCTTATTGGCATGACAGCCTCGCAGTCACTTTAAAGGCCTTTGATGCCCTCTTTTTTTTTTCTCACCTCCACCCTCCTCCAAGTTCCACCAAGCTTAGCAATAACATAGTAAGTTTGATCGTCCTCTAGAGACCCTCTCTCTTTTCCTTTCCTATTCTCCTTTCATGTCTCTATGTATGTCATTCGGATCTAAGACAGAATGGTATGGGAGTATACCAAAATGTACTGCTAGCTGACCAGTCCGAACTTCGAAACTAGCATGGCGGATCTTGGATAAGATGCGGAATGACCTGGATAGAACTTAGAAAGAATGTATGACCATGCATTGCAAATAATTTAGCTTTTAACGAAAACTGATGGCAAATTGAATTTCCCAAAGCTGACGACAAAGAGATTAAGGATTTATCGAACATTCCTTGGCTGGGATTGGGGGACCGTCTGGGGGTGGCCACGCCCGAGATCTAACTCCTCCCCCCCTTTTTGTTCAACCAAAAAAAAAAAAAAAGAGACTAAGGATTGTCAGCTATGAATTTGGCCATCCATGATCGGGATAATGGATTTTGCTAGTATCATCTCTAACCTATATTAATGTTTAAATTTTAAACAACATATTTTGTATAGTCATATGGTGTAACAATAGAAGGATAAATTACTGAAATGCATCATCAATGGTAGTGATTATTTAGATTGATCGCTGCTTTCGAAATATTCTTGACGAAAAAAGTGTTGAAAAAGGCCCTTCAAAAATCAAAAAAAGATTTTGCAAGAAATTAAGCAAAATATTTGATTTTGGTGCTATGCACCAAATATTCTAGATTCGGTAAAGCGTTGTCTCCTATACGACATCCAATTTTAAGCAATTAAGGATACAATGTAACCCAGTATTGGTTCAAAAGGCACCCAACTCCAATTCCGTTGCTGACTGGGTTGCATCACATGTAGCCAATCACTCTAGTTTTGTTTTCTTGCCATCTTGGCAGATTGCTCCTATACAGTTACACAATATTATACTTTCTGACTTTTTAAACTATATTCATTCTCGTTATATATGGATGGAATATTCTCTTCTATCAACAAAAAAACAATTTAAAAAAAAATTAAAAAAAAAGAAAAGAAAAGAAAAAAAAGGCACCCAACTCAGTGTTTTGAGCAAAGGTGGGACAAAATCTCCAATCAAAATACTGTAAAGGCATACTAGGGCCACTTTCAGCTCATTAAAACACCTGAGGTGGCCATTAATGGTTGCTGACTTTTTAGATGTTTCAGATTTGGTTGCTGATTTTGAGTACTCCAGAAGTTTAATCCATTAATTAATAGTGACTCGTGTGAGCACTAAAAAGAGGAATCTTGATTGGAATTTATATAGCTAGCCCCTTAACCTATTTTCTTTATTCAACCTGCAGTCTTATTGGAGAGCCACGGATAGGGCTGCAAGCATATTAGATTGACCCGCTTCCGATTTGGAGCGAAACCAAAATTGATTTGGTTCAACCCCGACCAAGGTTATCTGGACAAGGCTTGTATTCAAAAATGTGACTTGTTTGGAATATTGATTGGATTTGGATCCTTAAATTCCCAATTAGAACTTGAATGATGCAAAACAATCTAAAACTAGTGTAATATATGTTTCAAAACCCTCCTTGAATATAGAAAATTAGTCTTCCTTTCAAGATATAATTTGCCAATTATTCACGTTATTGATTATAAATAATTGTATATGGGTATCGATCAAACCTTATATACGATATGTTTTGATAATATTTATATCTTGTTTATTTATATTTTATCACTTCATATGCTTATGATATAATTAGGTAATCAACTTATATATGTTTATCATGATTCATGTTTGGATTACTTTGACCGATGTAACTTGAAAAATCTGATGGATTTATAAATCGAGATTAAATCCAACCCAGCCCAATCAAAAAGGGAATTGGATTAGGTTTGGGTTCCACTTTTTGACCTGATTCAAAAATGGATTGGCTTTGGGTTGTGCCCATCCCCAATCTAAAGTGAGGAAAAAGTAAGATCACACGAATAAGTTTTTCCACTTGAATCTCCCTGGTTCCATAAGCTTTCTCAAAAGCAAATGAATCCCGTCAGGAAGTTGCTAAACTTTTTTTTTTTTTTTTTGATAAAGAAAAGGGATAGGTTAAAGTTGCTGAACTTTAAGCTACAAGACTACTTCTATAGGAAGCGCTACCACCAAATTTTGGAACAATCAGTTTGTGATTCATATCCTTTGCGACCTTAACTTAACACCAACCAGAGAAATTTAGTTGGTAAAGACATGGTAGCACCATATAGTCTGAGCTTCCCCCTCCTCCCCTTTTTTTTGGATAAACCAAGAGGGGGGGATAAATCCCGGGTGTAGCTACCTCTCGAAGGCCCCAAACCCACCAGGTCATGTTCGATTCGAGCCGTAAGATTTATGCAGGCTCTCCTCACCAACGATGAGTACGTCAACCTAACATCACTAAGATGTCGGCTAATATAACAGGAACAAATGAGAAGACCCTGACCTTTCACTCATACCAGCTATCCCAAGCTCCAAGATTTAATCTTGGATTTAATCAAGTCACTTTTAAATTTGGCCTCTACAGCCAATTGATACACCTTCATTTTTGCAGTTTGCACGGAGATGACCGGTAAGCATGTTGTAATCCCAAGTGGAGAATATTTTCCCTTGCAATACTTTTATCCTATATTTGGTTAGGTCATGGAAGGAAAGAATGGAAAGAAAGATGGTTGGAATTGGAAGGTTCCATCTATTCATTTGGTTCAGAAAATGCTAGAGAGGATAGATGAAAAAAGTGAATTGTCTATCCATCCGGACCACAAATTTATATCCTTCAAATTTGAAAGAATGCAAAAAGGAAGGATAGAATTCGTGAATAATAAATTATTGTAATAACCAAGTTATTCCTCGTAGATGAATATATTTTTAAGAACTTACATCTTTTTATTCATATTAATATCATTCATCCTCTTTTCCATTCCTCCTATACCAAGAGGATGGAATCATTCTCATCTATCCTTATATGTTTCATTGAATAGTCATAAGGATGGTGCATCTTCCATCCATTCTTTTTTTTTTTAATTCATCCTTCGTATCAAACAGAGCCTTAAAATTCTTGATTGATGACCTAGAATATAAATATTAAATCATATAGCGTCTTAAAGGAAAGATTGCAATTATTGCTAGAATTGATTCTAGGTAGACCTATTAATGTGAGCTGGCCCGGCCCGGCCCAACCCTAACCCACATGGGCTGACATTATATGGGTTAGGTCGGGCTAGGCCCACTTGCATAAATGGGTCATGAAAACCTAGCCTGACCCGATCTTATATGGGCCATGGGCTAGGATTGGACCAGTTCAGTTGCACTTCCCTCTCCCCGAATCATCCATCTGTCCGATCTAAAGTTTCTTGTCTCTTTTCTACCATGAAGATTGACAAGTCTGAACAGGCGACGGGATCCATCATGAAGACGGTGGAACCATCGAGGATCCGGTGGCTGGATGAGTAGTGGTGAATCGGATCACAGTAGCGAAGGTGATCTAGCAGCCTTCATCGGTTATAAAGGAGCTAGTGGAGAGTGAGAACAACCTCGATGCCGGAGCCACCTCCATCTCCGTTATTGTCAAGGACGGCAGGCGATGACTTTAAGCTTATCCAGGTCTCGGACAATGGATGTGGCGGTGGAAGAAAAAGAGGACCTAGCCTGGCGAGCCCACCCAGCAGGCCAGCATCCCCACTGACAGCCTGACCCCTGTCTCTAACCGTCTAGCACTCCTTTGAGAAAATAAAAAAAGAAGATCGAGGACTCACCGCCCAATGCCATATTTGTTACCGCCGACTTGCCACACGCTGCGGCTGCTTCTCTCCTCCTTTGCCCCCTTGTCACCGCCGGCATCGGATATTCTTTTCTCCTCTACCAGATTGCCAAAATCCTCCTAAGTTTAAGGTAAATCACTGAATTGGAACAAAGAAGTGGGATCGTCGGAAGAACAAACAGGTAAGGATCATAATATTATTTTTTTTAAAAAAAAAATCTCTTAGCCTATAGACTGATCCTGTCCTAATCCTGTTGAGCCCATGGGTTACGGGGGCAAGGCCAAAAAGTCTGATTACATAAATGGGCCAAATTTTTTTTAGCCCAATCTAACCTATTTATAGGACTAAATGGGCTGGCACATGCATTCTAGCCCATTTTGACAGATCTATTTCTATGTTTATTCAACTTCCACAGCTTTTTTTACTCTACCGCGAGACAAAGTTAACAAAAATACCAAGACATTAGGGAAGCTAAAGTGAAGGACCAAATAGCTTATTTTATTTATGGGTTCCATGTGATGCGTGCAGTGCATGCGATGGAACGGCTTCGAGGGGGGTGTTTGGGGACCGACATGCATCGCCCAATGTTCGCATAACTTGTATGCGCTCCCTGGATGTATCACAAATTATTAGTATCTACAGCGATCAAGTTGATGGTGGTGCCAACTTGTCTTCTCTTGGTGCTTGCTGGGGATGTTAGGGTCCAAATTCGAATTTCTAGCAATGTTTTAAAAACCGGACTGTTCCACGACCGTAAAAGGGAATGGCACGAGTAACCAATTCAATCATCGACTCAACCAAAACCAAACCATAACATCATGATAATATAATGAATTTATTAATTATTAGTTATATACCAAAATATATTATAAGCACATAAATAATATCATAAGAGCTCTATATATAACATATAATTTTACAACTTGAAATAACGTCAGACAAACAAATGAAAAATGGTGAACAGTTAAAGGGATCAGAGCAATCAATATTACATTATCAAGAATGACTGATCGAGCTTCAACAAATAAATCACAAAATATAATATTGTATATGTTTCAGTTTCATGCTTAAATGGCTACTACGAAGAACTTATCATTAATGAAACCAACATCGCAACAAATACTTGAACTTCTATATGTCATCCGTTGCCACCACCAAACTCTTGCGAGAAGAAGAATTATATTTTCTTTTTTTTTGGGTGGGTGGGGGGGTGGGTGAGAGAGAGAAAGAGTGAGAGAGGAACATGTTGTTGCTACTGACAAGCCTTCCATGAGACTCCAATAAGCAAGGTAGAGAATGATGGAGATGGAGAGACCTAGAACGAAGAGGATAAGTACTAAGTTGCCGTAGTAAGGTGGTGGCTAAGCATTCGGCCATCCTTTTGATTGCACTGGCACTAGAGAGAATGCATCAAGGGCTTCAAATGGAGTGGGAGAGAAGGTGCCAATGATTTTTTGCTCTCAATTGCGATAAAAGACCTCACCATAATCCTCAAATATAAACCAAGAGACAATGCTAAAAACCATCTAATTCATTCGAACACGGAGTGGTTTGAATGAATCACCGGTTATCATGTGTTTTATTCTAATTACGGGTCTAGTTTTCTATTTAATTCAAAGTTTTGCAAGTTTCTCCGGATAAAATGCTTGACCAAATGGCGGTTCAATGGACTAGTTTGGTTTGATGTTTGAAAATTGCTTTAAGGATAAGATGGGCTATGGGAGTTTAGAAAAGAACAACATTTAATATCAATATGTAGCCGACTATCCATGCCCCTATTTCAATCAATGATAACAATAATATCAAATTTATTATTTGTTTCCATTATGTTAGTGGTGGTTAACTTGTCATTTGCTTGAGGCATTTATTAACTTACATTGCTTTGCCAATGAACATCTTTATTGATAACATGATCAAGACCATTGATCTTTCTTTTAACTTTATATGTTTAGGATCTTGTTTTCCTTTTTCAAAATTAACATAAGCAAATTCGAATGCATATAGAATCTAAAATTGAAAAAAGGATAAGTTGGTTGCATTATTCAACTTCCAATGTTGGATTGTTTAAATTTAAACAACTCCTTTTATCAGCCAAATTTTTCATCCAAGTCAAATGATTTTATTGGAAAGTTTTCGTAGTCTCCGTATGCATGATCTCTTGCATCTTCTGTTCCTTCTCAATTTTATTTTTCTGTCTTTTTAACACATGTAATAACCACGTTCTTAGTTTTATTTTTTTTTTTTTTTTTTTTGTCTCTCAAAGACTGTAGCTATTCTCTATATGAATAAAATATTCAATGACTTATTATTTTCATCATGATAGAGAGTCTTTTAAAAAATTTTAATTCTTCCTTCCTATCATCTTTCTAGATTTTTTTTTTTTCAAAAACAAAATCCCTTTCCAAAAAAAAAAAAAAAAAAAAAAAAATCCCTGGTGGCCCCCAAACCGCTTCCTCGATGCCACCCAAACCGCCGCAACTCCCATCTCCATCGTCGTGCCATCGCCACCGGCCCCGTCGCGCCATCTCCGGGATCGCCGGCCCCGTCGCTCCATCTCCACCAACCCTCGTCGGCTCCCGTCTCTGGGCCACCCTCGCGTCGCCCATCTGCTTCCGCCCCCCCTGTGCTTCCGCCCACCCCCTGTGCTTCCGCCCGCCCACGCTCCAGCCGTCGCGTCGCCCCGTGCTTCCGCCCACGCTCCGGCCGTCGCGTCGTTGCTGTGCTTCCGCCCACCCCCATCTCTCGGAGAGCAGCAGTAGGAGGTGACCGCCAGGATCCCTGGATCCGCCCTCGTCTGCTTTCTTCTCGCTGTGTTTCTCTCCCTGGAATCCCAGATCCGGCCGTCGCGTCGCCTGTGCTTCCGCCCACGCTCCGGCAGTCGCGTCGCCCCGTGCTTCCGCCCATGCTCCGGCCTTCCGCCCTCACGCCATCGCCGTCACGCCCGCGACCTCGCCTCTGCCTCCACATCGTCACCGTCGGCCTCGCCACCAAAGTACTGTGATCCCAGACGTAAGGTGGCACGGTGCTTTACCATCCCTTCCGGTGTTCTGGAGGCGGATCGGCACTGTGATTGATCCCTTGGCCGGCTTTGAGGGCGTTCTCACCGGGCATCGGAGCGGCGGTCGTCAACGGGGAGGAGCTTCCTGGATCCATCTTGGCGGACAAGATGAGAAGCTAGAGCGAGCGACAGCATATGCATGGTTTGGGAACATTGATTCTTGTCGCCTTTTTGAATAACTTAGATGCAGGATATTTTTTAATCCTTGTGGCCTCTTGTGAAAGGCAATTCTTTTGGGTCCGGAATGACCAATCCGGTTACCATTCAAGACTTAGGAAAATCTTCTTAGTAGACTGTGAAAGGCAGTCCAGGTTTCAGCTATCCAGCCTGCAACTCAATCGGGAGGATCTTCACGAGCCGGTGCATCCCTCAATGTACTCTAAGTTGCCATCAAATTGATGGACCAGTCACGTATTTATCCTGGTCTCGAAGTACCCAACTACTTGTCAAAAATCATGGTTTAGAGGGATATCTCACCAGCACAGTATCGCGACATATTGATGGAGCACCAGGAGTGGCTCAGTGGGATATGAAAAATTTGGTGATTATGACTTTTCTATTCAATACTATGGTCCCGAATGTTTTACAGAGCGTGCAGCTATTGGAGACCGCACATGAGATACAGAAGGCAGTGGCCTGGATGCATTCTCAGAAGGCTAATCCTGTACATATATATGAGATCCGATGCTAGTTGAGACAGCTTCGTCAAGGCACACTATCTATTACTGATTATGCTACAGAATTAAAAAGATTATGAGCTGAAGCTGACCACTACCATACTTTCCATCCAGAATGCTTTGCAGATATGCACCGATTCCACAGGCACCTAAAAGAGGAACAAGTCCAGAATTTTTTATATGGCTTGAATTCTAAGTTTGAGCCAATTCGGGTATAGCTCCTAGCTCGGAACGATATGCCAAGCCTGAGTCAGGCCTTCTCTACTGCGTTACGGGAGGAGACGAGAACTAGAGTCATTGCTTCTACTGAGCCTATTTGCTCTGCCCTCATAGCTAAACCATTACCTCGATCTGGTGCATAGCCATCTACTATCTGCAATTACTGTCACAAGCCTGGTCATGTCAAAGCTACTTGTTGGGAACTATATGGTCACCCCTCTCAATCTAAGCGGAAAGATTGGGGACGTGGTCGGGGTCGAGGTCGTGGTCAACAAACTACACATCTATCCGAGAAAGTGGAGTCTTCTACTCGTATCTTTCTTGACGACTATCAGACCATGTAACGGTTGATAGATCAATATGAATCTACTTCCAGTTCCTTGCCTCCCCCAACTTCGACTAGCCCGCCATCGTCCATTTTCACCTTTACGCAGTCAGGTATTCCTTGTAGTATATGCCATGCATTTGGTTGTCTGGATATGTTTTCTTCATGGATTCTTGATTCTGGTGCTTCCAGTCATATGACTGGATCTTCTACTTTCTTTAGTGCATACTTTCCTAGTTCAGGTCATGATCAAGTTCGTTTGATCGATGGATCCCTTTCAGCTGTATTTGGTAAGGGAACCATCGACTGTACACCTACTCTTCAATTATCATCAGTCTTGTATGTCCCTACCTTTCCCACGAACTTGTTATCTATTAGCTTTATTACTCGCAATTTAAACTGTTCTGTCACCTTTTGGCCATCTCATTGTATCTTTCAGGAACTGACAACGGGGAAGGAACTTGAATATGGTAAAATGCACAATGGCCTGTACTACCCGAAAAAAGAAGGGGAGCGGCTTCATGATGCTTTGTCAGCAAACACGGCTTCTTCCGAGCTTCTGCTTTATCATAGAAGACTTGGTCACATTGCCTTTCCTGCTTTATGTCATTTATTTTCTACTTTTTCTCTCTTGCAAGAAGATTACTTTAGTTTGTGATGATTGTGAATTTGCAAAACACACCCGTGGAGTGTATCCTATCTCTAATAATCGAAGCAATTATAAATTTGATATTGTGCATTCGGATGTTTGGGGACCTTATGGTACCATTTCCATTATAGGGTATCGGTGGTTTGTTACCTTTATTGATTGCTACAGTCAGGTGACCTGGTTATACTTACTGAAGAGCAAGCATGAGGTATTCTCCTGTTTCAAAGAATTTTATAAACTGGTGGACACTCAGTTTTGGACGAAGATTAAAATACTCCGATCCGATAATGGTTCGGAATATATGCATCATGCATTTCGTACCTACTTGCGTGATCATGGGATTCTTCATCAGACGACTTGCGTCAATACCCCTACACAGAATGGAGTAGCCAAATAAAAGAATCGACATTTACTAGAGATAACTCGCGCTCTCATATTTTCTATGTGAGTTCCTAAATTTTTATGGGGGAAGGCTGTTCTAACTGTTGCTTATCTTATCAATCGTATGCCTCTCCGAGTTCTTAACTTTAAGTCTTCACTTAAATGTTTACAAGGAAAGACCGAATATATTGTCCCACCCCATGTTTTCGGCTGTATGTTTTGCTCGGGACTATGCTACATCTGTTGGTAAATTGGGTCCTCAGGCTCTGAAATGCATCTGTGTAGGTTATTCTGCCACTAAGAAGGGTATAAATATTATTATCCACCTACACGGCAGATGCTCATCACTATAGATGTGGCCTTTCGAGAAATGGAGCCTTATTATGTGACGGAACAACTTCTTCGACTTCTGGATGTACCAAGTAGTATCTCTATGTCCTATGAGTTCTTGACTACGCCATCTAGGAGCCCTTGGCGTGAGGAGGAGCATAGTGGTGATGGAAGTAAGGAAGTAGAAACTGATGATACTCAGGATGATCCTAGTACGGCACAGGGTGATGGTATTCAGGGGGAGCAAAGTGAGGCTATATACATTCTCCAGTCATCCAAGCTTCTGCCCCAAGTACAGTTCCATCCAGATCTTCTGAATCCTCCTCTTCCTCTATGAATAACGGTAACAATCCTATTTTCTTGATTTAGATATTTCTATTGATAGACGAAAGGGTTCTCACCTGATCGTCCCTCTTTCTCACTATCGCTATGATATTTCTAACTATGTATCCTATGAGTCCCTATCTCCTTCTTATAAATTCTTTGTAGCTGCATTAAATCTATAAGCATTCATACTGATTGGAAGGTGGCTATGGCAAATCCAAACTGGAGACAGGCAATGATGGAGAAAATTAATGCTTTGTCAAAGAACCATACATAGAATCTGGTCACTCTACCTGACGGAAAGCAACTAGTAGATTGCAAATGGATGTATACAGTCAAGTATAATCTTGAAGGCAAACTTGAAAGATATAAGGCTCGTCTAGTGGCTAAAGGCTATACACAGACATACAGCATTGATTATGAAAAGACCTTTGCCCATGTAGCAAAAATGAACTCAGTACGTACATTAATCTCGTATGCTGCTAACCATGGCTAGGAGTTGCATCAGCTAGATGTGAAGAATGCCTTTCTTTATAGAGATCTTCAGGAGGAGGTTTACATGCAGATTCCTCCTGGATTTACGAGCAGAGCTATGAAAAAAAAGGTGTGTAGATTACGACACTCTCTCTATGGCCTCAAGCAGTCTCCCTGTGCCTAGTTTGAATGCTTCAGCCCGGCAGTGCTCAAAATGGGATATTCACAAAGTAATGCAGATCATACTCTATTTTACAAGCATACTAGTGGAAAGAGAACTATTTTGATAATATATATTGACGATATAGTTATCACAGGAGATGATCTCAGGGAGATTGCACGGCTTAAACATGATCTGGCTTGGAGTTTGAGGTTAAGGACTTGGGACTATTGAGATATTTTTTGGGTATTGAGGTCTCTAAGTCATCTCATGATATTTTTTTTGACTAAGCGAAAATATACTCTTGACCTTCTTAGTGAGATTGGAATGTTGGGATGTAAGCCTGCTAATATACCTTTTGACCAGAATCACAAATTAATGGCAAATGGAGGAGCCCCTGTTGATCGTAGGAGATATCAGCGATTGGTAGGGAAACTAATTTATCTTTCTCATACTAGACCAGACATTGCTTTTGCAGTCAGTGTCATTAGCCAGTTTATGCATGATCCACGAGAGCAACATATGGAGGCAGTCTATCGGGTACTACGCTACCTAAAAATATGTCCTGGACAGGGACTGCTCTTTACTTGACATGACTCTTTGAAGATAGAGACATTCACTGATGTAAATTGGACAGGGTCACTGGATGATCAACGATCCACTACTGGTTACTATACATTCGTTGGTGGTAATCTAGTTATTTGGAGAAGCAAAAAGAAATCTGTTGTAACCAGATCAATTGCAGAGGCTGAGTATAGAGCAATGGCTCAGGGAATATGTGAGCTTCTCTGGTTATAGAAATTACTTCAAGAACTACATTTTTTAAGTAAGTCTCCTATGATGCCATACTGTGATAATATATCACAAGGCGGCAATTGAAATTATGAATAATACGGTGCAACATGATCGTACCAAACACATTGAAATTGACCGTCATTTTATCAAGAAAAAGGTGATCAGCAAATAGATCTGCATCCATTTTATCTACTTAGCTAATCAAGTGGCAGATATCCTAACAAAGGGACTAAATGAATCTTCCTTTTCATCTCTTGTTAGCAAGATGGGTCTCCGAGATATCTTCATCCTATTTTGAGGGAAAGTATTGGAAAGTCTTTATAGTTCTCATATGCCTGATCTCCTACCTTTTTGGTTTCTTCCCAGCTTTACTTTTCTGCCTTCTTAAAGCCTGTAATATTCTCCTTCTTAGTTTCATTTTTCTGCCTCTTAAAGCCGGTATTTGTTCTCTATATATACTATGATGCAATATGAATAAACAATTCAGTGGCTTTACTGTTTCCATCAAACTTAAAATGTAAAATAGTGTATCCTATTCAATAATTTGATTGTAATGACCTCTATCAGAGCTGGATGATAGCATCTGCACTTGAAAAAAGTACGAGTCCCTGGTAGAGGAGCATCAATAGGAAAACACCTTGCTGAAAAATGTACAAGAAACAAAAGAACCCTGCTGAAGAGCCCGTAGAGAAGATGAACAGCACTATTTGTAGATGTGCATAACAATAAACAGAATAGCCAACTGCAGAATGTTGTTGTAGAGCATGTAGTCTAATAGATATATAGAAACCTAGCAATGGTAATATTGTAGCAGAGCATGTAGCGTAATGGATGTAGTGTAATAGTGTAGTCCGTGCTACTATGACTTCTAATGTTAATACTGAAACACTCCATGATGCTGAGACTTGAATATGGAACTGTATGATGCTGAAACTGTGTGAATCTGAAATTCCATGATGCTGAAACTGTATGATGTTGAAACTATATGATGCTGAAACTCCATGATGCTGAAATATTGAACATGAAACTGTATGATACTGAAACAAGAAACATTGAACAAGAAGCATTGAATATTGAACATTGAACATTAAACATTGAAGATGTATGATATTGAAACTGTATGATGCTGAAACATTGAAAATGATGTGAATATTGAAGCTTGAACATTGGAACTCTATGATGCTGAAACTTGAACATTAAAACTCAAACATTGAAAAACTCCATGACTCTGAAACTTGAACATTGAAAAACTCCATGATGCTGAAACTTGAACATTGAAAAACTCCATGATGCTGAAACTTGAACATTGAAACATGAATAATATAAAAAACTAACAAGAAGTAACATAATCCCTCTCATGTTATACTGCACTGTAATCTCCCACTGTATCAATAGCATAAAGTAATACTTCATTGAAAACCTGACTTCGGAGTTTGGTTGATTGTGAGGTAGCAATAAATGGTAGTAGAATCCAGCAGTGATGGTCCACCTCATTTCAATGATTCCCAATACAATGAGATCGAGGTTATAATGTGCTGTATATTGTACTTGGTCTTAGTTGACATAACGGGAATACGAAGAAAACCTGCACGCAAACATGGCACGGTAAGTAGAAACAATTTCTCCTCCTTTTTTCCTCCTCTATTCCTTTGTTTTTTCCTAGTTTATCACATCTCTTTTAATTTTTTTCTCATATACATTGTTTTTTTGTACTTTGATTTTTCTTTTTGTCCTTGGTCCCACAAGATTACAGGTAGCATATAAATGCGTTACGTTGAAAAATGGGTATAAAAGAGCTGCAAAGCTATGAAATCCAGGATCTTTGCTATAGCCAGATGGCATAACAGATGACTCCAACATCCCTGCTATTATATAATGTAATAATAGAATAACAGTAACATGTGGTACCACTTTTGCTCCTTTGTTATAAGATTTATATATTACTGGAATAATATGAAGCATAAGCACGGGGCTGACCAACATTAATTTGTTCGGCCTAAGATAGATTATATAATGGAACTCCAGATTTACATGTCTTGTTATTAATAATCTCTCTTTGAAACATAAATCTACTTCCTTTGTGTTAAATCATGAGAAGAAACAACAGAGGACTTCAGAAATATGTTCATAGAGAAACATTGGAACATCTGTTTCCTTTGTAATTCACATAGAGTAACATTTCCATCATCATGCTGCCCTCCACTTTCAGCTGTTTGGATGTAAGAGTAAGGATAAGCAAAACCCAGTGTAAAAATATAAGCATTTCTTTCCTTGCAAATAAGACCTGCCAGCATATTTGAAGAACCAAGAAAACAGAATTTCTTCCCACTCTGCGGTGCCCAGCAAAAGATAGTTGAAAGGCTAACATATGAATAAAGTGATCTGAATGAGAGGTGCCACTGTTGATATATAAAGCTTTGAACTCAGGGTTGATGCCTAGATTGTTTTCCCAGCTTTTCAGTATGTCACCCTGCAATGACCACTGATCTTGGAGTAAAGGATCTAAACTCATTCGAGTAGGGATACCAATCAGCCACATCATTGTTCGAAAGAAGACATCTTGACTTTGGAGTATAAAGCTTTGAACCCATAAATATTGAACTCAAGGATGATGCCTAGATTGTTTTCCCAACATTTCAGTATGTCACCCAGCAATGACCACTGATCTGGAAGCAAAGAATTTGAACTCGTTTGAGAAGGGATACCAATCTGCCACATCATCGTTTGAAAGAAAAACATTAAAAACAGTCCATGGAACAGCAGCCAGATCCAGAAAAGACCATGAGTATACCTGCTTGATATTCCGGGACACAAAAACCAGCCTTCATCATAATACCTCCAACTTTTGCCTGGTTCTATGTAATGATAAAGACAATAAAATCCAAGTATAAGCAGTATAATAATTTCCTTCCCGAAAAATGAAACCAGATGGCATAGTTGTAGAAACAAAGAAAGAGAATTTCCTCCAAACATGTACAAACCAGAAAATGGTACTTCGAAGGCTAGTATCAAACTAACATTCAGGATCAATGAGAAAACTTCATGGCACATTAAGCAAGAAAAATTGCAGATGAACTCAGGAGTGACACCATGAATATCCACCCAACAACATTTCAGCATGTCAAATGATTTTGACCGCAGATCAGGGAGTATGCATATCAGCCTCATCAACGTTCGAATGAAATACCATGAAAGTCAGTCCACAAGATAGCTGCCGGGTCCGAGTGTACTATGCCATTATGATGAATGGTGAACAGCCCTTGCCGTGCAAATAAAGCTAAGAAATCAGCAGCGTGGTTAGTCTCCCGGTAAATATGAAAAAAAAATATTGAGTGAAAAAGAGATTTTCATGATAAGATATCCTACAATAAAGGATGTACAGGTAGATCCTTGAAATGGTTTGTTTTCATCCACCTAATCACTGTTATAGAATTTCCTTCTACTGATAAATCACTGATCTATGGTTGGAATAAAGTATTTTTGATCCCATTCTAGACTGCTATAAGCTTAGCATTTGGAATGCTTGTTTGAGAAATCATTTTACCGCCTGCTCGAATTAATACTCCCTCGCTATTACGAATGATATATGTTATATAAGTACCATTAGTTGAGAAAGAAGCATCAAAATTCAATTTGAGAATTCCCATGAGTGAAGGAAGCCAACAAAGCCAACAAACGAGTTTGGAGCATTTGGATTGATGTAAAAGAGAGTTAAGAACTTTCTAGTTCCATAACTGGCTCTCATATTGCTTAATCTCATAATGTTCTTTGTTTAAAGTATAATAAACAACAGTACTCCTTACAACTTGTGTAGGGGTCTCGAAGATGTTTTGGAAAAGTCTTTCATTCCATCCCTTCCACATCAGCCAAGCAACATAGACAAGAATGTTCTTCATATCCCTCTCTACTTGGGAAGTAAAAAGTAAGGTTTCTAGTTCCAGGAAAGAGGAAAATTAAAGATTATTCCAAATTTTTCAGCAATTAACTGCCAACAATCTTGAGCAAATGGGCAATCATAAATAACATTCTCACATTCTTCAATTAAAGTATCACAAAGATCACAAAATATTTGCTCCTCATTAATGACACCTCTATGGCATAGGAGTTGCTTGCACGGAAGTTTACACCTTAGAAACTTTGATCATAAGGTTTTGACTCTCATAAGAATCTCTAACTTCCAAAGCCAAGTAAAAGAGAGATCATGCTGCTACATAGATTGATAGAAAATTAGGTACATATCCTTTTAGGCTACTCTATTTTGATCGGTAGGGCCCCAGCATAATTGATCTAACCAAAGACCCATAGTAATTTGAATCTTAATGATGTGTTGAACCAAGTCTTCAAAGCAAAGAGCTGCTAATAAATCATAATTCTAGTTTCTTTCAAGGATGATTAGATGCTAAATTTTCTACTCCTCAGCATTTATATCCATATTAATAAATGTAAGCCAAGCATTTAAAGGAAGCATAAACACTCAAGGACCATCTAAAAGATTAATCTTCTCCCCGAACCCAATCCTCCAAATAAAATGAAATATTATTTTGTGACCATATTCCACTATTTTAGTCCATGTATAAGGACACCAAGGAGGTTTTTTATATTGACACTAGGTGCTAGCAAATCTGTATTTAGCACAAACAAGTTGAGCCCAAAGTGAAGATGGTTTCAAGATAACATGAGTAACCACCTTACCACCTAAAGCATTTCTTTTGTCAAATAAAAAGATAATTCCGAGCCCCCCATAATGTTTCGAGGTACAGATATATTTTCTTGAGACTACATGCATACCTCGCCTCTTAATCGGATGCCCCTAAAGAAATGCTCTAAACTTCTTTTCAAGTTGCGCCAGCACAAAATTAGACAGATGAACAATGGACATATACTAATTGGATAAAGAAGGCAACACAAATTGTATGAAAGTCATTTGACCAGCAAAGGATAAGGTTCGCCACTTGTAGCTATCAATTTTGGAAGTTACTGTCTCTAAAAGATGATTGAATTCATCCAATTTGTGGCCTGATAGAGGCACCCCAAGATACTTCCAAGTCCCCCTTTTTTCTATCATTTATAATATCGAGCATATGTTTCTTCTAACATTCCTTGGAATAGATGGACTAAACGTGGCATAAGATTTAGATGAGTTGATGACTTGTCCCAACATATTGCAATAAGCATCTAGAATTACCTTAAGACAAATACCATTTCTTATTGTTGCACAAGTTAGCAATAGCATATTATCAATATAAAGAATGCAAGAAATGTGAGCACCATTCCTTCCTAGATTAAAGACTTTTAATAAGTTATGCTACACAATAAAGTTAAGAAATTTAGAGAAAATATCATAACATAAAATAAATAAATAAGGAGATAAAGGATATCTTTGGCATAATCCTTTACTATGAAGGATTCAAGCAGTAGAAGATCTGTTGATTAAAATAGCATAATGAAAGTTTACAATGCACAAAAATACCATATCTATAAACTTTAGATGGAATCCAAAATATTGCAAAACTCACACAACGAAAGACTATAGAAGCCAGTCGTAAGCCTTTTCCATGTCTTATATAAACCTCAACAGTATCTTGTAGTCATATATACCTTCTATCTTTCGAGTATTTACTTCTTGTATATACCTTTCCTTCATTTTTGGCATGTATGTTAGGTATTATATTTGCTTTATCTTTTGAGTTCTTTTGTAAATAATATATCCTTTTAATGTAAGCTTCAAGCTCTCACTTTTACAAAAAAAGAAAAAAATCTTTATTGACACTCTTTTGACTCCATGTCAATGAATTAAAGATTTTTTGAATTATAAACCCTGTTGTCTAAATTGTTCATTCAATTAGAACGGATGAAAGATGGCATAATATACTATAAGGGAGAATTTAGTTGGAGAGATTTAGAGCCTGGAATGAGAATGGAAATTGGTGACTCCTGCTGTCGCCTACACCGTCGTGGCCTGTAGCTTGGGGATGACCTTGGACGCCGACATCGTCGCTCGGGAGCCAACTCACGCGCCCGGACCTGCAAACTAGAGGAGACCCTGGCCGAGGATCCCGGCGGGAGCACTCCGACGATCAAGTCAGTGACGATCTAGAGGAATAGATCCTCCTCTGTGGGCCCCTTTGCTCGGACTCCACACTTGGAGGAGGAGATTTGGTTTGGGAAAGAGAGAGTAGAGCAAGGG
Source organism: Areca catechu (assembly GCA_021397845.1). Taxonomy (NCBI): domain Eukaryota; kingdom Viridiplantae; phylum Streptophyta; class Magnoliopsida; order Arecales; family Arecaceae; genus Areca; species Areca catechu. The sequence goes on from CM038039.1 coordinate 32,891,037, forward strand.
TGGTAGCGATGGAGGAGAGCTCAAGCTGTGTAGCTGTGTCCGTCAAGACCCTTACGGTGAGTCCCCGGTAGCCCAGAGCACTCGGCCTCTCGGTTGCTCTTCTGTGCGCTAGCTCTTTGCTTACCTTCTATCGAGAACCTTTGGAAAATCCTTTTAGGCCAGGATCCCTCCTAGTGGTTTACCTCAAGATCTTCTCCCTCTGCAAGCGCCGGAAGGTCAACGCCTGGCAGTGCTTCATGCCATGCACACAGGTACCTTCCCCATCCGTGATAAAGAGTTATGTTGCTGGCTCTGGTCTCCCTCCTGGTCGCTCCTCTCTGGAAAATTTGGCAGGGCCTCGATTGGGGGGTAGCCGCCCCTGGATTTGAATCCTCTGGGGTGATTTCCTCTTTCAACTGGTGCAGACAGTCGGTTGGAAGTGCAGTGCATTGGCCAGGATGCCCTTTCCTATCTAGTGTAAATAGCAGTGGGAGTAATCATGGTATCCTGGGGGGTGCTCCTCCGTGATCCTTGGGCGGCGGTCTGCTACCCAAGGAAGGTGGCCCCGTAGGCTTTGGCTTCCGATCACTAGACCTCTCGTCTGAAGGGAGCTTGGCCTGAAGAGAGCAAGAGCTCGATTTTGATCGAGGTGGGCTCGACCTTAAGGGAGTGGCCCAGCAAAGGAGCTCGAAGAGAGCATGAACTTGATTTCGGTCGAGATGGGCTCGACCTAGAGAGAGCCGCCCGGCGAAGGAGCTCAAAGAGAGCAGGAGCTCGACTTCGACCAAGGTGAGCTCGATCTCGAGGGAACCACCCGGCGAAGGAGCTCGAAGAGAGCAGGAGCTCGACTTCGATCGAGGTGGACTCGACCTCGAGGAAGCCGCCCGGTGAAGGAGCTCGAAGAGAGCAGGAGCTCGACTTCGATCGAGATGGGCTCAACCTCAAGGAAGCCACCCGGCGAGGAGCTCGAAGAGTAGATCTGACATGGCAACTTCTGTCCATGTGGCATCCGACTGGATCTGACAGAGACTCCATGTCGATCTGACATGGCAACTTTTGTCCATGTGGCATATAACCGAATTTGACAGAGACTCCACGTCAGCGATCCTGCCATATCATTTGCCCCCGCTCCCAAGTTTTATTGGCACGCGGTGCTCGGGGTGAACGGAGTAAATGTTGGGCTGACATAGAAAGGTAGAAATTGAGTGCCATTAATACCGCGATCGCCGGTGCTTCACGGAATGGGCCTTGAGACCAATGCGGAGGTGACACGTCAGCTCGTCCGATGAAGCATAATGGCTGGCATAGAATTCAAAACAATTTCGGGTGAACCGAAGTGTTGCTCCTCGCCGATCTCGACACGTGGCGCCAATCCAATGGCGGCGATTCTGGGGGGTACGGTTGCTGTTTGGCCATTTTGAAAAGAATGACAGTTTCCTGAAAACATCTTTTCTTTCGAATTCTTTGTGCCCGTCGACAGACTAGAACTTTCTTTCTTCTTGCCCACGATTGTCCTTTTCCTTGAAGGTTGCTAGGTTCGTCTTCTTTCCTTCCATCTTTTCAGTTAGGTAGAGTTCGTCCCTAGGACCCCTCCTGACTTCGTTCTTCTTCTTCCTCCCTTGTTCTTTCTTAGGATGGCCACCTCAGGTAGTAGCCACCATCCTTCGAGTAATCCCAATGAGACAGGGCCTTCTCGACCGAGGACTCCTTCCTTCGATGAGAAGGAGAAAGTTCCTCTCGAGGTTCGCAGAAGGCTTCGCCCCCCCAGGATTGTTATAGAAGAGTCTAGGGCTCGTCTTCCTCTTTCTCCTGTTCCCAAGCTCCCACCGAGCCTTCCCGTTCGACCGGTCCGGCGGCATCGCTTCGGTGATGACCGGGGAGGACCACTCGATAATCCGGGAAGCCTTTGATATCCCATACTCCATCCGGCTCTTGGTTTCATAACCAGGGGAACGGGTCACCTCCAGTGGCCCAAGCCGGATCGCCCTCTATGAGGAATCCCTCGTAGGGGATCTTTGCTTCCCTCTTCATCCTTTTTTTCTCTCTGTGTTGAGCAACTATCGCCTCGTCTTGGCTCAGCTAGTTCCAAATGCAGTTAGGACAATCTTTTATTTTATTGTCCTCTATCATTTTCACGGAATTGTAGCCCGTTTTTCTTTGTTCATGACCTTCTTCATCCTAAACCATCACTCGATCGAGGACGGGTGGTGGTTTATCTCTCCTCGTCCAAAGGGAATTAGGTTTGATTTGCCTTCTTCCATCAAAGGATGAAAGAGCAAGTATTTTTTCGTCTCCGTTGAAGGGGTCGACTGGGTCTAGAGCGATCCAAACCAGACTCCAAATCGAAATCCTAAGGTCGAAGTAGCTGATCGAGAGATCTACGACCAGCTCATCTCCGACCAGATCCCTTTCCTTGAGATTTTACTATTAGAGCAAAACCTATTCGAAGCCAGGGCCAGCCCAATCTGGGAGTTGAGTGAGTTCGGCATGAGTCTTTTATCTCTTCTTCTACAGGTATGTTCGAGCTCGAGGCTAACTTTACTTCTCTCCTTCTTGCAGGTATGAAGTACTCCGTGGACCACCTCGTCACACTCTCTCAGAAGAGGAGTGCACCAGCGAGACATAGGGAGTCCTCATATAAGAGGCCCCGGAATGAGCCCAGTGCGAGGCCTGGGCCTGTTGCACCCTCCAGCACAAGTAGGAGGATGGTTGAACCGATCACTGATTCTCCAAGGCAGCAGGATCCACCTCCTGTCCGGGAGTCCAACATGGTAGTGCAGGCTCGATTCGCTGCTACTGCTGTTATCTTTGCTGCACCCCCACCTCCTGAAGTCATCGAGATGGAGGCGGGAGCAGAGGAGGAGAGGGAGCCACCGTCAACGGCGTCGTCCGGTGTGGCGGCGAGCTCCAACAGAGATTCGAAGATGTCTTCGGCCACCCCTGAGGGCACTACCGCAGCCCCGAAGAAGAAGAACAACAACTCTCGGAAAGCGCCCATCGAGGTGACGCCAAACTCCTCGGTGTTCCAAGATCGAGCCTTGGCCGAGCGCGTGATGGACTATGCCATCCAAGCACGCGATCGGCAAGAAAGGGGAGGAAGGCTTTTGGCGGATGCTGTCCTCGACACCTTCCCCTAACTCTTCTCAGTATGGCTCCTTATCTTCTTTCTCCTTACTTTTCATTCATTCATCATTCATTCATTTTTTTTTGCATGGCTGACGTTCTCTTTCGTGCAGCTCGGGACGGACCTTCTGCTTATCCGCGACTACTGCTCCCACTAGGCCAAAAGGGACAAGTTAAAGGAGCAGGAGATTGCGTCGCTAGTGGCCGAGGCCAGAGAGAAGACGGACAGGGCCCAGGAAGCGGAGGAGAAGAATAGGGAGTTGAGGGCTGAGGCAGCGAGCACCAAGAGATGCTTTAAGGACCTCGAGGCATCACTGGCCCGGGAGAAGGACCGAGTCAAGCATCGGGCCGAAGAGCTCAAAGCTGGGGCGGCTCGGATAGAGGAGCTCAAGGCCGATATGGCTTGGGAGGCAGAGCAGGCTCAGGCTCTCTGGGCCCAGTTGGAGGCGGCGCAGGCGCGGGCTACCACCGCTGAAGAGAAGGCCGCGAGGGTAGTGGCCTTAATGGAGGCCATGAAGAAGGAGGCTGCCGAGGTAGTGCCGAACTACAAGGCCTTGGCAGAATTTGCTGAGGAGTTCCAAAAGGTGGCCACATACTCATTTCTCATGGACTACGAATTCTGCCAGTTCAGGACGGCACAGCTCTTTCCGGAGCTGGACCTGGAGGGGCTTGCCTTCCCAGCCGCTCCGTGCGGGGGCCCAGTTGAGGTCATAGCCAAAACAGAGGAGGATCCTATGGCCGGCGTCGAACCAGCTCCATCGACGGAGGTCCGAGAGGATGCCGCCCTCCCTCAGCGCCATCCCGGGAAGGAGCTGGCGGAGTAGGATAGGAGCCTCCTTTCTTCTTTTTGTTCTTCTCTTTCCTGCTTACTTTTGGATCGCCTGGCCTGTCGGGGGTTCGGAAATGATGTAAACTTTTCTTGACTTTGAATAAAGTATCTTTTTGTACACAAAATTCTTCTTCTGCTTTCCTTTGCATTCTTGATTGCTTCAACAACCTCCCTTCCTTCCTTCTCTTTTCTTTTTGACTGACCATGTGCATGCTTTTGTTGCGGTGCCTTGCCTTGAGGCACCAAGTCCTTCGGCTCTTTCCTGCATAACTCCAGGTACGGTGGGCAGTTAGGAAGAATGATTTTGGGTTGTCAAATTATCTCTACCACATCGAGAATGAGGTAATGGGACTTTATGCATCTCCTTGAAGGAGGCTCGGGTGACCTCAGGGGAAACTGTCTCCAAGTGCCCGGAGCACAACCAAGCTGGGAGGCTGAACTTGGTGAGTCCGTAAGGTGCCTCCGCTAGGCTAGAACTTGGATAGACAGAGTCCAGGGCCTCTGGAGTCTCCCGGCTTAAGATGTGGGGCTTCTGGAGTTTCCCAACTTGAAGTACGGGGCTTCAAGAGTTTTCCAGCTTCGAGGTGCGGGGCTTCAGGAGTTTCCTGGCTTGAAGTGCGAGGCTTCAGGAATTTCCCGGCTTGGAGTGTGGGGCTTATGGAGTTTTTCGGCTTCGAGATGCGGGGCTTCAGGAGTTTCCCGGCTTGATTTGCCGGACCTAGGTTGGGCAGCAGTATTCCTGCAAGGCAAAGATAATTTGCATCAAAAGGAATCTTTTATTAATGAGAGGAGACCTTACATCATTGATAGTACATCCTCAGATTGCTGGCATTCTAAGTTTGCTGGAACCGGGCGCCATCGAGCTCGGCAAGATAATAAGCTCCATGGGGGAGAGCCTCGCCACCTTGTAGGGGTCTTCCCAGTTTGGGAAAAGTTTGCTGCACTCCCGAGGTTGAGAAGCTTTGGCCCACCGCAACACCAAATCGCCTAGGCAAAAGTTTTTTGGCCTTACCCGCGTGTTGTAGTACCGAGCTACCCCTGCCAGTAGGTCGCTATCTGGACTTGAGCCTTGTCTCTTGTTTCCTCAAGGAGGTCTAAGTTGAGTAGAAGGTAGGCCGAGTTTTCGGCTTCATCATATTGCTCCACCCGTAGCATGGGAACACCAAGTTTTACTGGAACTACGACTTCGGCACCAAAGATGAGATTGAAAGGCATCTCATTTGTGGCTGTTCGGGGCATTATGTGGTAGGCCCAAAGGATGCTGGAAAGTTTTTCTGCCCACCTATCCTTGGCCTGGTCCAACCTGGTTCGGAGTCCCTGGAGGATGGTCTGGTTGGTCACCTCAGCTTCTCCATTGGTCTAGGGGTGAGCCATCGAGGTGAAGTGATGATGAATATCGAGGTCGGCATAGAACTCCTTGAACTCTCGATTGTCGAACTGTCATCCATTATCGGTGATGATGGTGTGGGGGAGTCCAAAATGGCAGATGATCGACTTCTAGAAGAATTGGCGGACCTTGGCTTCGGTGATCCGCGCCAGTGGCTCTACGTCCATCCATTTGGTGAAGTAGTCAATGGCCACTATCAGGAACTTGCGATGTCCGGACGCGGGAGGAAATGGACCAAGGATGTCCATTCCCACTGGGCAAAGGCCAGGATACGGAGAGCTGAGAGAGTGGTGCTGCTGGTTGACGCTATATGCGACCATGGCGCTAGCAACGATCGTACTTTTTTACGAAGTCGGTAGTGTCCTCCCTCATAGTCTCCCAGTAATACCCCTGATAGAGAGCCTTGTATGCTAGCATCCTACCCCAAACGTGATTCCCATAGAGGCCTTCGTATATCTCTTGGAGCACAAAGGCTGCCTCCGTGGGTCTCATGCACTTCATGAGTGGATAAGAGTAGGACCTGCGGTAGAGCTGCCCATCCATTAAGACGAAGCACGAAACCTTCTTCTTAACGAGGCCAGCCTCCGTACGATCTTCTGGCAAGGTACCATCAGTGATGTACCTAATGTATCAATCCATCCAGCTGGGCTTCGGGGTGACCTGCTGGACCTCCCCGGGAGCCTCATAGCTTTGAATTTCTAAGTATTCAATGTGGGCGCACCTCAGTAATGAGTCCGGTAGGATCACGAGCCTCGAGAGGGCATCGATGCGAGCATTCTCTCCACAAGGGATGTGGAAGATGCTAAAATGTCGAAAGCCTGTCGTGCTTGAGTGTACCTATTCCAAGTACTTCATCATTTGGGAGTCCCTTGCCTCGAATTTTTCAGAGACCTATCCAGCCACCAACTGGGAGTCGATGAAGACCTTTAGGTTGGGTACACCCAGTTCGCGGGAGACCCTCAGTCCCGCGAGGAGTGCCTCGTATTCCACCTGATTGTTGGTTGATGCAAACCGGAAGTGGAGCACGCACTCGGCTACAACCCCATCACCATTGGCGAGGATGAGGCCTCTCCGCTCCCTCCCGAGTTGGATATGCCATCCATGTGGAGGACCCAGACCTCCTCCTCGGTCCCAGGCTCCGTATGGCATTCCAGGGTGGTCTCCTTCAGCTCCTCGCCCATGCCCGCACACTCGACCAGAAAATCAGCCAACACTTAGGCCTTCTAAGATGGCCTTGGTCGATACGCGATGTCAAACTCGTTAAGTGTCAGGGCTCACTTGGCCAGGCATCCAAAAATATCGAGGTGTTTAAGTACGTCCCTCAATGGTTGGTCCGTCATAACCACAATCGAATACGCTCGGAAGTATGGCCTGAGTCGCTAAGCAGACATAATAAGGACAAAAATTAACTTCTTGGAGTGAGTGTACCTGATCTCTGCATCTCGAAGGAGTTTGCTGGCATAATACATTGGTTTCTGAGCTCCATCCTCATCTGTACGGACAAGGACCGAACTGACGGCCCCTGGGATGACCGTCAGGTACAGCAAGAGTTTCTCTCCATTCTCCGGCCTGGAGAGCAACGGTGGTGATGCCAAGAATTTCTTCAGCTTCTCGAAGGCTGCCTTGCACTCTTCTGTCCAGGTGAAATCATGCACCTTGCGCAGCACCTTGAAAAAAGGTAAGCAGCGGTTAGCCGACCTTGAGATGAACCGACTCAAGGTGACAATTCGGCCTGTTAGGCATTGGACCTGCTTCTTCGAGGTGGGGTGTTCCATGTTCATAGTTGCCTGAACCTTTTCAGGGTTGGCCTCTATTTTTCTCTAGATGACCATGAAGCCCAAGAACTTCCCTACTGCTACATCGAAAGCGCATTTCATCGAATTCAGCTTCATCTGGCACAGGCAAAGGTTTTGGAAAGCCTCCGCTAAGTCGGCGATGTGGTCTGACCTTGGCTTGCTCATGATGAGCATGTAGTCCACATAAACTTGCATGTTCCGATCGATCTGATCCTTGAAGACTCGATTGACCAGCCTTTGGTATGTGGCGCCAGCGTTCTTCAGCCCGAAAGGCATCATCCGGTAGCAATACATTTCCCCATCCATGATGAAGGTAGTGTGCTCCTCGTCCTCTGGATGCATCCAGATCTGATTGTATCCGGAGAACACGTCCATGAAGGAGAGTAGGCGGTGTCCAAAGGTGGCGTCTATTAGTTGGTCGATCTTTGAAAGCGGGAAGCTGTCCTTCGGGCAGGCTCAGTTGAGGTCAATGTAGTCCATGCAAATCCTTCATTTCCCGTTGTTTTTCTTGACCATGATCACGTTCGCCAGCCAGTTAGGGTACTGCACCTCGTGAACAAAGCTGGCTATGAGGAGCTTATCCACTTCCTCATTGATTGCCCGTTGCCTCTCCAGGGCGAAGCACCTCTTCTTCTACCGGACGGGGCTGTATTTCGTGTCGATGCTCAACTTATGAGTGATGATATCGGGGGGAATCCCGGGCATGTCTGCCACTGTCTAAGTGAACACGGATTCATCCGAAAGAATTTCAACAGGTGGGCCTACTCCTCTTCTTGCAGCTGGGCCCCGATTTGCACTGTCTTCGTCAGGTCGGTTCTGAGCGGATTCGTCAGTAGGCGTTCGATTGGGCCACCTCTAGGATCTTGCACCCTTTGGTCAATGTCGTCGATGCTAGGATCCTTCTCAAAACTTTTGGCCCATGGGATAGCTTGAAGACAGTGTTGGACCGGCTGAGATGCCCCTCTCATTTCTCCTATGCCATAAAGGGTGGAAAACTGCACCAATAGCTGCCTAATGAAGATGACCGCGTCGAGCAGGTTGAGCCCGAATCGGCCAAGGATCATGTTGTAGGCCGAAGGGAGCCTAACAACAGTGAAGGTCATCATGATAGTGCTCTGCCGGGGTGGTGACTCGGCAGTAACAGAGAGAGTGATGTCCCCTTCAACTCTCACATCAGTGAAACCGACAAGAGGAGTGTGTACAGGCTTCAATTGAGTAGATGATAAATTCATCCTGGAAAAAGCATCATAAAAAAGGATATCGGTTGAACTTCCACTATTGACCATAATCCGTTTACAGGATACCTGGCAATCGTCATCTCGATGACCACAGCATTGTTATTTATATTTTGATTCCCATATCCCCCCTCCCTCATAAAGGGGAGTACATTTTTTTAACCTCTCCCCCTCCCGGGCCCTTTTGGCCGCGCGCTCTATTCCTCAGCATATCATTCCCACAGGCTTCTCGGTAGGTCAATTGTCAACTACGGGGACAGCGAGAAGAGCAGCAAGCACCTGAGATTCCACCGAGGCCTTGCCCCCCACAAACTTTCCGAGGTAACCCCTTCTAATAAGGTCTTCAATTTCTTTCTTTAGGTGGCGACACTCCTCGATGTCATGGCCCTGGTCGCGGTGGAACTGGCAATACTTCGTCTTGTCGCGACCGATGGATGACCTAAGCGGGGGAGGGCGGTGCAAGTAATGCTCGCCCTCAATCTCCATGAGGATCTTCGTCCTCGGGGCCAGGAGATGTGTGTATCTTTTTTCTGCGATGGGGCCACTCTTTGGCTTCGATCCTGGACGAAAGTTCGGGGTGGCTGGTCTGGGTTTTCGCACCCGGATGTCTCCCCCGGAGGTTGCTTCTTCAATGGCTTTCCATCCAGCTCCCTCCTTGCACGATCCGCCTCCTCAGCACGGATGTACTTATGAACATGGTGAAGGAGGTCAGAGTATGTCTTCTGTAGCTTTTTATCCAGGGAGTAGGTAAGATGGGAAGTCCTGTGTCCCCTCTTCAATGCCAGCATGGCGACTGGCTCATTCAAGTTATAGATCTCCAGTGCGACAACTTTGAAGCGGGTCACATAGTACCGCAAGGGTTCGTGCTCCTGTTTCCTAACGGAGAAGAGACTGTCTACCTTTCATGGTACCTTCCGGCAAGCATCTAAATGAGCCACAAACTTCCTTTCCAGGTGTGCAAAGGAGTGATGCTTTCAGGTTCGAGGCGGGTGAACCAGACTCAAGCCGCCTTCCAGAGAGTGGTTGAAAGGCGATGCATAAGAGGGTGTCGATCGCTTCTTAAACTCTCATAAGAGCCTTGTAGCTCTCAAGGTGGTCCAGAGGGTTGGTGATCCCATCGTAAGAATCCACCTGCGACATGCAGAATCGACTCAAAATCGACTCCTCTTGGATTTCTCGAGAGAAAGGGGGACGGGTGTCATAGCCTACAAGCTCACGAGAGGAGCCCTACAAGTTTGCAAACTGGTAGGATAGTTCCGCCAGCTTGCGCTCCTGCTCCTCCATGCACCTTTCAGCCATGCGCCTGATGGCCTCATCGGTGGAGCCTTCCGCTGAGGCCAACGGAGGAGGTGAAGATGATAGCTGAGGGGGGTCGTGACGGGGGGCCTTGACTCGACGACCTCGGCGATGCTTAATAGCAGCCTACTAAAGGGTCGAAGACCGGCTCTCCAAGTTGACTGACCCGGTCCATTGTCTCTTTGTCTGGGTCCGGTGGCTTCCTCGGGGGTCTGTCGTGGCCTGCGGTAGCGAAGGCCTTCCTTGGAAGGACCGCAGGCTATCGCGGGATGTGGCGGCTTGGGCCACAGTGGTCCCTGATTGTTGGTGGGTGGCCAGGGATCGATGTTGATGCTACAACTATCGCACCATCGTAGTCAAAACCTGCATCTATTTGGCGAGCGCGGCCAACTGGACGTTCGTTGGAGGTGGTTGCGGTGGAGCGGGGGGCTCCCTCTCTGGACTATGCAAGCCCCCGTGGGAGGGGGGTCTCCTGCACGGCTAGTGGAGACCTCTCGTGCGTGTGTCATCGCCATGTTTCGAGTGGAGTTGCACGTATGGGGATTGATTTGGTTTAGACCGTGTCCTGTCCCCCTACTTGGCGCGCCAATCTATTGCCGCATATACCATCGTGGCCTGTAGCTTGGGGATGACCTCGGACGCCGACCTCGTCGCTCGAAAGCCAACTCACGCTTCCGGACCTGCAAAATAGAGGAGACCCAGACCGGGAATCCCTGTGGGGGCACTCCGATGATCAAGTCAGTGACGATATAGGAGAACAGATCATCTCCTATGGGCCCCTTTGCTCGGACTCTACACTTGGAGGAGAAGATTTGGTTTGGAAAAGAGAGAGTAGAGCAAGGGTGGTAGCGGTGGAGAGCTCGAGCTGTGTGGCTATGTCCGTCAAGACCCTTCCGGTGAGTCCCCGGTAGTCCAGAGCGCTCGGCCTCTCGGCTGCTCTCCTGTGCGCTAGCCCTTTGCTTACCTTCTATCGAGAACCTTTGAAGAATCCTTTTAGGCTAGGATCCCTCCCAGTGGCTTATCTCGGAATCTTTTCCCTTTGTAGGTGCCGGAAGGTCAACGCCTGGCAGTGCTTCGTGCCGTGCGCATAGGTACCTTCTCCATCCGTGATAAGGAGTTATGTTGCTGGCTCTGGCCTCCCTCCTAGTCACTTCACTCTAGAAAATTTGGCAGGGCTCCGATTGGAGGGCAGCCACCCCCCGGATTTGAATTCTCTGGGATGATTTTCTCTTTCGGGTGGCGCAGATGGTCGATTGGGAGTGCGGTGCCTTGGCTAGGGTGCCCTTTCCTATCTGGTGTAAGTAGCAGTGGGAGTAATCATGGCATCTTGGGGAGTGCTCCTCCATGGTCCTTGGGCGACGGTCTGCTGCCTAAAGGAGGTGGCGCCGTGGGCTTTGGCTTCCGGTCACTGGACCTCTCATCTGAAGGGAGCTTGGTTTGAAAAGAGCAAGAGCTCAACTTCAACCGAGGTGAGCTCGACCTTGAGGGAGTGGCCCGACGAAGGAGCTCAAAGAGAGCAGGAGCTCAATTTCAGCTGAGGTGGGCTCGACCTCGAGGGAGCCGCTCGGTGAAGGAGCTCGAAGAGAGCAAGAGCTCGACTTCAGCTGAGATGGGCTCGACCTCGAGGGAGCAGCCCGACGAAGGAGTTCAAAGAGAGCAGGAGCTCGACTTCGGTCGAGATGGGCTTGACCTCGAGGGAGCCGTCCGGCGAAGGAGCTTGAAGAGTAGATCTAACGTGGCAACTTCTATCCATATGGCATCCGACCGGATCTGATAGAGACTCCACGTCAGCGATCCTACCATATCAACTCCCATTCCAACCTTTTGGTTAGGAGAGTCCCATTCCTATTCCGATTCTAATATGAAATGGGAATAGCCCAATTTTCTAAAATTCAATCCTAATTTTTTCCTAAAAATTCAAATCTCTAGTTGAATAAGGATTCCAACTCCAATTTCGTTTCTAATTTTGATCCCAAAGTAAATGTTTCGGAAGATATGGCCATTCCGATTTTCATTTCGATTTTGATTATGATTTTGATCGTAAACCAAACACATATTAAAATCCTAAAATTACGAGGCCACATGATGAGCATATAATCAAGGTGCTATTTGCAACCACTTACATTTATATATAGAAATAAAAATATATATTTTTATTTTTAAAAAAATAAATATATTTGGTATAGTCAAATTAATTTTGAATGTGTATGGTAATGCTGATATGGGTAGTGGTAATGCCTATGGAGATGGCAGATCAATGATGGTAATGGTGGTGGTAGAGGTAGCAATGGAGGCACAGATGAAAATAATGATAGAAACGATTGCAAAGGTATTGATAAAGCAGTAAAAATGGTAATGACTGTATTAGCAATACGATGAAGATAACAATAATGATGGTAATGATATGGCAAAGATGATAGTAGATACATGGATTGTAGCAATGGTGGTTGTTGCCGCTCTCGTCGCCACGCCCGTGCCACGGATCCGCCGATCCCTCCTGACCGCCTGGCGAGGGAGCCTCCCTTCCTGCGGCGAACCTGCGAAAAAGGAGTTAGAAGACCCTGGCCGGGGATCCCGGCGAGGGAGCTCCGACGGTCAAGTCAGTAGACGACGAGAAGGAACAGACTCTCCAGACGGACCCCCGAAAGGGTTCCAGACTTAGAGAGTTTACTAGTGAGAGAGACGCTCTGGGGACCAGAATCTCGGCTGGTGCCTCCTTGCCGAGCTCACGCCCAGTGATTCCCTCTCGGGATCTCTAGTTTTCACTCTCCGGAGCGAGGCCTTTTTGCCGTTGCTTCTCCTTTGTCCCCAGGCTTGTTCGCTTACCTCTGTTGTCCCCAGATTCCTCCCTCTTTATCTCCTTTCGTCGTGCGCTTGTCTTTTCCTCCTGGGAGACTCCCCTCCCCTGTCTTCTTCTCTTTTCCCTTTTCGGTGAAGGGGGCCAGGCGGCTTTCCGACCTCGTCCGCCGAGCCCAGCAGGGAAAAGGCAAAGACAGAAGAGAAAAAGGGAGGGCGGCGCTGACAAGGCGGTCGGTCAGGCCTCGGGCCCAGCGAGAGCGCTCTCTCTCCCAAGCATGGGCGCCATCCATCTATAGGGCCTGTTCTGTCAGAATCGTGCCCCTCGGCTGTGGAGCTTGTCGGGCCGATGCAAGTGATGTTCCGCGTGCCGCCGCCCTCCGTACGGGGCGCCGTTTGGGACTCATACGGCCCGAGGGATGGCCTCGGGGCCCGCGACTCTTCTTGAGATCTTCTCCGTACGGGCGGCCTGACCTCGGCCGAGGTGGACCCGTCTCCGGGGGCCACCTGGTGAAGAGCGAAGGACCAGCCGACCTCGGCCTAGGTGGACCCCTCCCGGGTGGACACCTGGCGAGGTGGCAGGAGGTCGCCTGGACTCGGCCGAGGTGGGCCCGTCTCCGGGAGGCCACCTAGCAAGGGGGCGAAGGACCAGCCGACCTCGGCCTAGGTGGACCCCTCCCGGGTGGACACCTGGAGAGGTGGCAGGAGGTCGCCCGGACTCGGCCGAGGTGGACCCGTCTCCGGGAGGCCACCTGGCAAAGGGGTGAAGGACCAGCCGACCTCGGCCTATGTGGACACCTCCTGGGTGGACACCTGGCGAGGTGGCAGGAGGTCGCCTGGACTCGGCCGAGGTGGACCCGTCTCCGGGAGGCCACCTGGCAAAGGGCGAAGGGTCGGCCGACCTCGGCCCGGGCGGACTCCTCCTGGGTGGACACCTGGCGAGGTGGCAGAAGGCCTCCTGGCTTTGGCCGACCTCACTTGGGCGGATATCTCCGGGCTTGGATGCCATCGAGTTGGTAGAGGAGCTCCGATCCGAGCTCGACCTCGGCGGGGGCAGTTTGCCTTAGAGAATTGTCGGGCGCTGTAGTCTTGTCGAACCTGGTCTTGAAGACGTGGCGCTGACTCGGCCGAAAAAGCCTCCACGTGGCCCGAGCGCATTCGGTGGTATCTGAGCTTGCCACGTCACTGTCACGGCTGTAACAGTGGTATTATGGTAGACTACTATAATGATTGTAACAATAATACAAGTAAAAGTGATAAAACATTAATCTCTTACTTTTAAAAATAGTAAAATAAAGATCATAATTTAGTAAAATTAAAAATACAGTATTACAATGTGCTATATATAAATTACAAGTTTCATAAATTTTGTTAGAAGCTGATTTTATAATAGCTATATCTACGATTACATGATAATTAGAAAATGATGCACTTTTAAACTATTTTTGGTATCTTGCATATTTATCGAGAAGCTAAAAGTACTACTGATTAGATGGTATTTTATGTCGTTAATCATACAAGGTCAATATTATGAATGTCTAGGATGGATATTCCTTTTAGTCTTTCAATATTTTATTTATTAATTTTTATAGATGTATCTATTCATATTTAGTTTAATTTAATATATATATTTTATCAGAAAAAAATATTAATATTGGATATGTTTTTTTAATCTTATTTTCTGTAACTTTGATTTTTTTTAAATAGAAAATAAAAAATGAAGATGTGCTAAATGAATATCATTTTTTTTTTAAGACAACGTTCATTAAGAGGATGAACGAGGATAAAATTAAAAAAATAATAAAAGAGTTGCAAATTCAAGATTGGACAAACATGGTACATAATTAACTTTACCCAAGCAAGTACAATAAACAAAGTCGATGGATTATTTATGGGAACATAGATTTATATATATCACATAATCCAAAATAGTAGACTTGCCAAGTAAAAATCAAGGGCTGCTATTTATCCAGATTTTCTAAATTAGGAATAAAATTATAGGATTCAACACGATAGTGGTTATTATAACCATCAATCTCCATTGTCAGGGACAACTTGGTAAAATAGCAACGTCACTTGATTGTATCCTTACCCAAGAGGTAAATTATCAAATTATAGGTTATATATTCAAACTTAAAACATCTTTCCTTGAACACCTGAATTTCAAATAATAGTCACCATTTCCATTACACCACGTCTGGTTAACAGCTAAAACATGCATGCAAGCTAATTAAATAACAAGCATTAGCGACAATTTAACATAATGATACCTTCTGATCTCGTTATAATGTCCGTTAGTTTTGGCCCATTCTCCTTCGATATGAAAAGAGTTTTTCTTTTCGATAAAATAAAAATAGAAGGAGTTAGTTCTCGGACATGATCACCTCCAGATAATTTTTTAATTCCAGTCAAAAAATATTCGATACATGATGTATATTAATTTTTTCATAACCATTGTTCATCCGAAAATGAATACATCAACCTAATTATTATTGATAACAGTCAAGCCAATAAAATTTATTATATATACCTTTAATTTTTTTACTATCACAAACTAACCGAAATTTCAGGATTACATGGAAAGGATTACTGTCGAAGCGGCACGAGACGTTGGGGAAGGCGTGCGGGGAGTTCGACGCTCGGTCAGAGTCGGTCGCCGCTTATCCATCCCCATCATATTCCAACTACCTTCGGGATAATGACACCCACCGACTAGAATTTGTTCGGACGTAGCTCTTGGACGAAAGGATGATTGATCTTTTTCTCGATGACAACCGTTGGATCGCTATTTGCACGGATCTGAATGCACTACATTCTTCCCTTGTATCGGTCTGCACAGATCTCGAAACAGAATTGCGAAATCCAACGGTTTATGCTGCCAAAGAAGAGTAGTCGCTATTCCGTACGCAAGATACAACCGGAACCCTTAAATAAAGAGAAAGCCCTAGTCTCCAGGCGAGTAAAACCCACCCCCAAACCAAACCCCCTCCCATCCTTATTCCCCTCCCTCGTCCGTGGAATTCCAACGCTTCTCTCCCATCTCCGTTCTCGTCCGGCGGGATAAAGAAGAGAGAGAAAGAGAGAGAGAGAGAGAAGGATTAAGCGACGATGTTCGAGTTCTTGATCCTCGGCTGCACTGGAGTCGTGGTGTTCCTCCATGGCGCTAATTTTCTCTTCCGAGCCCTCTCCCGGCAGATCACCGTCCGATCCCTCAGGTACGGTGATCGTCCCCTCCCTTTTTTCTATATTATATTTGTTGTTTCTTGCCGCCGGATCCCTCCTCCAGCGGTCAGCGGATAGTTTATGGATTTTTTTTTTTTTTTTTCTCTATTTCGTGGATTTGGAATCTTGGATGGAGAATTTTTTCGGTCGAGTTTTTGTGACAAGAATTTTTGCTCTTTTTGTTTACAGCTTTCTGGGATTCATCGGATGGTAGGAAGGATTAGTTGAGGATACGCCGGCACTTCGATAGGTATAGATTTGCGATACAATTATCGATCACAAATTCGCGAAGATGCGCTATGAAGATATAGACTTCACTATGTAACCAAAGAGGAAATGAGTTAATTGTCTGGTTTTATATTGCTGCCTTTGTTCTTCCTTTCCTCTATTTACGTCAACTTCAGTACAGCTCTTGAACCTTGACGGTCGTTCATCACCGAATACCTTGTCGATTTATTTGTTTGTCTACCTACCTATCTAATCTATATATGTATTATTTATTTATTTATTTATTTATTTATTTGGTGCAGCTGTCGATTAGAGAGCAATTAAAAACTTGGAATGTTTTGTTTTATCTCTTTTTATATCCTTTACCTATTTTCTTATTTTAGTTTCAATCTATCATCCTGTTTCTCCTGATCTTTACCGTCAATATCAAACATCCCCTGTTTTAGAAACTTGGGGGTGAATACTGAGAAATGTTCGAAGTTCTCCCGTCCCCTGTTGCTTAATCATATTTTCTCTGTTATGTTTTTCTTTTATACGTGATAATTGCAGAGATATCGTAGCTTGGGGTAACCTGGATGGATGACGTTAAGGACCTTTATTATGCTTCTCGTTCAAATGAGAGTGGGTGCCCATGCAATGCATGCACTTTGGAGAATATTTGAGGAATTCTCGCCAGAAAACTTTTTCTTTGATAAATATACGTGCTATCAAAAATTTATTTGGATTTGCGCATGCAATTTTGAGGGTCGGAATGGATCTGGGTGCTTACGAATATTGTAAATTGTTATGGAATGTCCTAGGATCTTGTCCACAAAATTCGTATCTATGCTAGCTATAAATTATTATTTCAGTTCTGAAATATTAGGGGAGCTTACAATATTTCAGTCTCGATATAATTGAACGTTTAAACTGTTCCCTGTTTGCCTTAGAAGTGGTACATGGATGCAAGCATGGATGTAACTTGTAAAGTACCCTTCATTTTACGTAGCCCATTTCTCTCTCTCTCTCTCACTTTCTTCGAAATGGCAAAATTAAACCAATGGAAGCGTATTAAAGCGAGAAATATATGTAACTAAGTCAAGAGCGTAATGATCCACCGATACCCCAAAGGATAAAAGATAGTTAAAGTTATTATCTCAATTTTTGCATCCGATTTTTATCCAGCTCATAATCAATAGAGAACTGAACATAAAGCCCCATATAACTTTGCATGAGTCTTGCGATACTATAATTTTATCATCCTTTACAAAGGAAGAGAGAGAGAGAGAGGCTCGTTTATGCTGTGGCCCTTAATTTTTTTATTTTTTGGGTAAAGTAAAAAGAATAGAAAGGTTAAATCTGGTGTAACTAAAGTGCTTAGATTTTTGCAATCAATTTTTTTCTATCGAGAGATGAGTGCACCATATTGATTGTGAGGCAAAGTTTCTATCGACCGAACTAAATAATTTATTCTTTATTTGCTAACTTGTCCATTGCAGTAACTTTTCGGGAAAATTATTAGGAAAGGCTTGTTCTATTGCATTGGAAGTCGACAAAGCCTATACATTAATTATTTCAAATTAAATAAGTTTATTATATGCTTATTACGTGTGGTTAAAAAAAAAAAAAAAAAAAAAAGAAAGAAAGAAAGAAAGAAAGAAAGAAAGAAAGAAAAAGAAGAAGATACGGGAATAAGTCCATTTAATAATGGGCTTGTCTACGGGCACGTTTGCAAATGCAAACATGTCTTTCTATCACAGGATTATTTTGAAATTAGGATTGATAATTTCAAAATTACGGTCTCATCATTTTCAAGATCATCAGGTAATAAAAAGATATATTTTTTTATACATATGGGCAACCATACTATTTTGATGTGATAGCAGTCCTAAAAATCGAGGATAGTAATTCCTGAAGGAGTAGAAGAATTCAATTATCCTGTTACTAGGATTAATCATCCTAGTGTAAGGATCAATTATCCGAATGTTTGGCCATAAATAAGACAATCCAATCGATCGTATTGTTTACCTTCCTGTATGAATCCTTATGGTGCGCAACTCTTGAATGGTCCATGTAATGCCCGTCCATACTGCTTTGAGCTTAGTCTCAGGAGTCGAGGACTCATATAGAAAGGAGCCTGCAGTAGCCTACCCTTAGCATTACAAATGATAAAACCTGTGCCTCCCAAGATATCTCTAACGCTGCCATCGAAATTTACTTTGACGAAACCGAGAGAGGAGGGGCTCCTAAAAAATATAGATAGCCCTCCGGGTTGCTATCAAAACAGCATGGGAGTTCCAAAACCTGGGATCATAAGAACAATAGTGATAGTATCAAGATAATGATACTCCACACCCTTGGCATCCGATGATAATGGATGAACTCGGTATAAACTGCTTTTTTAGAAAACAATTTTTTTAATAATTTTTCCTACTATTGTAGTTTGTATGCTATGAATCCTTGAAATCCAATAAAAAAAAAAATCATTTAAAAGATATAATTATATAAAAAATTTTCTCGTGCTTGAAAAGATATTTATTCTTGACAATTCATAGAGTACAAGCATACAAAACTTTAAAATTTTATTATAATATTTTTTATAAAATTTTATTAAAAAAGATATTCAACGTATTACTATACCTTAGTGTATATATATATTATTTTTAGAAATAATAATTTATTATTTTTGACCTTTCTATTTAATAACCTCTTTTCATTATCATTATCGTCACTAATTTTCTCACCTCCTCTCGTACCCACCTTTCCATATTGTTATAGTAGTAAACAAATCCATTCGGCCCTGACACGAATCCTGCCTTGGTGACTGGCTCGGCCACATACTTCTCCACCTCGGCCATGCGCAAACTCCAGCTCCATCGCGGTTCAGCTCAGCTTGGCCCCGCCTCAACGGTAAATCTCAGTATCTCGGCCCCACCTCGACGGTGAACCTCGGCATCTCAGCCCGTGCCGGTCCAGCTCGGCAAGTCCGCACGGAGTCCCTCCGCTCGTGGCATGCCCAGCTTCAGCTCGGCACGACCGCAGCGGGAGGATTCCGCCCGTGCCAGGGTCACGCCCATGCCAGGACGCGACCTCGCGCCCAGTCCGCCTCGGCTCCGACGACCTCGGCATCTCCAGCCGCTCGCGCCAAGTCCGACGCTCCGGCGGCTCCCGGTTCGGCATGCCAGCGGCACAGTAGGCCCGCGCGCCCACCTCGGCAACGATGCCTAGATCGCCCGCAGGAGGCCTCCGCCTCGCCTCCGTCTGGTTCGGCGCAGCCTCGTGCCAGCACGCCCCCGGCGCGACCACGGTGGCCCCAGCCTCTTCCGCGCCCGCTCCGGCGTCCAACCCACCTCGGCACGCCGGCTCCCGACTCAACACGCCCACGTGGCACGCCCGAGCCCGACTGAGCTTCCACCCAGTTCGGCTCCGCCCGCGAGGCAGCAGTCCGGCTTCATCAGTTCCGCCCGACCTCGCCCGTTCCGGCTCAGCCCGTCCGGCGCCCCGGCAGCGCTCCGCGCGGCTCCGCCCGACCTCGCCAGTGCCCCGGGCTCATGCCCGCGACACGACCCTGCAACGCACCTCAGCCTGGCATGGTCTCAGTTCCGCACCGCGGCACGCTCGGCGCGCCCACTCGTCCCCTGCTCCGGCTACTCCGGTTCCGCACCTAGCTCGCGATCGCGGCGCGACCCCGCATTTCCGTCCGCTCCGACACCAGCCCGCCTTGGCTCCGTCGCTCTGGCACCCAGTTCACCTCGGCCTCGCCCTCTTCGGCATTTCCGTGCCCGGTATGGCCCAGTCTGGCGGGACGCCTGCCCAGTTCGGCGATCGGTGCCCCAGGTCCACTCCATGCAGCGCACCTCGGCACTCCCATGCACAAGCTCTAGCACAATCCAGCTCCGGCATCCAGTCCGCCCGTGGGAGGTGTGGCACTGGCTCAGCTCCAACCCGTCCCAAGTCCGGTCACGCGCATCCCCCGCTTCGGCTCCCAGGTCCGTCACCGAGGTCGGCACCTTGGCTCTGCCCGTGCCAGGTTCGTGCCAGCGACACGCCCACGTTATGCCCGCACCGGGGCACGACCTCGCTCCGGTCCACCTCGACTCTCCCCCGTGCCCAGTCCGGAACACCCGGTCGACTCCGGCTCTGCCTCCGCTCGTGGCACACCAGCCCCGGTCCGGCTCCGCCCGGCTCGCCCATGCACTCCGCCCGCGGCTCCACTCGCGCGGAGTCCTTCCGCCTGCACCAATGCCTCGCCCGCGGTCACCTCCAGCACCGTCCGACTCCCTTACGCAAGTTCGGCACTCCTCCGCCTGCTCCGGCTCCGCCCGCAGGATAGCATCTCATCTCCGCCTGCTCTGATGCCCAGAACCACGTGCATGGGGGAGACCCTGCATGCCGTGCCTCGGTCCGCGCAACTGCCCCATGTGTCTCATCTCGTGTGCACAGAGGCCTCTGCAGAAAGGCTATGTGGACTACCTCGCCGCGGGATGCCTCGAACCATGCGCACGAAGAGCCTCGCCTGCCTCACCTCGAAGCACGTGCCATGGTTCATCTGATTCTGTCCTAGGTATGCTTCTTAAAATATAGGTATGGAGGAAGGCTGGATGACAGCTCGACATGTCATCATCTCTGCCAAGCTGAGCCGCCGCATGCAAAGGAGAGCAATATTAAAATCCTCCATCACAGTTTACACCAATGAGGAAGGAGTGCCACATCCAAAGCACTGTGCTCCTCCACCAACCTCCTGAACCATCCAGGAGGAGGAAGTTCACCAACCCATCTAGACCTCTCAGGCCAGCGAAGTCTTAGAGGACTATACCAAGACCAGTATGCCCCCTGTTACGGTCGTTACGATGACGTGGCGTATCTCAGATTCCGTGGAGCATGATTCGAGCCACGTGGAGTTTTTTGGCAGAACGGGATCGGTCTAGCAAGGTCGGATGTCGCTCCGCCTCGACCGAAGTCGAGGTCGGTATGGGCCTTCTCGCTCCTTCGCCAGGTGGCGCCCGGAGACGAGTCCACCTCGGCCGAAGTCGAGCGCCTCTCTGCCGCTCCGCCAGGTGTCCGCCCAGGCGGGGCCCAACTCGGCCGAAGCCGGCGGCCCCTCGCTCCCTCGCCAGGTGGCGCCCTGAGACGGTCCCACCTCGGCCGAGGTCGAGCCAGGCCATACCGCTCCTTCGCCAGGCGGCGCCCGGAGACGGGTCCACCTCGGCCGAAGTCGAGCGCCTCTCTGCCGCTCCGCCAGGTGTCCGCCTAGGAGGGGCCCACCTCGGCCGAAGCCGGTGGCACCTCGCTCCCTCGCCAGGTGGCACCCTGAGACGGTCCCACCTCGGCCGAGGTCGAGCTGGGCCCTCTCGCTCCTTCGCCAGGTGGCGCCCGGAGACGGGTCCACCTCGGCCGAGGTCGAGCGCCTCTCTGCCGCTCCGCCAGGTGTCCGTCCAGGAGGGGCCCACCTCGGTCGAAGCCGGCGGCTCCTCGCTCCCTCGCCAGGTAGCGCCCTGAGACGATCCCAACTCGACCGAGGTCGAGCCGGGCCCTCTCGCTCCTTCGCCAGGTGGCGCCCGGAGACGGGTCCACCTCGGCCGAAGTTCGAGCGCCTCTCTGCCGCTCCGCCAGGTGTCCGCTCAGGAGGGGCCCACCTCGGTCAAAGCTGGCGGCCCCTCGCTCCCTCGCCAGGTGGCGCCCTGAGACGGTCCACCCAGGAGGGGCCCACCTCGGTCGAAGCCGGCCAACCTGTTCGGAGAGGCCTCCGAGGAGCAGGAGCACGAGTTCCGAGACTACCCCTCGAGTGGTGCACGCCGTGCCCCGAGAGAAGCGCCCGTACGGTCGGTGGCGGCACGCGAAACCTCGCTTACATCGGCCCGACAGGTTCCGCAGTCGAGAGGCGAAGTCCTGACAAAACAGGACCCGGTAGTGGGCATTGTCGGCGCCTGGGAAGGAGAGCGCTCACGCTCGGCCCAAGCTCTGGCCGGCGGTCTGGCCGGCGTCCTCCCTCTACTTTTTCCTCGCTAGACCCGGCAAGCTAGGCGAGGAGGCTGCCGGGTTCTTTGACCAAAAAGGGAAAGGAGAAAGAGAGAGAGGGATGAAGGTGGAAGCAAAGAGGGGGCCTCTCGAAGGCGGGAAGGAAAAGGCAGCGTGATGGGATAAAAGGATGGGAAGAGCGGACAATAAGGTAAGCAAAGAAACAGAGGCTGGGGAAGGGAAAAAGCACCGAGAGCAGGATCCAAGATCCCGAGAGGGGATCCTTGTCACAAGCTCGGTGAAGGAACTCGGGCAGATTTCTACTCTTTCTGAGGCTTTTCTTGCTAAGAACGATCTCTAAGTCTGGGACTCCTTCGGGGGCCCGTCTTGGAGACTCTGTTCCCTCTCGCCGTTTTCTAACTTGACCGTCGGAGCTCCCTCGCCGGGATCCCCGGCCAGGGCTTCTGACCTTGTCTTGCAGGACTGGGAGCCGGGAGACCTCGAGGCGAGACGGTCTAATCAAATCAACTGCTCTGAAGCCACAAGCGCCGGCGGCGAGATTGGCAACACCCCCAAAGATGACAGAAGTCACTTTCTACATAAGGTCGGCATGAAGAGGTAAGGGGGATAAGAAATCACGGACCCTCTTAAGTCCTAAATAATCTTCCATTTATCTTCCATTTTAATCACCCTCTGGAAGCAAAGAGTTTCCCAAGCTCTCTACCTCAGAGATCCTCTGTTCCCCTCGATCGTCCCACTGACTTGATCGTCGGAGTGTCTTTGCCGGAATCCCCGGCCCAGGTCTCCCCTGTTTTGCAAGTCCGCCTGACGGGGGGAGTCGATTCACGGGGTTGGGGTCCAAGTGCCCAGCGAAGGGACCCGACGCGCCGGAGCTACGGGCCACGACGATCTTGGCAGCAACAGATTGGCGCGCTAGGAAGGGGGGCAGATCCATGCTCCTCAACAGAGTGGGACAGTTGTTTCCACCTTTATCCTTAGTCCCGGGGGGCAGACCGGGGGCACGGGGATGGGGGTACGATAACTTTTCCCTCTCTCTCGATGCCCCAAAGAGTCGCCTCGACCAAAAAATCTTAAGCTGTGAAGGTGCATCGCCACCCTTGACAGGGCAGCAGGTAGCAAGCCAAAGATGGAGCCACCTCCCAGCGGTGTCACCTTCCAGGGGCCCCACTAAAATAAAAAAAAAGAAAAGAGAGAAGAAGAGAAAAAGAAGAAAGGGGGGAAGGGTCTGACCATCGTGAAGAAGGAAAAAATCCATGCAACGGGCTCTCTCCCATGTAACAGAGCCTCGTTCTCCCATGCAACGGAAGTTTCCTCCCATGCAACAAGGTCTTCTCCTCCCATGTAGCAAAAGCTTCTTCCTCCCATGAGGTGGAGTCCCATGCTCCCGTGCAACGGTCCTCCTCCTCCTCCATGCGATGGAGCCTCGCTCTCCCATGCAGACGAGTCCTATTCTTTCCTAAGGAAGAGCTCCTACATCATCATCAACGGAGCCTCAAGCTCCCAGGCAACGGAGCCTCATGCTCCCATGCAACGGAGCTCTCTCCTCCATGCAACGGAGTCCTATTCCCCCATACGGAGGTCTATTCTCCCATGTAGAGGAGTTCTATTCTTTCTTAAGGTAACTCCTCCCTTCGCTATCTTTGCAATGCAAGAAACTATGTTTTAGTTATGCAGGAAGAGCTCCTACATCATCATCAACAGAGCCTCAAGCTTCCATGCAAAGGGGTTCCATGCTTCCATGCAACGGAGCCTCAAGCTCCCATGCAAAGGGGTTCCATGCTCCCGTGCAACGGTCTTCCTCCTCCTCCATGCAATGGAGCATCGCTCTCCCATGCAGAGAAGTCCTATTCTTTCCTAAGGAAGAGCTCCTACATCATCATCAACGGAGCCTCAAGCTCCCAGGCAACGGAGCTTCATGCTCCCATGCAACAGAGCTCTCTCCTCCATGCAATGGAGTCCTCTTCCCCCATACGGAGGTCTATTCTTCCATGCAGAGGAGTTCTATTCTTTCTTAAGGCAACTCCCCCCTCTGCTATCTTTGCAATGCAAGAAACTATGTTTTAGTTCTGCAGGAAGAGCTCATACATCATCATCAATGGAGCCTCAAGCTCCAAGGCAACGGAGCCTCATCCTCCATGCAATGGAGCATTGTCCTCCCATGAAGAAGAGTCTTATTCTCTCCTAAGGATCTCATTCCTCCCATGCAACGGAGCCCTCTCCCATGCAACGGAGCCTCAAGCTCCTATGCAAAGGGTTCCATGCTCCCATGCAAAGGGGTTCCATGCTCCCATGCAACAGAGCCTCCTCCTCCATGCAATGGAGCCGTGTCCTCCCATGAAGAAGAGTCTTATTCTCTCATAAGGATCTCATTCCTCTCATGCAACGTAGCTCTCTCCCATGCAACAGAGCTCTCTCCCATGCAACATGATCTCATTTCTCCCATTCAACGAAATCATTTCCCTCATGCAACGGAGCTTTCTCCCATGCAGTGGAGTCATCTTCCTAGTGCAACGGAGCTTCCTCCCATGCGATGGAGTCATTTCTTTCATGCAACGGAGGCCCATCCTCCCACGCAACGGAGCCTTGCTCCCCCATGCAACCGAGTTCTATTCTTCCGTGTAAAGGAATCCCATTCTCTCCTAAGAGGACGGCCGGCAAAGTTGATCCCGGCCCGCTCAAGAAAGAAACATATTTTTATCTATTCATATGACCGGAGCTCAACAGGTAACTCCATCTCCGCTACATTTACACAATGAAAAAATGTGTTTTAGTTCTACAGGAAAAGCTCCCGCAAGCTGTCCAACGCCTCAAGACGAGAAATACCAGAGGTCCCGCGCCAAAGCCAAGAAGCTGCCGAAGCTCTGCGTTCGAGCCAAGCATCAATCAAGCTTCTCGATAAAACAAAGCTAAAGCCAAGCTCCCTAATGGAGTCGAGCTCCTCACCAAAGTCAAGCTCTTTGATGAGACCGAGCTCTCTGCTGAGGGCAAACTTCCATTGAAGATGAAGAAAACTAACCCCCACTATGGCTGGGGAAAGCAATGAACGAAGCATAATTCCCGAAAGGAAGAAGCAGTGAAGGCCCAGTCACTTCACGCACATCATGCGAGACTGTGGAGTGGGATTTTGTCCTCCACACCATGCAAAGGGCCTTCCGCAACACCATCGTTACCAACATCATTAAACATTCTCGGCAATTGGGATGTGCAAGGCCAACCACCAAGGGAAGCTCTGGAGGCCCAACCATCTAAGGCTCGCCTCCTAGCATGGCGAACCAGCGGCTCTGCCACCTCATGAAAGATGTAAGAATCCCTCCTCAATAATTAAAGTTCCCTTACAGTGCAAATTTTGCTCTTCATCATTACAGGAGCTCGTCCGTCCGACTCCGAGTCTGACGAAGGAAGCCCGGAACCCAATTCCGGCATAACAGAACCCAGTTCCGGTACAAAATCCTGAAGTCCAGTCTGGATGAAAGCCTGGAACCTAGTTGCGGTACAAAATCCCGAAGTCCAGTCTGGATGAAAGCTCGGAACCCAGTTCCGGCACAACGGAACCTAGTTCCGGTACAAAATCTCGGAGTCCAGTCAGGATGAAAGCCCGGAACCTAGTTCTAGCATAACGAAACCCAGTTCCGATACAAAATCCTGGACCTCAGTCTAGAAGGTGGCATGGAACCCAGTTCCCCCACGTGATCCCGGACTTCAGTCTGGAAGGTGGCGCGGAATCCAGTTTCCCCACGAAATCCAGGACTTCAGTCTGGAAGGTGGCGCGGAACCCAGTTCCCCCACGTGATCTCAGACTTTAGTCTGGAAGGTGGCACGGAACCCAATTCCCCATGTGATCCCGGACTTCAGTCTGGAAGGTGGCGCGTAACCCAGTTCCCCCACGTGATCCCGGACTTCAGTTTGCCAGTTCTGGCATGAAGGCCTAGATTTCAGTCTGCGTGTTATCCCTTAAGTTCCTCCGCCAGGATGGCTCTCCCGAGGTCGAGCATTTCTTCCTTGAGGTCGAGCATCTGGCCTGAGTCAAACTCCTACTCCCTTGAGTTTCTCCGCCAGGATGGCTCCCCCAAGGTCGAGTGTTGCTCCCTCGAGGTTGAGCATCTGGCCTGAGTCGAACTGCTGCTCCCTTGAGTTCCTCCACCAGGATGGCTCCCCCGAGGTCGAGCGTTGCTCCCTCGAGGTCGAGCATCTGGCCTAAGTCGAACTCCTGCTCTTTGGGTTCCTCCGCCAGGATGGCTCCCCCAAGGTCGAGCGTTGCTCCCCCGAGGTCAAGCATATGACTGGAGCTGATTTCTCTCTCTCCTACTCCTTGGGCTTCTTCAGCCTGGATGGCTCCTGTTGCCGCTCTCGTCGCCGCGCCCGTGCCATGGATCCGCCGATCCCTCCTGACCGCCTGGCGAGGGAGCCTCCCTTCCTGCGGCGAACCTACGAAAAAGGGGTTAGAAGACCCTGGCCGGGGATCCCGGCGAGGGAGCTCCGACGGTCAAGTCAGTAGACGACGAGAAGGAATAGACTCTCCAGACGGACCCCCGAAAGGGTTCCGGACTTAGAGAGTCTACTGGTGAGAGAGACGCTCTGGGGACCAGAATCTCGACTGGGCCTCCTTGCCGAGCTCACGCCCAGTGATTCCCTCTCGGGATCTCTGGTTTTCACTCTCCGGAGCGAGGCCCTTTGCTGCTGCTTCTCCTCTGTCCCCAGGCTTGTTTGCTTACCTTTGTCGTCCCCAGATTCCTCCCTCTTTATCTCCTTTCATCGTGCACTTGTCCTTTCCTCCTGGGAGACTCCCCTCCCCCGTCCTCTTCTCTTTTCCCTTTTTGGTGAAGGGGGGCCAGGCAGCTTTCCGACCTCGTCCGCCGAGCCTAGCAGGGAAAAGGCAAAGACAGAAGAGAAAAAAGGAGGGCGGCGCTGGTAAGGCAGTCGGTCAGGCCTCGGGCCCAGCGAGAGCGCCCTCTTTCCCAAGCGTGGGCGCCATCCATCTATAGGGCCTGTTCTGTCAGAATCGCGCCCCCTGGCTGTGGAACTTGTCGGGCCGATGCAAGTGATGTTCTGCGTGCCGCCGCCCTCCGTACGGAGCATCGTCTGGGATTCGTACGGCCCGAGGGATGGCCTCGGGGCCCGCGCCTCTTCCCTGAGACCTTCTCCGTACGGGCGGCCTGACCTCGGCCGAGGTGGACCCGTCTCCGGGGGCCACCTGGCGAAGAGCGAAAGACCAGCCGACCTCGGCCTAGGTGGACCCCTCCTGGGTGGACACCTGGCGAGGTGGCAGGAGGTCGCCTGGCTTCAGCCGAGGTGGGTCCGTCTCCGGGAGGCCACCTGGCGAAGAGCGAAGGACCAGCCGACCTCGGCCTAGGTGGACCCCTCCTAGGTGGACACCTGGCGAGGTGGCAGGAGGTCGCCTGGCTTCGGTCGAGGTGGGTCCGTCTCTGGGAGGCCACCTGGCGAAGAGCGAAGAACCAGCCGACCTCGGCCTAGGTGGACCCCTCCTGGGTGGACACCTGGCGAGGTGGCAGGAGGTCGCCTGGCTTCGGCCGAGGTGGGCCCGTCTCTGGGAGGCCACCTGGCAAAGGGGCGAAGGACCGACCGACCTCGGCCTAGGTGGACCCCTCCTGGGTGGACCCCTCCTGGGTGGACACCTGGCGAGGTGGCAGGAGGTCGCCTGGCTCTGGCCGACCTCACTTAGGCGGACCTCTCCGGGCTTGGGCGCCATCGAGGTGGTAGAGGAACTTCGGTCCGAGCTCGACCTCGGCGAGGGCAGTTTGCCTTAGAAAATTGCCGGGCACTGTAGTCTTGCCGAACCTGATCTTGAAGACGTGGCGCTGACTCGGCCGAAGAAACATCCACGTGGCTCGATCGCATTCGGCGGTATCTGAGCCTGGCCACGTCACTGTCACGGCTGTAACAGTTGCCCCCCAGCCCGCCGTTCCGTCAGGGCGTCGTAGAACGGAATGTCGGGATTAAATGCGGGCATGACGTGGGGAGGCAAAGATCTTGCATCATAGTTGCCACGATCCTCGTCGCCGTGGCTCGATGCGACTGAAAACCTATGGGGAGCCGCCACGCGTCACCCACTTGCCCGCAATAAATGAGTCGCTTCGAGGCAGAGGCTGTTGCTCTGCTAACGAGGCGTCGATGTCGGGCGTGCGCCCACGTGGCGATCGTCCAGTGGCCCGAGGCGGAATGACGGGTACGGCCGCTGTCCGCTGAGTTTGAAAGGGAGGGGACTTTCCAGAACGAGGCCTTTTCCCCTTGCTTCGTGGGCGGTTTGCTGCAGGCTAACTCCTGTTGCCCTGCGCTCGTCTGGCGTATTTTCGGTGAGTGCCCTCATCTTCTCCGGCTCCCCTCCTTCCCTTTCTTTTTCTTTTCTCTTTGATCCTCCGTCCTTCTCTTTTCCATGGCACGCCGTCGCCATGTCTCTTCCAACCCGGACGAGGCCGGTCCATCCCGGCCGAGGACTCCATCTTCTTCCTCCTCAGATGAGGAGACGATCCCGGAGGAGATCCGTCGACGTCTGCAACCCGGGGGTGTCACCATTGGCATCCCTAGGAGGATCCGGCCTCCTCCGGTTGCTCCTATCGTGCCCCTCCGTTCTCTTCCTGCTCCACCTTCTCTTCCCGCTGGTCCCTCCGGTCATGCTTCCACCATGACCGAAGGCGATCTTTCTCTGCTCCGGGATGCTTACGGCATCCCGGGGTCCATCCGCTTGTTTGTTCCGCGGTCCGGGGAGCGCGTCACCATGAGTGGCCCCGGCCGCATAGCCTTCTACGAAGACTTCCTCCTCGGGGGTCTTCGGTTTCCTCTGCATCCCTTCTTTCTTTCTTTTCTCAGCCATTTCCGGCTTGTCCCGGCCCAGTTGGCTCCCAACGCCATCCGGGTCATCTTCTCTTTCATTATCTTTTGTCACTTCCACGGGTTCGTTGCCCGTTTCTCCCTTTTCAGGGCCTTGTTCACCCTGAAGAAGTGCTCCACCGATGATGGCTGGTGGTACATTTCGCCCCGGCCCAGGTGCCTCCAGTTCAACATCCCTTCCTCTGTCAAGGGCTGGAAGAGCCAGTTTTTCTTCGCCTCAGTCGAAGATGTCGACTGGGCCTGGAGTGAACCGGACCGGACTCCGAACCAGAACTCTCGGGTTGAGTCGGCGGACCAGGAGTCCTATTCCCAGCTCCTGGGCGACGTGGTCCCGGCACTCGACGTTCTGCTTTCGGAGCAGAATCTTTTTGAGGCCGGGATCAGTTCCATCCGCGAGACGGGTGAGATTCGGCCCCACTTTGACTCCCCCTCCTTTTTTCTTCATGACCGAGCCGGCTGACCTTCTGTTCTTTCGCATTGCAGGAATGAAGTTTTCGCTGGAGAACCTCCTGGAGGGCGCAGCCCAGAGGGATGTCATCGAGGTGGACGAGCCCGCGGCGAAGAGGGCTCGTACAGAGGCGAGCCGGGAGGTCGTGACGGCGACTGTGACCAGCCCGATTGCCGCCGCTCCTCCGCCCAGGTTGCCTCGGGGCGGGGCCGCTGACGCCTCGGTTGCGCGACCTGGTAGCGCCGCTGCTGAGAGGGCTCCACCGCCTGCGGCTCCGTCCAGCGCCGATCCCGTCGTCGCCGCTGCCTCGACAGTGCAGCCGGTGGCCACCGCCGGCCCGTCGACCGTGGAATCAGCTGAGGGGGCGGCCGGTGCAGGAGCCGGCCTGACACCTCCGGCACCGGTGATCACCCACCGGGACTCGGTCATCCGCGATAAAGGGCTTGCGGAAAAGATCATGGAGTACGCCTCCACCGCCCGGGACCGCCGAGCCCGGGGCGGCGGGGACTACGCAGATGCCTTGCTCGGGATTCTCCCGCAGCTCTTCACGGTAAGCCCGAGCTCTTTCCTTTCTGTTCTTTTAAGATCTAACCTTTTTTTTTTTTCTCTCCTGACCTGGTTTGTTTTCGTTGGTACAGATCGGGAATGACGTTCTCCTACTGAGGAACTTCCTCGTACGGAACGCACAAAGGGACGCCGAGAAGGAGAAGAAGCTCGGCAAGCTCGCGGCCGATGTCAAAGACCTCATGGAGAAGGGGGTCGAGCTGCGAGCCAACAACCAAGCCCTCCAGTCTGACCTGGCGCGTTCCGAGGGGCGGAACAAGGAGCTGGAGGCCTCCTTGTCGGAAGAGAGGATCTCCCACCAGCGCCGCACGGAGGAGGATGCGGCGGAGAAGGCTCGCCTGCAGGCCCATTTCCAGTGGCTGGAGCGCCAGCTGGAGGAGGCCCGATGAGATGCGAGCGGGCGAGGGACCGGAGTGCGTACATCAACGGACTCCTGGAGGCCGCGAAGCGGGAGGCGCAGGAAGCCGTCCCGAAATTCTGGGCTTCCGACGAGTACACGTCGGAGGTCCGGGAGGCCGCCGTGGACTCCTTCCTGAAGGGGTTCCGGATGTGTCGGGAGAAGGTGGGGGCCTCCTTCCCCGAGCTCGATCTCAGCGGGGTGGTGATCGGAGGCAGGAGGCAAGGAGTCGAGAGCAGGACCTCCGGTGTGGCCGACGCAACTCCTGTGGCGCCGTCGACTAGCGAAGCTGTGGCTCCGGAGCAGCCCCAAGAGCCGGCCGCCGCCGAAGTCGAGGAAGCAGCGCCTGCACCCCCGGCAGAGGGCTCCGACCCTGCACCACACTGAGCCCGGCGCCTTCTCCCTGCTTTGTTGTTGTAGTGTCTTTTCTTTTTCCTCTTCTGCATTTTCTTCTTTTGGGGACTCCCGGCCTGTCGGGATTCCCGGCTTGTACTGATCCCTTGTATCAATGAAAGTTCTAGTTTGTCAAAACCTCGAGTTCTCCTCTTTTTTTTTTTTTTAAGATGTTGGTAGGGAATGCTGAAACGATCGCAGGCCCGGTCCTTCCATTGCTCAAATCGAAGGTTGGGGCCTCCCGGATCGCGTGGCGGCAGAGTAGGCCTTAGGCGGGCCCGTCTTTGGGATCGCCTTCATACTTGCGCAGGTGACAGGGTTTCTGCACCGCCTTCCAGGCCGAAGCCCAGGATCTCCGGACTGAGCTCGATGCCACAGGCTTTCTCAAGCCTTGCGCGGCTTGCTAAGCTGTTCTCCGGGCTTGCGTGGGCGAACTGGATTCTACGCCACCTTCCAGGCCGAAGCCCAGGATCTCCGGACTGAGCTCGATGCCGCAGGCTTTCTCAAGCCTTGCGCGGCTTGCTAAGCTGTTCTCCGGGCTTGCATGGGCGAACTGGGTTCCGCGCCACCTTCCAGGCCGAAGCCCAGGATCTCCGGACTGAGCTCGATGCCGCAGGCTTTCTCAAGCCTTGCGTGGCTTGCTGAGCTGTTCTCCGGGCTTTCGTGGGCGAACTGGGTTCCGCGCCACCTTCCAGGCCGAAGCCCAGGATCTCCGGACTGAGCTCGATGACGCAGGCTTTCTCAAGCCTTGCGCGGCTTGCTGAGCTGTTCTCCGGGCTTTCGTGGACGAACTGGGTTCCGCGCCACCTTCCAGGCCGAAGCCCAGGATCTCCGGACTGAGCTCGATGCCGCAGGCTTTCTCAAGCCTTGCGCGGCTTGCTGAGCTGTTCTCCGGGCTTTCGTGGGCGAACTGGGTTCTGCGCCACCTTCCAGGCCGAAGCCCAGGATCTCCGGACTGAGCTCGATGCCGCAAGCTTTCTCAAGCCTTGCACGGTTTGCTGAGCTGTTCTCCGGGCTTTCTTGTCGAAGTGAAAAGGGAGTGTTTGAAGCGGGGGAACTTTATTACAGGAGCAGGGAACTTTACATTACTGATAGTACATCCTCAGGTTCGAGGCGTTCCACGTCCAGGGGAACCTGGCACCCCCCAATTCCTCCAAGTAATATGCGCCATGAGGGAGGGCCTCTGCCACCTGATATGGGCCTTCCCAGTTGGGTGAGAGCTTGCCGCATTCCCGTGGCTGGGAAGCTTCAGCGCGCCGGAGGACCAAGTCTCCGGGACGGAAAACCTTCGGCCGCACTCGGGAGTTGTAATACCTGGCCACGCGTTGCCTGTACGCCGCCATTCGAATTCGGGCTTTGTCCCTCATTTCCTCGAGAAGGTCAAGGTTGAGCATCATCCTGGCTGGGTTTTCTGTCTCGTCATATTGCTCCACACGCAGTGTGGGTAGGCTGAGCTCGATCGGGATGACTGCCTCGGCTCCGAAGACGAGGTTGAACGGGATTTCATCGGTAGCCATCCTTGGGGTGGTGTGGTATACCCAGAGGACGCTGGGGAGCTCGTCGGCCCACCTGCCCTTGGCCTGGTCCAGCCGCGTGCGGAGGCCCTGAAGGATGGTCCTGTTTGTGACTTCGGCCTCCCCATTGGTCTGAGGGTGCGCCACCGAGGTAAAGCGATGCTTGATGCCGAGGTCGCTGCAGAATTCTTCGAATTCCCGGCAGTCGAACTGGCACCCGTTGTCAGTGACCACGGTGTGGGGGAGGCCGAAGCGGCAGACGATGGACTTCCAAAAGAACTTGGCGACGTTTGCTTCGGTGATCCTCGCCAAGGGTTCGGCCTCGACCCACTTCGTGAAGTAATCGATGGCCACTATCAAGAACTTCCGCTGTCTAGACGCCAGCGGGAATGGGCCCAGGAGGTCCATCCCCCACTAGGCGAACGGCCAGGGGGCTGAGAGTTGGGAGATTGGGTTGGAGGGCTGCCGTTGCACCGTGGCGTGACGCTGGCACCGGTCGCATTTCTTCACGAAGTCGGCGGCGTCTTCCTTCATCGTCTCCCAGAAGTAGCCCTGACGGAGGGCCTTGTATGCCAATGCCCTGCCCCCCACGTGGTTCCCGCAGACACCTTCGTGAATCTCTTGGAGCACAAGCTTGGCTTCCGTGGATCCTACGCACTTGAGGAGGGGGTAGGAGTAGGATCTTCGATACAACTGCCCGTCCATCAGGACGAACCGCACGGCCTTCTTCCTGATGAGGCGAGCCGCCTCGCGGTCCTCCGGCAGGGTGCCATTGGTGATGTATGCGGCGTACTTGTCTATCCAGCTGGGTTCATGGCCGACCTGGTGGACCTCCACCGATGCCTCGAGGCTTGGGACCTCAAGGCGCTCCACATGGGCGCGTCCCAGCATCGTGTCCGGCAGGGTCGCCAGTCGAGAGAGAGCATCCGCACGGGCGTTCTCTCTGCGGGGGATATGGAAGATGTTGAAGCGTCGAAATCTGGACGCACCCTCCTTGACGAGCTCCAAGTATTTCGCCATTTGGGGGTCGTGTGCGACATACTCCCCGGACACTTGCCCCGCCACGAGCTGGGAATCAGTGAAAGCCTTGAGGTTGGTTACGCCCAGCTCGCGGGAGACTCTCAGTCCGGCAAGAAGTGCTTCGTACTCTGCCTGGTTATTTGTCGCGGGGAATTGGAAACGGAGTGCGCATTCGGCGACGACCCCGTTGCTGTTGGCAAGGATGAGCCCAGCCCCGCTTCCGCCGGAGTTTGAGGCTCCGTCTACATGGAGGATCCAGGCGTCCTCTCCGGGCTCGTCGGTGCCTATCTCCATCGACCGGCCTGAGGGGCCTTCCTCGGGCTCCTTGCCCAAGCCTGCACATTCGACCAAGAAGTCGGCCAGCACCTGTGCCTTCATGGCCGACCTCGGCTTGTACGTAATGTCGAACTCGCTGAGTTTCAGTGCCCACTTTGCCAATCGCCCCGAGGTATCGGGTCGGCTGAGCACTGCTTTCAGCGGTTGATCCGTCAGGACAGCGATGGGGTGCGCTTGGAAATAAGGCCTGAGACGCTGGGCAGACACTATTAGCGCAAAAACGAGTTTCTCGGACCGAGAATACCTGAGCTCCGCGTCACGGAGAAGTTTGCTGGTATAGTACACCGGCCGCTGGGCCCCCTGGCCGTCGGTTCGAACCAAGACTGAGCTGATGGCTTCTGGGGTAACCGCTAGATAGAGGATAAGCTCCTCTCCCTCCTCGGGCCTGGACAGCAACGGTGGCGATGCGAGGGTCTTCTTCAGCTCCTCGAAGGCCTGCTGGCATTCCTCGGTCCAAGCAAAGTCATTCATCTTCCTCAGTACCTTGAAGAAGGGATGGCAGCGGTCCGCCGACCTGGAGATAAAACGGCTGAGGGCCGCAACTCGGCCGGTTAGTTGCTGCACTTGCTTCTTGGAGGCGGGCTGCTCCATATCCAGGATGGCCTGGACCTTCTCCGGGTTGGCCTCGATTCCTCTTTGGGTCACCATAAATCCTAGGAATTTCCCGGCGGAGACGCCAAAGGCGCACTTCGCCGGGTTCAGCTTCATCTGATGGCGTCGGAGGTTGCCGAAGGTCTCCCCCAAGTCAGCCACATGATCCGACTCGGGCTTGCTCATTACCAGCATGTCGTCCACGTACACCTGCATGTTGCGGCCGATCTGGTCTTTGAAAATTCTATTGACCAGGCGCTGGTACGTTGCCCCCGCGTTCTTGAGGCCAAATGGCATCATCCTGTAACAAAAAGTTCCGCGGTTAGTTATGAAGGCGGTGTGCTCTTCGTCCTCCAGGCTCATTCGGATCTGGTTGTATCCGGAGAAGGCATCCATGAACGACAGGAGGCGATGCCCTGAGGTGGTGTCGACCAGCTGGTCGATCTTTGGAAGAGGGAAGCTGCCCTTTGGGCAAGCTCGATTGAGGTCGGTGTAATCCACACAGTTCCTCCACTTACCACTACTCTTTCTTACCATGACCACGTTTGCCAGCTAGCTGGGGTACTGGACCTCCCGCACAAAACCGGCGGCGAGGAGCTTCTCCACTTCCTCGTTGATCGCCCTCTGCCTTTCCATGGCGAAGCTTCTCTTCTTCTGGTGGACCGGGCGGCAATTTGGATCCACGTTTAGCCTGTGCATGATAACCTCGGGCGGGATGCCCAGCATGTCAGCTGCTGACCAGGCGAACACGTCAGTGTTGGCGCGGAGGAACTCCAGCAGGCGGGTTCGTTCTTCCTCAGGGAGCTGGGCCCCGACTTGCAACATCTTCAGGGGATCCGAACCGAGGGGAAAAGTCAGCAGGCGCTCTACGGGCCCTCCTTTGGGTTCCTTCTCTCTCAGATCGAGGTCGTCGATATCATGGGCGAGCTCCGCGCCCCTGGCGCCCGGGACCGTCTGAAGGTAGAGCGGGACTGGCTGGGTCGTCCCCCTCATCTCCCGAGCCCAGAAGGCGTGGGGAACTGTACCAACAGCCTTCTCGTGGAGATGGTGGCGTCCAGTTGGTTGAGCCCGGGACGCTCGAGAATGACGTTGTAAGGCGAGGGAAGCCTGACGACGATAAACGTTATTAGGACGGTCGCCTGCCGGGGTGGGGATCCAGCGGTGACCGGGAGAGTGATCTCCCCCTCGACCCCCACGAAGTCCCCCGTAAAACCTACCAGGGGGGTGTGCACCGGTTTCAGCTGATCGGGGGACAAGTTCATGCGGGAGAAAGCGTCGTAAAAAAGTATGTCAGCCGAGCTTCCACTATCAACCATGATTCGATGTACAGGATGCTTCGCGATGGTCATCTCGACCACCACGGCATCGTTGTTTACATTGTCATTACCCTCCCCCCCCGGGAAGGGATTACATTCTCCGGGTTCCCGACTTCCCGGGCTCTCTTCATTGCTCGACCAAACCCGCGCGAGATCATGCCCACGGGCTTCTCTGTTGGGCGGTTGTCGATCGTAGGGACGGGCGGCAAGGTCGCGAGTGGCTGCCCTTCAGAGGGGGCCTCGTTCTTGACGAACTTCCTGAGGTAACCCCTCATAATCAGCTCCTCGATCTCCCGCTTCAGGTGGCGACACTCCTCTGTGTCGTGCCCGTGCTCGCGGTGGAACTGGCAGTACTTCGATTTGTCTCGGACGGCTCTCGGGTTCTGAGGAGGAGGTCGGCGGAGGTAGCGCTCGCCCTCGATTTCCATGAGGATCTTCGTCCGGGGTACGAGGAGAGGGGTGTACCTTCGCTCGGGAGTGGCCTCGCCCCTCGGCGTTGGATTCGGGCGAGGGTCGGCAGACGGCCCGGGCTTCCGAACTCCCGGGGTTTCTCTCGGGGGTGGCCTCTTCGGAGTCTTCCCGTCCAACTCTCGACGGGTGCGGTCGGCCTCCTCCGCTCGGATGTACTTGTGGGCGCGGAGGAGGAGCTCGGAGTACGTCCTGGGCGGCTTCTTGTCCAGGGAGTAGGTTAGGCGGGACGTCTTGAGCCCGCGCTTCAAAGCCAGCATGACGACGGGCTCGTCCAAGCTGTAGATCTCCAGAGCTGCGGTTTTGAACCGGGTGATGTAGTCCCGGAGCAGCTCCTGGTCCTGCTGGCGGATGGAGAAGAGGCTGTCCACCTCTCTCGGCACCTTTCGACAAGCGTCGAAGTGTGCCACGAACCTTCCTTCCAGTCGATGGAAGGAGCAAATGGATCCGGGCTCGAGGCAGGTGAACCAGACTCGAGCGGCCTTCCGGAGGGTTGCCGGGAAGGCAATGCACAGAAGAGCGTCGGTGGCACCCTAGACCCTCATGAGAGATTTATAGCTCTCCAAATGGTCCAGGGGGTCGATGGTCCCGTCGTAGGGATCCACCTGCGGCATGCGGAACCATTTTGGGATTGGTTCCGCCTGAATTTCTTCAGAGAAAGGGGGGCGGGAGTCGTAGCCCGTCGGGTCTACCGACGAGTTCTGCAGGTCGGCAAATCGGCGGGCGAACTCCGCCAGCTTGCACTCATGCTCCTCCAGGCGCCTCTCGGCCTGGCGCCTGATGGCTTCGTCGGTGGAGTCTTCCACCGAGGCTGCTGGTGAAGGGGGCGCCGATCGGTCTCGGCGCGAAGTCAGGCCTCGGCGTCGCTTGCTACGATGCACCGTTTCGGCCTCGTCGGCCGGGGATCGACTCTCGCGATCCTCCGAACCGGAGTAGTTTCTTTTTGCGGGAGCTTGGTGGCTCCCCCGGGGGTTGGAGACGGCCCTCGGATGGGATGGCCTACCCTGGATGGAGCGCAGGCTCCCACGCTGCCCCGCGGCTCGGGCCGCGGGGGTCCCTGGCTGCGGCTGCGTGGCCAGGGACCGCTGCTGATGCTGAAGCTGTCGGACCGCCGAGGTCAAGGTCTGCAGCTGCTGGATGACAACCGCAAGGGGTCCGTCTGTTGGGGTAGGCTGTGGTGGAAGAGGAGGGGGAGCTGGAAGCTCCCTCTCCGGGCTGAGGGCCCCTGGAGGGGAGTGAACCTCTCCCACGCGGCTGGTGGACGCCTCGCGGCCACGAGTGACCACCATCGTCAGAGAGCGCGACACCTGCAGAAAGCTGGCCCCCGCTCGGGTTTGGTGTCCTGCCCCCCTACCTGGCGCGCCAATCTGTTGCCGCTCTCGTCGCCGTGCCCGTGCCACGGATCCGCCGATCCCTCCTGACCGCCTGGCGAGGGAGCCTCCCTTCCTGTGGCGAACCTGCGAAAAAGGGGTTAGAAGATCCTGGCCGGGGATCCCGGCGAGGGAGCTCCGACGGTCAAGTCAGTAGACGACGAGAAGGAACAGACTCTCCAGACGGACCCCCGAAAGGGTTCCGGACTTAGAGAGTCTACTGGTGAGAGAGACGCTCTGGGGACCAGAATCTCGACTGGGCCTCCTTGCCGAGCTCACGCCCAGTGATTCCCTCTCGGGATCTCTGGTTTTCACTCTCCGAAGCGAGGCCCTTTGCCGCTGCTTCTCCTCTGTCCCCAGGCTTGTTTGCTTACCTTTGTCGTCCCCAGATTCCTCCCTCTTTATCTCCTTTCGTCGTGCGCTTGTCCTTTCCTCCTGGGAGACTCCCCTCCCCCGTCCTCTTCTCTTTTCCCTTTTTGGTGAAGGGGGGCCAGGCGGCTTTCCGACCTCGTCCGCCGAGCCCAGCAGAGAAAAGGCAAAGACAGAAGAGAAAAAGGGAGGGCGGCGCTGGTAAGGCGGCCGGTCAGGCCTCGGGTCCAGCGAGAGCGCCCTCTTTCCCAAGCGTGGGCGCCATCCATCTATAGGGCATGTTCTGTCAGAATCGCGCCCCCTGGCTGTGGAACTTGTCGGGCCGATGCAAGTGATGTTCCGCATGCCGCCGCCCTCCGTACGGGGCGCAGTCTGGGATTCGTACGGCCCGAGGGATGGCCTCGGGGCCTGCGCCTCTTCCCTGAGACCTTCTCCGTACGGGCGGCCTGACCTCGGCCGAGGTGGACCCGTCTCCGGGGGCCACCTGGCGAAGAGCGAAAGACCAGCCGACCTCGGCCTAGGTGGACCCCTCCTGGGTGGACACCTGGCGAGGTGGCAGGAGGTCGCCTGGCTTCGGCCGAGGTGGGTCCGTCTCCGGGAGGCCACCTGGCGAAGAGCGAAGGACCAGCCGACCTCGGCCTAGGTGGACCCCTCCTGGGTGGACACCTGGCGAGGTGGCAGGAGGTCGCCTGGCTTCGGCCGAGGTGGGTCCGTCTCCGGGAGGCCACCTGGCGAAGAGCGAAGGACCAGCCGACCTCGGCCTAGGTGGACCCCTCCTGGGTGGACACCTGGCGAGGTGGCAGGAGGTCGCCTGGCTTCGGCCGAGGTGGGCCCGTCTCCGGGAGGCCACCTGGCAAAGGGGCGAAGGACCGGCCGACCTCGGCCTAGGTGGACCCCTCCTGGGTGGACACCTGGCGAGGTGGCAGGAGGTCGCCTGGCTCTGGCCGACCTCACTTAGGCGGACCTCTCCCGGCTTGGGCGCCATCGAGGTGGTAGAGGAACTTCGGTCCGAGCTCGACCTCGGCGAGGGCAGTTTGCCTTAGAAAATTGCCGGGCGCTGTAGTCTTGCCAAACCTGGTCTTGAAGACGTGGCGCTGACTCGGCCGGAGAAACCTCCACGTGGCTCGATCGCATTCGGCGGTATCTGAGCCTGGCCACGTCACTGTCACGGCTGTAACAGCTCCCATCGTCCAGCGACTTCTATGCCTTCATCAAAGGTTCCAAGGAATGCTTTGAGCTCGGCCACCTCAATTATATGCCCGGTCATATATGTGTGCATCCAAGTTGTGTACCTCACCAACCTCTTCTTCCATGGCACCATCTTCTATCTGGTCAAAGAGGAGTCAAAAAGAAGTACTGGCACCATCATAACGCAACTAACCTTAGGTCGAAGTATCTACAGGCAAGTAAGCTCCAAAAACAACACCTTCCACTTTGCTTTGCAGGTCACTCCATGTTCATAAAAAGGATAGCAAGACTTAATGCCTTCGACTAGGCCTTCAAAAACCAATAGCTAACCTCCGATAAGTCTAGTTTCATTTAGCGGATGATAGTACTCCCTTTATCCAAAACGAAGATGTTTTGGACTCAGGGAGTGGGGGCATCTATTACAGTAGTAAACAAATTCATTCGACCTAACACGAATCCTGCCTTGGTGACTGGCTCGGCCACATACTTCTCCACCTAGGCCATGCACAAACTCCAGCTCCATGGCGGTTCAGCTCGGCTCGACCCGACCTCGGCCGTAAACCTCAGTATCTTGGCCCCACCTCGACGGTGAACCTCGGCACCTCAGCCCGTGCCGGTCCAGCTCGGCAAGTCCGCGCGGAGTCCCTCCGCCCACGACACGCCTAGCTCCAGCTTGGCACAACCATAGCGGAAGGCTTTCACCCGTGCCAGGACGTGACCCCGCGCCCAGTCCGCCTCGGCTCCGACGACCTCGGCGTCTCCAGCCGCCCGCGACAAGTCCAACACTCCGACGGCTCCCGGTTTGGCATGCGAGCGGCACTATAGGCCAGCGCGCCCACCTCGACAACGATGCCCAGCTTGCCCGCAAGAGGCCTCCGCCTTGCCTCCGTCCAGTCCGGTGCAACCACCCGCCAGCATGCCCGCGGCACGCCCCCGGCGCCGTGACCGTGGCGGCCTCAGCCTCTTCTGCGCCTGCTCCGGCATCCAACCCACCTCGGCATGCCGGCTCCCGGCTCAGCATGCCCGCGTGGCATGCCCGAGCCCGGCTGAGCTTCCTCCCAGTTCGGCTCCGCCCGCGGGGCAGCAGTCCGGCTTTGTCGGTTCCGCCCGACCTTGCCCGTTTCGGCTCACCCATTCGGCACCCCAGCAGCACTCCGCACAGCTCCGCCCGACCTCGCCAATGCACCGGGCTCATGCCCGCGACACGACCCTGCAGTGCACCTCAGCCTGGCACGCCCGCGCATCCCCCGCTCCAGCTCCCAGGTCCGCCATCGAGGTCGGCACCTCGGCTCCGCCCGTGCCAGGTTCGTGCCAACGGCATGCCCATGGCATGCCCGCACCGGGGCACGACCTCATTCCGGTCCACCTCGACTCTCCCCCGTGCCCAGTCTGGAACACCCGGTCGACTCCGGCTCCGCCTCTGCCTGAGGCACACCAGCCTCGGTCCGGCTTTGCTCGGCTCGCCCGTGCACTCCGCCCGCGGCTCCACTCGCGCGGAGTCCTTCCGCCAGCGCCAGTGCCTCGCCCGCGGTCACCTCCGGCTCCGTCTGGCTCGCCTATGCAGGTTCGGCACTCCTCCGCCCGATCCGGCTCCGCCTGCGGGACCGCATCTCATCTCCGCCTGCTCCGGCGCTCAGAACCACATGCATGGGAGAGACCCTGCATGTTGTGCCTCGGTCCGCGCAACTACCCTGTGCGCCTCGTCTCGTGCGCACATAGGCCTCTGCAAAAATGCTATGCGGCCTACCTCGCCACGGGACGCCTCGAACCATGCACACGAAGAGCCTCGCCTGCCTCACCTTGAAGCACATGCCATGGTTCATCTGATTCCGTCCCAGGTACACTTCTCAAAATATAGGTACGGAGGAAGGCTGGATGACAGCTCGGCACGTCATCATCTCTGCCAAACTGAGCCGCCGCCTGCAAAGGAGGGCTATATTAAAAGCCCTCGTCACAGTTTACGCCAATGAGGAAGGAGTGCCATATCCAAGGCGCTATGCTCCTCCACCAACCTTCTGAACCATCCAAGAGGAGGAAGTTCACCAACCCATCTAGACCTCTCAGGCTAGCAGAAGTCTCAGTGGCCTATACCAAGACCAGTATGCCCCCCAAGACGATAGAAGCCACTTTCTACATAAGGTCGGCATGAAGAGGTAAGGGGGGTAAGAAATCACGGACCCTCTTGAGTCCTAAATGATCTTCCATTTATCTTCCATTTTAATCACCCTCTAGAAGCAGAGAATTTCCCAAGCTCTCTATCTCAGAGATCCTCTGTTCCCCTTGATCGTCCCACTGACTTGATCGTCGGAGTATCTTTGCCGGAATCCCCGGCCCAGGTTTCTCCTGTTTTGCAAGTCCGCCCAACGGAGGGAGTCGATTCATGGGGCTGGGATCCGAGCGCCCAATGGAAGGGCCCTGACGTACCGGAACTACAGGCCATGACGATCTTGGCGGCAACATACACACATATATATATATATTTGCCTCATGGCTCATAGCTCACCAATTTGTTTTAAAAATAATATTAAAAAATATATTTACAGATATAGATGTTCGAAAATATATTTATAAAAATAGGTGTTTTTGAATTACGTGGCAGGGCAATAGGTATTTTTGGAGTACGAGGCAGGCCAGCATGGCATGAAATCATTTTTGGCAAAGATGATTTGAAATTGATTTGAAATCATCTTTGCCAAAGGACGATTTCAAATCAATTTATTTTTTTAATTTAATTTAAAAATTGATACGATATTTTTAATTAAATTAATGTAGGTACATTATACATTAATGAGAGATTTTTGATTTAATTTTCTAAATATCCTTTTGAAACTTAGCTACCAAGGATATTTTTGAAATTAAATCAAACATTAATAAGGACATTTTCAAAATTAAATCGGCATTTTGGGAATTAAATACTCGAATGGCATTTTCAAAATTAAATCAAACATTATGAAGGGCATTTTCAAAATTAATAAATATTTAATTTTCAAAATGCCCTTCATAATATTTGATTTAATTTCGAAAATGTTCTTCATAATATTTGATTTAATTTTGAAAATACCCTTCATAGCTGAGTATTTAATTTCCAAAATATCCTTCATAATGTTTGATTTAATTTTAAAAATGTCCTTTGTAATGTTTGATTTAATTTCAAAAATTTTAAAAGGGAATTTAGGGAATTAAATCAAAAATCCCTCCACCCTGCACCCATAAATACTATATTTTAATTAAATTTTAATTTAATAAAATTTTAAAAAATAAATAACAAAATTTAAAATAATATAATAAAATGTTTAAAATAATACAATAAAATTAAAAATATTTAA
The DNA here is from genome assembly GCA_021397845.1 of Areca catechu. Lineage (NCBI taxonomy): Eukaryota > Viridiplantae > Streptophyta > Magnoliopsida > Arecales > Arecaceae > Areca > Areca catechu. The sequence goes on from CM038039.1 coordinate 32,933,032, forward strand.
AATAACATAATAAATTTATAATATATAAAATATTTAAAATAATATAATAAAACTTAAAATATTTAAAATAGTTAAAATAATATAATAAAATCTAAAATTTTAAAAAAATAAAAAAAAATTAAAAAAAATCACGGGTGAAGCTACATACACATGCTGGACTTTATATTATTCCTTCACCTCCATTTTTTAAATAAAAAATTTAAAAAAAATAAAAAATATATAAATAAAGTTATAATAAGTGGAGAAAAAAACAAGTGGAGAAAAAAGTTAACAAAAAAAAGGAAAAAATCTGCGTCTATCCAATCCAATCTAGTCACCACTCCGGCCATCGATCACCATGGTCCAGGCCTCCGTCCTGCCACTGGTCTAGCCTCCAGTCCTGCCATCGTCAAGGTCCGGCCGTCGGCCATGAGCAAGGGATCGGACTGATACCGGACTGTCGATCGAACTGGTACCGGGCTGGCGACTGGATAGTATCAACATGGTGATTATTTTTTAATTTTTTTTAAAAATGTTTATACTATATTATATTATATATTATATAATATAATAAATTATAATATATTTATTATATTTTACAATATAAAATATTTATTATAATATAAATATTATAATGTGATATTATAATATTTTTTAATTAATATTATTTTTAGTTAATTTATTATTTATTTTAAATTAATATTATTTTTATATAGTTAATTAATATTGTTGCCGATCTCGCCGCCGCGGCCTGTAACTTCAGAGCTGGTGGCGGGATCAGACTGTCTCGCTTCGAGGTCTCCGGGCTCTCGATCCTGCAAGACAAGGTCAGAAACCCTGTCGGGGATCCCAGCGAGGGAGCTCCGACGGTTAAGTTAGAAAACGGCGAGATGGAACAGAGTCTCCAAGGCGGGCCCCCGAAGGAGTCCTAGGCTTAGAGATTATCTCAGCAAAAAAGGTCTCAGGAAGAGTGGAAATCGGGCCAAGTTCCTTCACTGAGCTTGCGCCAAGGGACCCCTCTCGGGATCTTGGATCCTGCTCTCGGTGCTTTTTCTTTTCCCAGCCTTTTTTTCCCTTACCTGGTCGTCCGCTCTTCCCGTCCTTTTATCCCATCACGCTGCCTCCGGCCTCCCGCCCTTGGGAGGCCACCTCTTCGCTTTCACCTCCTTCTCTCTCTCTTTCCCCTTTCCCCTTCGGGTCCAAGAACCCGGCGGCCTCCTTGTCTTACTTGCCGAGCCTAGCGAGGAAAGGGCAGAGGGAGGACACCGGCCAGAGTTTGGGCCGAGCGTGAGCACTCTCCTTCCCAGACGCCAACAACGTCCGTTACCGGGTCCTGTCTTGCCAGGACTTCGCCTCTCGACTGTGGAACCTGTCGGGCCGATATAAACGAGGTTTCGCACATTGCTGCCGACCGTACCGGCGCTCCTCTCGAGGTGCGGCGCGCATTGCTCGAGGGGCGGTCTTGAAACTCGTGCTCCTGCTTCTCGGCGGCCTCACCGCGCAGGGTAACCAGCCTCGGCCGAGGTAGACCCCTCCTGGGTGGACACATGGCGGAGCGGCAGAGGGGCGCTCGACTTCGGCCGAGGTGGACCCGTGTCCGGGTGCCACCTGGCGAAGGAGCAGGAAGGCCCGGCTCGACCTCGGCCGAGGTGGAACCGTCTCAGGGCGCCACCCGGCGAGGGAGCAAGGGGCCGCCGGCTTCGGCCGAGGTGGACCCCTCCTGGGCGGACACCTGGCGGGGCGGCAGAGGGGCGCTCGACTTCGGCCGAGGTGGACCCGTGTCCGGGTGCCACCTGGCAAAGGAGCAGGAAGGCCCGGCTCGACCTCGGCCGAGATGGAACCGTCTCAGGGCGCCACTCGGCGAGGGAGCAAGGGGCCACCGGCTTCGGCCGAGGTGGACCCTTCCTGGGCGGACACCTGGCGGAGCGGCAGAGGGGCGCTCGACTTCGGCCGAGGTGAACCCGTGTCCGGGCGCCACCTGGCGAAGGAGCAGGAAGGCCCGGCTCGACCTCGGCCGAGGTGGAACCGTCTCAGGGCGCCACCCGGCGAGGGAGCAAGGGGTCGCCGGCTCCGGCCGAGGTGGACCCCTCCTGGGCGGACACCTGGCGGAGCAGTAGAGGGACGCTCGATTCGGCCGAGGTGGACCCATATCCGAGCGCCACCTGGCGAAGGAGCAGGAAGGCCCGGCTCGACCTCAGCCAAGGTGGAACCGTCTCAGGGCGCCACCCGGCGAGGGAGCAAGGGGCCGCCAGCTCCGACCGAGGTGGACCCCTCCTGGGCGGACAACTGGCGGAGCGACAGAGGGGCGCTCGACTTCGGCCGAGGTGGACCCGTGTCCGGGCGCCACCTGGCGAAGGAGCAGGAATGCCCGGCCCGACCTCGACTTCGGCTGTGGTGGAGCCACATCCGACCTCGCTGGACCGTTCCCGTTCTGCCAAAAAAATCCACGTGGTTCGGATCACGCCCGGCAGAATCTAAGAAATGCCACGTCATCATAACGGCTGTAACAAATATTATTTTAATTAATGTTATTTGAAAATGATATAATAATTAATATTATCAAAAAATAATATAAAAATTTTTAATTAATATTAATTTTTTTACTTATTATTTATTTATTTTAAATTAAATTTTATTAATTAGAATTTGAAAAAAAAAATAAAGGTTCTGGAAAATAAAAGTGCTGCTGAAATCATCCATGGCACACACGATTTCAAATGCATTTGAAATCGTTTGTGCCATGGACGATTTCAAGTATCACGTCATATTAATTTAACTAAAAACATTGTATCAATTCTTAAGTTAAATTTAAAAAAATAAATTGATTTGAAATCGTCCTTAGCAAAGACGATTTCACATTAATTTCACGTCATCTTTGTCAAAAACGATTTCATACCATGCTGGCCTACCACGTAATCAAAAAAATCTATTGTCCTGCCACATAATCTAAAAATATCTATTTTTATAAATATATTTCCGAACACCTGTATTCATAAATATATTTTTTATATTATTTAAAAAAAAACTCTAGCTTTTTTTTTTATAGAAAAAAAGAGGGGGGAGGAGTTAGACCCTGGGCGTGGCCACTCCGACGATCCCCCAATCCCAGCTAGGGAATGTTCGATACATGGCGCATATTAATTTTTCCGCAGCCATTCCCCACCCGAAGGTGAGTACGTCAACCTGATTACCACTGGTACCAGCCGAGTTAGCGTGATTTATTATATATATCCCTAACTTTTTTCACTACCATTAACCAACAGGGACTTCAGGATTATTTTATTTATTTATTTTTTTTTTTGATTTTTACTTCCGGACTATTTTTCTATTTTTTATTTTATTTTTAAATTTTTCAGTCAAAATATGTTTAAATCAAGATTCGAATCCCTACCGGCTAGTTATGAGATAAATCTCACAACCAACTGTCATAAGCTAATGATTAAAAAAAACTCTAGCTTACCGGCCCCTCTCCTCCACCTCCGCTGACCTCTCTTGGTCGATCTCTCCTACCATGTATTGGGCTCATAGCTCACCGGCCCCTTTCCTCCACCTCCACTCATCTCTCTTGCTCGGTCTTTTCGCTCTTTGCCCTCGATGATAATTAATGCACTTTATCCTTGGTAAAGATCCAAGCTCCTCCTTCTCCCCTTCCTTTGCGGTGGGGACAACTATCTAGCACTCTCCCCCTCCACTTCCTTATCCTCCTTCGTTCTCGATGAAGCCTTGGGCCCTCCCCCCAACTCCTCCTCCCCCGTCCTTAGAGGCCCAAAGACTGGCCCCCTCTCCATTACCTCCTGCAGCAACTCAACCACCGGTAATTAGGATTTAAGATAGGAGGGCGGTGGAGGTTTTGAAAAAAAAAAAAAAGTCCAATTTAATTACCAGACTCGACATCCGTTTCAATATTAAAATAATTTTAATTTTTTAATATTTACCGTACCGGTTGTACATATTAATGCTTTAATTGATTAAAATTCAAATAGTACACGTTTAATCCAATAATGATCATAAATAAATCAGTAATAAAAAATTATTATTATTATTATTATTATTTTTAAATTTTTGGAGCACCGTGGTAAAATTCAGAAGTTTATGATTGGTTGGGCTGTAGTTGGTGAGAGGAAGAACGAGGCTAGCCGGGTTGTCCGTTCTCTGCGGGCCAATTCCATCGGCCAATTCTGCTAAAAAAAAAAAAGAATACGGTGCCGTTCCCTTCACCGGCAATGCCCGATTTGCAGAGATTTCACATATAAAAAAGGCGGGAAACTGCCGTCTGCGTTGTGTGCGGAAGAAATTATATCGTCGATCCGGTCCTCAATGCTCGACCCAGGGTTCTTTGCCCCGAAAATTGACGGCTCGCTCTCTTCGATAATTACGCTCTGCTTCTACGATGGCGGAAGGGAGAAAGAGGCCTCTTATCTTTCTCCCGTACGACGCCTTCCTCCTCTTTTCACCGTCTCCGAGACCTTCGCCTTTGCCGCTCGTCTCCTCCTCCCGAGGCCATCCGCCATCCCCGACGCCGTCGCCTCCCTCCTCGCCGACCTCCACCTCTGACATGTCGCCTCCACCCGCCTCTCCAACGCCCTCGCCGGCGGTGAGCGTTGCCGCCTCTCCATCAGTCTCTCTCCCTCCTCCGCGACGCCACCGTCCTCCTCGACTAGCCCACGGGCCTGGACAACATGGGCGAAGAGGTGGCGGAACACCGCCTAGGACTTTGCAATGGGCACCGGAGATAGGCGGGCCGAGCAGTGGCCGGCGTGGGTGTTCGGAGTGGTGATGGACCCGCGAAGCGGCGGCATGCAGCGGTGGACTCTTCTTCTAGGTTGTCTTTCGCGGTGAACGGCTGCCTGGCTGCGTCGGCGGCGGAGGGCGGGGATGAATGTGGTTCAACTTCTTGCATGGATCCCACGCCTAGCACCAGGAAACCTAACGACCACGGGTTCTTCCTCAGCCTCCCCGCCTGCCTTGGCCGCGATGGTGCGCTCAGCGTCGCCAATGTAGAGGAGTCTAAACCCCTCGAACCCTAGTTTTCTCATTTTCGGGAAGGTCTCACTGCTGGGAAGATGCAAGACTTGGCCCCGCCAAACCGCCGCCTCTTTATTCACAGCCCTCCGATCCTTGCCCCTTTGGGCCGTTAGGTTAAATAATTTATTCGAGAATTTTTCTTTTTTTTTTTAATTAGTATTCCCTGGACAGCATTTAAATAAAAAAATAATTTATTCATATTTTTCATAATATTTTTTATTATATAAAAAATATCTAATATATATTGTTACCGATCTTATCGCTGTGGCCTGTAGCTGCGAGTTAGCGCTGGACTTGGATCCCCTTTATTTTGGAATCCTGGCGCTCCAAGACCTACAAAACAAGATTAGAGACCCGGGCCAGGAATTCTTGCAGGGACACTCCGATGATCAATTTAGCGAGCGACAAAGTAGAACAAATCCACTAAGACGGATCCTCGCTGAGTTTTCTTAGAGGAATTTTTAATGAGGAGATGAGTAAGAATAAGCGAAAACAAGAGGGGTTAGCACTCCAATTCTTACGACTGGGCTCGTCGGGCTCGCTCCTGCGAGTTCCTTCAGAGCCTTCATCTCATAGTCGCCTCTTCTCTCCTCTTGTGCATTTGCCCTCTTGATTGCTTACCTCCGTCCACGCTCGCTAGTGCCTTTTTGATATCGTCGGGTGCTTCGGTGTCTCGATTCTCCCCCTCTGAGGAGGTCTTGGAGGTCAACGGCACTTGCTGGCCATTCTCTTCCGGTCGTTTTCCCTTACGGTTGGGAGTTAAGTGGCGAGCCCGTCTTATCTGCCGTGCAGTCATGAAAGGGGGAGCCGGGTAGGACCTTGATCCGTGCGTAAGCGCCCTCGGGCTCGAGGCATTGACCGTGGCCTTCTCCTTCGGGGGTTTCCAAGTCATTGGCCGTCGGATCTGATACCTCGATCGAGGTGTCCCTCCCAAACTGGTACAAACGAGGTTTCGCGTACCGTTACAGATCTGGGAATGCCATACTGGACGCGTCGCATTGTGCACGCCGTCCTCAGTAGTGTCCCTCGGTCCTTCGGACGCTTCACGGAGAGGGCTCGACCTCAACGAGATGGACCCACCGGGGTCAACACCTGGCGAAGGGGCAGAGGCAAGCTCGACTTCGGCCGAGGTGGACCCATCTGGGGAAGCCATCTGGCGAAGGAGCAGAGGCAAGCCCACTTCGTCCGAAGTAGACCTCGCCTGGGTCGACACCAGTGAAGGGGTAGAGGCAAGCTTGACTTCGATCGAGGTGGACCCATCTGGGGGAGCCACCTGCGAAGGAGCAGAGGTGCCAGGCTCAACTTCGGCGAGGTGGACCCATCAAGGGGCGCCACCTAGCAAAGGAGCAGAGGCAGTCTCACTTCGACCGAGGTGGACCCCACCTGGGTCGATACCTGGCGAAGGGCTGAGGCAAGCTCAACTTCGACCGAGGTGGACCCATCTGGGGGCGCCACTTAGCGAAGGGAGCAGAGGTGCCAGGCTCGACTTCGACGAGGTGGACCCATCAAGGGATGCCACCGGGCGAAGGAGCAGAGGTAGGCCCGACTTCGGCAAGGTGGACCCATCTGGGGGCGCCACCTGGCGAAGGAGCAGAGGTGTCAGGCTCGACTTCGGCGAGGTGGACCCATCAGGGGGCGCCACCTGGTGAAGGAGCAGAGGCAGGCCCACTTTGGCCGAGGTGGACCCTGCCTGGGTCGACACCTGGCGAAGGGGCAGAGGCAAGCTCGACTTCGATCGAGGTGGACCCATCTGGGGGTGTCACCTAGTGAAGGGGCAGAGGTGCCAGGCTCGACTTCGACGAGGTGGACCCATTAGGGGGTGCCACCTGGCGAAGGAGCAGAGGCAGGCCCACTTCGGCCGAGGTGGACCCCGCCTAGGTCGACACCTGGCAAAGGAGCAGAGGTGCCGAGCTCGGATCAAGGTGGGCGTGTCCGCTGGTCGAGCCACCTGGCAGGAGAGCTCGGAAAAGAACATTGCGCGGCACTACTTGGCCGCCAGCTAGCACCGACACATATTCCACGTCAGCGATCTTGCCATATCATATATATATTATAATTTTTATTACATTACATATAATTCGATATATCATATTATACAATATAATATTGATAATTGTTGCCGCCAAGATCGTCATGGCCCGTAGCTGCTATCGGCGTCGGATCGCCCCTCATCTCTTCGGGGCCGGCCTGCTCGTCGAGACATGCAAAACAAGGGTTAGAGACTCGGACCGAGGATTCCGATGGGGGCACTCCGACGGTCAAGTAAGTGACGATCCAGGGAAACAGATCCTCCTGGTTGAGCCCCTGAGATGGACTCCATGCTAGGAGGAGTGAATGATGTGTGAGTGGGGTGCAAGCAAGCTGGAAAAGTTGGTGGCCGAGGTGAACTGGAGCTAGATGGCTGTGTCCGGGCGATCCTTCCTGCGGATCTCCGGTAGCCTTGAATTCTTAGTCTCCTTAGCGGTTCTACTGTGTGGCCTCTTCTCCCTCACTTGCTGGGTGTTCTTAGCTTAACTTTGGCTTACTCTTGCTTACCTCCCCGCTGGGGATGTCGATGGTTCTTTTAAATCCAGGTGGTTGTTGAACACCTACATCGGGATCTCTCCCGTGCTAGCAGGCACGTGCGGCGGTGTTCCATGCCATGGACGGAACATCCTTCCTGGTTCGTGATAGGGGAAGCTACCACGCGCTCTGACATTCTTTCCGGTCGCTCCATCACGGGAAACTTGGCAGGGCCTCGATCGGGGGGCTACCATCCCCGGGATTCAAATCCCCTGATTGACTTCCTTTTTTGGGTGGTGCAGGCAGTTGGCGGAGTGCGTGGCATCTTAGTCAAGGAGCTTCTTCCTTTTTTGGTGTAAGTGGTGGCTGCGGACAGTTATTACGACTTGGAGGGTGCTTCCTTACAGTCCTTGGGTGGCTCGCCGGCGCCCCAGGAGGGGGCATCACTTCCTTGATGGCCAGCGCCTTTATCCGAGGTGGAGGCCGAATTGAAGAGCTGAGGCTCTACTCCGAGGGGCTTGACCTCGAAAGGGCTCCACATAGCGGAGGAGGGTTGGGCTCGACTCCGGACTAAGGGGCTCGACTTCGAGGGGGCTCGACCTGGAGGAGGAGGGCAGGGCTTGACTCTTGCACGGAGGGCTGGCCTCGGAGGGGCTCAATATGGCAGAGGAGGTCAGTACGCGACTTCTGCACAGAGGGCTCGGCCTCGGAGGGGCTCGACCTGACGGAGGAGGGCTGGGCTCGACCCGACCCAGGGGGCTCGGCCTCGGAGGGGCTCAATCTGGCGAAGGAGGTCACTCGGCTCCGGCCTAGGCATCCCGATCTTGTGGGAGCCGACCTGGCGGAGGACGGAACTCGGCTTCGATGGGCCGCCTTGATATGCTGAGGGAGCCCGGCCCGACAAAGGAGCCCGAGGAGGAATGTCCACCGTGACAGCTTTTTTTGATATTGCATCTGACAGGGATTACATATCAGCTTCCTACCACATCAATAATAATTCTATTTTATTATAATATTATATATAATATTATATTATATATCATGTAATATATTATATATTATATTATTATAATATTAATATTATATAGTTTATTGTTGTTGCCGCCTAGATCGTTGTGGCATGCATCTTTTTATGTGGCTTAGGTGAGTGGACTACCCGCCAGCATCACCGGGCTCGTCGGTCGGAGACGATCAAGGAAAACATACCCTCCGCCACAGGACTCGGTTGAGCCACCATGCTCGGAGGGGTCGTCAAAGGGATGAAGGGGCTTGATACTGTGCTGTGGTCCTCCTGTAGGCCTCTTCGGTGGGAGAGATCTTCTCTGTATCGTTCCTCCATCGGGTGGACTTGCAAAACAGGGGAGACCTACGCCGGGGATTCCGGCAAAGACACTTCGACGATCAAGTCAGTGGGACGATCAAAGAAAATAAGAGACCTCTGAGGCGGAGAGCTTGGAGGACTCTTTGCTGCCAGAGGGTGATAGAAAATGGACGATAATGTAAGAATCAAGAGAGTGCGTTGTCTCTTTCTTTCTTACCTCTCCTTACCTCTCCATGCCGGTCTTTATGTAGACAAATGGCTCCTGTCGTTCGGAGAAGGCGTGCTGGTCTTGATGTAGACTTGTCAGGCTAGGATAGCCTGTGAGGCCATGATGGGCTGGTGAACCTTCTTCTTCTGGATGGTTTAGGAAGTTGGAGCAAGGGTACAGTACCTTGGGCAGGGCACTATTCACTGGTTAGTGTAAAGAGTGGCTTAGGAAACTTAAATGCAAACCTTCCTTGCAGACAGCGTGTCAGGCGGCGTGCCATAGGACCCACATGGAGGGGGATCCTTGGAAAGAGTGTCGGGCCCATATGGATGGGCCCCTCGGGAAACGTGCCGGGTCCACATGAATGAGACCAAACTATGCGGTGTACCCGATGATCGAGCTGGGCTGTGATGCCAAAGTGCTGAACTAGCCGGGACGCCGCTTCAAGTTGCCACGCTAGCATGCGGACCGAGAGAAGGCCCGTGGGGGCCTCCATGCATGCTGATTGAGGTGAGATGCGAGGCTCCATGCATGCGGGTGCGAACCCATGCATTGCGGATCCACAAGCTGCTCCCGGCCAAAGCCAGACTGCAGGAGGGTGGAGCTGGACCGTGGGCGTGCTGGGGTGCGGGGCAGGTGTGGAAAGACCTGGCGCCATGCGGGTGTGCCAAACTGGGCACGCGGGCGTGTGGGCGTGCCGAACTGGGCACGCGGGCACATAGGCGTGCCGAACTGGGCGTGCTGAGCTGGGAGCCATCGCTGCTGCGGGTGGAAGGCTCGGAGCTAGGGCATGGGAGCGCCGGACCGGGCAGAGCCGGGTTGAGCAGGATCGAGGCGGGGCCGGTCGTAGCTGGGCTCGCTGAGGTGGCATCCTACCGGGAGTGGAGCGGGGACCGTGCCGGGCTGAGCCGCGGGCGCACCAGGCGGGCGTGCCGCGGTGAGGAGTTGGGATGGTGCCGTGGACAGTGCGGAGCCGGCGAGGATGGAGCTGGACTGGGCACGGGCTTGCCGCAGACGGTGCAGAGCCGGTCGAGGTGGGCGGACCTAGATCGCGGGAGGGCAGAGCCGGACCGCGCGCAGGATGGAGCCGGGGACAGGGTGCGCTCGCAGGAGATAGGGTCACCGCGGAGCTGTGCGGCACGCAGACAGGGCCGAGCTTGTCGCGGGCGGACTCGGAACCTTGCCCGGGGCGCGGGAGCGTCGGACCGAGGTGACTTGGGGCACGGCACGCCTGACGCCGCGTCCGAATTCGGGAGCCGCACCGGGCATCGCTGGATCAAGCAAAGCTGGGCTGGGCCAGGACTCGCGGAGCCGGGAGCCGCCGTGCCAAGGTCGACTGGATGCCAGAGCGGGCAGAGGCCTCCCGCGGGCCTCCCACGAGCAGACGACGCGGCTGAGAGGGCGGAGCCAAAGTGGGCGCACCGGAGAGGCACGGTCGTGACCCTGGTGCAGGCTTGCCCTGGTGCGGACATGCGCACGGGCGAGACTTCTGACAGATTAATCTGGGTGCGCGCATCTCCGTGCATGCGGTTCGAGGCACCGGTGTGCTGAGGACATGCCTGCGGGTGCTCTTCTTGGTGACTTTTGGATCATGTGGAGCAGAGCCGGGCTGATCTGGAGAGCTTTGTGGGCCGAAATGGGCTGCCCTTCATGCCTGGCCGAGCCCCATGTACGTCTAAAGCGGGTTGGCCGAGCTGCCAACCTGGTCGAGGTGCCAGCCTGGCCGAGCTAGGCTCCAGGCACGGTCGAACTGGACTGGCCGACGTGTCGACCTGGCCGCCACAGGGACTGATCTCTTCAAGTGGACCCACCGTTGTGTCAGGGTCAATGGGTTGGTTACTACTATAACATATGCCCCCACTCCCTGAGTCCAAAGCGTTACTTCTCGTTTTGGACGAAGGGAGTAGTTTTTTATCCATTCGGCTCTATGTCGTAGCAAGCCTGCAAAACAAAAAATAGGAGGTGGTGTTTTTGAAACTTACTTGCCCGTAGGAACTTTGACTGAAGGTTAATTGCATTTTGATGGTGCTAGCACTTCAGTCTGACTCCTCATTGATCGGAGAGAAGGCGGTGTTGTGAAGAAAGAGGTTGGTGAGGTGCGCAACTTGGGTGCACACATGTATGACCGGGCACATGGTTTGGCTGAGAGCACTTTCTCAAAGCTTTTGATGAGGCTTTTGGTGTGGGACTTTCGGCACTTCCCATTTTGAGGCGTCGGGATTTTTGGTCTTGGAGTGCCGAGGTTTCCGGTCTTTAGGTGCCGGGGATTCCGGTCTTTAGGTACTGGGGATTCCGGTCTTTAGGTGCCGGAGACTCCGGGCTTTAGGTGCCGGGAAATCTGATCTTTAGATGCTGAGGATTCCGGGCTTTAGATACTGGGGACTCCGGACTTTAGATGCTGGGGACTCCGAGCTTTAGGTGCCAGGGATTCCGGTCTTTAGGTGCCGGGGATTCCGGGCTTTAGATGCCGGGGACTCCGGTCTTTAGATGTCGGGGACTCCGGGCTTTAGGTGTCGGCGACTCCGGGCTTTAGGTGTCGGGGACTCCGGGCTTTAGATGCCGGGGACTCCGGGCTTTAGGTGCCGGGGATTCCGGTCTTTAGGTGCCGGGGATTCCGGTCTTTAGATGCCGGGGATTCTGGGCTTTAGATGCCGGGGACTCCGGGCTTTAGGTGCCGGGGATTCCGGGCTTTAGATGCCGGGGACTCCGAGCTTTAGGTGCCGGGGATTCCAGTCTTTAGGTGCCAGGGATTCTAGGCTTTAGATGCCGGGGACTCCAGACTTTAGGTGCCAGGGATTCCGGGCTTTAGGTGCTGGGGATTCCGGGCTTTCTTTACCAAACTTGGAGCCAGACAAATGAGCTCCTGCAATGATGAAGAGCAAAGTTGCACCAAAGAGTAACTTTAATTATTGGGGAGGGATTCTTACATCCTTTATGAGGTGGCAGAGATGCTCGTTTGGTATGCTAGGAGGCGAGCCACAAATGGTTGGACCTCCAGAGCTACCCGTGGATATCTCCGGATGAGTTTCAGGTGGTAAATACGGGGCTCAGTGAAGAGCCTGGCTTCAGCTCGGCTGGATCAAGGGGCATGAATTCAGCTCGGCTTAATTTGAGCTCAGCTCGGCTGAACTGAGGAGTTTGACTTCAGTTTGGCTGAATCAAGGGGCGTGACTTCAACTCGGCTTTATTTGAGCTCAGCTCGGCTGAACTGAGGAGTTTAACTTTAGCTCGGCTGAATCAAGGGGCATGACTTCAGCTCAACTTTATTTGAGCTCAGCTCGGATGAACTGAGGAGCTTGATTTCAACTCTTAACTTCGCCGGACTTGGAGTCGGACAGGCGAGTTCCTGTATTGGTGAAGAACAAAGTTGCACCAGAAATGAACTTTAATGATTGAGGAGGGATTCTTACCTCCTTCACGGGATGGTAGAGTTGCTGGTTCGCCATGCTAGGAGGCGAGTCATAAAAGGTTGGAGCTCCAGAGCTTCTTATGGACATCTCCGGACTTTGAGTACAGCAAATGCCAAACTGTGAGTTTTCTTGGTAGATGGCGGGACTTCTTGGAGTCTCCGCGGACATCTCCGGACTGTAGTAAGGCAAGAGCTGAATTGAGAGTCATGCGGTAGATGCGGGGCTCGGTGAGGAGCTTGGCTTTAGCTCGGCTGAATCAAGGGACATGACCTCAGCTTGACTAGACCAAGGGGCCTGACTTCAACTCGGTTGAATTGAGGAGCTTGACTTGAGTTCAGCTCGGCTTTGTTTGACCTCAGCTCGGCTGAACTGAGGAGCTTGACTTCAGTGAAGAACTTGGCCTCAATTCTGCTCCACTGAGAAGCTTGATTGACTCTTGGCTTGAACACAGAGCTTCGGAAGCTTCTCGGCCTTGGTGTCTTGGAGCTGGGCTCGAAGATTTGGTGCTGGATGTCTGAGCTCCGAACCTTGCTATTTTGGAGTTGGACTTAGAGATATGGTGCCAGAAATCTGAGTTCCAGACCTTGATGCTTTGGAGTTGGGCTCGAAGATTTAGGAGGTCTTGGTGCTGGGCTCTGAGACATTGATGCTCTGGAGCTGGGCTCGGAGCTCTGGTGCTGAAAATCTGAGTTGCGAACTTTGATGCTTTGGAGCTGGGCTTGAAGATTTGGGAGGTCTTAGTGCTGGGCTCTGAGACCTTGATGCTTTAGAGCTGGGCTCGGAGCTTTGGTGCCAAAAATCTGAGTTCCGAACCTTGCTGTTTTGGAGTTGGACTCAGAGATATGGTGCCGGAAATCTGAGTTCCGGACCTTGATGCTTTGGAGCTGGGCTCGAAGATTTGGGAGGTCTTGGCGCTGGGCTCTAGACCTTGATGCTTTGGAGCTCGGCTCGGAGCTCTAGTGCTGGAAATCTGAGTTCCGAACCTTGGTGTCTTGGAGCTGGGCTCGAAGAGTTGGTGCCGAAAGTCTGAGCTTCGAACCCTGGTGTCTTGGAGCTGGGCTCGAAGACTGGGTGCCGGAAGTCTGAGCTTCGAACCTTGATGCCTTGGAGCTAGGCTCGAGGCGTTGGTGCCGGAAGTCTGAGCTTCGGACCCTGGTGTCTTGGAGCTGGGCTCGAAGACTGGGTGCCGAAATTCTGAGCTTCGGACCTTGATGCCTTGGAGCTAGGCTCGAGGTCGAGGTCTTGGCTCAAGGCTCTAAGACTTGGTGCCGGAAGATGTTTTTCCAGACTTTGATGCCTTGGAGCTAGGCTCGAGGCTGAGGTCTTGGCTCTAGGCTTTGAGACCTGGTGCCGGAAGACATTTTTCCGGGCTTTGATGCCTTGGAGCTAGGCTCGCCGGTGCCGAAGCATGGTCCGGTCTTTAGTGCCGGAGGGACGTGGGATCCGGGCTTCATCTCCAGGAGGGCTCGACTCCGGTCCAGGGGGCTCGTCCTCGAAGAGGCTCAACCTGGTGGAGGGCATCAGCGGCCCGACTCCACCTTAGCTGGCTCTAGCCTTCGAAGGGCTCGGCCTAGAGGAGGAGGACTGGATTCGACTTCGGTCCAGGGGACTCGACCTCGAAGAGGCTCAACCTGGTGGAGGGCATCGGCGGCCCAGCTCCAGCTCAGGTGGCGCTAGCCTTCGAAGGGCTCGGCCTGGAGGAGGACAGGGCTCCGGCCTAGGCATTCTGAGCTTGCGGGAGCTTTTCCTATAAAACTAAAACATAGTTTTTTATTTTGTAAATGTAGTGGAGAAGGAGTTACCTGCTGAGCTCCGGTTATATGAATAAACAAAGATATATTTCTTCCTTGGGCAGGCCGGATCAGGTTCGCCGACCGCCATCTTGGGAAAGAGTGGGACTCCGCTCGTTGCACAGAAGCATAGAACCCGGTTGCATGGGGGAGCAAGGCTCCATTGCATGGAAAGACGATCCTTCGTTGCATGGGAGCACGAGACTCCATTGCATGGGAGAGAGCTTCGTTGCATAGGAGCATAAGGCTCCTGTTGCATGGAAGGATCGGAAACTCTTGCTGCATGAGGAGGTGACTTCGTTGCATGGGAGGAAGTCCCGTTGCATGGGAGGAAACTCTGTTGCATGGGAGTAAGCTCCATTGCATGGGAGGAAAAGAGACTCCTGTAGCATGAGGGAGTAAGCTCTGTTGCATGGAAGGAAACCCCGTTGTATGGGAGGAAACCCCGTTGCATGGGAGCAAACTCCGTTGCATGGGAGGAGGTGACTTCGTTGGAAATATGGGAGGAATGGAGCTCCCGTTGCATGAGGGAGTAAGTTCGGGTGCATGGGAGCATACTTCATTGTATGGAAGGAATGAGACTCCCGTTGCTGCATGGGAGAGTTGGAACTCCGTCGCGAGGGAGAAAAGACGACTCCATTGTGTGGGGAATAGGAGTCCTGTTGTTCGGAGGAAGCTCCACTGCCTGGGAGGAGAGAGACTCCCGTTGCATGCTGCATGGGAGGAGAGGAGGCTCCTACTGCATGGGAGCATACTCTGTTAAATGGAGGGAAGCTCCGTTGGATGGGAGTAAGCTCTGTTGCATGGGAGCATACTCCGTTGGATGGAGGGAAGCTCCGTTGGATGGAAGCATGCCCCGTTGCATGGGAGTAAGTCCCGTTGCATGAGAGCATACTCCGTTGCTTGGATTTCTTTCTTCTTTACGATGGCCAGACCCTTCCTCCCTCTCTTCTTTTTCCCTTCTTCACTCTTTTCTTTTCTCTCTTTTCTTTTTTTTTTTTAGTAGGGCTCCTGGATGGTGGCACCGTCGGGAGGTGGCTCCATCCTTGGCTCGCTGCCTGTTGCCTTGTCAAGGGTGGCGATGCACCTTCATAGCTTAAGGTTTTTTGGTCGAGGCTGCTCCTTGGAGCCTCGAGAGAGAGGGAGAAGTTCTCGTGCCCCCGATCTGCCCCCTACCTGGCGTGCCAAATTGTTGCCACCTAGATCGCCGTGGCTTACAGCTTTTTACGTGGCCTAGGTGAGTGGACTACCCGCTAGCATCACCGGGCTCGTTGGTCGAAGACGATCAAGGAGAACATACCCTCCGCCACGGGACTCGGTTGAGCCATCGTGCTCGGAGGGATCATCATAGGGATGAAGGGACTTGATACTGTGCCGTGGTCCTCCTGTAGGCCTCTCCGGTGGGAGAGATCTTCTCTGTATCATACCTCCATCGGGCGGACCTGCAAAACAGGGGAGACCTGCACCGGGGATTCTGGCAAAGACACTCCGACGATCAAGTCAGTGGGACGACCGAAGGAAATAAGAGACCTCTAAGGCGGAGAGCTTGGGGGACTCTCCACTGTCAGAGGGTGATAAAAAATGGACGGTAATGTAAGAATTAAGAGAGTGTATTATCTCTTTCTTTCTTACCTCCCCTTACCTCTCCATGCCGGTCTTTATGTAGACGAATGGCTCCTGTCGTTCG
This sequence comes from Areca catechu, assembly GCA_021397845.1. Lineage (NCBI taxonomy): Eukaryota > Viridiplantae > Streptophyta > Magnoliopsida > Arecales > Arecaceae > Areca > Areca catechu. The sequence continues at coordinate 32,948,954 of CM038039.1, forward strand.
GGGGAGGCGTGCTGGTCTTGATGTAGACTTGTCAGGCTAGGATAGCCTGTGAGGCCATGATGGGCTGGTGAACCTTCTTCTTTTGGGTGGTTCGGGAAGTTGGTACAAGGGTACAATACCTTGGTTAGGGCACTATTCACTAGTTAGTGTAAAGAGTGGCTTAGGAAACTTAAATGCAAACTTTCCTTGCAGACAGCGTGTCAGGCGGCGTGCCATAGGATCCACATGGAGGGGAATCCTTGGAAAGAGTGCCGGGTCCATGTGGATGGGCCCCTCGGGAAATGCGTCGGGCCCACATGAATGAGACCGAACTGCGCGGTGTACCCGGTGACCGAGCTGGGCTGTGATGCCAAAGTGCTGAACTAGCCGGGACGCCGCTTCAAGTTCCCATGCGGGCATGCGGACCGAGAGAAGGCCCGTGGGGGCCTTCATGCATGCTGATTGAGGTGAGATGCGAGGCTCCATGCATGCGGGTGCGAACCCATGTGTTGCGGATTCACACGCTGCTCTCGGCCAAAGCCAGACCGCGGGAGGGCGGAGCAGGACCGCGGGCGTGCTGGGGTGCGGGGCAAGTATGGACGGACTTGGTGCCATGCGGGTGTGCCAAACTAGGCGCCACGCAGGCGTGCCGAACTGGGCACGCGGGCACGTGGGCATGTCGAACTGGGCACGCGGGCACGTGGGCGTGCCAAACTGGGCATGCTGAGCCGAGAGCCAGCGTTGCTGTGGGCGGAAGGCTTGGAGCTAGGGCGCGGGAGCGCCGGACCGGGCAGAGCCGGGTTGAGCAGGACCGAGGTGGGGCCGGCCGGAGCTTGGCTCATCGAGGTGGCGTCCTGCCGGGAGTGGAGCGAGGACCGTGCCGGGCTGAGCCGCGGGCGCGCCAGGCGGGCGTGCCACGGTGAGGAGCTGGGATGGTGCCGCGGACAGCGCGGAGCTGGCGAGGACGAAGCTAGACTGGGAGGGCAGAGCCGGACCGCGGGAGGGCGGAGCCGCGTGCAGGGTGGAGCCAGAGCCAGGGTGCACTCGCCGGAGATAGGGTCGCTGCGGAGCCGTGCAGCGCGTGGACAGGGCCGAGCCTGCCGTAGGCGGACTGGGAACCGCGCCTGGGGCGCGAGAGTGCCGGACCGAGGTGACCTGGGGCGCGGCACACCTCACGCCGCGTTCGACTTCGGGAGCCGCACCGGGCATCGCTGGATCGGGCAAAGTAGGAGCTGGGCCGGGGCTCGCAGAGCCGGGAGCCGCCGTGCCGAGGTCGGCTGGATGCCAGAGCGGGCGGAGGCCTCCTGTGGGCCTCCCACGGGCGGACGGCGCGGCTGATAGGGCGTAGCCGAAGTGGGCACACTGGACGGAGGCGAGGAACGGTCGTGACCCTGGCGCGGGCCTGCCCTGGTACGGATGCGCACGGGCGAGACTTCTGGCAGATTAATCTGGGTGCGTGCATCTCCGTGCATGTGGATCGAGGCATCGGTGTGCTGAGGACATGCCTGCGGGTGCTCTTCCTGGCGACGCTTGGACCGTGCGGAGCAAAGCCGGGCTGATCTGGAGAACTTTGTGGGCCGAAATGGGCTGCCCTTCATGCCTGGTCGGGCCCCATGTACGCCTGAAGCGGGTTGGCCGAGCTGCCGACCTGGTCGAGGTGCCAGCCTGGCCGAGCTGGGCTCCAGGCACGATCGAACTGGGCTGGCCGAGGTGCTAACTTAGCCGCCACAGGGGCTGATCTCTTCAAGTGGACCCACCATTGTGTCAGGGTTGAATAGATTGGTTACTACTATAACAGTTGTATTTAAGGAATTAAATAAAAAAAGTTTACAGAAAAATTACTTATCCATCTCATAGATAAATAAATTATTGTTTTAATTTCATAGATAAATACTATTTAAGAAAAAAAATTATTTATCTTTTAAAAAACATAAAAAGTAGGATAAGTTGGTTTTATGAAAAAATGGTCAATTTTTTTTATATTTATCTATCACAAACTAAATCCAATATATCACGACAAAGGTGGTCAATATGAATAAGAAAAATGATGATTTCTTATTTATATATATTGCCTAATATCAAAAGATTGTAGCAAGATGTTTGTCCCTTGGTGCTTGAAGATGATGTCCAAATGTTTCTTATAAATTTATTCATAGTGCTAAGATGTTTGGGTTAATGTAGTAGCATAGAGAATATAAAAAAGTTATTAGTTAGGATTATCCTATCACATATATTTTGGAATATTTAATAAAAAAATTATCACTTCATTTAATGTTAGAAGAAGATTAACTGTCATAAAAATTTTGAATGAAAAAAAAATTTCCATGAATTCTGATCAGCTAGCTAATAATTTTTGATGTTTTGACAGATTTTTTTTTGAATGCTGTAATTTTGAAAGGTCCAGGATATCACGATGGTTCTGACCGATAGCTTTTTGAGAATGAGATTTTTTCTTAAAATCTGATGCGGCATGGAGTGAATGGTTGGACTCAGCTGATGTGGTAGACCGGGTCCGGTATATAATTTCTCCTTTACGTGGAAAACCGTCGAGCCGGTCCGCCCGCTGCCTCAACGCTCGGTCGCCCACCGCCGATCACTACAGGGCCCACAAAAAAAAAAAAAAAAAAAAAAAAAAACCCACAGCGGGTCCTGCCCATTCCATCGCCGTCGCTAACGCCATCGCCACGTGGCTTTTTAGTCGCGCCTTCGAGTCGATTATTATAACTCCTAAGCAGACCCTCCCATTCCAAGAACCCCCTCACTCCCCCTTCAATCTTGTTCCCCTTTCTTCCATGGAAGCAGCAATGGAGGACGACGGAGCCCCATTGCCGGAGCTAGCTCCGTTGCTCGAAGCCGCTTCCGATTTCGCCTCATATCCTGGTATCGTAATCCTCCCAGATTCTCTCTTCTCCTCGCTTCTCATCCAATCCCTATTTACAAATGTTTTCGTTCCTCATATTGTACAGGATTCCAGAACGATGCTTCGGCAAAGCAATTCCTCGATCGTTATCCCCTAACCATCCTCTTTGGGTAGATCTTTCTCTTGTAATCATCAAGTTTTCTTGGTTCGGTATCTTAGAACCGAGTTTCTTTAAGTTGGCGACGAAGTGAGGGTTTTTTGGATCTGTTCAAGCAAAAGAACACCAATCCGGAAATCGAGTGTATATTTGTATCATGTTCAATTATTATCGAGCTAGTATTGATAAAACCTAATTACCTGATTCGCTTTTATCGCTAATCTTAACTGGGGTAACATGTTTCTAGAATATTGTCAGTAGGGTTTTCTGATTGCAATAATTCTAATGCGCCCTTTACCCTATGATTTATTTTTGTTTCCCCTTGTTCTTCCTTGATGTTTTTTCCCCTTCTTGAACAAATCTCTCTCTCATTATCACGCACGCGCGCAAACAAGAGGGTATAGCTTTGGTGTTAGCTTGGGTCACCAAGCTTTCAGGCACTTCCCTATGAAGGAAATACTAGACGATCGAGACTCACTGAAATATTTAAATAAGCCGTTATTGTTGATGTGCGACTTCTCGTACATTAGCAACAAGCCTTCTTGGATGATCGCATAAGATCTGGTGGAGAGTTCACTTTTACGGTATCATAAATTAAGTCGTGTAAATTTTGCATCAAGTACAATAACAACTTAATGAATGCAATCCTCTTGTCAGTGCCTCATTCCTATCAATTTCTGTAACTGGGGCAAGGGATATTCAGTCCGTGGATTAGTAGAACTTTCATCCAACATAACTCACATTACTTTGGCCATAATAAAAGTGCAAACCACTCAGAGGTTGAAATTGACTTTGTTTTAAATTTGTAGAAAGGGCTATATCCACTATCATAACATCACACACACACACACACACAACTTGTAGTAATAAATTTCTTGTTATTGTTCTTGTTCTTCTTCTTCTTCTTTAAACAGCAGATCCGGAATAACCTTCTATTGTATGGTGATGATCTTGATATAATATATTTGTATGAATACATTCTTGTGCCAATAAAATGGTGATAGGATGTTTTTATGCATATCAAATGCATGGAACATTCTTTGACTGTGCAACCATTAAATCATGAACAAATGTACATTTTGCCATTGACTTGAATAACACTCTGTGTCTCTGTTTATAATTTCTTTTGAGCATAAACTTCATTGGATGCATTACCTTGATCAAAACTTTGTGAACCTCGTTGAGAGAAAGGTTTTCATCCTCTGTCATTATAATGGCTTTCATGCTTGTAGTTATTAGTTATTTTTATTTTTGATTCTCATTCTCAAGGATGGTTTCTGCTAGCTTCTAAAACCATGCAGTTTTCACTGTCCTAAGGAACTTTTAGCAATGCTGAACCTCATGGTACATTTATTGAGACATGGAATTTTGTGGTTTTTCATGAAATCTTTTTTTTTTTTTTTTTTTTATGCATTTTACTTGAGAAATATAATGGATCTCTTGGGGGTTGTCTTTATGATAAATAAGCAATGTTACAGACCTTTTATTTTTCTGAATCAATTAAGAGCTGTAACCAGAGAAAATAATAGAGTAACTGTCGGTGGGGTGGGTTAGCTATCTACAAATCCAATTCTATCTTTTCTTTAAGGAACATGAGAGTTGTTAGAGTTTCATGCTGCTTTAATAATGTTGTAAGTGCATAATAATGTTGTAAGTGCATTCTCTGGACTTGTACCAAACTGATTAGTCTTATGCTCCATCTGCTGCATCATTGATGCATGCACCCCTATATTTTCCTATGAAAACTTGATGATTCATGAGTTATGAGCAACCAGATAAGGACAAGCCCTATCTCTGCTGTTATTTGTAGATTATACTTAATGAATTTTGCAGTGTGATGCATTTGGACAGTTGGATATGTCATACCAAATGACACTTCTAGACAAATATGAAAGTTTTGCTTGTGTTAGATAAAACTTGTGGCACTCCCAGCTTTCTGTGAGTGTTTGCAGCTTAAGGATGCCCGTTGGCTATTTAGTACCCAACAAACTCAATTGCTAAACAATATTAGCTTCAAGTTCTCAGATTATTGTTGTGCAATGTCACTTCTTCCTGATTAATGTTACCTCATAGGCATGCTTTTTAGCGAAGTGTACCATTTAGTAGTCAAATTAATCCAGTACCTCAAAATTTCTTTATATTTCTTTGAAACTTTGTTATATCTTCTATTCTTGATATATTTGTATAATTGTATCGTGCGGGTATTCACTTTTTTTGATAGTTAACTGTGGAATGCCTGCCACCTGTGCTTAATGTGGTGGGTAACACCTACCACCTCCTTTTCTTTCTTCCATGTTCCCATGTCTACCCTTGCCCACAATTGCAGGTAACTATATGAAGTCTCAATATTAATAAATATAAAAGAATCATGGTAGCTACAGATTCCAATGTCGGGTTTCCATTAATCATTTATGGGAAAATAAAGTATAATGCAACTTTCTTAAATTTCAGCTTTATCACTAGGCTTATTGATTTTGTGTGCTAAAGGACCTAAATTCCTTCACCAGTGTTTCCTTTAACTATTTGGATGCTGCTTTCATCAAAAAAGAAATTTTGTGCCATACACTCTATTACAACTTGTTCAATTCATTGGCTTTATGGAACCCAAATAAATTCACCAATTCATGCTTCATTCAAGTTATCCTAGGACGTTGACATTTGAATGGATGATTAGTGTTAACAGCATAGATTGCATTTGTTGTTTGTTTCATAAATCTAGCTTTTTTGTCTCATCCCCAGGCTATTTAATAATCAACTGATTTTCACCTCAGTAAGAGTTTGTATGTGGTACAATATTGCGAACTTTCTTCCAAATGATTTTTATTCTTGCATATCATTTTTCTCAGTATCCACTGACCTGCAAAATTCTATATTTAATGGCCTTTTGTGACCTTTTACTGGAGTGCAATTATAATCTGTCCTTTTGACTGGACTTTCATATAAAGCTGCAATGAATACAGAAACATTTTGACTGGCTGCATAGCAGCTGATGCCAATTTGTGTACACTTTCTTCATATGTGATTTTTTAATGAAAGATAGCGTGAATATAAGCATTTCTCTCGTAACCTGTCTTTCTTTTATTTCCAGTGTGTTGCAGACCAAGGCCAATGTACCTGGGTTAGAAGATACCTTAGTTGCCTGCTTAGACAGAATATTCAAAACAAATTATGGAGCTTGTCTTCTCACAAATTATGCTGTATGCATCATATTATTTTTTAATGGTTCTTATGCATTAACCTTTCATAGCTTTTGTGATTGCTGAGGAAATTTTTAAGGTGCATCATATGGCATAGGTGAAAGCTTTTGTACAGAGAATATCAGTGTCGATGATTTTGTATTGTTGGATCTTGATCTGGTTAAAATTCCAAACTTGTAAATTTATGCTCTTTTTGGTACTTGAAACTGCAAACTTTTTGTCATTGTATTTCTCTCAGTTCCTAAAGAAGTCTGTTGTTTCTTTTTTTTCCTCTTTTATTTTAATCTAGAAACCTTAAATATTATTCATAGTGGAATAATACTTGAGAATATAAGTCCATATTCATCCCAAACATTTTAATATCGTACATATTGCTATGTTAAAACTGGAAATATAGCAAAGTGGATTATATCTGATTTCATACACATTGATGGGATCACAACATCACCACCTAACCGTTTCATACTCGTAAATTTCCACAATATCTAGAATAAGTTATATAGTTCCGTGTCCTAGAAGGCCAGAAGCAAAATTGCCTTTCGATTGCTTATTTACTCTATAATTTGTGAGTTATTATGTTGCAACATAAAAAAAGACTTAAACCTTATTGAGAACTTAAAGCTTTTCCTCAAAAAAAAAAGGCTTAAGGCTCACATCAGTCCTAACATTTATACAATTAGTAATTTTTCTAATTTGATAGTCATTGCATCCATCTCTTGCTATCTTTGTTGCTTAAAACAAGAGGCCTAAAAACTTACCAAGGACTCATAATTGGACTCATGTGGATAAAATAATTGTACAATTTCTACCTTTCTGTGGCAGTTTTGGGCCTCCAATTGATTGGTTTCATTATTATTGTTTCACGAATAGGAGTTGTGGACTATTTTATTTGATCAAGAAATGTCATCCCTAACAGAATTATAGTGAAGAAATATCCATCTCCATAGGCCAAAAATTCTAATGAACATGGTAAGACTAGAAAAATCTAAAATCTTGCTGGCTGTGCTTGAACTTGATTAGTTTCTTTAAATATAATAAAGAAATAGAGTAAACTTGCATATTTTTTGCTGAAGCTGAACAAGAATTTGAAATTCTAAATTGGTCTTACTTTGTACACATTTGAAAGGTTTCATATTTGAAATTTAAAGTTCCGGTTTGTTCTCAATGCTAATTTCTGCTTTTGATGTTTTCTGCAGCCCTTTATACAAGCTGGATTGCAGGCAAACTCTCAAACTGTCAGATGCCTTGCTTGTAAAGCTGTATGTGTGTACTAAGTGAAATTTTTGCAAAATATGAGTATTAGATAAAGCCGATGAAATGCTTTTTCCTATTTCATATTGATTTAGCTTCCTTAACCTCCAAAACATTGGATTTCACTTGCAATACGTGGACTGCTTCTCTATTGTTGCCTATATTGCAGTTTTATGCTACAATTTTGGAAATCTTGTATTTGATGTTGTGGCTGGAAATAGCTGGATACAATTGCGTGCATAGATTAACCTGATTATAACATATGATAAATTGTTGCAAGTATATGTAATCCCTCTTGTCAAGAAATTGTCCTTAGTTTCATTTTTTTCTTCTTGCCAATCTGCCTTTGTTGGCGAGATTGCTTGGCCTAGGAATTTGAAAGAGACATTAACTTTCTAATATTTGGATGTTCCTTCGGCTCATGTATAAGGATTCAGATCCCGGTGGAACGCCCTGTGGGACATCAGGACGGGTACCATCTTATGTGTCAGGACATGACTCCCACCAGCATCCTAGCATCTTGATCGGGATGTCTACGGATATTTCCTATCCCAAGTGTCGAGACAGGGCGGGATGGTGGTGTGTCCCATTTCATGGAAAAATCGGGATAGCCCCATCCCGCAAGATTTAAAACCTTGCTCATATACAAGATTAAGCCTCTAATTTTTGAGAATTGAGAGTATAAAGGAAGAGGGCATGCTATGATAAAATTTTTCTTTCTTATTTCAAAGATAATGGAGATCAATTTTGTGTCATTCTTGAGTATATACTTGGTGGAACATGTTTCATTCTTGCGAATTCCTTGTATATTACCTGTCACCACCACATTTTTGCAATATTCTGTAATAGAAAATCTAACCGATATTTTCAAGACAAGGTTTTAGTGACAAAATGACTTCTAGGAGTTGTTGCTAGTTTGAATGGTTAGAAAGTAACAAGAAAGTTTCTCAGAGAAATTTCGGAAGCAGCTTTCCTGTCAAAGATGCTTAATACCTTGTCATGCATGCCATTTGTTTTGCTGGCTTACTTTGAATGGTCCTTGTTGCGAGCTTATGCTTCTGTCCTTTTTCTAGGTGTTTCAACTGCCACTATAACCTGGTACTTTCACCACAAAGAATCTTCTTGTTGAGATTTGATGGTGGCTTTAGCTATTTGTGTTCACCAACCATCTTTATATCTTTTATATATCTTGAGTGGCACTTTGCTACCTTTTCCTTAGAGAAGTCTGTTCAAATTATGCAGGATAATCAGACAAAGAATGTAGAGCTGGCATTGCTACTATTGCATGTGACAATTGCTATTAAATTCATTTTGTTTGGTGGACCAACTTGAGAATTGCCTTGGTGGGGTGAGCAATATCTGTTTAGTAAAAAGTTTACTTGTGTGCCATGACAGGATCCTTTTTGTGTGTTTTTGGTTTTTCCCCGTATTGGTTCTCGATGTGTTGTACGAGCAAGAGGCTTGCATGATTTCTTTCCATGTAAATTTAGGGGAGTCTCCCAAAGTGAGGGAGACATGATTGACTAAGATATTGGTTTAAGGTTTCAAGTCATTTCAATGGGCATTTTATGCATTACTAATAAATGATATGCAGAATTCCTGGACATCTACTGGTGCATTATATGATGCTGACAATGTGTTTTAGTTACAAACACAATAACATTATAATGAATCTTAATATTAGATTTAACATTTTCTGAATTTCATGAAGTACAAATGGTCTGAGAATGACAAAATTCTAGTATCAACTCAGTAGTAAGACTTTTATTGGTATTTTGCTTATTAATTTGTTAACTTTGTAATTGTTAATAAGCCAAAAGCCACATCTCTACGTCTGCAGAACCAAGTCTAGTTTGAAGTAATCATGCCATCTTTGTATATTTGCCAGGTGTCTTATATTTTCCAGAACACTGCAGATAATGTGGCTGCTGTCCAGATTATTCTTGGGTATAACATTTATCCACTTTTGATTAACTGCTTACTTGAAGGGTATGTGACCTACCTATCCTGACTCTATTTCACCCTTTTTTTTTTCTTGTTTGCATTAGTATTTCTTTTCATCTGTTTTTGAGCAAGTATTCCTTTGTTGAATCTTGTCCACAAAATCCTATGATCACAGGCTAGTAGTTTGGCCTTGGTTTGAACATAAGAATACTTTTGGTCATATGTTGAAACTTGCCTCTGCATAGAAGTGGATATTTCTTTTCATGTTTTTTTTAGCAAGTATTTCTTTTGATGTCGATATTTGTTTATAGAATCCTGTTATCTTGTAGTAGTTTGGCCTTGGTTTGAAAATAAGAATACTACATATTTAGTCATATGAAACTTGTCCATGCATATAAGTGGATTTTTTTTTTTTTTTTGATGCATGCTAGTGCTTTTTCCTAACTCTGTTTTTCTTGTACACCCCCAATGTTTTTCTTTGTTTTATCTGAATCATATTTGCTAAAACGAGAAATAAACTTTGTTTGGTATCACATTTTGTTAATTTAGATGAACTGAATCCTGGGATGAAACTTGTACTTAGCAATTGTACATGGAAATATAGATTTCTGTCAGGGATTGCATCCATAAATTACACCATCTCAAGATGCGTCTGCTTTTAAAATGTATAAAATTAAACAAAAAACATGCTGCGAAGTTGGAACTGCATTTATAGTCAATGTGTTCATGGTGTTCCTTTTCCTTCCTATATTACAATGGAGGTTATGCTGGTTGTATTTGCATCTGTGGGCTATGGCTGTCCCAGACTTGGTGTACTGCCTTAGGTTAATAAACTTTTGGCTCGCAGTGAATCACTACATGTTTTATTATCAGCAACCATTGCTTCCTAAGCTATTTTATTGGTAGAATTAGAAATTTTCTTGAAAAGAATTTTATTAATACCTTAAAGGTTGCTCCTTATGCACATATTTATAGGACATAATGCCCTAACCCTAATTGGGCATTAAACCCGATACAGAATCATATTCGAAATTGGACTCGACAATAAGAAAACATACTAGAATTATTATATTCTAAATATGGAAATATGGCTAAAATTTCCTATTGTCCCTAATGGAAAACTCTCTCTAATGTAATCTTTGCTTATTAATCTGCTGGCTCCTTTGACGCATCACATGGTTTAGTTGGTCATAGTATCTGTTGATTGCACCTTGTGCTGCATCAACTAGCACCCACCACATGAAAAGATAGGTTATTATGTTGATGGCTTTTCGAAGACGCAGAAATATACAATGGAGTCCTCTTATTTTCTTTCTTTTTATATTTACATAGTAATGTATGTATGGCTTTAGATTTTTTTTTTTTTTTAAAGTCATTATGAACGTACAAGTCACCTATTTTAGTCCTATATACATAGGCTAATGTTGAATTTACATTATTGTTTCGAATAAATATCAACCAGGTGGTACACCATATTGTTATCTTGATGCAGTAACTAAGATCTCAATAACCTCTTCAAGAAAAGCAAATTTTACAGATTGTGCAATTGGATCAAGTGGTTGGCTCTGCATAGCACTATTTGTTATTTGTCTATTGTAGGATAGCGTGTTAATTGACATGTATTAAAAAATACAAAAGATTATTAGATTCATTTGTAATTTTTGTTGTTGAGGACTTGGTAAGGTATATATAATATGAGTATGGAAATAGGTCTATAATTCATTATAATTGCACCTCCAATGTATGTGAACAACTCTCCAGAATTCGTTCCCCAAAATGAAAATGTTAAAAACTATAGCTTGCCAATCTTCATCCCATTTATAAATGGAAGTCAAACTTTCTCACTCGCAGCACATCTCTCTTAAGAAACAATCAGCAACTTCAAGTATGTGACTGACTGTCTCTTTATATGTCTGTAATCTGTATATATAATGTGTATGTGTGGGTTGATACAAGGCTTTCAAAAGAATGAACTATGTGTATTCACCCTATTATGGTAGCTTGTGAAATCATTTATGAGCTTTACCGACTGCATCCTTGTTGCTGGGATTTATACTTGATTTCTGTAGTCCACTATTAATTACTTTATTGTCTCTCCAAATCACTATATTGTTATATGATAACCTTATGGTTGCTCTGTTATTAGTCATAGAGCCTATGCATTTACTGATACATGCTGCTACTTTTTTGTTACCATGCTTGTTTGTGCAAGTAGCAGTCCTTGGCCTGGAGTATACTCAAAACTGAGTATTTTGTATCTTCTTTTGTAAGCATCCTCTATACGAATGAAAAATTATCTTGCATAAACACAGACAATGTAGGATGAAATTAGACATGTTTTCACCTCCCAAAAAGCCTTTGGTACATTTGTTACAAAGAGGTTCTTCATTTATCTCATCTAGCTTTTGTTAGAGAGCTGGGAGCATCTAAAAGACAAAAAAAATGTCACTTGTAAAGTGGTAATTGCTCTTATAGCTTCTTTTTTGTCTGCATGGTTAGTTCATATACACTTTTCTTATTTTTGTCCATATAACACTCATGAAGGTGCCAGCTCTTCAAGCTGGTTAACAGGTTATCCCGCTATCACCAGACCAGAGTTTGGGAGTTTAGGGATATTGGCGGGAGGGCTACAACCATTGCCTACCCTTCTATCACAGAGAGAGAGAGAGAGAGAGAGAGAGAGAGAGAGAGAGAGAACAGTCTTAACCTTATCTTTTGAGTTTTGGTGTATCTTTTGTCGAGTGCCTCCATACCAGTATTCTCTTAAACTCCTGTTAATATGCGTACTATCTACACAGGAATGAACAAACTTCAAATGCTTCTCTGGATGCTATCACAAATATTGCTCAAGCTCCTGAGGGAATTGTAAGGACTTGTGCAACTGAAGCTGACAATTCTTGGGGATTGTAATAAAAGCTTTACCACCTCACCTGCTGCTGGCTAATTCTCTCTTTTCTCTTTGGGTTGATGTGTTTTCTTTAGAGTATCATCTTTCCAGCTCATAGTGCAGAATCGGTGCAACTCAAAAATGTAGCAGCCCAGTCCTCTTCGCTGGTAGGTTGCAAATTCTTTTTTGTAGTACTAGCTGTATACATGGTCAAGGCTTCTTTTTCTTATATTTGATTGCTTCTGCTTCTTGGAGATTCCAATTTCAGTTTGATCATGTGGAACTATTTTTCACTAACCGAGAGGCTAAAATGCGATAAAGATGTTATAAATGCACTTATATTAGATAGAATGATCTTTACCAAACATTGTATCTTATAATAGTCTTTATTCAACATTTTATCTTATAATCACCTATACCTGTGATTACCTCTACTTTTCAATCTGAAAAGGCACATGGAGGAAATTCTCCACCTTACATGTAGTGATTAGTCTGTTACATTATCATGACATAGTTCTCATTGTCTTGTATATGGATGATCAATATAGGTATTCAGCATTCAAATAATCATTGTATGGTGATGAATATTCTCTGCTTATGGATTATGCATTGCAGACTATTTTAGCATGAATAATAACCATTATCTACATGCTAATGGATAATGGGATATATAAATAAACTGAAGGAATGGCGACATACCGGCATTCTAGACCAAAAAAAAGTGTCATTCTCTGGTGGCTGCATTACTTTTCTCTGCATGACCTGTTTGCACAAAAATTGTCAGAACAAAAACCTTGGAACTTGAAGAATTTCAAGCCAATTGACTCAAGCACATTGGTTACTAAATGCATCTATCAAGATTCAAGAACATCTAGGAACAAGCCAATTGACTTGAGCCAATTAAGATGCTTGGGCTGACACATCTTTTCCATCCGTATTGAGCATGTCCAATGAATAGTAATATGTAAATCTTGCAACAATATCTTCTTTTGTTTCTCAACTTATCCAGCATCCATTTATGTTAATGTGCTGAATGTTTTGCTGCTTTTGCCCTTTATTCATATCATAGGGAGCACATCATAATGGAAATGTTGTTGTCTGATCATTTCCTTACGGGTTACTAATTCTTTTCCAAGTTTTGATTCCTTATGCTTTGAATTTCCTTCAAATAATTGCAATGTTTTCAGTAATTTATGCAAGACATATTCTATAATGCATTGCTTTCATGCTTAAATATTTCTTCTGAATATATGTGAATGAATGTTACAGGCACGGATTCGGATTTTAGCTCTCATAGCAAAACTTTTCTCTCTTTCTAGCTCTGTTGCAACAGCAGTTTATGACTCAAACCTGCTGAACTTATTTGTGATAGAAATCAATAACAGACATGATATGCTGACAACCCTGAGTGCTCTGGAGCTTTTATATGAGGTAAAAACAACATGTACATTTTATTTTGTTCTCTTCTTGAGGGAAGCTGAATTATTGGCCCATTGATTTTGAGTTCTTTAATCGATTTCTTTTTTAGTTTCACTCTACATCTAGTTCTCCATAGCTTTGATGATTAGTATCTGAGCTGCATGAGTGTGTGCATGTTAGAAATGTTTATTGCTTCCGGGAATAGATAAAAAATTATAGGCACTTCTTAAAAGCAAAGAGGGTTACCTCATTGGTTTTGTGCTTGGTCTAGCCCAAACATGGACAACTGATTATCACCAAGCTTTGTGTGTCTTAAATTTTCACTTGCTATTTGACATTCCATATTCAACTTGAACTGCAGGGTTTCAAGTTGTCTTTGCAAATCAAAATTTAGTTACTCTTAAATGATTTGTTCTTTGCATAGTTGGTGGCCTCTCCCCACAGTTCTGGTTTTGTACTAAAGACAACCTTGCTCCAGCTCTTGACTGATATAATCAGGTACTATTATGTATGATCCTGTTTTCATCTCTGATAATTTACTGGACAATATTTCTTCTATTCTAAATATTGATCTTCTTTTCAGCAACTTTTCAGTTGATTCCATTTTACGATCTAGGGCAGTTTTGATCAGTGGGAGGCTTCTTTCTTCAGCTGATGCTTATATGACTATCAATGAATCAAGTAAGGACTATCCTTTAAATTCCAAATGATCATTGTCCTTTAAAACTTCTCAATGTTACGAGTTCTATGTGGCATATGATTTGCTGTGCTTTTATTTTCTCCATTGATATATGATGCATAACATGGTTATCTAGACTGGCATTTGTATGGACACCTTGAATGACATGATTTTTTTTTTGGACACTACTTGGTCCTTCTAATGTTAGGAATAACATGTGGCTATTCTTTGCAGAGCTTGGGGCTCTGTGTACGTTGCTTAGCCTGTCTGTTGTGATTGACTACCCTATTTTGTTCATAAATATCTTTGTTTGGTTCATCTTGTGCCTTTTTTTTTTTTTGTGGGGGTGGGCGGGGGGCGGGGTTGGGGGGCGCTGGTGGTTAAAGTTTTGCATCTTGGGCCAGCTATGAGATGACAATATATGATTGTGGTGTCGACAATGGCAGCCCTCCCCTAGTCATTTGAAAGGTCCGAGTTATCATGAACAGGGAAGGAAGGGCCCTTGCTAGCTGTTGTTCCTGAATTCCTGAATGACTTTTGAATCTTCTTCTTGCACCTTCTTTTTGATTTAAACAGCAGTAACTCCAAATCTAGTATCTGCTGTAATGCTCATTCAATGTTGCTTTTAATTCCTGTTTTGTTGTAGGTGATGCTGAGTTGCTAGCTCTTTGTTATGCTAAAGCATGTTAGTTTTGTATGCGACATCAATTCTTTATAATTTATCATATCTATTTAATCATGTTCATTAATATATCATCTACAGGTTATGATTAAGTTTAAGGTTTCATCTTCATTGTTGTCTATACATAGTAAACTGACAAATTTATAGAACTTATCTTGCCTCTGAACTTGTTTTCAGGCATTACAGCCCTTCTCTTGGCCATTGATGGAGAATTAAAGCTGCTAGGAGGTCAGAATGCAGATGAATGCGAGAGTGCACTAGAAGCTTTAGGTCTAATTGGAGCAAGTATGCCAACATACTTGATTTATGAATTTCTTCTTTGTAATTACAACTATTGGCAGTATAATATTTGTGTTCTCTAGAGTTAACTCCATGCAGTATAATATTCATGTTTTCTATAATTCCTTCCTAAGCTTCCTGTTCCATCAGGTGCTGTCTTTGTTATCTTGATTTCTACCCTTCAACCTCATATGGTCATTATTGCTTCCCAGTTCCCACTTAAGCTCCTGGCCCTTCTAATTTTTTCGTTGGCTTTTTTTTTTTTTTTTTGGAGAAATGTTAATTTTCCATTGGCTTCATGTAACTCATTTGTACCGACCTTCTTATGAATCCTTGGTCGTTCTTTTACCTTGTAAATTCTTGTATGAACTGACAGCATTAGTTTCTAATTGTTCTGTCCATGCATGCCTTCAAGGTTTGCAATTGTTATTCCTCACCAGATATGTATTCTTCATGTTTCATTGAGAAGTTTCTGCACTTTATCATTCTCAGATTATAAGGTGTTCTAATTCTAGTTGATGGAGTTAATGATTGATGCATAGTAAGTGGTAACTGTATTGGCTCAATATGAACAATGTCTTTTTTCTAGAATATCTTCTTGAGGTCTATATTAAAAATTGTCATGCTCATCGTCCAACATGCTTAATGTCTTTGTTTACTTTGTTGTCTTAAACGTGCCTAATTTTTCTAGGTTATGCCTTTGTATGTTTTAATTGTAATCTTCTTTGAATCAAGTTTCCAAGAAATTCTGGTTGTATTGCTTTTGAAGGTGTTCTTATATGCATTTTTGATGTTGCTAGCAAATCAAGGAGCAGCTCTGTTACTTACAAATCCATCAGTTGTCGCGAGACATGTTTTTGAATGTGCCTTTGACCGCCAGAGTAGAGACAAACAACGGGTAAGCATCTAACGTATTTGTCTTATTGTTCAATATTTCTTGTCCATTTATTCTGCTAGTCTGAGGCCCTTCGCTTATATGATCCTCCCTTTTTCTGGGTGCATTATCTTAGTTCTGTAGTAATGGCAAAACCGCTCCTTGATCTTATGCTCTGTGATATTGTGTTTGTTAGTCATTATGCACATGTAGTTCCATGCAACAATTATAACGCATGTCAAGTCCATATATCACTAGATTTCTGTTGGACGTTTAGATTAGGTTTGCAGTTGTTGCACTGGCATCCTCTAGTTATGAGGTAACCCTCTTTGCATTAGTCTATGTTTCAATTTCGTAAGCAAAGAGCGCATGTAGTTCTTAAATGTTTATTGCACCGGTATCCTTTAGTTATGAGATTTATCTTATTACTGTCAGGCTGCTTTGCATGCCCTTGGAAGCATTTGTGGAGTTGACCGGCCAGAAGACAGCATGCTGCTGGATGATAAGGCGGAGGAATGTCTTAAGCGCTTTATCTATGCAACAGCTGCCAGCAGTCCAAAGCTGACACCTTCTGTTAGTTTCATCAATTTTATATCATTATTCAAATGACTTTGTTTTCTTCGTTGCCTGAGACAAGGCCATCTTGATGCAATAATTGATCAACTAATAAATTATGGCTAGCATATTTATGATTTAAATGCTTGGTATTCTACTGCACTGTGGTGCAGTTACAGGCAGTTAACCTAGTATACGTATTTGTGTTCTTATTTTTTTACTTTTTATGTTTATCTTCTTGAGTCTTTTTAGGCCTATAACAAATGTATTCTAAAAGTTCAATTTTGTTGGCAGGGTTTACTTCTCTCAGTACTTCAACAGGAACCTGAACTACGATTAGCAGTAAGCAATTATTGGTTTTTTCTGACTTTATACCTATGGAAAATCTGTTGTCACATGATACTGTTCAATTTAGTTATCTATCTTGTACAATTGGCCACTTATGTTTTAGTTGATTATTAACTTTTGCTTGTTTCCTAGCTTCTCAATTATTTAACTAATGATAATTGAGTCATGACTAACTACTATCTCATTAGTGATGTAACTAGTCATTGGTAATTTTTATTCAAATAGACAGCAAAAATGCACAATAACAAGAACAGGAAGTGGCCTAACATCTCTTGATAGAGTTCAAAAGGATCCTTCATAAGAAACAATGACAACTTATATAGATTGTTTAAATGCTTACAGGGTTACAGACTGATATCTGGATTAGTGGCTCGGTCATGGTGCTTGATGGAGGTTTGCTCAAAACAGGAGATTATCGCTATTGTCACCGATGCAACAATTGAAGATACAAAAAATGGTTTGCTTCGCTCTAGATAATTAGTAGAAATCACTTCATTTAACTGTATATTCATTTAAGCAACTCCTGTTTTGTTTGTATATATTTACTGTTTCTGGCCTTGTGATGACTCATGACTAGATTGAAATCGAGTGTAATTGATGTCTGAGCAGTTTTTGAGGAGCTTTTAACACCGTCTTTTGTTTGACTGCCATTTGATGTCCAGCCTGTTTACAGTTAGCATTGTAGATTTGGCTATTATATACGGAGTCAGGCCTGTTTCTATGCGCAGCTATATCTGTTTTATACAAAGCCAGAAATTGAACATAAAATAGTCATCAAAATCATGGAGTGGGAAGCTTTACAATTTTTTGTTTATATTTCAATGTAAAGAGCATTGATTATTTGTACTATTCAGCATGGTTCCTAAATTCTGATGATTGATTTTGATGTTCAGGCATGGAAGCCCGACATCAATGTTGCACGGCCATCAGCAAGGCTCTAGCAACTTCAAATTTGCTCCATGACACCCCTATAGCTGAAATAACAGGGAAGGTACGTTTTAAGTTTTAGATGAACTTGGCCAACAAAAAAGCTTGTACTTATCAAGGAAAAAAACAAGTGCTTATAATGTGGCCTGAGTGCAGAAGCATCTCTTTAACTAATGAAAATACGGACAAGAAGGCAACAGAGGCATGACATTAAGTTTTGGTGTTTGCAGTTGCAGGAAGCTGTTAGAAGGGGTCCTTATCTTGCTAAAAAACACGTTGAAGCTCGGCCTGTTGTCATCACTGCAGAGAGATTTTGAGTTTGCCAATATTTAAAGTGTTAAATTATATGATATAATATCCTTTCCTGGAATTGTAATGTTTTATTGATCATGATTAGGTGGATGGTTGTTCAAGGTACAAGAGTAGCATGATCATATGATTCGCTGAACGAGCTTAACCGTGTCAGAGACTTAACAACTCTCATTCAAAGTTATTCGCTTTCAATCTGTTTGCGCTGCACTAAGTTGATTACCATAATTTCTGCAGAGTTAATAGGTGTATGCTTAAAACTGCTTGCTGGATTAAAATATGATCAGGATACTTTTGGCGTGCTCGCAACCGGTGCCTCAAAGCGTTTTCTAAGATGATGCACAAGCTACCGTGGAAATTTAGTTCAAACCATGTGCTTGACCACAGATGGTACCCCAGTGCCAAATGAATAATTTTTCACCAGTTACCGCCCATATTTTTAATAATTATATTTATCATTCCGATAATTTTATAATGCAAAAAGAGAGGTCTTTAGGCGCCAAACCACGTAAAAAGGGCTAGAAATCGGATCTGTCATGCTAATACTGACCATCTGTGATCCACCACCTACAGGTTCGAACTCACATGGTGGATGGTGATAATTATTAACTAATTGTAGCTGGCCGTTCTCGAATTAAGATATTCTCCAGTCCATGCTGTTACAGAAAATGTATCAGCCGGTTGAACCTGCATTAATTAAACTGCATCTACTTAAAAGTGGCTCCAACCGGATTTTCTTCAACAAAAAAATCATATGAACTTGATCAGCAACGTGCTTGGGCCAGCTTGGCACTTCACATCATTCATAATATCAGTGTAACAAGCATTTAAAAGCAGGTGCGTGAATTATCATATACTGGCGTTGCGTTGCCCTCTGCTAGAATGAATCCAGCCCCAAAGTAACTTCCCTGTTTTTCCGGTCAAAAAACTGATCGACCTGATAAAGACAAGGCTATTATTATGCAGCTGCCACAGGTGTGTACCAGCCATGGTGGATCTCAACAGCTTTCTTCCTCCTAGCAAGCCTGGACTTCCTACGAGCCCCAGTGTTCCGGTGCAGCGTGCCAACCTTCACTGCCCTGTCAATTATTGAATATGCCTCCCCAATTAGTTTCTCAATTGGAAGAATTTCTTCAGCCTGGGCATCAGTTTTCTTTCTCAGCACATCTAGAGCTTCAAGGACCTGAAGCAGAAGCAATCCTCTCAGTGATCTCTAAGTAACCCTGATAAGCCAAATGATTTCTTTCACAACAAATGCATACCAACGACTTTTTCCCTTTTTCGTGTGTGTGTGTGTAATCACCTATTTTCCTAGGCAAAGTAACCGTTTCTCCAAGATTATTCCACTTTATGCCTTCAACTATCTCTACCAGTAATCAAGAGACAAACTGAGATAAGCTCACCTTGCCAAAGCTTCCCATAGTGCAATCAAGTTTATTTCAAAAAAGGCACAAAGTCATGAAGCATCAAAAGTATGAAAAATTCCTAGTTTGTCAACATATCCTACAAATTCTTTTAAAGGACAAATAATTATATGTGTAAAACACAGAGCAGCAAGATTATACATCCAAAACTCAAATTGCCCCCCCCCCCCCCCCCCCTCCCTCCAAACCAAAAAAAAAAAAAAAGGAAAATCTAAAATGTGAATCTAAAGGATCCCTTGTATATACATTATCAAACTGTTTGGCTTGTATAGGGATATTCTTAGTTTTGCATAAAGCCTTGTTAGCCACTCAGATTTAACAATATACAAGTTACTCTTTAAGTATCAAAATCTATTTCCGAGTTACAAAAGAAAGTTGAATATTGAAATTGCAAAATGAAAATTTCCAATATCCGCAACATTTCCGGATCAAAGGTTGGTTGAGTATAATAGATGTAGACATGTTCCTAAAGGCTATTTCCACAACGCGCGTGTGTGGTGGTGGTGGTGGTGGTGTGGGGGGGGGGGAGGAGGTAGCAATAAATGGTGCCGCCACCTAGATCATCGTGGCTTGCAGTTTCGACATGGCTCGGTCGAGTGAACTTCCTGCCTGGAGACCTCCGAATGCAGCCGGTCTTGCAAAACAGAGAAGACTTGGACTGAGGATCCTGACGGGAGCACTCCGACGATCAAGTCAGTGGACGATCAAGGAAAACAGATCCTCCTTCGCAGAGTCCAGAATGGTCTCTACGTTCAGAGGATGTTGAAAAGATAAAGTAAAAGCAAGAACAGTGGGAGTTCGCGAGGGAGTCTTCGGATGTTCCTCCTGCCCTTGGCTTGGCTCATCTTTGTCTACTCCTATTTGCGCTTACCTTCGCCGGAGGCCCCTTCGGGCTTCTTATAAAAGCATGTTTCATCCGATGGGGGTTAGAGCCCCGGTGTGATGCTCTTTTGGTGCGGCTCCTGTGGGCAGAACGCAAGTTTGTCCCTGCCTTCCACAAGAGGAGGGGGACAAGATCCGAGATCCTTGGAGGAAGCTTCTGCCATGAGTATTGACATAGTGCTATGAAGTGTGCGTTTTCACCGTAGTGAGTGCGAGTGGTGTGCCACAGGGCTTGACACCCCGACAGGACACTTTCTCTTACGAGCATCGTATTGCCATACTTGGGGACCTGGCAGAGCATGAGCCTGATGGGAGATACTGCAGGGTCTGAGACTCTTGGTAAAACATTCCTCTTTCGGGTGGTGCAAGTAGTGGGCTGCAGGGTGTGACATCCCGGGTGGTGTGCCTTTCCAAAGGAGGTGCCGACAATGTATTGTGAGACATGATGCTCCGATGGAGCGCCTCTCCACAAGGGATGCAGATGACGTGCCCTAGCAGAGCACCCCTCCGCAGAAGGTGTAGGCGGCATGCCTTGGTGGAGCGCCCCGCAAAAAGTGTAGGTGGCGTTCTCCTCCGTAGGAGGTGCAAACGGCATGCCCTGGTGGAGTGTCCCTCCGTAGAAAGTGCTACTATAAGCAACGCGGGGGCTCCAGCGAGGATGGTGACACCACCTGCTGGGGTTGCTATCCCAGTCGCTCCTAGGGTTGCTCGAGAGGGGACCAGACCCACCTGTCTTTGTTCAGGTTTGACTTTAGGCGAGGAGCTTGACTTTGACCAGGGGCTCGATCTCGACCGGAAGCTCGACCTCGAACTTATCTGGTGGCAGCATCCAGGTTGCGCCTTCTACCAGCTTGACTGCTAGCTGGGTCAGACGCAGGCTCCACGTCAGCGGTTGTGCCATATCAGATGCCCCCCACTCGCGCCCAGAGCGCGTCGCGACCTCATCGGGCTCGGGGCAAGGGGAGTTATGGTGATGCTGATGTGGAGGGACATTTATCCTGCACCATTTAATGCCTCGACCGCCGGCGTCTGACCCAGCTAGCAACTCCGCCTAGATCATCGTGGCCTGCAGCTCCGACGTGGTTCAGTCGAGTGGACTTCCTGCCTGGAGACCTCCGAATGTAGTCGGTCTTGCAAAACAGAGGAGACTCGGGCCGGGGATCTGACGAAGGCACTCCGATGATCAAGTCAGTGGACGATAAAGGAAAACAGATCCTCCTTCGCAGAGTCCAGAGTGGCCTTTACGTTCGGAGGATGTTGAAAAGATTGAGTAGAAGCAAGAACAGTGGGAGTTCGCGGGGGCGTCTTCGGATGTTCCTCCTGCCCTTGGCTTGACTCCTCTTTGTCTACTCCTATTTGCGCTTACCTTCGCCGGAGGCCCCTTCAGGCTTCTTATAAAAGCATGTTTCATCCGGTGGGGGTTAGAGCCCCGATGTGATGCTCTCTTGGTGCGGCTCCTATGGGCAGAACGCAAGTTTGTCCCTGCCTTCCCCAAGAGGGGGACAAGATCCGAGATCCTCGAAGGAAGCTTCTGCCATGAGTGTTGGCATAGTGCTGTGAAGTGTGCGTTTTCACCATGGTGAGTGCGAGTGATGTGCCATGGGGCTTGACACCCCGACAGGATACTTCCTCTTACGAGCATCGTATTGCCATACTTGGGGACCTGGCGGAGCATGAGCCAGATGGGAGATACTGCAGTGTCTGAGACTCTTGGTAAAACATTCCTCTTCTGGGTGGTGCAGGTG
Organism: Areca catechu; assembly: GCA_021397845.1. NCBI lineage: Eukaryota > Viridiplantae > Streptophyta > Magnoliopsida > Arecales > Arecaceae > Areca > Areca catechu. The sequence continues at coordinate 32,971,352 of CM038039.1, forward strand.
GTGCACTGCAGGGTGTGACATCCCGGGTGGCGTGCCTTTCCAAAGGAGGTGCCAACAATGTATTGTGGGGCACAGTGCTCCGACGGAGTGCCTCTGCAAGGGATGCAGACAACGTGCCCTAGCAGAGCACCCCTCCGCAAGTGTAGGCGGCGTGCCTTGGTGGAGCACTCCGCAAAAAGTGCAGGTGGCATGCCCTGGTGGAGTGCTCCTCCACAGGAGGTGCAGACGGTGTGCCCTGGTGGAGTGTCCTTCCGCAGGAAGTGCTACTTCTCTAAGCAATGCGGGGGCTCCAACAAGGATGGTGACACCACCTGCTGGGGTCGCTATCCCAGTCGCTCCTAGGATCGCTCGAGAGGGGACCAGACCCACCCGTCTTTGTTCAGGTTTGACTTTAGGCGAGGAGCTTGACTTTGACCAGGGGCTCAATCTCAGACGGGAGCTCGACCTCGGCCGGGAGCTCGATCTCGACCGGGAGCTCGACCTCGGACTTATCTGGTGGCAGCATCCAGGTTGCGCCTTCTGCCAGCCTGACTGCTAGCTGGGTCAGACGCGGGCTCCACGTCAGCGATTGTGCCACATCAGATGCACCTCACTCTCGTGCCCAGAGCGCGTCGCGACCTCATCGAGCTCGGGGCAAGGGGAGTTATGGTGATGCTGACATGGAGGGACATCTATCCTGCACCATTTAATGCCTCGACCGTCGGCGGCTCGCAAATCGTGCCTTCGTATCTATGAGGAGGTGCCACGTCAGCCGGTGTAGGGAGAGGATTGCGTTGGGCCAGAAGCGGTTTCCTATGGACCAAAGCACCACTCCCAGCAGATCTTGACGTGTGGCGAGCAACCAATGGCCAGAGAAGGGGAAAGGACGAATGTTTCGACCAGTACGATGCGACAGGACGATGTCAGCCTTTTGAAAAGTGCCCATTCTCTTTGGCCATCCCTTAAGAACCTTCGAGCGAGGGAGTAGGGGGAGAGCCAGAGCTTTTTCATCCCATTTCTGACTCCCTAACCCGTGGCATTCCACAGGTTAATCCTGTTCTTTTTCTTCATTCTCCTTCGGCCTGCACTAAAAGGGATTAGTTAGGGTTTAGGTATTTTTTCTCTTTCTACATCTCTTTCCCCGCCACCATGAGTCCTTCTGGTCGGAGGCACCGTTGCCCGGACCATTCCGGTGAGGCAGGGCCATCCCGGTCGAGACCTCCTTCCTCGGATAGCGAGGATATTCCTTTTAGAATCCGTAAGGGTTCCCGCCGGACGGGGATAGTTATAAGAAACCTTGCTGTTCCTCCTAGTCATGATTCGGCCGGTCTCTCCGGCATTAATTCGGCAATGACGCTGGGGGACACCCTTCATCTTCGGAGCACTTACGGGATTCCGAACTCAATCCGACTCTCGGCTCTGGGGCCGGAGGAGCGGATCACTTCAAGTGGCCCAAGCCAGATCGCCCTGTACGAGAACTCTTCCTCGGGGGGCTTCGCCTTCCTCTGCACCTTTTCTTCCTTTCCTTAGTAACTTTCGATTGGTCCCAGCCCAACTCACCCCAAATGTTGTTAGGACCATTTCTTGCTTCATCATTCTCTGCCACTTCCATAGAATTGCCGCCCGTTTTTCTTTGTTTAGGACCCTTTTCATCCTAAAGCACCACCCGGTTGATAACGGGTGGTGGTGTGTGGCCCCCCGCCTGGGGGCCATTAAGCTAAACCTGCCCACTTCCATCAAGGGATGGAAGAATAGGTTCCTTTTCGCCTCAGTTGAGAAAGTCGATTGGGTCTGAAGTGACCCCGACCGCACATCCAACCGGAATGCCTCGGTGGACCCCGCCGACAAGGACGTGTACAACTGGCACGTCACCTCAGAGGTTCCTCCACTTCGGGATCTGCTAACCAAACAAAATTTGCTCGACACCAGGGTCAGCCCAGTCCAATCCCTAGGTAAGACCCGAAATCTGGGCTTCTTTTTGGTGAGAATCTTCCTCCATTTTGTGTCTAACCAAAGTTTTCTTCTTTCCGCAGACATGAGGTTCTCCATGGACTAGATCCGGCAGATGTCCCGAAAAAGGCCCGTATCTTCGGGACCCAGAAAGGACCTACAAAAGAGGCTCCGTGGAGAGCCGGAGCGGAGGCCCACCAGAGAGTCCTTCGCTAGGCCGAGAGAGAGAAGGCCCGTTGGAGAGCCCTTCCGGGTCGAGCGAGAGGAGGCCCCAAATAGCCTCGGCCTCAACTGGAGAGGTGGCCCGGACCCTGGCCCGTGGGCCTAGCAGAAGCGCTTAATTGGAGAGGGGGCAGTGCAGAACCCTCAGGTGGCCCTTCCCAGCATTGAGATCCCACCATCTGATATGGCACAACCACTGACATGGAGCCCACGTATGACCCAGCTGGTAATCATGCTGGCAGAAGGCGCAACCTAGATGCTGCCACCAGATAAGTCCGAGATCGAGCTCTCGTTTGAGGTCAAGCTCCAGGCCGAGGTCGAGCTCCCACTGAGGTCAAGCTCTCGGTCGAGGTCGAGCTCCCGTCCGAGATTGAGCTCCCGTTCGAGGTCGAGCCCATGGTCAAAGTCAAGCTCCTCGCCTAAATTCAAACCTGAACAAAGATAGGTGGGTCTGGTCCCCTCTCGGGTGACCCTAGGAGGGGCTGGGGTAGCGACCCTAGCACGTGGTGTCACCATCCCCACCGGAACCCCCGCGTTGCTTAGAGAAGCAGCACCTTCTGCGATGGAGCGCTCCATGAAAGAATTATGCCCTGAAAGTCAATCGCAGTTATTGTATCAGTGGCATTTTTGCATTCTCCCAATTCAAGATTGATATTAATAAAGACAATTTTTGATTCATCATTCTCCCAACTCAAGATTGATATTAATAAAGGCAATTTTTTATTCATCATTTGCTGTCTTATATTTTAATTATAAGATTACGATGAATCCCATAGATTAGGATAATGGAATTAGGATTACGATGGAAATCATAACGATAAGACCTAAGTTCCTATAAATCCTAATCTAAAATGTTCCTATTTGATGGATCATCGGTTTGGGGATTGATGAAACTGGAAAGGCTAGGACACCCTATGTATGCTCGATGAAGGAGTGGTTGGTCTCACAGCCACTTGTGTAAAGGCACTAATACAATGATGCAGGTGCTCAATAGATTATGAGTCCACTGAACTGATCCGACAAGAGAACATCAAATGAAAGTCTTACTTGTCAAAAAAATGTTATCTTAGTGAAAGTTGTACATGTGGTCCTTAGACCTGAGACTACCATAGTACCTTGTGCACATGAACCCATGTTTTGGTGCATACTCGTTCATGATAATTAAGTCATGTACAGGATGCCTCTGGATATGGTGGATTGTGTATGAAGGTAATAGTAGGTCAACAAGGAATCAATCACTCCTAGTAAGAGGAGCAGTTATCTCATGTGATCTCTTCGAATGATGACTCAGGAAGTCTTTGATCAAAGTATGATGAAATTAGATAGGATTTCTAATATTTCATCGGTCGAGTCTTTATTATCGAATTGAGATTCGAAAAGATTAAGTGCTAGGATTTGACATTTATCCATGCCCATCACTTAATCGGGATAAAGGGAGATCGAAGGATTGAATTGCACGGTAACTTTCCACTGAAGGGTATTTTGATAATTTCCATCAAATTTCTCATCTTTCGGATAGGCATGACATGTTGCTAGACGTCAATCATGTCTTGTAGATTTTTATGGATCAATTCGAATTCATGAGTCAATTCGGAAGTTGGTTCAAATTGGCAACTTACATAAGCTCAATTTGACCTAATTAGGTCAATCAGGTTCGATTGGATCGAATCGGCTTGGACCTAGACCTACTGCTTCCTAGATATGGAATCCAAAGGATCACACATATTAGAAAATTGGCCAAGAAAGTTAATTGTATTTTTATTAGGGTCATGGGATCCTAATTGGCTGGCTAATTGACATACTAGCATATATTGACTAGCCCAACTCCTAACCCAATTGGATTGGGTTAGGTTGTTTGCTAATTAGGCTAACCAATTTAAATGGTATTTAAATTGGGTTGAATCCTAAGTGGGGCAGCCTAATTTATTATTTATCTAGATTTATTTGGAATTTATGGTGGTCAAAATGAAGAGTCCTACATGGCATGAACTCTTGGCGCCAATTTATGGTGTGCGCCAAGAAAAGTATGCGCAGAAGGACCAAGAGTCCTGCCAGTCAGTCACAAAGGCCAGATAAAGTCCAAAGGACTTCATCCTCATCTCCACGCCCTTTTGGAAGGGCATTGACCGGTCAAAAGAAAGAAATTCGGTATGGAAGGGGTTGGCACAAAATGAAGAGTTGCATCTCTTCATTTTGGTGCTAATTTGAGACCACGAGTCCTGTTTGAAGGCTCCTGTATTTCTCCGATGCTTCACATATGAAATCATACCTTTTGGCCTTCCTATAACCGGTCAAAGCCATGTGGCAGAAGGAGGAATAATGCTGAAAATCGAAGAGACAGATTTGTCTCCTGGCACATGAAAAGTCTTATCTAGATGTCCTTTTATCCTAATAAGACTCCTATTTGAAGGGTCTTATCAAATGGCTGAAGGATAGACATATCAGGCGCCCCATCCCTCTCCATATATTGGCATCGGTAATCTGATGCCAAAGCACAAGAGTCTCCCATTAGAATATTACCTGCTATTTTCTGTCCCTCTTCTTTAAGACAAGGTTTGTCTATTTAAGACAATGCTTGTTCTTTCAAGGCAAAGCTAGTCTAATTAAGACAAGAGCCTAGGGAGAAAAATAGAAGGGGTATTAGAAAACTGAGAGAGGATTTAGAGTATTCTCTGAGAGCTCTACAGGAGGGTAGGGGATACAGCAAAAAAAGAAAGTCCGAAAGGCTGCCGGAAGAGTACCAAGCAAACAAGCAACTTTCGTAGGAGTGCTTCCTTGGTCCGATTCCTGTGTGGATTATCTCTGGAGGCCATGCACTTGTGTGCCTCGTGAAAATCAAGGAATACAACGTTCCAGGTATTCCTCGATAACCCAAAAGATTTGATTTATTAGTTGTTATGTTCAAGTGATCCTAGGGTTTAGGGTTCCGACCGATCAGGGTTTCGTATATGAAATTTTTGAAACCTAGCCTTCCGCTGCGCCAAGCTTACTATGCTGCGAATCGATGCATGATTAGTTTAAATTACATATGTGATATGTTATATCCTAGTAACTGCTTCGGATTGGGTTAGTCACTATGGCCGTCCGATCATAGGAGCCAATTAGGATTTAAAGGCCCTATTTTTTCATTCAATGGGGTCTACTATGATGTATAGGGATGCCGCTGTGGCCATATCCCATTAACAAGTGAAGTGAACGGATTGATGTTATAATCATGCTTATGGTATGCATATTAAGGTTAATATGCTTGATTGTTGGAATGGATGTTATGTTGACATAATTAATTAGGATGTGTTAGAGACCATCAAAGCCCTCATAAAAATTATATTTAGTCGTAGTATAAGTTAATCATGATGCAAATCCGATTAGAATTTGATCAGCAAATTGATGTCTAGGCAGAGTGGTTCTGGGAATGTAAAGGAAATGAGATTTTTAATTAATTCCGTTGCCTAACCTGGTCAATTTAATTGGTGTCTAAGGAAAGCAACGGAGAGACCCCCTCATCTCTTCCACTTACCTGACCAATTTGGTCACATCTAAACCTTAAATTAGAAATGCTAATTGATTAAGCATACTACAAATTGCCTTCATGCTATGACAAATTTGCATTAAAACTATAAATGGTTTGTTGAGCAAACTCAAGACTTACTATTAGGGTTTAATATAAAGTTTAACATAGTGCATTTTATGCTTTATAGTATGATTGATAATGCTACTTTGTTGAGCAAACTCAAGGGTAACATTATTCAATCATGACTATATAAAATGAAGGGTTCGACTAAACTAAAACATTATGGTTTGTTGTGCAAACACAAGACTATAAGTGTCTTAGAGGCAAGTGTTATGTTGAGAATTGCAAAAGATGCAATTGGAAAGGAATGTCCTATCCTTGAACTTATAAGTGATTGTTGTGCAAACATAAGGCATTCATAAGGAATAGGAATCTCAACCCCACTAAAGAAATCAAATATTGGTTTCTCATCTACCATAGTTACAGATTATGGTATTCGACGAAAATAGTGGAAGACACAATTAGATTCAAGTCCTTATCTAATCATGGTTATCATCTTGAGTGGTCTGCTTATGTATTGTTCTTGTTGTTCGTAGATTTAAAATTAAATGGCTTCTTCTCTTTCACTGCGGGGCATCCTGGATGCCAATAAACTGACCGGACCAAATTATGTGGACTAGTTGAGGAACCTGAGAATAGTACTTGTTCAGGAAAAGATTTCTTACATCTTCGATTCTCTGGATCCAGATCCGATCGGAGATGATGCTATGGAGGAGAAAAAGGCCACTTATAGAATGTGGCAGAATGACAGCTTGACTGTTAAGTGCATCATGTTAGTCTCGATGAGCAACGAGCTATAGAGACAACATGAAGACATGGAACCTCACTCCATACTGCTTAATCTCAAAGAGCTGTATGAAGAGCACAGTAGGATCGCTAGATATGAAATATCTAAGCAGCTGTTCTGGGCACGAATGAATGATGGCTCACTTGTACAGGTCCATGTTCTTCAGATGATTGACTTAATCACCCGATTTGGTCAATTAAGCTGTCATGGACGGGAAGCTTAATCAGGATTTGATCCTACAATCACTCGCAGATTCCTTCTCTCAGTTTGTCATGGACTATCACATGAACAAATTGAATCTTTCATTACCAGAGCTGTTTAACATGCTTAAGACAACTGAGAGCCACTTCAAAGGAGATAAGGCTAATCATCTTCTTCTAGTTAATGGAAAGAAGATAGGGGTAATGAAGAAGGGTACAAAGCAAAAGCTGAACCCTAATAATAGCATTAATAAGAGGAAGAAGGCAAAGAGGCCTTCAAATGATGGATCATGTTTCTTCTGCAACAAAGGGACATTGGAAGGAACTGCAAGATCTATCTTGCAGGTCTAAAGCAGAATGCCAGTGGAGCATCAAAATGTTTGTTTTATGATACAAACAAACTTATCATTAAGTTCTTCAACTTCTAATTCATGGATATTGGATACCGCATGTGGGTCTCATATCTGCAAGTCTTTGCAGTGACTCCACAAGATTAGAAGGTTGAAGAAAGGTGACTTCAAGCTTTATAGCGCGAGTGGAGAAGCCATTCATGCCGAAGCTATTGGAACCTATATGTTATTATTGCCTTCGGGCAAGATAATGTAATTGAAAGACTGTTATTTCATTCCAGATGTTATTAGAAATATTATTTCTGTATCTCTGTTATTAAGACAAGATTATGAAATAAAAGTTGAGAAAAATGGATGTTCCATTTTTCGTTCTAATGACTTCTTTGGAATGAAAAAAATTGTGAATGATTTTTTAATTCCATCGCTCAATGATGAAGTGTTGCTTGTAGAAAATAAAAAGAGAGAGATGATACCAATAAAACATTCCTTTGGCATTGTCGATTAGGTCATATTAGTGAGTCAAGGATTAACAAGTTATATAAAGATGAATTTTTTGGTCCTTATGATTATAAATCATCAAGAACTTGTAAATCTTATCTCATGAGAAAAATGGCCAAGTCTCCATTCACTAAACATGGAGAAAGGACAACTGAATTGTTAGGTTTAATACACTCAGATGTACGTGGACCTATGTCAACTCAGGCTAAAGAAAGATACTCTTATTTCAGCACTTTCATTGATAATTTATCTAGGTTCGGATATGTATATCTCATGAAATATAAATCCGAAGTCTTTGATAAATTTAAAAAGTATCAAAATATGGTTGAGAAATAAACTGAAAAAAGTATTAAAATTCTTCGATCTGACCGAAGAGGAGAATACTTATCTAGTGAATTTCTTAATCATCTTAAGTCAAATGGTATGCTCTCTGAATGGACCCCTCCATATACACCACAATTAAATGGTGTAGCAGAAAGGAGGAATCGTACCTTGTTTGACATGGTAAGGTCCATGATGTGCTTCACAGATCTTTCAATATCCTTCTCGGATATGTTCTAAAAACTGCTACATATGTATTAAATAGGGTACCATCAAAATCAGTACCTAGTCTCCATATGAATTATGAAATAACAAGAAACCAAGTCTTAAACATCTTAAGATTTGGGATTGTCCAGCTTATGTTAAAAAGGAATTTGGACATAAGTTAAGTGCTAAGGCTAAGAAATATAGGTTTATCGGTTATTCTCAAGAAGGTATTGGATACCTATTCTATCATCTTACTGAACAAAAGGTTCTTATTAGTAGGCATGCCGTATTCTTAGAAAAAGAATTCATCCAAGAAGAAGGTAATGGTAGAATAATTGAAGAATAATTGAATTGAGTGAATTTCAAAATGAACAAACTCAAGTTCCTCAATCAGGAAGTACCCGTTGATCAGGTACAACCACAACACACACATCCTCTCCGTAGGTCAGAGAAAGTACGGACAGCACCTCTAAGATATGATTTTATGATTGGAAACAATAATGAAACCAATCTCATTGAAGGAGATGATCCATTGACCTATACGGAAGCTGTCATGAGTAAAGACTCAGACAAATGACCCAGTGCCATGAAATCCGAAATGGACTCCATGTATGACAACCAGGTTTGGACCTTGGTTGACCCACCTGAGGGAATTATCCTAATAGGGTGCAAATAGATCTTCAAAAGAAAGATTGGAGCAGATGAGCAAATAGAAACCTACAAGGCTAGATTAGTGGCAAAAGATTCAAAGCAAAAGCATGGTATAGACTATGATGAAACCTTCTCGCCAGTTGCCAAGCTCAAGTCCATTAGGATTATACTTGCCATTGCTGCATACTATGATTATGAGATCTAGTAAATGGATGTTAAGGCTGCACTCCTCAATAGAAATCTTGAGAAAGAAGTCTATATGTCACAGCCAAAAGGTTTTGTCTCAAGTGGGAGACCAAACCAAGTATGTAAGCTTAAGAAATCCATGGATTGAAGCAAGCATCAAGAAGGTGGAACATTCACTTCGACGAAACTATTAAGGAATTTGGTTTCATCAAGAATATGAATGAGCCGTGTGTATAAGAAGACAAATGGAAGTGCCATTGTCTTTTTGGTCTTATATATCGATGACATACTTATCATTGGAAATGATGTTCCAATGATGTAGTCAGTTAAACATGGCTGTCAAAATAGTTTTCCATGAAAGATTTGGGAGAAGCATCATATATTCTAGGAATAAAAATCTATAGAAATAGATTTAAAAGGATGCGAGGATTATCCCAATCCAGGTACATAGACTTAATATTGAAAAAATTCTATATAGAGGGAAGTAAGAAGGGTTACTTGCCCATGTGTCAAGGCATATACCTATCTAAAAGGATGTCACCTGACTCCAGAAGAAAGAGATAGGATGAATAAGATCTCTAATGCTTTGGCGGTAGGATCAATAATGTATGCAATGCTATGTACCAGGCCTGATGCTACTTATGCTATAGGCATAGTAAGCAGGTTCTAGGCTGATCCAGGAAAGGATCATTGGAAAGTTGTACATCCTTAAATATCTAAGGACTAAAGATCTTTTTATGATATATAGTGGATCAGAGTTGAAACTAGAAGGTTATACAAATTCTAGTTTTCAATCCGATCCAGATGACAGTAAATCCATATCAGGGTACGTTTTTACTTTGAATGGAGGAGCAGTGAGTTGGAAGAGTACCAAGTAACCAACTGTAACTGACTCAGTTACTGAGGTAGAATACATAGCTGCTAGTGAAGCCACTAAGGAAGTTGTTTGAATGAAGAAATTTATCATGGAATTGGATATGATTCCTACAATCGCAGGAATTGAAGTCTCACCACAAGTCCAAGCACATCCTAAGACGCTTCCACCTCGTTTGAGAAATCATTGAAAGAAATAATGTGATAGTAAAACGAGTTGATACAAAAAACAACATAGTAGACCCATTCACTAAAGCACTTCCACTATAGCAGTTAGATCACCATCTAGATTGTATGAGTATTAAATACAAGGGCTATTGGCTTTAGTATAAGTGGGAGATTAAAAGAATTATATCTTGAAAGTCAATCGCAGTTATTGTATCGTGGCATTTTTGTATCTCCAAACTCAAGATTGATATTAACAAAGGCAATTTTTGATTCATCATTTGCTGTGTCTTATATTTTAATTATAAGATTATGATGAATCCCATAGGTTAGGGCAATTAGAATTAGAGTTATGATGGAGATCATAATGATGGGACCTAAGTTTCTATAAATCCTAATCTAAAATGTTCCTAGTCGATGGATCATCGGTTCGGGGATCGATGAATTCGGAAAGACTAGCACTCGATGGATCATCGGTTCGGAGATCGATGAATTCGGAAAGACTAGCACATCCTATGTATGCTCGATGGAGAGGGTGGTTGGTCTCACAGCCACTTGTATAGAGACACTAATACAAGGATGTGGATGCTCATTAGGTTGAGTCCACTGAATTAATCCGACAAGAGAACATCAAATGAAAGTCTTACTTGTCAAAAGAATAATCTCTTAGTGGGAGTTGTGCATGTAGTTCTTAGACCTAAGACTACCATAGTACCTTGTGCAAATGAACCCATATTTTAGTGCATACTCATTCATGACAATTAAGTCATGTACGGGGTACTTTTGGATATGGTGGATTGTATATGAAGATAAAAGTAAGGCAACAAGGAATCGATTACTCCTAGTAAGAGGAGTAGTTATTCCATGTGATCTCTTTGAATGATGACTCAGAAAGTCTTTGATCAAAGTATAATGAGATTAGATAGGATTTCTAATCTTTCATCGGTCGAGTCTTCGTTATCGAATTGAGATTCGAAAGGATCAAGTACTAGGGTTTAATATTTATCCATGCCCATCACTTAATCGGGATAAAAGAAGATCGAAGGATTGAATTGCATGATAACTTTTCACTTAAGGGTAATTCGATAATTTTCACCAAATTCCTCATCTTCCGGATAGGCATGACACGTTGCTAGACATCAATCATATCTTATAGATTTTCATGGATCAATTCGATTTGATTCATGAGTCAATTCGGCAGTTGATTCGAATTGGCAACTTAGGTCAGCTCAATTTGACCTAATTAGATTAATCAGATTTGATTGGATCGAATCGGCTTGGACCTAGACCTACTGCTGCCTAGATGTGGAACCCAAAGGATCACACACATTAGGAAATTGGCCAAGGAAGTCAATTATATTTTTATTAGGATCATGGGATCCTAATTGGCTAGCTAATTGACATACTAGCATATATTGGCTAGCCCAACTCCTAACCCAATTAGATTGGGTCAACTTATTTGCTAATTAGGCTAACCAATTTAAGTAGTTTTAAATTGGGTTGAGTCCTAAGTGGGGTAGCCTAATTCAGTATTTATCTGAATTTATTTGGGATTTATCTTGGTCAAAATGAAAAGTCCTACATGGCATGGACTCTTGGCGCCAATTTATGATGTGTGCCAAAAAAAATATGCGCAGAAGGACCAAGAGTCCTTCTGCCAGTCAATCACAAAGGCGAGATAAAGTTCAAAGGACTTCATCCTCATCTCCACGCCCTTTTGGAAGGGCATTGACCGGTCAAAAGAAAGAAATTCGATATGTAAGGGTGGCAATCGGGTCGGGTTGGGTATATACGGGTCGGGTCAGATTCGAGTCGGGTTAAAAAAGTCTCAACCTCAACTCGACCTGTTTATTAAAAAACAGGTTATAATTTGAAACCTGAATCTTACCTATTTAATAAATAGGTTACCCGACCCGTTTAATTCGTTTATTAAACAGGTAACCTGCTAACCCACTTAACTCGACCTGTTTAACCTATTTAATGAACAAATAACCTAATAATACAGCCCGACCCGACCCAACCAGTTTAACCTGTTTAAAATAAAAGGTAGAAGGGATAGAGAGGAAGGGAAAGAGAGGGAGCACACCACCGTGAGATGGAGGGGAGAACGCCGAAGGAGAGGGGTCCAGCCATCCAGGGGGATGCTCACTACCTCACTGCCTGTGAGATAGGGGGAGAAGCCCAAAGGAGAGGGGGCTGACAGGAGGCGCACGACGTGCACCACCATGACATCGGGGGTGAGAGAAGCTCGAAGGAGAGGGGGCCAGGGGGATGCGCACCGCCATGAAAGGGAGTAGAAGCCCGAAAAGAAGAGGGGGTCGGGGCCCGGGGGGAGACGCACGCCGCACACAGTGCACTACCGTGAGATCGAAGGTGGGAGAAGCCCGAAGGAGAGGGGACCAAGGGAAGGTGCACGCCGCGCACCGCCGTGAGATCGGGGACAGGAGAAGTCCGAAGAAGGAGAGGGGGCCGAGACGAAGTGCACTACCGTGAGATCGAGGACGGGAAGCGATCAGAAGCCTGAAGAAAAGGGGGTCGGAAAAAGGCACACACCACGCACCGCCGTGACCAAGAGATTGGAGACAGGAGAAGCTCAGAAGCTCGAAGAAGGAGAGGGGCCGAGGAGGCCAAGTGAAATGAAGGTGATCCGCAAAGAAACTGAAATAGCAGCCAAACCCTAGAAGTCGAGAAGACCGAAGAGGTGAAGTCGTGAAAAGGCGAGGACCAAAAGACGAAGAGAATCAATAAAGAGATGGACCACGGTAGCCTGCACTCGGCAGGCGCTCCCATTAATGGGCTAGGCCCAAAACCCGGCAGTGGATTTTATTAATCAGGTTAACAACCCAAACCGACCCGACCTGTTTAGACCTGTATATTAAACGGGTTAAACAGGTCAAGGATCTGAAATTTGAACCCGACCCGTATATTAAATGGGTTAAACGGGTTGACCTATTTATGACCCAAACCTGTTTAGGCTCAACCCAAACCTGTTTAAGGTGGGTCAAACATGGGTCGAGTCAAGTTTTGCCACCCCTATCTGTGTGGAAAGGGTTGGCGCAAAATGAAGAGTTGCATCTCTTCATTTTGGCGCTAATTTGAGACCAGGAGTCATGTTTGAAGGCTCCTGTATTTCTCCGACGCTTCACATCTGAGACCACACCTTTTGGCCTTCCCATAACCGATCAAAGCCATGTGACAGAAGGAGGAATAATGCTGGAAACCGAAGAAACAAATATTTGTTTCTTGGCGCATGAAAAGTCTTATCTAGATATGTCCTTTTATCCTAATAAGACTCCTTCTGTTTGAAGGGTCTTATCAAATGGCTGAAGGATAAACATATCAGGCACCCCATCCCTTTATATATTGGCATCGGCAATCTGATGCCAAGGCACAACAGTCTCCCATCATAATACTACATGTTATTTTCTTTCCCTCTTGTCTATTTAAGGCAAAGCTTGTTCTTTCAAGACAAGGCTAGTCTAATTAAGACAAAAGCCTAGCAAGAAAAATAGAAGGGATATTAGAAAACTGAGAGAGGATTTAGAGTATTCTCTGAGAGTCCTACAGGAGGGTAGGGGATCCAGCAAAAGAAGAAAGTCTGAAAGGCTGCTAAAAGAGTACCAGGCAAACAAGCAACTTTCGCAGGAGTGCTTCCTTGGTTCGATTCGTGTATGGATCACCTCTGGAGGGCATGCACTTGTATGCCTCGTAGAAAGTAAGGACTACAGCATTCCAGGTATTCCTTGATAATCCAAAAGATTTGATTTATTAGTGGTTATGCTCAAGTGGTTCTAGGGTTTAGGGTTCCGAACGGTTAGGATTTCGAATATAAAATTTTTGAAACCTAGTCTTCCACTGTGCCCGGCCTTGGTAACCCAACACTCCACCAGGGCACGCCGCCTGCACCTCCGCGTATGAGTGCTCCGCTAGGGCACGCCGCCTGCATCCCCCGTGGAGAGGCGCTCCACCGGAGCACCGCACCTCACAGTACACTGTCGGCACCTTCTTTGGAAAGGCACGCCGTCCGGGATGTCGCACCCTGCAACCCACTACCTGCACCACCTGGAAGAGAAATGTTTTACCAGGAGTCTCGGACCCTATAATATCTCCCACCAAGCTCGTGCTCTGCCGGGTCCCCAGGTATGGCAGCACGACATCCATAAGAGCAAGTGTCCTGTCGGGGTGTTAGGTCTTGTGGCACACCACTCACACTCACCGCGATGAAAACGCGCACTTCACATCACTCTACAGGCACTCATGGCAAAAGCTTCCTTCGAGGATCTCGGATCTTGTCCCCTCCTCTCGAGGAAGGCAAGGACAAACCTGCACTTCGCTCACAGGAGCCGCATCAAGAGAGCATCACACCAGGGCTCTAACCCCCACCGGATGAAACATGCTTCTATAAAAAGCCCGAAGGAGCCTCCGACGAAGGTAAGTGCAAATAGGAGTAGACAAAGAAGAGCCAAGCCAAGGGCAGGACATTCGAAGACTCCCCCGCGAACTCCCATTGCTCTTGCTTCTACTCTATCTTTTCAACATCCTTTAAATGTAGAGGCCACTCTGGGCTCTGCGAAGGAGGATCTGTTCTTCTTGATCATCTACTGACTTGATCGTCGGAGTGTCCCCACCGGGATTCCCGGCCCGGATCTCCTCTGTTTTGCAGGACAGGCCGTATTCGAAGGTCTCCAGGCGGGAAGTCCACTCGACCGAGCCGCATCGGAGCTGTAAGCCACGGCAATCTAGGTGGCAACATATTGGCATGCCAAGAAGAGGCGGGGCAACTGCAGCAAGGCCAGCGGCGAGTTTAAACCAGCCCCCCACTGTTAGAAGAGCATTCATGAAAACCCGCGGCCCCATGGTGATGACGCGCGCCGGGATCCCCGGCCCGGGTCTCTTCTGTTTTGTAGGATCGGTCGTATTCGGAGGTCTCCAGGCGAGAGTCCACTCGACCGAGCCACGTCGGAGTTGCAAGCCACGACAATCTAGGCGGCAACAAATGGTTTTCACTATACTAAAACATTTGTTCCATTTATAATTTTTCCTTCTCGCCAAATTATGCCCTTGATAAAATTTTCTTTTTGTGGGGTTGGTAGTACAAATAGTTTTACAACAGCTTGGAATGAAGATTAAACTCATGCATGCAGTACTGTGTAGCATAAGATGGAAATTGCATCAACATGATTGCTAGAGAATCTACATTAGATGATATAAGAACTGACCAAATACATACAGAGAAACTTAGTGGATCATTAAGATCAAAACGATAATCGAGAAAATGGCGTCGCCTACAAGGAATGGTGACAAACAAATTGCCAGATTACCAGGAACAATGAAGTTAGGGAGCTGGTAGATGATAATGCCAGAATATGTTTTTGAATGAACAATGATCAGAAGAAATAGACTGAGAAAAACCATGTGTACCATAGTTAAATCTGGTTAGCCAACTTACTTTCAAAACTAAACAAACATGTGATGGCTTAGGAATAGATGGAATGCTAGCCATGGATGTAATACAAAATTAAAGTTAGGTTGTTATGGTTACATAGCATACCCGTTGAAATCTTGAAGCTGAGGACTAAGAAAGACATCAAAAAAAAAAAGAATTACGCTACTGTACTGAAGGCAAAATCAAAAAATCCAGCAACTAAGAACTGAACTTAGCACCATTCCTTGTGGTTATAGGAAAGAAAGATGGCGCAAAATTTAAGGGCCAATAATTTTTAAAAAAAAAAAAGAAAAGAAGGATTTTCCATACATTAGACGAGGTGGTAAGAAGAAAATATAGACATAGACATTTTAGACTTGATAAAAAGCATCAAGGGCCATGAAATGAAATTTGGTGAGAACTAACAAAGAAGGGTGCTAAGGAAAACATCGAATCGTTCATATACCAAAATCTAAACAGCAAAGGGCAAAGCAACTTTCCTAACCTATCCAAAATTTTGTTAAAGAAATGAATATACATGCAAGATTAGATGCAGTTAATAGATGATGTTGGTCACGACTTAAAGGAATTTTCAGTGCTAGAGTTTCATATCTTCAAACTTTCCGTTGCTAAATTTTGTTTTTTTTTTTTTTTCCCTTTAAATATTCTATATAAACCTCATTTTCACAACTTATAATTTCATGAAAAGCATTTGCCTTTTGATTTAGGGTTTAGCAAATTACCATAAGTATCAACAAATAATAACATGATGCTTGGTTTCATGTTCCTGATCGTATCTAGAATTTATAGTCAATTATCCAAATTTAAAAAAAGTACGGTCCATTCTTATTTTGGCTTATTTTAAATTTTCAATCTAAAATCCAAGCTAAAGCAAGTTTTAAACTAAACAGACCAAGAGAAAAGGAAACCAGAAATGGGAACTTTAAGAGAAAAGGACCATCGATTTGGAGGGGGTTACTTTACCTTCTTCATCCGGGTCTTTATTTCGGACTTGCGAGCTTTATTGTAAATCCGACGTTTCTCCGCCTGACGAGCCCTCTTGGCAGCCGAATCGGCCTTCTTCTTGAGAGCCACCTCGCACACGATAGACCTCCGGGAAGACCTGGATCTCTCCACCGCCGTCAAGGCATTAGCCCCTTGAAATCCACACAACCAGAGCTCAAAAGAGTTAGCTTAATTTAATCGTTAATAATATATAAAGATTGGCTGTGGTTTGGGAATACCCACCTCTGGGGAATGCGATGAGGGACAGATTCGAAGCGAAGGCGAGAGATTTGATGGCCGGGGAGCGGAAAGGGAGGCCGTTGCTGGTTCCGGTGGAGTGGGCGCGAAAAGAGCAGGGTTTTGGGTTGCGAGGAAGAGCGAGGCAGGAAGCAACTGCGGCCATAGCGGCTTCGTCTCCGAGCTTCCCCAAGTTTTATCGCTTTATCCCCGGCATCGGCCGATAGACGCGGACAGGGGAGAGAATGATTTAAAGAGGCCGTATTGGGAGGATAGCAACTGTGCTCTGATCGGTCGATCACAGCCGTGTGTCTGATGGATCAACGATCAATGAATGAAGATTCAGGTTCGAGTTGCATCAGATGGTGGGCTTTGAGTCGTGCCTAGCACGGTTGATGGATGTACGATATCCCGGCCACGTTTTTCCCACACGATTCTCAAAGTCGATTTTTTTTTAAAATAATATATTTTTAAAATATATTTTTAAAAAAATAGATGTTTGATAATATATTTATAAACTAGATGGAGAAAATATGGAGACCGGGAAAGATAAAATCATCGTTGCCAAAGATTATTTTAAATGAGCTTTTTTTTTTTTTTTAATTTGATCCAAAATTTCACATGATGATTTTTATTTTGAAATCGACTTCACCAAAAACGATTTCAAATATCGTCTTTTTTTTCCAAAATTTAATTAAATGCTGTTACGGCCGTAACAGTGACGTGGCCAGGCTCAGATACCGCCGAATATGATCGAGCCACGTGGAGGTTTCTCCGGTCGAGTCAGCGCCACGTCTTTAAGACCAGGTTCGGCAAGACCACACCGCCCGACGACTTTCTAAGGCAAACTGCCCTCGCCGAGGTCGAGCTCGGCTCGGAGTTCCTCTACCACCTCGTTGGCGCTCAAATCCGGAGGGGTCCGCCTAAGTGAGGTCGGCCAAACCCAGGCGACCTTCTGCCACCTCGCCAGGTGTCCACCCAGGAGGGGTCCACCTAGGCCGAGGTCGGCCGATCCTTCGCCCCTTTGCCAGGTGGCCCCCCGGAGACGGGCCCACCTCGGCCAAGGCCAGGCGACCTCCTGCCACCTCGCCAGGTGTCCACCCAGGAGGGGTCCACCTGGGCCGAGATCGGCCGATCCTTCGCCCCTTTGCCAGGTGGCCCCCCGGAGACGAAACCACCTCGGCCAAGGCCAGGCGACCTCCTGCCACCTCGCCAGGTGTCCACCCAGGAGGGGTCCACCTGGACCGAGGTCGGCCGATCCTTCCCCCCTTTGCCAGGTGGCCCCCCGGAGACGGGCCCACCTCGGCCAAGGTCAGGCGACCTCCTGCCACCTCGCCAGGTGTCCACCCAGGAGGGGTCCACCTGGGCCGAGGTCGGCCGATCCTTCGCCCCTTTGCCAGGTGGCCCCCCGGAGACGGGCCCGCCTCGGCCGAATCCAGGCGACCTCCTGCCACCTCGCCAGGTGTCCACCCAGGAGGGGTCCACCTAGGCCGAGGTCGGCTGGTCCTTCGCTCTTCGCCAGGTGGCCCCCGGAGACGGGTCCAACTCGGTCGAGGTCAGGCCGCCCGTACGGAGAAGGTCCCAGGGAAAGAGGCGCAGGCCCCGAGGCCATCCCTCGGGCCGTACGAATCCCAGACGGCGCCCCGTACGGAGGGCGGCGGCACGCGGAACACCATTTGCCTCGGCCCGACAAGTCCCACAGCCGAGAGGCACGATTCTGACAAGACAGGCCCCATAGACGGATGGCGCCCACACTTGGGAAAGAGAGCACTCTCACTGGGCCCGAAGTCTGACCGGCCGCCTTACCAGCGCCGCCCCCCCATTTTCTGTCTTTGCCTTTTCCCCGTTGGGCTCGGCGAACGAGGTCGGAAAGCTGCCTGGCCCACCTCGCCGAAAAGGGAAAAGAGAAAAGGACGGGGGAGGGGAGCCTCCCAGGAGGAGAAGACAAGCGCACGACGAAAGGAGATAAAGAGGGAGGAATCTGGGGACGACAAGGTAAGCAACAAGCTTGGGGACAAAAAAGAAGCAGCGGCAAAAGGCCTCGCTCCGAGAGTGAAACCAGAGATCCCGAGAGGGGATCACTTGGCGTGAGCTCGGCAGGGAGGCCCGGCCGAGGTTCTGGTCCCCAGAGCGACTCTCTCACCAGTAAACTCTCTAAGTCTGGAACCCTCTCGGGGGGACCGGTCTGGAGAGTCTGTTCCTTCTCGTCGCCTACTGACTTGACCGTCGGAGCCCCCTCGCCGGGATCCCCGGCCAGGGTCTTCTAACTCCTTCTTGCAGGTTCGCAGCAGCCGGGGAGGCTCCCTCGCCAGGCGGTCAGGAAGGATCCACGGACCGGAGCCACGGGCGCGGTGGCGAGAGCGGCAACAGATTGGCGCGCCAGGAAGGGGGGCAGGACACCAAACCCAAGCGGGGGCCCTCTTTCTGCAGGTGTCGCGCTCTCTGACAATGGTGGTCACTCATGGCCGCGAGGCGTCCACCAGCCGCGTGGGGGAGGTTCACTCCCCTCCAGGGGCCCACAGCCCGAAGAGGGAGCTTCCAGCTCCCCCTCCTCTTCCACCACAGCCTACCCCAACGGACGGACCCCTCGCGGTCGTCATCCAACAGCTGCAAACCTTGACCTCGGCGGTCCGGCAGCTTCAGCATCAGCAGCGGTCCCTGGCCACGCAGCCGCAGCCAGGGACCCCCGCGGCCCGAGCCGCGGGGCAGCGTGGGAGCCTGCGCTCCATCCAGGGCAGGCCATCCCATCCGAGGGCCGTCTCCAACCCCCGGGGGAGCCACCAAGCTCCCGCAAAAAGAAACTACTCCGGTTCGGAGGATCACGAGAGTCGATCCCCGGCAGACGAGGCCGAAACGGCGCATCGTAGCAAGCGACGCCGAGGCCTGACTTCGCGCCGAGACCGATCGGCGCCCCCTTCACCCGCAGCCTCGGTGGAAGACTCCACCGACGAAGCCATCAGGCGCCAGGCCGAGAGGCGCCTGGAGGAGCATGAGCGCAAGCTGGCGGAGTTCGCCCGCCGATTCGCCGACCTGCAGAACTCGTCGGCAGACCCGGCGGGCTACGACTCCCGCCCCCCTTTCTCTGAAGAAATCCAAGCGGAACCGATCCCAAAATGGTTTCGCATGCCGCAGGTGGATCCCTACGACGGGACCACCGACCCCCTGGATCATCTGGAGAGCTATAAGGCTCTCATGAGGGTCCAGGGGGCCACCGACGCTCTTCTATGCATCGCCTTCCCGGCAACCCTCCGGAAGGCCGCTCGAGTCTGGTTCACCCGCCTCGAGCCCGGATCCATTTGCTCCTTCCATCAGCTGGAAGGAAGGTTCGTGGCACACTTCGACGCTTGTCGAAAGGTGCTGAGAGAGGTGGATAGCCTCTTCTCCATCCGCCAACAGGACCAGGAGCTGCTCCGGGACTACATCACCCGGTTCAAGACCGCAGCCCTGGAGATCTACAGCTTGGACGAGCCCGTCGCCATGCTGGCTTTGAAGCACGGGCTCAAGACGTCCCGCCTGACCTACTCCCTGGACAAGAAGCCGCCTAGGACGTACTCCGAGCTCCTCCTCCGCGCCCACAAGTACATCCGAGCGGAGGAGGCCGACCGCACCCGTCGAGAGTTGGACGGGAAGACTCCGAAGAGGCCGCCCCCAAGAGACACCCCGGGAGCTCGGAAGCCCGGGCCATCTGCCGACCCTCGCCCGAATCCAAGGCCAAGGGGCGAGGCCACTCCCGAGCGGAGGTACACCCCTCTCCTCGCACCTCGGACGAAAA
Organism: Areca catechu; assembly: GCA_021397845.1. Lineage (NCBI taxonomy): Eukaryota > Viridiplantae > Streptophyta > Magnoliopsida > Arecales > Arecaceae > Areca > Areca catechu. The sequence continues at coordinate 32,991,751 of CM038039.1, forward strand.
TCCTCATGGAAATCGAGGGCGAGCGCTACCTCCGCCGACCTCTTCCTCAGAACCCGAGAGCCGTCCGAGACAAATCGAAGTACTGCCAGTTCCACCGCGAGCACGGGCACGACACGGAGGAGTGTCGCAACCTGAAGCGAGAGATCGAGGAGCTGATTAAGAGGGGCTACCTCAGGAAGTTCATCAAGAACGAGGCCCCCTCAGAGGGGCAGTCGCTCGCGACCTTACCGCCCGTCCCTGCAATCGATAACCGCCCAACGGAGAAGCCCGTGGGTATGATCTCGTGCGGGGTCGGTCGAGCGGCGAAGAGAGCCAGGGAAGTCGGGAACCCGGAGAATGTAATCCCTCCCGAGGGGGGGGAGGGTAATGATAATGTAAACAACGATGCCGTGGTGGTCGAGATGACCATCGCAAAGCATCCTGTACATCGAATCATGGTGGATAGTGGAAGCTCGGCTGACGTACTTTTTTACGATGCTTTCTCTCGCATGAACTTGTCCCCCGATCAGCTGAAACCGGTGCACACCCCCTTGGTAGGTTTTACAGGGGATTCCGTGGGAGTCGAGGGGGAGATCACTCTCCCGGTCACCGCCGGATCCCCATCCCGGCAGGTGACCGTCCTAATAACATTTACCGTCGTCAGGCTCCCTTCGCCTTACAACGCCATTCTCGGGCATCCCGGGCTCAACCAACTGGACGCCACAATCTCCACGAGAAGGTTGTTGGTACAGTTCCCCACACCTTCCGGGCTCGGGGAGATGAAGGGGACGACCCAGCCAATCCCGCTCTGCCTCCAGACGGTCCCGAGCGCCCGGGGCGCGGAG